>OX467714.1:30120224-31564391 GCA_950111635.1 Agelastica alni
AATTTTTTCTATGGGTAGTTAAGTTCAATTCTCTCAATGAACTAGTTGAATATCATAGGACATCTTCTGTGTCTCGTTCCCAAGATGTTAAATTAAGAGATATGGTTGCTGAAGAGGTGAGTATATTTTAATTATACCTTTTTGCTTAGTCAATTAGCAAAGACGTTGACTATATCCAAAAAATATTTCTTTTAAAATGAGTCCTTTTGAAGAAATATTTTTTTAATTGTTTTACATTTCTAAAGGATAATAATAATAAAGAAAGTGTATAAATTATTGCTTTTTTTCCATTAGTGTCATATTTTTTAAAATTACCCTTTGATTTGAAAAAACCTTGTATTTTAATGTTTTATCAAAACTGCTGTGTATTTTAATATTAATAATTATATTCCTAAGTGGTTTATTAGTAACAGTTTTCTCTTTCGTCATATCCTTTAATATATATTTGATACCAACACTCTGTGGTTATTTATTTTTTAAGTTTTTTAAACTTTCAATACATAGTGGTTGGTGATAAATTTTCACAAGTGTAATATGTTACATGTTTTTATCTCAAAAATGAACTTAAAGAGGTTTAGTACTTTAATGATTAAATTAATAATACATGCATATAGATAAAATTAAAGTGTCTGTGATTTCAAAATAAATCCATTTTTTTAAGCTTTTATGATTATTCACACCTTACCAAAACATAAATACGCATTTTTTAGTATTTTGTTTGTCCGGTCTGTCTGTTTGTTTGTCCGGGCAAAACTCTGAAATTACTAAATGGATTTTAATTCGGTTTTCACGAGTAGATAGAGCTTTTCTAGGAACAGAATATATTAGCCAAAGAGCTAAGAGCCCTCAAACCTACGTCATTTTAGCAAAGCTAAAACTTTCAGTATGGATAGTACAATATGTGCCTAGTTACTTGCTAGTTTGAAAGCAGGGCTGTTTTACAGGTAGAAGGTTTTAAAGGTACATAAAAACCTCACTCACCTACGTTAAATTTTATATATATTTCACATAATGTTACAAATTAATATTCATTATTGCCAGACATTTATCGTGGGCACTTATTTCCGCCAAGTGCTTTAAAGTTCCTAAAAAAATTGGTTAACTTATGTCATAGTAGCAAGTCTACATTTTATAAATGTTGTTTGACCCCCCTGCAGAGGGAGAATACTCTTAGAAATGATGTCGTTAAATGGGACAAGTACTACCACGTGTATGTGTTAATTTATAGTAATCTTGACCAGACGTCTCACATGCTTGCCCTTAAAACGTCAATGAAATAATAAATAGCTTAATAATGGGTTTCTTAGGTGCCCTAAAATATACGTTTCTCAGTTGTCGAAAGTAATAAGGGTCGTCTTATGAGATTTTTATAATGTGTTGATTGTGAAACGATAATGATATTAAGTAAGCAGATTGGAACTATTACAAAGGAAAAAAATATGAAGAAAAAAATAAGAAATAACATACATAACAAATAAATAAGTTTCTAAACAGAACCGAGTAATAAGCCATATATAGATTTATTTCACATACATTTTGTAATCATTAAAAATTAACAAATAAATTTGATTTATCACATCCTTCAAAATTAAGGAAATATAATATGTAGGTGATATATTGCGAAATCAGATAATTTCTTATACAATTTTAATGATTTACAGAAAATCAATTTTGCAAGGTATTGTATTAACTAAATTATATCACTTGATTATATTTCATACTGGGTGAAGCACTACGAGAAGCGTTACATTGAACATTCATGCCTCTCAGGAGGATTGTTAAAAAAAATTTATAGCGCGTTCTAAAAATAAACAGCTCCACCTATTGATCTTTTAGGAACTAAACTATGACACTAAATAAAATCTAACCGCATTTAGTTTGTGGTTTTTTTTTTGTATTTTTTTATTAACGTTTTTCGTTCGTGTTGTGACGTCTGTAGGACTTCGACGATAGCAATTATTATTTGCCTTGTAACTTTTTAGGCTAAAAAGATCTTTAAATGAGTAAAAAAAATTTTCATCATCGGATTTAAATGAAATAAAACCTATGCTAGCCAAGCTCTTTCTACTCGTTAAAATCCGTTCAGTAATTTCAGAGATGTGCCCGGACAAACAAACAGAGACAAAAAATTAAAAAACGCGTGTTTATATTTTGGTAACATGTGAATAATCATATGAGCTTAGAAAATGGATTTATTTTTAAATTGCAGACATTTCAATTTTTGTTTATATGTATAAATATTAATTGGTGGTTCAACAAAAATAATTTTCTATTATAAACAAAATTTTATTCAAACCTATAATCAGTATTTTTTAAATATAGCTATTAGAATCCTTTAAATTGCAGTATTGCTACTGTGGATAAAAGGAATTTGTTAGTTGCTATAATTATTTTATTTATAACTTAGATTTTTTCACAGTTGACTTCAAGGTTATAATTCATTATTTTAATGTTTGTTTTGTTTTCTGGAACAATCTCTATTACCTAATTAAATGTTTTTTATGAAGGTTGCAACGGTATTATGCTTATTATTAAAAAGAACAATTAAAATAATATTGGAAAAATTCTTTTTTTTTTACTACCACTAAATAGCCTTTAGTATAAAAAATTTATACCAACTAGTAATTCTCACATAGTAATTTTATATTGAAATATTTATTTATATTAAGAGTAAAAAAAAACTGGGAATATTATGTGTGGCTGAAAGATGTTGTTTAAACACTTCACTTAATCCAAACCAAAAGAGTAATAAAATTTGTCTAGAAAATATCCTTTTTGAACTGTTAATAGAGTAGTAAAACGTGTTTTTTTAAAGGCAAAGGATTCGTTGAAATCCTTCACAACATCTGCAAGCCACACTTGATATTTTTATAAGAATAAATAGGATAACTTCATGAAAATAGTTTCTCTTCCAGTAAAAATCGTCTCCACCTTCCAAGAGTTCTCAAAGTTAAATAAAACTTTTGTTAGTTCAATTACAGTATTTTTTTATTTATTAAGTACCCTTCCAACTTTTTAATGAAAAAAATAATAAAATTTTCAACTTTTTTTGCAACTTAATAGTAAGTTATGGGAAATATCACAAATAATTTTATATTCGTATTTTGTTGAAAAAACCTGTACAAAATGGAACAAATGAGTCATAATTTGGAATCCCAAATACAGATAAGTGTATAGCGACCTCGAACACAACTATCACAGCAGATAAAAAATTTATTAAAAACAAACTGGACAAAATTAACTTAATAACATATTAAATCGTACAAATTGCTGCAATAAATTAATTTTTATGGTCATAAGTTACATTAAAAGTTAGAAAAAAACGTATTCAGATACTTTAATATAATAAATAATTTCTTTTGGTTTGGAATTAAAATTATTCTTAAGACCTATTAACAAAATTGTAAACATAAATTATGATATAAATAGGACACTAGTAGCTAAATTAATGATGTAAGTGCTACTCTAGTAGTGTGTGTTGCCTCCTCTTCAGATAACAGCATTTATGCGTCTAGGCAACTGTATTTTCAAGTTCCCTCAGGTTTCTAGGTGCAGGTATTCGACGTTTAACATTTTTTTAAGGTGATCTCTTAATGCTCGATCGGATTCAAATTTGGGCTTTTTGGTGGCCACTGGTATACCAACTTGATTTAGATAATCGATTACCGCCCCAGCTACGTGAGGTCGAGCGTTGTCTTGTATAAACAGGAAATTGGGTTCCAAAAAAGTACAGAAAGACATCACATGTGTATTATAATATTCTCAAGATAGTAATTAGCTTTCTCGGATCTCGTACAGACAGGAACTAATTCTGTGCAAGTGTCAAAGCAAATACCAACCCAGAACATAACAGAGCCACCGCCAAATGGAATCATTGCAGATATATTGCATGGAGCAAACCCTAGTTCCATCTGTAAATAAAACACAGACTAATTTTGATGTTTTCGAGCAAAACGCAACCTGGCAACTCTGTTTTCTCTAGTAAGCAAGGGTGTAGTGGCTGGTCTTCTACTATTTAATCCAGCTTCATTTAACAGTCCTTCTAACTGTTTTAGAAGAAATTGTGACATTGCGGACAGCTTCGGGTTCGTTTCTGATAACAGAACTAGTGACAGTCCTGTTTTTTAAAGTGTATTGTCTAATGAAATTTTCATCTGGGTCGTTAGTGCATCGTTTTTGCCCTTGCCCTGGCCTTATAGAATAATTTCCTACCTCATTCAAGTGTCTTACCATACGACTTCTTCTTCGGTTGGCACTGCTCCGACAGTTTATCAATCCTTGCCGAGGCCTCTGTGTTGCTTTCGTAACAATTTTTGTTTTACGGGGCGGAGTTGTTGACACCACGCCCAACCCTTTTTTCGGAGGGCCATTTCTTCCGCTGTCGTCAGCCCTGACCCACCTTTATATTCATTAAGGCTACTAGGAGGTAAGAGTCGGAACCCCTACCATGGTGGAAAAAACGTTTTCCTAACGAATTTGCCACCGACAATATTCCTCATCCAATAAAACTGAGGCCCGCACTACCTCTTGTTCAGGTAAATTCCCCGCATGATTCATTTTTCTTATTTTTGGGGTCTTCCACATAAAACATATTGCTTTCAAAAAGAGAACAATTTATGAGCTTACTTTTAACAAAAATCTATCACAATAACTGCACAAAATTGTTTATTTTCCAACAAATTCTTTAAAATTGTAAATCTAAATGAATTATTTTGATAGCTGTTATTAAAAACGCACATAAGAAAAAGATAAATTAATTTTTTGTTTAATTTCATATTGTTGCGTCAATTTTGTCCAGGATTTTATTAACATACTATATTTCTTCTCATCAAATTTATTGTAAATTTTTCATTAACATTTTTTTATTCATTAATTTGAACTGATGTTCTGTAATTTGTCCATTTCAGTATTTGGTTCAAGCTCTGTACGACTTTACGCCCCAAGAAGTAGGAGAGCTCGAGTTCAAACGAGGAGATGTCATCACTGTAACCGACCGTTCAGATCAACATTGGTGGCATGGCGAAATCGGACATCGCAAAGGACTTTTTCCCGCCACATACGTAACGCCTTACCACTCTTAATTTTGTCAAAAAAAAAAGAAATGAACGAGAACAAAGAAAAAAAATTTTTACTTTTTTAGACCTTCAAAAAGATATCGTTTATTTGCCTAATAACGTCGGGGCGCAGACAATAGGTCGAAAGACAGTTCTCCAAAGATGCGTTCCTTTAAAATATTCTCATTAATTACTAGGACTATTTCTCCCTTTTCAGGCAATTCAGTAACAAACTCAGATTTTTATAAATTTAAGAGATTACCAGTAGTATGTTTTTGTTAAATGTATACATCGTGCGTTTTTACTTACCAATTTCAACTAAAGGCATGTTTAAAGAATGTGTAAAGTGTGGCACTAAAAATTTGTAGTTGTTTCATTTGTTGTCTTGTTTTAGTTAAATATTGAATTGCCTTTAGGTCAAATGTAACCTCGAGTATATTTCTCAAAATACCTTAAAAAACTACCCATTGAAAAAGTTTGCTTCATCAACAACAAAAATTTATACAAACGCCTAGAACAAATTTATAAAAATCTTGTTTTAGCTAAATTTTGAACCCCAAAAAGAATCGTCTAAATTATTATTTCTCAAATGCTACTTTTTCCTGTTCAATCAAATCGTGCCATTTTATTTAAATCCATTATGAGGATGAGTGTAAATCCATATGAATTTAAATTTTTTTATGTGTTATTCTTTGATGAATTAGAAATTTAAAAGCGGTTTTGAAATTTTTTTATCTTGATCCATTTCTGGCGGTCATTTTTTAACGCGCGAGTCAGTTGCATGTTTTACCGACATTAGCGCTAAATTAAATATCTCTCTGACTAATCTAATAGTAAAACAACTAATAATGAAATGTTCACCATAGTTTACTACCATATAAATGAAAGCTATGTGGAAAGTCAGGTCTTTATACTTTGCCCCACCAAAAATGTTGTTGCACGTTTTCTCCCATTAGGATTCTTTACAGCTGTTAGCTGAAGACCTAAGACCTAAAATATAGTTGGGACTTTGTAAAAATTGGTGTGTTTTATTGCTTTAACATTACTCATTTTGGAGGTATTTAATTTAGTGCTAATATCTCTAAAACCCTAATGGTTAACGTGCACGTGACGTTTCATCCTGACAACGGTAGAAAGAGTGACGTACATGTGACGTCACAGCTTAAGCTTCTATCTATCTGTCAAAAAGTGGCTTTAGCTATAAGTAACGTCAAAATGCTCACTCTGAACAAAAAAAAATGGACTGGGGGGACAGAACAGGACTTCACTCTCTTTACATTGAAACAAAATTTATCTTAATGATAAATATTTGTAATTGATTATGAATGACAATAAATTATAATAAATTGTAGTGTTATAGTAGTAAAAAAGTATGCTTTATTTGTATTTAATAAATTTGTTTTTACAAAAGAACGAAGGGGGGCGAGGTTAGGTTAGGTATCATGTGAGTGGGGCGTAGGTCGCTCCTTCACTGCGACCTCTAGTAGGTCCATTGTGGCTCATCTCTAGAGGTTATAGTTCACCGCACAATCCAGCCCTTCTCACAAAGTTTATGGTTGTATGGGGTGAGATTTTTTTGAAATCGGTAGATTCTAGGTTGGTATAACCAAATATGTTGAACCTTATTCTTCCCAGGTCGGGGCATGAATATAGTATATGTTCAGCAGTTTCGTCTTCCTGGCAGCAAAACCGACAGTCCGTTTGTTGATTCAGACCTATCTTTTCAAGGTGGTATCTTAGACGACAGTATCCTGTAAGCAGTTCCGTTAGAGATGAAGCTGGAATGATCGCACGCGCTGCCACGTCACCCATGGCCGCCTCTCAGAACTGAGCTTAGATAAAAAAAATTAATAACCCATTTTGATTTGCTGATTTATTGGGGAATAACATGTAAGAAAAAATTACAACAAATTAAAAATTATCGAGCAACCCTCATTGGATCACTTCATGATTAACACGTTTTTGTTTGGACAGACTGTCTCTTAATCGATTGTCGTCTTTCGTATGTTTAAGGCATTATTTTTCTAACCTAGAGTTACCTAAAATTTAAAGAAAAAAAAAATGATTGACTTTTATTTGAAACTGATTTTTTGGTGCGAAATGGATATTTTTACGAAAGGTGTCTTTGATAATGAGAAACGTTAAAACCGCTCAAAATACAAAGGCTTTAAGGTTTTTTACATGTACGATGTTATATCTTCACGTTTATTCCCTTTTTTTATAATAATTTATGCATTTTCTTCATAATCGAAGGCACCGATTTGTAAATTTTTTTTCTTAGTGTGAGATTAAACTTGGGCGATTTTTTGCCAAATGATATATTTATTGAAGAGCTTATTTTTAGACTATATACAGATACATTATTACAATCTAAGAACTAGTTTATGTTTGAAGTTCTCAAAACTAGGTATAATAATCGGTTTATCGAAGTTTAAACGTATTGTGTTTTCAAATTATAAGGGGTGTCCCGTTTGGAACAAGAAATAACTGGAGATATCTCGACTTGAACCAAAAATAAACTTAACCATTTTCAAGATTAAATATGAAAATCAACATATGATTATTGACCACTCTTTTTAAAATTGTTCGGCAATATTTTTTGCATCACTACCTATGTTTGAGTCGCATGCACAGCACGGATGATTTGCCTCGGAAGAGAGAGAGGGACCTTGTTTCGTATGCCGACTGGTTATATAGGAGTCAAACGCAATTCAAACACAATTGTATAACTATGTACCACTTGACTTTGAATTTAAGTTACAAACTGAGAACGACTCAACTGATTTTTGAAAAACTTTGGTGCTGAGTGACTCATTTTACCATGAAAATACTTAATGTTCTTTTAAAACTACATCATGTGTAGGCAAACAAATATTTCTAGTCAAAAGTAATTTTCCAACTTAAGTGTATTTCAAAATCTGAAAGTATGGATTCAAACGTTGATGTTTTAAGTATCTCCCGTTACTTCGTGTTCCGTTATTAGTAAGATCTGCTATAATTACTCATATGGAAAAAATTGTTAGATCTTCCTTAAAATGTTACTATTGTTAATAAAATCAACACATTTTGTAAATATTTGTAAAATATTGGAAGGTGGAAGGATATTAATGACAATTTTATTTAAGTCTAACGATATTATATGACACCGGTGTCTTTTATTTTCGTTTGGGAATTTTTATCCCGTTAGAATAAATATTTGAAAATGCACTATATTAACCTTCGAGCGAACACGAAATTTCTACAATCATAATTCGATTCGTATTTTACATTTTTCGTCTTTTTTATTGTGATGTTTTATTTGTTATTCTATTGTATTATCTTCGGTATCAAAAGTTTTAGTAGATTTATTTTTTTTAATTTAAGGAAAGTTTCATGCAAAAGTTGTTTTGATATTGTTAAAAATAATATTAAACGTTAACAATGCACCAATAATATTAAAAAACATAATTACATGAAAACTAATTAGATTTAGAAGAGATTTTAAATGAAACACATTTATCTGATTCCTAATTAATCTCATCAATAATGATACAAAGAGAAAATGTAACGATTAAACAAATGTTTTCAGCATGGGTATAGAACACCATTTTAAATTTAAATATCTCAAATACCAATCACTCTGTTATTTCTTTACTCGTACAAACTACCTTAATGGAAAACTACCGATAGACTTTTCAATTGATAACTATTGAATGAGTAGAGAATGTTTTTGATGTGAAACATCTAAACTCGCGGGTGAGAGCTAAATCGGCGTGGCGACCGTCAGTCTTCCATCCGACCCAAAATACCTTGTTTTCTTTTCATGCATGTTTTCTATGCAAAACAATTTCGATCTTTTACATCTGCCAGGCGTCCCGAGGCGACTCATTTTTGTTTTTTCTTTTATCTAATCGTGTTTAATAATTATTACCAAGCTTTTTTGAAATATTAGTATTCGTTTTTACTACAAATTAGAATCAAATTTCTATGATTTTTGTTAAAACTAAAAACAATTAATTAGACTAGATAAATGATCGCCTTATGTGTAGAACGTAGTGAATAGGATATTTATGTCAAAACTCGAAAGCAGTGAAGAATGTGTGGTTATTGAATTGTCCGATTGTTTTCAGATTGTCAAATAATTTGAGAGTGTCAGAAGAGCCAACTTATTTTATATCGCCTGGTCACTGAACTAGACAGGCTGAGTACTATTGTATGGAGGATAAAGATAAGAACAATTTGCGTTAAAAAATTCCCCTGAAAGTGTGTATTGAATTATGATGGCGTAACTGTAGCAGAATACCTTACCAATAGGCGCTACTGTCCGTAGTAGGGCTTGGTCTCTTCAACCACTCGCCTCCAGATAAAATGGTACTTGACAACAGATCCCCATTCAGTGACTTGCATTACTTTCAAGTCGTCAACAACTTGGTCCAACCATCTGAAACGAGGTCTTTCTCTTCTTCGAGTGGCATACTTTCGAATTCATTATTTTTTGTGATTTGATGAATTTCACAATGTCTTCGTCTTGCAAGATTTCATAGATTTTTCTATTGGTTCAGATGCGCCAATCTTTCTCGTTCACTCACCATATACTCTACTTATTATTTTCCGTTCAAATCTTCTTATTTTCTCCTGATCGTCTAGTGCCATATATTATGATAGGTAGAATCAGGGTCTTGTATATTATCATTTTGGTCTTACGTAAGATGATTTTGTTTTTTAGGAGTATTAGATTTGCAAATAATGTCATGTTTCCACTTTGCAATCTTTCTCTTAATATTCCCTCGTTGTTGACCTGCTCCTCAAGATATTTGAATTGTGCAACCGCCTTGTATGTAACATAGTCTTTCATTCTGTAGCAGAATGCCGTTTTTAAAAAGAGCGCCTAAAGTTTTGAAAAAAAAGACAATGGATAATGTGCATTTTTGGAACGAAGTTCCTTATCGCACGGTACGGCGGATAGGGGCTAGGCGAAAAAAGTGTTATATTTTTCCGTCACGAAACAGCAGACGCACAAATAGACGTCACGTTGCTTCAACAACATAACGCGCATGCGTGTTATGAATCTTAACACATTTTCGTCTCGCTAGCTCGTGTGACTCGACCTTGAATTTTTACTCCCAGCGCGCGTATAGAAATTTCACTTCAAAAACATAAAAAAAAAAGCAACAATGCCGAAAAATGCGAAAACAAGCGAGAGAGAAAATATAATACGTTTATCAGTAATAATATACTACGAAACGAACTTCGTTCCAACCGAGTGTTCCACGACACTCACGCACTTTTTATTTATTTCCTTTTTTACTTTAACGTTTTATTTAAAAATAATTGCATATCTATTTCCCTTTGACATACTTCACTTTATCTTAAACAGCTAAGTTCAGATCTAAGCTCACCTTTATATATCACATTTTATTAAAAGTCCCATATATGATTATTCTCCTTATCTCTACCATCTATAGTACTATTGAAAACTATCAAGGGTACGTTGGGACTATCGATATCAATTCAATAGTTGAAACTATCGATAGTTTTCCACCACTACTATAACAATAGAGTAGGAATAAAAAAAAATTGTTTAAAGCTTTGTATTTAAGGAAACACAACCATTTTAATAATATTTAGTTAAATTGTTACGTTTTAAGTCAAAATATATTTATTTGTCCCACGTCTCATTATCAATGAGACGCTCTGCATTATTGTAAGGACGTAGAGTTTACTTTTTCCGTTATCTTTCCATCAAGACTATTTTTGCATTTTTATTTATATTCCACGGGCAGGAAGGTTAAAAATTTTATTTACCTCCATACTCGAATTTTCTCAGAAATTAATCGAAACTGGGGTCTTTTTAAGGACGTATTTGTCAGATTTCGTACTATCCCAGAGGCTTTTAGTTAAACTTTCTTGGAGAAAGTAAACTTTATACCACAATAAAAATTTTATTTTACGCATTAAACACTGTTTTAGCCATATTTTAAAAGCTCATTTATTTAACAACTTTGTATTGAAAACCATAACGTATCAGCTCATAAATAATATCGCATGTAACTATTATTAGATATAATTTTTTTATATACATATATTATTAGTAGTTACATTCATGATTTTTCCCTAAATTTAATTAGTTTTAGTATAAGGGTTAATGTTTTTGAATGATGAGAACATTGAATTTTCAGCCGAGTCATATCAAACAAAAAGCAGGGTGAGATTATCGATTAGATTTAGATAGCGAACAATTTTAAAAATACAGGGTATACTGAAACTGTGGTGCACAACATTCGACTGAATTAATGATTGTGCCACCGATTATGCTACTATTTTTAATTCCTGGTTGTTTTTACTGGAATGACTGCTAATCAAAAGGATTCGGAGTGAGAAAAATTCTCCAAGGTGATTTAGAGCTTGCTCAATAAAATATTCTGAGGAATGAAAGAGTCTTTCTCGTTATATTTCTGAAAATTCCCCATCAAAAAATTATTTGTATTTCAATAAATCTTTTTTACAACTGACGGTATTGAAGCAGATACTGATTACAATTTAAAGAGGCATTTTTTACCAAACACTTTAAGTATTTATGAACCATTTGACGAAATAGGTGTCCTTACCTTTATTTATAATGTCCCAAGCACCGTAGGTGTTTATTAAAGGAATAATACAATAAATTAATAATTAACGTGTGAAGTGATTTAAATTTGTTAATGCTTTAAAAGATGGTGCATGGAATAAAGTTCTACGATGTACTGGTGATACTGGACGTGCTGAAAATAAAGTTATGGTCAATTATTTCCTGTGACCCAACTTACACCAAAGCCATCTAAAACCTTTAGTAGAACTATGTTGATTAAGATATCTTGAAACATTTGTAATATCCCTTTCAAATCTGACAATGCTGAAAGTAATCTTTCTGTGTTTTTAACAGCCCATGGGCGTATTAATAATGTTGAACGCACAAAAACTTGAATAGCGACGTTTTAGAATTGTTCTAGCCGGTTGAAAATAGAATGTTCGTGACAAATTCATTAGCCGAGTTTCTGTAGTTTGCTTATTATTTGATAATAGTAAAGAAACTACTATTCAACGAAATATTAAAAGTAGCTTTGAAGAACAAATATAGTCCATAAGCGAAACACCATTGTTAATAAAAAAAATTGTGACAAGCTCTGCTGCTGTTGTATCTTTTATTTTCCATGTGTTTGATCTGTTCGTCGAGATGCCATTTATATATTCCTTTATATTATTGTTTATTGTAGTTTATATATTATGCATATTTTATTCTTATTCCGCATTTTGTGTATATATGATTTTTAGTTCTGTCAAATTTTAAGCCTGCGTCAGTCTGCATTTTTATTAGGAACATTTTATATTATTTGGCATTAGCTGACTGTTGTCAGTTTTTATGTAAATACTAACTTCGATTATTATAAGATGTAAGTGCAACAACATATTTAGTAAATATATGTTATATAGAATTTGTTTTTTTTTTTTTTTCAAAAAATACCCATTTTATATTAAATTATAATAAACAGTATTGCCTTAGAAAAACTAACTTTTCCAAACCGAGGGCTCTTTTCTATTTAATATAGCCCCGTAGTGATTCTTAGCTGATTACTGTTTATTGCTAACGGCAGAACTGTTAGCAATGAACAGGAATCAGCAAGAATTACTACAGGGCTCTTGACCGGTCACGCACCAGTAAAGAAGTAGACCTTGAGCTTACAGACTCATAACTTTTCCGTTAAGGATTTTCTCCACCTCTGTAAAAAAAATATCTGATCATCGCCCTACACACAGACAAAATTTGAAACAACCGTCACGCTGAAAATGGTCCATTCGACGCGTGGGGCCATGAAACGTGCAGCGCACATGGTTTTGGCGATTTTGATTTTTGGGGGTAAACCAATACTTTTCCCATCCCTTCGGTTCGGAATAGTAAAAACTAACAAACACCGATGAAAAAAATCCTCAGAAACTCTCAAACTCTTCGAGACACGGTAAAAATTTAATTTGGACGACAGCATTTAATTTTACCCCTCGCGAAAGCCTCAAAACTTTCCTTCGTCCTAAAATCAACCAATAATTGGGATGGGAATGAAAAAAAAATCATTCGTGCCTTAAAGAAAAAAATTATCACAATGAATAGGATAATAAAAAAGTAAATGGAAAATTTGATCTTGTTTATATAATAAATCAGTTAACATTTTTTTTTTGTTACAAATAAAAAAAATCAACCCAAACAATATTCCAGATAATACTTAATACAGTAAATAAATATTAATTTAATAATTACACATAATTATGCATCACCTAAAATCTCCATTATTATTAAACATTGTACCAAACTACATTTATAGATTAATTCTACAATAAAATTATTCTGTTGGCAGATTTTTTGTTTTAAAAAAGATGTAGTTTTTTTATACAAAAAAATAAAATTTAAATTTTATTTATTTTAGAAAAATAATTTTTACAGTTTTAATACAGCGTATTTCTACCATGGGCGTCAATGCAAGTCTGTATTCGAGCTCTGATACTGGTAACAAGGCGATCAATATCTTCCTGTGGCAGATTCTCCCATTCTTCTTTTGCGGCAACTGCTAGTTCCTGGTGGGTTCTGGGAGGGTTTGTTTGAGCCAGAATAGCTCTGAAGAGCATATCCCAGGAAAGTTCAATTGGGTTCATGTCTGGCGGTATCGCAGGCCACTCCAAACGACGAATTCCTTGTGTCTCAAGACAGTCATTCACTGCTCGAGTCCTATGTGGGCGTGCGTTGTCGTCCATAAACACAAAATCCTCACCCACAGTCTCACATGAGGTTCTAAAACCTGTGTGATGTACCTTTGTCCTGTCATAGTCCCGTCAATGAGCACCAATTCCGTACGACCACCTGCCATAATGCCTGCCCAAAACATAGCACTGCCACCAGAGAAAGGAAGTCTGGGACGGACATAAGCTATTTGTGAAGGAGCTCTATGTGTTCTTGAGCCCATTGGAGGCACTGCAAAACATGCCTATGTTGTAGCTGGGGAACTATAATTGGACGAAGACACCTCAAACTTGACTGAACAATTCGTCTTCTAATTGTAGCCAACGATATTCTGACTCCTGTGGCATGTCTGAACTCTCTTTGGAGGGCTAGTACAGACATGGGGGAATTCCTCCTAATGGAATTTACTATGAATATATTCTGTTATTCATTAGTTACTCGTGGTCTACCAGAGCGATGCCTATTTTGTATAGAATTGGTCTCCAAAAACCTATTCCATATTCGGGTCAAGTCACTCTGAGAAACACCTACTCTGTCCGCCACGACCCGCAGTGAGTGGCCTTCTTGAACTAAAACAAGAATTCTTGCACGATCCAGCTCAGAAATTAAATGGCGATTCATTAGTGATCACATGTGTTTAAATTTTAAGAACAATAAATTTTGTATAATTGATACCAAAGTGAAAACAGCACTACTAAATGGCTATTCAAATTTTTTTACAAAAAAAATGTTTACTTAAATGGCGATCCAGCTCAGAAATTAAATAGCGATTCATTAGTAATCACATATTTTTAAATTTTAAGAGCAATAAATTTTGTATAATTGATATAATTGATACCTGAAAACAGCACGACTAAATGGGTATTCAAATTTTTTTACAAAAAAAATGTTTGCTTTTACATAAAAAAGAGTTACTAACTAAGTGATAAAGAAAACGATAGATAAAAATGTATACAACGTGATTACAAGGGTGATGCATAAGTTTTGAAACTATGTGTAGTCGTCACCTGAATATTTAATTGTTATATATCCAGTTTTGGTCAAATTAGATTTATATACATCTAAAAAGTCGTAAAAATTAGCTTGTTCTTTATCCAAAAAAATAATAAAGGTATTGGGATTAGTACATAAGTTTTTTCTATAATTTTATGCTATATCCATATTAGATGAAGGTTGTTTTAAAATTATATTGCTCCATATTCACTGAGCAATTCGGCGCATGGTTTTATTAATATTAATATAATGTTCTATATCGGCATTGATAAGAAGATGTGCAGTACATACGTGAAGAACCCGTCCCTTTAAGCGATTGTTACTATCTTCAAGCAGCCCGAACTCACTGCACGCCAAATTGCTGAAGCTGGGAAGAAGTATGTGGTCGCACTTTATGGTAGTACACCCACTGATTACCTGGACTCACTACGGTATCATATTTTTATGAAGTGCCACCTTGCCCGACTTCCTCCTACAAGTGATGCAGCCAGGTACCATTCCCTCCGCACGTACAACCAGGTGCAAACCTGGTCAGGTTCAGATAAACTTTCTTTAGTTTGAGACTGGACTTTAACCAGACGGGTTTGGAACCAACCACAATGACGGCAAGTCGTTTCTTGCAAATGCAAGTTTGTATGTTGCACCTCAGCCTTTAACTGCAAAACATCTGGTCTCCGATGCTCTTCAATTTGCAAGAATTTCTCGTGCAACGCCTGTGAGAATGCCCCAGAGCCTGACTACAATGTTTAAGACTTCCCTGAAGTGGATCTAATTAAAAAAATAATTACGACAGAAGAGAAGGATAAATGACTTATGGCGAAGAAGGACAAAGCTGGTGGTGCCAAAGTGGTCTCTTCTCTTGTGAAAATCAATCTGAATCTCAATTTTAAGTTAAGTACTTATTTTTTTTATTCAGCATGTATAGTGTATAGTTACTAACCTGTAATAAATCTGCACTTCATGAACTTTGAGAAGGACGATGACTGGAATATGTAATCATGTTGAAGAAGTAAAGTAGTGGTTGGGTGGTAGGTAACCAATTCTGTTAAAATCGTTACTCAACATTCGCTTCGTTGGAGATAACGTGAAAACCGTTGACAGGTCTCTTTCTTTAATAAATTATCTTTACTCGCGAACTTCTTTGTTTATTATCAATATACTTTGACATTTTAGCAGTGTAGTGTTGCAGTTGCCAGCCACCGTTTCGGTTTGTGTGTGGTTCAGAGATAAGAGCAATTCATTATTAAATTCTGGACTCACATATGTGTCGATTGCTATACAGTATAGGCGACAATAAATTTCCTCTCAGACGCTAACGAATTGCTTTAAATTGATGATGGAAATGGAGAGAAGCTGTAGGCGTTTGAAGGATCGTTCATTATCCATAAAAGAATGACTCTCTTGTGTTGTTTATTTTTTGTTACAGTAAATATAATTAGAATATTTAAAATAGTGGTAGATTCAAAAGTATCTGAAGCATTTTGAATAATGTATAACCAGACTATATTAAGATTTTTTTTTAATAGAAAATATCTCTTTTAACGAAGTCATTTTTTGTATGTTTAAAAACACCATACGTAAAATTTTTGTATAGATACATAATAGTATCAAAACTTTATACAAATGATATACAGTGCGTCCTTAAATTGGTCGTGTTGGAATCAGTCGATTACAATACTTTGTTTGATCTTTTTTTATTATCATTAAAATCATTCTCAAGTCGTTCATAAGCGCCAACATATGTAAATAAGCAACCAATTATAAAATCACAAACAGCTATAGACTATTTCCTCTCCATTCGCGATGTCTCTGGCTGGTTCACGGGCAGTCGGCTCCCCTCTCAAAGCGCTGACTCGAGTCAACGCGATAGTCAGTATCCTTGACGGAAATATAATAAATACTAGAATGTCAATAGATACATCCGATATTGAGTTGAAATGACCCCACATAGCGAACCAATCACCTACCACTTGCACATGCGCAGAACATCTGTTCTTACCACATCATTGCCAAGTTCTTTTTTTTCTTGGTATTTTTCAGATGAAGTTAGGAATAGAATATGTGCTATTACGGCAAGTAATTAGCAAAAATCGAGAAAATATGGCAACACCGCCGCAGAAGCGTACGTGATTATAAATAAGCAAAGAAAAGAACAGTGTCGTATTCAGATTTAATGAGTTGTTGATATCTGATTTCGGAAAATCGCTTGCATTATTGCTCCGTTTTTTGTGCTTCATCGTTGTTTTTATAAACATTGTGTATTTCTGACATTCATGTAGTTTAGTTTCGTTTTTTAGTTTTTACTTTAGTCATATTCACGAATGAGAATTCAACATTTCCAAGTCCTGCCCTGGTGGCACGTTTGAATATCCCGCTCAATATACTATTTATTGCTCAAACTCAAAGATAGGTCAATCGCCCTAGGGGGTGCCAAATCATATATCACTGATTGGCGTTCTAGTATTTATTATATTTCTGTGGTATCCTCACAATCGCCGAGAGTGTCGGTTGTCAAGTTCCAATATGTTTTTTGAAAGCAAACGAGCGATCGGTTTTTTTTATTATTCAATATTTTCCCATCTTTCCACGGCATTAACGGTACAAATGCATTGTGTATTTGAAAAGAAAAATATTTTAGTGTTAAATAAAAACCAGCGATTTGTGATTTTCAACCAGTTCGCTTATTATCAAAGTTGAGTATAATTCCTCCTGTGTACTTAAAAGGGAATTACAAAACCCGAATTCCTGCAAGGTAATAGAAGTGGGGACCTTTGGCAGGCCACTTTCTTTAATAAATCATCTCTAATACTCGTAATGTCAACAATCTATAATATAAAAATGAATCGCCGTTCGTTAGTCTCGCTAAAACTTAAAAACAGCGTATCCGATTTTAATGGAATTTTTAGACAATCTTTAGATTAGCCCAGCGAATGCTCATTTAAAGCTTGGTAACAAACAGATTAACAAAATGAGTGGGAAGGGGATAAAATATAAAAAAGCCATTAAAAATTACTAATATTAGAGTCGAATTCATAGTCTTCGATTTTTTAAGCACCCCTACGGAAGAGAATGAATTATAAAAAAACATTAGTGTCGAATTTTTAGTTTTCGGGTACGCTGAGTTTGATAGTGATATTCCCAATTTTGTTAGCACCCCTACAAAAGGGGTGGGAGGGTGATAAAATATAAAAACTATTCAAAACGCCGATATTAGTGTCAAACTTCATGTTTTTGGGGTCACTGAGTTTGATAGTGACATTCCTATCTTTATTAGCATAATAACTATTAAAAATGGCTGATATTAAAGTCGAATTTATAATTTTTTGGGTCGCTTAGTTTGATAGTGATATTCCCAATTTTGTAAGGACCCCTACGAAAGAGATGGAATCTGAAAACTATTAAAAACGCCGATATTAGTCTTAAATTCATAGTTTTTGAGGTCGCTGAGTTTTATAGTAATATTCTCAATTTTGTAAGGACCCCTACGAAAGGGTGGGGTACTGCGCCGACTCGAGTTTGCGCATTGAAAACAAAGAAGGAAAAAGCCGGCAACCACACCGGTCTAAGATATCGCGGGTAAGGTGAAGGGGAGCGGGTTTTGTTTGGGGCAAAACGGTTTTAAGACATTGGCGTCGTAAAGATTAAAATTAGAATAAATAAAATTTAAAACAAAGTGTTAAAAATTATTTATTTGTTCGTCTTTTAAACAACTATTATTTTAATAAAATATAAATATTTTTAAACTCGTTTATGACGTAATAAGTGTGACAACAGCGCAAGCATTTGAATGTTGGCAGCACTTTTTACTTATAGTTGACGTCTAATGTCATATTGTATTAGTTAAATATAAGTTTAAAGTCATTGTCAGATATATTATTTAATTTAATATTATTTTATTTAATATTTGATGTTTATCCACATAAACTTCCTTTTAAATCATATATTTATCTTTAAAAACCTTTACTATTTTGACAAATTATACTCGTATTAACCTACAAATTCATTGTTTGCATTGGACAGATAATTCACGAACTAATTGTATCAATACGCGATGTTGCAAAATGTACTTTTTATAACGCTATAACCTTTGCAGAATCTATGACACACTTATTAAAATAAATATTTCTTTTAAAATTATTGGTAACCAATTGTTTCTAAAAAGACAATCTAACGTTATACTATAACTTTTTTAAATCCTGTATATAGGGTATAAGAATAAGCTATTTTTAAAATCATATTTTTTAAAAAAACATGCGGTTAAAAATAATGAAAAAAAGTCATGGAGTTTTTTTAAGTACCATAACACTGTGTTTAAATTTCACAAATATTTGTATATAATTTTGTAACCATTGAACATCCTTTTAATAATAAGTAGCAAAGGATTGGTCAATTACAACCATAAGGTATTCGCGGTAAAGAATAATGGAGATGATCCTGCATAAATCTGACAGTGTAGACTCATTTCGCAATTGCAGTAAATCATGTGCGTCTTTTCTTTACCCAAATTGATTTAAACCACACTCACACCCACACAATTTGGTGCAAATAGGTTTTTAACAAGTTAACGGCTAACCAGCCATGAAATTGGAACTTCGAGAAAGGTATAAATACAAAGACCCTTCGGCGGTCCCATTCAGAACGTCGCAGAGTATTACAAAGTAAAAGACCCAAACACCGTAAACCAACTTGACTACACAAGCCACATCGATACAGTAAAATATTTTTCGTTTTCTTCGCCAACATGCTACCGTTTGAAAAACTTGTAACCGGTAAATCAGTTGTTTTTTTTTTCGTATTTTTGACATCCACCAGCTTTGGATTTCTGAATAATTTCAATCGAGACGAAATATCACGAAGAAGCACTCGAACGAACCGCATCTCCGAATACAGGGGATTTATAAAAGAGTTACCCGTCCGATCGGACGCCAGTCGACAGGCGAATGAAAAGGACAAAGTTTATGAAAACTTGTACGACAGACGCAGCTTTAGGACTGGGACTGAAAGGTTAGTTACAAACCAACTTTTTGACCATGATGGTGGTTATTGTGGTCCATCTACAATAGTGCTCTCCATACTGGCAAACAGTGGCAGTCTTCTTCTCTAGGTGCCGTCTCCGCTTCGAATGTTGGCAATAATAATAGCAATTCTTGTTTTCAAGGACCGCAGCTCTAAATAGTTCATTATTACTGCATCCAAACCAATCCCTAAGGTTCTTCAGCCATGAATTTCGTCTTCTTCCTATAGATCTCTTGTCTTGGATTTTTCCCTGCATAATTATTTGTAGCAATTGAAATTTTTCTCCCCTCATGAGATGTTCCATGTACAGCAGTTTTCTTCTCTTAATTTTTCGGAATCACTTCTCTCTCCTTATGTATACGTCTCATCACTTCCACGTTGGTTATTCTCTCTACCCATGAGATCCTCAATATTTTCCGGTAGTTTCAACATCTCAAATGCCTTCAGTCTCCTCATGTCGGTTACCTTCAGTGTCCAGGCCTCCATCCCATAGTATAGTATAGACAGCACATAGCATCTCATCAGCCATATTTTTAAATCAAGGCTTCTCACCTCTCGCCTGTTCCATTCTGACTCGTAATTCTTGGGAGCTGTCATTGTTCTCATTAATAATCGTGCCTAGGTATTTGTATTGTCTTATTCTTTCAATAGGCTGGTTCCTCACATATATCTTACGATTGTTTCGAGTTATTTTTGTTATCAGCATATATTTTGTTTTGCTTATGTTTAGTGATAGTCCATATTCTTCGCTTACTGTGACCATTCTGTTAATTAGCGTCTGTAGGTCTTCGTGTGTTCCAGCTAAAATAACTGTATCGTTAGCATACCTCAGATTATTTATTGTCATGCCGTTAATTTTAATGCCCATGTCCTGATCATCAAGTGCCCTATTTACTATGTCCTCCGAGTAAAGATTAAAGAGGATTGGTGAAAGTATACACCCCTGACGAACACCTCTTTTTCTTTCTATTTCCTCTATTCGTACTGCAGTGGCAGTACCAACTTCTTATCTGCCACAAAACTTTTAGTTTTGCATTTAGCCATCAAATAAAACAGTATACTATGTGTATATTGAAAACTACTTGCACAGTATTTATGAAAATTTGTAGATATAGATCACAAGTTATGGCAAACACTGTATATCTGAGCAAGTAATGCGAGCATTGCAAATAGACTTTAATAATTTAAATTTTTTTCAGGCACACATTAAACAAAGATAGAGAACGCTCTATCTTTCGAAACAAAAATCTGGAAGAAAGATCTTCACGTTTAGATCGAGATCGAGAAATGACATATCGTCAACCCATCTTTTACCATCGCAACCAAGAGCTCGCTGGATATTTGACTCAAAATGAGGGAACAAGAACAAGAGATAATAGAAACGTAAGGGAATTTCGACTACCACACCAACGGAGTTCATACACCGGCGTGAACAGGCGTATACATGAAATGGCTGCAAGTGAATACGAAAGGAGAGATATTTACAGGCGAAGTGGGATTATTCAAAATCGACAACACAACGAACTGTCGACGGACAATTTTGAAAATCCTACGAGGGAAAACGATGAGAGAAATTTCGCAACCGGGAATCAACCTCTAGATAATAAACTAGCTACTAGAATAAGGGAGGATGGACGAGAAGGTAGACATCAAGGCGAACGTCATTTCAGCACCAGTCTAGAACGTCGTGAACGCAGCGTGGAAAATCGTGATCGACCCAATAAAATACTCACTGACAAGTCTTCCAGACATTTTCGGGATAACGGAAATGTGGACCGTAATGCTCGATTTTCCAGACAAGCCTTAGATGACAACTTAAATGAAATCAGACGACACGGAAGTCAAACTCGACTTTCGAGAGAAAGAACTTCTAGTCAGATTGTCATCAGCAGAAGACGAGATCTACGCCAAGAAATTTCCAGGGATTTTCCCGTAAGGGATAGACGCGATCGAGAACTATTTAGAGAACGAAATCTTGAACGAGAACATTCCAGAGATCAGCGAGAACGAAATATTAACATGGAACATAGGACGAGAAACCTAGATATTTCCAGAGAACGTAGGGTGCAAGATCTTCGTGAATGGGAACTAGCCAGACGACGTGGTCTAAGAGGTCCAAGTGAACAAGGTAGTTCTAGAGAACGAAGAGTACAGCTTCATCGTGAATGGGAAGTATCCAGAGAACGTGGCGTAAGAGTTCAACGGGAACAATATATTTTCAGAGAACGTGAACAAGATTCCAGGGAAATTTCCAGGGCACGTGGGCTAATGGATCAACAAGAGCTAGGAAATTCTAGAGTACGTGGGGTAAGGAATCAACGTAAACAGGATATATCTAGGGAACAACTTTCTCGTAACCGATTCGCAAGAAATGTCGACAGAGTTTTAATTAATTTGGATAGAGCCGATGCCGGAGAACGCACAGTAAGGGAAATCTCCAGGGCACGTGGGCTAAGGGATCAACGAAACCTGGAAATTTCTAGGGGACAAATTTCTCGTGATATAATTTCAAGAAACGGAGTGAATTTGGATAGGGTCGGAGCTGGGTACCAACGTTTCGAAAACAGAGCTCCGATTAGAGATTCAGAACGATTTTATAACGACAATGGCAGATCAGACCAAGAACTGTTCGGGAACGAAAGAGCTAGTCTGTCTAGAAGTGACTCCGCTAGACAAATGCGACAAGCTCAAATCAATTCGCAGACGCAGAGATACGCAAATCAGAACCGTTCGAGTTATCTATCTTATCGGAGAATTGCTCCAGTGCAATCGAGTAGATATAACGTGGGAAGTAATGTAGCTGTAATGAGAAAAATGACTGATCAACGACGCGATGCCATATCAACATTGCGCTCTAGTAATGCTATAAAACAAAACGCTGTACCAATAGTTGAATACATTCCTAACGGAGGTATATCTTTTGCGAAAATTCAGGACGTTTCTCGAAGCGAAAGCTTGATGCAACCCTTCAAGTTCGATGCTTTGGCTAACGTGATTCAAGTCATACTCGGTGTTTACTTGATTGTGCAGATATTCGCGCGTTCTTCAAACAAAAAATCCTTTGGGTGAGTTATCTACCACTTTCGAAATTGCTAAGCCTGATAATTGAAAATGGTATTAATTTTGTAATGTTTTTTCAGATTTCAAAAATTTTTTTCTTCTTTGAGTTCCGTCAAAGAAAAATTTGAGTAGTTGTTATTATTTGATGAATTGAAATCAACGTCTCCAACTGATGACAACCGCTATGCTTTAGGGTACCTACTATAGCTTAACATTAGTACTAGTTAACTTTAAATGTTGATATTTATTAAAAATTACCTAAATGTACACTCTTATTAACTCAGAGTCTATCAAAATCTCGGAATAGAATATTTACTTAAAATATGTTATTATGTGGAAAGAAATAGATGTAGTTAAATAAATGTTCCTCAAACTATGTTTTGTTTCCAAATTTAAAATAATAGCTTAACTATAACGGGTAAATTGAGATCATTTAATTTTCAAAAAAAACTAGTGGCATTGTCTAAAAAAATCATAGTCAATCAAAGCCTGTGCCAAAAACATTGTATGGCGATCGCTGGAGCCATCTATAATTTTTTACTGCAAATATTAAAAATGTGGCGCCTTCCTCGGATGACAAGCAAAATTATATTTCTATCCATTTTTAAAATAGAACGTCTTTTTTCATTCATTTCATTGAGTAAATCAAGAACGTATATAGGGACAACGAATCGATACGTAGTACCACAATATTGTGCATTAGTCTGTCTTCCTCCGCGAGATGATTCATTCTCAAAATGTCGAAAGTGTCAAACTCAGTTTTTTGAGAACGCAAAATAGAGAATAGA
The DNA here is from genome assembly GCA_950111635.1 of Agelastica alni. Lineage (NCBI taxonomy): Eukaryota > Metazoa > Arthropoda > Insecta > Coleoptera > Chrysomelidae > Agelastica > Agelastica alni. The sequence goes on from OX467714.1 coordinate 30,143,882, forward strand.
GACGTAAATAGAAGTTTATTTCTAATGGGTCACTGTCATCGGAAAATTTAGTACGACTCGTTGTCGTTAGATGGTAGGACAGCATAGATTCGGATTTTCTTCAGTTGTTGGGCGGAGCTCAAGAGTTCGCAATATAAAGGTGGGGAATATATACCGACAAGTCCCCTCTCTTTCATAGGCTGATTGCACGTGTCGCCGCTTGATGGTTGGGATACGGAAGCTTGCATGCACGGTGTCGCCACCTGATAGTTGAAATTGATTACATCAGATGAAAGTGAAATGGAAGATGTTACAAAGGGTACACCTCCTGAGTTATTACAAGCAGCAGCCACAGCTTCAGGTGATTTGATGACACAAAAATCTCGGAGTCAATACGAACGTACATACAATCTTTTTATCGAATGGCGAAAAAATAAACAAACAGTGTCATTTTCAGAGAATGTGTTACTTGCATATTTTTAAGAACTATCTACAAAAATGAAACCCTCATTTTTATGGGCAATTTTGACGATGAATAGAATAGAAACCAACTTCCAGAAAAAAAATGTCAATGTCAATATTACTATGTATGGAGCCAGTAATGGAAATAATGAAGAAACTCACTTCGAGGAAAAGAGGCTGATATCATTTAGTACCAAAATGTTTCCTATATAACCATGAATGTTTATCTGTCCAAATATAATTGTTCATTACCATTTATTATGAGTTGATAATTATTCAATAAAAAATACAGTTTTGTGGTTTTGATATGAGTTCGTAGAAAAAGTATAGTATGTTACTCGTTTATAAACTCTTCTAGACACTCGTTTATTAAACACTCGTTACTAAAGGGACGTTTATAACACTTGTTACATAATACACTATAATAAATGATATGAAAAATTATAATCGTCGAATACGTTAACACATGTCCATCAAAACCAATCATGGGCGAATTCTCCTGAATGATTAAACAATATTTAAATAACTTTTTTAATGAAAAATATATTTTATTATCATAAAAATAATCAACAAATATTTAAATAATACATTATTTTGAAAATCTAGTTATAAATAAAACGATAATAAACGGATAACAAATTATTATTAAATGATTATGTCATAAGTGTGACACAGTAAATGCAAAACAAACAGTAACAATTCATCTCTACCACCCCTTGGAAATTTCAGTTTGTCAATACCCATCGATGTGCGCAAAATATTCGTAATATAAATTATTTAAAGCACTTTTAACACATCATTCTATAATAGTTTAAGCTGCTGTACTATTTATTTACAAATAGGATGAAATAAAAAAAAACTTAGCAATATAATCGTAAAAACAAACATAATCATGCACTATAAAATGAAATTCCATGCGACTCTAAACACAAGCAGTTAGCAGACCTGTCGATTAAAATGCTTTGTTGCTGCTTTAACTAGTTTTTTTTTCAGTTCGGTGTGTTTTGGTTATGTCATTAAGCTATTTGTTTCACGCCAACTTTTAACTTGTGAATTATTCTTAAAAAAACTGCTCATTTTAGTTATATATTTAAAATGGTTTTCAAGTGAACACATAACTTTAAATTGTGTGACATGCAAAGGATTTTATTTTGTATCCACTGTAAAACTTGATCCAAATGTTATAGACTAGTATAACAAATTTCAAATAATCTCTACCACCTCCATTTTGTGTTGCTATGATCCGCATTAAGCAGGTTAAAAGGTAAAGAGGCTCATCTATGTTTACATGTGCGGTTCCGTGGCGCTGATGGTTAATGTTGAATGACATATAGGTGTTATTTATTATTAAATAATTATTGCATAAATATAAACAATAAAAAACACATTTTTAAAAATAATTTACGCACAATATACAATTTTTGTACATGTGATAAAAATTATTTAAAATGATAACACCCATTTATTCACCAAAAAGAAATAAATAAAATGTTGTAACCATCATTATAGAAGCGCTGGTGATTATATTTTTGTTTTAGTTCATTTTTTACAATTACACGGAACATATATCTTTAAATCAATTAGATATAGCACAAAAGTATAATTAATTAACAAATTTATTGGAAAAAAATAATAAACGCTTAATTGAACGGATCTGTAAATAGACGAGTATTTGACGGTTTGAAATAATTTAATCTATTATCATTCTATTCGCAGCTAAATCGGCCCTCTGATTCAATATTCTGACTGCCATTTTCGGCGTAAAGTAACTAACTCCGATTTCCTTAAGAGCTCTACCTCTTGTGTCTTCCACTCCTGTGGCACCTTCCAAAGCAATAAGCGTTTCTCGAAGCAGTCTAGCGCTTCCTTTACTCAAATTCAGAAGATTGCATGATTCGATGACCCTGCAACATTTTCGCAAAATTAAAAGTTACAGTAGAACCAATCTATTTATCTATGTAACGGAATCTTTGGACACGATTTTCACCCACTTAAAAACATCGGATCAACTTGAAACTTTGTATACTTCTAAAGGACCGATACAATACAATAATTTCATAAAATTTTTCAAAGATTCTGGCCAGAATGTTATATTTAAAAAAAACTGTTTTATATGGATTAAAAATGGCTGATATCCCCCATGAATTTAATTTAAATACGCTTGACGTTTGAACTACTTTCCAACAGATGTCGCTAACGCATATCACCATTTTAAACCCTAGTAATTTTAATATCTTCTCGCGTTTTTTTACACGATTTATATTAGCTTGACTTGTAATTTTTTCAAAGATCCTGGCCAGGATCATCAGGATATTAAAAAAAACCCGAACTAAAAAATTAAAAATAAATATCTAATAGTTTAAAATAACTAAGACAACACGCTTTATAAGAAAACCGAACTAAAAAATAATGTTACAATCAAAAGCGTGGGGTGCGCTATATCAATTAGTATATTTAATAATAAACAGATATTGGTAAAAGTGAAGTCTCCAAGAAGAAAACGTAAACATCATAAAAAGCACCTCACGCTTTTGGCTGTAAAATTATTTTTTATTTTGGTTTTCTTTTAAAGCGTTTTGTCTTATTTTTTTTTAAACTATTATTTTTTGTAACAGTTATCCTTTTGCAATAGTTACACTTTCGTGGCACATTTGGGCGCCCAACTGGACAGCTATCAGTTTAAAACTTTCCTATGGGTTTTCAGTCTCTACAGTAGTGTTACCACTATTAAAATTCAACCCTCCTACAAAGTTTTAACTCTTGCACTGATTTAATAGACTTTACAGGCTGAAAGTGTTTAGACTTACTGCGTGAAATAATTTTGCGGTCTGTCGCTGAATTGTAGAAAGAGCGGAATCAAATTTCTCGTTACGTCGAACTTGAGCTGCAGCGCTCCCCCTTCGCTGAATCTATTATCCAACACCAAATCGTCGAACAAGTAAGTGTCCAATTGTTGGGCTATAGACCGCCAGACGAACGTGAATAACTTACTCTGCAAACTTTTTTGCAGCTGATGCAACCGCTTTGATAAAATTTCGAACATCGGGCACGCTGTCGGCGTCAGCGATAGACTGCGGAATTCTTTGTCCACTTTTAATGTCAACCAGCTGAAATTAAACAAATATTAATTAATAGAGCGATGCGAACCAAAATTAAGTTGTACCCAGTAATATATTAATGTATTGGTAAATTGGAAAAATGAACAACAGGTTTGTTCCAACCACTCGAAACATCAATGAACGGTCACGGTCATGCGCACTAGATAAAATGCGTTCCAACCATGTAGGGACAGTTTATCGTTCGTGAAGCAGTTTCTAAACGAGTATTTCAGTGCATGGTCGAATATAGGAACCAAGGATGTTATACTACTGTGCTACAGCTCCGGGGCCTCCACAAAAGAGGGGTCCAAACAACAGAGATTTCGGAAAAAAAACTTACAAATTCCGACTAGTAAACACTAGCAAACAACTTTCGCAATAAATTATTTATTGAAAAACTCGATTGAAAAAAATCGTTCACTTTATTTGGAAAATAATTTGGAGCCAGGGGGCTTCCACTCCTTTGTTGACCCGATGCCTCCAGACCTCCAAACCCAGCCCTGCGTACTCCCGCCTAAAAAATTTGCGCGTACCCTTTGTTTACCTTCAAGCAGGGTTATTCGGCAACCGTCGTGTGTTTTTGACGAATCATCCTACTCCGTCTGATTTCACCGGAAGTGGTTCCTAACAATAATCATTCAAGTCTACAGCCGTTTCAAGGCGATACAAAAGTTGCGGGTTGGAACAAACTTATTATACTTAAGTCGTCAATACTAGATTACTGTTAGATTAAAAAAATTACCTGTCATTTCGATACGGTTTGCTCTTATGTTTAACTTCGGAAATCACAGTTTCTGCGAGAGTGTGCAATAGATCTTTCCTCATATGTATGTACAAAGACAGCGTTTCAGCAAACACTGTATCGGTTTCGATATCGCAGGTGGAACCATCATCGAAGTCTGACAATGATGGAGTAGTAGGTTGTTTAGATGTCTCCGATTGACTTTTATAGTAATACAAACCTAAGTAATGCTGAAAATTATGGAGACATTTTATTATTGCCAAAAAAAAATTAGTTAAAACTCATAGAGATAAATTATTATTGAAAAGACACGCTCCAAGTGTCCCCACTCCACCTTTAATAGAAGCGCACTGCCGTGTAACGAAGTTACTATTATTTTGTAATTATATGAGACATACGGTTTAGTATTGGTTCGAATTATGATTAATTTGTTTATAAAAGGGATCGTATGTCGTTATTTATTTTGATAATTAGAAATAATACGAAACGTATTGTGAGAAGCAGGTCTTTCTGCGATCCACAAAGCGTGTCCGCGCACACGGTTTTGTGCATGCGCGCCCCACTCATCGAGAAGAGTGGTGGAACCGAGAGTCGAGCTGTGGAAGAGAGTCACTTGGAAATTCAGTAGCCGTTCAGCGAAGGACCAGCCAGCTACGGAAGACCAGCAGGACCAGGCAGCAGAGGAGAGGAACGACCGACCGCCGAGAGGGGACCGTGTACCGAGGAGCTGGAGAAGCAGTCCAGTCGACGAGGAGAGAACCACACGACACCGGACCGGCCAAGCGAAACGACCGACCGAAGAGGAGCGGACGAGAGTATAGTCGAGTGTAAGAGTATTTGCTAATATAATTTTCAGGAAGTTTGCGTTGGAACTTGTGCGATTTAAACCCGGTTCCACAGCGCAACGTATTTAATATAATTTTTAGGAAGTTTGCGAGTGTAGTTTTATTCATGAGTTTGATAGGTGGCATTGCTTTAGACACGAGCTTTCGGCGTAGTTAGTTGCACTTACTTTTGCGTAGCTTAGTTTAATCATTGTTTATAATAATCGTCCCAGAACCGTATGTCCCAGAGGGGGTAAACCGATCGTAGCGACTCGGATAATCTTAATGTAAATAGTGTGTTCTAGATAAAATAGAGTTAATAAAGTAGATTACGGTATATATTGTTTTATTTTTAAGTAAATACACGTGAGCAACGAAATCACCAGGGTAGTAGCAACAGTCATACTCCTGTCACTTTGACAGCTTACTTTATAGACCCCTGGAATTCGCTTTCTCCATTGATAGTTGCCCGGTGCAAGTGGACCTACCACTATAATATAGGTGGCGCCCGAGATTGTAAATAAAATATCCGAGCTAGAGCGCCACTTTACACATTTGTGAGCAAATAGTCTTACAGCCGAATGGTTACCAATGGCGTATCCTAAATGTTTTGTAAGATTTATCTATTAAAAAATGTACTCGTATTGGAATTAAAAGTTATTAGATTCATTTACCTAAAAAAGAAAATGCAAAATGTTTTTTCTTTGACCCGAAAACTTCCAAAAGACTTAAATGCATTAAGGACATGATGCGGTTCGTACATATTTGTCATTGAAATTGTATGTACCCAAAAGCTTCCGTTAATATATAATATTCTGAACTTAATTTTAAAAAAAGAGGCGTAATTTTAACGTTTTTGTAAAATTATCGCGATCTACTTACCAACATTGCACCCCAATCGATTAAAACGTTTTCTACATAATAGAGACTATTGGCAACAGATGGTATTTTCGATTCAATGATGTCGCCTTCTTCTGCATTGACTATTTGCAATAATCTCACTCTAAAATCGTCTAATAATTCCAACTGTAGATCCAAAAATTGTAGCCTATGACCAGGTTGGGAAAGTGATTCGTAACGTTCCGTGATGGTTTGCAATAAAGTGATAAATGCATCTGCACAAGTTGTTATTTTTAAATCTTCAACGTCCGATGTTAAGGGATCGAAAGCATCCAGGGTGTTCGGCGGAAGCATCGCGTCCATTTTTTCAGTAGCATCTTAAAAGAGCAAAATTTAATGAAAACGTTCCAATGTATCCACACATGATCCTTACATTTCTTTTCCATGGCCAGCCATTTGACAAATACTTGTGCTTGTGTGAGCACCAAAAGTATACTTGGCTGGTTAGAGGGATATTCATACGTTTCTCTTAATTCCTTGTCAAATCCCAAAGCTTCATCTACTGAATGTGAATACATAAAATCGTCGAATTGTAAGTTTGGCAAATCTGAAAATAATTTCTCCACGGCTATTTGTACCAGGCCTCTCATGAATTCTACCTAAAATTATTCGTGTTGATTGAAGATTACTCAGGTTAATACATTTTGCCTAATGTAATAATAACTGTTCTTACGCTTAAATATTCGAGTATAGTTAAAAAAACATGTTAGGTTGATAAGACTTGTTTACAGCTGACATAAATTTCGTGACAGTTGTCTTATTAGGTTAGAAATTGTGTTTAATTTACGCCCCTCGGGCGTAAGACCCGCCCATTAGAGAGAGCGCGAAACAACCTCTCGAGCGACTGTATTTTTCTCATCGGGAGCCAACTCTCAGCACGGGGACCCATAGTCTAGTCTCCTATGTTGAGAACAATCAACATTTACACCTAACCTTACTTATTTCATTAACTTTTTTCTTTCTTTCTTAAAAAATTTCCTCATTATAAAATATCACAGCCATCTTAAAAATCAGTTCGGTTAATTGTATCACCTTTTTTCCATGTGAATCATTGAAATATCCTGGAATTAGACAACACCTATTTTTGACTGTTTTTTTATTTAAACAATTAATTTATAAAAAAATCGGCTTTTCGGCAACAGATTCTGGTTAAAAAGCAGTATATTTTTTTTGCTTTTTTGGTAAACTGCCGCATCTATTTATTTACAAAAATGTGAATCGATAAAATATTTTCTGTGCATTTTACTTAATCATTCTCATTAATTTTTAACAAGTGCATGGAAATTTTTTAATAATTACCTTGACATCAATATGAAGTAAACCCAACCTATCTACAACAGGCTGTATATATTTTTCAACAAAGTCTTTGTGATCACGTACCCATGTAAGAATTTGAGTTAGATACCTAAAAAATTAGTTTTTTGTACAGCTACATATACAATTTTACCAAAATACATACATACATATAGTCACGCCTTTTTCCCGTAGGGGTAGGCAGAGACCTCTTCTTTTCACTTGCTACAGTTCTTAAAGACATCGTTCACTTGTTCTACTTTCATCAGCACTCTCATACATGCTCTTCGGTTGTTGGTACTCTTGACCTGGCATTTCTTTAAAACAATGTCGATCTGATCGAGACACGTTCACCAAGGTCAACCTCCACTGCTTTGCCTTTTCACACACTTATAAAGCTTTTTCGTCCATTTTCTTTCATACATCCTCTCCAAATCATCTAAGCATTTCTTTTCTACCTTTGTTACTTTATCCATCAGAGTCACTCCGACTTCTCAGACTTCTACACAGCATTGATCTTACTTTCATGCTTCTTCTGCCAAACCCAACATTCACTATCATACACAGCCTTTTTGACACATTCTGACTGCTCAAAAAGATATGCAAGCTCCCAACACTCTTCGCTCAAAGACACAGTTATACATTCTGTCTCTCGTAAACTTTAAACTATCTTGCTATCTTCTCTTTTAAAAACAATTACTTTCGACTTGCTTACATTTACTTTTATTCCTTTAATTTTTAGGGCATAATATTAACCATCACCGCAACTCCTCTTCAGATGATGCTAATATGACCTGATCATCGGCGGAAAGAAGACATTTGATGATCAAATCATTCATTCTCAATCCATATGCACTCTCTTTCAAATCTTTTAAACAATCGTCCAAGTATAAGTTAAACAGCCATGGCGTAATACCTCGGTAGTTTTTGCAGTCCTTCCTTTCCTTTTTAGAGTGGAACGACAACTGCCATGCACCAGTTTCCTGGTATGCTGCCTCTCCTCCAGCAAAGGTTAAACAGGCCGTACCGCAAACTAGCTACTTCCTCTTCAGCCTTTAGTATTTCAACCTTAATCTTGTCACCCTGCAGCCTTAATCAATTTCATACTGTTAAACGCTTCTACAATCTGTCATACTAATTTCACTTTCATTGCAACTTTCACTCATGTCTCCGAATAGGGCCTGTGCTTGTGTATCCTCTTTCTCAAATAAACTTTCAAATTATTTCTTTCATCTCTTTAAAACACATTCTTCTTTTACCATACTACCATCTTGGTTTGATTTTTTTCAGTTGCGAGGTAGTATTTTTACCTCTTGCTGTTCTTATGGACTTTTAGAAGAATTTAATGTTGTTCTGAAACTTGTCAAATCCTTCTACCAAAATTTATTTTTATCATTCTCCTTCTTTCTTGCCACAACCTCTTTTGCCACACCTTTCAACCTTTTATACTCATTTTATGATCAATCGTTGCCCTTATTTAATTTGCTTTTGTAGCCAACTAATACAACCACTCTACCACTGCTTTTTGAACCTCTACTCACATTTTATTTAACTTACATCTTTTCCTTCTAACCTAACCTAACCTAAGCAACATCCAAAATAGAGTAAACTAAATGACAAATATGCCTACCATTCTGGTTTATCAGCCCTATTAGTTTGTCTTGACCCATAAAAATGATAAATAAACCGCTTATTTAATGGTTGCACAAACAAGTGTATCGGCAAACACAATGGTGGAAAATTTGATAATAATGCACTTTTAACAACTGGATAACTACTCTCACTTGGAATTTCAATTTGGAGTAAATATTCTGATATGGTCTGTAATTTTTGAATGTGTGCAGGAAAAGGCATGACTAGAGAAAAATTTGTATTGACAAATGGCCATTTAAGTAGCTTAAGAATGTCATCAAAATCTCTGTAATAAAATTAGCATTAATTAATACAATATTTTAAATAGCTCAATGATGATTAAAACCAAAACTTATTTGTATAGGAAAATACAGAAAATAATAATAGAATATTAAAAATAATCCTTACTTTGAAAGCTTTTCCTTTAAGATATTGTGCCAAAAATAAATTACATCTTTCAAATAATTTCTTAAATTCTGTCCACAAAAATCAGCCAAATTTCTACTTATTTCTGTTAAATTTGCAAACAAAGTAACACATTTTTCATCATCTTTATTTCCTACTTCTTTCTGTAGTTCTTGACTAAAAGTAAAAAAAATGCACGTAAGTAAGAGAAACAATATGGATAATTTTTTCAAATTATAAATATACTAGGATATGTATATATATTTTTTTTAATAAATTATAAAATAAAAAAGACACAACAATGTTTCTACAAATTTAAACATTGTAGTGTATTTGAAGATTGTATAGGAAAGATCTAAAAACAAAGTTTATGCTAAAGTGATATAATAATGCAAAAAGATTTTAGACATATTTTAATAAAAATAGCAGTAGTACCTTATGCATTCAACATGTTGTATCACTCTAAAATATTGCATGGTACATTGTAACACATTTAATTTATCAAAATAATTCTTTATATCATTTCTGACATCTTGAATCTCACTCAAATCATTTTTTATAATTAGTATTACTTCTTTTGATCTAATATCAACATCATTAGCATTCTGTATAACAGTTTCTCCATCTTTTATGCTGCTACCAATTGGATAGTCAGTTTTAGCAAGATCTATCTAAAAATAAATTTATTATAAAAGGAAGAAGCTTGTTTTTTCGGTATAGTTAATTGTAGTTAATACCTTCAATTCAAAAATAAATTGTGTACTGGTACAAATTCCAATTTTTCCTACCTGTTCTTTAATTTGTCTTTTTTGTTCAAGTAACTTATTGTGAAGTTCTAAACATTTGTTAATGTCAAGTAGATCTTTGCCATAATCTCTATTAAGATTTTCAATTACTTTTTTTTTAACCTCAGGATTTGGATCAAAATACATATTTATACAATTTTAATGAGTTGGCAAAGATTGTAACCACCTGTAGCACAATAATGTAAGCTAGAATAAATTATATTTTTAAATAACTATAAATATTTGCAGAATTATTATCTATATTTTAATAAATAAATATAGTAATATGTTTAAATTCAAAATATTAACATTTCTAATTATTAGTCCATTTTAAAGTAAAATCTATAAACTTTCATGTTTATGCACTGACGTTTATGTCAGTGCTAAACGTCAAAACAAATATCGGCTCTGTGCTAACTGCTGATTCATAGGGAAATATAAAAGTGGCAGAATCAGATAGTTGACAATTTGCAATCTAATCAGAACTTTGAATTTAAATTAAATGTTTTACATCGAAATATATATTGGTATTCAGAAAAAATAAAAAAAAAATAAATCTGTCGATAATTTGATATATTAAAATGTAATAAAGTAAAAAAAATAATTTCTCGTTCATGAATATTCAAACAAAATTGACAAATTGCTAATAACTTCACAACGACAACACAAGCGTAACCATGGAAACAATTTGGTTGTCATGGAGAACTATTTCACAATATAAACTAATTTTTGAAAAAATATTTTGCCATGTCCATGATATCTATTAGTGAATTAAATAAATTAACATGTTTTCAGCAATGCTTGGAAAAATCTTTATCGGTTACGGTAGAACATTTAAAGAAATACTCAAATTACGAAGATTTTACAGAAATGTATTCTATTCAAGAAAAAGAAAGGCAAATAGAGATATCTTTATTAAAATCAAATAATAAAGAAATTATGGATAATATAAAATCAAAGATCAGTTTTTTGAAACAAAAAAATGTATTAAATAGTACTGATCTAAAGCAATTCAAAGATGAAATGATTATGATTCAAAACTCCATACAAGACCTAATGAAAAGTAGCAAAATGAAAATTAAAACATTAAATATTGACTACATTAACATAAATCAAGATGTTGATTATTACAGAGAAAAGATGTTGGAATGGTCACAGCCAGTCAATATAAAAGATACTTTAAATATTAAAACTGATTATAAACGACCTGACAGTGGATTGAAGTGTTTGGAATTAAGGAAATTCATAGATTTTGTTAGACAAAGTGGAGGACATGAAAATGGATGGGACAAAGATGATCATCGACTATTCCTTAGACTAAGAAACAAGTTAAAAGACGTAACAATTTTAGCTCAAAAAGTTAATGAATTATTACCAGATAAATCAATAGAAGATGTTAAAGAGCACAATGACTGGTACAAAAAATATTTGATTCTTAAACGAAATAAAAAAGAAGCTTTAAAAAGATGGCAGCAATCTAAAAACAAAACCAAATTGCCTTCAAATATGACAAATATGATTCTGCAAAAAGATTTAGTTGTACAGTCACAGGAAGACTTAAAAGAAAAATTAATTAATTGGAAACTTGAAAAAGAAATTAAAATGAGAGCAAGCCTAAGTGTGGAAAAATTGGAAGAACAAAAGAAAAAAGAGTTGGAAGATTTAAAAAAAAAGAGGCACGAAGAAGTGAAAAAGATTGTAGAAGAGTGGAAAACTACCAAAATTATAATAGAAAAAGAAAATGATGAGAGACGAAAAAATCACGAAGAAAAAGAGAAAAAGCGAAAATCTACTGAAGCAAACAAGTTAATTAAACAATTCCAATCGCAAGACGATTATTATATTTTAAAAATGAAGCAACTCAAGAAACGCCACGAAACATTAAAGCCGATACGTAGTAAATCAAGTCAAATCGCTAAAAGGGACCCCGAAAGAGTGCTTAAGCCAACAAGACAATGGATAAATAGGGTCCATGATGACAAATTTTATCCAGTTAATACCATCATTCCTCTAAAAAAATTGCCTAAACTACGAATTCCCGATTGGAGGAAGCAAGAAATTGAATAATGTTGGTCTTTATTGAAAACAATATGGCGTTAAAGTTAATTAAAATTTTTTTTTAATCTAAAGGTCATATAACTGAAGTTAATTTTATATAGCAAGATTAAATAAAATAAATGTCACTAAAAATTGTGTACCTAATAATATGAAAAAACTGATTATATCAGATTATAATTTAACTTTAGCTTAACGCCGCCTTATTTATAGGATTTAGTTCAGTTTAAAGATCTTCAGTTGCTTCTTGTTATATTATTATTATTGGGATACCATGTATAACAAATTTATTTATAGCTATTTTTTTATAAATAAAACTTTATCAATCATATTTTTTTACTAACATACATATAGCCTTTTTTTCTTAGCGGTAAGCAGAGTGGTCACTTCCACTTGTTACGGTTCTTACACACGTTTTTTTGCTTCTTCTACTTTCATCAGCGCTCTCATACATGCTCGTCGGTTGTAGGAATTTGATGACCAAATCATTTATTCTCAATCCATATGCACTCTCTTTCAAATCTTTTGAACAACTGTCTATGTATAAGTTAAACAGCCACGGCAAAGCCACCCATCACTGTCTAACACCTTTATTGATGTTAAACCAGTACGTACGTGAAAGCTCCGTTTATCCTAACACAAGCAGTGGAATCCTCGTAAAGTGACTTCAGCGCTCGTTTCAAACCAGCCAAGAATTGTTCGACTATGCTTCGTAAGGAAAAGACCTGATCTATACCTTATTTTTATTGGTTCAAATTATTTTTCTGATGGTCCATCAATTTCAGAGATACTTATCTTGAGAATAATGTTGTTAGCTCGGTAGGTTAGATTGTCGAAAAAATTCTCGACTTGAATGAAAGACTTAATCATTAAAAATGTTTATTAACTTAATATTTTAAATAAGCTGGATTGCACCACCACCTAGCCTTTAAAATGTAATTACAATAAAAAATTTAGAATATACAAAAAACAAGATAATACATAAAATTTAAAATCATAAACAAGGTTTTTAACTCGTACGATATGTTCTCAAAAGGCAAACTATATTATATACACGAGGAATAAATTATTAATTATGTCTTAAATGTAGTTTCTAATTAGTGATTGCTTTCAAATGAGAAAGCTGTCGGATAACAATAATTTTATTTAAAAATATCGTTAAATAATATTTATATGTGGATATTTTACTTATTTTGTGTCAGCAAACGGCATTTACCAAACATTTTAGTTTTCATTAATGAGTTCGCTTGTGTGTACAGGGTGGTTCGTAAAAAAGTAATGTGAATTAGGATTGTTACTCTCTGTAACTTTTTTAAAATTCCTCTGCTTTTCATTTTCCTCTTAAATAATCTTACAATTAGTTCGATGTAAATTGGACATTATTTAACAATATTTTCAAGATATTTTCATTAACATAATAAAAACTGGGTCAGCGACTGAGGTACAGAAATTTGTTAAATTTAAAATAAAAAAAAATTTGATTACATCAGCTAAAAAGGTTAGGGGTTTATTCACAATGTGAACGGTAGTAGTTCAAATGTTTAATCATTTTCTATTATTTATTTTCCTTATTAAATATAAATTCCATCATTTCAGTTAAGGAGAATTTTTTATTTTAATTTTGACTGGAGTTTAAAAATTGGAACTCGAATTAAAACGCTTTTTTCTAGTTTAATACTTATCAATATAAAAACTACAAGTGTAGATTTAATTTTTTTCTCCAACGGATACATAAAACATAAAAAAACCCGACCGGTTGGATCATTTATCGGCTATTTTTAATGTCGCAGTTTCTTAAATCATTCGAGATGTGGATAATGGGTGCTTGTCATTTAGACACAGTGATCGACACGGAGCATTCCATTTGTGGAACAGAATCACACTACAAGACACAGCAAAACCCTGAGTTTGTAGGGATGCTTTCCATTAAGACACAGTGTTCGACACGGAGTATCATCCACGACGAAGTGTCACACTACAAGACACAGAACAAGAGTTTAAGCGTGTAAATGCGTCACCGCTAACAATAGCGAAAAATCCATTTTTTACACGTAGTACTCTACATAAACAGATTGGTTTAAATATTTATCATGGAATTGTACAAGTATTACCGAAAATTCAGCTGTGAACAGATTAGCTGATATTACTTATTCAATAAGTAAATAAAAAATATTTTACCATTATGTCATAGATTTTAAATAAATTCTGCTTTAAATTGTCAACATCGATAAACTTGAGCATTACAATGTGGGTGGAAAACTGTTACTAAATATTAAAAGTACTCTAGTGCTTTGTTGTGATCGCAGATCGCCAATGTCTTAAAACCGTTTTGCCCTAGGAAGAACTCGCGATGTCTCCGGATGGCACCCCAGCAGGCTTTTTCTCTTTTGTTTGCAATGCGCAGTCTCGAGTCGGCGCAGCAAATTTCTTCTTAACGCGCCGTCTCGCTTCGACGCAACAGTAGTATTCCTCCGACCGTCGAAAACGACGGTCGTTTAACATTATTATTCTTCCGACAGTCGTAGTGAGCGGCTGCCATACAGTTTCTTTTTCCACGGCGATTAAACCTCGCTTGCTACTTGCAATAAGTTGTATTCGTTCAGTTTCCTTTTATTAGTTAGTTTAAACTCCGATTTTTCCACGGCTTTGAATTAATTTTATTGCTTGCAGTAATTCACTAGTCGTTACAAGTGCCTTGTGCTTTTGAAGATAGAAATACCTATACTTTGTAATAATTAAAAACCCTTAAAAAACCAGCCAAATTGTGATTACTTCTAGTCCACTATATCGAAGTTGAGCAATTATTTCTCCAATGTAGGAAAAGGGAAAGTATAAACCCCCGATTACTGCATGCTTTTTTAACAAATTAAATTGTGTTCCATTTAGTAACTCTACATCGTGTCGTTTAAGTGGAAAGCACCCAATGTCAGACATATCGAATATAATCTAAAAAAATTGCAAGAGCACTCTAGTGCTGATTTAAGGAATTAAATTGTGTTCGTCTAAATGGAAAGCACCCAATATCGGACATGTCGAATATAACCTAAAAAACTTGCAAGATTTAATACATAACATTAATGTGTTAAAAAATAAACGATGGTTCAAAAAATAGTTTCATAAAAATGTTAACACACCTTCATCAAAAAGATCGCAGTGATCTTGTTGATGAGATTTGTATGCAACAAAAATGTTTTTATCATTTCTGTTCCACCCTGATTTTTAAACAAATATTTTGATAAATGCAGCAACCACATCAATATATTTTTTTTATTTCTCCAAACACAAAGTTCTTTTCAAACTCACAACGTTTTACTTTAAATTAATTTAGTATGAAACACAGGAGAAAAATACTACATTAGTTTATAACAATTCCTTGCATAAAATTTAGATTTGAAATATTTTCCTTCATACGCGTTATATTTTATATACAAATGTGATAACACTTATATACGAAATTGATTTGTAATATTTTATTTACACCATAAAAACAATTCTACAAACTATTCAACTGAGTAATAGACAATTTCGGAGTTTTGTAACGATAATATTGATGTGAGCGATATAGTAAATCACCGAATACAAAACATTCCGAATAGTGTCTATAATTTTAATATTTCATTATTGTTTGCTTTTACAATTATTTCCAGTTCTTAAATAATGCCAGAAATTCAATTCATAAAATGTCAACCGAAGGTGAACATACTGTTCATTGAATTATTGACTACTGATCACTTTTTCGTTAATTTATTTTATTATGGAAACGAAAAACTAAAATATTAGACTTAAATATTATCAACAATAAAAAGAGTATTGTTGGGTTCTTGCTAAAGTAACTCAATATACTGGTGGCACTGAACGGATTAAATAAAAAAAAAATTAATCATTCGCGTTATAAAATGTATGAACGGTTTAATTTATTTTTTATTTATATTTAAAATAATAAGAAAAAACAGTAATAATTTTATCGTGAGCTACATACTATGCGTGTATGTGATGCATGAATCACGCATCGCGAATTGCGAATAAAAGCATGGTCTGTAGCCACCCTTAAACGAATATAAAACATCTACACACAAACAAACATATGGAATCACCCAGTATTTATGAGAAATATTTTATTTTAAAAAACATAATATGCAAACAAAAGATAAATGTGCTCACTAACATTCCTAGGAAGTTAAGGAGAAATTGTAGATCAGTTGGTAAATAGATTTTGTGCGATATTTGACAAAAAGTCTTACGTTGGGTTATCAGAAGTACAGAGGAGAAGAATTATTTGGTAGAGCAAGACATGACACAGCCAACGTTGTCAGGCTAAGGGTGTGCTGATTTAGTACTAAAAACCAAGTAAGAACCTAAAGAGGCGCTTTCGGTTGAAATTTCCCTATTTATGTTGATAATGCGCCCCACATAAAAGCAGATTTCCACTAATTTTCTAGAAACGCAAGGCGTGAGTATTTTAGAGTGGCTTAGTTGCTCACCTGTTTTGAATCTAATAGATGGAATACTATAAAAAGAAAGATTAGAGCCCGACAGGATAAGACGGTAAACAGATTCAAGCAGTTTTGGAGAAATGGCAGAATTTACTCCAAGGAGAAATAAATAACTTAATACAAAGCATACCCCGTTGAATTAGTGCTTGTATTGAAGCTGCAAGTGGCAATATTGATTACTGAATGATTAACGTGCAGCACGTAGCCAATTTTTGTCTCCGGTAGAAATGACGTGACGTCACTGCTTGAAATGGGTAACATAACGTAACGTTTAAGGAACAATATTGTGGTGTTAATAAACTTAATAAATAATTCAAACAAAACAAACTCCCATAAGAACAAGTGTTCAAAAGTTGGGTTTATGTTACCTGTAGCCAAGGCCACTTATTGACAGATAGATAGAATCTCAAGCTGTGACGTCACATGTACGTCACTCTTTCTACCGTTGTTAAGCTGTAACGTCACGTGCACTTTAGCAAAAGGTAATTTTTCTTTCTTAAATTGCAACTTACAAAACGGTATTTAGGAAAACGACAACTACACTTCTGTTTGGTATTTTAAATTTTGTTTATAACATTTTTGATTCTTTATGTAATATAATTTATTTGGATAAACTACTATTCATTTTCCAATAAATTATTTTCGTATAAATGTGTTCGACCAGGAGATCATAGGTGATTCCATATAAGTTTGGTTGTGGGTATTTAGGTTGAATTATTCGATACAATATTAAACTCTTTTCTAAAATAATCTGAATGAATAACGTACATAACAAATGAATTTGTTGAGACGTACAAAGTATTACATATTAATGGTAGTAACTCCTTTTTGAAGTGTTCCTTTCCAGGCTGTTTTGTAAGAGATAAGGAGTAATTTTATACAAACAGGTAGGTTTGTATATTTCACAAAACGGTAGTACTATAAATAAGTTCATAAATATAAACAATTGTTTAGTGTTCTTTTTTTGTGAAATAACGATTAACACAACTACAGCGCTTTTTGAGACAAACTAAATTAAAAAAGGAAAAATTAACCGCTTACATTCAACTCTCTTTAATAAAATATACATCTGAAAGCCAATTTATTTTCACGTATTCCTTAGATCAAATATGCAGATGTGTTGTTTTTGGATCTTAGTATGAAAGGTGGTCAGTGGGTGACGTGCGGCACGTGGCCACTTTTTGACATCAGTGGAATGAGTTACGTACACTTAACATCACTGCTTGCTTGCTGGTACAACAAATGACATATTTTGGTTTTCTGAGCTTTTTTGAGTTTATAGTGAGCTATTGGACAATTAATTAGGTATAAGGAACAATATTGTGGTGTTATTAGTGATTTTTAACGACTAAACATTAATATTCAAGTGTTAAAAAATTAGGGTTAGGTTACGTGTTGCCAGGGCCACTTTTTGATATATAGATAGAATCTTAAGCTGTGACGTCACATGTACGTCACTCTTTAGACCGTTGCCAAGCTGAAACGTCACGTGCACGTTACCCATAGTGAGAAATTGACGAAAACAGATAATTTCTAAGGCATTGTTTTTCTTGGTACATTTGATATTATTTTAACCTACAGGATGTTTCTAAATTCGCTCGAAAAAGTTTCAAGTGAGATTAGCGCAAAATAAATGTTACTCTTTATGAGATATACAGGGTGGGCCATACATTTTTGCACTTTTGTTAACGTTTTTGCAGGAATAGCAAAGCTCATTTTCGTCTCAATGGAAATGTGAATAAACAAAATTGCAGATTCCGGAGCAGGAAAAACTATCGATTAAAAAATCAAAGGTCTTTGCATTCGCCATTAGTGACGGTTTGAGTGGTAATGTCTTCAAAGGACATTATCGGCCTGTACTTCTTTAAAACGAACGTAACAGTCAATTCTGTAGAATAAGTGAAGACGTTACGAGATTTTTTCCAACCACAGTTGAAGCAGTTCGATGGTTAGGGATGACTTCTGGTTAAATCAGTCGGAGTAGGATGAAACGTTAAAAAACACGACGGTTGCCAAATAACCCTGCTTAACAATAAACAAGGAAGTTCACGGGAATATATGTTGAAAAAGTAAAGGTGTGGTTGGGTGGTAACCAATTCGGTTTAAATCGGCAGCTTCATCAGCATCAGCTTCATTGGGAATGATGTGGGGACCTTTGACAGGTCTCTTTCTTTAATAAATCATCTTCACGACAATAGGACTTGAATGCAGCATAATGGGGGAACCTGCCGTACATCCAATGAATCTATACCTTTGGTCAAAGAAATTTTTCACAACACACTAATCTCGCGCAGAGAGGGTATAATATATGGCCTCCCCGCATTCCGAAACTAACTAATTTTTTTATGGGGTTATCTCGAAAGTGGTGTCTACGTAAATAAACCAGCGATAATACTCCAACTTAAGACGAATATTCGTCAAGAAATTGTCAATCTTAGTGCCAGATTTGAGGAATTCCAGCGGCGAGATGTAAGATATCTCGACGATATATTCAAGAAATTATTTTCCCGTTTATTTTCGTTCTTTTAAAAAAAATATTTTATTAAATACAATCTGTTTTTTTCAGGACCATTTCAAAAGTGCAATGGCCCACACTGTGCCTCCCAGATGATAGATTTTAAAAAGAGAAACAAGCAGTGTTCGTCGGGTTTTGATTATTCGTTTTTTTAATCGTTACAGTTTCCATATTTTGAAAACTACTGGATTTGAAAGAGTTAAAACCAGCATGGATTTAAAAACATCTTGTTAATAAAATATTATTCGCAACAAACGCTCCGATATGGTTGTTCACTTACTACCGAGATACCCTCTTGCAACTCAGTCAAGCTAAATTTTTTTTTAGAGTCACTCTACAATGACTTCTTGGTCTCGAACCTACAACTCTATATTTACAAATGGCAGTCATTTAAATTCCTCGCTCCTTAATGATCTAAAAAGTCTTATTAACAGGAAGAATTGCTAGTGAGATTAGCAATCGGTACATTAAGGAATGATACACAAAATTTATAAATAAATAAATAAGAAAAATGATTCATAAAAAAATATAGTGTTTAACATAATTCGGTTAGTTTCATTTTTAGAACACTTATAATCGTAAAATACGTTTTTAAATAAAAATAATCAAGGTTATAAACAATAATATTGACTTTAACAAATGTATTATGTGACGAATCAAAAGCATTTTCGACATCAACAAACTTTAATTCGAATCGTTTGATGTAAATATCAAGGACCTACTCGGGACTTTTTACGAGTAAGTAGAAACGAAAAATGAGTAAACAAATAGCGTTCGCTTTAACTCGAATCACAACGATTAATCGATCTTTATTGATCCCAAAAAGGCATTTCAACACACACAACAAATCGCAAAAATCAAATACGAGTCCTCCGAGAAAAACTGATTGCTTATTGCAACCTTTCCTGACGCATTATTCCATGACTAAATTGAGACATTACTAATAAGAATATCACAAGACTTGTATTTGTTGATATCGATATACCTAGTATATCTATCTTCCTTCGGGATGATCTTTAGCTTGCCATTTGAAGTCGCTGCTCATTATCCATTGCTGAGCCGGGCTGAAATCGCAAGCTTTTAATAGCGGAAGGTTCACATCGTTGGGATCGGGCTTCGTAAGGCAACTTCCTGTATTCACGTGCTTAATGGTCTTGTCCTAAAACATTCATAAACAAAAACAAACCATTCATTAGTATTGGCAAAAATTAAAGCTAACGAGAATTATAGTTTATTACATTATTTGGTAGTTTTAGTAATTGTAATCTGGGATTTTTAATGGTCAGTACAAAGTTCCACATATAGGGTACCCACTTTTTTCAATTATGAAATACTCTAGACTTTTCCACACATTCGGGAAAGAAAGTTATTCCAAACAACGGTATATTAACTTCCCAGTGGAAGTTATAGTAATGGGACCGATTTTGCGAATCCCGAATTTTGACATATCTCTACATTTCAAGGTCCACAGAGTCGAATACAATAGGTGTGTGTATGTATGTACGTATGTGCGTTCGGCATTAATTTTCGTCTCGATTATCTCGAGACCAAAAAATAATATCGACGTGGGACCAATTGCATTCGACGCATAATTACGCAACTTAAAACTGATTAGATTTAAGCAACATCGGTCGAGCTGTTTTTATGGAAAATAAAAAAACTGAAAAAAATGGTAAACTTTCGGAATTAATTTTCGTCTCCATCATCTCGAGAACGAAAAATGATATCGACGTGGAACTAATTGCATTCGACGCAAAATTACGCAACTTGGAACTGATTAGATTTTCCGCAAAATCGGTCAAGCTGTTTTTCATGGAGAATAAAAAAACTGAAAAAAATGGTAAACTACTATTATACTATTATTAATACAAGAAATTAGTCGTGTAGACCTCTCGGGTCGCACCCAGACCACTGATATTTTTATTTGGGTAACGCCAAAGTAACTTTTTGTGAGTTTGGCTACTGATATTAGACTTTTGTGAGGTTCCAAATGGTGCCAAACAGGCATAAAAAAATAATGAAATGGTAAGCTGGGAAAATTATAGTTCTTTTAAAGCCAAACTTGTTTGTCAGTTTTGCTTTTCGCTACTGAAGGCAGGAAAGAAAATGATTTCAAAAAATATGGATGCTTCTTGAAGAACAACGCGCTTTTTTTTCCAGGAATATCTCCTAAAATCCTTGACTTTTCCAGGCACATTCTTCTGTGTTTCAAATAGGCACAAGAATATGAGAAATAGTAAGCTGGGAATATTATATTTCTTTTAAAGCATGAAACAAGTTTCGCTAATTTTGATTTTTTCTACCGAGTGCAGAAATAAAAATTTTTCCTAGAAATAGGTTTTATTTGGATTCTTCTAGGAGTATAAGTATGTTTTTATGAGTTTGGCTACTAATATTAGATTTTTTCCAGAACCATCTCAAACACATTCTTTAGTGCTCCAAATGGTAGCAAACAGGCATAAGAAAAGAAGAAATAGTGTTCATTACTATGTGCAGGTTCTCGATGGAGACTTTGAAAATGATAGAGCTCTTTTGAGCTCTTTTGTTTGCTACATTTGCTTCTCGCTATTGAAGACAGAAAAGAATTTTTTTTTTGAGTTTGGCTACTAATATAACAATGTCTCCTAAAATCACCAACTATTCCAGACACACTATTCAGTGTTCCAAATAATGGCGAATAAGCATAATAAAAGGAGGAAACGGCAATCTTACCGAGCTCGGCTTTTCAAAAACGACTGAGAAAATTTTAGCACCTTTGAAGTCAAAACTTGTTATGCTAATTTTGCTTTTCGAAGGTAGACATTTTTTTCCAAGAAACGGTGGGTTTCTTAATGAATAACGACTAAGTAAGTTTTTGTGAGTTTGGCTACTAATATTATACTTTTTTTTCAGAAACAAGCATAAGAAATGGAGGAAATGGTAATTTTTTTCAAAGAAATTGTAGGTTATATTTTGATTCTCCTTGGAAAATAAAGCCGAAGTAAGTTAATGTGAATTTAGCTACTGGCAAAGGTATTAATTTTCGTATAATTTCAATCATAATAAAAATGTAATAGTCTTACATCTTCATCATAATTCCATGCTTGATTTCCAGCCATGCCGTGGCACCGGACAAGTTTGACGGGTCCAGTCCTCGAGCTTGCATCCAAACAATTATCGTCCGACATAATTTGCTGTCTTTTGGTGTATGCGAATACTTGATTCCCACCCAAATTGTGGCAATAGGTCATTCCGAGATTTTCGCCAGACTTTCTTCCCATCGTGTCCAGACAATTTCTCGATTCTACGTTGCGAATCTAAAAAAAAACAATAGACTTAAGACACCTAAAATACAATAATAGTGACGGCTGGAAAATACAAAAATGAAGCCGGTTTTATTTACAGCATGAGTTCTATTGTGACATCTTCTTAATTCAGATCCTCGGGCACATTTTCAGATACTGCCAGAACTACCAATGATTTAACTAAATTTGGAATAACTCAACACTTTAGAATTGTTGTACACAATTAAAATCACTATAACAACGGGACTCTTTTGCTGGGAATTTCCTAAATCGGTTTTCGCTTCTGGGGCATTTTATGTAAAGTGGACAGCGAAAATTCGTTCATATTAGACCTAAATGTACTTCTAAATGGTATGAACGAGAACACACAATTTTTTTTTTTGAGGTTAGTTGCTACGTTATGGACTCCTAAAAAATTGACGTTTTTAATAAAAAGATTTTTTGGAAGCTGTTTTTCGAATTAAACAAATTTGCAATAAAATATTAAAAAATTTACTGCTTTGTAATTTTAATAACTTCAACCATTTTTTTTTAATTTTTATTACAAAATAAACCTAAAAATATATTAATTTTACCAAAAATGTTTTAAAATGAAATCTACATTAGTTTTTTTTATTTTAAAAAATACTGGGTGGTGTGTGGAATGTTCAACTGATTTGGCCAAATTTTTCTTCCACATTATAGCCTGATATTTTCATGCATCTGGTACACACAAAGAGCTCCATACATTTAAATTACCCCTTTTCAAACACCAGTACTTGCCTAAAGTAACTGATTCCCGCTGTTTTAGCTGAGTTATTTAAACAATTTATAACAGCAGGCATTTTACGTAATATAATGTTTATAATCTTACGAAATTCCTTATGTAAAAACAATATTAGTTCTTATTAAATAACTATGAGTGATTTCAACACAAAATTTTCACAAGTTAAAAAAGCTTAATAAATAAACTCCTACAAGAACTGGTGTCAACAAGTAGGGTTGCACCACCAATATCAAAAATTCGCCATGTGCTGACGTCATCCAAAAACAAAAACTAAACCATTGAGATATTATGTGTGATTAAAAAATGTTGTTTAAATAATTCACTTAATCCAAACCAGAAGAGTAATAAACTATGTGTCTTATTAATGACAAAGGATCCACTAAGATCCTTTACTACATCTGCAAGCCACACTTAATATTTTCATAAGAATAGTTAGTGAGGATAAGTAAATAATTTTTAGTCAGATTCTTGAAGTTTTTCTTCGAGTAAAGATGTGTCCACCACCCGAGAGTTCGTCCAAGTTAAATAAAACTTTTGTAACATTTTATTCATATTCTTTCTTAATTTATGAACAGATAAATGACACGACAAAAATTTGAAAGTTGCATTGATGGTATTTTTATTTGAATTTTACAGTACATAATTTTTAACAGTTTTCTATTAATTAAAAAAATTTGTAAAATATTAAAATGTAAAGATATAAAAACCGACAAAATTTTTCACCAATACCCCCCTCCCCAACTGTTCGTAAAATGTTGAAAATCGATTGTGAAGTACTGTTTTGCGTCACCGTAAATACAAAGCGCCAAACATACTACAAAAACAACACATAATACTATGGAACAATAGATATATTCTTTGGGAAATGGCCTTGCAACGAGCAGCACTGAGTTATCGGGATGCTCTTTTAGAAATTTACTTACATCTCCAAGATAATAGTAATCTAACGGCATCTGAGACTCCGGGTAAATGTGTTCCAGATACCATCTGAAGCTTTTGCAATGTAACTTTTCTCTCAAGTCTCTTCTTGCCGAAATATCACCGACCGGTACATTTCTTGCACCTAATAAAGGAAACTTTTATTAGCGTTTTAGAAAGAAAAATGTGAAGAGGTGCAAACACTTCAATACTGCAAATAAAAAAATGAATGAGTGACCATTTTTATAATTTCAAAAGTTCAAGACACGGCACAACATTTTTAATGAATGTACACACAAAATTTGAAAACATTTGCAATACCGAAGCACTCAAAGATGAGATAATAATAATTTCATCATGGGAAATTTATGATAAAAAAGCATGAAAGGTATTTTACAATTTATTGTTAGTCGAAAGCTTATAAGTATGCAAGGCTTAAACTCTCGGCTAATTTTATAAACAAAGCACAAGCAAAAAGTTATAAAACTCTTTCTAATGAGAAATACGGAAGGGAAAATTGACATTAATTTAATGAAAATTAGTCATGTGTAGTAACACACTAAATTTTGATGTGCTGATACAACAACACTGGCACAGCTTGGTGTCAACACACTGTATCATGACAACGTATTAAAGCAAAATGACCAGGTGACGCATAGATTCACTTCCCTTAATTGACGTTAGGGTATTTATCCAACAGTGTTAATACAGTGCTAGTTTTTATTGTAGACACACTAATAATAATTGATTCTTTAAGTTTAAAGATATTATCTCGAGGTAGTTTTTTTTTTCTGTTCAAAAAGAAGTCGGTTTTTGTTTGTATATTTTTAAATATAAATAAAAAATTAATAGTAATAGTATACTCGTTTAATATAACATATATAACATAAATCTCTTGTGTTATATGTGAACACGTTCCTGATTTGAAAATATAAGAAAAATGTTAGATATTGATTTATTGAAGTGTATACATAGATAATAAAAATTTACAGCCATTTAATAAATAGCGGTTAAAATCAAATACAAAAATGTATTGACAAGAGATCGTTTGGATCGAATTTATGCGCATTCGTTAACTTTATACCTACTCCACTAAGTAATAATAGAAAATCTGAATGTAGAATGGTTTTATGACCGTTTTATGTAATCGACTAACAACCCATCTACTCATTGAACAATAAAAAAAAATGTCAGAGACAGCTGATGAGATACCCAACGCGCATGTCAGTCCAATTTCTACATTCGATCATGCACCAAAATTACTGGTTCACGAATTACTGGTTGAAATGGAAAAACGGTTAGAACTCCTTTTATCTATTGCGCATGACCATGTGTACGGTTTTTTTACGAGTAGTAGGAAGAAACCTTATAACACGTTAAGTTGAATCGGTGAAAAGTGGATTTTCGTATCGTAAAAGTGTCACTGGGTCATGTAAAATATTTCAACACACTCGATACACTGTAAGCTGTCACCACAAAAGTGTTATTCAGCTGTGTTACACACTACTCACGTAAATATGTAGAAAAGTAGTAGAATTACTGTTTCAGACAATGTATATACTTACGGAATATTTTAAATCAAAAGTCTTTACTTTTCAAAAATTTTGTGTCCCATTTAAAAAAAAGTAATTTAATTCTTATTTGATTGAAAAAGTGTCAAAATTGGTAAGTACACCCTGTATTGAGGAAGAAATTTTGTTTTCGATATATATTTTCCAGTAAAAAGTTATAAAACTTATTAATAAAATGAAACCAGGCACAAAAGTACCTACACAAACTATTATTTAAAAGCTATTAACACATTTTAATAGAAAATAAGCTACAGTAAATATGATAGAAAGTTGTATCACATTTTCAGAAAATTTTGAGCACTTGAGTACTCTTCAATGTTCGTAAAAAGTGATTTTGAAAAAGTGCCTCTACATCGTCAAAGATTCATCAGATTTTTTGGAAGGTTAGCCGCCGCTAAGGCAACATAAACATGCAGCAAAGCAAATCGACGACACAACATACCACCGTCACCGAAATACAAGGCAAGACAAATGCTCGCATGCTGTTAAAGTAATATCATTCGAGACCTGGGTTAATGTTATAGTAGAATTCCTTCCACTGATCGAGCCACACTTCGGCCAATCGTGCGTTGTTGTGGTTGACGATTCGGCTAGTACCGCCTGGAAAGGAATAAGGAGTCGATTTCCTGAAGACGTGACCCACATGCGAACAAGTCGCTATTTCCAGTCGGCCACCGCACATCCACACCTTCAACGATTCCCGATATTGCAACAAAAAAAATAACATGCACCAAGTTAGTCAAAGGTTAATCGATAACGAAATGGTAATGTTACATGACAAGCTTACATATATAATTAGGATTTACTTTTTTATAACATCAATTACATTAAAATATTCCATACCGACCAACACCATAGATACTAGAAACCAAGATGCGCGACTGGGTATATACTCAGCTTCGTCCGAAAACGTGCTGCATAACGTTGACACAGAGGGCGTGGTTTACCTCCCATACTCATGCATTATTAAATAGGGCTTACTTTCCAAATCAAATGTACCTGCTGACCGATCTCAAACCAAATGTAGGATCAGTTTGTCAGTCGTTTTTTAATGCGCATCATGACAAAATTACTGTTGAGACGCAGCAATAGTAACATCCTCAATATTAACTTGTTTATAATGAATAATTTTAATGTTTCATGGTGTTTCAATGATATTTCCACTTAAAAAGAAAATTGAACCAAATGTATTGGATCAAACATTCTTTCTGACAGGGCACTTGCCAATATCAATCGTTGCTTGTATGTCTCAAATGTTGCATCTAACATTTGACTTTCGCTGCACGTGGCGTCACGAGTAGATACGCCTTCCTACTCGACGGTATACAGCACGATTTTTCGCGTCCTGGGTTCTAGTATCTTTGAGTAACACCTATGGTCAGCTACAAATTATTAAAACATGATGTATAATTTTGTTAAAAAACACCCTGTGTCTATATAAGTAGCTAGTAATATGATGAAACATTGTTAATTATGAATGTTTGCATCACCCATGATCTATGCTGGGTGAAGCAAGATGTTTGAATTTGTAGGTAGGTACCGACACCTCAGTTTGTTAAATTTTTAGTAAACTTCTTTTGATTTCTCTTAACTATTTAATCCAATCGCAACTCTCTGTTACTTCTGATCTGCCATAATTAGGAGAACTACCAAGTTCGTCAATGTTGTTTTTGATATCTTAGTCGACTCCCATTTTTTATGTCTACAAACAACAAAATTCTCGAGGATAGTTACCAGACGTAAGATTTAAATAAAAAGAGGAAGAAAAAGAAGCTTACACAAAGAAGAAAACTGAAAAAATAAATAAATAAATTACTATTACAGCTACATGAAAAGTAGCTGCAATAGTTACTTTTTAATGAGCAGATAAAAAAGGATCCTAATAGTTTTTATGATAGTTAATTTTTTTAATGGTAATAAAGACGAATTTGGTACACGGTGGCTAGCGATAAAACGAAAATGTACATCTATTAATGTGAAGCAATATAACTTATATGCCGCACAAATATTACAAGTTGTCACATAGCAATCCCAATGCTATAACTGCAGAACTTTCTTCAATTCCAACGATTGTAGATCTGTCTTCAAACTCTAAGCGATAGATTTAAACTTAAAACGTCAATTTAAATAATGAATTACACGAGGAATATATGCGAAGATACTAGAAATGATCCCATCGTAAATAGAAATGGTTGCATGAACAGGAAAAATAAAAGTTATTGGTACTAGTTCCATTTTCGGCTTCAGTATCCACATTTTAGAACAATTATTATCGAAACTCTAATTCTATGATATCCAGTTGAATTTTTAGTGATTAATTGTCACGAGATGCAAAATCCGCAAACCCACATTAAATATAGTATTCTAAAAAAGCAAAATTACATAATTAATTAAAATAACAGCGTACACATTTTATAAAAGCTTTGGTCAGTTTACTACGCATCCAACATGTTCGTATCGAATCTTAAATGAATATGCCCATTTAATCAAAATCTAGTCGCTGCAATAAATTGATTCATACGTTCAAGTAATTTTTTTTATTTATTGTTAAGCACAGATTAAAGAAATTTGCAAGAATATTGTATTGGTATATTTATTTATATTTAATAAGCAAAAATAAAACTATTGGGAATATTATGTGTGGCTGAAAGATGTTGTTTAAACACTTCTCTTAATCCAAATCAGCACAGTTATATGAATCGTTTTCGTTAAGTTCCCACTGAGAATTTCTTAATTTATTATCGTTCACTAATAATATCATTTAATAATAATAAGAGATTTTTTTGGTCCACTCGATGCCACAGAAGATGCAGAACGCACGTGTGTTTGACGAGTATGCATGGGTAACGTGCACGTGACGATTCAGCTTGACAACGGTAGAAAAAGTGACGTTCATGTGACGTCACAGCTTGAAATACTATCTATCTGTCAAAAAGTGGTTACACATAATCTAAACCTAATTGTTAACACTTGAATGTTAATGTTTAGTCCTTAAAAATCACCAATAACACCACAATATTGTTCCTTAAAGCTAAATAATTGTCAAAAAGCTCACTCTAAACCAAAAAAAACCCAAACTTGTCAACCAAACACAAATAATCCTAAGAAAGATATGTCATTTGTTGTGCCACGTGCACGTTAACCATCTCAAGCAGTGACATCAGGAGTACATCACCCTTTCTACCGATGTCAAAAAGTGACCACGTGCTGCACGACATCCATTGGTACCTAACCAGCCCCCCGAGAAATGAAAAGAAACGAAAGGAGGGACGTTTCGTAGAGATACTTGTAAACAACCCGCTTTGTAGAAATAACACTCTCGCGACAAGAGATCAACTTTCCCCTTGCGTTCATCACACAAAATATACACGTACAAACTAAAAATATTATCGTGACCTGTGCCACTAAGACAGCATTCCAGCCACCAAAACATCCTATAATCAACGACGAAGATAAAAGTGAGTGGTTCTTTCTTTTAAGGAATCTCTTGTAATACGTTTCTTTAATTTTTATTATTTTATTAATTAAATTTAAAAAATACAGTCAGTCCATTTCGCTTTCGCTCGTACCTACATAATAAAACATGTGCTTTATTCCAGGGGCAAAGAATTCCTCGAGATCCTTCGCAACATCTGCAAGCCACACTTAATATTTTTATGAAAATAATCAGGATCAGTTACTGTACATAATTTTTGGTGAGTCTCTCCTCCAAGAATTAAATAAAACTTTCGATACGTTATTAATTTATATAAATTATCATACAATGGTTAAATTGTTTGAGCATCTTTATTTAAAGTATCTCTCTATTTGATAGAACATCCCTCGTTTATTTAGGGTTAGTTTAATTAACTTGAAAAACATACGAAAAAAAAACAAACAAATAGGGTTAGTTCTCCATTTTCCACACAATTACGATATAAAATGCTGTTAATGAAAATGCGTTCAATAAGTTTCATGTCAAACCTGGGTTCATGGCATAATAGAAATCTCGCCATTCGTCCATCCAAACTTCGGCAACTCTGGCGGCGTTGTGGAGGACGATTTTCGAGACCCCGCCCGGGAACGTGTACGGGGATTTGTCTCTAAATACGTGCCCAACGTGCGAACAAGGAATTATTTCCAAGATACCTCCGCATTGCCATACCTAAAGAATTATTATCAAAAATTAATATAACTCGAATTGATTCGAATTGTTTCATGGTTATCTGCAAAAACGTCCCGGTACAAACTCGTGTAGGAAGACACAGGGTGACATATTGTTAACGTTAATTACAGAAAAAGATTATTCATACGCTGACAGAAAGGGCGAGTTGTATTTAAGCTGGTCATCCTTTGGTTAAGGTTTCTCTCTTTGTAGATCATGACAATAAAAAAAAAGAAAGTTACTTAAACCATAGATGAACAGCTGTAATACAACCCGCTCTAACTTGGAAATTTAGTTCAACAATTTGAGCAACATTTTTGCTGACAAATTATTATTTGAAGGTTCAGCAGTATTTTTTTATTCAAAACAAATAATAACTGATGAAGTAGAGGAAATTTTTATCGATTTTGGATTTAAAATTGTCGACTGATGTGGCACATCATCAAAAAATGTAGCCATCCCGGCACATATTAAAAACGGACAGATGCGAAAGTTGAGGGAGAAAGTCTTACAGCGAGAGAGATAAACATTCAAACCAATTTAAATGTCTTCATGTGTATTTAAAGAGATTCGTGTGGGTTCTGGATAGTGGCAATAATGCAATCAAACTCATTTAAATGTCCATACATAAATCAGAAAATCATTTGATCTTTCCCACGGTTTCGCATCTGTCCGTATTTAATCTGTGATCTCAGTGAGAAATTGTTGTCGAGACAAAAGTTGTTGAAAATAATCGCGGAAAACTTTATATCGATTTAACTTTTCTATCGACTTGTAAGTTTCCCACCGTGTCGTAATGAAAGTTTGAATTTATGTTAATTAAACGTTGAGGTTCATATCTATTAGCGTTTTAGTTAGTGCGCCAAAGTTAAATATAAATTATTTTACCCTGAAACTCATTTCCAAATTTTCTCCACCCCAGATGTCCATTCCTTCGTCGTACGATCCCAATTCGTAAAAATAGTCTCTGTCGATGGAAAATAATCCTCCGGCCATTGTTGGCGTTCTTAGCGGAGCCGTTCGGTCACCGCCCCGCCTGTCCATCTCTCTTTGCGGCACTCGGTACCTAAACAAATAAAATTCCCAAATCATAATTGAGAGGTTTTGCCGAACTATGTTATAGTCCAGTCATATAAGGGGTTTCACTTCGGAATTGGAGATAGTCAGCTATAAACCTTTATTTTGAAACCCTAAAACTTGTCTCAAAACCTACTTATCGCAGGGTGGCCGGTGTATTTATTATATATTCTCCACAACTTTTGTTTGAATTTTTTTTATATCGTAAACCATTTTCGAGATAGAGGGCAGAGAGCGCGCAGTGTTTAACTATTTAAAGTATCATTGGAGGTCAACCGGTAGTCCCGATTAAATACACGCCGTATAAAGTCTATAAATTATTGATAAATTTATTATTCTAAATAATTTGCATTTTTTATTAACTATTATTTTATATTTAATAATTATTTTCATTGAGTATCTATTCATTTATTAACACCTACTCGTGTATTTAAAAAGTTATTAAGGGAAATCTTCTTCTTATGGTGCAGTCTTCCGTCGAAGGTGATTATTTGCATTTTGTTGACTGCTGATCTGAAAAGATGATTTGATGAACAGTTGAACCATTCTCTCAGGTTGCGGAGCCACGACATTCGTCTTCTTCCCACGCTGCGCTTCCCTGCAATCTTTCCCTGCATCACCACTTGTAGCATTCGGTATCTCTATCCTCTCATAGTGTGGCCCAGATATTGTAATTTTCTGATTTTTATTTCGTTATTAATTTCTGTTTCTTTTGAGAGTCTTTTTAGTACTTCTTCGTTTGTAATTCTGTCCATATAAGATATTCTCAGTATTCTCCTGCATAGCCACATCTCGAATGCTTCTATTTTTCTCATCATGACTTTTGTCAATGTGGCCGCTTCTATGCCGTATAGTAAGATGGTGAATATGTAGCATCTCAGCATACGTATTTTAAGATCGTTATTTAAATTTCTGTCACAGAAAAACTGTTTCATATTTATGAAGGCTCTGCGTGCGATTTCAATTCTTGCTTTCAGTTCGCTAGCATAATCATTGTTGCTGTTAATCCATGTTCCCAAATATTTATATTTATATACCCGTTCTATTATCTGGTTGTTTACTATCAGCTGTGTGTTGTTGTTTCGGGTTTTTGTGAACACAAGGAATTTTGTTTTGCTGAGATTCATGTTTAGCCCGTATCGAATACTGACATTATGTACCTTTTGTACCATTCTTTTAGGTCGATGGCATTTTCGGCTAGCAACATAGTGTCGTCCGCATACCTTATATTTGAAATAGGTATCCCATTAACTCGCACTCCAGCTTCTTCTTCAGCTAATGCTTCTTTCATGATCGCTTCTGAGTAGATGTTGAACAGCAAAGGGGAAAGCACGCATCCCTGTCTCACTCCGCGCCTGATCTCTATATCTTCCGCCTGTGTAATGTCTATTCTGATGTTTGCTGTTTGATTGTAGTATAAGTTTTCTATAATTCTTATGTCTTGAGTATCTATTTGTTTTTCACTTAGAATTTTTATGAGTTGGTCATGTCGTACTCTGTCAAACGCCTTTTCATAGTCTACTAGACATGCGTATACTTCTTTATTCACATCTAATTAAGGGAAATACTGGTTTACAAATAGCATACCATAGGAAACAAGATATTTGCAAAAAATGTGCAAAAAATCGATTTTTTGACCTTTGACCTTGGATATCTGTAGACGCGGCCACCCTACTATAAGTAGGTTTTAGACAAGTTTTGGGGTGTCAAAATAAGGGTTTATACAAGTTTATAGCTGACTATCTCCAATTCCAAAATACTTGCCCTATTTTGACTAACATGACTAGACCATTAATACAAAAAAAAATCTAGTGCACGTCACACAAATTGATAGCGTCACAGCTTCGCACCGTTGCCAAATTGTCAGCATTATAGGAGAATCTAGAAATTGCAAAGGTTTGTTTTCACTTGAAAATCTTGCCATTTTAAAGCGGCCCACAAATGATCAATATTATTGCGCAAACTGTCTCCAAACAGTGCAATATTATTGCGCAAACTGTCTCCAAACAGTGCATTATTATTGCACAAATTGTCTCCAAACAGTGCAATATATTTGCTTAATAACTAGTTAGGTTTGAACTTCTCATATTTAACATGTTTTTTGGTAAAAAAAACAGGCTGCTATTGCCATTGTTTTGGCCGAGTACGTAAAAAAGGAGAGAAAGATAAAAAACCTAGAAGTAAGACGTCGTAAGACAAATTAAGACCAATCACTGGGAATCCTTCTCAAAAAGAATGGAGAGTGACTTTTATGGTCTCCAAAAACAAATCTGGCGATTTATTAGAAATCAAAGAAAAGATACCAACGAATTAATAGAGCCTAAACATATAACAAAGGAAACCTGGGTTGAATATCTCACAAAACTGTACAGCAAAGAAGAGGACGCAATCGAGCAAAGCAATACACTAGATATAATCACTAACGAAGACACACAAATAGAGAGCAAATATATAGAATTAGCGCTTCGACAATTAAGAAATAGAAAGTCCTGGACCAGACAACATTCCCGATTCGACAAAGCCGTCAACTGTGTATGTTTTAAGTTGCATGGAAATGTGTCCTAGGCGCACATAATTTTATTTTATAGTTGATGAATATCGTGCTTTTATAGCTATATAGACACAAATATAAACAAGTTTCATTGTTGTTCATTCGATCTGGAAATAAATAGTACAGCTGCATAAACAGTTAAGGAACGATGTGTTCAGAGTACTTTAAATAATTTATTCTACATGCCAATGGACGTTGGGCAAACTGAATATTACAATAGGTGGTGTATCACTGCTTTGAAACATCTACGT
Source organism: Agelastica alni (assembly GCA_950111635.1). NCBI lineage: Eukaryota > Metazoa > Arthropoda > Insecta > Coleoptera > Chrysomelidae > Agelastica > Agelastica alni. Next base: position 30,177,627 of record OX467714.1, read on the forward strand.
CATTGATGACGTGCATCGGATTTTATTTTGTTTTCACGGTATCTTTTAATTTAATCACAATTGAATGGGTGTCATTTTACCATCTAAAATTCAATTTCCAATTGAATCCTCCCCACGTCATATCCGAAGCGGTTATATATTCGAACGTTTCGTCCGAAATGACGTCGATAATGGGACACACTACGGTTTTTCTGTCCTCTACTATTCTTGCCAGGAGAGGTTCTAACCATCCTTCCGTACACTCACAGTGAGCATCCAAAAATGTTATCACTTGCCCTTTGACGTGCTTAGCGCCCAAGAGTCGCGCCCGTATCAGACCGGATCGTTTTTCCGTGCGGAGCACGTGAACTGGCACAGGAAGGTTGGCTACGTAGTCTTCAAGTTTTTTACCCAAGTGTTCTGAAATGAAAAAAATATTAATCGTATTGTCTTAAAATAAATCTATTAAAAATATAATGAGTGCTCTGAAGATGTACTTTAAAGACAACGGATTAATTGAAATCCTTTGTAACATCTGTAAGCCACACTTTTTATTTTTACAGTTAGTTAGGACAGGATAATGTTTGCTAGACTATCGTAAATTTTCTTAGATTGTGTCCAATCTCCTAGAGTTCCTCTCAGTAAAATAAAGTTTTACCAACTGAAATCCAATGCATTTGTTAATTAATAATAAGTAAACCTTCCCAATATACTGTATCTGGAAAAGAAAAAACAAGAGGAACAACAAAGTTTTGACTTAAAATGAGAGAAGGTTACTATGTATAAATTAAGAAGTAATATGATTTAAAAGTAATGCAAGTTTTATTTTACTGTAGCATCACGCAGATTTTGGTCTATAAATCACTTTTCAAGCGGACCAAAAACGATCACAATAAAAATCAAAACTGGAATGATGATTGTAATGGCACATATACCAAATCTATGTTTCTAACGTTGAACAGTTTGAAAGAGACCCCTTGAGTGAAAATATCGCGGAACTTTCTCATTTTTACAGATACTTCTATGGACTATGATCTGGGGAGCTTCCTTAGTCCTTTTCCTGGATATAAAAATAAGGACCATAAGGGCTCTGTAGTACCGGGCAGTTTTTGGTCTATAAATCACTTTTCAAACAGATCTATAGCGATTCTCATAATGTCTGGTAATGAAGAAAATTCTGATTTTCTTATTTGGAGACATCATTAGTGGCTCATGTATAGAGGATATGCCATAAGTAGCCCATCATTACAATCAGTTCACCGTCGAAAATGAATAGTAATGTTACTACAAATAATCGTGTAATGTTGAAAATTAACTAAGGTTGATATTTACTCAGAGAAAAACTTCAAGAGACTGATTAAAAGTTAATTACAGAAACTTATCCTAACTATTTCCATAAAAGTATGAAGTGTGACTTGCAGATGTTGTGAAAGATTTCAATGAATCCTTTGCCTTGTTTTTTTACTCCAAGACCACTTTTATTACTTTTCCGGTTTGGAATAAGTTACCTGTTTAAACAACACCTTTTTACCACACAAGATATTCCTAAATGAATCAGAAATTGTTTAACATTGACGGGATTTTAATAGCTTTAATGACAAATTATTACGTAAAAATTTCCTTAATGATCAGCAATTCGCTGGACTGTGAAATGGGTTGGCAGGTGCATCTGAAGCAATCATTCCGTTTAGCAAACGAATTAAAAAACCCACTGATGCAATAACCAGAGGTAGAACAGTAACGAATCAAAGTACATACACAAAAATAAATCAATGGCAAATGTTGCAAAATTCCATTGGTCCATAATTCCTTAAGGAACTAATAATGCAAATGAAATGCAAATCACAAAATTTCATTTTAGGGTAATTCAAATTGTGGCCGCATTGTTTAATATTCTGGATTCACTACTTACGTCCTTCGCTGGCGTCATCTACCAGAATAATTTCTCTCAAAAGAGGTCGTGGAGATCTATTGATTACACTCCACACAGTCCTTAGCAGAGTGGACCAAGCCTCGTTGTGAAACACTATTACAATCGTTGTTGTTGGGAGTTGAATTGGGTATTTCTTACTCTTACATCTGCAATAAATTGTAGATAAATAAATTAATAAATATTTTTATCTCCATTGTAGTTGGATAAACGTTGTTTGTTTGTTAACATAGACATAAAAGTATAGACCACACTGGCCATAGAAGTAACGAGTAAGTGGATGAGGTAGAGGAATAAAAAAAGAGTAAGTTGCATAAAGGGGTTGTTATCTTTGTCTTGTGCATGTAAGTACAGTATTTTTAAGTTTAGAGTTTTGTTTGATAATGTCAACGATTCAATCCTCTTTCTTGTCGATTTATCTTCTACGAAATCTGCAGACAAAATATAAATAATGTACGAATATTAAGTTATTATTATAATAGCTATTATTTTAATAGTTATGGTCACTTTAAGGTTAAAATCGTCATGACTTAAGGACCCTGTAACTTTTCAAATGCAATCAGTTTTCTGTATTTGATGATAAATATTGTTTTTTGTAAATTAGCGAAGTTTACCAAGTCAATTATGTTACGCAATTATTGTACTCTGTATACAGGGTGAGTCAAAACGCGAATCTGTAGTTTTCTCACTTACATAGAACAATATATTTGTATGCATGACAAACTGTGGGGTTTCGATTGAGGGAGAAAGAGTGGAACAAGTTAATGAATTTGTGTACTTGGGTTCAAAATTTACTAGAGATGGAAAGTATGACAGTGATATTGAGCGAAGGGTGTTGGCAGGAAAACAAATGAATGGGGCACTGCATAGCTTTATGAATAGCCAGAAAGTGTCAAAAAAGGCACGTCTGGCGGTGCATAGAGGTGTGTTGGTTCCTACACTTATGTATAATAGTGAATGTTGGGTTTGGCAGAAGAAGCATGAAAATAGGATTAATGCTGCGGAGATGAGTAATCTGAGAAGTATAGCCGGAGTGACTCGGTTGGATAAAGTTAAGAATAGTGAGATAAGAAAACGCTGCGGTGTAAAAGAAGATGTGGTCACAAAGATAGATAAAGGAATGCTTAGATGGTTTGGACACGTAGAAAGGATGGATGAAGGAAGATTGACGAAACAAATTTATAAGGCGAGTGTGAATGGGCAAATCAGTAGAGGTCGACCTCGGAGAACATATCTCGATCAGATCAACATTGTTTTGAAGAAAGGCCAGGTCAAAAGTACCAACAACCGAAGAGCATGTATGAGAGCACTGATGAAAGTAGAGGAAGCAAAAGATGTGTGTACGAACCGTAGCGGAAGTGGAAGGAAGTGGTCTCTGCCTACCCCTATGGGAAAAAGGCGTGACTTTATGTATGTATGTATGCTTAATGGGAAGACACTTCACCATTTTATTTATTACTCCGACGGTTTCCGAGATATTTTTCTATTATAAACAAAATTCAGTTTTTTAATTTGATTTTTAATATTTCACAATAAAAATTTTATACCAGATAATTGAATAAAACACGCTAAAGACAATCTGGTTTCCCTTTAAAAAAAAGGCGGGTTTACAAGTGACGATGCCACATGGCTTAGGAAATATCCAAGAGAGTTGATATTACATGATACGTTTTAATTATTTAACAAAAAATGGACTGTAATGTATTAAATAAATAATAGTTTAAAAAAAATAAGGCAACACGCTTTATAAGAAAACTGAATTAAAAAATAATAATTAATAAAAAATAATTTTTCAGTCAAACGCGTGGGGTGCTTTTTATGATGTTTACGTTTTCTTCTTGAAGACTTTATATTTACCAATATCTGTTTATTATCAAATATATTAATTGATATAGCACACACCACGCTTTTAATTGTAAAATTATTTTTTATTCATTTTTTTTATTACTCATGCGAGATAAGTAGAATCTTAGAGCACGTTGTTGCGGTTGAAAAATAGCTGTTTGCCCATTTGAGTTTACTTGGCGCAAGCTTACGTCATTCGAGTGTTACTTGGCGTACGCAAATTATACTTAGCCATATACCTAAAAGAGAAAATAATGTGCAAGGTCAACTGCGCATCCATTGAAAGGAGATGGAAACTACGCCATTTTTACTCACCTATGTCAAAAAATGACATGACAATTGTCCTGTCGACTGTCATTATTGTTTGTATTTTGAATCTGATTATTTTGATTTCATTGTTGGAGTATCTTGTTGAGGTGTGTCATTTTTGCATTTTTAACAGTTTTTCAGTGATTTACTTCTATTATTTTTCTACTAAGATATTTGAGTGAAGTTGTGGAATTTTTTTTTCAAATAATGGCTTGTTTTGTGAAAGAGTGTAAAAATGTTAAAAGACTCTTGCCTCCTGGCTCCAATATTTCTTTTCATTGGTAAGTTTCCACAATATAATGGTGTATTAATGAATAATACTTTGACATCCTTGAACAGATTCCCAAAAGAGGAAGATGAATTTCGTAGATGGTTTTCATTAATTGGCAGAGGAAACGAGAGAATAGGGTGGTCAAAATTCAGGTACATTTGTTCTGAACATTTTCGGCCCCAAGATATTTTGACCTCAGGCAATCTACACTTTCTCTCCAAGGCTGCTATACCAGCTCTGAAACTAAGTTCAAATGAAACCATGTCCGATATTGATATACCCCAGCAACCTGAAATGGTATGTGATATACCTACCTCAACCTCACAGCCTACCCAACTGCTTCCAGTACCCACAGATATGATTGGAACAGTATAAAACAGGAAAAGGAAATATAGAGAATCAGAATATCATTTTAATAGGTATGGTGGTTAGGTTGGTTAGCATTATATATGTCTATAATGATTATTTGAGTGATTTTTTAATATTTGTATCATTAATTATAACTATTTCAGGCCTGGTCCAAGCAAAAAGGTAGATATTTCCATAGATAAGAGTAGATATCTAGATTCTTCAGGAACTGGAAGTGACTCTAGTACTGCTAGAAAGAGGAAGAGAGCACTAATACTTGATCATAGTTATGTATGAGTCTATTATCAATAGAGCATTTGACCACAATTAATGATCATGATTATGATAGTGGACCAGGATGTTTCAGGCTCACTGCTTACAGTGAAAACGTTGTTACCTACATGGCAGGTTATGTTGTGAAGATGGTATTGAAAATGATCCATTGTGAAGAATGTATAGATTTACCAATTGAGGATGAACCCTACACCTTCAACTATACATTGATGAACCGTAGAAATTTAGGTAAATATATTCCCACATTTAGAATTCTTAAATTATTTGTATGTAACAGATAATAATATCTACCTCTGTATAGTTTAACTAATTTTATGTTTTATTTTAGGACCATACCATTTTCCATCAAAAGGGTTATTGTCTATCTGCAAAGATACAGAATTATTTATAAGAAGATTGATAACCCTGAACAACAATCATCTTCCTTCATCAAGTAATATAGTTCTTGATATTGTGACAAATGTTTCTGGAAAACATATAAATAATTTAGGTAGAACCCTTTTTCCTGGACACCCTGAACACAATTTCACTATTTTGAAACAGATCATTTGGTGCTACTGCAAGATAAGATTAAATAATCTTGCCCAAAAATATACAAGTGAATACCAGGGTGATCTCATTATGAAAAAATTCAACAAATTAGTTTTATTTTATCACCAATAGAAGCAAATGTGGCACCTGTTTGTTTTTTGTTCATTAAATGAAGTTTTCCTATATTTATTTCAATTTTCCCGACTACCTTAGCATTATTATTTTATTCCAAGCAGGAATTTAATTCTATTATCTTCATTCATATACTTTTCTTCATTTTATCATCATTCTGGTAACTCTCACAATTCAATATGTGTATACTTGGTTGTCTAACCCCTAAATGAATGACATTCGTGAGTAAAAATGGCGGTCCCCTATATTCGACCAGTCGGACAGTATATTATCTTTTAAGGTATATGTACTTAGCACACGCAAACTATCCTTGTCGCTCGTGCGTTCAACTTCGCTCTCGTGAGCAATCGCCAACTTATCGCACTAGTTGCACAATATACTATTTATTTTTTAGTTCGGTTTTCTTGTAAACCGTGTTGTTTTAGTTTTTTTAAATTATTGCTATTTATCGACAATCTTCAATTCAGTATTAATTGTCATATGAGTTTGTCATAAAACGGAATTCCATGAAAATTTTTTTGTGTATACAAAAACGCAATCAGGTATTAAAATGATTAGGGTTTAAAATGGTGATTTGCGTTACCGACATCTGTTGAAGAGTAGTTCAAGCGTCGCCATCTATTTAAATTGAATTCATGAGGATATTATCACAGCCATTTTTAATCCATATGAAACATTTTTTTAAATATAACTGATCCTAGCCAGGATCTTTAAAAAATTTTATAAAATTATTGTATTGTCATCGGTCCTTTAGAAGTATACAAAATTTCAAGTCGATCCGATGTTTTTAAGTGGGTGAAAATCGCGTCCAAAGATTCCATTACATAAACAGATAGATAGATACGAGTCAAGCTAATAAAAAGCGTGTAAAAATACATGGATACCTGTCAAGTTATCTAATGTCGAAATGATTTTTATAACTACCCGCCTTTTGGCATGAGACATTTTGATTTTGACAATGACATTTTAAATTTTTATAACAGGTAATAAAACGTATTTCTACCAACGTTCAGTTTACATACAAATATTAGCGATAATAATAATTTATCAAATGTTTCATTATTTAGAGTAGTTTTATAATTACTTTTTACTTTATTTATATTTTAAGTAAATGAAATCAACTGTGACAAAAATCATGCTGGTAGATGATTTAATTACATGCAGCAAATCATTTCAATATAAAAAATACTATTTAGCGAATTAACCTATTTGCCAGCGCATAAAATGTATAAAAAAATTTTTTACATGAATTTAGAAACGCTACGCATATTTTATTTGTTCATGAAATGAAAAAAATGCAAATTCAAAATAAAACATGCATGTATTTGCATTTATTCTAATTGTAAGGCAAACTAATTAAGTAGATCATATTTTGATAACATTCAATAAATATTTTTCAAATAAAAATACCTATATAATATTGTAATTACAGTATTCGTTTATTTAAAAAAAAATGTATACCAATAATGAATATGTTTTAACCTATCTATGACAAATTTGCTGATCTCACACAAAATATTTTCTGAGAAAGAAATTAACAGTAGAGTAATCAAATATTAACAAAAGACATTTCCTTAAACTGTACGTGGTAGAGTTAAATTATTAATGTTAGGGACCACTTCAGGTTGAATCAGTCGGAGTAGGATGAAACGTCAAAAAAACACTGCATGACAATAAACAAAGAAGTTCGCGTGTTTATTCTTAAGAGGATGTTCAAGAAGTAAAGGTGTGGAATAATGTGGGGACCTTTGACATGTATATTTTTTAAAAAAATCATAACTAATGTTCTCAAAGAACTTAGCAAGGAACTACCATTTAAAATACAAATATCCAGGAAAGAAAATTTGGGAAATAATATCACAGAATTAAATTTCTTTTATTTTTACTTTTCCATCACCGAAGGGTAAAAAAGGAAAAGTATTGGTTTATCCCCAAAAATCAAAATCGCCAAAAACATGTGCGCTTCACGTTTCAAGGCCCCACGTGTCGAATGGCGTCATTTTTAGCTTGACAGTTGTTTCAAATTTGTGTGTGTGTGGACGCGCGCGCGCGATTCGATTATATCTTTGATAAATTTCCCTCAATTCTTAAGGCAGCTTAGAAATGGAAGTTAGGAAAGCCAATCTCAAAGTTTATGTTTCTTTGCAGCAAGCACTTTGTGAAAGATGATTTTTTCAGTGATATTGTTGTCAACTGATCATTTTATTTGTAATTATTCATAGTGACTACAACAACACAGAGAAAGCTTTGAAAGATGATTTTTATGTTTTTTCATTGAGACCGTCAGTTCCACATAGAAAGATGTGGCCAGGCTTAAAAACCTCTTCACCTTCCCTAATTGGTGGAACACGTTCACCCACATAATACAATTTGACCGTAATTGATATTTCGACTTTCATAGGCATTGCAACAAGAATTCCAGGGACAACAGAACTGAAAAACTTCGAAAACAAACCAAAATTGATACCTGGGCACAGCTGGTCTTTACTGAAAATAAAACTGAAACGTCAAAATCAAACCTTAAATCCATATTATATTTAAAAATTTTACTGTAAATATACAAAACATTATTAAAGAAAGTTATAAATTTTGTAGGAAAAGTGACATTTCTTTAATAAAATAACCAAAATGATTTACAATGAGGAAGAAAAAGTCCAAATATTTATCCAAAATAGATAACAAAGATTTATTTAGGAAATTTAAATATAATACAATATCTAATATCCTATAATTTTTTTTGGATTCCTAAACTCTTCAAGCTACTGAACTTTTGAATATATGTTAGAAGTTCAGTCAGAACCACACGACTTTTATGAAAAACTTTTTTTCTATAAGCAATAATAACGATGATAAAGGGTGGGTAGTTTATAGTGAATAAACCTGTATGTAGACAAAAAAAATATGCACCCATACTTGACGCACCTCTAGCGGTAGTGTCAATAAATGAAAACTTATTGGAACGGAAGTATTTACGTTACAAATAATAATTTACAGTGAAATCTGATTTCACAATAAAAAAAATATTGCTGTTACTGATATAGCCCGTGTTTCGCGGTTTGGTTGAGATAAAAACTTTGATTAACAGGAGGTTTCGATAGTTTAACCGCTAATATTTTAAAAACAATGAACTGATCATTAACCGAACATTTTATGGGACATGGGTTATGAATATTATAAAAGAAAACCAAGGTAAAATTCTATTATTTTTTAATAAATAACCAATTAATACTAGGAAGTGTAATTTTGTTGAAGAATGTGTCTTTTTCATATTAACAAATGAGAACTCCACTAATGAACTGAGTTCTCTACGGGGTATTCAATATACACAATGTATTGATGTATTTTCATAAAACATAGAATCAATGATAACCAGCTAATGATTATGACACCAAAAACAAATTTTCTGTAAAAATTTACGTCAAGTACACATTTAACAGTTGTTACAATTAAAAAAACTGATTATAATTGACAAAAACTAATCAAATCATAAAAATTACCAAGTATATAACCTGGTAAATTTTTTTTGGATGTACAAGGACAGTGGAGTAGTAGATCATTCAAAAATGCCGTTTGTTTGTATAGAGCAAGGATTCTCAAACTGGTCGATATCTTGGGGTCAAAATCGGTTTCCCAGGGGTTGACATAAACGAAAACTGATTTTGGGAGTCAACGAGGTCTAAAAATCGACCCCTATTAATTAACACAAGTTTTTTTTTGAAACTTTCAAAATACTGTATAAGTTGTGTTACTTGTTATAATAATGACTAATATTTTAGTAGGAAGTATCATTGTTGTACTTTTAAAAAACTCAACAAGTCGATAAGCGTGCACAAGTTCGTACAAGATGAAAAAAACGGCAAGTTAATAAGCGTGGACAAGTTCGTGTAAGATCATGTGTTCAAGCGTACAAGTCTTTTGGGCACGTTTTGACTTTGCGATTTAATACAAACGAAATCAACATCAAGTTCAAGTCCAAACATGCTCCTGATATTTTACTATACAGGGTGGCCAAACGAAACAGAGCCGTTTGCAGGAACCTCGTCAACATTTTAGAAAAACGCTCAGACCCGTCGATTTTTTATTAAAGGGGAACACTCTATTCCGGTATTTTTGACTCCACTACTTTCAACCTCAAGCGAGGGTAAGAATTACCCCAAAATTTTTAAAAGGCATAGGGGGTCAAATAAGATGTCTTTTGAAAGCTCTGACAATTCTCTTTACAATAGTCTTTAAATCTTACATTTCCTCCCAATACTTTTAGTTGCTTACCTACTACTTAATTAATTAAATGTTCAAACTAATGACCGCCCGCTTCCATATAATAATAAAGATTTTGTTCAAAACGTTTACGCACATTCCGAAGAATTTCCGGAGTAATTCGACGGCACTCGTCAACGATTCTTTGACGCAAATCTTCCAACGACGCCGGTTGTGTTTTATAGATTTTACTTTTCAGATGTCCCTACAAAAAGAAATCGAGGGGCGATAAATCTGGCGATCGTAGAGGCCATTCAATGCTGCTTCTTCTCCCAATCCAATGCCGTGGAAAACGTTGGTCTAAATACTGACGCACAATCGCCACATAATGCGGAGGAGCACCGTACTGTTGAAAATCAAAATGATCTTCGTCATACTGTGGATTATTTTCAAATTCATATCAGCCAAGGCAGGGTCAATAGCGTCTCCAGTAATTGCCTGGTAGTAAAAAAGGACCCACCAATCGGTCATCGCAAATGCCAGCCCATACATTGAATTTCTCCGGTTGCTGTGTATGCACCTCGTGAAAAACTCTTGGGTATGAATCGGACCAAAAGCGGCAATTGTAGCGATTTACCGTCCCGTGCAAGAAAAAACTAGGTACTAGGTACTAAATTTATACCATTGGCGTACTTAACTCGAATGAATGACATTTTTACCGTTCGTGATTGTTTGCAGATAAGTTTCACATTTAAAATCTAGTTTCTCAATAAGTAATGGGCGGAATTTTAAAATTCAAAGACTATTGGACAGAGAATTGTAAGAGCTTTTGAAAGAAATTGATCACTCTGTTTTCTGTCAGGATGCTCCAAACACACCTGCCCCTTAGCGTCCCTGGTACCCTGATCCGTCAGTGTACCATCATTTCACTTCTGTGCTGGTCAATGGTGTTTTCTTCAACCAGTCTTCTCTGGTTGGTATTTTTGTTTTATAGTTTTTTCCTATCATTGTCTTTTTCGGAATCTTTACCGATTTTATTGTGAAGGGGTGTTTGCAGAGGGCCTCGATCTTTGTGTGACCAATCCCGTTGCTGCTCCACTACAAATTCCTTAATAGATAATAAATCCGTACAATATCACAGCCATGGAAGAAGCACAATGTGATAATGCAAGAAGAGTTGATTACCATCAGCACAGACGAGGAGATTAAGCAACCAAGGCTATCAGAAGTTCTAGTTGCAACGCAACATTAAATCCTGCATTGTGGAACATTGCTGAAAAATACCTTATCGCTTTTCCATCATCATACCTTGAAAAAGCTTCAGTGTGGTTACAAACATTTTGACACAACAAAGAAACCATTTGAAAATCAACGAACGCGGAGATTTAAGACTGCAACTCACCAATATTGAACCGGATTTAGCTAGATTGGTACACTGAATTTTTTTATTTTTTTATCTTTAATTTGTCATTTTAATGTTTTTTTTTTTAAATAATTACCTACTTAAGTATTTGTACGTAATTTGTATCAAAATTATTAATTACACTTGATACTTACTGAATTTTATGTCTATTTATTTTGTTAAATTTTGATGAGAAAATGATGAGAAGTTTACTCACTTAACCAACTGCAAAGTTTTTAAATTGGTAACTAAGTATTTTGTATCAATAGGAAAAAAAGAGATAGGATTTTTAAAGTAATTTGGCTGTGGAGGTCTGAGGTATCAGTTTATTTTGGAAAAGAGGTCTTTTGCCCAAAATAGTTTGGGAATCTCTGGTATAGTGTCAGGGGGCTGACTACAGCTTTGTGATGTAATGTTAAAAAAATAATCAATTTTGAGAAAACATCAGAAATACCAATGCATCAAAAAAAAAACATCTATGTATTTTCCAAGTAGATCTCCCTAGGTTCTCTGTTTAATGGTTAAATTCATATTCTCGATGTTTCACTTTCTAGTTCGAATCCATTTTCAGAGCCATCAGTATCACCGAGGCCTAAAGATTTTATGTAGATGTGTACACGGTTTTTTGACATTTTTTTAATTGATGCTGTAATTACGCTAAACAATGTGCATGATATTATGAGTGAGTGACTTTGTGGAGGTCACTATTGCACAAGTATGTAGGTAGTTAATTCCAAACGACCTTTAACACTCATTGAATCATATCATCTGCATTGTGCTTTCACTGCCATAACTAACTTTAAAAAACCTGATGATGGAGGATTGGTGCAGCATTATTAAGATGATGATGTCAACAATTATAATTATAAACTTGAAAAAATACTAGCATTAAAATAATAAATAACAATAATAACTTAGTAAATATGGGGAATTAAATAAACATATTTTCATGTAAACAAAATTAACAAGAATGAAAAAAATATTTTCAAGTAAACAACATTAACAAAAGTGTTTTTCTCAATGTAATAGCTGGGAAAGTCTGCAGCTGAAAATGTTGTTACATGGAAATGTCAAAGGACTTTTTTTAAATACTCTAACATATTTGAATAAACTAGAAATGTAAAATATATTTAATAATTACAAAATAGTAGTTAACAGAATGAACTGAATATTAAAATAAATTTTTCTACTGTATGATTAGTTAATTTGCATACATGTTATCTTAATCATTTTTTTCTGGCTCCTTGATATAATTTGAAAACTTGTTAAAAGAGCAACAACTGGCAAAAGTGAATTAATGATATGCAAAAAAAGTAAAAGTTAAAAAATGTGACGCACAACTATAAATTTTTTTTTGATTATAAATATTTTAAACATATATACATATAATTTAGTTATAGAGTAAAATTATTTCCAGATATAAAAATAATGTAATTTTTTCTCTAACAAAATATCACTGGCCCACTCAGCATTTTTAATTAAAATCCTTTTTTTATTTCATCAAAAATATTTTAATTGTTATCACAGAAATACTATGTAAGAAAAAACTAAAAGTAATAATTTAGATTCAGTATAAATTTTTAATATTGAAATTGTATTGTTTGAAATAAGAATGAAAATATATATGAATTTATCAAGTAGTACTTACCCCTCTAACCTCACATCAGACAATGATCTATTAAGTGAAATCATATCACTAGCTAATAAATTAAATTGATTTAATTTAAATTTTTCTTTCATAATAGCTTCCTGTTCAGGAGGAATATGTACTGGTTTTCCCATTTCACCCACCCTTCCTGGATTTGAGGGAACAACAGCAGCAGGTCTCCACCTCTTTAATGTATTTGGTTTGAAAGTGTGGGAAACACTGGATTTATCAACAGTTTTAAGTTCTCTGAAAAAGAGTTATAAGGTGATTTAACTGGGAAAAGTTGTTGAAATTACCTTAAAGAATATATATATATATATAAAATTCAAGTGCAATAATTTTAAATACAAGCAAATCCTATTTTAATGAATAAATTTTTTTTTTAAATGTTCAATATTAAATAATAGATCTGAATGAATGTTGGGTAAAGTCTATTTTTCATTTAAAAGTAAACTAAAAAAAATGTTTTTAGGAAATAAAAAATTATAAAAAAAATTTCAGAAGTTTGCTCCTGTTTGAATATAAACTTTAATAACACTAAATCAAGATTATTTATAGAAAACAAATCTTGATTTTTGAAATACTGTTTAAATAGAACTTGCACTTTATCTTATGTTCCAAATTGCCTTTTCATATATTTTTTAAATACTAAGGATGGTTTTGTGCTATAGATTTATTTTCTACCAAAAACATGAACTTTTTTATTTAGGAATGCTTTAATACCAAGGTTTCAGGATAACATATCAGTCTACTAGTTATTTACCTATTGCTAGGTTCATTTAAAGTATCTTCTTGTTCTCTCTCGTTAAAAACTTGTTCATCAACTAAAGCATCGGCTTGGAAATCATCTATTTTTTTACAACCTCCTCCAAGACAATCTGAATAAAAGGAAAGCACCACTACATCTATTAAAAACCATACTAATGAGGTTAGGAGGATAACTCTACAAGTATGTATTCTTAATTTTCCGTATAACATTTTAATTAATTTATTAAGTCCTACACATCACACGTTTAAGTTTTCTTTAGTAAGTATCACAGATTCTGTTTAAAAAAGAAAAATGTAATGTCAGGAAAAGTTAACATAAACATTCACTAAAAATTGTTTTTATTAAATGCACTGCCATATAGTTTATCAACTAAACAAGAAGTTTAAATAACTTATTCTTTTATTTATCTCAGGTTTCATTTTTTAACTCAACCCTGCATTTTATTCTAAATTATAAATTTACACGTCGCACAATCTACATACCACATACCTGACAACTGTCAAGAATGCCAAATAATTAAGGAGGGGATTTCCAATGTTGTCGTGTGCTGAAAAATTTACATGATTGCCACGTTCTTTATTAGCTACTTCCCATTAAAAAGCTGGTTACACAACGGTTAAACATGAAAATTGTTTTTCTTTTTGTATCGATTTAATTTAATTGCTATTAAAAAAAATGTGAATTTCTTATATAGACCCGCCTCCAACTAGGAAAAAAGAAAGGCAAACACATGGATCTTAAGTGAAATTTCTTATATTACTTCAAATTTTCCAATTACAGTAATCATTTGTTTCCAAAATTTCCAGTAAAAAACTTCAATCCCTGTACTGAAATTTTAAATTTTTGTCTTTTTTGACCCAATGTTTCAATAACCGAATAGACGATTAGAAAAAGTCAGTTAAAATAATTTAAATTTAGAAACATATCCCCATATGCTGTGACTAAGCTGTGACTTTTTACAGGTGATCTGTCAAAACTTCACGACATTGCTTTTTATTGCACAAGATTAAGTAAGTTAATTGATAAAGTTGTTCTTAACAAATAACACTAGAACACTACATTATATATTTAGTATTCATTGACGATACAATAACAATAATCACATATAACAAAATGTCGTGCCCGTGGGCGAAAATTGAACAACCAGAGCCTATAAATTTTGAAGAAATAATATCTGAAGAAGTTGCTAAAGATCTTCAAGCAAAAGAAGAAAAGAAACTAAGAAAACATTTAAGTGAGAACGTTAGTGCTGCTGTAGATACTTCTATTGAAATACCAGCTGATATATTGCAAGCAATTTCTGATCAACCTGTCCAAAGCGATGAAACAATTGCCAAACTGCTTCAGATGCAGTTTGATAAGGAATATAATGAAAGTTTAAAGAGAACAGAAAAAAAGTTTAATGGTTCGTCAAAAGTATCAATTTCGTTTAACAATTATCAGGCAAATAATTCCGATGAAGGTAATGAATATTAGTTATTTTAAGATGTCTAAATAATAACTGTTTATTTTTTCTTACCTTTTATCCTTTTAAAATTGTTTATTTAATGATATTTCTAAACCTTTACTTTTACATCTCACTCCACAGTTTTTTATTAATTCCATGATAGTGGCACTAGTGGCAGTTTCAATCCACACTTATTGTAAATAAAGATTTTAAACTAACAAATAGCCTTTTATAGTTATTAAAATAGAGTGCAATTGTATTAAAAATGGTGGACATCTGTTATAATTTACAAAGAAAATAAATTTATAATTATATCACTAATTTGGATTAATCAGTTTTTTGTTAAAACACCTGACATATGATAGTGAATGCTTTAAATGTTCTTTATTTGCATCTGTATACAGATATTTGTGAATCTGAAGAAGAAGAATTAATAGATATAGGAGATGGAAAAGATTGGGATAGATTTGATAAATTAGATCGTGAGTTTGCATCAATTCCACAATGTGGATACAAAATTCAACAAGATGGAAAAATGATTACAAAACACGATGTTGTAATGAGTGGAAGGAAAAATGCTTGCAAATTATTATCATTTCCACCAGAATTTCAAACAGGAGATGGGGAAAATTTTGACCTTAAGTTATCAAATAAAGTGTTTAACAGGTTACTTACTTTTTTTAATAATACCTTGAAAATATAATTGCAAGCAATACAAAAGTTTATATTTTTTTAGCAAATGGGGTATTTTGTTAAATAAATATATTTTATATTTGCTTCTTTATATGTTACTTTAAAATAAATTTGACCCTAGAGTAGGGGTGGCCAACCCAAATGATCTTGTGGGCCACTTTGGAAATCCATTATAATTTCGTGGGCCGCATATATTCCCATATTAGATTTAGATCCATTGTAGACATTTTGGAGTAAAAAATTAAAACGAGTTATTATTATGTTTAATATTGTTCTTACATGTAAACATAGATAATATAATAATAATGATACTAAACACACTATGTAAAAAAAATAAATAATACTAAAAATGAAATATAAAAATAAATAAATGTAAATGAATTTAAAACAAAATGAAATCAAAAAATATTTTACTAGTGAGATATTTGTTTCTCCACTTTTTTTACTTAGCTTTTGCAAATCAATCTCAATTTGGGTATTTGCACATCTTAATTGGTGTTGCAAGTTAGTGTCCGTTATATTTGAGCATGTTTTGGGTTAGGTTAATTTCATTTTCGAAAAAAAAAAAAACGTTTGCAGGTACAAGTTGAACCAAAAGCGCTAAGAACTATTTGTGTCAATATTCAATATTGCACTGTAAGTCAGCTAGTTCCATTTGGAATATCTCTGGGGCCCACTCGATATTTGATGTAATTTTTACATTTTGATTTCTTAAATTCTTTCGACAATGGAAAGTCGTGAGCATTTTCAATTGCGATTTGAATAACAACAATTTCTGAAATGCTTTGATGCGATTAAATGTATCAATTAAAAGGTTATCTTTTCCTTGCAATACATTGGTTTTAACTACTTTGGCCATTATAAAACAAATATATTTTGTAAAAGTGTGATGAATCTCGCGGTCCGGAAAAATGTTCGTGGTGGGCCGCGGGTTGGCCATTCCAGCCTTATTAGAGATGAATTTATTATTGTAAATCGCCACTCAACATCCACTTCATTGCAAATAAAGTAGGACATGACAGATCTCTTTTTTTAATAAATCATCTCTACTTAAAGTTATATTTTATTGACTACAATTTATTTTTAGCTTAAAAATGCACTCTAAACAAGAACAATCGCGAAGACACAAATTCAATGATAAAAAGGAAGACCACGCTACCGCTGAATTTGGTGTTGATGAGTTTACTCGTTTACTACTTTATAAAATGATAAATAATAATCTTTTAGAAAAGGTCAATGGAGTTATTAGCATAGGTAAGAAATTATATAAATATGATGTCAATAATCTTATCTGTTCCTAAAATAAGTAGGTAATTACTTTAAAATAGAAATGTATTACTATTGAAAGGTAGCTCCAAATAGATTAATTCGATTGAGTGGTATTAGAACGTCTACAAAACGCGTCCACTGCCGAAAAACTTTGCTCTACCATTACAAAGTAGTACGCGCAAACATTTTAGAGGGCTATAATGTAATGGTTAAAATTTAGTTAAATATTCGGTAACCTTTACAAAATATTTGGGATACCCCATTGGCAAATGTGCCTTCCTTTCATTAGTAATTCATCTATTCTAAAAATTATTTTAATATTAAGATTACAGATAATCTCTTATTATTTATAGGGAAGGAAGCTGTCATCTTACATGCCGATTCAGATTCATCCTTCCCCATTGAGCCCAACTTACCAAAAGAATGTGTAATTAAAATTTTTAAAACGACTCTATCAGAATTTAAACAAAGAGACAAATACATAAAAGACGATCACAGATTTAAAGACAGAATAGGAAAACAAACGTCCAGAAAAACCATTCAAATCTGGGCAGAGAAAGAGATGGCTAATCTTATGAGGCTTCAAAAGGCCGAAATACCGTGTCCAAGAGTTGTTACGTTAAAGAAACATGTTTTAGTTATGTCGTTTATCGGAGAAAATCACACACCAGCTCCGAAATTGAAAGATGTTCAGTTAAATTTGGCGGATTATATTGTAGCATATGAACAGGTACTTTTTATTATAACAAAATTTACAATTATTGCCTGTTGTAGTTTTGCATCTAGTCCTAAAAATCAAATAGCATATTGATAAAGTTTTTTGTTGTATTCCAATCGTCAGTAACCATTACCGTTAGAGAATTTTAGTTACATGATCTGATTTGGAGATACAGCCATATTTTTTGGGAAGGGATATATTTTATTAGTTTCTCTCCCATCTTGGAAGCGTCCAAAAAACTAATTGACTTTGTCAGTTAATGACAATTTAACCAAGATTCGTGTCCACATTGAAATTCGCAAAAGCAATAGATAATTGTGGGCTGAGGCTAAGTAATATTTTCCTTAAGTTGTAAAAAATAATTGAGCTGACCAATCGTAGATTGTTTCATCATAGTAAATTCATGCATATTTATGGTCCTGAGGTTCCGTGTCGTGTCTGACAAACACAGATAATGTTAGGCATTATACGTCATACCCACCTGATTCTGGCAGTTTTTAATTTTGAATTAATGTACTGATTTCAAAACGCCAAAGAATCATTTGATTAGATTTTTACTCTTGATATTTTGACACTAAACCAGAATTATTATTTATCAATTAAAAGAGGTTTGGAATGATTTTCATCACTTGGTGGTCTTCCTCATTGATTAACATCTAAAGTATATCAGATTGATAACTGATGTAACGGTATAAACTTTACACATTGTTTGCTGTTACAGTGTATAGCTAGTTTTTGGCACTATCGAGAGTGTATTATATATTTAGTGAATGCAGATCGCTACGCGACTTCCGTGATGTGTCTTTCCGGAAGTGTACGGTTCATACACACATCTTTTGCTTCCTCTACTTTCATCAGTGCTCTCATACATGCTCTTCGGTTGTTGGTACTCTTGACCTGGCCTTTCTTTTACTGTTTACTATTAACATAAAAGTTAACGTTATTATTTACAAGCTACTAAAAGACCAGTGCTGCTATGCAGCATTGTGTTGATAATATAATTAAAAAAGTGCGCGAGTGTCCTGGAACACTCGGGTGGAACGAAGTTCCTTTCGTAGTATATTATTATTGATAAACGTATTATATTTTCTCTCACGCTTGTTTTTGCATTTTTCGGCATTGTTGCTTTTTGAAGTGGAACTTCTATACGCGCGCTGGGAGTAAAAATTCAAGGTCGCGTCACACGAGCTAGAGAGACGAAAATGACTATCGCGTATGGGCGATATGTTTTAAAGGAGAGATACTTAGCATCGTGACGTCTATTTTTCACGTGTTTGTCAAATATGCTATTGGCTGTGCCCAGTCATAGGTGCGCGCTTATTGGTTCAAGGCAGCCAATAAATTCGCACCGGCATACGCGTCTGCTGTTTCGTGACGGAAAAATCTTACACTTTTTTCGCCTAGCCCCCATCCGCCGTACCATGCGATAAGAAATTTAGTTTCAAAAATAACGCTCTTATATGATAAGTAATTGCAACCTAGCCTAACTTGAATACAGCGGATGAAAATTTATGGAACTTGATAGGTTAATACAGATTTCACAATACTTCTTACCAAACAATATTGCCTGTGCGTCGACCATTAGTTATAATTTCTACCTTGACATTTTTGAACGATTTTCCGCGAGATAGGCCTACATACAAATGACCATGACTGAAGACTGGTTCAGGTATAACTTAATACAACAATCTTTTGTTTCATAAATTTATGTACGACTGTCACGAGACATGCATTATTATTCTGTCACTGTCGAAAAGAGCAACCTCCAATGATCTCGAAACTATCAATTTATATATTTTTTTATTTACTTTCAATTTTAATATATTTTCCGCTACATATTTGGTAACCATTACAAAATATTTACGATGTGGCACTGATACCCAATTCGGTATGCATCGGCACTGCACATCTGCTGACTTTGGAAATATAGTGGGGCTGTTGACAGGTCTCTTTCTTTAAAAATTAAGTCTATTAATTTTTGGCGCTAAGCTCATGTAAACAAGGCTTAATGATGATTTGGATGTATGCTAATGAAAGGTTGGCCTTTCCTTTTTTGCTGGCATTTTATTGAATCTCCATTTAAAATTTAAGTCGAGTCATCTCTTAATTTTTTTTAGGTAATTAATGGTATGAAAACTCTGTTTGAACGAGCAAATTTAATACATGCCGACTTATCAGAGTATAATATTTTGTGGTATGAGGAAAAATGTTATTTTATTGATGTTAGTCAGTCTGTGGAACCTAGTCACGAGAATGCTTTTAACTTCCTATTTAGAGATTGTAACAACATTACTAATGTAAGTATTAAATAGATAAAACATGTATTTTGATTGATAGATATGAGTAAAAGGTAGCTTAAGGTCTATTCTCAAAGATAGGGCCAGACTAAAGTGTCTGGGTGAGTGGAGGAGCAACGGAATTGGTCACACCAGGATCGAAGCCCTCCGCAAACACCCCTTCACAATAAAGTCGGACAAGATTCAGAAAAAGACCTTGACAGTAAAGAATTATAAAACAATTATACCAGCCAGAGAAGACTGGTTAAAGAAAACACCATTGACCAGCCCAGGAGTGAAACGATGGTACACTGACGGATCAGGGTAGCAGGGACACTACGGGGCAGGTGCGTTTGGAGCATCGTGCAACCACAGGGAAAGTATACCACTGGGGAAATAGGCCTCGGTTTTCCAGGCCGAGGTCTATACTATACTAAGGTGTGCCACGCACCTGACAGAAAACAGAGTGACCAACAGTAAGATTGATATTCTCACTGACAATGGCGCGGCCATCGGTGGTGTGGGACTGCATGCAGGCCCTCACTGAGTTAGCGACTGCAAATAAGGTCACTGTTACATGGGTTCCTGGACACACAGTGATAAATGGCAACGAGGTTGCTAATGAACTGGCACAACATGGGACCCTGGTCGAACTAAGAAGCCAGTTGGTTGGATTACTAATTGCCAAAGCGAAACATGAATTGAAACTAATCCTTGAGCAAGAACATATCGCTCAGTGGAATGCAAATACTGGCTGCAGAACATCAAGACAACTGATAAAAAAAAACTCTCCAGAAGAGGGTAGACGCACTCTGGACGATGAACCAGAGTAGGCTAAGCAGCACGCTTGGCCTGCTCACTGGACACATCGCACTAAGGGCGCACCACTCAAGCTGGAGGCTGAAAAAATCTGCCGACTATGCGGCGAAAAAGAAGAGAGCAGCATACACATTCTGTGTAGCTGCTAGATGCTAGCAGTTACAGGTACCAAACCTGGGGCCGCATGATAATGGATCCAAGCGATCTAAATGAGATAGGGCCAACAGAAAACCTGCGGTTTGCCAAATCCGGCAGACTGGAATTCTGATGCCCTGAAGACACAGCGGTAGTCACAGAGGATCAAAGATCCCAACCGCAAAATTGTAATGGAAGGTCTATTCCACAGGAATCGATCTAGATTACTTTCTGTAGCTTGGCCATTTTTGTTAAAAATAAAAAAAAATTTAATCTTGGATTTTAGAACGTCAGATGATTAAGAATACTATATGAACACTTATTTTATTTCAGTTTTTCTCAAAGAAAGGTGTACCAGAAGTGTTATCACCAAATGAATTATTTAAATTCATAACTGGCTGTGATTTCAAAAACAAGCTTGCCCTTTTAGATTTGCAAGAATCGGTTAAACTCAAACCTCACTTACTAAACGATGGAAGAGAATTGAGCCATAATTTTGATGTTGCTTGGGAAAAATCCAAATCGGGAGAAATTCCGATATTAGAGAAAGATGAAACTAAAATGGTTTCGAATATTGACAGAGTAATACCGATTGTACAAGATTTAACTTTAGTCGAACCTCCCAAGGCTTGATATTTTTATGTTGTTTGTTATTAGATATAATTTGTCAAAAAAATATTCACAATTTACGTAAAATAAAAGTAAGTAATGACAACATTACTTGTTTTTGTTAAAAAAAAAAAATTAAAAAACAACTTGAAGGCAATACCACACGAAAATGTATTTCAGCATTATTTTTGACAGACAACTATCGTCGGTTTAAAGCAATCTTCAGGTCTGCAAAATAAAAATTAACCAAGTAATATTTAAAGCAAAAAAGACTTCTTACCAATAGACTAACTGGGTTGGTATTTCGTTGTTTAAAAACATTCTCAAAAAGGATTAATATTGAAGAACATATTCGTATTTTAAATAAAAAAGTAAAAGTCTGCTTGTTTGTTCAAAATTTGACTGTCTTAGTGGGTGATGAATTTTTCATTTTTTTTATTATTTTGTTAAAATGGGATTCCAGTAGTGAAGATTTTATTAGAGTGCATTTTAATGCTGATGCTTGACGCTGGAAATGAACGTCAAATGCGGTCACGTTATAGAATTTCGACCTGAACTCCATCTCGAAAAATAAAGCGTCATAGTTAGATATTATTTAAGTTTTTTTACTCGGGTTTTGGCTTCAGCAAGATTTAAAAATACAAAAATTTAAATTCAATTGGCAGCTGTTGCATACAAAAATGTTGGTAACTGTAACCTACTACGACTTTTCCCATATTTTTGTTTGTTTTTCTTCATAAGTCAGCGGGTGCTATAAATCTACTCGTCTTATGTCGAAATTCTGTCATTTGACGCTAAAATCCAGCGTGTCAAGTGTTTCAGTTTTGTGTCAATATCGTTGCTTATTAATTGAAATAATATAATTAGGTAACCTCAATGTTTGCAATTTTAATTAATGTTACAGTAATGTCACTGCCGAATAAAAATTACAGTAATATATAATGTTTTAATAGCTTTATTTTGTGTTAATGATTTAACTTAATTTAGTCAATTTGTTGTTAAATATTTCCATTGCAAAGATCTTGTGTCCTTGATATATCTTGGAACAATTATTCTTTGGTATTAAATTTAGCTGAAGATCCTCCTAGTATCGGTTTTTGTTATTCCATAGTTGGGAATCTTGAGAACTATGGGTGACGTGCAGCACGTGGCCACTTTTTGATATCGGTAGAAAGGATGACGTCATTGCTTGAGATGAATGAATGAATTTTAAGTTTAAAGTGACAATTAATTAGGTTTAAGGAACAATATTGTGGTGTTAACATATTTAATACCTTATAACGTAAACACTACAAACTTTTATAAGAACAATTTTTAAAAAGTAGGTTAGGTGGTAGGGCCACTCTCAAGCTGTGACGTCACATGCACATTACCCATGCATACTCGTTTACACCGTTCGTTTAAAAGTTGGTACTTTTGTTTAGAGCCAGAAAGAACTTCTTGTCTGTAAGTTAACTGTACAAAGCTAAGGTATTTCTGCATCAACATTTCTTACGCTGCTGGTCTCCATCTAGTAAAATAATCAAATCAAATCGAAATGGTAAGAACAACTTTCCAAAGAATGAGAAAACTTTTTTGTGACGATAATCTAAACCTCAAATTACGCCAGCGTATGGTGAAGTGTTTTATTTGGTCAGTTCTTATGTATGGGGTGGAATGCTGGACCTTAAAGGTTAGCTCAATAAATCGGATAGAAGCATTTGAAATGTGGATTCATCGTAGAATGCTGCGGGTTCCGTGGACTGATCTGATGTCCAATGATGAAGTGTTGAGACGAGCCAGGGTGGAGAGACAAATAATGGTCACAGTGAAATGTCGCAAGATTGGCCACATCTTACGCGGAGAAAGGTATCATCTCCTTTAGTTGATTAAGAAAGAAAAAAAAGAAGGCAAACGGGGTGTTCGAAGAAGGCAAATCTCTTGGATAAGAAACATTAGGGAGTGGACAGGCATCCGGACGCTGTTGACCTGTTCAGGGTTGCAGAAGATAGAGACGCACTCTCTGCAGTAATCGCTAACGTCCGGGCGACCGGACATGGCACGTGAAGATTCTCATGTGTGACGTACATCGGATTTTGTTTTTTATTAACTATATAAACCAAAACATACGTTCTAGTTGATTTGTCAAGATATATTCAATGAAAGAAAAATATTCTCGCAATAAAAAGATAATTCAGATAATTTTTATCTGAATTAATATTAACAAAAAATTATTTTAATAAACAATCTTCGTTCTTATAGAACACCCTTTTTTAAGTATTACAAAATGAAACAATTGTGATATAAAATCATTATTGGTTTATTAATTTTTCAACAAAATATTTTAGTTTGATTCCACAGTATCTTTAACTTAATATTGAACAAAGATTTAGAATTTACTTCCATAAAAAGCATTTCAAGTGAATCACATTAGCGCGGATTTGTTCTTATATTTTTTGAAGTCAAAATAACACTGGAGAGTAAGTAGATAGTTAATATTCCTCTACTATTGAAAAACCGATCTTAAAAGTTAAAAATTAAAATTGTTCATTTATTTACGAATTTTATGCATGATCGTTAGGTACATTGAAAATTATATGAAATGCCAAAAAAACTATTTTTTGTCTTTTTAGTGCAAGCATTTCAATTCACTCTCAAGTTTTAAACGTCCAGTATATATTGTACAAAATAAAACTACAACTGATAGAAAATATAAATAAATAAATACTAACGGTTCTTAACAAAATATACGAATAAAAAATATATTGACCTTTTTAAAAGTCAACGTTAACGAAAAAACGATGTCTATCTACACTTGCATCTCGTAGTTTAAATGTTAGGCTTTCGGTTTGATCACACCTAAAATGATATTAAATTTTTTTTAAATTGTTAAAAATTTTATTCATAAGATTTGGCTACATTTCACCTAAGTGAACCCCTTTTAACTGATAACATTATATAAGGCTTGTTTCAACTACTTGAAAAAACTATACAGGGAACGATCATGCGCATTAGATAAAACAAGTTCCAACCACGCATGGGCAGTTTATTGAAGCGTTTTATCGTTTTTTCATTTCAACCAAACTTGGGATCGTTGAACCAATTTCTGAACGTTAATTTCGGTGCATGGTTGGTGACGGGCGATGTTCATGGTTGCTTTTATTATAAATCAAGTACGTTGTAACGGGAATATTAGTATTTTATCCGATAGCTTAAATGGCTACACATGGCCAGATGTATATAGCTGTGTTGCACAATCCATGGTTTGAGTTTTTTGTTCAAGCTTACAGACTAAAAATCTTTAAATATTACGGAACGAAAAGATATAGGTATAGGAATCACTGCCAAAACTTTACTTCATTTCAGAATAAAAAACATTAACATGTTTCATTTAAAAAACGTACATTACATTACATTTTTGCGGTTGGGCCATTGGTACAAGCACCTATGTCACCGAGATCTTTGATCCTTTGTGATTGCCGCTGCGTCTTCAGGGCATCAGAATTCCAGCCAGCTGGTTTTGGCAAAACGCAGGATTTCTGATGGCCCTGTCTCATTTAGATCATTTGGATCCATTATCATGCGGCCTCAGGTTTGGTACCTGTACACCGCTAGCATCGGGCAGCAATACAAAATGTGTATGCTGCTGGCCAGTGAGCAGGCCAAGCGTGCTGCTTTCCCTACTCCCGTTCATCGTTTAGAGTGCGTCTTCCCCTTTTTTGGAGAGGTTTGTGCAGCCAGTATTTTATGTTCTTGCTCAAGGATTAGTTTCAACTCCTGTTTCGCTTTGGCAATGGGCATTCCAACCAACTGGCTTCTTGGTTCCACCAGGGTCCCATTTCTTGCCAGTTCATTGGCTACGTCGTTGCCATTTATCACTGTGTGTCTAGGAACCCATGTTAGAGTGACCTTATTTGCGGTCGCTAACTCAGTGAGGGCCTGCATGCAGTCCCATACCACCGATGATGTTGTGGTGCAACTCACGAGGGCCCTATTGGCTGTGCGACTGTCAGTGAGAATATCAATCTCACTGTTGGTCACTTTGTTTTCTGTCAGGTGCGTGACACACCTAAATATGGCATAAACTTCGGCCTTAAAGACCGAGGCGTGTTTCCCCAGTGAGCTTTTTCTGAGGTTGAAGGATGCTCCAAACACACCTGCCCCGTAGCGTCACTGGTACCCTGATCCGTCATTGCACCATCGTTCCACTCCAGAAACTTTACTTCATCTTATAAAAAACATTTTCATTTAAATAACGTAACTTTGATATACTTTCTTTTTTATTTGTCTCATCTATACACATAGGAGACTAGACTGCAGGTCTAGATGCGAGAGACAGTCGCTCGAGGGGTTGTTTCGTGCCCTCTCTAATGGGCGGCGCTTATGCCCGAGGCTTGACCTGACCCCTCCGCTCAGCTCGCGTAAACCCCGCCCATTAGAGAGAACACGGAACAACCTCTCGAGCGACTGCCTTTCCCATCGGGAATCAACTCTCAGCACGGGGACCCGCAGCATAGTCTCCTATGTCTATATCCAAACTATTTTAAATTTGTAGCATTTGTATGTGTATTACGAAGGGAAATTGAAATTTGCAAAGATCGATGCTCATAGCATGCCCCACGTTATATATCTATATATATCCAGTGGGTTCTCTTAGGTAAAACCCAACCTGAGATGTTACTTACCTATAAAACTTAATAATACTGGTAAGAAAATAAGTCCATGCGCAGATCCGAATAATACTATTCCCAAGTACATCCTGAAGTAGAAGACTTGGAAGATTTGCGATTTCGCGAAATAGAGTACGATGATACCGCCAAACTTCGTTAGAGTAATCCCAGAGAAGATGGAACTGCCCATTTTCTCCAGGGCGTCCGCCGCCATCTCTAATCGAGTAGGTTTGACTGACATCGAAAAACTATGGACCAAATGCGAAGAGAACTCGACCGATATGCCGACAGCCATTACCAAATTAACCAGAGAGACCGCGTTCAAGGTAATACGCCACCAGTACATCAGGCCTCCTAAATTTACGATTATCATCGTTATCGTTATTATTACTATCACACTGGAATGAATATCCAAGCCAGTTAACAAGAACGTCACGACGAATATGGCCAGTAAACTTAACCCTGAAAGTAAAAAGGTTATAGTATAGAATTAAATATTAACATCTTTAAAAATATAAAACGAACAGGAACGAGCATTGCTACTCTGGTCGGATGCTAAAAGCGCTACGAAAACCTCCACGTATGACTCATTATTTGAATGTTTTCCTGTAAGTGTCAATAAAGTGAATTTTTAATAGACTTTAGCAGTTTAAAGTTTTAATAACTGTTAATATTAGTGTGGTAAGGCTTTGTTGTGTACTTTGGTGTATTAGTTTACCGTTATTGACATCTTAATAAATTGATGGTAAAACATTGTTATATTACTAAGACAATAACAACAAATGGTTAGTTGTTCATCTTGTGGATGTTCGCTGATACCAAAACATAAAAGCGCTGGTGTAACACATTTCACAGGTAAGTCTCTTTGATGCTAAACTTGTTAAATATTAAGAAATAAACAAGAATTGTATTTCAATGACATTTAAAGTTGGTGTCTTGCACAGCTATTGCCAGATCATCAGCATAGAGGAATGTTTTGAGTAGGTAGAGGGGTTGGTCGTTGGTTTCGGCATTTCATTCTAATACGCCACATTTCTGAAATATTAAGGGTGGGTCGCATTCAAATAAATACAGTGTGTAGACATTACAGCGACTTTATCACTTCAGATCATAAAGAGCTCAATCTTGGGAGTGGAAACGATCGATCGTGAAAGCTCGTGGATTCGCCGAGAACATCACCTTGAAGGTAAGTCCTTTTTAAATTAAAGACGTTGTAATCTTTGACGACTCGCTAACTCCAAAACGTTTTTTCATACAGTCCATTTTCCAAGCCGTAGCGCTTACATGTATGCTCATTCGCTTTGCCTCGTTCGTGCTTCAGTGAATACGCGACTTTAGAGTAATTTATTTTAATTTTGATTGTTAAACCGAAATATTTGATAATAGTTACCGAATATTTATTTATCAGAAAATGTATTGGAATTGAAAGTAAATATAAATGGATACTTTTAAAGATAATTATGGGTTCATTTTTAGCAACGTGAAGTACCTATCAATAGTAATTTACTACTATTCTTATTCACATTCATAACTATCGATAGTATAGTCTTCGATTGTGATTGACTATCGATAGTTCTCCGCCACTCAACTAACAAGTAAAAACTACTCACCGATACTAAATAGCGTATCCGACCACATCGTCAAATACTGCTCGTAAAAAACGTAAAAAATGGAATAGGGGAAGACTTCAACGCCGATGGTGTGGGTAATATTTTCGGCTACTTTTCTTGCGGCTCTCATGCTCTCGTAGAAATCCTCTGACGTTTTCAAAATTGTATGATGGCTCATGAAGTAAGAGGCGCCGACTTTTGACAGCAGCGTAGCGTTGTCGGTCTTGTAATTTACGCCTTGGCCATAGGCGGCGTGCCCTCCTTTCGGACAATCTTCGCGCGGGTTGTCGCGGAGGAAAAAGGAAATGTAGCGACTGAATTCGCTAGGGATTGGTCGATGTTCGGTCCCGTTAAATTGAATTTTACAATGTTCACATCCTAAAAAATAAAATCAAATAAAAACAAACAAACAAACAGCAAAGGTAAGTCCCCTAATGGTACCTACTACACCAAGTCAGGTACTAAAGAATACCTCAAAAGATGTAAAATAAGAATTCTGGAACTCTGAAGTCACTTTTTGATTGGATCAGCCATATTTCAGCTATTGTAGTGGATCATGATAAAGAATTTCAAGGTGCCAACATTCAAAACAACATATTTCAATTTTTCAGTTGTATCCTATTCATTCTAATTCTTCTATATATCTATCTATATATTTAGCCTTCTTCGGTCCATCTTTGGACATATGCCTCCCTCAGTATTTTCCACTCTTTCCTGTTTGTCGCCATGTTCATCCATCTAGTTCCAGAGTGCTTCTTCGGGTCATCCGTCCACCTTATTTGGGGTCTTCCTCTACTTCTTTTATTTTCCCAGGGTCTCCAGTTTAGAACACATTTGTTCCATCGGTCGTATTTTTGTCTGATATTGTGACCGGCGAATTTCCATTTTAATTTTGCTACCTCTTTTCTAACAACTCCTACTTCGTTTCTCTTTCTATATATATAAGTTTTACATGAACATTTGTCTTTTCATTGATCTTTGTGTTTTTTTTACTTTATCCATGTTTTCTGTGTAAGTGTCCATGTTTGGGATCCATAGGTGAGGACAGGAAGTACACATTGATTATATACTTTGGTTTTGAGGTATTGTGGATTTTTTTTATTTTTTAGAATGTAGCTCAATTTGCCGGATGCAGCTCAACCCAATCTAGCTCGTCTCTTGATTTCTGCTGTTTGGTTTTCTTTGTTGAGTTTAATAATGTGTCCCAGATATATGTATTCATCGACTTGTTCTATTTTTTCTTGCTCTATTCGGATTGTGATGTCTTCAACAGTGTTCGTCAGGGTTTTAGTTTTGGTGTAGTTCATATTAAGACCTATATTTTTTGCTGCTGTGTCCAGTTCTTCTTTCTTATCTGTTATCAAGGCGATATCATCCACGTATCTTAGGTTGTGTCTCCCTGTCTGACACCTCTTCTTATGTGTATTGGTCTTGTTCCCTCATGGATTTTAATTGTTCTTGTTGCTTCGCTATATATGTTGGTTATTAGGACTGTGTATTTGTAGTCTATTCTGCTATTAATTAGCAAGATTTTCACTGCCCAGTATTCAACACTATCAAAAGCCTTTTCAAAGTCGATAAACGCAATATATAGTGGGATGTGATATTCGTTGGCTCGTTCTATTAGGATTTTCATTGTTAATAGGCGCCCAAAACTCCGATTTATTGCACCTAAACTGAACTAACAGAGCACTGGAAATGTTCATTCGAACACGTTTTTGGCGTAGCATGAGCAAACGTGACAACCAACGCGCGGACACCTTTCTCATGCCTAATTCTTGATTTAGTATGTGACAAACCGTTCTTTGGACATATTCATAGCCTCTATCTCTCTCACTTTAATTCGACGGTCGTTTAACACCATTTGGTGAACTTTAGCGATGTTATCGTCAGTGGTTACAGTTTTTGGACGTCTCGAACCTTCATCGTCTCCCAAGCTGGTACAGCCACGTTTAAATTCAGCTGCCCGAAATTTTACGGTGGTAAATGATGGTGCAACGTCTCCGTACACAGCGTCCAACTCCATTTCCATTTTTACAAACACACTCACAATGACTCACTCAAACGATTGTCAAACAATAGCTGCGCGTCTAAAATGGCTGAAATTTTGGTGAGTACCTGTCAAAAGATAAGCAACCACATTCCCTAGCTTTTATTAACGAGTGCTGCTATTTTTACGTCAAGGTCGGAATCTGGTCGTATATATGTATTCTTTTTCGGCACCAAAACGTGTCATTTAGCTGTCAAGTCCTATCCCAGTGGCTATGGCAGGCTGTTAAGTAGTATGTTACTTACGATACTTACCACGTTTGTTGGGCGGGCAAAAAGTGTGATGTTTTTTTTTGCGATTGCAACAATTTCCGATTTCCGTCCAATCTAAATAATCGTCTACCCAGCTGGAAGGAGGTCTTGCGATGTAAGTGGTTTCGGGATTTTTGCTGGCACCGTACAATTGCGCGACCAGAGAATCGCTGCGACAGTACCTTCCTCCACATATTAAATTTTGACTTTTTACATCGCTGTAGTCAAGTCCGTTTTTCACCACGAAATATACCGGAGGACCTAAAAATGTTATTCAGCAAATTTAAATTTATAGGTACCTTTCAAATGTATATTTAATTGTGTAATAAACTAGTTTTGCCCGTATCAAGAATACCTACAGCAAAAATGTTTATTAACTTTTTGTTTGCATATTATGTTTATTTACAAAAAAAAAATTCGTATAAATATTGTGTATTCATAAATAAAGGTGCCCCTTTTAAAACTTAACTTTATTAGAAAAATGCCTACAGATAATAAGTACACAAAAATGGCGTTTACAATGAGTCTATGGAGGATAGAGGCAAGGAGAACCTTCTCTGTGTATGAAAAAGTGTCCGTCGAAAAGCGTTAAATAAGGGTGGCGCTGCAGTAGCAAGATGCCAAAGGGAAGATAAATTATACTGAGTGATAATAAACAGTTACTGTATGAACAATTCTCATTGAAATACCCTGTATAATGGGGAAGACCACTAAGTGATAAAATCATTCCAAACCTTTTTCAATTGATGCTGATACTGGTTCAGTATACAAACAAGATCATGAGTCAAAATCATAGCAAATGGATTCTTCAGCGTTTTGAAATCAGTTTTGTTCCAGTACCTTCCCGACCAATCTGGATTATTCGATAGAACACTTTGGATACATCTAGAAGATTCTCATCTTTTCCCGATTCAACATAAGTATATAAATTGGCCCCCGTTCGCGGAGGGGAGTTAGTCAGTTTTCAAGAGTTTATGATTGTGTTCGCTAGTTGACATACATTGTAAAGTTATAAATTAATGTGTCAATAAATTCGAACCCCGAGTGTTATTAAAAGTAAAAACGTTATATTATATCAAAATTAAAAAATTCCAGAATCAGGTGGGCGGTGCTATGACGTACTAGTCCCTAACATTATCTGTCTGTCAGACACGGAACCTCAGGACCACGGATATGCATAGATTTACTATAATGAAACATACTACAGAACGAATAAAAAATTACATTCTATGATAGTTATGAAGGTTACGATTGTGCTGTTTCCAATATTTAGTGGTAATCCCCATTAGGCGCAATCGGTATTTGATAAATACGTACGTACCTAGGCTCAAGTATTCCTTCAACGCTACGAAATATTTGAGTACAAAACTATCTTTCGGCACGGACAGCTCCTGATCCAGACCGACTTCTATATGCGGAACGACTGCCACGGAAGAACAGAACCATCCGAAGAATAAGACCATCACTAAGCATCTTGTTGCTTTTTTCATAAGGGCAGGTACATAAATGTGTTTGAAAAATGAATACAGCAAACCTTTTTTCCCGACCGCAGTCGCTTGACCATTTTTAGCGGAGCTAGTGACGCAACAAATCATATCGAATCTAAAATAGTATATTTCATTAGCAGTCGAGAAAATAGGCTTTTTCCGTGCGCGCGCGACAAGTGCAAGCACGGAAAAAGCATATATGGACGTGTAATGAACGATACTTTTCATTATATCTACCTGAAAACCTCAAATTGTTAAGATATTATCACTAAAAATATTAAAAAATTGTCAAAAAACAAGCGTTATTTACCCCGTTACTAAGAAAAACCCCACTTTCGGTGCGTTAAATAGGGATGTAAATATAGTGTTTTCAGGTAGGTATAATCAAAAATATTTTACAGTTCTACAATAAAGGTCTTGTTTGTTGTTGGGCAGTTGGGGGTCAATTAGGAAGTAATTTAATCCGATGTAAGAGTTGGCCAATCACGTCAGAATTTTGAGATATTTCAGGTTGTTTACCTAAAAAATGCGTCCTTCGACTACTTTAGAGGTCATGGCTATGGTTTTTTCTTCTAGTTACATCATTAAAACAACTGTTACAATTCAAAATAAGCTATTAAGCAGTAATTTGGAAATTTTTGGGGTCGTCGATGAGTATAAATATAAAGTCAGAAAATTGAAATATTTGTTTCCTTTTTTTTATATTGTTATCAAAAAAATTTCAGCCGCTGACAATGCAAATACTATATTGGTCTAAAAATATGTACCCTGGGATTTTGGGGGCCCCGCTTTGGAAATTAGTATATATTTAAACGATATAACAGGTTGAATTATAAAAGAGACACGGCAACAAAAGATTTATTAAGAGGGGGTAAACCTTAATATATATGTATGCATGAGTATTGTGTATGACCTTCTGTCTTTCGTTAAATTTTGATATTATTGAATTTTCTACTAGAAAGCTCACAACATTTATGT
Organism: Agelastica alni; assembly: GCA_950111635.1. NCBI lineage: Eukaryota > Metazoa > Arthropoda > Insecta > Coleoptera > Chrysomelidae > Agelastica > Agelastica alni. The sequence continues at coordinate 30,210,273 of OX467714.1, forward strand.
TGTTAGCTCCGGCGTTAATTTCAAGATGAAATATAGCTGTCTGATGTTGTAGCAATAGAAATATAAAAAAAATTGTCACTGCACTTTGTGGGAGCTCCCGTATTTCGTGACAAATGAAGCGAAAGATGAAAGGAAACAATAAAAATGATCTTTTAATGGGACGTTTACACAAATTTCATCATGTAAACAAGCTCGACGTTTATTTAGGCTATTAAAGTTCCTTCTTACCTGTTTGCCGACTGCCTCGAGGAGTCCAAAGCCATCAAACTGACGAAACAGGAGATTTGTAGCAAAAAGTCCAACATCAAGGCCATACCCGCGTACAAAGCGAAAGCCTTGACGGCTGGCATGGTGGATAAACCGCCTAAAAAGAAGCAGCAACTTTCCGAAATGCTGGTTAACAGCATAGAAGGTCCAACTCGACCTAAAATTCTGCCGATGTGCCGGGCTTGAGTTTCGTCCGGTTTTTTGACGTCTCTTTGATACGACTGGACTAGGATGAATATATTGTCCACCCCCACGGCCAGCACCAAGAATGGAATCACTTCGATGATGATAATGGTGGCAGGGACTCCGAAGAAGCCAAAAAAACCGATAGACGAAATCACCGATGCAAGTACTATCACAACTCCTCCCAGTCCTAATTAATTTGTATAAAAGTATAATTTTCACGAAAGAAATAAGTAATTAACACTTTCGTTGCCATCTTTAGTTGCTTATTTGGTTTGTTTTTTTGCAACATAATACGGGATAACTTAAAGTTTCTTCTTATTGTAATCGAAAACAAAAAAATGTGGGAGGCTTCCAAAAAATCTTTCATTAAAAACGTCAAGTTTTTAGAAGCCGACAACTTGGCAACTAAGCCTTATACAAAAAAAAATTCATATCATCTAGGGTGCGTTCCACTAAGCGTTCACAACGATCACGCTCACGACCACGGATTTTCCCGTTCCACTTTGTCCCAAGCGTTGAAATCGTAAACCCAAGTGGAATGGATTATGGAGCGTTGAAGTAAAGAATAAAAAATGGCGAGCTAGAAAAAAATATGGCAAAAGTTTTAAGCTCTACAATGTGTAAATCTTAACATAATAATTATTAGTTAAATTGATTTATATTGAAAAAAAAGTATAATTCAATTTTTATACTTAATATGAGTAGAGTATCTAATCAATTTACATTCAAATAAATCATAATGTCTTTTGCGACGACAGTAGGATATTTGATGGTGCATAGGAATAATGCTCAAGAAAGTACTGGTTCATCCAGTTCAGATGAAGAATTTTACAATTTTACAAATTTTTTAAAATCCCGCTAATTCTCTCAACGCTCACTTCGACCCACCTCTTGAGATGGGTTGTCGTTCACATGAGCGTATGTCATGACGTCATTAGTGACGTTTTCACCGCGACCACAACGATCGTAGTCGCCATGTGGAACGGTCAAAAGTTTATTTTAGGCGTTGCGAACGCTTAGTGGAACGCACCCCTAGTCTAATATGAACGCTGTCCAATAAACAAATGGCAACGAAAATGTTTAGAATTTACTCAAGAATATGCTGTAAACCAGAAACGAAATATATTATTGTTAAAAATGCATTGACAACAGCAGCGGATGATATTTGCAATGAAACCTTGGTCAAACTTTTAGTAAATTTACTTTTTGATAATGTGATAGAGCACACATAACATATTAAACAAAGTAATGACAATAAATACTTGGAAACTCTTGAAAAATATTAAGAAATTGTATTTCCCAACAGTTATCAAATAAGCTGTTTTTAGGCTCAGCCTCCACTAATTATTATGGCGAATAGTAATTCATTTGGTTGTTCTCATTTTTATACTGATTTGAAAAACATTTTTTTCAATGAAAATTTCCTTTATTAACACTATTCCAGAAATATTTCACGACGTCAAATTGTGTTAAAACAAACGTCATTCTGATTAACTGTGTTGGAATGAATGTGTATTTCTGAAATTTATACTACATTGAAGTGCTGGTGTTTTTAATGCTAAATTTGTTAAATATTTAGAAATGAATTGTTTTTCAATGAGATTTATAGGCTAAACCACATAATTTAAACAAAGAATTTTAGGTTAAGGTAAAAATCAGAGGGTTATTATTCTGGAAAGACATACCCAACATTATTATGAATATAAAAATGACATTTTTAGGTAAAAATTGTACCTAATAGATATTTAATTAACCATCGTTCTACAAAACATTTGTGTAAATAATACTATCCGTCGTATTGTTCATTATATTATTTAACAAACGGACCTCAGTAAAACTTTTGACGTTAATTAAAATTAATAGTTACCCATACCTAGTGCGCCGAACGAATGGAATAAACATAAAATATATTTTATAGAGGGTGGTCAACCGAAAACGAAACAGAGCCATTTTCAGGAACCTCGTCAACATTTTAAAAAAACGCTCAGACCCGTCGATTTTTGATTAAAGGGGGACACTCTTTTCCGATATTTTTGACTCCACAACTTTTATCCCCAAGCGAGGGTAAGAGTTACCCAAAAAAAATTAAATGGCATTGGGGGTCGAATAAGATGTCTTGAAAGCTCTGACAATAGTCTTTTTGGGGGTTGGAGATTATGATTTCGGTCGAAATAGTATATTATGCAACGATCATGTAATGATAGCTGTTAATACACGAACAAGAGGTAAGTGTGCGAGTGTATTTATAGCCATTACATGATCGCATACACTATTTTTTCTACGACCAATAAGTAATAATATAAAAACAAGAAAGGATTATTATTTTGCGAAAAATCTTAGCTGCAACTTCCAACTGATATCTTCTATTGCAAGAATTCACCCAGAGAAATATATATCGAAACCAATAAAGATTTTTCTGCCACTAACATAAAGTATTCCGCTGTACAAAATCCCTAACCGATGATATTCTTATATCACACCTTTTAGAACAACCCAACAGTCATGTTGCCAAGTGCGCCAATATGCAAATCTCTAGGTTCATTTTAATAACCTTTTTGGACTTGATAGTAATGTATATAACGTTGAAAAAATGTTAATTTGGAATAAGTAACTTTATTGGCAACAGTACACACCGACCAATTCGCCAGGTTCGTTCATAGTAAAAATTAGTTTTCGACTATAATTATTCATTTGCACGATTGCAAACTTGGATAAATATTCAATAAAATGTACGGTGAAACGTCTATCGGAATAGTTTTACAAGCCGAATTAGACGCCAAACGTTATAAAGTTTCCCGTGCTAAAAGTATGTAAACTTTACTTTTTTTTTATTGAATAATACTTAGCCCCATATAAACGGATTTTATGTTTGTTTTAAAGAAGACTATTTGTACTTTCTTAGGTAACTATAATTACAGCCCTAGTATGAGCTTTGAAAGTTATATTTGCTATGGAAATGATGATTGATTGCCGGCAACTTGTAAACGGTCTAGTTTAGGATAAAACTATAGGAGACATTTTTTTTTTAATTCCTGACCTTTTGTATTTAAAGGGTTCGACGAATATTCCGAGGGAAAACAGATAACCTACCTAGTGTAATTTTGCTATCGACCAATAGAGTGGAACATCTATTAATTTGCCCAAGCGAGATGGAAATGTAGGCGAACATTATCATGTAAGAGATAAGAATTGTGGTAACGTCAGATTGACTCTCCCTGTCCAATTCGTCTTCGATAGAACGTTCCGACGTAAAAGCAACGTCCATGAAACGGGGCTTCTCCTTGGCTGACCAATTTTTCATAAAATCGACGAACTCTTTTTCCCATTCCATGGCCGGTGTTAGCAAACTCTTGTTGTGGTAATTATTGACGATGAACGTTAAAATGACAGTGGTGGATTTCTTGAAGTCAGGATTTGTAGCCAAACTTTCGCCGGGCTCGAGAAAACCACCCAGCGCTATCGCCGGATCGATGGGTCCTCCATAGGGGGCTAAGCACTCTTCGGGGTCGAAAGGATTTCTAAAACAATTACAATAATAACCCGGCAGAAATAATTAAATTTTTTAGTTGTAGATATGTTAATATATCAAAAACGATTTAGATATAGGAAAGTGAACATAAACTCTAGGGTGGGTAAAAAAAACTTTTTAATTTTATTTTAACATGAAAATATCGTCCAAGGTGACGAAAAAAAAATTCTGGTAAAGTTTGAGCTCTTAATATTAATATTTAGAGGTCGCTCTAATCGTGATTTTTGATTTCCCATTTAGTGGAATTTAATATATACATATAGTACTTGTAGGGAATTTTTTAAGGAATAATGAATTATTTTAAGTAACTACTTGGGTGAATAAAAAATTGCGAATTTTTTCAAAAATTAAGTAGATATAGAAAAAAATCGATTTTCCAACGATTATTGATATTTCGTACGATTTTTTAAATTGAGTTATTATTTTGCGATAGAGTATAACAAATTGTAAAAGTCATCATTTACAATTTGAGATTGAACTTTAACCTCGGATAACTTTTAAACGAGTCGATTAAGCAAAAAATCATATAAGACCTTTTTTGTAGATCGTGTAATTTCCTACAAGTATATGTACTCAATTCCACCGGCCGATAATTCGTTTGAGCGCAATAAAATTTTAATTAAAAAAACAAATTTTCCCGTGTTATTTAAATGGGAAATCAAAAATCACGTTGAGCGACCTCTAAATATTAACTTTACCAGGATTTTTTTCATCATCTTGGACGATATTTTCATGGTAACTAAGGAAAAAAAAAAATTTTTGACCCACCCTATTAAACTCTCCCTATTTTCTGCCGTATATTTCATTATTCATTTCATTATTATATTCACCCTATATTTCGCAGATGACCAAATCGTAATAGCACAGGATTATGATGATTTAAGCTATATGACTCGAAAACTTATAGAAAAGCACAAGAAATGGGGCCTCGAAGTCAACATAAAAAAAACAGAGTGCATGTGCATTGGTGGTCTAGCACAAGACATTGACTTGGATGATGGAACAAAGATTAAACACTGCGAGGAATATAAATACTTGGGAATGAAGATAACACACGATGGGCTACTCGACACACCAATCAAAGAACGAAACACACAAGGCAGAAAAGTTATCTCTAAGATGAACGGAATCTTATGGGATCAAACTATATCGAAAGCTAATAAACAAAGAATATATAATACCATCCTTAAAAGCATTATAACCTACGGTAGTGAAACATGGCAAATAAAACAGTCTACAGAAAAAATGCTAATAACAACTGAGATGGACTTCTGGAGGAGATCTGCGGGTAAATCAAGAAGAGACAGGATACACAACGACAGATTAAGAGATTTAATGGGTGCCAGACACACGATTTTTAATGATATAAGAACAACAGTTAATATGGTATGGTCTCGTCCAAAGAATGTCAGACGATAGGTTACCAAAACAAACTTTGACATGGACACTATAAGGAAAGAGAGAAAGAGAAAGAAAAGCTGGAGAGAGGGCATCGACAAAGAGGCTTCGTATAGATAGTATACACTGTACACTGCACAAGCCTTACCGTTATAATAAGGCATCAAACTTACCCGGCACACTTGAGGAATTTATCTAAATAGTTATTAACAAATCCGAGCGGATCTTTGTCAGACTTGTTAAAATTTTTAATGTCGTTTTTGTAGTATCCCCAAATACTTTGAACCACACATTCTGAAACATCGGTACTTTTTTGATCGACCGCCCTCAACGGCGCGAAACATATCCTGTCGAAGCTGTGTGAAGTGCCGTTTCCGATGGATTTAATTTTTTCTTGCAAATCGAGCACCGATGTTAAGAAATCCACGTCGAATGCAGGGCCGAAAATGATTTCGCCTTGCGATGTATTGTGTTTGACGTACGGCAGATCGACGGCTCTGATTATTACTTGTTCCGTGCGAAAGAACGGTTCGAAGTGACTGTCGAAGAATTCTTTTTCGATACGACTGCGAGATGTAGGAGAGGCCCATAATTCGACGGGATCTGTGATAATCTGAAACGAAAATATTCCATTAGGTTTTGAGCTCCAAAGCTTTGAATATAAAACAAACAGAAACGAGCATTGCCACTCCATGTTCCTCCACGTTTGACTCATTATTTGAATTTTTCCCCGTGGGTGTGTCAATAAAGTGAATTTTTAATCGATTTTGGCAATTTAGAGTTTTAATAACGGTTAAAATTAGTAAGACAAGGCATTGTTGTATCATCATCCCTAGCCCATGCCTATCCACTCCGGAATGTAGGCCTCTTCCAGTATTTTCCATGTCCGTCTATACTGGGCAGTTTGGGACCAGTTTCTCCCTGATATCCTCTTAATGTCGTCCCGCCATCGTTTTGAGGGTCTTCCTGCGTTTCTCTTGGTAGCTCTTGGGTGCCAATGCAACAACCGAAGGTGTCGAGTAAACATGGAAATTATTTCGTGAACATATGACCAAGATATTGGAAGAGCATAGAGTAACAACTAGGCACAAAAAACAACAATGGATGAAGAAAGAAATACTAGACTTTATGGAACAGAGAAGACAATGCAAGGGCAAGGCAGAAGAATACGGAAGAAAACAAAAAATACGAGCGGGTAAAGAGAGGTGGATGGCTTACAGATGTTATGAAATTGAAGAGTTTGAAAGGAAGCATGACACGTTCAACATGTACTAAAAAGTTTGGAAAGTTACTGGCTTGTATAACAAGAAAGCAACAAACATACTGGTGGATAAAGCGGGAAAAGCTATTATTAATGGAAGAGAAATTATTGAAGTGTGGAGTAAATATGTAACCGAATTGTTTAAAGACGACAGGGTAATGTTAATCAAGACGAAGACCCAGAAATTTTAAAATCTATGCCATAAAATCAGCCAAAACCAAGAAAGCAACTGGTCCAGACAACATCCGAACGGAGCTCTTACAAATGATACACGAAGATCATATCAATGCTCTAGTTGAGTTTTTTAACGATGTTTATACTACTGATGAAATACCCGAGTCTGTTGTTATAGCACTTCCAAAAAAATAGCGGGCAAAGGGGTGCGACGAATACAGATTGATTAGCCTAATGAGCCATACATTAAAGGTTTTTCTTCGCATAATACATAAAAGGATGAGGAGTCGATGCGAGGGAGACCTGGATGAGACTCAGTTTGGCTTTACAGGTTACAGTTCACCGCACAATCTTATGGGGTGAGATTTTCTTGAAATCGGTAGGTTCTTGGTTGGTGTAACCAAATATGTTGAGCCTTATTCTTCCCAGGCCGGGGCATGAACATAGTATATGTTCAGCAGCTTCGTCTCCCACGCAGCAAAACCGACAGTCCGTTTGTTGATTCAGACCTATCCTTTCGAGGTGGTATCTTAGTCGACAGTGTCCTGTAAGCAGTCCCGTTAGAATTCGCAGGTCATTCCTGCTCCATTCTATGATCTACTTGGTTGTGTTTTTTGAGGTTTTAGGTAAAAAACGCCTTCGAGTGAGTCAACCCTGGTATATCGGACTAGTACGTGAGTATTATCCTCTCCGCCCAGTCCGAAAAAATTGTTTTGGCGGCACTTGTAGTGACTCCAAAAACCGATTCTGGTCCAGTGAACGCAGATTCGGCCCCCTGTTTTGTATCGGCTTTTTCGTTTCCCTCCACCCCCTGGTACCCAGGTACCCACAGCAAGGTCATAACGCCATCTTAATTCAATACTCTTTTAGAGACAGTTTTTAATACAGAGATTGTTCTTCTTATCTCCACCCAGTCATTGCTCTACAGATATTTCCATGGCAGATGCTCCAGAGAAATAAAAACTCTTGTACCACCATTGGCCACATTCGGCCGAAGAACTCGGCACGCTGATCAGTCTCACCCATTTACTCTCAAGATTGACACTACAAGGACCAATCTTTATCAAGAATCGTTCTTTTACAGGGCTGCTACGGAATGGAATAAGCTTCCAAAATCAGTTTTTCCAGAGAACTATGTCCTGCAACTTTTTAAAAAGCGTGTCCACAATCATTTCCTTTCTTTAATTCCTTCCCTTTCTAATAGTCGCAGTGCGGGCCGTCCGCGGCCCACACGATAGGTCTACCCTTTTTGCGACTATTTTCATAAAAAAAAACCCTCCATAGTCGTATATTCACGACGCACATGTGGTAAAATTTTTATTATGGTTTTTGTTTAATCACCGTTAGATAACTACAGACAGACGGATAATGAGGTTAGGTTGGGTGATCAGATGGTCGTTTCGTAACAAAATTTAAATTATCGTACGATATATCTTGCATAGCATATTAATACATTTTTAGGCAAAGTGGTATTAATAAACATACGACAATAAAATAATTTGCAAAAATAAAAAACGTGTACGTCTCTTTCAACACCATCATAAATATTGTGGAACCACATAAAACATTAGAAACATTAAACCCAAAGTTTTTCTCTGATGTCATGTGACAACAGACGTTTGTTCCTAAAATTGGAATAGATAACTAAATTTACGTGTATCTTGTAATGTTTAAGGATGTTCGATGATGCCAGCGGGGGGTCAGAGGTTACACTAAAGTATATGGAAAGTGTTAGTGCTGCCAACCGAAGAAAACAAAATGAATGCAAATTCTATCAAGGCTTTTTAAAAATAAATTAAGCGTTTTTAATGAAAACTTAATTTTAAGTATATTTATATATAATAAAAAATATATTAAATATTTTTTATGATTTCCCGACTATTTTTAAATCAGTAATATATAAAATATCTGTGGCAACTACGCATTGTTGACACATTAGTGTCACTAATCTCCAATTTTCGGCTTCCTTGGTCGATTATTTTTATAGATTGTAATACAGTGTAATTTCTTTTTTTTTATTTATTATATGATGTCGCAAGCAAGGTGGAAGGGAAATTTTGTAAAAAGTAAAGTTAGAGATGTTCAGCTGAAAAGAGCAGCCAATTCGAAAGATTTGGCGAAAAAGCGAAGAGAAATAAAAGCTTTACTGGAACCAAAAAAAAACACGGATTTTGTAGTCAAAGGATCTCGTTTAGTTAATCTAGAATACATGGCACAAAATATGTACTGCAAAGAATGTCATGAGCCTTTATTGTTACAAAGTATTGAACGTGAAACCACTGTGTACTTGTACAGTTCAGTCTATACAGACTCTACAGTTTTTTAAACAATGATGATTAGTACATTTAATTTATTGCCCAACTTTTCTTTTAAGTTTATATTTAACTTTTGAAACTACTAGAGAACTATATTGTTATAATTTACTTGCAAAAAACAAGCAACAACATCATTACGTTCGCGTGGCTAGAAGAAAATCATAACCTTAACGCGATAAAAGTAAACAAACTAGCGTTGCCACGTTTTTCATTCTTTTCGTCGGGATAAATAAAGCGGTGTTAAATTTTTCATTAAAATTGATTATTTCTCCTAATTATGTGCGATGAAGTATGTATAAGAAAACTGCAAATCAATCTATAAATTTTCAGCTTTCATAAAATATTTTATTTTTTAATCATCAACGTTAGAAGTAGTTAAAAATTGAGCTACAAGAACTTAATCCTGCACATCTCCATAAGAACCCAAAAAAGTTACAGCATTTTCTGCTAGATGGCAATTAATAGATTAATGGAAAATTCTACTAGCCCATATTTGGACCATCTCCTTTACTTACTTTTAAAAAACTTATTCCACTTCCGAGTGCAACAAACATTCCTGCCCCGAGGAATAGAATTAAAAACGGCTTCTCGGCACAGAAGGTTCCCCATTTTTCGAATTTTCTTTGCAAATAATTATCCATATTAATTCCCAATTGTTCTATAAATGATAATCTACTCTTATCTTCTAATCTATTGTGCGACACTCTTTCTGATTCATTCGCGTAAATGGAACCTAAAATACGGTAAAATAAGCATTGTAGAAAGGAGACATTTGTGTACTATGACAAGAAACATGTTGGACGACCAGTGGTGTAGCGACCATGGGTAGCAACCGGTGCAGATATTGAGGTGTCAACCCAAAAATAAAAATCGTTAAAATGATTAAAAATCCTATATACATACATAAAACATAAATTGTCTTCTTTTGCTTATAGTAGGACCTGGTCCTGTTTAGACCGTTGCGTTTAGCCTCCTTCGGAGCTCTTCCTGTGACGCTGAGCTCCAGCTTTCGTACCATCTCTTCGGAAGAGATTCCATAATATCCTATTGGCCGCTTTTATGTGTCTTCTTAACCTTGGAATTTATAAGAGAAGTTCTGTTTCGGATGCTTCATCATAAAAGGAAGTAAACTTTGATTTTTTTATAGCGGATCTTCTGCAATGTAACTACGTTTTTCTCCAATATAAAGACGAAGTGCCTCTATTTTGATAGCTGATTGATCGATACTCAAGTCTTTACTTTGCAATGCAATCTGATCAAAATTTATTTCTTTTAGTACATAATTCCAAAAAAAAGGTAGCAAAGAAATGTGAAATTACACACAGCAGGCATAAGGTTGTGTGCAGCCCCTCTGGTGTCTTAATTTTCTTGTAGATCACATAATTCCTCAATGGCAACAGTTTTACTGCAGCATAATGAGAACTCCAACGCGTTGTTGGGGAGTCTTAACTGATGCTTTGCTGTTCGACAGGACATTTCAAGAGGCGTTGGATAAATGTGATGAGGGGATATCTGTCAATGGGATTAATATCAACAATCTAAGGTATGCGGATGACACGGTTCTTGTTGCCGACTCCCGGGAAGGACTGCAGGAACTGGTAAGCCGTGTGACGGCTGCAAGCTTAGAGGCCGGACTTAGCCTGAACGTGAGAAAGACAAAGTGGCTAGCAGTTAGCAAATCAAACAACGTGGAAGGATACCTGGCAATTAACGGTCAACGAATTGAGCGAGTAGAAACTTTTAAATATCTTGGGTGTCAGCTAAATGAGAAGTGGGACGGCATGCAGGAGATTTGTGCCAGAATAGAACAAGCTCGTGCTTCGTTCCTGAAGATGCGTAAGGTACTTTGCAGCAGAAATTTAAGCTTGCCTCTGCGCGTCCAAATGCTTCGCTGTTACTTGTTCAGCATACTGTTTTATGGAATGGAATGGGCTTTGACAGATGCGATGTGCAAAAAATTGGAGGCCTTTGAAATGTGGACGTACAGAAGACTATTAAGAATCTCCTGGGTAGAAAGAGTGCGTAACACCGAGGTACTTCAACGCCTCGACAAGCAGCTGGAAGTTCTGTTTACACTAAAAAAGCGCAAACTGGAGTATTTTGGTCACATCTTAAAGAATGACAAGTATCGACTTTTAAAGCATATTATAGAAGGGAAGATCAAAGGACGAAGAGGCCTGGGTAGAAGAAAGATATCCTGGCTAAAAAACTTAAGACAATGGTATGGAGTGAGCACTACCACATTGTTCCGCCGAGCTGTAGACAAGGTTCAGATAGCGCTGATGATTGTCAACGTCCGAGGAGGACAGGGCACCTAAAGAAGAAGAACAAAAATTGCTTTGCTACTTTTTTCTTTAATAATGGCTTGCTCTTCTCCATGTATGCCGCTCATAACAGCTGCATTATCATAACTCTGCGAACCATACAACATAATATCTAAACAGTCATCTTCGAGTTTCTTGAAAATTTTATCACATAAACCAGGGACTTTTTTAAAAAGACCTTAAATTTAAGTTATTTATAGTTGAAAAACATTGTGATGATTTGCATGTTTTTATTTTTTTTTTCACGGTCGGGTGCCACCCGCAAACAGAGCACCCGGTGCGGACCGCCCCTAGCGCCCCCTCTTTGCTACGCCACTGTGGACGATGACTATGGTGAAGAACATGCCAAGCAATTTCAGTCGTTTCGATCTGCTTCCTTACTCACTTTTTAGACTAAGAATATGCAAGTCGACATTTAGTTAGTTCAGTGTTGATTGGGGTAAGTTAATTAGTTGAATAATAACTGTAAAACAGCACAATTGCTTTTGTTTACACACGTACGTACCAGGTTTTAAAAGACTATCTTTGACGTCGATTAACGTAGCTGATTGTCGTCGACCAGTAGGTTTTGTCCAATCAAGCGGTTCTGTAAAACAAAACACATATTTTTATGATACAATTTCACTATTCAAAACACCCTTCGTCGTCAAATGCGGCTGTGAACGTATTGAGAAATTCTCCAGAAAGTTTAAGGTTATACACTACTGTGCTTTCATTTCAAAACCAGCCAATCCAAATAACTTTCCAAGTGGCATTCCTTTAACATCCCCACTCCTTCTTTAAATGTCAAGTAGCAACTCCTACCTTGTGATACGTCAAATGAAAACCCAAGAAAAATGCAAATCAGCCGCATGAACAATAGGAACAATTTATAAGGAAAAAACACAAAATACAATTTAACACTTTGTGTCCATACAATAGAACAGAAAAAACATAGCATCTTAAGTGTCTTATTTTCGTTTCTAGGGATATGTTGTGACTTTTGAAGATGGCACTCATTTTAAAACCGTCCTGGCTTTTCCTATACGACATTTTACCTCTTGTGCACTGTCCCATTGTTCGTTTACGATGGTTCCAAAGTAGCAATATTGTTGAACACGTTCAATTCGAGTTCCGTTGATATATAGGTGAGCTCCATTTATATCTCTTTTGCTGACTGGCTGGTTTTAAAATGACAGCACTGTATATATTTTTCACTTATACCACCGTTAGTATTGCTTGTAGAAATAAAGTTTTACCTAAACATAATATGGGTATGACTAAACTTTGTTACTATGCTATCAAAAGTACAGTGCAGATTTCAGGAAATACAAATAAAATAATATATTTTTTTAATAGAATACCCTGTATACTGTATAAAATTTTCGTAACGATCGTTTTTCCTGATTTAAAAAATATACCATATGTTACCGTTTTTGAGATATTAAGCGTCGAATATCTTAGTTAAACTAGTTACTATAAATATGCCAAGTTAATATTATTAACTGAGCTATAAAAATGACAACTATTATTTTTGATAAGTAACACTTCTCGTTATGAAATAATCAAAATGGAACTATGACTTTACCAAAAAAGTACTTACCCAAGTGATTTTTCTTAGTACGTATGAAAACTATGATGAGAAATGTTGTAGAGCAGACGATAAATATAATAGTCATAACAAAAGCGTAACCATCTATCCTGGCGATTTTAAAAGGTTGCGGTGATGGGGCTAGAGGGATTGACGAAGGGCAGCTTTCTTCACAATCCACACAACTACACGCTGGTAAAAGACCCTAAAAGATATGGCACAGAAGATACAATAAACTGGTAAACAATCATTTAGAATGTTGGAGAAAAAACAATTCATTTGCTACGACGAATTTATTAAAAAATATAAAAACTAAATACAAAAGGAAAAAGTTACTGACAATAAGTGTCTTTCAATCCAGTAATTTTGCATTGAACATTATCTATGCCTGCAGGTGCTTGTTATGAGAAACTCTTTTAGAAATATAAAAGCATACTAAACAAATAAAAGACAACAAGAAGAACTAAACTGGAAAAGTTAGTACCTAAGTGTCTTTTAAAAAGTGAGGGCTCTTCGATCCAGTGATTTTGCATTGACACTCTATGCCTGCAGGTTCTTTTTAGGATATTTTTTTTTAAAAAATATGAACGCATACCAAACAAAAAAAAAATTGCAAAAACGGATGAAACATTACTGACTGGATGAGTTTTAAAAGGTCATGAGAACATGATAAATTAACTAAACGAAGAGTCTCTAAAAATTGGACTAAGGATGAACATCCGTAAAACGAAAGTTATGCTTATGGAGGAAGGCATAACTCAGGTGAGAAACCATAAATTGGAGAGAGTGGAGGATTACATATATCTGGGTCGAACAATTGTAATTGAAAGAGAAAATCAAACAGTGGAGATACAAAAAATAAAGTGGCAAAAGATAGTGCTAATAAATGGCATAAAAGAATTTTAACCTGGCGACCTTATGCCCTCAAGAGACCTAGAGGACGGCCACCAATGCGGTGGTACGATGATATCAAACTAACAGCAGGACTACATTGGATGCGGGAAGCCGCAAACAGAATAAGGTGGAAATCAGAACTGGAAGAGGCGTATGTCCGTAAGTGGACTCAAGAACGCTATTAAAGAAGAAGAAGTTAATTACTTGATTATTTATTATGTTTTGAGCTGGTCGGCTAGCTACCGTCCAGGTCGCACTTTTGCATTGAAATTACTATGTCCGCAAATATTTTTCCAAATTTGTTTATAAAAATGGATGTTGATATATTTGAGACTATCTTATCGCTAAACTTCAACGCCGTTAGACCTATTACCGGTAAACTTTAAACATCTAAGTGTGTTTTCAAGTAGAAGGTTTTTATGCAATCTATTTTAGTTTAACTCGCTACTAGATGACGCTGCAGCGCAACAACTTCTGTACCGTTCAACCGATCGCCATGAAAATTGAGTTCTGTTGATTAAAATAGTGTAAAAATACTTACATCTATCGATTTACTGCAAGGTATTGGAACTTCTGACATTGGGATCATACCGTCAATTGGTCCAGTACTATTAATGAAATTAATTTGGAAAGGAACTTGGGGATTATCAACATTTCCTATATATTGAAAGAACCTTTGCGGGTTACAATTGGCGCTGCCCCATTCTCCACACAGAACTTTCATTATCTATAAAATTAATTATTAATTAATTTTCAGACTACTTTCCTGACAATATGCTTCGACGAACATTAAGATAATCGTGTAGAGTCTCTTTTTAAAATAACAATGCAGATGATTTTTAAGTCAAAGAAAGAATTATTAAATTTATCCACTCGAAGTGACCACCTATGGACCGGTTTCGGGGTGTTGCCCCTCATCAGCATAGGGTAGGTCTTGCAAACTCGCGTTTGCAGTTCGAAGAGACAAATCAACAATCCTTAGTTTACTAGGTACATATAAAGAGCAGAACGCAGAGTGCTAGTAATGACACATCTATACCACTAACAAGTACCACCCGAATAGCTTTCAAGAAAATATTAAAATATAAATATTATAGAAAACTATAATATTAGTTTTGTCAGCAAATAAACATGAAAATACATAAAAAATAATCAGGTAATTTCATTTTTAAATATCAGTGGTCAGGGTGCGACCCGAGAGGTCCACACGACTAACTTCCCAGTGGAAAAAAAGGAAAAAATACCATATGTTTTGTTGTCATAATTATTATTATTACAATTATAATAAAAAACGATTTCAAATTGTTTATCACAAATTATAATTGTCATTAACAATATTCTGTTTATGTCAACCGTATTCTTTCAAACTTTTTCTTATCATTTCATAAGCGGAAACTATTTTTAATTTTTTATAACAAATGATTTTTTTAATTATTATGATTAATAATCATTTGTTAGTGACAATATTCAATTGTTATAAACATTGTTTGAATATTACCAACAATAATTTTTCACTGTTATAGCGTCTTTAATGCTATTCTCTCAATACTGACACAAGTTTAAAATTCTCCAATTCCTATTTTTGTTTTCTACAACTATCTCTTTTTATGAAATATTGTCATCATATTTTTCATATAAATATTACTAACATGCAATAATCATATTATCATAGCTTTATGAGCAGCCAGAAAGTGTCAAAATAGGCACGTCTGGCTGTAGATAGGGGTTCCTACACTTATGTATGGTAGTGAATGTTGGGTTTGGCAGAAAAAGAATAAAAATAGGATTAATGCTGCGGAGATGAGTAGTCTGAGAAGTATAGCCGGAGTGACTCGGTTGGATAAAGTAAAAAATAGTGAGATAAGAGAACGCTGTGTTGTAAAAGAAGATGTGGTTACAAAGATAGATAAAGGAGTGCTTCGATGGTTTGGACACGTAGAAAGGATGGATGAAGAATAATTGACGAAACAAATTTATAAGGCGAGTGTGAATGGATAAGTCGGTAGAGGTCGACCTCGGCGAACATATCTCGATCTGATCAACATTGTTTTGAAGAAAGGCCAGGTCAAGAGTACCAACAACCGACGAGCATCTATGAGAGCACTGATGAAAGAAGAGGAAGCAAAAAATGTGTATAAGAACCGTAGTAATTAAATAGTTTATGGTATCATGAGGAATATCTTTTCTTAAAATCAGTGACGAAGGTCAACTGGTTATTTGGTGTTGGTCCTGGGAAGAGAAAAGATCTTGAAAGCAGCGTTACTTTGCAGTAACCTTTGCTGAACAAGGATGTGCTTCTTCTTCTTAGGACGCCGTCTTCTTCCAGAGGTTAGCGATCCAACTGGCAATTATGGTGTGCGAAACTGCACCTCTAAGTATTTCTATTGATGTTCTTCCGAACCATTGACTTAAGTCTCTGAGCCATGAATTTTGTCGCCTTCCTACCAATCTTTTGCCCTTGATTTTTTCCTCAATGATGAGTCTAAGGATCCCATAACGCTCTTCTCTCATTATGTGTCATATGTATCGTAGCTTACGTTCTTTGATGGCCAACATAAGCTCTCTGCTAGTGATAAGTAAAATCGGTCTTGGTCTTGCGATTTTGCAAGAACGAGAACAAGATCATACATATACTAGCAAGATCAAGACCAAATGAATAAGAATCAAAATCAAGACATACCTCGATCAGATCAACATTGTTTTGCAAAAGAACCAGGTCAAGAGTACCATCAACCGACGAGCATGCTTGAGAGCACTGATGAAAGTAGAGGAAGCAAAAGATGTGTGTAAGAACCGTAGCGGAAGTGGAAGGAAGTGGTCTCTGCCTACCCCTATGGGAAAAAGGCGTGACTATATGTATGTATGTCTGGTAAATCTATCCAAAGTCAAAAAATTAAAAATTACACTTCCTAAAATTTTTTTAAAATTTAGGATTCTTATCTCTATAGTTAAGGTGCACACTAATGAACGCAACCGCTACCGCCAGCCAGGTGGCTCAGACTCTAACCGAAAGAGCTACGAGGACGAAATAACAAAAAATAAGCTGACTTGAAATTCTTGTTTTCCAAACTCCTACACTATATATCTTTCCACAGGGAAGTTAAAAATCAGATTTATGTATTTTCATGTTTATTCGATGACAAAACTATTATAGTTTTCTATAATAATTATATTTTAAATTTATTTTTGACCGGCAAATTATAAAGATTCGTCATCGTTACCGGTTAGTTCAGTTTTGTTTTGGACAAGCTAATTGGTGCATTAGCGATAAGAATATGGATAAAATTTGGTATGTTTGTCTTAAATAATAAACGTTGTCATTAATAAGACATTTTCGTAAAAATATTTTTCACTATTTTACTCAAAGAAAATAACCAGCGATATTATTCCAAAATTTAATTTAAACAATTTAAAAAAAGCAACGTTATTTTGCATAATTTGGTATTACATGTACAAGTTTAAACAGGATATTTAATTATTATATTAATAAAATTACCTTTATACATATATCGTCTATGCTATGACCTTCGTATCATAATTTATTCTTTTTAAATATTTTTTGTATCTTTTGCATAAACTAACATAAATAATTTGCGATTTTATCATTATCTTTTAAAAATGTATGCTTCATTAGAGTAATAATAAAATCACAAAATGAGTCTAGTATTTAATGAATATTTTCTGAATGTCTACATCGAAAAGTAGGTAACTAAAAACTTTATCGACGCGCCAGCAAGCAACAGGGAGGTTTCTAGAAGATGGATGAAGAAGTTGTAGGATGATGTCGGTTCCTGCCTCTGCTGAATCTCGCCGTGCTTCGATAAGATGTTAAATCTTCGATAGCTAGTTGGCTGGTTCGTATATTTCTCTCTACTGTAGGTTTTCAGTTTTTTTGGCTTTACGTGAATTTCGTTGATAAAGTAAACCAGAGAACTATGACCTGCAACTTTTCAAAAAGCGGGTCCACAATCATTTCCTTTCTATAATCCCTTGCCCTTCTGATAGTCGCAGTGCAGGCCACCCGCGGCCCACACGATAGGTCTACCCTTTTTGCGACTATTTTCATTAAAAAAAAACAACAACTACACTTTAAGATAGAGATAGATACAAAGAAGTAGTTAATATGGGAGTCGTCAACGCTTGAGAAAGCAAGACACTGTAAGAAGAAAAATTCGAAGCCAAGATAACATACGGGCATCTAATCTCTCATGTAGTAACTGCAAAGCCTATGATAGATCTTAGAATGATTGGTTTTCTGGTAGTAATGGTAGGAACGCAAGGCTGCTCTTCGTCAAGATTGAAAAGCTTGTTAAGGAATTTTACAATATTGGCAAATGAAGAATTTCCACAATTAATCAACACCAATGAAAAACGAGCGTGGTGCAGCTTTAAGCAGTAATTCATTGCTTTTTTGGAAACTAAAAAGCTGAGAATTACAAAGAGATTATTTCCACTATGCTTGATAACTTCAAACTTGTGGGTTTTAGAGTTAATCAAACTAGAAAGTAAAAATTAATTCTTAACACAGGAATAAAATTAATGACGAGAAAATTAATGTCACTGTTTTAAAACCTGTCACTACGCATGCGGTATGTAAGATGTTATGTATGGTCAATACTATTATATGAGGTGGAGGCTTAGACGCTAAAGGTAAACACTATCAATAAAATAGAAGCGTTTTAAATGTGGAACTACAGACGTCTGCTTAAAATTTCTTGGACTGATAAGGCGACGAACAACGACGTCTTATAAAGAATGCATAAAGAAAGAGAATTATTTACCACAAAAAAAGAAGGAAAAACTGCATACTTTGGCCATTTTTTTAAAAATGAAAAATATAATATACTACAATAGATTTTGGAGGGTAAAATTAAGGAAAAGAGAGGGATAGGGCGAAAAAAAAAGTCATGGGCTCGAAATATCAGACAATGGACCGGAACTAAATCAATTGGAAAGCTAGTCCACACTGCAAGAGACAGATATTAATTTGGAAATGTGGTCGCCAACATACGTTAATATGGATAGGCAGTCGAAGAAGAAGTGCTTTCATTCCGAAAGGCAGAGTTAGTTTAAAAATTTCATACAAAGCGCCCCACGCTTTTAGAACAGTGACATTGATTTTATCGTCAGAAATTTTATTCCTATGTTAAGAATCATTCTTTACTTTTTAGTTTAATTAACTCTAAAAGCCTGTTTTTTAGTTTTTTTAATCTATAATTTATTTTTCGCTTTTTAGTTCGATTTGTTTTACTCACCAAAAAAAAAAATATGTATTATTATATGTAAAAGCACAAAAAAAAATTCATCGGCCGCGAATGGAACCAGGCTGCCCGCGTGGCAGGCGAGCATTCTACTACTGAACCACCGATGCGATGAACTATGTTAATATTTGTTCTGCACGCATGCGTAGTTTACGCACAGTCAGTTACAAACATATATACAAGCAAGCAAACAAACAAGATACAGGTGAAAATAATATAAGCGTGTTAAAAATAAATAATTTCATTAAAATTTAAAATTTCGTTTTGACAGCTACAAAAGTAAACTTTATTAGGTAAAACTATTATTTTTTTATTAGTTAGGCATAGATAATAAAAATCAGACACACTGAACCCAGACCCGAAATTCGTGTTGACTAGTGTATTATTTATTGCAATAAATAATTTTAGGTTCAGACGATCTGATAAAACTTATTTTTAAACCGCTTGCTACGATTTTATTTACTCGTATTTTCATTTGGTGAATAAGTAGTGTTGTGATATTTACTCTTAGCTTAGTACAATAACTAAACAATTTATTCTAATACTTGTTAATTTTTTTACTTTATAAATCACTTAGACAATTACAGTCTCTATACAATCTCTTTGTAACAATTTATAATTACTTCAAAACTTAACTTAAAAACTTTCGCGACCGCTGTCTTTTTATATACCTACAATTTATTACTCGAAAAAGCGAGAGAATTCTCTTTCGTTATTCTCTAATTTGTTTGACCCTTCTAGACTCCTTTAATCACGCCGCGGCTATAAATCATTCGCTAGATGTGGGTCGTCTTTTTATGCCGCAAAGGGGATATTCGTCTTTGTGAGACCGCCTCGGCCGGATAATAGATCAGGGACGTATTTTATCGTAACAGTAGTAATTTATTATATGTATATATATATATATATATATATATATATATGCAAAAATTATAGAAAACTATAATATTATTATAGAGAACTATAAACATTTTTCGACAGCGTGAATAGATGTGAAAAATTTATAACTGATTTTTAAAATCAGCTAATTTCGCTGTATGTCACCTATATTATAAGTTCATGTGGGTCGATTATGTATCAAAAAACAACTTCTCCTCCGGCTATATGCCGCGACAGCCATTGAATTACATCTGATACATAATCGTGTATAATACCCCTTTTCGGGTAACAATATGCAGATGCTTGTTAAGTAAGAGAAGGAACTATTAAATTTATCCATCCGAACTGACCACCTATGGACCGGTATCGGGGTGTGTTGCCGCTAACCAGCATGAACCTATAATATAGGTGACATACAGCGAAAATAGCTGATTTTAAAAATTAGTTATAAATTTTTTAAAAATAGCAACAAATAACAGTGTTATTAAAAAATCAAGATATCATTCCCCACTATTCTAGTGCCGTTTACATCAAGCGAGCGATCATTATTAAAATATTTCATAGAACTTTGAGAACGCAGACAGAACAAGGAAAGAATGCTCTACGGCTGTTTACACCAAAAGAATTTGATAGAGTGGGGATAGAATGAGCATTTGCTCGTCAAGTGAACAAAAACATTTGTACTCACCACGAACACGGATTTGTCCGTTATTTTACATTATTTGTAATCCCGATAAAAATCATTATCTATTATAGATAAAAACAGACATGTTCATTGATTCGATGATTTCAACGAATAGATTTAGATAGTAATATATCTGAAGACAGTGGAATTAAAAAAGGCTTTTATGGAATCAACGGTTATTATTGATAAATACAATTATTTTACTCATATTTATTAATACGGTTAATTGAATTGAAATTAAAATGATTTGACCCTCAAATGCATTCTTTACGCCGATGATCAAGTCATATTAGCGTCATCTGAAGAGGAGTTGCAGGCGATGGTTAATGTTATGCATGATGCCCTGAAAATCAAACGGATAAAAATAAATTTAAGCAAAACGAAAGTTATGGTCTTTGAAAGAGAAGAAAGCATGACAAACTGTGAAATTCTGATTAAGGGAGAAAGAGTGGAACAAGTTAATGAATTTGTGTACTTGGGTTCAAAGTTTACGAGAGATGAAAAGTATGACAGTGACATTGAGCGAAGGGTGTTGGCAGGAAAACAAATGAATGGGGCACTGCATAGCTTTATGAGCAAAGTGTCAAAATAGGCACGTCTGGCTGTAGATAGAGGTTCCTACACTTATGTATGGTAGTGAATGTTGGGTTTGGCAGAAAAAGAATAAAAATAGGATTAATGCTGCGGAGATGAGTAGTCTGAGAAGTATAGCCGGAGTGACTCGGTTGGATAAAGTAAAGAATAGTGAGATAAAAGAACGCTGTGGTGTAAAAGAAGATGTGGTTACAAAAATAGATAAAAGAATGCTTAGATGGTTTGGACCCGTAGAAGAGATGGATGAAGGAAGATTGACGAAACAAATTTATAAGGCGAGTGTGAATGGATAAGTCGGTAGAGGTCGACCTCGGTGAACATATCTCGATCAGATCAATATTGTTTTGAAGAAAGGCCAGTTCAAGAGTACCAACAACCGACGAGCATCTATGAGAGCACTGATGAAAGTAGAGGAAGCAAAAGATGTGTGTAAGAACCGTAGCAATTAAATAGTTTATGGTATCGTGAGGAATATCTTTTTTTGAAATCAGTGACGAAGGTCAACTGGTTATTTGGTGTTGGTCCTGGAAAGAGAAAAGACCTTGACAGCAGCGTTACTTTGCAGTAACCTTTGCTGAACGAGGATGTGCTTCTTCTTCTTCTTCTTCCAGAGGTTAGCGATCCAACTGGCAATTATGGTGAAACTGCACCTCTAAGTATTTCTATTGATGTTCTTCCGAACCATTGACGTAAGTCTCTGAGCCATGAATTTTGTCGCCTTCCTACCAATCTTTTGCCCTTGATTTTTTCCTCAATGATGAGTCTAAGGATTCCATAACGCTCTTCTCTCATTATGTGTCCTATGTATCGTAGCTTACGTTCTTTGATGGCCAACATAAGCTCTCTGCTAGTGATAAGTAAAATCGGTCTTGGTCTTACAGTCTTAGTCTTGGTCTTGCGATTTTGCAAGAACGAGAACAAGATCATACATATACTAGCAAGATCAAGACCAAATAAATAAGAACAAGATCAAAATTAAGACAGAGACTGTAAGACCAAGACCAATTTTCAAAAATAGATAATGGAAGAATTATATCAAAATTGTCTTGGTTTTGGTCTTGCTTTGCTCATCACTAGACGTGCGTTGTCTAATTAAAAAAAAATTGGAAAAAATTGGCATGATGATTAATAAAGATGAGAATTCGAATTTTCTGATTCGAGTCATCATTACTGCCTCAAGTTGGGGATACTGTCATTGTTTGCATCGTCAAATAGGGAAAGTAATATTATTACAGATAACGACATGAATACTGATCGCGTATTGTCCGCTTGAAAATTTTTTTATCATTATTCTTTACCTTATCTCCAATAGACGGTAAGCTGACTTGAGAGCAAGATTTGTAGGTGCCTTCCATAAAATAATTTTCCATGTAAAAATCCAATTCGGTAACATATTTCATTTTGGTCGAGTTGTTAATTTCCATTTTTTTTATTTTTAAAAATTCCGATTGTCGTGGGGAGCAAGTCATTTGACAAAAAGTGTTCTCGAAATTGAATTTGCAGGACGGGCATCTGCTAACCAATCCTTCAGATTGCTTGATTTTTAATTCGAAAGTTCGCACCTGAAAACTGTAAAAGTCACAGCCCGATATTCCTATCAATATGCTTTATATAACTACCGCCATCTATATAAAATTTCTTAAGTTGTAGCACTGATTTATTTAGAAATAAAAGTAACAATAAAAACAAAACTAAATCTAATACGCGTCATCAATGACGTAAGCGTTTCAAAGCAGTTTACTATTATAAACAACTGTATAGCTGAATGTTGGGAATGTTGGGAACTTTTTATCGGACAGATTCACATTACTAAAAGGAGTCAGGCAGGGATGTATCTTGTCATCCTTGCAGTTTAATGTGTACGGGGAATATATACTGCATAGGACACTGGAAGACTGGACCGGTGGAGTATCTATTGGTAGAACCAAAATTAACAATCTACGATACGCGGATGACACCGTTCTATACTAGCAAATGATCCAGAGGAACTAAATACCCTGATTAGCAGACTTGAAACACAAAGCAGAGAATATGGTCTAGATATCAACCATGAAAAAACAAAAATCATGATTGTAGCGAAAATAATAATAGACCAGATATAACAAAAGTAGGACGGTGCCAAGTAGCACATCAGTTCGTGTACCTGGGTGTACTAATAACGAATGAAGGAGGCTGCACATAAGAGATAAAACGCAGAACAGAAATAGCATGGGGAGCTATGAGAAGCCTGGAAAGTGCTATCATGTTTAACACCAAAAAGAAAATAGTTGAAACTCTAATAATCCCAATATTTCTGTACGGAGCGGAATCGTGGACCATGAAAGCACAAGACCGAAGAAAAATAGATGCATTCGAGATGCACTGCTGGAGAAAAATACTTCGAGTCTCATGGACGAGTCTGTTCTTAGGGAAATTAAGGAAATTAACCGCGGCGACTATCCCAAATAGTAAACATCAAGCTACTAAAATACTTGTCTAAGGCAAGGTGGAAGGGACCAGACCAAGAGGTCGTTCCCCGAGAAGATGGTCTGACCAAATAAAAGAATGCACTGGAACAAGTTTTAGAGAAGCTGCTCGCAATGCAGTGAATAGGGATAAGTGAAGAGTAGTAGTAAGGAAAGCTGCAACACTACATTATAATCTTCTATATGATTACTACCCTTCTGTCAAGAAGAAAAGAAGAAGAAGATAGTTGAATAGAATGGCGACTGTTGAATATGATTTTGATTGTTGAGTTAGCGGGAATCCGGTCGGCATGTTGAAGACGTTTCGAAACATTATTGTTTCATCTTCAGGATTTCATGACAATGGAATTATAGGATGTAGCTTTGATGGAAACAAAATAAATAATGTAAAATAGAAATCGTTAAAAAAAACACCCTGTAACTCTGACAGGAGACACATTTTATCTAAGTGCATTGGGTTAAATCTTATTATTTTGAACCCAAGATTCTCCAGTTTAATTATTTCCTATTATTAATGATAAAACCTGTATAGAGGGAAGAGAAAAAACATGAAACATACGTCATTGATGACGTGCATTGGAATTTGTTTTGTGTTCATTGCATATTTAATCTCGTTAGAAAGTCAAATTATTTTAATCATACTATTACCTGTTCGTCTGAGCAGCACACAAAATCATGAGAAAGATTCGGACATCGTTGTTTGAGAATACTGATGGAATCGTTACTGAGTAAACTTTTGGGAGGTCCATCGTAAGGGCAATTGTTTTTTAATCCTTTTTGATTTGTGTTGCATTCACCGTACCACACACAATGAGCTATTGATTTTTCTTGACTAGAAACGATCCTGGCGGTAGCAGCAACCTGTGTTGAAGAGACTCAGTTTAAAAATTAAGTAAACCCGCTCTAATTGTGATCCAGTATAGGAAATAGTTAAATAATGGTGAAAGTAATAAATATATCGACGGTCGAAGGAATAATTGATTTAAGCGAAATTTTGGGAAATCTGCAAGAAAAAAGTTTAAAGTTTTTTTTCCGAAAAAAATTCATCAAGTATTAAAAATACATACTACTGAGTAAATTTTGATCTCATCAGTACAGAATATTCGTACGAATATTGGTACGGAAGTTTCCCGACTTATTTCTGTGAATAAATTAGTATCTCTATTATTTCATGAAATTTATATCGCTTAGACCAAAATGCATCGAATGTAGCTTTTTCTAGAGTCAAGCAAAGTGGTACAGCTCCATGAGGTGTGTACAGTATGTCCACGGTTGGGGTTTAGTACCATATCCCCAAAGTTTTTACTCTCCATTTTAAGGAAAAAATCTTCGATTCCGTTTCTTCGATTTCAACCTAGCAGAACCAAAACTCCAATAAACCCAATAGCTTTTCGGAAAATTCCAGCTGTTTGTTTCAATTCTTTATGTAGCTTGAAATCGTCGTGTGGAGTATTCATTTCAACACCCTGAATATCAAATGCAAAAAAATGTCAAATGTGTTTTAAAACTTTTTGTCATCACCTAGGTAAAAGACTATTTAAATTTTACATCGTAATCATGTAAATTACGTATATTTAAATCTGGTACGTTTTTCGACCTAAATGTACCGAATCACCAAATTATAAAAAATCCCATTCGTAATTATTTTATGATTAAATAAGCTGAATCAAACAGTTAATTAAGTTTATGTACATGCCAGCACACAATATACGTTCCAAAAGTTCAGCAACATTAAAAAAATGTAAATTGACTATAATTATAACAATAATTTGATAATAAATACACTGATGATGTCAACTAATTTCAAATTTCGTGCTGTATCTACTGTGCATGAAAAAAGATAAAGTCTATAGTATTCAAATAACCTTAGAATAGCAATATTTTGTAACATAACGCGTATAATTCTCTTGATTGTGAAAATACTGCACTTTGTAAAATATTTAAACAGTTTAAGTCAATAAAATATACCGACATTCTAAAAAATCCAATAACCTAGAAAAGTTAATCAATATAATTATTTAAATTTTTAAAATTAGAATATTTAAAACATTATTTAGTAATTAGTGGGTCCGCCGTGGCTTATACGTGAATCCAATATTGTTCACGGGTCACTATTTTGTATTTCTATATTTATTTGATATGTTTCTTTATTCTTAAGAAACCAAAGAGAAAGCTGAGGGATCATGAAGCAATGAAAAAGGGCAGTAAAGTTATTTAATGTCTCAAGAACTACTATGAAAGATTACGTAAAAAAATCTGACAAATCTGTAGAAGAGGTAGGAAAAATGGGAAGAAAACCAGTTTTGACAGAGAATTAGAAGAGGAGCTGATTGCTCGTCATGAGGTGACCAGCTCTCCTCTATACTTAGCCAATCGTGCCTTTTTTGACACGTTCTGGCTGCTCATAAAGCTATGCAGTGCCCCATTCATTCGTTCTCCTGCCAACACCCTTAGCTCAATATCACAGTCATACTTTCTCGTAAACTTTGAACCTAAGTATACAAACTCATTCACTTAACTACTTTTCTGGAAATATGCCTCAACGAACATTGAATTATATCTGATACACGATTATGTATCAAATATAATTCAACGTTCGTCGAGGCATATTACCAGGAAAGTAGTTGTTTTCTGATATTTAGTCGACCCTAAAATTCCAACAATTTATAAGTACATGATTCCCTATATCATTGCATGTATAAATTATACATTAAATATAAAAAATATCCATTATTTTATTGTGATTATCTATTCTGAGGCCACGAATCCTAATAAGCAAAACTGCAGGACAGTCATTTGAAGACCTGTTTTATTTTCAGTTTGGATTGAGACATATTGACATCGAAAAACTCATTTTAAAGGTTTGGTGCTAATCTATAGCATACTAAAAAAATAGATTCCATAAGCCTGTTGTTGAAGTGTTGAAAATGTTGAATCTAGGACGGCCCGCACAGCGACTATTAGAAGGGGGAGGGATTATAGAAAGGAAATGATTGTGGACCCGCTTTTTGAAAAGTTGCAGGTCATAATTCTCTGGAAAAAGTAATTTTGTAAGCTTGTTCCATTCTGTAGCGGCCCTGTAAAAGAAGGATTCTTGATGGAGATTGGTCCTTGTAGTGTCAATCTTGAGAGTAAATGAAGGGTATCTGTGAGACTTGAGCTGTTTATTAACCGAATGGCCCTTTTCTGAATGGAATCTAGAAGACGAAGAGAATGCCTTGGTGCTGAACCCCAAATGTGCGAGCAATACTCCAGTAGAGGTCGTATTTGAGCCTTGTACGTCGTCAACAGTTGATCAAGAGTAAAAAACTTTCTAGCTTTCCACAGAAAACCTAACCCGGCATAAAGGAGACTGTCAGAAGTTATACCGGTGGCAAGATCATTTATAAACATATTATTGAATCATATCTTATTAATATTATCTTTTATTTAATATTAGGCATTAAAATTTTTTTTTACGTATTTTAAGGTATTTACATAAATTAAAAAGTAATCCAAAGTAATGTACATACATAAAAATGTTATATTGGTTAGTGTACGTTTTAAAAACTCAAAAAGATCTGCATCAACTGAGCTCAAATTTTGACACGATATACAACCCGCTTCAAAGATTGTTTTTTTCTATTTTCAACCCCAGACGCATGTGGATTTGGCTGGTGGAAGTGGGGATGAACAATCGAATATTTTCAAATATACCCAAATGGGGTATCAAATAAAAGGGTATCAAATAAAAGGACATGACGTGTACATTACAAAACTGTAAGTTACATAAAAATCAATTTAGCCGTTTAAAAGTTGTGAACACATATAAGTCGATAGAAACTGTTGTGGAAGTAAAAGAAGTAGTCAATTATCCAACAGAATTTTTGATTAACAAAAATATATTTTTGAAATTTGGACTTTTATAGGATTTATAACATAGTTAACAAGTTTTTGATTATTTTTACGAATAAAATAGTGTATGTAATATTTTGACGTTTTATTTATTATTTTACTTGTAATATTTTTTCCTACAAAAAGGAGGCGTATCTTATGTTCGGGGTCACTTTCGTAAGATACTTACATTGCTTCTGGTATTATACATGAGTTTTTATTTTTATTTTGATGGCATTGATGTTTGGGAAGAATGAAGGAAGATTAATGAAACAAATTTAAAAGGCAAGTGTGAATGGACAAGTCGGTAGAGGTGGACCTCGGCGAACATATCTCGATCAGATCAACATTGTTTTGAAGGAAGTTTAGGTCAAGAGTACCAAAACCGACGGGCATGTATGAGAGCACTGATGAAAGTAAATGAAGCAAAAGATGTGTGTAAGAACCGTAGCAAGTAAAATAAAGTGGTCTCTGCTTACCCCTACGGGAAAAAGGTGTGACTATACACTGCGGTCCATATGTATGGAATAAATTCATTTTTAGCGTTATTATGTATTTTATCAAAAAATCCTGAAATATTGCAATTTTTATTGTTAATTTGATAATTAACAGTGTCAAAATATTACCCCCTTCTTGCACCCCCACTAAATTATGAGCACTCCCTCAAAAAAATTAAATAAGAAGGGGGGTCGTGTGGCATCTTGTTCGAAAGGGATTTTCATTATCTGTTCAGCAATACTAAGTTTTTCATATTTGGTGCAACCATAACTGAGAAAATTTGTTATTAAAATTTAAAAATATTGACACTAAATTATGTATCCGTTGAAAAAACCTAAAACAGGTCGATTTCTATTCTTAATTTGACAATTTACAGTAAATAAATATTACTCTCTTCTTGCACCCCCTCTGAATTATGAGCATCCCCTCAAACATTTTAAATGAGAAGTGGGGTTGTGTGGCACCTTGTTCGAGAGAGATGGCCTTGCTTATTGTCAAGGAGTGAATATTGGTCATTTTGAACAATTCATTTAATTATAAAATAAATTGAAAAACACTTCCTAAAAAATATTTCCTTCATTCCAAGTAAAGTAAAAAAATTTCACATTTTCAAAACAAATTTTCTCAGCTATAATTGTACCAAATTTTAAAAACTTAGTATTCCTAAACAGAGAATTGAAATCACTTTTCAAAAAGGTGCAACACGACCTCCTTTCTCATTCAAATTTTTTGAGGGGGTGCTCATAATTTAGAGGGGGTACAAGAAGGGGATAACATTTTCGTACTGTAAATTGTCAAATTGACAATAAAAATCGACCTGCTTTGGTTTTTATTGAACAAATACATTATAACGCTAAAAATGAAGTTATTTCCTACATATGAACCGCAGTGTATGTATGTATGTATGTATGTATGTATGATGAGAACTTTTATAGTCCGGTTAAAGTAAATATTTCAATTAACAATAATTCGCATCGAGCTGAAAATTGGTGCAGACGTTGAGTACACTATTACAAATAAAATTTAAAAAGTCCCCATCGATCCTACATCGGCTAAAATATTTATTCAAGGTCAAAGGACGGTTTTTTTGCACATTTTTGACAAACGGTAAGTTTGCAGCTCATTAATATTCACCCCAATTTGTGGTCGACGCGCCATTGCCTCAAGGAAAGGTCGACAGGGACGGACCCAAAAAATCGTAACAATATGTACACATTTCTGCACCACCTGTAAGGTATAGTGTACTTGGCGCGTTTTTTTAACGTGGTTTTTCCGGTAGGCATACTTCAGGATCTATTAATTCTGTTTAATTACATAATGATTATTTACAAACTACAAAATACTGGAATGGGGTGTTTTTAGGTAAACAATTTTGAATTGTCTTTTATATTTATAAATATTCCTAAGACAGCTATCCTCAGGTGTAAGTTTCTAAACTAATAAACGAGTTGACTGGAACACTTAATGCAAATAATTTTTTTCTTCCATAACAAATAAGTCTTTTTTTATTTTCCGAAACCAAATTTTTTTGTTTCTAAAACTGTTAAAATAAAAACAAAATGTAATTATAATCGCTAAAGCAACAAACCAGAGTTTTTTGGGATTTACGTCCATTTGATTAAAATTATCAGCTTTGTCGGAATAGATAAGGTTTACTTTTATGGATGTATGTATACTTTAAAACAGTTGTTCTTAACCTTTTATATATTAGTCGCGGCCCTCTTAAAATCCGAAATTATATTCGCGGCCAGTATGCTCACCCCCACCATTAGGTAACATACTCGTAATTACTTACATCTGTTCCTTACTTAGTATTACTTACAAAAACTATTAAAAATACAAATGTATGTAAAAACTATTAAAAGAAAATTTATTTGGAAAGATATAAAAACGAAAAAAATTTAAGATTTTCGCGGTCCCCCTATATAATGTCCGCGGCCCCCCAGATGGCCGCGATCTTCCTGTTGAGAATCCCTGCTTTAAAAGATTTGCCGGTGTTCGGTACTTTTTTTATAGCATTGTTATTTCCATTATTGGACAGCCATTCCTCTCCAAATTATGCTGTTTTGGGACTTTTTTATCTTAAACAATATCAACATTATTTGCAATATTTAGATACTCATTGATAATATTAACACGGCATTATTTAGATTATCATTATTTGTATTATTTATGCAATGATAAAACATTGACAATATTGTGGCAATATTTAGGTCATCATTGACATTATTCAAACGGCATTATATAGATCATTATTGGCATTGTTTAAAACATAATTGTTTAGATTAATTATTCAAATCTTTATTTATATTATTGTGGAATTATTTAGATCATGATTATTTGTAATATTTATGCAATGATCTAAATCAATATTGAAAATATTGTAGCAATATTTAGGTCATCATGGATATTATTAAAACGGCATTATTTAGATCATTATTGGCATTGTTTAAAACATAATTGTTTAGATTAATTATTCAAATCTTTATTCACATTATTGTGGAATTATTTAGATCATGATTATTTGTAATATTTATGCAATGATCTAAATCATTATTGACATTATTGTAGCAATATTTAGCTCATTATTTAAAGCATAATTGTTTGGATCATTAATGATTCAAATTTTTATTCACATTATTGTGATATCAATATTGACATTAATTATATCAATGTTTAAGTCATTATTGACATCGTGCATTATTTGGGTTGAATTTTCTTAGGTGTAATAAAATAAAATTATAATATATAAATGATTCATTGCACAAGCAAAATCACATTTTTTAGTTTTATTTATTCATTTTTGTTTTCCTTTAAGAGGCAGGAAATATTTTCTTTTTCGCTTCCTCCCCTATTTTTGGTTAATTTTAGAGGGAAGGAAAGTTCAAAGGGACTTTCGTAAGTGGATACCTAAAATTATATCCTGGAGTTCAAATTATTTTTTTGGCCTTGTCTCAGTTGAGATTAGCTGAAAACCTGTCAACCCTAACAAATTATTAAAATAAAAATTAAATAACTTAACCCTTCAACGACAAAACTTAAATTTAATAATGTATTGTCGAAAAAGCGTATTATAAAAATTTCATTTTATTTTAATCAAAAACGAATATAAAATATAAAATAATATAAAATTATACTCACTTGGTACACCACACCTAAGACCACTATCAATCCAATAATACAGCGACATTTTTTAAGTACTATCATTTTTCCATTAACTTTTGTTTTAACTAATTTCTTTCACTTATTTGGATGTGCTAATTTTACGATTAAAGCTAATTAGAATTTGATTTAAATAAGTTACAACATAAACACTTTTGGGTCTTAGAAAAAAACTAAAAAAAAAACGCATACCCACAACCGACGGTTGAGCCTTGACTAATTTCCAGTTCGTCGAAAACTTTTTGATAAGTGATAACTATGTTTACCAAGGTAGATTTATTTTATATAACAATAAAAAACAATGCAACAATTATGCAACCAACATTACAGTCAGATGTTATTTATTTTGCCTACAATGTTATGTTAATTGAATTTCACATCTATGTGTGAAAGTAATAGTGACTTTATTTCATACTTAACGAGGATTTATTTTATAAATTATAGTTTATAAAATTTAAAAAACACGCTTTTAGAGTTAATCAAACTAAAAAGTAAAAAATTAATTCTAACATAGGAATAAAATTATTGACGAGAAAATTAATGTCACTGTTTTAAAAGCATGGGGTGCTTTCATTCCGAAACGCAGAGTTAGTTTAAACATGTCATACAAAGCACTCCACGCTTTTAGAACAGTGACATTAATTTTCTCGTCAGTAGTTTTACTCCTATATTAAGAATTATTTTTTACTTTTTAGTTTGATTAACTCTAAAAGCGTGTTTTATAGTTTTTTTAACTATAATTTATTTTTCGTCTTTTAATTCGCACTAACTCGCAGTTAGGTAGACCAATACTAGTTGTATCGTTCTTGACGCTGTCCTCCCTTCTGAGCCTCAGCCGCCCTCGTCTTCTGCGACCCTCCGGCTTTGTAGACAATATTTTCTTTGGCATTCTGTCTCCGTCCATTCTGATGACATGTCCTGCCCACCTTAGTCGACCAATCTTGATGACCGAAACAACACCTTTTCCTCCGAAGCGCTCATAAAGATTGTACAGCTCGAAGTTGTACCGACGCCTCCACACACCATTTTTACGAATTCCGCCAAATATACTCCTTTCGAATATTTGAGTTAGTAGATGTTAAAGAGCAAGCATGCCGGACCATCGCCCTGTCTTAAACCATTGTATGTTTCAAATTTTGTGGATAGATTATTTTGTATTCTAACCATGTCCACGACGCTTGACATGGTCATCCTTGTGAGGTCTATAAGATTTTTAGGATTGGGCAGGACGTTCATACCCTCATAGAGTCGTATTCGTATAATGCTGTCGTACGCTGCTTTAAAGTCTATGAACATGTGATAGGTGTCAATATCAAATTCTAGGGTTTTTTTTCAATATTTGTCGAATAACAAATATCTGATCAGTGGTCGTCCTTCCTGCTCTAAATCCACCCTGGTACTCTCCAAGTATGGCTATTTGGTGATGAAAAATAGTAGCCTTATGGACCAAATATTTTGGGGGAACTGTCAAGTGTGGCCCAAATTGACATTGGCATCAAAATGAAATAATTAAAATCTGGCTCGGATGACCAAAAAACAAAAATGTTGGCTCTTGGGCCAAGCAATACATTAACTAATTTAAACAAATTGTAATTTTGCTCAACTTCAATTAATTATTTCAAAAATGGTCTGTACCTGGTAACTGACTTAAGATTAGCAGAAAAACAGAAAAACGATTCAAAATATATAAATTAACTTACCATAGAATGAAGCCTTGTATCTGCATAAGGATTTCTTACTCTAAATATCTTTAATCGCGATTGATTTGACGTCAAGCTTGAACTTTCACGATTGCACACATTGATTCAAATTTGACTGAAATATCTTCCTTTTTAAAGTTCACTATTTTTCGAGAACAATGAAAGTGTATATGTAATTCACTTTTAGCATAAACAAAACACAATAGGAAGCTAATTGCTTGGAACAAATTAAATAACTGGAAGACAAGAGTGTTAATCAATAGTGGCGAAAATTTTCGAAACAAAATTATGGGACGTACAGTTTTTAACGGCGTTTGGAATGTTAATGATTAAATTGGTACCTCTCCAATATGCGGGCGAAATTAGTGCCATAAAACAGAATGCGGACGGATGGGTACCTTAATGGGTACAATACGGTAGCGATATTACATAATTCTACCATTACATAATCCAAGCAAGGTAATCGAGGTACTATCCAACAGATGGCAATGAATGCTTAATTTTAACAATTAAAGCATTATGGCGCGAAAAAAAAAGATATAAATAAAACAGGGAATATTACAAAATACATATATTTTAGACACTGTATGAGTTACAAAATAATTCTGTTAAAAATATCTACACAAATACAAAACCTACACATTGCATTTTTAGAAGTTGTTGGAATGTGAACATATTAAAACAAACAAAACGTTTAATAAATATCACCAGAGACTGTTGTACGAAATTTAAAAAAAAATTAAATAGGAACTTTTTAGCGGTAAAAAAAACTGACTCGAGTCATTTATTATAAATAAATATAGGTACAAAAATCTTTGGACTTCAAACTAAAAGATGTTTCCAAAATACTCGTTATATACATATGTAATAAATTCAGTCAAAATTGTATGGGAAGTACACAGTCTATAAGAATGGTCGGGGATTTTTTGATATACAGTGAAAGACAATTTTTTGAACGTAAAGTATATTAGAATGCACGTAAATTGTGGAGAACAGTAAATCTGTGATTGCTTCTACTAGCAACAGGAATAGTTAAAATTAATTACTTTTATAAGGCATCCCCACGTAGCTAAATTCGACGGATTGGGATTAGAACGTCTACAAAACACGACGATTACCGAAAAACCCTACTCGACGATTACAAAGAAGTAAGCGCCTAAATTTTAGCAAACTATAGTGCATACGTTAATGTGTAGGTTTTTTGCTGTTTTTTTTTATTCCAAATATAAGGTAATTTTTAATGTAATTAAATTTAAGAAAAACGAAGCAAAGCGTGGCTTGCAAATTCAAATTTAAACTTATCGTCGCCGAGTATTGGCTGCGACAGGAATATAGAAAAAGGTGTTTCACAGTGTTCGCCGATAAGACTCAAGGAGTCGGGTAACGTGTTTTACATGTAGTATGCGATGCACAATGTGGTTTTGACGGTGGTCAACGTAAAGAAAATCACTGTTAAATTAAGTTTTCAGTTGCAAAAACACATAAAGACCGGTTAATAAAAAATGAAGATCTAACAGCGTATAGAATTTTTAAATAGAATTAAATAGCATTGTGAGAAAGAGATATAATTTATAACGATGAACATTTTAGCATCCTACGACTTGAATGGTTGGATAAAACTCCATCGGTTTCACACAATATCCCGATAATGTAAAGCCAATTTTATATAAATGTTAAATAAAACAAGAATTTGTGTAATTATTATGTGGTATATTTTTGTAACTGATACGCCATTGGTAACCGATTCGGTTTAATTCGCCAGTCATTCGCTTCTGTTAAAGGCGAAGTGGGGACGATGCAAGTGTGCCTTTCATTGGTAATTTAATGTTCATAATAAACGATTTTCTGATTAAAAAGCTAATTTAGTTTTAAAAATTACTGCTGTGTCGGTACTAAAATTCTGTAATTATATAGATAAGTATTAGAATATATATAGTATGTTTTTTAAAAATAATGGCCGCAAAAAATTGTGTTTCATGCACTTTAAGTACACACCCCGTATATTAAAAAATAACGTTTTTCTCTCGTTAAAAGATCTCGAAAACGTACCTTCCGGCTATTCCGTACGTTTAAGAAATGGTAATTAAGTTTATATGGACCGTTAGCATTTTTTGGACAACATCTTTCCTACACAATCAAAAACTTCCAAGCTTGTTTTGGTTAAACAGTAGGAACAAGCCTACAACATTGATATTGAAAGAAAAAAAGGCAAATAGTTATTAGAAAGCAACGTTAACTATTGTAACATTTAAACAGCTTAGAAGCGATAACTTGTATAGTTACTTCCTAATTCTATAGAGAATCACAAGAATAAGATCCGTGGCATTTCTAAAACGTTTTTATAAATAATATGCACAAGATACTGGACACTATATTCGTTGGTATCAATATTGACTGTAAAAATACTATTTATATTTTTCAAAGGGAACTAGAAAAGTTTTGCAACATGAAGCAACCACGTCGTGCGTGATGAGTATAAATGCATGTTGAGACGTGTTCATACTTGCTCAGTTGTTTGTCAGCAGTAACAGGTGATGATTGTCCACATCGTACTACTATACTCAGGTGGTACAGATAATTCCAAAGGGGAAATTTAAGTCTGGAGAAACCTTTGGCCTAAATGCACCAGCAATTCGTTCGATTCTGATCGATCGTTTGCAAGTGCCAGCATTTTGTTCTCTCCGGGTGCCGCATAGTCTGACTGAAGACCAGATGACACGACCAGATGCTGACCAAGTCTTAAAACAAAGTTGGTTCTTTCATGACGAGGATACACCCGTAGCAGTCAGAAAATCCCGATCAGTAAAGAAGAAATTATAGCTGTTTTTTCAAATCGAGTGGAATTGTGGAGCATGTCGTGTTGGACACACAATACACACCGAACAGCGTCTTTCTAAAAACATCGACTCTCTAAAGAACTTCCAACAAATTTAAGAATGGATAACTGGTTCTTTCATTATGTTAACGCTCCAGCTCACCGCGTGAAAACCTGCACCAAATATTTGACCACTACAGGAATTAAATCGCTTGACCACCTTCCTTACAGTCCAGTCTACCCTGCGACTTTGTACTGTTCCCCCATGTAAAAATCAAGCTAAAAAGAAGACGGTTTGTCAGTGATAAGGACCTTTAGAGGGCTTGGGAGAACGCACCATACTCCCTAGCGAGTCGTGGCAGATGTGGTTTAAGGATTGGTTTCGGAGGAGGAAGAGAACTATTGCCCGTGGTGGAAATTATTTTGAGAAAAATTAAATAAATAGAATTGCATTGCAAAACTTTCTTAGTTTCCCGTGTATAAAACATAGCTTTTCTTGTATGATACGTACAGGGTGTTTCTAATATCAAGTAGAGAAGCTACCGGTTGTGTTTAGAAGTACCCGGAACATATTTCAAGAACATTTCATTTCATACAATTCTTATAATGTCTATAATATTTCGTATAAAAATTAAGATCTTGCAGATCCTCTATTATGATTAATTTACGATTTTTTTATAATTACAATATTAAAAGTAGGGATACTCGGATGAGCAAAATTGCATCATAAAAAAAAACAATGAAACCGATTTTAGTCACCCTTTTGTGGTTTGATTACAACATAACATATTTTTATATGATTTATTTAGGGCCAACTCCACAGGTCATCTTTTGTAGGCTTAATAAAGCTCGTCTTAAACTTAGGGTCAGTTAAGTCACGAGCTGCAGTCCATGAACCGATTTTTAGTTAAAATCATATTCGCATTTGGTAATTGCTGACAAGCAATTATTCTCGACTTAATTTACATCCATAGGAGGGGAATAAGAGCCACCACTAAGCTACCGTTTCAGACTTCAGGAAGAGTTTAAATATCAAATTGTAAGTATTGAAAAAAATAAGCCGTCGCAGGATGTTTGACAGATGTGACACATCGAAACTATTTTGTATAATAAATATGCATGGGTTACTAAAATAACTAAATGCTACTGCTACTATAATATCAAACAAAAACAATGACTCATAAAGATGTATTGCTTTTGACAACAGTCATTTGTCATTAGTAATATTTTGTCTCTGCTACCCCCACGGGAAAAAGGCGTGACTATGTGTATGTAAATTTAGAGGGATTTAAGGACAGCTTTACGTTTGATCAAATGTTTAAGTTAAGTAATAAAAGCTGAGCTTATAACATAAGTATGAACAGTGGAATTGGCCCTTCTAAAAATAACACTTTAAAATAATATCGTTAAAAAAGTCATGCAGCTTATGTAGATTTGATAAAAGCACTGAGCGATGTCATTGATTTTAAATATTCGTCTTTAAGCTGTTTTGTTAATAATAGAAACATAATAATCGATATCTCAATTGATTTTCTTTTCGGGGAATGAAACGATATTAAAGATACGATTTTCTAGGATCGATGAGAGTATCTCGTATTTTCTGTTGGGAAACGATTTTAATAAAAAATATTGGGAGCATTTAACAATTTAAATTTATTACTAACCGATTTTGTTAAAAATATAACTGCACAAAATTATTTAATCTCACATTAGCTATGATTAATTTTAAATTATAGTCATCCGAAACCGTTAACATTCGTAAAGCGTTTAAAATTTAAATTATCTACTATATATTTGCAATTCCATCCACAGTTTTAATAAACAATAAAATTGTACAAATTTTACACTAAAAAAATCGTTCTTGGGTTTCTCAACTAAAATAAAAAAAAGGCGTGAGTGTCGTGGAACACTCAGTTGAAACGAAGTTCCTTTCGTAGTATATTACACAGCTCAACAAAAAATTTTTTTGTTGCTGTTGCCCTGGATATTTCTGCAGATTTTTATAATTTTAAGTACACGGTTTACAAATATATTCATGAAAGTACTGAATTGGCTCTAGTTTTTATGATTTTGTTGTATTTATAATAATAAACATAATAAACAATTTACGCCGGCTCCTCTGAACACGAGTTATTAATAAGTGTTTGGTTTCTGGTCAAAATTAACTTTCTGCACATTTATTTCGCGCATACATACATAAAGTGATTGTGCAAGTGATTCCCCGCATTCCTTACTTTATTAAAATGCCAGAGATCATTATTTAATAAGATTGTAGGACGCATGACGCGCTTTTGGGTAAGTTGCTAATGTGAGGATGCGTAGTAGACGTTAAAGGTTTTATACCAAATAAAACGTAGAAATATTCAGCTTTACAGTCTACTACTACTACTAATATCCTATTTTGCACAATGAAGATTAAACGATTAAAAGAAAAGAACTTATTAGAACCAAAAGTAACAATTACACCTTAAAAAACAAGGAAAGTAAAATATTACTAATTTTTAGCGAAAATAACGAACTTGTCTTCTGTAATAATATCGCAAAATTACTTTTAGACATGGGTTTAAAGAAATACAAATCTCTAATTGACGACTCTTCATTGAAATCTACAAAAACAGTGTAAAATTCGTTTTATATGGTTATGGAGAAGTTAAAAGCTGGAATATTCGACGGCCCTCAAATTCGGACATTAATGAAAGATAAAAACTTCATAAAAATTATGACTTATAATGAAAGTGAAGCTTGGAGAGAATTTGCGTTGGTTATAGAAAATTTCTAAGATAACTATAAAGCACCAAATTATAGAGAAATTGTGCAAAATCAATATTTTAGGAGCAAATATGAGAGCACTTTTTCTACTGTCACCTGAATATATTTCCTGATAATCTGGAAAATTGCAGTGAGAAGCAGGGAGAACGCTTCCTCCAAGATCTAAAAGTGATGGAGGACAGGTATTTTGCAAATTTTTCTCTTTTTACATCTATGTAAATTAATCATTAAAACAAAACAATATTTTTCAATAAAAAAGATTTTATACTCGTTTCTGTGTAATACGAAAATAAATATTTAAAGAAAACTAGAGCCAATATTCCAAAATCATTCATAGTTGTTGGCATAAATTTACTGGAAACTTTTTTCATATCAAGGGCAACAAAACCACTGTTGACCAGTGTTATTATTGATAAACGTATTTTATTTTATCTCACGCTTGTATTTGCATTTTTCGGCATTGTACTACAGAACGCGCATGCGCGTTATTTTCGCAAATGTCATTTTGACAAACACGTGGACTAACACAAAAAGTATTTCTATGCTACGCGTCTCCTCTTCTGTACAACAGAACACACATGCGCGTTTTTTTTTGCAACTGCTGTTTCGTGTTTCGTGACGGAAAAAAATCTTACACTTTCTTCCGCCTAGCCGCCATCCGCCAAGCCCGTACCTTGCGATAAGGAATATCGTTACAACAGTAAAAAGATAGCTGCAAGTATTTAAAAAACCGTATGAAATAAATACACTTCGTTTGGGTCGTAAATGTAAGGCACTTACCAATTGGGAGCTCGCCTCCCTCGCACAGTTGTGTCTATGTACATACTTGTAGAAATAAATAATATTGAAAGGCACACCACGTGACTTATTTCGACAGAGTGGTTTAATAAAACACGACGATTACCCAAAAACCTGCTTGACAGATACAAAGAACTACGCGACTAAATTTTAGCTGTAAGACGGTAAAGGATAAAATTAAGCGTGTTCTTTTTGCTGCTCTCGTATTTAAAATGGGCAGGCTGGGTTAAGAAAAACTACTCTCCAAAAATATCTTACAAAAAGTCTCTTTAGAGGTTCCATTTCATAAAGGCAGGAACAAAGTTTTAAAGAAATCTTTAATGATATTCCTAAAATGCAAAAGTAACGACAGACTTCAAATACAAACGAAAAAGGTAATTGCTAATGTAATTAAATTTAGGAAAAACGAAGCGAATCATGGCTTGCAAATTCCAAAGTTATCGTCGCCGAGTATTGGCTGCGACAGATAATCCATGACAGACAATATGGATTTCGACAACTTCGGTCTACTGGAGATTTGCTGGCTTATGTCACTCAGCTCTGGACAAACACTATTGAAAAGTTTGGTGAATCCCGTGCAATATCGATCACTTTCGGTGAATGATACAAATATACTCAGGCAGGAACAGGTTGATTCCATCAATAGAGATCTTAAAGCAATCGTCGAGTGGGGAACCAACAATCTTGTTCAGTTCAACGCCCAAAAAACACAAAGTGCCACGTTTTCCAAGAAAGTGAATTCCTCAAATCATCTCATCACAATGTCCGGAAATACCCTTGAACCAAGTCCCTCCATCTCGATTTTGGGAGTCACGGTGTCCAATAATATGTCTTGGCATGACCATATTGCTAACATCGCAAAGTCGGCAAGCCAGGGGCTAGGTTTTCTGTTTTCTGTGGTTCTGTTGAGGTTTTCTGTGGAAAGCCAGAAAGTTTTTTACTCCTGATCAGCTGTTGACGACGTACAAGGCTCAAATCCGATCTCTACTGGAGTATTGCTCGCACATTTGGTGTTCAGCACCAAGGCATTCTCTTCGTCTTCTAGATTCCATCCAGAAAAGAGCCAATCGCTTGATAAACAGCTCAACTCTCGCAGATACCCTTCACCCTCTAGAACATAGAAGAAGAGTTGCAGACCAGTCATTGCTCTACAGATATGTCCATGGCAGATGCTCCAGAGAAATAAAAACTCTTGTACCACCATTGGCCACATTCGGCCGAAGAACTCGGCACGCTGATCAGTCTCACCCATTTACTCTCAAGATTGACACTACAAGGACCAATCTTCATCAAGAATCCTTCTTTTACAGGGCTGCTACGGAATGGAATAAGCTTCCAAAATCAGTTTTTCCAAAGAACTATGACCTGCAATTTTTTAAAAAGCGTGTCCACAATCATTTCTTTTCTATAATCCCTTCCCCTTCCAATAGTCACAGTGCGGGCCGTCCGCGGCCCACACGATAGGTCTACCCTTTTTGCGACTATTTTCATAAAAAAAAAATATCGAAAAATGCGCTTTACAGTGTTCGAGATGAGGTTCAAGGAGTAGGGTAACCAGTTTTACAAGAAGTTCGCGATGTACGAGTAGGTTTTACGGATGGTCGTTCAGAAAAGTACTGTTTAAATTAGGTTTTCAGTGGCCAAAACACCAGATAATAGAGACATGTTAATGAAAAGTTATGATGTTAGATCAAGCGTAAAGAGTTTTTGAACATAATCGTGAGGAAGGAAGATATATCAATTATATCGATGAAACATATTTGCACAGTCCTCTTTCTACGACGAATGTAACAGATAGAGTAACGTTAATAAAATAGTTTATTATAATGTTTTATTTTTAAGTTCTAAATAAAGTCACGAGAGCAACGAAACCACCAGGATAAGTATCAATAGTCATACTCCTGTCACTTTGACAGCTTACTTTATAGACCCCTGGACCACTGAAAGTAGGCCGGTGCAAGTGGACCAACCACTATAAAATAGGTGTCGCCCAAGATTAAATAAAAATACCCGAGCTAGAGCGCCACTTTACACGTCCTATGAGCAAAAAGTCTTGCAGCGCCTTTTAATAGTAACTTACTTCTACAGTTTTATCATTAAGCAACAGTAACATAATACAGAATGATGATTAAATAGGGATCATTTTAATTATTTTGATTTAATTATAGTGATTTTATTGCATAAAATGTTAAATATAAATGTGTAACTCTTCAAACCTAAACCTAACAAAATATTTTTTTGAATATCGATTTTTGTTGTTTATAACCAAAGATTGATAGGTAAAATTTTTTAATTACAAATTTTACTTAGCTTAAAAAAAATACATTTTTCTTCCACACTTTAAAATTTAATTTTAAATAATTTATCGATTAAGTTAATTCCCCACTATTTCTGTTACTGTGTAATTACAAGTCTGCTGTACCGTTAAAAATTCAAACGTCATTATTTTGTATCTTAAAATAATTTTTAAATAAAATTTAACAATTTTGTGCCATTTATCCGATTAATAAAACTGCGGCTTGAACTGCTTCGCATGTAAAAACTTTACACTTAAATATTTAAGACACGCAACACGTTAGAGATTTTCACACATCACTCCAATAAATTATTGGTATACTATTTATCACACTTGGAAAATATACTTTTTAAACAGTCCCATCGTGAAACTACGTATAAGCTGGAGCTATAGCATCATAATAATGCCGCGATGTGGATGGCAGCAGAGGTGACACCGCTGTCGGTTCCTCCAAATGTGTGTGGTGGTTGGGTCTTCTTCTCGTTTTTTGCATCACGCCTAAAACGATTAACTTCTGTATTAACAGCTTGACAAAAATTTAACAAATACGTAAACATGCGAAAACGCATCCCCAATGGACTACCTAAAAGCTGACATCACGCGATTGTACAGATGTTTCCAAATAAAAATAAATTTTTAAAAGCTTTCTTCGTGTTATTAATATTTTGGATGTTATTATCGAGCAATTACAGTGGCAGGTAGAGGAGGTAAGTATTCTGTGAAAAAATATTATCACCAT
This sequence comes from Agelastica alni, assembly GCA_950111635.1. Lineage (NCBI taxonomy): Eukaryota > Metazoa > Arthropoda > Insecta > Coleoptera > Chrysomelidae > Agelastica > Agelastica alni. Next base: position 30,252,725 of record OX467714.1, read on the forward strand.
TTAAATAAGTTCGAGGTCATGTAGTTATTATTTACATTTTTATTTAATTAAAATTGTTATTTTAAGTATTCTAAAGCTTATTGTAGTGTTACAAATAAATATAAAGTATCTGTAACAATAGTTAGGGGCCATCCATAAACCACGTAACTCTCTTTACAGGGAGGGGAGTGGTATGCTCTCATGTTATATGCTGTTACGTGGGGGAAGGTCGATGCGACCCGATGTCACGTAACGGAAGTGGTGCAGATAAATTAATTGTTAGTTTCAAAATATATTGACGTTTTGGTTATATTACCGGTATTGGTGGATGGGGATCGTGAAATATATTTTCTAAAACCATCTTGAGGCAAACAAAGAGTTACTATGTACTTTCCACGATCTGAAATTCAATGGACAAGCTGATTGGATTGATGAAAAAAATGTCGATATAACTGGTTTATCGATCCCTTATGATAGCACACAACTAAATCCTTCGATTCCCGTAATAGAATCAATCGATGATTGGTTGAGTCCCCCAAGAAGAGATGATGTAAATGTTAAATTATTTATTATTACTAATTTATGTTTTCATTAAATAAAACTTATCTGAAGAAATTTGATATATTTAAAACTGCTCATATTTATTTTAATTCTTCGACTACTGAAATTATTTTTTTTGGGATTAAAAGTTACGTAAAACACCAGGCTTGAAAGAAGAGGTTCGACGCTGGGAAACGGATGAAATGAAATCTCACTGGAATAAAGTGCCAGTACAAATCCTACAAGGCTACTAAGCCTTTCGCAAAGGATAGCTTCTCGAGTTGGACAAGAAAGACTTGAAACTGGTGACGGGACTCATCACTGGACACTGCCTCTGAGGTATCACCTGAAAAGGATGGGCAAAGTAGAGAGTGATAGTTGCCGCTAATGCGAGAACTTCACTAAAACTGCAGAACTATTGCTTTGCGAATGCCCAGCGTTTTTCTGCAAGAGGATCAAGTTTCTGGAAGGGGCATTCTTAAATCCCTTCGTATCAGGAACTTAACTCACAGGAAATTGATAAACTTTGTACAAAGTCTCGGAATCCCGGACCTCGAATAGATTAAGGGTTATGCACAAAAGATCTGTTAGGTCAAGGTGCTTGAGAGGCTGCATAGCCTTTACGAAGCCCCCTGCAATCTACAATAGGATACAATACAATTTAGGACAGTTTTAGGGGCGGCAAAATTGAGAGCCATATTCACCAAATGTATCCTCCAATCAAAAATTATTGGCCTATCTGGTTATCACCAATCTAAACGTGATAAAATGCAATACAGCACTGGAGGACATATCAGATATAAATAATGTCACACTGGTATGCCTCTCGGAGGCAGTGTTCCGAGAGGTAATGGAGAATGTGAAAGAGGGCATTAAGATCAACGACACCCTCATTAGTAATATACGTTTCGCTGACGATCCGGTCGTACTCGCATGCAGTCTACCACATCTCCAGAACATGATAGACGTTATCGCGGAACATAGCACACAGTACGGTCTACACATGAACGTTGCCAAGATCCAGGTAGTTCTGTTCTCCAAGACACGTACGATCCTCCGTATTAACAACCAGGTTTTAAAACAAGTGCCGTCAGTTAAATATCTTGGAGCCCTCGTCAACGAGACCAGTGACCCTAAAATGGAAATCAATCAGGCCAGAAGGACATTTATCTCCATGAGGACCCTCTTTACTAAACGAGATCCGAATCTGCAGCTCCGAATGCGTGTGCTGCTTTGCTATTTATCTTCCCAGTATTACTCCATAGCTCCGAGAGGTGGACATTCAGTCAAGCAATGGAGAGCCGCATTGACGCTTTCGAGATGTGTACACTAACCAATGAGGAAGTACCGAGGAGAATGGGTAAAGGTGAAGAGCTGCTGACAACTATCAAAGAACAAAAGCTCCAATATAATAAATTATAAATTTAAATGGATTTAAAGTTATTCCTTCTTGTGCCATTTTAATTAAATAAAAATGTAAACAATCACATAACCTTAAACTTATTTAATTCGTGATCTTTTTTCACAAATCACTTTCCTCTACCTGTCGCTGTAAATTATTATATGTATATTATATGTATATTATTATAACACCAAGAAAGTTCTTATTTATTGTTTATAAACTCTTACGGAATTTTATTTTTATTTGAAAACCTTTTTAAAAGAGGCGCATCGCGTAACACTAGAAATTAGTGAGAGACACAATCGAGTAAAAATAAACAATCGATCGTTGATAGCAGATGATAATCTACCAATCGAAATTTTAGTACAATGAAACAAACGTGCACTGCAACTAATTCTATTAAATGCCTGAGGGTTCTATTTTTACAAAAACAAATGTCTTGATGTCTTTAGGAATTACTTAAGAAATTTACAACTGTTTTCACTCCAATTTAAAAAAAAACGAATAATCAGTTTATTTTAGTGATCTAATAATTTTATGATGAAAAAATCAATTGGCTAGAAATATTTTCATATAAGTTTGTTTAAATATACAGTAATACCCACTAAACATTGATAAGTAATCTTATATTACAACAGATTTAATTGTTCAATATAATATTCAGAATTCAGAATTCTTCTTCTTTTGTGGTAGTAGGTCGAATGTACCCAACCGACAACATTTCAATTGATTCCATTTTTAAATATAAAATCGAGACTTTTATTCGTCGCTACTAATTATACACTATTTAGTAACATAACGATTGTTTTACCAACCGACTAGTACAATCGATAGTTCTCAATAGTGCTTGACCATCGATTATTTCGATGGTTTTACTCGATTGTGCCCATCACTACTGAGTATACCTAGCCGCGCATTTTGGGCTCTAGATGTATGAGTTATTCATAAAAAAAAGGCTGTAAAACATAAGCAGAATTTTTAATAAATTTAGTGAAAAATAATTATTTTGGCGAGTAATTTTAATAACACAACGATAAGTAATTTGTTTGTAAAAAATAGTCAGTTCCTTCTCTACTTCTTGGATTAGTTTTCAATCAAAATTTAAGTGCAGTGTAAACACAAATTAAAAGTTCATCGAAAGCATTGCATAATTTTGACAACAATAATTAAAATGATTTGTTAAAATACAAGTTATCAGAAGCAAGTTGCCATTTGAATCAAGCTTAACCATAATAAATTACATTTCTAAAAATTAAGGTAAATTAAGTGTTCTTTAACTTTTTGAAGAAAGCAAATATTAAAGGTAAGTTTGTTTATTAAAAATATGTAACAAAATAAACTGGTATTTGTTTTTAAATTACTGGTAAAGACTTAAAAAACAAATTCCAAATACCCTAATAACAAATTATATTAATTCAAACGTTATTTAGCCAAACGAACTTCTCTAATATTCGCCATCCTAAATGTACGAGAAGAAAAGTAGATTTAAAAAGAACGTTAGTTTAAACAATAATATGATAATACACGTCCAAAATTACCTTTCCTCACGTATCTTTTGAACGGTTATTTAAGATATACACAAGGGTTTATGTAAAGTTACGAAATTTTGAATTAAAAAGTAAATTTATTGGTCACATATCCATTACAAATATACAAAGTATTAGATCTGTTACGATAAAGCTGCTTTATTTTCCAAAATAGTACAATATAAATGTGCTTCATTTTGATATTCTCTTCATGCCTATCTACACTTCGTTGTTCCCATTGTTCACAACAGTGGAGAAAGTCTTCAGACTATGGGGGGTGGTGGAGGATTGCAATTTATTTTTTGACCAAAAACTGCTCCATTGCATTGTGCATTGTCCTGGCGAAGAAAGACTCCAAGTTTCCTTCTGTTACAAATCGGGTAGACGTTAAAACGTTTTCAGTCTTTCCAAAACTTCGAAGTAGTAAATTTGATTGACATTTTGCCCATTCGAAGTGAATTTTGCCTCTTACGTCGAAAATTATGAGTATTGCCTGCATTTTCTATCGATTAGCTTATCTTTGCTTCGGAATCATACTGGAATATGCAGATATGCAATTTGATGCATCATTCAAATCGAATGAATTTTCAAATTTTCAACAATTTCCAAGCAAATATATAAAAATTATAGAAAACTATACTATTACAGAAAACTCTAAAAGTTCTTGACAGCGAAAATAAATACAAAAATGTATAAAACTGATTTTTAAAGAACCTGCTAATTTCGCTGCATGTTAACCTATACTATAGGTATATGTGGGTCGATTATCTATCAGAAAACAACTATACTCCTGACTATATGCCTAGGACAAGCATTGAATTACATCTAATAAATAATCGTGCATAATCCAATGACCACTTATGGACCGGTTTCGGAGTGTTGCCAGGTGCGTAGTTGTTTTCTGATGGATAATCGACCCACATATACCTATAGTATGGGTTAACATGCAGCGAAATTAGCTAAATCTTTAAAAATCAGTTTTATACATTTCCAAGCAAATATGTTAGCAGGCGTTTTTATGATCCTGAGAAAGATTTTTTGGAGCAATTTTTTCATGTTCAAATCGTCTTGCAGAATCTCTGTTTTTTTGTTAATATTGATCGTATCTGCTATCATTCTGATAGTCAAACGTCTATCCTTCCTGATGATTTCTTAAATTGTTTTCACACCTCACGTTCATTATCTTTCACCGATTTTCGGCACTCGAAGAACCGCTTGTACCACATAAAAATTGCTGAACAGGACATGTAATTATCTTGATAAACTTGTGTCAACAATTTTTGGCATTTGAGGGTTTTCTATTAATTATGACATATTATATTTCAGTGTTTCAACGAGTCCTAGAACTTTACTGTAAGACCTCGTATAACTCAAAAGGTATTTTTTAAATAAATTTTTAAATTTATTGTATTTTTTGATTATTTTTTAAAAGGTTATGTCTAAAATTTTAGTTGATAAAAGAATGTGTGTAGCTACCACAAGAGAATATCAAATCGTTGATTCACTACACATTAGAGGCAAAAACAAAATTGGCGAATTAATTGGAAAATTGAGTAAACACGTGTTCTACTTACTTTAACTCAAAATTTCAGTAACTACAACATTTAATGGCGGTGAAACAACAAAGAAGCGTTAAATAATAATAATAACATCGACACTACAATAAACAAGACAATCTTACTCTGCCGAAATGCGTTTCCTGGATATGTTCCCCGTTCAAACTCCGATGTTTGGCCAATTTCTCTTTATTCATCGGCGATCCTGTGTGATAGCAAAACATTTATAAATATCACAATCAAAAGCAATCATACGACAAACAATCAATAATTTGGAATATATATATATATATATATATATATATATATATATATATATATATATATATACATATATATATATACATATAAAATGAAACCGAAAAGTACCATGACATAGCCGCAACCAATTTTTTACTGTTTGCACATTGTGAAATTCAACATTTTATTTTTAAAATTCAAATGTTGAATGGCACAGTGCAGAGTAACATTATTCGTCTTTAAGCAACAAACTATTTACATCATATTTTAATACGAATGGATACTACTAATTACATACAAAGAAAAATTATTTAAAATGTTGTATTTTCAGCCATATTAAGTTTATCATAAAACAAATCTAAAATTTGGGAAATACAGGGTAGGCTACAAGTCAGTTGTCAATAATACAGATTTTATTAACACACACACACATACTAGTACAGTTCATGAACCTACCAAAGATGCTCAAGTGCTTTCCAAGCTGTTCTAAGCAAAAATTGCATCTTTTGACTACTGCTTTACAAATTTTATCGCAAATCTTTCGGGACTGTGGGTTTTCAAATTATGATTAGATTCATATCTTTAAATGTTCAACATCACGAATCTTGACATAGGTAAAATCCGTGGGTGTTATATATGGGGTTTGTGGAGGCCATTCAATTTGACCCCTTTCCCCAATTCATTCATCATGTTGAAGTTTGTACTTTTGTACTTTTAATGACAACTTGTCGATCTGACAAGTCTATCTATTAAGTGAACAAACTAAGAATGAGTGTTTTTCCCAGAACCAAGTACTGTTAGCGATGATATCACTGGTACCGATGACTGTCTTGCTGTTTAACCGTTATTGGCTCTGCATCACATTGGCATGTGGTGGGGTAACGCCGTAACACAAGTTCACAACTGACTACTTTTACGCTAGACAAAACAAAGTCAAGGATTTATAGTGACAACTGACTCATGGTTCACCCTATGCATAAAAAATAAGTTGAGAAGTTTAATAAAGATGATATAGATATATCTTCAATGTCCATGTCTTCAATGCGAATAACTAAGCAACTACTAATGACAAATGAAAGTGAAAGAACACTCACACCTGTGATAATACAAATTACGTGATAGTTAATTTTTTTAACAGAAATGTTGATAACTTCAAATTTTTAACGTTTTTATTATCAAAAAGATTAAATTCTTTGTGAAATTTTTCAAATACAATTCAACATGCAAAAATTTAACTAATTGCTTATTTCAGTTAAGAATATTAAATTTATACTTGTGTATTTACAATGTCTAATCATTATGATGATCTTTTAACATATGTGAGAGAGAAAGAGAGAGAAAGTAATAAACCCTAATTATACCTACAAAATCCTGACAGGGCAGTCAAAATAGTTTTAAAAGTTTCTATAAGCATTTACGTTGCAAGTTGGACCCTCGAGTTATTTTTTTGCCTGCCTAGTCCTGTAAAATGCCTGAATACAATAGAAGTGAGCTTCCATAAGCAACTATTTTGGCAGACATAGGCGTGCTTTTGGGCCGTTATACATTTCATGAAAATATGCATTAAATGGAAAACACTTAATAGAGACAAAATATTTTAATCTACAAGTATTTATTAATATATTGTCTATGCATATATAATATATTTTTAATCTTTGCATACTTTTAATTTAAATTTAGTTATTAGTAAAATATACATTTTTACACAAACTTACAAAGCTGTTTACATGAAAAATCTGATGAACTGCTGTCTGCCTCTAAATTAATAACAAGAGGCTCGCAGTTGTTTTAACTAAATTGTCTAATTCTCACATTTTCTGTTTCCCTTAATAACATGGTCTACATGGTCCTTGAACATGCTTTACCTGTATAATTGACACTTTTTTTCAATATTTTAGCGTTTAAGGGCTTTAAATACGTTGATATTTTTTTTTGCTGATCGATAAGGCACATTTAGTCAAACGTTTAAATGGAGTGAATCCCGAAAGGCTTTCCATTAGTATCTTTCCTGATAAATCAGACGTATATATTCTCGCTAAAATTTTCATACTGACTTGAGCTTAATCCTGTTGGTAAAGAGTAATTCTAGCGCAGACTCGCACCACTGAAGTAGGGATAAATAAATGTAGAGCGTGTTGTTAAATACTTGATTAATTATCGCGAATATCTGTTACATTTTGTGCTGGTCGACTGGCTAGAGTATATAGCGGTCAAATATATTTCCATGAATTTTATTCCACATCTATATGCTCGTGCAATAAAATAAACTTTTATAGTACTTTATTGCTTGAAAAGACCAATTCACTTAGTGTAAAATTTATAAATGGTACGATTTTGGATAAGATGCAGGCAGGTAGGAAAGCCCATGGAAGGGCCTCTTGACAATAATTTATTACTCTCTCTAGAAACCACCACACCGAGAATAGACTATAGTTAAAATAGTAGACCGCAACCCATTAAAACATTAATAATAACTTACCTATAAAACTGAGCAGGACAGGTAAGAAAATAAGTCCATGGGCGGCTCCGAAAACCACTATTCCCAAATACATCCTGAAGTAGAACACTTGGAAGATTTGAGATTTTGCAAAATACAGTACGATGATACCGCCGAATTTTGTCAGGGTAATTCCAGAGAAGATGGAACTGCCCATTCTCGTCAGGGCGTCGGCTGCCCTTTCCGTCCTGGTGGACTTAACTGACATCGAAAACGTATGGACTAAATGCGAACAGAACTCCACCGATATGCCGACGGCCATTACCAAATTGACCAGAGATACTGCATTTAAAGTGATATGCCACCAATACATCAGACCTCCCAAATTTACGATTATCATCGTTATCGTTATTATTACTACTATGCTGGAAAATATGTCCAAGCCCATCAGGAGGAAAGTAACGACGAAAATGGCTAGTAAACTCACTCCTGCAAAAAAATAAGTAACAAGTTGAAGTTAGAATGATAACACAAGTCAACAATTTTTTGTTTGTATTTCTATTCAATAAATTTTGATTTATATATATTTTCTTTCATCAGTGCCGCGTAAGAAATTAAATTGTAAGAACATGGCGATTTCGTTAAAAGGATCGTGTTATTCGCGGTAATTATAAATGTCTTCAACAGAATGGCACGTAATCATCCTGTAAAAGTGAGTAGGAATCCATGTATCAAGCACACCAAAAACAGAAACCGTCTTGCATGAGCTTTTAAATACAATGAATCGCGTGCCTGCGAATCAGTCTGAATTAAACATAACTATGATTAAAATTTTATTCGAAAATAATTAAAGTATAGACAATATAAATAAGACGTGAAACAGTTAAGTTAATTACTTTTTTATTCCACACGCTTTATATTAGCTTGACTCGTATCAATCTATCTATCTATCTATGTAACGGAATTTTGGACACGATTTTCACCCACTTAAAAACGTCGGATCGACTTGAAACTTTGTATACTTCTAAAGGACCGATGACTATACAATAATTTCATACATGTTTCAAATATCCTGGCCAGGATCAGTAATATTTAAAAAAAAAAAGTGTTTAAGTGTTTTAAATCCTAGTAATTTTAATACCTGCTCTCGTTTTTTACAATTAATACTGAAATGAAGATCGTCGATAAGTAGCAATAATTAAAAAAAACCCGAACTATAAAATGAAATATAAATAATGGTTAAAAAAAAAAAGACAACACTCGTTATAAGAAAAGCGTGGCGTGCGCTATATCAATTAATATATTTGATAATAAACAGATATTGGTAAAAGTAAAGTTTCCAAGAAGAAAACGTAAACATCATAAAAAGCACCCCACGATTTTGATTGTACAATTATTTTTAATTAATTATTATTATTTAAACTAAAGAAATATTTGTAGCACTTACCCAAACTAAACAACGTATCCGACCACATCGTCAAATATTGCTCGTAGAAAACGTAAAATATGGAATACGGGAACACATCGACGCCGACGGTCTTGGTAAGATTAGCAGATAAATCTCTAGCGGCTCTCATACTTTCGTAATAATCCTCGGACGTTTTTAGGATGGTGTGATAGGACATAAAATAAGAAGCCCCAACGGTCGACATGTTGGTCGTCACGTTCGTTACATAATTAACTCCTTGTCCGTATGCAGCGTGACCTCCTTTGGGGCAACTTACAGTCGGATTGTCGCGAAGGAAAAATGAAATGTATCGACTGAATTCGTCGGAGCGAGGTCGGTGTTCTTTTCCAACGATCTGGATGTTGCAAGACTTGCATCCTTAAAAACAAAATCAAATATTCACAAAAATTATATAGCACCAGACGTATTTTCTTTTTGCTTTTAATTGCGCAAACTCGTAAGTAAAAGCAAGATAAAAAAATACGTTTGTGTGCGGTTATTAAAGAATACTAACCGGATCCATCGTTGGGACAAAAACTGTGATCGGGGTTTCTGAATTTACAGCATGTCTTCGATTCAGACCAATCGAAATAATCATCCACCCAACTGGAAGAAGGTCGAGCGATGTACGTATACTCAGGACTCTTACTGGCGCCGTATAACTGTGTTACCAATGAATCACTTTTGCAGTACCTTCCAGCACACAACAAATTTTGCGCCTCCACGTTACTATAGTTTAATCCGCCTTTTACAACGAAATACACCGGCGGACCTGAAAAACATAAATTATTAAAAAAATTATCCGTACAATTTGTTTGCTTGTAAAATTAGTCAAAAATAAATTACATACCTATGCTCAAGTAAGCCTTTAGCGCCTTGAAATATTTGAGTACGAAACTGTCTTCGGGCATGGATAGTTCTTGATCAAGACCGATTTCTATGTGTGGAGCTAAAGCTATCGAAGAACATAACCAACCGAAGAATAAGATCATTACGGCGCATCTCATCGGTTTTTTCATAAGTAGAGGTACATAAATATATTTGAAAAATGAATACAGTAAACCTTCTTGACCGTTCGCATTTGTAGGTTCGTCCTTTTTGGAACCGCGAATAAAGCAGAATATATCGAACCTAAAAAATTGTATTTTTTATTTATTATATTACTATAATGAAAGTACTTTGTAACAGTATAGACGGTTACATTGGAAATTAACTTTTAACAATTACAATTATCTTATATAATTTTGCTTAACCTTAAATAATTACGTACATACATATAGCCACGCCTTTTTCCCTTAGGGGTAGGCTGAGACCACTTCCGCTACGGTTCTTACACACATCTTTTGCTTCCTCTACTTTCATCAGTACTCTCACACATGCTCGTCGGTTGTTGGTACTCTTGACCTGGCCTTTCTTCAAAACAATGTTGATTTGATCGAGATATGTTCGCCGAGGTCGACTTCTACCGACTTGTCCATTCACACTCGCCTTATAAATTTGTTTTGTCAATCTTCCTTCATCCATCCTTTCTACGTGTCCAAACCATCTAAGCATTCCTTTATCTATCTTTGTAACCACATCTTTTACACCACAGCGTTCTCTTCTCTCACTATTTTTTACTTTATCCAACTGAGTCACTCCGGCTATACTAATTGTTGTCCGTAATAATATTGTTACGATTTTTTGAGTCGGTCTCTGTCGACCACAATTGAGGTGAATACCTACTGAGCCGCTAGTAATGAAAGACACTGGATTATTATTCGAATAATTTGGAATAATTTCGAATAGTGTCGATTTTTCTAGAACATTGATTTGGAGGTATTTAAATGGAATCATAGATCAAAGTTTTTTAAGTTTAAATTGAAGTTAGTTTAAAGTCAAGTATTTTGAAGTAATTATAAAGTGAATTTCTAAGTGATTTGTAAATTTATTGTGTAGAAATATTAGAACAAAAATTGTTTAGTTATTGTACTGGGAGTTTAGAATTACCAAACCCAAGAAGTAAATATCGTAACAATATTCACAATATAAGTTGCGGAATTTCAAATAACGATAATAACCCATTGTAATAGATAAAGATATAAAAATATAATATTGTTTTTTATTGTATTTATTTATGAATTTTTAATCATTTATATTTAACAAAATACAGGCTGTTATTCCTTAATTAGAATTTTTAGCTGTATATGTCACTCTTAATATTATTAATATTAAGCATGATGCCCTAAAAATTAAATGGATGAAAGTAAATGTAAGTAAGACAAAAGTTTTTGAAAAAGAAGATAGTATGGCAAAATGCGAGGTGCGGATTGAAAAAGAAAGAATGGAACAATCGAATGCGTTTGTATACTTGAGTTTAAAGTTTACGAGAAACGGAAAGTAAGACTGTGATATTGAAGGTTATTGGCAGGGAAACAAATGAATCGCGCCCTGCATAACTTTGTGAGCAGCCAGAATGAGTCAAAAAGGGCATAGAGGAGTACTGGTTACCACACTTATGTATGGTAGTGAATATTAGATTTAGCAGAAGAAGCATGAAAGTGGGATCAACGCTGCGGAGATGAGTAGTAGTCTGAGAAGTATAGCTGAAATGACTCTGATGGACAAAGTGAGGAATAGTGGGATAAGGAAACGCTGTGGTGTGAAATAAGATGTGGTAACAAAGATAGATAAATGAATGCTTACATGGTTTGGACACGTAGGGAGGATGGATGAAAGAAAATTGACGAAACGGGTTTATAAGGCGAGTGTAAATGGGCAAGTCGGCAGAGGTCGATCAAGAGTACCAACAACTGATGAAAGCGCTGATGAAAGTAGAAGCGAAAAACGTGTGGAAGAACCGTAGTGGAAGAGGAAAGAAGTGGTCTCTGCACAGCATATTAACAATCATAGTCTTATTTACAACTGCGCGGAATAATTCACTGGTAGTTTTTCGTAACCACTGGCGTAGATTTTCGAGCCAGGAAGTAGTACGGTGGCCCACACTTCTTTTTCCCATGATTTTGCCTTGTATAACAAGGTGTAGTATGTTGTACTTTTCTGAGTGACGCATTATATGACCGAAGTATTCCAATTTACGTCGTTTAACTTTTATTTAGGCGTTGCAATACTTTTTCGTTTGTGACTCTATCTACCCAACTGATCTTACGGCGATATACCCACATCTCGAATGCTTCTAGTATCTTCAAAAGCGATTCAGTCAAGGTCCTCAACCCCGTAAAGCAATACTGGGAATATATAACAGAGAAAAATTTTCATGCGAAGTTCCAAATTGAGATCATGACTGCAAAGTATTTTTCTGAATTTCATAAAATTTGTTCGTGCTTTAGCAATTCTACTTTTGTTTTCTGTACTAGGGTTCCATTTTTCGTTAATATTAGTACCCAGATATACCAGCTGACTTACGCGTTCAATTGAATCGTTACCAATTGTAACGTTATAGTGATTGGAAGACTTATATTTTGTTAATAATCTCACCTGTTAGCCGACTGTCTCGCAATATCCAAAGCCATCAAACTAACGAAACAAGTAATTTGTAGTAAGAAATCGAACATCAAAGCCATACCGGCGTACAAAGCGAAAGCCTTGACGGCCGGCATGTCAGACAAACTTCCCAAGAAAAAGCAGCAACTTTCAGACAAACTCGTGAGTAGCATAGACGGTCCCACTTTCCCTAAAGTTCTACCGATGTGTTGGGCGTGCGTTTCGTTCGGCTTTTTGGTGTCTCTTTGATGCGTCTGAACCAAGATGAAAATATTGTCGACACCGACGGCCAGCACGAGGAAAGGAATCACTTCGATGATGATAAGAGTGGCTGGAGTCCCGACGAAGGCGAACAAACCGACGGACGATATAACCGAAGCCAGCACTATCAGCACTCCACCGAGACCTAAACATAAAGATTTAACTTAAAAACGAGCACTCACACAATAAAAATATCTTGATAGATTTACGAAGTGTCATTTTTTAGCTTAATTTTAAGAATATTTATACAAATAGATACCTAGAGTAATTTTACTGTCAATCAGGAGCCTGGAGCACTTATTTATTTGTCCAAGAGAGATGGCAATGTAAGCAAACATGATCATGTAAGAAATAAGGATCGTCGTAACATCTGACTGACTTTCTCTGTCCAATTCGTCTTCGATGGAACGTTCAGAGGTAAAAGCGATATCCATAAAATGCGGCTTCTGAGTAGTCGTCCAATTCTTTAAGAAATTGATGTAATCTTTTTCCCATTGCATGGCCGGTACTAGTAAGCTCTTGTTGTGGAAATTATTTACGATAAAAGACAAAATTACGGTGGTGGCGTTCTTGTAATTCGGTTCCTTGGCGAGACTTTCACCTGGTTTGAGGAAACCACCCATCGCTATGGCGGGATCTACTGGTCCTCCATACGGCGCCAGACAATCATTAGGATCGTATGGATTGCTAAAACGCAAAAAGGTTTTAACATACGGTCTTTTTTTTGTCGAGAAAATTCCAAACCATTCGAGTGCTAGTCAAAGGACTGACGTTAAAAGTACTAAAATTAAATTTTCGATCTTTTGGGTCATTTTTACGCGACAGAATTTTCTCTTGGATTCAAGCTAATCGATAATTATTTTTTAGGAGGAAAAGTTCTGGATTAATTTTTTTATGCTGCATTATTACAGCATTAACATAATGAAATTATTTATACAGAAATGGAAAAATATTTAAGGAACATCATACACATTTCAATGCAAAACGGAGAGAGCTGGACGAAATCCAGTCAACCAACACAAAATATAATAAATAATGTAATAAAGGTTCAAATAAATTAACCACCTTGTGCCAAACAATAGCCAAATCTGTAAACATGGAATTTTGTGAAACCATGATGGAAAAGCAAAATGAAACTGATGTTTTTTTACAAAACATTATTTACAGACAATTCATCGTTTTCTTTATAAAGGTAATACAATCCATGGAGGACAAAAGAAAATTTGGAATATGCTTAGAAATCGTAAAAGGCCAGTGAATGAGTACGTTAACACTACAAAAATATCAACGGAACAGTGGGAGTCCCATTTTCGTATGCTGTACAGCGATTCTGGCCAAGAAACCAAACCAGTAATGGAAGAACAAATCAACAATGCAGACGGTAACCCCATAGAGCCGACCCTATGTACAAGAGACATCAACCTAGCAGTGTCAAAACTAAAAAATCGAAAGTCACCTGGATTAGATAACATAAACAATGAACTTATAAAATATGGTGGGCCTACGTTGATGGAACAAATCACATTGCTATTCAACAAAATATATAAAAACAAGAAAATTCCAGTACAATGGAAAGAAAGCATTACAATACCATTGTTTAAGAGAGGTGTCAAAACAATAATGAACAACTATAGGGAAATAAGTCTGTTAAGTACAACATCGAAGCTACTGACAAAGATCATACATAGCCCAACAGGTGGCACAGACTGGAATTAATGAGGAGCAACAAGGGTTTCGACAAAATAGATCCACCATCGACGGGATTTTTATTCTTAGACAGATAGCTGAAAAAGCAATAGAATACAACAATGTTGCTTACATGTGTTTTATTGATCTAAAACAGGCTTTTGATAGAGTCAGACTGAAGGATGTGCTTGCACTGCTCGAGGAAAGAAATTTGGACTCTCATCTTATCGCATTAATTAAAGAATTGAATACCGGAAATTCTACGTTTATAAGAGTTGTACAGAAGCTAACAAAAAGGATAGACATATCAACAGGTATAAGACAAGGAGATAGCCTTAGCCCTATTTTGTTCAACATCGTCATGGATAAAATAATCGACGAAGTCAAAACAGCGGGAAAAGAATACAGGATGGGAGATCAGGAGTTTAAAATAATCTGTTATGCTGATGATGCGGTCATTATATCGCAAAACGAGGACAATTTACAGAGAATGCTATTTAAATTCGAGCAAACTGCACAACAGTATAACATGATCATCTCGCAAGAAAAAACACAATCTCTTACAATATCACGAGATCCCAAAAGATGTAAACTGGTATTATATAACAAGAGCGTGGCACAGGTTATGTCATTTAAATACTTGGGTGCTCAAATAACCAGTAACCGTGATCTTAAGTCGGAAGTCAAGTCGCAAACAATCAAAGCAGCAAGACTATCGGGATTCCTACGAGATGTGATATGGAGGAACAAGCACATGTCTATAGCGAGCAAAACAAGAATCTATAAGACCTGCGTAAGACCGGTAATGACCTACGCTACTGAAACGAGGGCAGAAACAGCAGCAACAAAGAGAATTTTAAGAGCAGCCGAAATGAGAACCCTAAGGACCATAACAGGACATACTTTACTCGACAGGCAGAGGAGCGAAGACATCAGAGCTACCTGCGGCATTCAAGATGTAGTAAGATGGTCCAGAGTCCGAAATAGAGCTTGGAGGGATCATGTGGACAGAATGCCTGGAAACCGCCTCGTAAGAGCTGCTAAGCACAACAAGCCTGAAGGTAACAGACCACCAGGACGACCGCCCAAGAGTTTGCACGAGAGCTGGACATCAGAATCCCAGTTGCGGCTGCTATGAGTGCTAATATATGAGGAAAAACAAGACAAATGTCTTAAGAAAAAGAAGAAGTTGTAAGCTATTGGTATCGGAAAAATCAGCATTTGAGTATTCCTGTGCCTATTCAATACCCACAAAAATTTAATGTTTAGACAAGACTAATGTGTTAAACAGAGATAATCTCATATCAGATCAGATAGCCAAGCGGCACTTAAAGCTTTGGCATCACTGAGAATAGACTCAAAAATTGTCCAGGAATGTGCTGGAAACCTACAAACCTTGGCTAACCATAACAAAGTCACTTTGTTGTGGGTGCCAGGGCATAAAGGTATTTCTGGTAACGAAGAAGCGGACAAACTATTTAGGTGGGGCTCTGGAACACCATTTATTGGCCAAAATCAATAATAGAGATACCCAAGGCCAGCGTTAAAGCAGCGATCAATAGCTAGGTTCACTCTCACCATCAGCTGGAGTGGGCACAGCCAGAGGGATCTAGACACAGCAAGTTAATGCTGAAAGAACCCTCACCTAAGCAGGCAGGAAAGCTGCTCTCGTCATGTAGGAAAAAACTCAGAACAGTTGTAGGGCTTTGTACCGGACACTGGTTTTTGAGGAAACATCTGCACAATATAGGCGTGTCTGACACAGAACCTATATGCAGATTATGTAATGAGGAGGAGGAAACAGCCACCCATATAATATTCAAATGCGAAGCCACCACCAGTGGAGGCACTACCTAGGGTATATACAAGACCAAGAGAGTGATCCACCTGTGGCAACAGCAGTACATGAGCTTCTACTCCTTAACGGGAGAATTGAAGAAATGGGACTAAACTAAGGAGCTGAAAAGGTACAAAAAGCAGAAAATGCTGCAGTGCCTAGGGAAAAATTAGACCTTTTCCACAACTCCTATTCATTCAACATCATCATCTCATATTGCCAAGTAGATTTGGTGTAATGTTGGCACAAAGTTAATCCATTAAAATATTTATCTTTATCAAATTCGTGTCGACAAGCGAACTCTTTCAGATATCCTTAAAGAAAAAAATCATTTGGAGATAAATCTGAAGATCTGGAAGACCACGTGATCGTACCACGTGTAATTAAACGATCAGGGAACGTCGTTTGAAGAAATTGTGTCACTGCTCGTGCATTGTGACTCAAACAACCATCCTGTTGAAACCAAATGGCCCCAAAATTAATAGAAAGAAGCTAAACTGTCGGAATAATTTGATCTTGTAGAAGCTGTAGATATTTGACAGCGTTTAGGTTACCATCTATAAAGCAGGAACCTATAAATAGTCTTCTAAAATTCTTGTCTAAACATTAAGTTTTTGTGGGTATTGAATATGCACAGGAATACTCAGATGCTCATTTTTCCGATACTATATATGCTATATAAAGAAAACGATGAATCGACTGTAAATAATGTTTTGTAAAAAAACATCAGTTTTATTTTGCTTTTCCATCATGGTTTCACATAATTCCATGTTTTACAGATTTGGCTATTGTTTGGCTCAACAATGTGGTTTAGTTGATTCGTTATGGTTTAGGAGATAAATTATTCGATCTCTTGCATACGTCGTAGTATCTTTGCTTTTAAGTCAGACGTACACATCATCGCTAACAGTAACATCGCAAACACATGTCGACGAAGAGGGGTCAATTCAAATTAGAGTCGTGTAGTTAATTACTTGATTATTTATTGCGAATATTTATTATATTTTGTGCTGGTCAACTGGATTTCGTCTAGCTCCCCGTTTTGCATTTCTATATTCCATAAATATTTGAAATTATTATAGTGTTCAATTGTTTAATGTAATTACATTACTTGCACAATTGATGTAATTTCTAATTAGTAATTATCACTATTGATTATGTGCACAATTGTTAAACATTTTATTAATTACATTATTTGATTACATTTTTGGTATGATATCTAATTAGTTATAATCACTATTGATTAATTATTTGCATTATTAGTATCATTTCTAATTAATTATTATTTTTATTAACAATTAATTGGAAATGATATCAAATGAATTTGCGATTACATTAACTTACTTTGCGCATTTGAGAAATCTGTCCAGATAGTTAGTTTTGTATCCTAGCGGATCTTCACCTTCCTCGTCGAAAGTTTCGATACTGTTTTGGTAATACCCCCAAATACTTTGAACGACGCATTCCGAAACTTGCGTAGTTTTTGGATTTTCCTTTCTCAACGGAGCGAAACAAATTTTATCAAACCCGTAGGAACTGCCTGCCCCGATAGATTCGATTTTTTCTTGCAAGTATAAAACGGATTTTAGGAAATCTGCATTAAACGCGGGTCCAAACTCGAGCACTCCATCCGACGTGTTGTGATAGACGCTAGACAGATTGACGGCGGTAATAATCACTTGTTCTGTGCGATAGAAGGGCTCGAAATGACTATCGAAGAACTCTCTTTCCACGCGGCTGCGAGATGAGGGAGACGCCCAAAGTTCCACTGGGTCGGTTATAATCTACAACAAAAATTATTTATTAAATTACTCTAATAAACAGAAATCTAATAACTAATTGAAGAAGAAAAAAGTAACAATTTATTTAATACAACTATTTCTAATATCACAATCGAGCTAACATGTGTGTGTGTGTGTGTGTGTGTGTGTGTGTGTGTGTGTGTGTGTGTGTGTGTGTGTGTGTGTGTGTGTGTGTGTGTGTGTGTGTGTGTGTGTGTGTGTGTGTGTGTGTGTGTGTGTGTGTGTGTGTGTGTGCGTGTGCGTGTGCGTGTGTGCGTGTGTGGGAGTGCGTGTGTGGGTGTGTGCGTGTGTGTGTGTGTGTGTTGGAAAATCTTGTGTGTGTTGGAAAATCTTGTGTGTGTTGGAAAATCTTGTGTGTGTTGGAAAATCTTGTGTGTGTTGGAAAATCTTGTGTGTGTTGGAAAATCTTGTGTGTGTTGGAAAATCTTGTGTGTGTTGGAAAATCTTGTGTGTGTTGGAAAATCTTGTGTGTGTTGGAAAATCTTGTGTGTGTTGGAAAATCTTGTGTGTGTTGGAAAATCTTGTGTGTGTTGGAAAATCTTGTGTGTGTTGGAAAATCTTGTGTGTGTTGGAAAATCTTGTGTGTGTTGGAAAATCTTGTGTGTGTTGGAAAATCTTGTGTGTGTTGGAAAATCTTGTGTGTGTTGGAAAATCTTGTGTGTGTTGGAAAATCTTGTGTGTGTTGGAAAATCTTGTGTGTGTTGGAAAATCTTGTGTGTGTTGGAAAATCTTGTGTGTGTTGGAAAATCTTGTGTGTATTGGAAAATCTTGTGTGTGTTGGAAAATCTTGTGGGCATGATATCTTGAGACAGAGATACAGGATAGAAGTTTTTCCCGAAGGACAAGACCGGGTTCGAAGATGAGCCATAACGGTACATTCCTTCAGGTAGCTGCCGTACAAGGTGATCCTCAGATTTACCGCATTTTGCACTTTTCGCACGATAACTTCAGAAGGAGAGCTAGGGCGATGAACCTTTCAGGTATTTTTTTTCTTACTTTTCCGAACCGAATGGTAACTATATTAAATAGCAAAGAGCCCTCGGTTTGGAAAAGTTAGTTTTGCTACGGAAATAGTTTATTGATTTTAGGTGTCACCACAAAAAAAATCCAATGGCGAGAGATCCGGTGATCTGGCCGGCCACTCTATTGAACCCCTTCTGCCAATCCAACGCCCTGAAAAATTTTGTTCCAAAAACTATCTTACGCGTCTATCAATAATGTGGGGGTGCCCCGTTCTGTTGGAAAATTAGTTTTGAACCAATATTTTATTTTTTTGCATTTAAATTTCTATGTTCCGCAAATATTTTTCCTTATCTGTAAATTACAGATTGGAATGTCTGCAAATATATTATTTATTTTTCTTACTTTCAAATATTTAATTCCGTGTCCTAATCCCATGACCAAACAAGCGCCAATGAAGAGTATTAGCCAGGGTCTTTCGGCGCAGAAAGTACCCCATTTTTCGAAGAAATTCTGCAAACAAGAATCGGTATTTGCGCCCAATTTTTCTATAAACGACGACCTTTGTTCGTAATCCTCCGCCGATTTGTTGATAGAATGCGTTTCTAATTCGTGACCTTGTTCGGACGTCATACCTAGTTACGAAAAAAACAGCAATCAATATTAGTTATCATAGACACGCTTAAACATATTAATAATGAAAAATCATCATTCATTTATCCTTAAAAATAAAAAACAAATTGAAAAGTATTAAAATTACTCTTAAATAAAAATGCCAACTCGCTCAACGAATATTGCCGCTGGACAAACCGAAAAACTTTTAAACTAACTGAAAATATAATATTGTAATAACCATCTTCCACAAACCATTTAGTAAAGCATCTTTATCCACGAGTATTAGAAAAATGCAAGAAAACTATTTGAACGTTTGCGATGGCGTCGAATGATAGATTAAATATTTATTAATATCGATGATCACAAGAAGGTTCACAACTCATCAATAGTTCAAACGAATACCTTTTAGTAGGTTGCTACGGGTTAAAATATTTTAAAAATTCAACACCGTTTACCGTTTCATAATTACTAATAAAAGTTATCAATTTAAAACGAAAATAAAGAATGGAATTGTTCGACAAACATACCGAGGATTCCTATCGAAGAATAACTCTCTCTATATGTTCGCGAATACCTTTCCACCACAGTATTAACACTATACAGAGGATTTTGGTGTTTGAGGGCTTCGTGTACGAGGTTTGGCTATTAAATAACGAGACTGATGATGAAAAAGAGTTTTATTTTAAGAATTATTCTACGATCAAATGCTCCCCTTCAATTTACTCCCCTGACCACACACCGTTCCATTCGTTTTTTCCATTGGTCAAAGCAATGCTGGAAGTCTTCTCTTGTAAGAGCATTTAGGAGCTCCGCCGATTTTCGTTTCACTCTTCCATCGACTCGAACCAGGTTCCTTTTGAGGCAGACTTGATCTTCGGAAACGGGAAAAAGGCACAAGATCAACGACTTTTTTTTCCAAAATTCCGGCTGTTTCTTAAGAACTCGCTCTCGCGGTGTTGCCAAAACTTTTAAATAGTAAGAATTACATTTGCAAATTATTCTTGGAATAGTTTGTAACTCTTTATTTTATACAACATTCATAATGACCTATTGATAATAATGATTCATCTGACTTTGTCATACGTGACAAAGTGTGCCCGATGGAATCACATACACTGCGTGAGGTGTAGAGATAAACGACAGGTGCTTGTTCACTCTTCAGTTTGCAGATGATCAGGTCATAGTGGCCTGTGACAAAGAGGAAAAGCTGTCAGTACTGACCATATGCTACACGTGAAACTCCAAACATACAGAATACGAATAATTTTACTGACCACAGCAATGTAAATATATTATCTATTACAGCGCCGATTCCACCTATATGAACGAGGAGTAACGATGAAAGTTTAATGTGCTATAAAAATTAGGGGAAACTAATTCAAATTTTGTACAAATTTTACTTATACAGTGTGTACATAAATTGACGTAACTTGCTAATATTTCGATTTCTGTTGGGTTAACAAAAAAAATGTTGAATAAAAGTTTTTTCAAATAATTCAGGCCATCTGCATAAGTCGATTAGAAGTACCGTTACTACAAAATAACTTATTGACATAATTTTTTAAATAGTACAACCTATTTATATTTTCAGTTTTTTATAATCTATTAAATTAAAAATACAACCGTCAAGACCGTCAAGAATTATAATCTTATTTATTCTACAATTATTGAGAAAAATAATGTACGGAAACTTTTTTATTACCAAATAAATTGACAGGAACGAATAAATTATTAATATCATTTTATTAGATGTTCAAATTGCTGATTTGTTATTTGATTATCAGGTTTTGTCTTGTACCCAATGTTTTTTTAGATATCCCCAGAAAAATTGTCTAGGCAATAAATCAGGAGATCTGGCTGGCCACTCAATTGTTCCTCTTCTTCCAATCCACCTGTCTTGGAAAGTAATTTCAAACAGCAACACTATGTGGTGGTGCACCATCCTGCTGAAACCAAATGTCATTAAAATTGTTACCAACTACATTTATTATTGCAGGAACTATTTGATTTCTTAACAAATCTAAGTACGTTCAAACTGTCTTCTTTTTTTTTTATGTTCTGGTTCCCACGAAAAGGGATATCCTGTAATGTTCTTCGACAAAGAATGGTCCAATAACACTGGTGCCGATAATATTAGCTCAAACATTAACTTTAAAAGGCCTTTGTGTTCTATGTTCCCGCATCCATCTAGGATTAGTATCAGTCCAATATCTACAGTTGTGGAGATTAACTGTACCATTTAACATAAACGTGGTTTCATCGGAAAAGACTATCTTACTTGTAAAATGAGGGTTTGCATCTACCTTTTTCGTTTCACAAACTTCCATTCTGTAGTCATAATCATCTTCAGATAATTTTTGAATAGCGTTACTTTATAAGAATGAAACTTAATCTTTTTAATAATGTTAATGTTACAGACGAATCCCACAAACATTACGTTCTAATGTAGTTTTCCGAATGAATGTAAAAGAGTTTTCTACAAAACTTTACATAACGTCCAAGTATTTTTCATCATTAGTTACGGTCTTTGGTCGCCCAGTTTAGGGCGATTAATAGTTGAACCCACTTCTTCAAAAAGTATCACAATCCTCCAAATTGCATTTTTGTTAATTTGGTTGAGATTTGGATACGTATCATTAAATAAGTAAGCTCATCTACCCCATAATAAGTTCTTTTACGATTATCGTAACCTTTCATCATAAGAATCATTATTCTTTCCTGTTCGGTGAACCTACTTAAATTTTAACAGTAACTAATTACAATAAACAACTTTCACTAATGACAATAAGATATAATTCATGACATTTAAAAACAATTAATGGTAGAAAAACCTACTACTTTTCTGACGTAAACAATTTTTTTATCATTTTAGATCATATCATAAATTAATAGATTATGAAAAACTGTAAACATTTATAGGGTGTACTATTTAAAAAATTATATTAATAATTTATTTTTTAATAACGGTGCACCCTGTATACTTCTAATCGACCTATGCAGATGGCCTGAATTATTTAAAAAACTTTTATTCGACGTTTTTTTTGTAATCACAAAAGAAATCGAAACATTAGTTAATAACGTTACTTTATGTACTTACTGTATTATAAATTAAAAATACGATAGTTCACGAGTTGTTGTCTCAACATAGTTGGCATTGAATGACAAATTCGTGTATGATAAATCTTATTTTTCATAGAGGTGTGCGTGATTTTATAAAAATGGAAAAAATTGGGATAAAAGGTGCGACAAAGTAGCACTGTAAAAAAGAGTTATCTTCGCAAAAAATGTATAAGGACATGTTAGAAGTATTGGGTGACTCAGCCCCTTCGTACTAGGTAATCAAGAACTGGTCACGAGATTTCAAACTGGAAAGAGAGTCCTGTTAACATGCACCAGGTGTAGTAGCCCCCAAAACTGTGGTGACCAAAGAAAATGTGACATACCATGACATGGTATTAAATGACAGAAGAATTACAGTCAAGGATATAGCAGAGACATGTAGGTTTTCAGCTGGAAGCGTTGAAAAAATGTTACATCAGGAATTGGGTCTCAAAAAACTCTCTGCACGTTGGGTTCCACGAATGCTGACGGCAGACCAGAAGCTTGTTCGCCAGGTGGCAGCGGAGACAAATTTGGAGATCATTAACAGGAATCCCGATAAATTAAAGTGAAAATTTCTTACAGTCGACGAAACATAGGTTCAACCCTTTGATCCAGAATCCAAAAAACAAAGCATGTAATGGTTGCATATGGGTTCCCTTCCCCCTCGAAAATTTCGTGTTGTCCCATCAGCTGGTAAGATCATGGCTTGATTGCAATGGCTGCCATTCATGATACGGGATTTGAAAATTTTGAACAACCCATTTATTCTCCAGATTAGATGCCTAGCGACTACTATCTATTCCTAAAATTAAAAGAACATCTTTGTGGAATTCGCTTTGTTCGTGATAACGAAGTGATGTCGGCAATAGATGAATGGCTAAAGACTCAAAGTTCTGAATTTTTTTCAAAAGGGTTTAAAACACCTTAACACCGATATACCAAGTTTATAAACGATTCAGATGACTATGTTGAAAAATAAATGAGTTTCCTTCTTCTCATGTGTTTGCTTCTACTTGGGGACAACAATTCGTGACCTATCCTTGTATAATGAAAAAGGATGGAATATTTGAACCCTTAAAATATTAGAATATTGCTCGCACATTTGGGGTTCAGCACCAAGGCATTCTCTTCGTCTTCTAGATTCCATTCAGAAAAGAGCCATTCCTTTGATAAACAGCTCAACTCTCACAGATACCCTTCACCCTCTAGAACATAGAAGAAGAGTTGCAGACCAGTCATTGCTCTACAGATATTTCCATGGCAGATGTTCCAGAGAAATAAAAACTCTTGTACCACCATTGGCCACATTCGGCCGAAGAACTCGGCACGCTGATCAGTCTCACCCATTTACTCTCAAGATTGACAATACAATCTTCATCAAGAATCCTTCTTTTACAGGGCTGCTACGGAATGGAATAAGCTTCCAAAATCAGTTTTTCCAGAGAACTATGACCTGCAACTTTTTAAAAAGTAGGTTCACAATCATCTCCTTTCTATAATCCCTTTCTTTTCTAATAGTCGCAGTGCGGGACGTCCGCGGCCCATACAATAGGTCTACCCTTTTTGCGACTATTTTCATAAAAAAAAAAAAAAGATTTGATTTTTGTTAAGTGTTAGTACAGTTTTTTAAAATTTTATTTTTGTGTGAAAATAGACTTAATATTATTAAAAAATAATATTATTAAAAAATATGTCATTAAAAAGAACTAAAATAATTATTTAAGACTATTGGTAAATATATGTTATAACAAATTTGTTTTAATAGACAAAATTATTACATGCCATAAACAAATGCAAATTTTTGTTTTGCGAGACCTTTACCCCTTTACAATTACTACGATACTAAATTCCAACTGTATGCTTGCTGCGACTACGTCAAACACTAGAGTCGAGGGAGTGACTTAAAATCCCTATGGTCGGTAAAATTATATCAAACTCTGTATAGGACTGGAACGGTCAATTGCAAACAGAATCTCAGGATTGTGTAACTTTCTTCTATGTGATACTTGCAGTATCTAGCAATAGTAATGAAACCAAATTTGGAATTTAATGACTAACAGGGTATCTTGTTTTTTTCAATTGTAAGTCCCGCACTAACAAACTAATACATCCTAGTCACGTATAGTTTTAATGTGCAAGATGCACTTGTAGCTTAACCATTTACAATTTTGTTTATAAACAATAATGAGCAACTTATGATCATCGATATAAAATTGTTGACTATTTAAAAATAAGACGTAACACATCAAAATCCTGTCCCCCCTAAACCTCAATTGAAAATAAGAGAACTATAATAAACTGGTTTGCTAAAATACCGTAAAAATTTTTAGTTTCATTGATAAAGATAAATATTAAAATACTGCTGCTGTTCATAAACTGACATTTCTTACAGTTAAAACTATAGTTGGAATTTATATTGTCTACTGTTTTAGTTTTTCTCTTATTTTCAAAGAAAATAATAACCCAATATCCAAAGACGCACACCACCGATATTGGAAAACAAATTATTTTAGGTAGATTTTAAATATAATAAACAATGACAAACGTGTCATCGAAAATATAAAGTCTGCTGTCATTTCTCCGCTGTAGCCAGACCAAAATATATACTGCAAAGTAATGTACTACTATTGTCGAATCCCACAATTGTGAAGAGTGACTCATTTTGTAGAGCGATTTTATAGGCCAATCAAATTAGACGTTTACCCTGTACCAAAAAGTTGTTTTTAATGGTTGTTGAATTTTTAAATACCGACAAAAAGAGAAAGATTCAGTATTAGTTAATAAAAAAGTAAGTGGGTTCCAACAAAAACTGTTCAATCTTTTACAAATTTACCAAGACCTTTTTCTTTTACTCACTCTTCGATTATACGTTCAGGTAGTTTCATAAAAATTGAGAAAACCGCTAACTTTATATATTTTTTTTGTATAACTAATTTATTTGTTTATTATTTACTTCCCTAACAGATCTTATATTGTTGAAGTATTTTCGTTAGTTTGACTGGTTTATTTTTAAACTGTTAAAATTTCTTCTAAGCGGTAAAGGGTTTGATACAAAATAAAACGTTGTCAGCGTGTATGATTCAACTTGAAGGTACCGGCATGGCTGTAGTTTATATCTTTCTATAACAGTGAATAATATACGAGATCAACAATGACCCAGATATCAAAAGAAAACGTCACAATTTAACATCCGAGGAAAAAACCATGATCAGAAATATGTTTGAAGGACTTCGAGCCAGAAAACAAAATATGAATGTTAGTGAGGTAGTTACATTATGTAGTATTTTGACAAAAGTTTCCAAAGCTAGTGTGTATGAAATGATTAAAACGGGGAATGAAACAAACGAATTAATACTTCGAAGGCTGAGACTTGAGGAAGAAAACAAAATTAAATTGGACGATACAACCAAACAGGTCATTCGTCGTACAGCACATGAATTTTTTATTAAAAAGGAATTACCAACTGTAAAGAAAATTGTTTTCTCTCTTCAATCTAATGAAAATCTCCCAAAAATATTGTTTTGTTACATATTTTCCGTGAGATGAACTTCAGGTATTTAAAGAGAAAGAGGAATAGTACCCTTATTGAAAAAGAAGAAATCATTTTATGGCGCAGAAAATATCTGAAAGAAATATTAGTTCGAAGAAAGGGTAGAAAAATATATTATACGCACGCCTATGACTCGTGGACCCGAAAAGGTCTACGTTAAAAACATGAATCACTCTACACATTTGTGGTATCCTACTACTAGATAACGTCTAGTATCTTTAACAAAAGCAAACGATCTGCAAAGTCAAAAATGAAAGAGATTTCTTGTTAAAGTACGGAGACACCGATCCTCTACTAGATTAAATTTAAACAGCTTAAGAATAATATAATTTTTTTGAAGATGCTAATTACAAACAAAGAACATAAGAATATACCACGGGAGTGGGCGTGAAAAGCGATAAAGAAATAAAAAGAGAAAGCTGCATAAGAGTATTTTTCTCTCCGTTTAACCGCGATTACGCAATAAAGAGCATTTACAAAGGCTTTGTTATTCGTAAATTATTATTGTTTTGTGCATGAAAGTAATGAAAAATACTATCTAAAATGGCGAAAACGTGCTTAATATAAAACGTAGTTTGTACATGTAAGTACTGTGTAAATTTACAGATGAATCATTAAAAACAACTTTAAAATACAGCACGTACATGCTCAAGACGAGAATAGCAATCCCTTTGTGCAACTGTCTCTTTTTATTCCTCTATCGCATTCAGTGCTATTCTAATGTTAAAAATCCAAGCATAAAGAAGTGCTTATTAATGAATATTTGTCATTCGGGTCAATAAGTCGAATCAAATATTTTAACTACTTCCAAATTCAGTGGCGTACGTTCTTTTGTTTTGCATATAGTCGACAGGGGATAAAAACAGACGGAGCCGGTCGGATTCTATCCCGAATCGTGCTATCGATAGCATATTAAAACGTACTAGATCGTTTCGAGGATTGCAACGGGCTATCTTCAGCGTCTCCTAGAGCAACTTGGGAAGAATGGTGTTCCGGTACTGCCAACCTACGAGCCACTTCTGCTCTCATATCCTCAGATAATTGTCCGCTCACCAAACCCACTGTAACCAACCATAACCCGTCACCCACATCGCCAAATATTTACATGAAATGATTTCACGCCCTCATTAAATATGCACACACTTTTCCCCTTCGTTTTCACTAGATGAAGACGCACAAAATAAAAAAAAATAAAAAGATTATACGTCATAACGTCAAGTCGTGTCCGTGTTATCCTGTACATGCAAGGACGAAAGAATGACGTCACTACCGTGATTCACGTTTAGAAAAACGTAAATGATACATAAAAGTGTATGCATATAAAATGAATTACACACAAAGTGATAAATGTAAAACAAACGAAAACATATGTGAAATGCGTGTTGCCCAACACTTTCAGGTAGACAACAATGATTGTAGTATATATATATATATATATATTACAAAAAAATGACTAAAATATTTTCTTGGTCTGAAAACACGTTTTTTAAATTAGTTGAAAAATTTAACGACAACTAAACAGTTCATTTTCATTTAAAAATTGTATTTTCAGATACAAGAACATTATCGTTCGTTATTTTTGTCGCACAGGAAAAAAATGAAACTACATCCATTTCATGCAACGCAATCCCAGATAAGGTACGCATAAACATTTTTTTGAAAACGCCTTCAAACATTTTTTATTGCTTATAAAAAAATCCGTCGCTCCCATAAGCCACATATTTTTGCGATAAACAATTAAAAAGCAAGCATTGTTCATTTCATGCAACGCAATTCCAGCAAAACATCAAATGCAATAAAAACAGTTTTTTATGATGATAAAATCGTCCGATTAAAAGTATTACAAATTAAACAATATTTATTTTAACAATAGTTGTGGCAGTTGACGGTATTTCTTCCGATGCGTTTAAAACTAATGCCGGGGTCCCCCAGGGTTCGATCCTGTCCCCCACCTTATTTTTTTTACACATCAACGACCTCTTAAAAACCACCACGAACCCCATTTACAGTTTCGCAGACGATAGCACACTTGTCTCAACTTTCACATCCTATCGATCACTTTCGGTGAATGATACAAATAGACTCAGGCAGGAACAGGTTGATTCTATCAATAGAGATCTTAAAGCAATCGTCGAGTGGGGAACCAACAATCTTGTTCAGTTCAACGCCCAAAAAATCATCCTGAAATCATCCCATCACAATGTCCGGAAATACCCTTGAACCAAGTCCCTCCATCTCGATTTTGGGAGTCACGGTGTCCAATAATATGTCTTGGCATGACCATGTTGCTAACATCGCAAAGTCGGCAAGCCAGAGGCTAGGTTTTCTGTGGAAAGCCAGAAAGTTTTTTACTCCTGATCAACTGTTGACGACGTACAAGGCTCAAATCCGACCTCTACTGGAGTATTGCTCGCACATTTGGGGTTCAGCACCAAGGCATTCTCTTCGTCTTCTAGATTCCATTCAGAAAAGAGCCATTCGCTTGATAAACAGCTCAACTCTCACAGATACCCTTCACCCTCTAGAACATAGAAGAAGAGTTGCAGACCAGTCATTGCTCTACAGATAATTTCCATGGCAGATGCTCCAGAGAAATAAAAACTCTTGTACCACCATTGGCCACATTCGGCCGAAGAACTCGGCACGCTGAACAGTTTCACCCATTTACAAGAACCAATCTCCATCAAGAATCCTTTTTTTACAGGGCTGCTACGGAATGGAATAAGCTTCCAAAATTAGTTTTTCCAGAGAACTATGACCTGCAACTTTTTAAAAAGCGTGTCCACAATCATCTCCTTTATTTAATCCCTTTCCCTTCTAATAGTCGCAGTGCGGGCAGTCCGCGGCCCACACGATAGGTCTACCCTTTTTGCGACTATTTTCATAAAAAAAAAAGTTATTTTAATATATTGATTAGGCAATTAATTTGCATTCAGTTCAGAGCTGATACATTTTGGAGAAAAAAGACGTTTTGCCAACATTATCTGCCCTCACAGAGATGCTGGATTTGATTAATTAATCGTTCTAGAGGCGAAAACCGGTTAATTTTAGAACGACATTTCAAATAATTCGACGATGTTGAGTGACAATTTCAGACATTTTGATATCAAAGCACCGTTTTGATTAAAAAAATTGATTATTACAGTAAAAATTATTGAATCTACAAAAAACCAAACAAAAAGTGTTGACAAGACCGCAATCTAACTAACTCTTCTCAAAAAAATATTAAGTGTGGCTTGCAGATGTTCCGAAGGATTTCTATGAATCCTTTACCGTTAGCCAAACACTTAGTTTATTAGTCTGTTAAGTGCCAATTCCCTCGACAACTTTTGCTGCTATTCTGGTTTGGATTAAGTAAAGTATTTAAATAACAAATTTCATCCAACTTAATATCCCCAATCATTTAATTTTTTTTTATTAAATATAAATAAATATTACAATTGTTATTAACACGTTTTTTCAACAGTCGAAGAAGTACCTATGAACCAATATTTGATAACCTACTTTCATACTGAATTAATATCAGCCACTTCATAACAAAAATATTACTTCATTACTGTCGGATACATTCATTTTTAGATTTTTATGTAGTTAAGTGTTTTTTCATGACCCAATTTGGCCGTTTTATCACAATTAACACTTAGAGAGATAAAATCTTGTATTTCTAATAATGTATTTGGTAAAAAAAGGTATTTTTAAA
Organism: Agelastica alni; assembly: GCA_950111635.1. Lineage (NCBI taxonomy): Eukaryota > Metazoa > Arthropoda > Insecta > Coleoptera > Chrysomelidae > Agelastica > Agelastica alni. Next base: position 30,282,848 of record OX467714.1, read on the forward strand.
AAATAAAGAAAATCGAGCAGCCACAAAACTATAAAAAATGTATACACTGTGAGGAAAAAGTATGGAAACCCCGAAAATTCGGATAACTGCACGAGGTTAGTCGTGAAACAAAGGTCATACCCTATGTAACTTTCAACGAGAAATCCAACGGTGACCTCTTATTTGATCTTGAATCTCATTTTCAAGGTAATTTCAAGGTCAACCTCATTTTATGGGAACCCCTATTTTTTATACCGGAATAGAAAATAGCGGAAAATTTTACGTCCGGATATGTGTGTAGGTATGAGGTTAACGTGACCACAGAAGGTCAAATAGAGGTCAAAGTATGACTTCTTAAAAATCTCGCTAGTTTAGTGGTGAACCAAAACAAACAAAGGTCATACCCCGGGTAACTTTCAACGAGGAATCCAACGGCGACCTCTGAATAACCTTGAAAATGAGGTTCAAGGTCAAATCATAGATTACCGTTAGATTCCTCGTTAAAAGTTACCGAGGGTATGAACTTTGTTTGTTTTGTTTTACCACTAAACTAGCGAGATTTTTAAGAAGTCATACTTTGACCTCTATCCGACCTTTTGGGGTTACGTTAACCTCATACCCACACACATATCCGGACGTAAAATTTTCCGCTATTTTCTATTCCGGTATAAAAAATAGGGGTTCCGATTTAAAAAAATGAAGTTGACCTTGAAATAAGGTTCAAGGTCGAATCATAGGTCACCGTTGAAGGTTACCTAGGGTGTGACCTTTGTTTCACGACTAACCTCAGGCGGTTTTCCGAATTTCCGGGGTTTCTCACAGGGTATATATGATCTCATTTACGAAGTCACTACCTACTCCTCAATAACTTAAAAAAATTAATATCATATTTATGATACACCATTAAAATTTCTTTCAAAAATGCTTTTTAACAATAAGAGAAAAATTATACAGGTTGCACCAATAGTTAACAAACCCCATAAAGAAAATCCGATGAAGATAATTCTGGCGAACTAAGTGGTCACTCAATGCACACCTTTACTTTTAATCCATTTGTTTTGACATGACTATTCAACCTGTGATAGTAACTGAGTGCTTCATATCTTTAAAAGTGCAGCAAACCTTCCTTCCTTGCTTTGATTGTTTCTGGTAACTAGGTGGTCATTCAATGTACACTTTCACTTCTTATCCATTTGTTCCGACAATTACTATCTCACTAGTACCAATAACTGGGTGCTTCATCTTCTTGAAAGTGTAACAAATCTTCGTTCTGTGCCAAATTGACTTTATTGCTCTGTAGAACCGCTATCATATTGCCGAGGTACACATTAATTCCACCCGCATTTTGTTTTATGGCGGTAATTTCGCCCGCATATTACAAAGGTACCAATTTATTCATCAGCATTCCAAACGCCGCTCAAGAAACTTTATACGTCTTCCATATTGTTTTGGTGATGGTCACCACGTGTTCACATGTTCAAGATCTTTGTCTTCCGGTTTATGTTTTGTTCCAAGCAGTTAACTTCCAATTTTGTTTCGTTATTGCTAAAAGTGAATTACAAACTTACAATGTTCTCGCAAAATAGCGACGTCGACTTAATCGCGATTGAAGAGATCTGAGTTATTCATTAAAACATCAGAATCTACTAGACTTCATCCTCGGTTAAATCTATTTTCTTTACAAGTTGGCTGTTATGTTTTTAAAAGATTTTTCTGCTTTTCTGCGCAATCACCTTTGAATTTGGCGAACTAGGTGGTCTCTACCTCCACTTCTAATCCATTTGTTCTGAAACTTGCTATCCGACCAGTTTCAGTAATTGTATGCAGCGCAAATCTTGGTTCTGGGTTAAAATGACTTGATTGTTTTTTTTGACTCCACTAATTATTGGTACAACCCGCCTAATTGCAGACAAATTTTTGTAGCCGGCTATTTGATGATGTGTCCGTATAAGACTATGGAGAGTCTATTTTTTTCCAATCGATGTTCGAACATTCTGGATAATTAAAAAATATTTGAGGGGTTTCGAGACAGAGTATTTATAATATAAAAAAAAATGCTAAAGTGCTTTATTATTAAATACGAAACGTGGATCTGGGATTGTAACCGCACGAAATATTTATAGAACAAAATTTAAAATAGTGTCCTGGAAAAAACAATAAATTAACTTTTGTGTTATTAACACATTTTTCCAAAAATCACAAGCTTCGTAATAATTAGCAATGCAATATTAAATAAACAACGAAAATAACATAAAAGTAATGAGCATGAAAACAGTAGCAACAGTAGCAAAGAACTAACACATAAACTAACCTAACATTGTATACGTTAAGCGTACAGAGAAACTTTCAAGATAATTTTAGAAAATGAATAATAATCTTTTCATCGACAACCCACAAAACAATTATTCTGTACACAAAATCCGGTAGATTACAATAGCTCGCCATGTAAATACGACAACTTGCAACGCTTTGACAGTTAAATAACCTCAAACTAACGCTAACGACAATGTTACCAACACAATCACAAACTCCCCAGATACCTACGACGAGCTATTGCATCAAATAAGGTAAACGATATTTCTCTGCTTGTTTGTTATTACAAAAATTAAATAATTGAAAATGACACGAATTTAATATAACCGTAAATTTTTTCCAACTTTGTAGCTTCCAAAAAATTTTTTCTATTTTTTTTATTTTCTATTAATATACATGGTGTATCTAAAAAAGGTGACCCCGTCTCTAGGATAGGTAGAAAACTGAAAAATAATTGGGGTTTGCTTTGTAAAAAAATTTTGAAACGCCATCCGTATTCAAGATAAAGGGCGTTGAAGAAAAAAAATTTATACACATTTACTACGATTTTGAAAGAAAGTTGGTCTTAAGATTAATATCAATAAAACTAAACAGTTAAGAATTAACACTGACAACGTTAATCCATTACATATTGAGAACCAACCGATCGAACTAGTCGAACACTTTGTTTTGGAAGTGTAATTGACAAGGAGGGTGGCACAGATACAGACATTAAAACCAGAATACAAGAAGCAAGGAGAGCTTTTGGAATGCTTAGCAGGGTCTGGAGTTCGAGAGCATACACCACCAACACAAAACTACGTATCTTCAACACAAACGTAAAATCTGTTCTAATGTACGGATGCGAAACATGGAAAACCACTGAAAGCTCATCCAGGGCTCTGCAAGTTTTTGTGAACAAATGTCTACGCAGGATATTACGTATTTTCTGGCCATTCTGGCATTTCAAATGAAAAGCTCTGGAGAAGAACAAACCAGAAACCGACCGACACAGAGATACGGAAGCGCAAATGGGGATGGCTGGGTCACACCCTTAGAAAACCTGAAAATAATATAGCCCGAATGGCCCTGGAGTGGAATCCCCAAGGCAGCCGCGCTAGGGGCCGCCCAAAGACAACTTGGAGAAGATCGATATTAAGTGAAATACGAAAAATGAATAAATCATGGCAAGAAGTCAAAATGCTTGCCAGAAATAGAGTCCGATGGAGAAACTTTGTTGAGGCCCTATGTTCCTCCATGGAATGATGGGAATATATTGATTGATTGATTGCTTACGATTTTGTCGAAATAGAGGGCGCTAGTTACACGGTTCGTACCAAGCAGTATTGAACATAACTTTTTTAAGGTTTAATCTTTATCATTACTTTATACCAGCTTCGGTTATTACTTCATAATTTTCAAATCAAAATATTCCGAAAACGGTACACAGTATCGAGTTTTACCAAGAGTACCTTTTTGGTGTAAAATTATATGATGTTTAAGTTCACTAAAAATTTTGATTAATAAATCTAACCTTAAAAAAGTTATGTTCAATACTACTTGGTACGAACCAAATAACTAGCGCCCTCTATGAGAGTCAGATATAAAAACAAATTCATGGGATGTATCAGCTTCTAAAACATATTCGTATAAAATTTCATTACAATGGTTCCAGTAGTTTCGGCAAAATCGTAATAAATCTGTATACATTTTTTTCTTCAACGCCCGTTATCTTGAATACGGATGGCGTTACGAAAAATTTTTACCACGCAAACCCCAATTATTTTTCAGTTTTCTACCTATCCTAGAGACGGGATCACTTTTTTTTAAATACCCTGTATTTATAAATTAGTTAAAATTATTGTGTAACGGTGTCAATAGCTTGTTTGTATTGATAAGCAAAGATGACTATTGTCTAAATTGATAACATTACAGACTAAACTTGGCAAGTTATACAGGGTCTCCCTAATTGCTAACTTGCGATCGATCGAAAAATTCAGAGGGTAAATTTTTATACAATTTTAATGATCGATTTAATATTCTTAGATGTTTGGTGTTACATGGTTATTAGATTGCAACAACCGTCCAAAATAATAGGTGTGCCATACAGGCAGACTATTTACTTACATTGTTTAAAGAACGCCACAAAATCAGATAAAATTCCTTTAATACTACTTTTGATTTAGTTGGATTCTAGCACGGAAAGACCAATAATTAAATTTCCGTTATTTAATTTAAACTTACTACGAAGGAATAAGACGATGTAGAGCTTTTACGATTCATTATTATTCGAAAATAAATCAATTATTAACAGTGCTGTACTGAAATATTAGCCAATGAAATAATTTATTATTTTATTTTTGGTTCAAGTATACCACTAACATAAGAATTTAGCACGATGATACAATCATTTTTATGCAATTTTACCAATTTGTTCGAGGTTGTAACAAAAAAAATAAAAAATAAAATACAAATCCAAAAAAATTGATTTAACACTGTATTTATTTACACTTTTGTTTGATAACATTTATGGTTGCAGTAATTTTTGTATTTCGTATATATTACATTTATTTAATCCCAGAAATTTTTTTGGAAGAGTTTGTAGTGGTAACATTTCGATGTAATTGTCATTAACTTCATCTGTCAAAAACATCACACAATATTTTCGATGTCAATAATTTTAAAATGCTGTACAAATTTGGGCCGTTTTTGTTGCTAACCCTTCGAAGTCATTGTCATTAACTTTATCTGTCAAAAACATAACAACGTATGACTCAAAGCTGTAATTTTTTGTTTGACAACATTTATGGTTGCAGAATTTTTTTGTATTTTGTCGATCCCAATAAAACAAATTTGGGCTGTTTGTATTGATAACACTTCGTTGTCATTGTCATTAACATTATCTGTTAAAAACATCACAACGTGTGACTATTTTTGACGTTACTTTTTAAAAATGTCATGGTCATTAACATTATCTGTCAAAAACATCACAACGCACGATTCAAAACTGTAATTTTTTGTTTGACAACACTTGTGGTTGTATTTTGTTGTTTTTCAAAGATAATAAATGTATTCGATCTCAGAAAGAAATCTGACAGTATATGTTGGTAACGCTTCTATTTCATTGTTATTACCATTATCTGTCAAAAACATTACAAAACTGTAATTTTTTGTTTGACAACATTCATGGTTGCGTTATTTTTTTGTATTTTGTAGACTCGCTACCAGAAAGGATCTGGCAATTAAAAAAGAAAAATGTTAAGCCAATGCAGGGTTCTTTCGAGACCGTTTGACAATCACATAAGTAAGAATTTTTAAAATTTTATTTCTAGTCCAAATTCTTTTAATTTTAATATTACCATTATTACTATGATTTGAGAGCATGTTAAGTTTTATTTAACTGACAAGATAGACGAAACTAGGGAATAATTAAAAATTATTTATACGAACTTATTCTTACCAACTATTATGTTTTTCTTTTAGATGTTGTGAATGACTGCAATTAATCCTAAGCCGATTACTTGTCTGGTTTGAAATAAGTGTTTTACCACAAAATAGTTTAATTTTTAATTATGAAATGTTCCAATATTGACTAAATTTTTTTTATAAAAAAAATCTATTTTTAATAAATTTATAATTATTAAATTTCGCGTTTCAATCAATTTTTGGATATTAAAAGGGGTATCCGGAGACATTAAGTACAGTTTAATGGCTAATCTTTCGTGTACGCACTGTATAAATATATTAACACGGAATATTATTTTAAAAATCGACCATTCAAAAAAATCCAACGCTATCAAAACGCGCCCCCTAAATAAACATAAACAGACAGACACTGGCACATTTTAATATTTTATTATACCTTGTCTATCTTCTTCGTTTGAATTTGTTCCTGTTTCTGAAAGCTCTCTCTCATAGTTGTAAGCATTTCCTGTTTAAATAATCATTTTTTTAAGCAAGCCAAGCCCTTCAAGTCTAAGTGTGGTGCTAGCTAATAGTATACTACACACCTAGGGCAGTAAAGTAAGAAATGTCTCAGAGCACATTTTTGTTGACCTAGGCGAAGCCGAAATCATCGTACATGTGTTCTGAGACATTTCTTACTTTAATGCCCGTGGTGTGTATACTATTTTTCTCCCTACTGTAGGCGGAAAACGGCAACTTCGTTTTTATTACTCATGCGGGATAAGTAGTATCTTAGAGCACGTTGTTGCGGTTGAAAAATAGCTGTTTGCTCATTTGAGTGCGACAAATTTACTTGGCGCACGCTTACGTCATTTGAGTGTTACTTGGCGCACGCAAATTATACTTAGCACAGGCAAACTATCCTTGTTGCATGCAAATTCGAACCACCAACCTTTCGGTTAACAGCCGAACGTGTAACTGTCAAGTTGACAATACAAAGTTTATATTTTTATTTCAGTTAATATTTTTGGTCTGCACCCCTGTTTTATGCTCGCGTTTATTCCGAATTCGCAATAAAAAATAGTATGTGCAACCCGTGCGATGTTGTCGATTGCTCATAGGAGCTCACAACTTCGTTCTCGTGAGCAATCGCCAACTTATCGCACTAGTTGCACAATATACTATTTGAGTAGTGGGCCGAAAGTGACGCTTTCTGCGCAGTAGGGAGAAAAAATAATTTGCTTGCCGAAAATCGACGTTTTTAATATCAAACTTAACACGTTCGCTGCTTACCGAGGGTATAATAATAATAATAAATCGACTTTATTCATAACGAAATGGCGGAGTGACAGCAAAAGCTGTTTTTCCACTCCACCGTAAATGACGCAAATGAAAAATATATACAAACATTGAAAAATACGACATGTGTTTGCGACGCTACTAATCAGTATGTAACTGTCAGCGAAGGTGTGTGCGTCTGACTTATCAAGAAAAAAACTACAACGTATTATTAAACAGTTCAAATAATTTCTCTTCTAAAATAAAAAAAATATTCTACGAATTAAAAAACCTCCGAAAATAAATTGAAAATTTCAACTCTACAAAAAAAACATAGTACGGAGCAGAGACGGTCGTTAATCTTTTTTCCCTACACCAGTGTTTTTCAACCTTTTTCATGACACGGCCCCTTTAGTATGAAGAAATATTTCGCGACCCCCCTACTGAATATACAGAATACTGGCAAAGGTGGATATTAAATCCGTTTTTAAATGCAGTTTTATATAAGGCAAATTTATCAACCAAGCTCAAAGAAAATCTGCTGGATTTATCTGTCGATGGGATGCTGCAATTGGAATTTAAGTCTGTCAATTCGGATACCTTTTGGTTAGACATCAACGACCTCTTGAAAACCACCACGAACCCCATTTACAGTTTCGCAGACGACAGCACACTTGTCTCAACTTTCACATCCTATTGATCTCTTTCGGTGAATGATACAAATAGAATCAGGCAGGAACAGGTTGACTTCATCAAAAGAGATCTTGAAGCAATCGTCGAGTGGGGAACCAACAATCCCATCCAGTTCAACGCCCAGAAAACACAAAGCGCCACGTTTTCCAAGAAAGCAAATTCCTTAAATCATTCCATTACATTGTCCGGAAATACCCTCGAATCAAGTTTCTCCATCTCGATTTTAGGAGTCACGGTGTCTAATAATATGTCTTGGCATGACTATTTTGCTAACATCGCAAAGTCAGCAAGCCAGAGGCTGGGTTTTCTGTGGAAAGCTAGAAAGTGTTTTACTCCTGATCAACTGTTGACGACGTACAAGGCTCAAATCCGACCTCTACTGGAGTATTGCTCGCAAATTTGGAGTTCAGCACCAAGGCATTCTCTTCGTCTTCTAGATTCCATTCAGAAAAGGGCCATTCGGTTGATAAAAAGCTCAAGTCTTACAGATACCCTTCACCCACTAGAACATAGAAAAAGAGTTGCATACCAGACATTACTCTACAGATATTTCCATGGCAGATGCTCCAGAGAAATAAAAACTCTTGTACCACCACTGGCCACATTCGGCCGAAGAACTCGGCACGCTGAACAGTCTCACCCATTTACTCTCAAGATTGACACTACAAGAACCAATCTCCATCAAGAATCCTTTTTTTACAGTGCTGCTACGGAATGGAATAAGCTTCCAAAATTAGTTTTTCCAGAGAACTATGACCTGCAACTTTTCAAAAAGCGGGTTCACAATCATCTCCTTTCTATAATTCCTCCCCCTTTTAATAGTCGCAGTGCGGGTTTAATTAAATATGTATTTCGTTCGATGTCAATTTTTCCTGTTTATTAAACTTTATTTATTTTGAAGAAAGGCAAGGTGAAGAGTACCAAGAACCGACGATCATGTATGAGAGCACTGATGAAAGTAGAGGAAGCAAAAGATGGGTGTAAGAACCGTAGCAAGTGGAAGGAAGTGGTCTCTGCCTACCCCTACAGCAAAAAGGCGTAACTATATGTATGTATTTATTTCTTTAATCAACAACTCAACTTTTTTGTCAATTTTATCTAATTCTGCCGAATTTCGGATTTTTTACCTTTACCTTTGTGAAATATTCAAATAAAATTCCACTCGTTATTAAGTTAATCTAACAAGTCTGTCTTTTAATTTAAACTCAACTTGTTAGCTTGAAAAAAACATTCGTTTTGCGGATTGGTGTTTTCAAGCAACTGTTTCGTTATGAAATTAATCGACAGACTTATCGCGAAAATTCACTTGTGGTATTACTACTGAAAACCCAATGGGGGAATGAATAGTAAGGTCGGTTGTTTAACGGCGGCTTGAAAGATACTGAATAAAAGAATAACCGATCGTTCGTTCGACCGGTGATAGCGCGGTGAGGAATAAGTCGTTCTCAGAACTCGCCTAGAGCGTTTAACCAGCGAACGTGTTAATATATTAATATTCATTTTAATAATAACAAAAATAAAAATTAAGTAGATCTCTTTTAGTTTTTTATTTTTGTATTATTCTCGTTTTTTTTGCAAGCGTGATTTTTAAAGAAAGTGCTTTAGCTAGACTTTTTTACTCTATAAAATATCCCATATTCGGACGGAAAAACTGGTTTGATTTGTATGCGTCGAATGAATGGAACAAACAAATAGAACATTCCAATTTTAAGGATACATATTTATCTTTTGAACGTGGTAGTCGTTGTTGATTCTTATCAAATTAAATCAGAACGACAACTGCACAACTTTTTAAGGCAGACGCTTTTTTATTTGCTATGTAAACATATTGTACCGAATTAATTTTAAGTTCAAAGATTTTTTTTGAATAAAAATGTACTTCAATATAAGTACGTGATGGATATTTAAAATTATAATTTGTTACATCCTTAACTTTCATATATGTATAAATTCTATGAGGTTGCATATACACTGGTTATGTATACAAGCTGACCCAATGAAAATGCACCAACATTTGGATCTCTTAAAAAGAATGTAAACTGAAGGGGAAGTACAGTAATTTCATTTCAAAACTAGCCAGTCCAAATAACTTTTGTAAGAAAAACAAAAAACGAATTTTAAATCAAGGAGGAGGTTTAAAAATGTTATTCCGCTGTTTCCAAGTGGCACCCCTTTAATATTCCCCACCCTTTCTTTAAAATATCAAAAAGCAACCACTACCTTGTGATACATCAAATGAAAACCCAAGAAAAATGCAAATCAGCCATATATACAACAATTTATTCTACTGATTTATTTTGTTGATAACAACAAATTTTGTGAAATAACAAGAGACCATAACAAAAATCGACGAAAATCAAAACGTACCAAACGTACCGGACCATGGTAATGTACGGCTGCGAAATCTGGACTTTTACGGTGCTAAATGAGGAACTCATTCGAAGATTCCAGAGAAAAGTGCTAAGGAAAATTTTCGGACCCACCAAAAACCAGGATACGTGGAGCTACCGAATTAAAACAAATGCAGAACTAGAACAAATATACAATCAGCTAGAACTGATTAGTGCCTCATAAAGGCACAAAGGTTGAGATGGGCAGGCACGTACGAAGACAGCCAGAGGATAGAATGGTCCGCTTAATATGGGATGGAGCACCAGAAGGAAGACGACCACTTGGAAGACCAGGATTAAGGTGGCGTGATAATATAATATCAGACCTCCGGAAAATGGGCATCAGGAATAATCTAGAAGTTATGGAAGACCGAGATGGATGGAGGCAAATTGTTGCCTCAGCCAAGGCACATCAGGGGCTGTAGCGCTACGGAGTAAGTAAGTATAACAAAAACGACCTACGCCACTGTTTAATAGGTAGATGTCTAATTAGGGATCAATTAACTTCTGATTACATGTCACATTTTTTGACATTTTTTACCATTTTGTTTCTTCGTTTCAAAAATATTAATAGTACATTTAGTTAGTTATTCGTTAAATTAGCCATTATTTGTAGCTGTAGCAGTTGTTTCAACTATTTTTTAAATAAATATTTGTAAAATACTATAAATATTTAGGCAGTTTGTATTGGCAATACTTCGATGTCACTGTCATTAACATCATCTGCCTCATCTGTCAAAAACGTCACAATGTGTCACTTGTGTCAACTATTAATTAAATAAATTTTTGTAAAATGCTGTAAATATTTAGGCAGTTTATATTGGTAATACTTCGATGTCACTGTTATTAACATCATCTGCTTTATCTGTCAAAAACGTCACAATGTGTCACTTGTGTCAACTATTTTTTTAAATTTTTTTGTAAAATACTATAAATATTTAGGCATTTTGTATTGGCAATACTTCGATGTCACTGTCATTAACATCTGCTTCATCTGTCAAAAACGTCACAATGTGTCACTTGTGTCAACTATTAATTAAATGAATTTTTGTAAAATGCTGTAAATATTTAGGCAGCTTATATTGGTAATACTTCGATGTCACTGTCATTAACATCATCTGCTTTATCTGTCAAAAACGTCACAATGTGTCACTTGTGTCAACTATTTTTTAAATTTTTTGTAAAATACTATAAATATTTAGGCATTTTGTATTGGCAATACTTCGATGTCACTGTCATTAACATCATCTGCCTCATCTGTCAAAAACGTCACAATGTGTCATTTGTGTCAACTATTTATTAAATAAATTTTTGTAAAGTGCTGTAAATATTTAGGCAGTTTGTGTTGGCAACACTTCGAAGTCACTGTTATCACAGAATACACCAGCCTAAAAGTTGGTGTATGCTGTGCTGTTATTAACTTCTCTCATCTGTCAAAAAGCCAAAACGCGCCGTATGTTATATTTGCGACGTACTTTGTACAAACGCTTTTTTACCTTTCATTAGTAATAAAATGTGTACAAGTATTGCACCCCAGTTCTTTTGTTAAAAATTTATTTATATAGATAAATAACAGGAACATGATAAGATAAATATTTTAAATAAATGTCCGATGACTCAACCAAGCCAATAAAAAAGAAAACAAATATCATCTTCCATTTAAATTTTATCTGATAACGTATAACAACGAAATGCTATCAACATATTTTTTCTAGAAGCTATTTAAAATAATACATAATTATTATGAATCGTTTTATTATCAACTCATCACTACAAGAAAACTTTTGGTCCGCCAAAAATTGATACGTTCCACGTGAACTAAAAATCGTTGAAATTCAACGTAACCATCCGGTGGATCCTTGCACACGAAGCGTACAAATTCAAACCAGTTTTAGTGATCTACGCGATTGCTGGACAAACAAACAATGGTGGTGATGTGAATGGAATATATTAGAAAGAAGATGAAAACAAAAATGATTTTATCGATACAAAATTGTAGCCACCAGTCGTTTCCGCGATTACAAAAAAAAAACAATATATATATATATATATATATATATATATATATATATATATATATATATATATATATATATATATATATATATATATATATATATATATATATATATATATATATATATATATATATATATATATATATATTAATCACCAACAGGATATTTTTTTGCGTAATTTCATAAAATAATGCGCCATTTTATTTGGAAATTTGAAGGATAACAGCCGTTATATTAGTTCGTTTGTCATGCTCACGCTGCTCAATAAATTACATAAATGTGCAGATTAATATGATTTTCGTGATACAAACCCACGAAGAGCATTTACCAACTGTTGAATTCAAAGGAACACAGAACCCTCACCAAAACAATTTGATATTTGATCCCAACAAAAAAAAAACAAATTGCCCATCAAATTTTCATTTCGTTAAGTAAATAATTTTTCAACTCAGAATTTGCATCAGTCACTTCACCATTAATTATACTGAATTTTCTATTCATTTTTAATGTCCGATTTTTGAAATTCTGCTAGATCAAACTGATTGATTTTCTGCTCTACCTAAATTGGTGGAGCAAATAAATCCTGCTTTATCTGGTATATAGCAACTTGCTCCTGTCAAACGAACGGTTTCTGATCAATTACTTATAACAAACAAACAGTCAAATACTGCTCAAATCAATTTTGAGTAGCGTGAGCATTTTTTTTTTAATGAAAATAGTTGCAAAAAGGGTAGACCTATCGTATGGGCCGCGGACGACCCGCACTGCGACTATTAGAAGGGAAAGGGATTATAGAAAGGAAATGATTGTGGACACGCTTTTTGAAAAGTTGCAGGTCATAGTTCTCTGGAAAAACTGATTTTGGAAGCTTATTCCATTCCGTAGCAGCCCTGTAAAAGAAGGATTCTTGATGTAGATTGGTCCTTGTAGTGTCAATCATGAGAGTAAATGGGTGAGACTGATTAGCGTGCCGAGTTCTTCGGCCGAATGTGGCCAATGGTGGTACAAGAGTTTTTATTTCTCTGGAGCATCTGCCATGGAAATATCTGTAGAGCAATGACTGGTCTGCAACTCTTCTTCTATGTTCTAGAGGGTCAAGGGTATCTGTGAGAGTTGAGCTGTTTATTAAGCGAATGGCTCTTTTCTGAATGGAATCTAGAAGACGAAGAGAATGCCTTGGTGCTGAACCCCAAATGTGCAAGCAATACTCCAGTAGAGGTCGGATTTGAGCCTTGTACGTCGTCAAAAGTTGATCAGGAGTAAAAAACTTTCTGGCTTTCCACAGAAAACCTAGCCTCTGGCTTGCCGACTTTGCGATGTTTGCAACATGGTCATGCCAAGACATATTATTGGACACCGTGACTCCCAAAATCGAGATGGAGGGACTTGGTTCAAGGGTATTGTGATGGGATGATTTGAGGAATTCACTTTCTTGGAAAACGTGGCGCTTTGTGTTTTTTGGGCGTTGAACTGAACAAGATTGTTGGCATGACAAACGAACATGCCTATTGAGTCTAATTTTAAGGCTAGGTATCTGTCAAATACAACATTGTCAGTTGTTAAAAGTACATAGATCTCGCACAACTGTTACATTTTTTAAAATGCAAGGTGGATCAGCTGTCAAAAATACAAATTGATTATCAACACGCAAATACTAGTAGTTTAATGAACCTACAAAATATACAAATTTTGTCGCAAATTTTTTTTAGTTTTAGTTTTTTAAGTTTTAATTGATTTCGTGTCTTCAAATGCTCATCATTACGAATCTTGAATTTATTTTTTGGTATACCTTACCACATGCACCATTAGAGAAAGCACGAGACAACCTCTCGATCGACTGTCTCTTTCCCATCGGAAGCCAACTCTCGCATATAGATCCGCAGTCTAGTCTCCTATGTCTATGATAAGACATACATACATACATAAAGTCACGCCTTTTTCCCATAGTGGTAGGCAGAGACCACTTCCTTCCACTTCCGCTACGGTTCTTACACACATCTTTTGCTTCCTCTACTTTCATCGGTGCTCTCATACATGCTCGTCGGTTGTTGGTACTCTTGACCTGGCCTTTCTTTAAAACAATGTTGATCTGATCGAGATATGTTTTCCGAGGTCGACCTCTACCGACTTGTCGATTCACACTCGCCTTATAAATTTGTTTCGTCAACTTCCTTCATCCATCCTTTCTATGTGTCCAAACCATCTAAGCATTCCTTTACCTATCTTTGTAACTACATCTTCTTTTACACCACAGCGTTCTCTTATCTCACTATTCTTTACTTTATCTAACTGAGTCACTCCGGCTATACTTCTCAGACTACTCATATCCGCAGCATTAATCCTATTTTTTTGCTTCTTCTGCCAAACCCAACATTCACTACCATACTGATAAGAGTAGGAACCAACACTCCCCTATGCACAGCCAGACGTGCCTTTTTTGACACTTTCTGGCTGTTCATAAAGCTATGCAGTGCCCTAGTCATTTGTTATTCTGCCAACACCCTTCGTTCAATGTCACTTTCATACTTTCCATCTCTAGTAAACTTTGGACCCAAGTACACAAATTCATTTACTATGATAAGAACCTATGTTAATTTTAGCTATATTTTCTCAAATAAATAAACGATTAAAAATATTGAAAAAAACCATGTTCCTTTTTTAGATCACACCGATTTTTCAACATTTTACGCCAAACTCAATGTTACTATGTAATCATCGAATATCATTAAAATCCCTGTACTTATAGAAGTATACAGAGTATTTCATTGCTTACACGAAATGAATATAATAACAACTATCATCGCGGTAAATATTTTGACAGATACATAACCTTAAAGTTACCAATAAATCTTTCAAGATGTCGTTTTAGAAAATATCACAAATTAAAATACTGTTAATAATGTTATTCAAAAGAAGGCAAAATCGTTTTGGCCACGAAAAAAATAGATCGATACGCATGGAAAAGTAATCACTCGTAAAATAAAGCTTCAGACAGAACCTAACCGACGTTTCGAATGTTACATCGTCAGACATAGCGGCTACAAATTTGTAAAGTGCGAGTTACGTGTTAAATAAAACCGAACTTCGATGGAAGTCAATCGGTGGCAGTACTTACCCAAATTGGTTTTCTTTGAGCACAGCAAAACGAAAATGAGAAATATCGATGATACGACGACGAAAATTATTGTCATGATGAAAGCATAGCCGTCCACTCCAGCTATTTTGAAGGGTTGCTTGGACGGTGGGCGTGGTGGTGGTACGGGACAACTTTCTTCGCAATCGACGCAGCTGCATGCCGGCGAGACGCCCTAAAAAAAATGAGGATTCTCAAAGAAACTGCAATCCAACCAAATAGTTCGCTAGTGATGGAAAATAAAGCCTTACAGCACAAATGTATCGGGGGGACTCGCACATTGGGTATGTTCGGCGTGGAAAAGTTCGTTGCTTAGCAACGGACTAAAATACTAGATTAGCCTATTTTGGGGCCTGAAGTTACTCCGAGCGATTTCAGAAAAACATTAATTTTTATTTATACGAGGTTTGGCTATTAAATAACGAGACTGATTAGGAAAAAGAGAATTATTCTGCAATCAATTGCAGATTCGAATGCGTTGGATAGCTGGAAGTGTCTACTATTCCAGTACGAAAACACGTTTTTGTCGCTGTAGTATCTTTTCTATAGAGGTTAGAAACTAACGTGTTATTTTCTCGTGCCGATAACAATGTGTGACGAACACTACGAGCAATGTGAAATTTCTCGTTAAATTAAAAAAAATCCGACTGAGTGATATAAGTTGTTAAAAGAGCACCAAAGATTACCAACGTTCTGTTCGACATCAACGGCATCGTAATGACTGAATGGGTCGTAGATCTTGCACCAGGACAACGCACCTTCCCATAACGCGCTGTCCGTGCAGCGTTATTTAGCCGCTAGAGACACTCCAGTGCTCGAACACGCGCCTTACTCGCCTGATTTAGCAACCTGTGACTTTTTCCTGTTTCCGAAGATCAAGTCTGCCTTAAAAGGAACCCGATTCGAGTCGATGGAAGAGGTGAAGCGAAAATCGGCGGAGCTTCTAAATGCTTTCACAAAAGAAGACTTCCAGCATTGCTTTGACCAATGGAAAAAACGAATGGAATGGAATTGTAAAATAAATATTTTTTTCATAATCAGTCTCGTTATTTAATAGCCACACCTCGTATAAACACTTGGTGTTGATTTGTTAAAACACAATTTTCGAATTCACGAACTTCCTTAACTTTTATGGAGCAGTGTATTTATATTTTTTATAGTGATTCATCAACTTCAAAACATATTTACATTTACGCGTCCGGCGTATCAACCACCTCGATCTCAATCGCATAACTTAAAACTTTGTATCTTTTTAAGTCGACAAACATTTCGGAATCTTTTTTATTCGTCGTCTAAATTTAAATGTTATTGGTTTTAAAATTAACTGCGATGGTTTGCAGTGCCGACCTTCACGTAAAATATATACCTACGTATGTACACAACGTTTCATAAAACAAATTCGCAATTAAAACAACATTATTTAAGCAGGAATATAGTTGAACTCTTTAGGGATGTTTAATAGTTTTAAAATTATATACAGATATTTGTGAAATCTAAACACTTTTTTTATTCCTTTATTTGAATTTTTATATTTTTTAGTTCATTGTTTCTTTCAAATATTATACAAATTTACTTTTAATAATAATCGTTGATCAACAGGGTTAAAACTATGCTTCATCTCAACCCTTTTACGACCACAGGGACATACGCGTCCCGAGTAAAAAAAAATGATGAATTTCAACAAATTTTAAAGTCTAAACTAAATTTTGTAAATTATTACGTTTTTTATAGTATTTTAACGATATTTAGTTTTGGGGTCGTTAATTTAAAACACTCAGTACAATAACTAAACAATTTATTCTAATTTTTCTTCTACATACATACATACATATAGAAGAAAAATGATAAACGTCAAATACCTGTTTCAAGAAACCTGAGGGAACTTAAAAATGCAGTTATTACGATTTCCTCATGATTTGATCAAAAATTTAATTAGAAACATGACTAAACGCATGTCCTGTCCTGTCGCCCACCTTATTTCTTTTACACATCAACGAACTCTTGAAAACCACCACGAACCCCATTTACAGTTTCGCAGACGATAGCACACTTGTCTCAACTTTCACATCCTATCGATCACTTTCAGTGAATGATACGAATAGACTCAGGCAGGAACATGTTGATTCCATCAATAGGGATCTTAAAGCAATCGTCGAGTGGGGAACCAACAATCTTGTTCAGTTCAACGCCCAAAAAACACAAAGTGCCACGTTTTCCAAGAAAGTGAATTCCTCAAATCATCCCATAACAATGTCCGGAAATACCCTTGAACCAAGTCCTTCCATCTCGATTTTGGGAGTCACGGTGTCCAATAATATGTCCTGGCATGACCATGTTGCTAACATCGCAAAGTCGGCAAGCCAAAGGCTAGGTTTTCTGTGGAAAGCCAGAAAGTTTTTTACTCCTGATCAACTGTTGACGACGTACAAGACTCAAATCCGACCTCTACTGGAGTATTGCTCGCAAATTTGGGGTTCAGCGCCAAGGCATTCTCTTCGTCTACTAGAAATCCATTTAGAAAAGAGCCATTCGCTTGATAAACAGCTCAACTCTCACAGATACCCTTCACCCTCTAGAACATAGAAGAAGAGTTGCAGACCAGTCATTGCTCTACAGATATTTCCATGGCAGATGCTCCAGAGAAATAAAAACTCTTGTACCACCATTGGCCACATTCGGCACGCTGATCAGTCTCACCCATTTACTCTCAAGATTTACAGGGCTGCTACGGAATGGAATAAGCTTCCAAAATCAGTTTTTCCAGAGAACTATGACCTGCAACTTTTTAAAAAGCGTGTCCACAATCATTTCCTTTCTATAATCCCTTCCCCTTCTAATAGTCGCAGTGCGGGCCGTCCGCGGCCCATACGATAGGTCTACCCTTTTTGCAACTATTTTCATTAAAAAAAAAAATGCTCACGCTACTCAAAATTGATTTGAGCAGTATTTGACTGTTCGTTTGTTATAAGAAATTGATCAGAAACCGTTCGTTTGACAGGAGCAAGTTGCTATATACCAGATAAAGCAGGATTTATTTGCTCCACCAATTTAGGTAGAGCAGAAAAATCAATCAGTTTGATCTAGCAGAATTTCAAAAATCGGACATTAAAAATGAATAGAAAATTCAGTATAATTATTGGTGAAGTGACTGATGCAAATTCTGAGTTGAAATGGAATAAGCTTCCAAAATCAGTTTTTCCAGAGAACTATGACCTGCAACTTTTTAAAAAGCGTGTCCACAATCATTTCCTTTCTATAATCCCTTCCCCTTCTAATAGTCTCAGTGCGGGCCGTCCGCGGCCCACACGATAGGTCTACCCTTTTTGCGACTATTTTCATAAAAAAAAAAAAGAAAAAAATGCTGTGATCCAAAATAGAGGAGGCAACACACGCTACTAGTGTACTATTTATACCATAATATATTTTTTCAACATTGAGTCAAGTTTTCTGAAGTAGGCGACCAAAAATCAGCATATCAAATTTTCTATTTTTTTTTTGGCGATAATTATTTATCTTCTTCTTCTTCCTTTTTGTAAGGCATCTGCCTTGTTCTTTAATTTTATTTAAAACTCGCTGAATAATCGCTATTTAAAAAAAAACGTAGCCTAAAAACTAATTTGTTTATAACTTTGTAAAAATAAAAAAAATTTAAAAAAATTTTAGATTACATTTGACATATGTATAAATAATTTTTGCCAAAAAAAAATAAAAAATTTGATATGCTGATTGTTGGTGACCTACTTCAGAAAAAACTATTATAATTTTAATTCCAACATTTAGAGAAATATTGAAGCTAATTCACTTCACGTTGAAGGTGTTAAAACGGGGATGTGTACCTTCGCCATGGCTGTTTAACTTATACATAAACGATTATTTAAAATATTTAAAAGAGAGTGCGTATGGATTAAAAATGAATGATTTGATCGTCAAATGCCTTCTTTACGCCGATGATCAAGTCATATTAGCGTCATCTGAAGAGGAGTTGCAGGCCATGGTTAATATTATGCATGATGCACTCAAAATCAAAGGGATGAAAATAAATGTAAGCAAAACGAAAGTAATGGTACTGGAAAGAGAAGAAAGCATAACAAACTGTGAGGTTCTGATTAAGACAGAAAGAGTGGAACAAGTAAATGAGTTTGTATACTTGGGTTCAAAGTTTACGAGAGATGGAAAGTATGACAGCGACATTGAGCGAAGAGTGTTGGCAGGAAAACAAATGAATGGGGCACTGCATAGCTTTATGAACAGCCAAAAATGTCAAAAAAGGCACGTCTGGCTGTACATAGAGGAGTGCTGGTTCATACACTTAAGGAAGATTGACGAAACAAATTTATAGGACGAGTGTGAATAGACTGGAGGTCAATCTCGGCGAACATATTTCGATCAGATCAACATTGTTTTAAAGAAAGGCCAGTTCAAGAGTACCAACAACCGACGAGCATGTATGAGAGCACTGATGAAAGTAGAGGAAGCAAAAGATGTGTGTTAGAACCGTAGCAAGTGGAAGGAAGTGGTATCTGCCTACCACTACGGGAAAAAGGCGTGACTATATGTATGTATGTTATATGATTTAATATGTTGCTGCGTTAATTTTGTCCAGGAGTTTATTTTATTATTCACATATGAAATTAATACTGTAACGAAAAGGAAGTTTAAAAAAGTAAATTTGTTGTATCAGTATTGTTTTCAAGTAATATACATAGAAGTATTTACATATAAAAAAAGGATTTCTGAAAATAAAGGGCGAAGTTCATTTTCTGTAGAGAAACAGCAGCTTCACTATGAAAATGTTCTTCCACTTAACCCTGATACGGTGTGCCAAAGAAAACATTGCAGTGTGTAGCCTTCTGATTGCGAATAGACAAAGATAAGAGAAAAGAGAAAATGGATTATTATCTTTATACTTTTTTTTGGCATCGAGGTAAAGGAATAGGTATCTATACTTGTGTTTTGAATAGTTCATTTTTATAATCAGACCTGAAGCAAGTAGTACTGGGGTCCGTAATACTTTCAGGAACGGAGTTATACAACTGATAAATTTGGTAAGTGAATAATCGCCTGAATATTTCGTAAATAAATACTGTACAGTTTGTCCGCTTGTTAGTTTGAATTCACGGACTAGTCACGAAAAAAAGATTATAAAAAGATTATCCGTAACAATTTGTATTATAAAAAATATTTTAGCCTTAAACCACTCAATAAAAAAGTTAAATTGATGAAATTTCCATTTTATTATTGAAACACCCTGTATATTTTTATTTTTTCCAGCGTATTATTAAAAAACCATAAACGTTTGTTATTAAAATAAAACATTTAGTATGGCCAGTGCCGCCGAGACAGCATCCCAGCCACCATAACGTCAAAGACAAAGGTGAGCGACTCTTCTTTATTCAGGATTCTCTCGATCTAAGTTTCATTAATTCTTTATTATTTTAGGCATAAAACTAAAAAAAAGTTTATTTCTCTCTAGCTTTTTTTTTTCGTGCTGCCAAATTTACAATTTTGTTGTAAAAATACTGAAAATCTAACAATCGCGATAATCCCCGATCCGGTCCTGTCGCAAATAACATAAAGGAGAGTGAATTTTTTATTTGCCTTTTCTCCTTTCAGCAAACTGCATGGTTTTACGCGATAAGTGCGTCTGTTCTGAATAAATTGGATCCATTCCAAATTTAAATGTATAATACAAAATTTTAAACATATATTCTTCACTTTAGTGTTTTTTTATTTGGGATCTAAAAACGAATAATGATTGTATTTCAATAACTTTTCGTAGAACGTTTTGTATTAGATAGGAGCACGAAAATCAAACGATGCGTTTTTTGAGAGCACTTAATTTATAGCATATTTCTACCGAGTAAAAATTCTGTATTAATATTGGGGACTTTTTTTACGTCAAAATTTTTATTCGCAAACGCGCAGTGGTTGTATACCGACCTTGAAATTGGAGCAACAAAATCAAACGATACATTTTCACAGAACACCTAATTCGTAGCATATTTCTACCGAGCGAAAATCCTGTATTATTATTGGGGACTTTTTTCACGTAAAAGTTTTTGTTCGCGTACAAACGGGGGTGGTTAAGTTTGAAATAGGAGCACAAAAATCAAACGATGCGTTTTTTGAGAGCACCTAATTCATAGCATATTTCTACCGATAGAGAAAACGGTTTTATCGTTGAGAAGATCTTTCGTATTGTAAGGGGTGGTGCCCTCGACTTAGTGGTTGAACACGAACATCCAATCATGTCTTATTAAAAAGCACCTAATTTATTGAAAACAATGTACATTGGTAAATTCGGCATTACGAATAATTTAACATTTGAAATTTTGATTTTGCGATTTTCGTTCGGACTTCCGGTTTGATTCTTATATATATCGAAAGCACCTAAAAAGCACTTAATTTGGGTACTTTCAGTTTTTAATTTTTATTGATTTTGTAAAAGTTCTGCTACCGTCGTCACGTTACGGTTGCAGACGAATTTTCAAAATCGTCCTCTACCTCTAAAAAACGAGCACGAAAATAATGAATTCAGCACCAAATTAGCACCTAAATAAGGTACATTCGGAATCCAAATCGGAGAACCTCGCCTGCTACCGTCACGAAATTCAAATTTTTACTAATTTTATTAATAAAAAATGATAAAATAAAGAAATAATTAAATATATGAAAAAAATTAAGTGCCAAAAAATAAAAAATACTATTAAAATTAAAAAAAATCAATTGGAAAAATTATTATAATAAAAAATACCTTGCTCGGTAAATGAAAAACAAAAATAATTAAATACAAAAAAACATATCAAAAAATAAAAAAAAAATAATAAAATATAGGAAAATTAATAAAAGAAAAATAAAAATACTATAAAAATTAAAAAAAAACATTAAATACGAAAAAATCGATAAAAAATACTAAAAATATAAAAAAAAACAAATAAAATTAAAAGAAATTGTTAAATAAAAAAATTAGTACTGCTTGGTAATCAAGGATCAATTTGCATTATTTATTATTGGTTAAGGAACTGTTAAAAAAAAACACTTTTACCATAACAAAAAATTCTAAAATTCCTGTTTTCTCGATTACGATAAAAATTTTCAAGTGGATAATTAATGAAAAAAAAATTAAAAAGTACTCACGTCAGACGACTTGTTGCAAGGGACAGTCGAAACCTTCAAAGGATCAAACCCATTTATGGGACCAGTAGCGTTTATGTAATTAATGGCGAACGGCACCTTCGGAGTATCCTTGTTACCCAAATAGGAGAACCACCTTAATGGAGTGCATTTAGACGAACCCCAATCTCCACACATAATATCCATTACCTGCAAGAAGCCAAGATGGTGTGATGGTGGCTATTATTGCAGAAATCCCCATCACCTTGATGATGGATTTTAAAAATCGAAACTAGTAAATTAAGTTTGTCGCCTTACCTTGCCTCCGGTGGAGGGTACGCTGACTTGTTTGCAAGAATCAAAGGTTTTTTCCATGAACGAGTTATCCATATAGTAATCGATTTCGGTAATGTACGACTTGTTGGTCTTCTTGTCGAAGTCGGTGTTTTTAACGGATAAAAAGTTTGATTGGTTCGGAGAGCACGTCATGTAACAGATGGTCTTCAGAAAATTCTCCATGCACGATGGACATCGACTGAGCAATGTTTGAGGTAAGTCCATGTTTTTTTCTAAACTTTGAAGCTGGAAAGGAAAAATGTCTATACGTCCAAATATTCTACAATACGTACACATTAAAGAAAAACAATCATCATCGCCAACAGGCCCAAGTGTCACGGGAGGCAATAGCCAGACGGACCTACTAAAGAGTGGAGCTTTTAGTGAGTAGCCCTGACACAGTCAGCGCAGTCTCACAGTAGACCTTGAGCTTTCAGGCTCATAACCTTTCCATAAAGGATTTCCGTAACCTCAGAAAAAAAATCACCAGAAGAATAAGAAGAAACAGAAGAATATAAATATGAAATTAGGTGAAAGGTGGCGCATAGTGCCCACTTGTAAAGGTCGTTTTCTTTTAAACTGACAAAACTGTTTGAAATGACAGTAAATTTGACAATTGGTGCTCAGTATATTTTACCATGAATATAGAAGCCAACATTAGGCAACATTAGCTTAGTTGCTAGAAAATTAAACTTCAAGATTGCGCTTCATTGAAGCTGGCGGCGCCAATAGGACAGAAAACAAATTTAGTTTAGATTTCACAGTAGCATTCCAACCGCCGTTCGAGACATTACGTCTCATATTTTGTTTTGGCAATTTTCGCCACGTCTTAATTCATATGTTCAAGACATTTTTTGTCTTTCGGTTATGTATTTTGCTTCAAGCAGTTAGCTTCCAATTATGTTTAGGTAATGCTAAAAGTAAATTAAAAACTTTCATTGTTCTTGCAAAAAAATGAACTTCTAAAAAAAGAAGAGATTTCAGCCACATTTTGTCGATTTTCTGTTTGCAAGTTGGTTGTTATACTTTTGAATAGTTTTTCTGTAAATTTTAAGTATCGAGCCAATAACCAATACAGTCCCATTTTCAAAGGATTAATTGATGCTGAGTAACCTTACAACTTGTTTAAATAAAGTCAATAAAGTCAATAATTTGGAGATTTCCTCAGGGCAGCTATCTTTCTCCCAGCATAGGAGACTGATGCAATACCAGAACTGTCGCAGAGTTGGTGCTATTTTGAACCAGTGTCAGAACATTTAATACATCAGCCTTTTTCGCAATACTTTAGATGTGCTAACTTAAATTTTAAGCTAGCGTAGCCACGTCAACAAATCGTTATCCTTATCCTTATCGTTATCGTTTTTACCCTGAAATTTGGTGCTATGGAAAGGTGAAATTCTCTAAATAATTGCCAGCATAGTTCCTAGTTATTTCTGTTATTTTTTACAGATATAATAGACCAGGCAGCACAGCTTGAATGGGACTACGCCCGTAAGAGTGTTGCGATGGAGACCGGCAGAAGAGCAAGAGGAAGACCTAACCTAGTACACGTTGGTACGACGACATAAAAAAGGTTGCGGGACTTCCATGGATGAGAATTGCCCAGAATAGAATAAAATGGAAAGAACTAAGGGAGGCCACTATGTCCAATTCTCGATGCTAAACGGCTAGAAGAAGAAAACGATAGTTCCTAGTTAGGAAGCGTAGACTAGACACTCTGAACATCACCTTATAGACCTTTGCCGTGATATAACTAAGTAGTTATTTGGAAAGTCTGCAGCAGATTGTTTTAACCCACGGGTACTTGAACTTTTCGTGGCAGTTTTTTTTGATCCTGTTTATTATTTTTAATAGAAGTAGTACACTGAAAGGATTCAAGGATATTAAGGTTGGTCGTCTTCCCGGCAAATTCATCAACTTTCATAGCAAAGTAAGTGTGTCCCTGTGCAAAGTGCACCTGGGACCCCAAGCTTGGACCACTTGGCAAGCGAGCACTTTGTTCGTCTGCCAAGCTACCAAGCCCCAGGAGCAAGAGTTGAACCTGCCACCACCCCCAGTACTCATTGTACCAGGCTTACTATCGAACCGAAACCCTGAGGTCCAAAGGTGGCCGATGAAGTCAGCGCACAAGTACCTAACGCAGTGCAGGGCACTATAAAGTTAGAGTCTTAATAGCAAAGTAAGAACAACGAGAAGAAGTAAAAGCGGACGCAGAAAAAAAATATATACCTGGTCGGCTGCACAGCATACTTGATCGGGTGATAAATCCGGACATCGCTTTTTTAGAATAGAGATAGCAGTGGTGTCGTTTAACGCTTTGGCGGTGCCGTTGTAAGGACAATTTTTTACCAGGTCCGTATCAGGATCCGCGTAACATTCGCCGTACCATATGCAGTGGCCAAGCGAATCATGTCGGTCGGCCGAGTTGTTATTTATCGCAGCAGGAACCTGAAAAAATATAAACAAAAAAAAATAAATAAACAAATTGATTCGAGGCATTGTTGTTGTTTTAGTCCTTTACCAAACTCGTAAAAATTTTTCAAGGATATCTTGTAAAATTTTAATCTCTTATTTTATATTTTAAATAAATTACTTGAGACAATTATGTTATGTGGGAATACAGAATTTAGGATTTAGGTTGGGGTCCACATTAATCGTTGGTCCGCATAATCAGAAAAATCACTTTTATATTTACCAGATTAAAGTCACACATTTTTCAGAGGCCAAGATGAAAAAACGACTTAAGAATCAAATAATAGGGACAAATCACGGAATAGGCGACATCCATTATTGATCGTATGAACTTCTCGAGGTGTGAACAACAAACTAACCACCATTTGTTTATATGGGTGAAAAGTGAACTTTATATATTATTTTGAGCAATTTAAGCAGTGTTATATTTGAACGATATTTTGTTAAGAATTGGTGTTAATAAAGGACAAAATCCAAAAATGCAAAGGATTAAAAACAGTAATATGGAGATAAAATCGCAAAAAATATGCTCTGTTCCACAATGCTCTACATATGGCTCTATTACCCTAAAAGTACCATTGAACATCCTTAAGAGGCATTTCAGTTTTTTCTTGAAGCTGAATAGAGTATACTCCCTGTAATCACTGGGGAGATAAGGAAATGCTTATTTCTCGAGTTTCTAGAAAATATTTATTTTAATAACTGTGTCATAGATTTTGCAACCAAACAAACAAAACCAACAAAATAATAATTGCAAACATGTTAGCCAGAATGATCGCCAACGATCGTTAAACGGTCATGGCACCTAGAAGAAGAAGATTTTGCAAAGGTTATACCGTTATAAAAAGTGCATTTTGTAACATCGCTTATTGAAACAAGTAGTTCCTAAATTATATGTCCAATGTAAACAATGAATTTGTAGGTTAATACGAGTATAATTTGACAGAATAGTAAAGATTTTTAAATAAAAATGTATGACATTGAGGGAGTTTTTCGCGAGCGATTTGCGAAAAATTATGTAGGCAATTTTTCTCAAATAAGATAAAAAATTTTGAGTTAAAGGACGTCAAACTAAACTATCTTTAATTAAATCACAAAGGTGGTTTGAAAAGAAAAATTATAGTAAAAATCCCTAGAGAAAAGATAAAAAATAATCTACAATACAAAAATGTATCGCCGTTCGATGGTCTCGCTAAAACTCAAAACGGCTTGACCCATTTTAATGAAATTTTTAGGCAATCTTTAGATTAGCCCGGCGAGTGCTCCTGTGAAGATCAACGAAAGTGGTGAGAAGGAGATAAAATATAAAAAAACTATTAAAAATTCTTAGTCTTCGAGGCCGTTGGGCTTGATAGTGACATTCCCAATTTCGTAATCGCCCCTACGGAAGGGATGCGAAGGGGATAAAATATAAAAACCATTAAAAACGCTGGTATTAGTGTCAAATTTGATAGTAATATTTCCAATTTTGTTAGCACCCCGACAAAGGGGGTGGGAAAGATATGAAATATGAAAACTATTAAAAACGCCAATATTAGTCTCGAATTCATAGTTTTTGAGGTCGCCGAGTTTGATAGTGATATTGTCAAATTTTTAAGCACCCCTACGAAAGGGATGGAATATAAAAACTATTAAAAATGGCTGATATTAGAGTCGAATTCATAGTCTTCGGAGCCGCTAAGCTTGATAGTGACATTCCCAATTTCGTAATCCCCCCTACGGAAGGGATGCGAAGGGGATAAAATATAAAAACCATTAAAAACGCTGGTATTAGTGTTAAATTTGATAGTAATATTTCCAATTTTGTTAGCACCCCGACGAAGGGGGTGGGAAAGATATGAAATATGAAAACTATTAAAAACGCCAATATTAGTCTCGAATTAATAGTTTTTGAGGTCGCTGAGTTTGATAGTGATATTGTCAAATTTGTAAGCACCCCTACGAAAGGGATGGAATATAAAAACTATTAAAAATGGCTGATATTAGAGTCGAATTCATAGTCTTCGGAGCCGCTAAGCTTGATAGTGACATTCCCAATTAAGTTAGTACCCATACAAAAGGGGTGGCAGGGAGATGACATAAAAAAACTATTAAAAATGCCGATATTAGTGTCGAATTCATAGTTTTCGGGGTCGCTGAGATTGATAGCGATATTTTTAAAGCGGGCAAGCCAACGTTCAGGTAGGGTCTGCCGGGTCCGCTAGTGTATTTATAAACTAATCAACCTTGTTTATAATATGTATATTTGATTTTTTGCTACTTCATGCCTATTATATTTGCATTAACTGCTTAATGTACTTTTAAATTAACATTAATAATGATTGTCAACATCCATTAAATAATAACAATTTTAATCATAAAATAATTACCGAAGCAAAAAGGTATACAACTTTTGCAATTTCAAAATAACTAAAATAAAATTTACAATAAATCGCAATAAATAAACAAATTAAAAATCACGTTTAAAGTCGTAATTGTGGAAATATGCTTGCATTAAAAACATTGAAAAACGTCATATTTTTATTTTGTTTGTAAGATAAGAAACTTTAAAATCAAGCAATTAACCAATTTCGGAAGGTATCTTCTAAAATAATAAAGTTACTACAGTAATAATTATATTTTTATATTAAAACCCTTATAAAATAAATTTTATGCACGACCGGGCGTAAAGTAGCCCCGGAGAGTCGAAGAGTTCAACTATTTTGATGTAAATTTTACAATTATTTGTAATGAAAATGTGAAAATATACCAATTATAAGATAGAGTTAAGTTTCGTGTACATGAATTTTATATTATTTCTCTAATACATCATTATTATTTAGCTTCGAGCATTCATTCACTAAATTTTAAGTAGGACACCAAAAATTTCTTAAATTTCATAATGGTATGTATTTCGAAATTCATAGGTTACAACATTTTTGAGGCAGAGAAATTTTTTGGGGGGGCTTAAAATATTTTGGGGTGGCTATGCCCCCTAGCCCCCCTCTGGTTACGGCGTTCATTGATTGTTAAAAACATAAAAAAGGCAAGTCAATGCCTTAAATTGCTTCTGATCTTGAAATATCAAAATCAACAATTGAAGACATCATTAAAAAACACAGAGAAAGTGGTAATTTATCTTTTCGTGGTAAAAATACTGAACATTTGAGTATTTGTTTGCAGGCGAAAGAAAAACCTTTATTAACTCAAAAGCAAAAACACGTCTTTCTTGGGCTAAAGAAAGATTTTTGTGGACTAATGAGGACTGGAGTAAAGTGATATTTAGCGATGAGTCAAAATTTGATATCAGTTTGGGTGATTGTAGGAAGCTTGTAATTTGAAGCAAAGCAGAGGCAATTCATAAAGATTGTCTAAAGCGCACACTTAAGTTTCCTTAAGGAATTATGGTTTGGAGATGCATGTCAGCAAAGGTTCTGGGGAAATTACATTTTATAGATGGTACGGTAAATGCGCAGAAAAATCAAAATATTTTAACAGAATATTTATTACCAAGCATTCAAGAGTTACATCATAATGAAGATAATAAATTTTTTACCAAGATTGAGCATCTTCACATACTGCTATATCAACAAAAACATGGCTTGCAGATAATGAGATTAAAACCTTAGACTGGCCTTCGAGCAGCCCAGACCTTAACACAATTGAGAAACTATGGAATAATATGAAACAGTGCCTTAGAAATAATCCCCAACGCACTATACGATTTTTAGTTCTATCTTGGGTTCGGCGATTAAAACTTTTGATCCAATAACCAAACAATGTTTATTTTAATGCAATAAATTCTATTTTCATTAACCACTTAGCTATACAACTTTTACAACTCTATATAACTATTTACATTTATTAATTCATAAACACATAAGCCGATACTGTTCTTGTTATGATCGTTTTCCCTTTTATATCTCCATATCACGATTCTAGATCATTTCACCTGTTTCTCCAAAGTTTGACGTGGCTTCGAGATGGTTGTTCGACCTTTCCGGACCCCTTAGGCGACCGACAAAGAAACGCGGTCGAATACGGACCCTCGGCGCGGTCGATGCCAAAAGCTTGCGGCAACAATGCCCTTGCGTATAAAAGCCGTAATCAAAGCTCGAGGGGTTGTTATTCCATATTAAAATAACTAAAAAATTTTGTTAAAAAACAACTAAAATTTTGTTTTCATTCAATTTTCACAGTTTTTACCTTGTTTTAAATTTGTATTCAGTTACTCGCTTTTATAAAACGATTAAATGTACATGTTACAAATTTGAAAAAAATCATAAAATATTTTATTAATTTAATGGATATTAATACCGTCCGAACATATGCTTAGGGCTCGTAGAATATTAATAAGTTAAAGTGAAACATTCAATATTAGTTGGTGTATTAACTAATTTTAATAATACTTAGCCAGCATTTTAAAATATAAAATAATATCCTCGTATTCTTGACCAATATAACGAAAAATACATACACCATGAATTACAACGACATTTAACATTGAAACGAAAGAAAACGAAGTCTTGACCCAATTTAATTTTGATGTAATCGTACATCAGACTTGGAAATGCAATTTTTCAAGCTTTCATCGACTTTTTTTTTATTACGCAACATCTACATGATAAATCATTATGATAAATTTAGCATTTTCATTTGGATGTTGTAACGACACAGTCAGTGCCATTATGCAGTGGTGTAAAGTGGCATTGGAAGTAGGGTAGGCAATGGATAGTTTTATTTTTTTTAATTCTTCGACTTGAATTATTACACTGGTAAACAAAAATCTGCTTATTTTTTGTGACATAAACGAAACAAAGTGTTTATTATGTAAAAATTGCTCAAAAAGCCGAAAATAAAATCACCCATCCATTACCCATAGTTTTTTGCTTATTAATTATATTACTGTCGACGATTTTTTTTAAGAATTCCTTAACAATGTCCAACAATAATCCGCAAGCAAACTGACACTCCATTTGCCTTGGTATTGTTTTTCCATGACCGAAATGTCTTGGTGAAATCATTCCCCATGTTTGTCACTTACTGCCCCTAAATGTTCTGGACAAAAATCCAGATGTGAGTCTATAAAGTAAAATTTTGAGAGACATGTTACAACCCATTTCTTTATAAGCATTAATTATTTCACTTACAAGATCTTTGTTAATGTCGGCTTCCACATTTCCAAGAAAAATTGTAACAACTCTTTTAAACGCGCTCCAAGCGTTTCAGTTTCAGTTTCATTGAGCATATTGTCAAATGATTAATCTTTTATTAATTTCCTTTTTTGTGGATCCACAAATATTTCCTCTTTAATTATTGAATCACTGATTCTAGGAAATTTTTGTCTTAGATACAAGAATCCTCTTGCATTTCGATACATTGCCTCAACGAAATTCTTCATCAAAGCTAATTTAATATGCAAAGGTGGTAGTAACACTCTTTTGGCATCAACCAGAGGTTTATGGGTAATGTTTTTTTAACCTGGAGTTAGACCATCAGAAGAAGGCTGCATATACGTAATTTGAGAGCAAGAAGACGTGCTACACACCCACGGTTAACGGCGGCGCAGCGTGCCTGCAGACACGGTTGGGCTATAGAACACAGTAATTGGAATCTTCAAAATTGAAGGGAATTGTCTTTTCTCCGACGAATCACGATTTCGTTCATATACGGTAAAATATGTTGTTTTTATTGATGATAATGCTCGTCCTCACCATGAAGTGGCCACCCTGCTCACCAGTTATGAAATGCATTGAGCCCGTTTGGGCTGAAATGTCCAGGCAATTAAATCGACTCCAACAATCTCCACAAACATTGCAGCACTTAGCTAACGCATTACAAGTAATTTGGGAAGGCATTCTTCCACAGCAGCTTATCAATAATTTGATAGATAGTCTTCCAAATAGAGTAACAGCATTAAGGCGAGTCCGAGGTGGTCCTAGATGGTATTAAGTTTCGTATACAGCTGTTGGAAGTTTCTTTAGTTTGTCACTTTTTCTTAAACACCCATTTTGCTTTATTGAAGATAAGTTTTTAGGTTGCTTTTGTTATTTCCCCAAATAAACATGTGTTCGAAGTTGCTTTAATAATAATTGCAGATAAAAAAGATTCGACAACAGGAATTATTAAATATTGTGTTGTAATTTATTAGTAGAATTCCCGCAAATTTACAAATATTGCTAGGGTAGTCAATTCCTTTTTGTCTACATTGTTTGTAACGCCACTGCCATTACGACTTCATAATAACACGCAAATTTTAAATAAAAAACAAACAAAAGTTAGTCACCACTTTTATTTGTTATTATAAATTATAATAAATTCAATAACATTTATTCATTGTGGACATTAATCACAAATTCTGAACAATTTGTTTAAATGAATTCCAATAGATGACAAGTGGGTTGAAATTAAAGAAAGCAAGTTTATTTAATGAGTGCTCGAACTTGTTAAAGGGCCATCAGAGCTAGACTGTAGATTGTAGGGTGGGTCGTGAAGGCCATGCTGCCTCTCAAGCACTTCGACCTATCAGATCTTTTGTGCATAACCCTTAATCTATTCAAGGCCCGGGATTCTGAGACTTCGAGTAAAGTTTATCAGTTTCCTGGGGGCTAAGTTTCTGATATCGAAGGGCTTTAGGAAGGCACCTCCCAGAAACTTGAGCCTCTTGCAGAAAAGCGCTGGGCATTCGCAAAGCAAATGCAGTTTCAGCGAAGTTCTCGCAGTAGCGGCAACTATCACTTTCTGTTTTGCCCATCCTTTTCAGGTGATACCTCAGAGGCAGTGTCCAGTGATGAGTCCCGTCACCAGTTTCAAGTCTTTCTTGTCCAACTCGAGAAGCTGTTTAGCTTTCCTTGGCGAAAGACTTACTAGCCTTTTCGCTACGGCTGGACCGATTGGGATGACATTTTCAGGAGTTGTTTTCCCTATTCATTTTGACCACTACAGCTAAAATTCGCACTAACCGACAGATTAAGAAACAAAACTGCAATAATGAAAATTTACTATAAACAGTTTACTTTATCAAATATACCTAACCTCACACGCTCACGGTCATGTTGATTTTAAAAAAAGGTTTAGTCATGGTTTAGATTAGTTAAGAGTTTAGATAGCATCGCAACCCGTGCACCAAACAGTTGAAGCCGATTGGTATTGAATATTGCCTAAAATAAAGTAGAATTTGTGGTCGCTTGACTCTAGCTTCTGCTACTGTGCTAAAGCGCCAACCACCATACTAGTCGTCGAGTGGGAAATCAATAATCTTGTTCAGTTCAACGCCCAGAAAACACAAAACGCCACGTTTTACAAGAAAGTGAATTCCTCAAATCACTCCATTACAATGTCCGGAAATACCCTTGAATCATCTCGATTTTGGGAGTCAAGGTGTCTAATAATATGTCTTGGCATGACCATGTTGCTAACATCGCAAAGTCACCAAGCCAGAGGCTAGGTTTTCTGTGGAAAGCTAGAAAGTTTTTTACTCCTAATCAACTGTTGACGACGTACAAGGCTCAAATCCGACCTCTACTGGAGTATTGCTCGCACATTGGGGTTCAGCACCAAGGCATTCTCTTCGTCTTCTAGATTCCATTAAAAAATGGGCCATTCGGTTGATAAACAGCTTAACTCTCACAAATACTCTTCACCCAATAGAACATAGAAGAAGAGTTGCAGACCAGACATTACTTTACAGATATTTCCATGGCAGATGCTCCAGAGAAATAAAAACTCTTATACCACCACTGGCCACATTCGGTCAAAGAACTCGGCACGCTGATCAGTCTCACCCATTTACTCTCAAGATTCACACTACAAGGACCAATCTCCATTAAGAGTCCTTCTTTTACAGGGCTGCTACAGAATGGAACAGGCTTTCAAAATCAGTTTTTCCAGAGAACTATGACCTGCAACTTTTTAAAAAGCGGGTCCACAATAATCTTCTTTCTATATTCCATCCCTCTTCCAATAGTTGCAGTTCGGGCCGTCCGCGGCCCACACGATAGGTCTACCTTTTTGCGACTATTTTCAGTAAAAAAAAAAAGATGTTCCAGTGTGAGTAGGATATCACAGTAAGATTTTGATTCACGATTCACCAGTCCAAAAAGTTTCTTATCTTACACCAACAAACAATTCTCCTACCAATAATTCGACTTTTTTAAAAACTCTAGAATTGAGTCAAGCTGTTGTAAGTAAATGTCAAACTCGCTCCAGATCACGTATGATCTATTTTTCGCTCGAATAAGTATTGTATTTAAGCTCAAGAATCTCCGAAATTCGACAACATTTTTATTTACTTGGGGGCCTTTCATATCGAGATGGGTTTTTTCAAAGCAGTTGGCATGCTATTTTCAGTGCATTTTATTTGTCACATTTAGTGATTTAAATAATAACAAAAAATTCTCTATTCGTCAAATTAAGAAAATCCCTCCACATAATGGTCAAATTATGGATCAGCACTACTAGGACATCAAGCTGAGTCGCCTGTATAATAATCTGAGGCGCTCGAGTATTTTAAAATAATAATTTGAGGCGCTCGAGTATTTTAAAATGGTAATTTTTTTGTATTTTAATAAAGCCGCCACAGTTAGTTGCTTCATGTCCGAATCGTCAGTCTTTTAAATGGGTACTTTTTTCGGATTCATTTAACATCCCCTTTGAATATCTGACGCGCATGAATATGTTTCCTATTTTCAACCCTTCCGTACAACCCCTCCCACCATGCAAACCGGTAGATTAACATACCTCCAATATCAGAGACACGTCAGGCATATACGCTATCAATATCTGACGCGCTCTAGTATTTTCATGTGACTATTTTTTTTACATTTTTAAAAATCTGTAGACGCTCCTCGCACCCGGTGAAAGGGTCTTAATAATATAACCTTTTTTTCTTTCTACGATCTAATCTTCAAAATCTAATAGGTCCCCATGACGCTTGATTAAATCCCCATTTAGCGTCGTGGGCTCCCCTGCTATAACTATAATATATAATAAATTTGTGCTGTAAGATCGCTTGACTGAAGTCCAAATGGAATAATTTTATAAAGGTTAAAAAAATTAGCTAAGACCGCCTCGATGTGATATTTGACCCGACCAATTACTGTCATGCGATCGACAGCATAACCAAACACCTGAAATTAATTATGACATGTCGAATCTCGACAATCGTAACCAGTCCCGTATTACAGGGAAGGTTTTAAGGGGTTCCAACCACCATCAATCCCAAAACAACGCGTGACTTCCTAATCCTTAAAAAATAAAAACATTTTTTCAATTTTTTTGACAAAAAAATAGTTGACAAACTGTTTACGATTGTTTAGCTTTTGGCTGTCAACATGTTCGCCATTTCTGCAAGCGGAAAATT
This sequence comes from Agelastica alni, assembly GCA_950111635.1. Classification (NCBI taxonomy): domain Eukaryota; kingdom Metazoa; phylum Arthropoda; class Insecta; order Coleoptera; family Chrysomelidae; genus Agelastica; species Agelastica alni. Next base: position 30,317,297 of record OX467714.1, read on the forward strand.
CAAGCATTAAATATTAAATTGCTAACTGCAAATCTCTGGAAGAAAATTATCTTCTGGTCGTACATTACTGGAATCAAATAACTTTTTGTAAATTGTTGGCTGTAAATAGCTGAAAGTCGTTTTCTGATTTTTAATTACTAACATTATATAAATGGTTGTAAATGACTGGGCGCAAAAAATAACAGTTTGTAACTTATTGGTTCTAAATGGCTTGATTTAAATTCCTGACTGTACATTACATTACAATCTTGCGGTTGGGCCATTGGTATCGGAACCCATGTCACCTAGATCTTTTGATCCTTTGTGAATACCGCTGTGTCTTCAGGGCATCAGAATTCCAGTCCGCTGATGTTGGCGAACCTCAGGATTTCTGTTGGTCCTGTCTCATTTAGATCGCTTGGATCCATTATCATACGGCTCCAGGTTTGATACCTGTACACCGCTAGCATCGGGCAGTGACACAGAATGTGTATACTGCTCTCCTTCTCTTCTCCGCATAGTTGACAGTTTTCCTTGACAGACAGCTTAAGTTTGAAAAGGTGCGCCCTTAGTGCGATGTGTCCTGTGAGCAGGCCAAGCATGCTGTTTATCATACTACGGTCCATCGTCCAGAATGGGTCAGCCCTCTTCTGCAGAGGTTTTTTCATCAGCTGTTTTTATGTTCTGCAGCCAATATTTGCATTCCACTGAGCAATATGTTCTTGTTTAAGGATTAATTTCAATAAATGTTTTGCTTCGGCAATTGGCAATCCGACCAACTGGCTTCTTGGTTCCACCAGGGTCCCATTTCTTGCCAGTTCATCGGCTACCTCGTTGACATTTATCCCTATGTGCACAGTAACCCATGTAAGAGTGACTTTGTTTACCGTCGCTAACGCAGTGAGGGCTTGCATGCAGTCCCACACCACCGATGATGTTGTGGTGTTACTCACGAGGGCCCCAATGGCCGAGGGACTGTCAGTGAGAATATCAATCTCACTGTTGGCCACTCTGTTCTCTGCCAGGTGCGTAGCGCACCTGAATATGGCATAGACCTCAGCCTGGAAGACCGAGGCGTATTTCCCCAGGGGTATGCTTTCCCTGTGGTTGCATGGTGCTCCAAACACACCTGTCCTGTAGCGTCCCTGGTACCCTGATTCATTAGTGTACCATCGTTTTACTCCTGGGCTGGTCAATGGTGTTTTCTTTAACCAGTCTTCTCTGGTCGGTCTTTTTATTTTATAGTTTTTTGTCCGATTTTATTGTGAAGTGGTGTTTGTGGAGGGCCTCGATCTTGGTGTGGCCAATCCTGTTGCTCCTCCATCCGGACACTTTAGTCTGTATGCAGTGTTCCTGGCCCGATCTTTTATCAGAAGGTCCAAAGGTAGTATGTTGCTATTTGTAGTCCCTCTGTATGGGAGCAGTGCTTCATTGCCCCCGTTGCAGCCCGCAAGTATTTTCCTTGCAGGCTTCTCAACAGGTTCACAGCCCCGGCCCCTTCCACCCTTGGCCATCAGACTACTGCTGCAAATGTTAGGGACGGTAGTAATACCGCCTGATATAACCACAGGCTTACCCTCGGTTTAAGACCACAGGTTTTTCTCATGGCTCTCTTGCGTGCCCACATTGAGGCATACATTTTTCCTGACTGTAAGTAACTGGTTGTAAATTACTGAAAGAATATTACTTTGCGGTTGTAGATTACTGGAAACAAATTATTGTTTGTAAATTACTGGCTATAAATGACTGACTGTAACTTACTGGTTGTAAATTACCGAAAGAATATAACTTTGCCGTTGTAAATTACTGGAAACAAATTACTGTTTGTAAATTACTGGGTATAAATGACTGACTGTAAGTAACCGGTTGGTAATTACTGAAAATTTGTAATTTATTGACAATAAATTAGTAGGAATAATATACTTAATGTTAATTAAGTACTGGCTATAAATACCTGATTGTAAGTAAGTGGTTGTAAAATACTGGCTATAAATGCCCGACTGTAAATAACTGGTTGTAAATTACTGGTTGCAGCTTTCTGACTTTAATTACTAACTATTAATTACCTACAAATGTCTGATTTTCTAGCTGCAAATAACTGCTTGTAAATTACTAAATTGCTAAGAGCAACTCGTTTATAAGATTGCTTGCAATCAGTTTAAAAAAATTACAATAAAGACATTACTCCATATGTAAATTAATTCTTTAAAGAAATATTAATTTTGTAACGATAACCGAAAAATAGCCCTTTCAGAATTCCACTGCAGAACATCCCTATCCTAAAGATCTGTATTGCTTGATAGACTACAACAACGCCCTTGCGTAGTACTTAAAAACGTGTCCCGCCGCTGCTTTCCAATATTAATAATTTAATCTGTACCGACTATTCTTAATTGGTCCTGATTTTTAATGATTGTCTGTGATCATCATAATATCATGGTCGCAGGGTAATACATTTTGAATATCACTTTTCACAGCTGGGTAGGCATATTTATTTCGACTTATTATTTCTGCATTTAAATATTTATCTTATCAGCTAATGTTATTTACACATTAATGAATGAACAATGTATAGCGCACAATTTTTTTTATAATTATGTTCTGGTATAAAATATTTGGAGTCACTGGAATTGCTTGGTGTGAGATCGGGTAAGTGAGTAGGACATAAAGGATTTCAAACACGGAATGGTCACAGGAAGTGCGAGATGATATGGGGTTTGACAAAGAAGTGTAATCGACTGGTATTTAACTAGCTGCAAGCAAAAAATTTTGGGCAAACGGGCCATCTATAAATTACAACACGTTAAGGGAAAGAGAGAGAGAGAGAGAGAGAGTGGTCCACAAAATATGACAAGGGGGGGGCGATTCATAAGCTTCATGACGTCAGATGTATAGATGTAGCAAATTAAATCTTAAAAATAAAATCTTTATTTATAAACAAATTATGCGTCCACAACTTCTTTATGGCTGCATTTTCTTTTGCCAAGCAGCAAAATCCACAAGAAATAAACTTTAAAAATTTCAAAATAAAATTCTAAGACGTATAACAAATGCCCCCTGGTACATACGAAATTCAGATTTGCACAAAGACCTCAAAATCGAAACGATCACCAAATACATCAAAAATCGGCACAAAAACTTTTTCGCACTTATACGATCAAATTTTGACTACGTACCAGGTCATCAAAGTGGCAGACACAAAGACCTAAAAAGTAGAATCTTTTAATGTTCATTCCCCCCCCCCCATTCAAATAAAACTTCCCAGTTTTTCCCAGCTAAAAACCCTACACTTACATAACCCTATACATACTACACACACACAAGGGGTAAGATTGTCTCCTACCAAGAGACAATAACCCATAAAATCACACACAAGAGTTTTTTAGTGGATAACGTTGAACGAGCCTTCAATGAGTCCCACACTATTCATCGCGGAAACGGCTAATGACTCAAAGTTTTGAATTTTTTCCAAAAGAGTTTGAAACATTTCAACACCGATATACCAAGTTGCTAAACGTTACAGATGACTATGTTGAAAAATAAATTAGTTTCATTCTTCTCATGTATTTGCTTCTATGTTATGGACAACAATTCGTGAACTATCCTCACACCATTTCAGTTTTGCCATTGACGTTTAATCGCTTAATGTTTTTGCATCTCTCATTAGAAAATACAGTCAATTACGTTTGCATATCGCCCAAGTAATTTTCTGTATATGGCAGTAAACGTGTTAAATGTATCACGAAGCATATAGCCCGTGTGTTCGCTTCCCAGAAGTAACAGTAATAACATAGATATTTAACTTGGCGCATTTACTCGTAGAAATAACATTAAAAAAAAAATTGTTTTAATTTAAAACAAATATATTTTTAACTATTTCACATTTAAAAGTAATTTACTGCACAATTTAAAAGATAAACACTACTAATGAACATTATATATTATACCTCCAAAACCAAAAGTGACAACCTTCGTATGTCATTTGTTGACATGAATATTGTATAACAAATGACATTCACGAAGGTTGTCACTTTCGTTTTATAAATACCCGTAAAATCATCCAAATAAATTTTATAGCTAAAAGGTTTAATATTTTTTTGACGTGATGTGTTTCAGCACTAGAGTTATGTAATTAATAGAAAAGTTTCCATAAATAAGATGTAGTTTATCGAACTATTAACTAAATTGTTTAATCTAACCAAGACCTTTTGATAACCTTACTTATTATTTTGTCTTTGTAATCTTTTAGTAGGTAGTATAGTAGTATAGTAAGTATAGTTGAAGTCAAAAATAATTTTTCCTGTTATACAAATTCGGCACCTCAAAAAATTTATAGCATATTTTACGAATATACGTATTCAACTGTACATTTAAGAAGTACAAAAGTAAATTCTCCTAATATTTTTAAACAAATTTCGTAGGTAAGACCTAATTAAAAACACTTTCCTTTTGATATTAGTTGTACGTAGTCAGTAAGTTTAGTTAAATTCTCGATGTATTTAAGTAATAAATACTATTATGAAATAGAATTTTTAAGTAATTTCGCGTTATTTAAAACAAGTTTTAAACAAATATTAAAAGAGTCTATCAAATTCTCCTCACTTTCCTGACCTCGACTCAAGCGATTATTATGACTAGGTTCACTTAAAGAGGAAGTGGAATGGTGAATCATTTTATCCGTATAGAAAGAAATACCGTATAAGTTGTTAACGCTGCTTCAATAAATATTGACGTACGTGTAATGAAAGTTTGAATGTCTACCTAAACATGAAGTTTCGTGTTTATTGCTGGCGTTTAATCGATCTTGCCTTCTGTGCGGTAATACAGGGTCATACGATAAAAATTGCCTGTGCAATAAATAAAGAAATAATGTTCCAATACGACATAATCAATATTTTTCGAGAAAATTGCCTTTAAGCATAGGAACGGTGGCGTAGATTGTCGAGAGGGGAAATCAAGTTGTTTTCTTTCGCGTAACGAACTAATTATAGATGAAATTCGCTTTTGAATATACAGTCTTGTATGCACTGTTTTTATTAACAAGGTGTGAGTAATGGTTCTTTTAACTTTGACTGATAGGTAGCATTATCCAAAACTGTGGCCGAATTTATGGGAATTAGATCCAGGATTAATGTCCATAGAAAAGTAAAAGAATTATCAAGCAAACAACAACAAAAACAAGTAACTAAACTAAAAGACAAGAATGAAAATATTATTTCAGACATAACAGGCAAACTAAAACGGTGGGAAGAATATATAGAGCAACTTTTTGCAGACACAAGACAACAAAATCGGGAACAAACAGGTGAAATAAGTCCTGATATAACTAACGACGAAGTCATAAAAGCCATAAAGAACATGAAAAACAACAAATCACCCGGACCGGATCAGATCCCAGCAGAAATTTTTAAACTTATAGATCAAAACCACATCTGGCCCATAACAAATATACTTAATGCCATATACAAAACAGGCATAATCCCAAAAGAATGGCTTATGTCAACATTTGTAGCCATCCCGAAAAAGCCAAATCCAAAAGAATGCAGCGATCATAGAACCATAAGTCCCATGTTTTTTTTTTTTTAATGAAAATAGTCGCAAAAAAGGTAGACCTATCGTGTGGGCCGCGGACGGCCCGCACTTCGACTATTAGAAGGGGAAGGGATTATAGAAAGGAAATGATTGTGGACACGCTTTTTGAAAAGTTGCAGGTCATATTTCTCTGGAAAAACTGATTTTGGAAGCTTATTCCATTCCGTAGCAGCCCTGTAAAAGAAGGATTCTTGATGAAGATTGGTCCTTGTAGTGTCAATCTTGAGAGTAAATGGGTGAGACTGATTAGCGTGCCGAGTTCTTCCGTAACAGTTGTTTCTTATGGGGTTTGCATGGATTTTAATTCCATCACTTGTTACGGTATGAATATTCCGTAATTGTTTTAAACAATAGCGATTGCCGAGGATGTCAAATAAACTTTTTGAAGTAAATCGGTCAGTTTCAAATTAAATTGACGACGCGTCGTTCTTAAAAAAATATTTTTTAAATGTTTTGTATAAAAATGAGCAAGAATTTAAGTGAATCAGATTTAGAATTTGAAAATACTCCTCCTGAGATTACAAATTACACTAATAACATAAAAATCAAAACAGAAATATTTAAAATATTATTAACTTAAGCTCTTAAAAGTATTTTTCATTTAAATTCTTTGGTTGTGAAAAAATCACGTTTGTTACACGGTTAGAATGAAAAAATTCGATACTCGTGGATCCTCGCTCGCGCTCGGTATATTCCACTTGTATCGAATTTTTCATTCTAACCTAGTGACGACAGAATCTACTATTTCACTTTGTTGTTAAAAAGTAGGGTTAGGTTACATGTACGTCACCCATACCACCAAAATCAAGCTGTGACATCACGTACACGTCAAAACTTACGTGAAAACCCTCGTAACGATTTCAGTAAATATATTTTATATTCTAAAATATTTCCTCTATAAACGATACAACTAATAGTAAAAATATAAACCGTAACGTTATCTATTACATCGGTCGATTATAAATAAAGCTATTTAGCCAAAAGGAGAATTTTTATGTAACTGTATTTAACACCGATAATTTCAAACTTTAACCGAAGAAGTGAAAGTTCATGAATTTTCATTATTATGCACGTTGTGGTGCAACTCACTTATAGTTAAACGTAAACCGTACATCCAAGAAACCACTGACAAAATCGGAAGAATCATGATTTATTTTTATACAAGTGCCTAATAACCAGCAGTGGGATTAGATTTATTCGATGGTCATTTATTATGTTCAAGGTGTGTGTAGTGAAAAGTCTTTTTGCTTTTATTTCACAATCTACATTGCTGAGACAGGTAAGACATTATATTTCCACACTCATTATTGAATATACATTGCAATTTATCTTTTAAGTTAATAAAGCAATTTGTAAATATACGCCTCTATTCAATAACGAAAAACTATATAACAGGATATGTTTCATCAATCCTTCTAGTCTTTAAATGTTGGCAAAGAATTTTTGCGATTTTTTGCGTTTTGAGTGATACATAATTTTTTTCAGACACAACACTCCGAATCACGAGAAGGAAATTTTTTGAAGAGTGGGTTAAGTTTCCTAAAAAAACCGCCAAGACCACTTGCTGAAATTTATTCTTACTTCTGCTCATATTAATAATGAAGATGTGGAGATTGGACCTTTGAAAATTAGAATTTCCCGTCTTTCCGACAAAATTTCGGCAAGGTGGGACAAATGTCACAGAAAACTGGAAGATTGTTTCAATAAATGCTCTAGTGGGCTTGATTCAGATGACTTGGATTTTATTATTTCATTTATCCAACCTACTTGTCAACGCTCAGGACGCCCTGAAAAAAGTTTCCAATGTTCTAGTGAGAAAACAAAAAAAGAAAAGTCAGCGAGTTATTGAAGGTAGACTGCGCAAAGGTAATTTTTGCTGCACAGCACGTGCTTTATGTTTCTGGTAAGCGTGATGCTTCCAAAGTTGTGAAAGAGGCATCTACCTCTCAACAGCCATCTTCTTCTACAAGAAAGTCGACCTTTACCAACATTCGACATTTTTCCCCTGAAGAAGCTTTGACTCTCTTTTTCGACTGCAATTCAACAAAGTTTTAAATGATTTAAAATACATCTATCAGCAGGTTTACGCCACTCCCAGCCAATAATTAGACTTGTTTGTATTATTTTCCCCGTATTCTGGGACTTCAAACGTTAAATGTAAAGTTTTAGATTTTAGCAAATAAATTTGATTTTTAACCGCTGTGCGCTCGCCAATCGTGTCAAAAAATTAGTTAGATTTTTTTTATTATTTTTTTCGTAATCCGGGATCCCAAAGGTTAAATAAGGACAAGTTTCAGAATTTTGTCCACCTAAATCGGTCATATTTTCCACTGTGCGCCGTTACAATCTTCGGCGCAAACCTATAAATATCACCTGATTTGATGACAGAAACTCTCAGTCCTTAGCCGACCGGCGAAGACTACGCATTGAAAATGCCAAGTAAGATCTTGGCGAAACGTCTGCAAAAATCCAATCGGATTTTAACTCACGAACGGATGCAATCCCTGATTGATATTTCATCATATATATATATATATATATATATATATATATATATATATATATATATAGTAGGTAGATATTCTTTGCTGACGAATTAAAGGTTAAACTGAGTTTTTTTGGGGAAAGCAGCAAGTAATTGTGGACTCTTATAAGTTGATTTTATTCTTTTTGTATGTATATTGATGTGTTCCAAGGTATGTTATTTACAAATGTTAATTAACACCATTTTAGTAATCATCCTCAACTAAGTTGTGAGTATTAACTTCACTTAATTGTTAACACTATTTTAACTATTGTAAATTTCATGTAGTTTCCCTGATGATGGAAATTAAAGTTTTCCGAAAGCTTGGAACCAACTTATAAGAGTCCACAATTACTTGCTGCTTTCCCCAAAAAAAAAACTCAGTTTAACCTATATATATATATATATATATATATATATATATATATATATATATATATATATATATATATATATATATATATATATATAAAATATGGAGGACGCCTACGTAGTAACGACTGCATGGCACTTTAAGAAGAAGTTTTGATCCCCGAATTGCCTCTCTGCCTAGACAGAAGGGAATCCCTAGTGCTGGCTCTGGGCCCACGAACTTAGTCTCTGATCCCGCTTTTGCCAACTTATCAGCCCTCTCATTGCCTTTGATTTCCGAGTGACCAGGAACCCAGACAAGACACCTTATTGCTCTTTGGCAATGCCTCTAGGGTTTGTCTACAACCCAGATCGTGAAATCGTGAAATAATAGTCGGAGCCGCTAGCGCTTTAACTACCTCTTGGTAAAATAAAATCCAAGCTTGTGTGCATCTGTAGTTAGCTAGTTAGTCGTATTCTTATAACCCTTTTTTCATTTAGCATTCTGACGTATTCGCCAAAAAAAAATAAGAGATATGTAAATAAGAAAATAATTTACATAGTCGTCATATTTTTTAAATTATAATTATCAAGAAATATACGCACACCTACGAATATTTATGTTTGAATTTATTTTTACCGAATGAACTAAGATTTCGGTAAGTAAACAAGATGTTTATTTTTAAAATACAAAAATAACATCCTAGTTGTTATTTTTACATTGGCTTTGATTTGAATGTCTTCGAACCCCTTTTAATATACATACAAACATACATATAGTCACGCCTTTTTCCCGTAGGGGTAGGCAGAGACCACTTCCTTCCAATTCCGCTACGGTTCTTAGACACATCTTTCGTTTGTTCTACTTTCATCAGTGCTCTCATACATGCTCGTCGGTTGTTGGTACTCTTGACCTGGTCTTTCTTCAATACAATTCATGACAAAAAAATTAAGAATCGGGTCGGAGTGTAACGTGCTGTCAGTTTGCTTTGTGTGTGTATAGCATGCTACCTGAACTATAGCAAAAAAGATAGCAACTTTTTTTGGGTTGAAATAATATTTTATGTGATATTGCTTCAAATCCTGTTTGAATTATGATATTTTTATTAGGCTGAAAAAGATCAAAAACCGTTATTGACGATCGACAAATTGTTACGAAATAAAAAGTATTTTTCTAAAAGCCATAAAAGTTGGGCGCCAATTTGTTACGAATGAAACTTTTACTTACTCAAATTTTACTGAACTGAACTAAAATGACATAATAATTATCTCAGGGTCCGTGGTTTCTTGATTTACCATTTGGATTCAATTTGGGGATTTATATGAATCGATTCGCGGATTCATACAAGTTTTTTTTTCTAAAATTTGGCAAAAAGGAAGTGAAGCTAAAATAATCCCACCATAGGCGCCAAGTAATTTTGTTATACAATACATATACATATATATATATATATATATATATATATATATATATATATATATATATATATATATACACATATATAATACACCCTAAAAAATTACTAAAAGGAAAGTGTTACCCCAAATAAACCCAATTGTATTATTTCAATTTAATGCAAATTTTTAACGTATTTTTAACTTGAAAGTCGCTCGACACCACACTCTTATCTTTCCGAAATCAATCAATAAAAAAACACGATCAACATATAACCGGTTTATTAAAAAATATAACGACACAGGCTGTTTACAAAAATTTATGAATAATAAAGAAAACTAAAAAATACAAACATAAAACATATTCACAACAACATTGTGAGAAAAAAAAGAAGAAAACTAGGTAGCGAAGAAAAAAAAAATTCACTTTTACCACCAACCACCGGATGGAAACTTATTTTCAAATTCGGTAGCAGGACCGGCAAATTTCACTTCCAAGAGTGGCCCCAGGATTCTAAACCAACCCGTAACATCGGCAATCCGGGTTAATACTTGTGCCGCTGACGAACTTTCACCCTTTCAGGTACAAAACGGACACAGGGAAGACCAGCACGCAACCAATTGATTACGAAACCAAATCTTGAAAACGTCGAAAATAAAATTCGAAAAAAGTGAAATCCAAAATAAAACGAAATCCTAAAAAGTGAAATCCGAAAAAGCCATCTTTTTATCCCTTCGGTATTTGCAGAAAACAATAAGCAATTAGATCTGATGGCTTCTACTAGAGACTACTCTTCTCATGCTGAACGCCCTTTAAGTAAAATCTCACTACCTGTGAGACATTAAGAAGGGGGACGACCAGAGCCGGCGTTAAAAATTTAATATTTTACCGTTACAAATTTTTAACTTTAAGTTTATAAAATAAATGTTCTTTTTTCAAAACATCAGCTCATTTTTTAAATTTTCTACATTTTTTTTTGTTTATTAATTTTCCTATAATGTAATGTCATCATGTATTTTAGTCGAATAACCTCAAATTACTTTAAAAACAATTGTATTTTTTGTTTATTAAAATTTTTTATACTTAAAAGATGTGTTTAAGAACCGTAGCAAGTGGAAGGAAGTGGTCTCTGCCTACCCCTACGGGAAATAGGCTTGACTATATGTATGTATGTATGTACTGTATCCATAATTATTAAAAACTTAAGCTGCAACAAAGTTACATACATACATAACGCCTTTTTCCCATAGGGGTAGGCAGAGACCACTTCCTTCCACTTCTGCTACGGTTCTTACACACATCTTTTGCTTCCTCTACTTTCATCAGTGCTATCATACATGCTCGTCGGTTGTTGGTACTCTTGACCTGGCCTTTCTTCAAAACAATGTTGATCTGATCGAGATATGTTCTCCGAGGTCGACCTCTACCGACTTGTCCATTCACACTCGCCTTATAAATTTGTTTCGTCAATCTTTCTTCATCCATTCTTTCTACTTGTCCAAACCATCTAAGCATTCATTTATCTATCTTTGTAACCACATCTTCTTTTACACAACAGTTATAGTTTGTTTATTATTCTTTACATTTATATCTTTCGTGTCTTTTACGGTTGAAGAGCATGATTTAATGCAGTCGTCATATGTCGTTTTCGTCGCGTACCCTGCCAAGAGAGTAAAGTTCTACTTTATACAGACTAAACAAAAATGGGTTCCAAGACAATGCGCTAAATCAAAAAATTTTTAAAAATTTATTCTAATGGACCCATTTTTAACAAGCTTATATTAGTTTCACGGGTATGTTTGTATGTTTGTTTGTCTGTAACTGACTCTTTGGCCTCAACTTTACCCTACTTTAAGCGATCAGATTTAATTTAAACTTTGTACACTTGTCAAAGACCGACGACAATGCAATAATTCGATCAAAATATCCGATTATCCTGATTAGTTTCGTCAGAATTCATAAATTTCTTCAGGGATCCTTTGCATGAGAGTAAGAGAGATAGAACTAGTGCGTGAAATTCGCATGCGCGCAGTTCCAATGTCATATTATTATTCACCCAATCCAATATACTGGTGAGAAACGTGCCGAGGGATGAAAGGCAAGAGGGTGAGTAAAACAAATCGAACTAAAAAGCTAAAAATAAGTTATAGTTTAAAAAAAAACTAAAAAAAACGCTTTTAGAGTTTATCCAACTAAAAAGTAAAAAATAATTCTTAACATAAGAATAAAATTACTGACGAGAAAATTAATGTCACTGTTCTAAAAGCGTGTATGACTTTTTTAAACTAACTCTGCGTTTTGGAATGGAACTAGTGAAAAAATTTGAGCTTATTGGGAAAATGAGGAGAGAAAGGATTGAGGACTTAAAGGAAAACCTACTCAGTAAGTAATTTTCGGTAAACGAAAAATTAATTCGAACGGCTCAGACTGGGAACCGAACCCAGATCTATTGGTTAAGCGCTAAGAGCTCTACCAATTAAGCTATTTGAGACACGTTTAAAATTAGTACGAGCTTGTCACGTGCCTATTTTTTCCCATCTACGGTTCATTATAATTGTGCCTTACTCGTAAGTAGTGTTGCATAACTTTCGATATTTGGTTTGCAATTTCTGTGTGGATGGGACTGAATATCCACACGGACGAGGACGAGGCACAGATTTGAGAAGATTGTGGGTTGACGTTTATTCCGCGCCATTTTTCTTGATTTCCGGGATAGGAGCGACAGTCGTGTTTTGAGAGTCTTGGAGGCCAGGTGTCGGTGAACGTTGTTGGGGACGGTGTGTTATTAGCACGTGTGCAGAACCTCTATGGGATTTCTTTCATATCTGGCTGTATTTGGGCCATCTTAATTGGATTTTGAAGAAAAACCATTTGATTTTTAACTTGACCATTTTGTCTTGCCTTTGTTGTGGAGATTTCTTTTGGATTTCTGGCGTCAAGTTAAAATAACCGTTATCGGGATTTATTTGAGGGAAGCCATTGTTATCTAACCAGTGCCGCCCCCATAATCTAACCAGCCACAGGAGTAGGCCTCAGGAGTAGGCCACAGGAGTACATGTGAATTCGTTTACCCAAAGGTTATCAGTGATTTATTTTTAAATATATAACGCTGTGTCTCATTTCGACACCACCAGTAAGTTTTGTTTCAGTTTATAAGTATAGTACTTTGTGAATTCGTATATCCAAAGGTTATAAGTGATTTATTTTTAAATATATAACGCAGTGACTCATTCTGACACCACGATTACGTTCTGTCTAGTTTATTAGTATAGTACATTGTTGGAAACTATTTATTGCATTAGATAATATGCCAAAACTAAACCTGGATTAAAGTAACCTTCTCAATAATTCTTTATGTCCAAGTAAAAACATATTTTCTTCCTACTTATTTGTAAATATCCTACAATCTTGATATTTTAAAGGACAACCATTGTAAAGATATTTTTAAATGAACTCGATTGTTTTGGCAGTGAAAATCTTTATGTAAACGGTTAACTAGTGAATCTTCTTTGCCTTTATGTAAATGCTTGAATTAGTGTTATTAATGAGTTAACTTATATATATGTTTTACCTTTTGTTCTTTGCCTTTATGTAAATGTTTGAATTAGTGTTATTAATGAGTTAATTTATATATGTCTTACTTTTTGTTGTAACTTGGTAAAGTCTGTTACTCTTACTGCTGTTCTGGTCATTTTATAAAGTTGTAAATTTTACATTTTTGGTTTGTTTTAGCAAGGAAATTTTACCATAACTTTTACTATATTTGTTATGATGTTGCTATTGAACTGTGTACCTTAATTATCTATTGTGTGAGTAAAGTATCCAACATATTTTTGCTATAATTTTATTTATTTGGTTCACCATAATCATAGTTGTTTATCTTGTGGCCCTGCTAGTGCCTATAAGATCTAGGGGTTTCCGGCTTATACCGTCAAGTCGGTGGCGCAGCTCACTTTTATATTTTTTTCTTCTACCCTCTACGGCTGAGCTCGGGCATAATTTGCCAGTAGAGAAACCGCTAGCAGAGTACTCGTTAGAGAACGAAAAAGACGTGGCAAGCTGCCTTATAATCTCTTGTAAATTTTTGATGATCCAAAATAGATAATTGTTTTTTAAAACAACGCGTTTGAAAATAAATAAATAAATAAAATCATGCAACAGCAACAATAAAAAAATCATTACGCAGTTAAAATTTATATCCAAAAAATTCTACTAGAAAAAACATTGTGTACCTATACAAGATACGGGCCATAAGTTTATATATGTTTGAATTAAAATTATTATAAGATGTAACTATCTACATAAAAATAACGCAAAACTTGTTTGAACGCGGACTTTTATCCTTGAGTAAACGAAACATAATTAAGTACCTTTAGATAATTATATTTCTGGTTTTTTCCACAAAATATATAATTTAAACTTTTATTTGGTCGCATATTTTCTTTATTTAACGAGATAATTACATTACGTTGAGTACGTAGAGTATGTAAATTTTTTGAAATGAAGTTGCTTACGAGTAGTGCGATTTAGTATGAATCGTCACGTAACGAAATGTATCGGTGGTTCAGTGGTATAGAATGCTCGCCTGCCACGCGGGCGGCCTGGGTTCGATTCCCGGCCGATGCATTCTTTTTGTGCTTTTACCATTTAAAACAAATCGAACTAAAAAGTGAAAAATAAATTATAGTTTAAAAAAAACTAAAACAAAAACGCTTTTAGAGATAATCAAACTAAAAAGTAAAAAATAATTCTTGACATAAAAATAAAAATTATTTTTTACTTCTTAGTCTGGTGAACTCTAAAAACGTGTTTTTTAGTTATAAACTAAAATTAATTTTTATGTTTTTTAGTAATAACTTTAATAATTTTGTCATGTTTACGATATATGTTAGAAAATAAGAAGAGACCATTCGCCGTCTAATATTGGGATATCCTCAATGTTTACAAGAAGGGTCACGTACCCCGGAGAAAGCTATAGAAGGTGATTCATTATGTCCAATAAATGAATTTTAGATTCTAGACCTCACAATATGATTATTTTGCCCAAAAAATATTGTTAGTTTCCAAAAAACCAGGTGTTTCAAGTTTAAATATGGATCCGGTCCACAAAAGTTATTTCATTTTTGCATGCACCCTTCGATGATCTGACCACGGAGCAATTTATTTTGGATCGGGAGCAATTTTTTCGTGTGGTTCATTCATCGAAAAAGTCTTTATTACAGACGATATTCGTGTTCGAAAATCAAGTACATGAAAATTCAATTTTTCAATGTTTTCGGAAAATTTACAAGGGAGCTGATTTTTCTGCCGACGTCAGTAAATGGAGCTAATTGAAACTCGACCGAATATCCCAATGGCTCAATGGCTGAGTGGGGCGGTACTTGCCCGCAGCCTCGGATAATTCTTGTTTTCGTTTATATTTATATATGTTTGTTAAATGCTAAAAGAATCTACTTGGTTTCACAATAAATTATTTATTAAAAAACCCAACTGAAAACAAATTGTTCATTTTATTTGAAAAATAATTTGGGGCCAGGGGGCCTCCACTCCTCTGTTGCCCCGATGCCTCCAGACCTTTAAATCCGGCACTGTTGCCGGACAACAATTCGTGAATTATCCTCGTACTTATATGGTCAAAGAATATCTTCCAAAGGCAAAGTCTAAAGTGCTACTAAGTTTTTTTTTTGTAATATTGTAACATAATACTAACTGTGAGATTGTGAGTCAGTCAAAAACACGATTTAATCATTGTAGAAATTTGTATTTGTTTTTAATGCGAATTTTATCGCTGGTGTCATAAAATTTTCATGAACTCAATAAAGTTTATATTTTACTTTATCACAAAGTAAATCCTAAACGTTCTAGAATTTTTGCAGAAGAAATAAATTTTCAAAATACCTCAAAATATGCAATTCATCCATTTTATTTACATCAATATTTTTCTTTTTTTAATTAATAATTTAAAAGGATTTGTTGCACGAGGGTTACTTTATAAATTTTTACTAACGATCACTACACAGTTTCTTCAGTTAGTCTACAGTGTCTACACATAATGCAACAACCATTGCCTAATGGGATGTGATATCACATTGCCAAATGGCACACTTCCAATACAAGATTACCAAGAAACACTAAGGGCCGGTTTTCAATGCTCGTTTAAGGCGATGTAGCTGTCAGCTAAACGGTAACTTCTGGCTAAACTGTTTCTTCACCTCCAGTTAGCGTTAACCAACAGCCATTCTGTCGGTTAAAGTAACCACCACCCGGAAGTGCCCAGAAGTGGTGTAACAAATAGTTTTATTTGTCTACTGGAACTGGAACGTCGAAAGCAGTCAGCAGTCTTAATTTTGTTCAGATTATACTAAACTGAAGTTTTAGCAGCCCACTCTTATTTTATGTTCTATTTGATTTTGTTGTTGCCTCTCAATAACAATTTCTTTTTTAATCTCTATTAGTTCACATTTCTTCTGGATCCCAATTTAAAATTTAGCTGATTCTGATGAGGTTAGGATTAGGAGTATCAAATGCAAAGCGGAACGACCAATCAGAAGTGCTCCCTGAAACATCAATACCACAGAACAGACAGCTTGTTCTGTGTCAGTACTGCCAACGTTAACAAATATATCGCTATCTGACGGTTTCCTAGCCTACAGTCAAACATTCCAAGGAAAAACGCAATAGTTTTTAGTTGGAACTTTAGCTGATGGTTAAGCTTAGCCTATAGTCAGCTAACTGTTAGTTTTACTACCTGCCCTTAACCGAGCATTGAAAAACCGGCCCTTACACAAGCACACTAAATATTAACCGACGCATTACAGCCCGCTAAAATTTTCGCGCGTGCTTCTTTGTAATCGTCAGAGTTATTCAGCAATTGTCGTGTTTTGTAAACGTTCTAATCCCACTCCCTCGAATTTAGCCACGTGAGATGTCTTTTAATAGTAATTCATGTACTGTCTACCAGTGGATAAAATAATTCTAGAATTGATTCTACGACATTTTAAAAAACACTTGCGGCCCTCGTATTTTCAGAAAGTCAATAAAATAGGTCTTAATTTTTCACGGCCAAATCCAATTTTTAAATAAATATTCTGCATTTGTACCTAAGTTCGGTACTAATTTCATGCTTTAATGATTCCTCTTTCCGTAACCTCTGGTCGTACTGAGATAATTTCTACCATAACACTTAACAATATTCATGCTAATTCACATTTACCAGTTAAAATTTACACAGTAAAACATAAGATAAATTATTAGCTTTAAAATTTACATAAAATGAAATCTTTCCTTCTTTCACCAAACGATAAAATCAAAACAGAAATTTTTTGGCAAGCTGAAGGTAATAGTAATAATAACTTGTTGCAATGGAAACAATACTTTACAAATATTGTCTTCCAATAATTGAATAAATTTCTGGGACTTCTAATTGATAACAAAATGCGGAAGTTAGCACGTAAACAATTTTTAAGAATAAAATTTTTATTATAATAATTAAATCTAATTTGTTATGTCCTTGGAGAAAAAAGAAACTACATTTATAGTGGTTAGCACTCATAAAATTTCTCTTAATATTTGCAACGTTTACTATAATTAAATATTTAACTTAAGTAATCGAAAAAAAAAAAATTTCAAACATATCAATAAACTATTGATATCGAGTTGATATTGACCTACTAAATAATTATAATAAAATAAGTAGCCCTAAAAATTCTCTACACATAGGAATAAAAAAACATTAATTCATTTATTAAGAAGACGTAGATCTTTAGAGGGTTTGAAACAAAATGTAAACAGTTAAAAACTAATCCAACAGTAACAACTTTCTTATTTTGCAAGTAAAAACCTTACCTTGTTTATCACATATAAAAACACTAGCAAGCCAACCAGCGAATGTAATCTGCTAAATATTAAAATTTTATTGTTAGTTGACATCTTCACTAATGCACTAATGTTTATCTTAGTAATCACTAACTAGTAACGAGTTAATATTGTTTTAAATTGTTAAATAAACTTTGTATCATTATCCGTCTTAGTTACCAATGTCTTTGCTAGTGCAAAAATCGTAAACAGATTTTAGTTTTAACTATCTATCCGAGTACCGAGCTCCTCCTTTAGACCGTCTCAATACTCAACTGTCGGATGTCAAAAATTTCCGCCGATTTTATTGTTTAGGTGAATATGCTCTTCTATGATTGGTTCACAGAAAATCGAATGAGGTAATTATGCACTAGGTGGGGATTTCATTATCTTGTATTTTTATAAACTAAAAACAATCGTTTGTTTTAGATAAGATCCATTCAAAGGTTCACTAAGAAATGTATAATAAAAAAAATTATTTAACAAGTTTAAAAAAGAGTATTGTGATGGATCATTTGATAATAAAGGTTCATAATTAAAACATCATTGTTGCAAATTTTATAATAAGATGTACAATAAATACAAATCATCAATAAGCACGTTAAAGGTTTTGCATAAATATGAAAATAACAAATATAAGTTGATATTTTTAATAAAAAGTGCTCTAGGTTTGTTTTGATTTGATTCTGTCAGTGGACTCTGAACCGTACACCAAACAAAAAACATCGAGGACTTCTAGTTTTTTATAAACCAATCACCGGCGTTAACGAAATGTCATGCTACCTGTGCATGCTGCACACATAGAGGTTATTACCACAGAAAGGCAAATTTCAGAGTAGTGGTGGTACAAGCTGTTATTTTTTAGTAACAGCTCCATTACGTTCCTGTTCCGTTAATGAAGCTGTTACTTTTTAACAGTTCTAACGCAAAAATCCTAATAATCTGATTCTGATTCTAGAAACAGAAATAAGTAACCCACTTTGGTTAACATGCAACGGTAGTAAAATTTGAAATCAACAGAACGCGAAAAATAAATAATTGTCTAGAATTAGAAGGGACGTTTCAAGGAAAGATTTTTAGTCTAGGCAAATAACACCTGTTCCACTCTAAAGAATTCAACATTAAGTATTTATTAATATGCAACGCATGTTAATGTTTTGGTGTGATACAAAAATCGACTTTATGTTGGTATAATGTAAAAATGTTGCCAATTGAGAACGGCAGTATTTGTATCATCCCAACTTCAGACCAAAAATGCTAGAGTTGTTGTTCTGTTATCTGTTGTTTATTTTTTGAGGTTATATCAGATTAAGGAAGAAATATTTATGAGTACAATCTTGCGTTAATTCAATTGTATTGTATAAATAAAAGTGTACCCTTGATCTTCATTTCAAATAAAGGATAAACATGTAAGTTCTGCAAATTTTTATTCTTTTTGTTTTAACCAAATTTTTAGCGCAATACTAATTAAATTTTAAAATATTTCAGAATGGAAAAATTGGTAAAATGCCCTTTTAATTCACAACATATTATGACCGAGAGTTCTCTTCAAAGACATATAATTCGCTGTATGATAAACTACCGCAATTTTGTCACATGTCCTTATAATGCCTTGCATCGTTTGGCTAATAATGATTTGCTAGCAAAACATATGTTAACTTGTGATTCAAAGGAAAAAGCACATATTTTTCATGAGCTCACACCTTCATTTACAATAAAAACTAACGTTCACTTGGAGAATATTAGAGATTTTAATTTGGAATTAGAAAATTGGGATGAACAATATTGAAATGTATTAATTACTGTTTCCCAATTAAATTATGTTTTACTTCACTTATTATGTTACACATATTAGTATTGAAGTTGAAATTTTTTATAAATTAATAATTACATTACATTGTAAAATGTATAAAACATTCTAATACCAAATGAAGGCCTGCAGTCTAGAGCTGATTGGATTTTTCTAAATTTATTGACTTTCTTAACAAATACAGGAAAGTTTGTTTTTTGTTTAAAATTTTGTAATAAATTTATTTGTTATTAAACGACTTTTATTTCCTATACCTAAAAATACAATTACAATTTAAATAAAATTGTGAAATTTTGTGCACTTAAAATTTAAATTCTCAGTGACACGCTAAAGACAAAACTTCAGAATAAGAATCTGTACAATATACAAAATATTGTAGGTTTTCAGTATTTATTTCTTTTTTTTTTTGGGGAATACTCCTCTGCCGGTTGGTTTATAATATTAGGATACATTTAAAAAAACGAAACTAGTGATGCTTTAACATTGTATATTACAAAAATGTAAAACTTACAAATAAAAGTTCTTACATACAAATTCAATACAAATGAATTTTTTTAATTAAAACGTGCAGGTATAAATTTACAAAAATAAATCATGTCTGCATAAACTAAATGATTCCTTATTAAATCTAACAACAAAGACAGTTGAAAGAAGCATTATGTTCTAACTGAATGTGATTTTAGCCATGTAAACTAACAAGAACGATTATGACTATGATGGCAAAAAATTTGAAATAAGTTTTAATTTTTTTTTATTAATCATAAATAACAAATTTTTTATTGAAAAACCGTTAAAACCAGTAAGTTAATAAACAAAATTAGTTTGAAATAATGACTCACGTGGTTAACCAAAGCCGAATTTAAATCTATCTAGGACCACTAAATCGATAAAATTACGAAGTAGATTCTCTGCCAATGGTAACTTTCATGAAAAAACCCCGCACAAATCAATTGGGAATTGGCTGAAATTTGGTTATGTTGCAGTTTATACATTTTTGATCAAGTCTTCATGGGCCAGAGACCTAAAAATGGACAGTTTTTTCTGGTATCAAAGGTAAAAAGTTGCAGATCTGTTGCATCTGAGAAGAACGGCCCTCGAATTGCAAATATATATCCATCCGGAGCAACTACTAGAGCTGGTTTTATCAAGTGTCGACTTTTAGGATTTAGGATTGTCAGAGAGCTCTTAAATTGCTACTTTAAGGAATAGAGCCATAGGTACCGTCGATGGCCGCAATTACTCCGGGAATATTTGGCTCTGGATTATATAGATTGTTGGTGAATTCTGTTACGTGTCTTTCAATATAAAGATTTCTTGTTATAGCATCAAATCCTATATTATTAGGAACAAAACATCAAGCTATTGTCTAACCATAGCGATTGTCAGACTTGTTAACTGTACTTACATATTTTACGTGCCAGTGAGAAAATCGTCCGAAAGGCACTAGCGTAGTTTACATAGAAACAGTAACAGATCTTTTTATTGATATCTATCAAACCGTTTTGACAAGGTACTCTGTCACAATAAGTAAACAGATCCTGAAACTGTTGTTTGGTCACAGGAAAAAAAACTTTTGAACTCCTCATAAGAAAAACTATTCTCATCATCGAATCTTGCAAGACTCTTGGCCACAGTAGGAAGTCTTTGCAAGAAATTGTAGAGTTGAGGTCCCCTGATAAGGTATGGTCTGTTAATCCAACATAACCTGTTGATGAAGGGTTTTAAATTAAAAATACAACCTCAGTCATCTAAATGATGTTGACATGACTTCACATTTTCAGTAATATAAATATTTGCAATGATGAAAACTTTTGCTTTACATTCAACTGACAATATATGTAAATCATCAACAGCCTCATAAATCAGACAAGTACCATTTCTGGTTTGCATTAACACATTCAGCCTCAAACAAGCTGGATCCTGTTCCATTGCTATCAATTTATTCCTAATTGATTGATTACAGTTAGTACATACTTTTGTATTAGGCATAACATCAAAAGGTGGTCTATCCAATCCCTTCCGTCTACGTATGGCGATTGCACATTTATAGGCATTTTCTTCTCCGTCTATTCTAGTCATGCGTCTAGGGGTAAATCGCCCATCACACACAACAAATAAGAACGTTTCTTAAAGCCCTATCCAAAATAATGCGAGACCATCAACACAAAACATTAGTTGTATAACGATGCTGATAAAACTAATCAACGGGGTGTTACTAATTGTCACTATTATAAAGCTTCTGTCTCCTGAAAATTATTGTTGGGTGGATACGAGAACATATTAATATGAGGTTATTTTTTATAGTTGTATCTTATGATTTTGTCCTACAATTGAAATAAAACTCGTATGGAGGTAGAAATCTGAGTGAATCTTATACTTGTACGTATATAAATAAATTACCCTAGAAATCATAGCCAATCTCTTATCGGAGCACCAAAGTAAGAGATGCAAATTCATATTCGATCGCATGAGAGATATGTGCTAGTCGCAACTTTCGACCTTTGATACTGAAAAAAATGTCCATTTTTAGGTCTCGGGCCCATGCAGCCCATTGATCAGAAAGGTATTGTTTTTTATTGTTTCGTCTTTTTGGAATGAGCGTACTAGTTTTAATGTTATTAATTTGGGAACAAAACCAAAAATATTTATCTTAAAATAAAGTTATTTTGCTAACAATCATTTAGAGATAAATGAAGACTTGTAAATCAAAAGGGTCTTTGTGTCGAAACATTTTGTTCCTAGTAAATTGACAGTTTATACAGGATGTAACAAAAAGGTAAGTCATAAATTGAACCACATATTCTGGGTTCAAAAATAACTCGATTGAACACCTTAATGCAAATTTGCACACAAAAAAGTTGACAGCCCTTGAAAAGCAAAAAATGAAATATTCCAATATTTCATTAACTGTTAAACATTTTGTAATGAAAATGGATACATGGCTGTCTTATCGTAAGAGCATCTTTTTTATATAAAACCACGAAATCTGTACAGCCCTTAAAAATTTTACGAGGGTTTTGAACCCCTAAAACCCCCCAAACTTTTCTATGCGTTACAATTAAATTAGTATTGTAACAAGATTCGTTTAATAAATCATTTTTGAATTTTTTTGCCTCCTAATATTTTCGAAAAGCCCCAGCTATTATAGAGATGCGGCCTCTTTTTCAGTATTGAAAAAACTATTGTGCATTTTAAGAATGTTTGGTCAGGCTAAAACAAGGTTTCAGATAATTATCTGTAATTCTGGTAAACACAGGTGAATGCCAAGGGAATAGTGTGGCAGCTGCAAGGCGTTATGCGGAAAAAATATCCCAATCGGAATACACCAGACAGACGATTTTTTCTTTCCATTGATCGTCGTTTACGTTAGACGGGTATTTTGCGACCGCAACTTGCTGGTAAAAGTGGTCATCCAAAAATGGATACAAACGATGAGGAGATTTTAGAATAAGTCTAAGAAAACCCTGGAAGCAGTACAAGGGTAATAGCTGCTCAATTAGATTTTGGTCACATGATGGTTTGGAGAAGATTGAAGGAACAGCAGCTTCATCACTATCACTTAACAACCGTTCAAGAATTACTAGATAAAGATTATCCTAAAAGAATGGGATTTTGCGACTGCTTCTTAACGGAAAACAATCGAAATATCAATTTCATTGAATGTCAATGTCAATGCCCTAATGCACCTATTTCTTATTCGCTGACAAAAAAAATTTTAGTTTTCTATATTTATATTTTAATAATAATGTGATAGAAGACTTGCAAACCATGAGAATACAGAGTTGGGGTAATCGCTTAGGAGACATACCGTTGTGAAGGCGAGTTGTAGAAAAGACCAAAGCGCACACTGGGCTGTAGAGATAATTTATGATGATGACAAATTACAAATGATAAGAACAATGGGATATTCCTGTAAGACAGGTGATGGAAGAGTTAGATTGGCTAAGTTTTGTAGAAATGATATTTGTTGACGTCATGACGTATGTTTTTAAAATTGATAAAGACCTCACCCCAAAATATTTAAAGATAACACCTAGGATGGCTGAAATACATCGTTACAATACAAGAATGAAAGACGAAATGGATAGAATTAATAATTAAACGGAAAAAAAATCAAAAGAGGGGGCTTGATAAGATTTTAAGTGATAGGAGAGAATAAAAAAAATGGTGCAGCATAAATGGATAGAAGTTGCAAGATATTCATATTAATTTCTAACTACTAAGTATCTGCAACAACAACAGATCCTTTCGATTGTTATTGGAACCATTTTGTAGATCCTACTGAAACAATTAAGTCAAAAAGTCTGGTAGATGCTTTTAATTTACAACTCTTCAATTATTTAAGCCTCAAGGAAGAGAAAGTATACAATTGACTTATTTAAAAAAAAAAAGTTTGGTTTTCCATGTGCCTGAGAGCCATCCTCTTCAGTTTAGAATTTTAAAATGTGAAACGCGTTTATAATTCCTATAGATGAATTTTTTTGACCTGTTCTCGGGTAAAAAGTCATTAACCTTTGTCACACCAAAATCTCATGTATAACAATAAATAAAATAAGTGTACTTATTTTTATTGCGGTAAAATAAAATACGAAAATATCACGGTTATTGGTGTTGGGGCCAAAGTAAATTTACATATTAAATATTTAAAGATCACAAAAATATTAACGGGAAAAATTCACTTATATTGTCATCAGTGAAATTTTTCATGTTAATTTGCCCAAATGGCCCTTAAATGAACGAGATCACAGTATATCAGTTCGGTCCATTTTTATATATACAGGGTAATTTATAAGAGAGTCGCACTGTCAAATTTCTGGAAATGCTTCTCACAATCGGACATCTTCGAAAAAATGTTCTTATAAACAGGTTGTTCAAAAGAATGGGTCACGTGGACGTGACGTTTCAACTTCACAACGGTAGAAAGAGTGACGTACAACTCCAGATCTATTTGTTAAAAAGTGGCATCGGCTGGTAACATAAACCACTTGAATGTTAATTAATCACAAATAACACCACACTATTGTTCCTTAAACCTAAATAATTGTCAAAAAGCTTACTGTAAACTCAAAAAAGTCATTTGTTATACCACCAATCTCGAGCAGTGACATCATTTGTACGACACCCTTTCTACTGATATAAAAAAGTGACCACATTCTGCACGTCACCCATAAAAATATTTAGATGTCTATCTACACAGGTGCGTCGCGTGTCAGTTCATTACTTTCGTATCTCCTGCTTTGGGGTTTAAAGTGATCCAAGCTGATCCAACCAAATTGCGCCAATGGCTCATGACCTTCATGCAAGATCGTTCCTTACATGTGGCAGTTGATGAGTAGTAAACCAATGCCGGGGTCTCCCGAAGTTCCATCCAGTTCCCCACCCTATTTCTTTTAAACATCAACGACCTCTTGAAAACCACCACGAACCCCATTTACAGTTTCACAGACGACAGCACACTTGTCTTAACTTTCACATCCTATTGATCACTTTCGGTGAATGATACAAATAGACTCAGGCAGAAACAGGTTGACTCCATCAAAAGAGATCTTGAAGCAATCGTCGAGTTGGGAACCAACAATCTTGTTCAGTTCAACGCCCAGAAAACACAAAGCGCCACGTTTTCCAAGAAAGTGAATTCCTTAAATCATTCCATTACAATGTTCGGAAATACCCTTGAATTAAGTCCCTCCATCTCGATTTTGGGAGTCACGGTGTCTAATAATATGCCTTGGCATGACCATGTTGCTAACATCGCAAAGTCAGCAAGCCAGAGGCTTGGTTTTCTGTGGAAAGCTAGAAAGTTTTTTACTCCTGATCAACTTTTGACGACGAACAAGGCTCAAATCCGACCTCTACTGGAGTATTGCTCGCACAAGACATTCCTCTACAACTATTTCCATGGCAGATGCTCCAGAGAAAAAACTTTTATACCACCACTGGCCACATTCGGCCGAAGAACTCGGTACGCTGATCAGTCTCACCCATTTACTCTCAAGATTGACACTACAAGGACCAATCTCCATCAAGAATCCTTCTTTTACAGGGCTGCTACGGAATGAAACAAGATTCCAAAATCAGTTTTTCCAGATAACTATGACCTGCAACTTTTCAAAAAGCGGGTCCACAATCATCTCCTTTCTATATTCCATCCCCCTTCTAATAGTCGCAGTGCGGACCGTCCGCGGCCCACACGATAGGTCTACCCTTTTTGCGACTATTTTCAATAAAAAAAAAACTGATCCACTTGCGTCTGTGCAAACGTATCTTCTATTTTGCTTTTACTTACGAATTTGCGCAATTAAAAGCGGAAAGAAAATAAGTTTGCGCAGGCGCAAGCTGATGATTTCAACACTTTTAGGATCACTTTAAACCTTTAAAACATAGCTATTGAAAAATAGTATTTTTCTGTGGACTCTTATGCGAGTGGATCCCCACTCGTCCGGCGCAGTTCAGTGTCAGTGTTGTCAGTATCAGTTCCGTGATTTTTAAATTCGTTGCCAACGATATTTTTACAATTTTACGGACGTGATTTTTGTGAGTTACAATGGACGACGAATTGAGTTTAAGAGGAAGTATCCGGTTTTGTACTATCTATCCAACCCAAAACTTTTCCCTCCGGCGGAAGGAAAAGGTAAAGTAAAACTGCCGCTGGTGCCGCAGTCAGCTCAGAACAATTATGGCCTAATTATTGTAAGTTTAAAAAAAAACACTTTAGGTGTGATTTAAAGTGAAATCTTACATATACCTTAAAGTTAGTTTTTACAGTCCACAAATTAGTTCATGTAGTAACCAAATCGAAAAGACAAAATACAAGTGGAAATCACTGATCATACAGGCTTGCCACGAGTTAGCAGTTTCTAGATTTGGGAAAAAGGTTGCTCCAATATTAGACGAAGAAGAGCAGGAAAATTGGGACAAATTTTGCAGAAAGAGAAAAAGACGTTTTTGGGTGGATGAAACCCTAAAAAAATGCCATGAAGAGAAATCATAAGGAGTTTCAATTTCTCGGATATATTCAATAAGAATTCCATCTTGTTCCGACAAAAAAGTGCACTTTATCTTGTTTTGTTACTATTAAATTGAACTAAACAACAATTGCCGGTTGACTACCGACCGAAAAGAATTCACACTTGTCGGAACGCCATGTGTTTCGGAAGAACATCGCGTGCAAAGGCCGTCGCTTGCTGATACGTTGCGCGCATAGTGTGAATGAAATCCACAAGAATCAATAATAAAGACATTTTGACGAGCTGGTGCCCCGCCTGTGCCGGGTACTTGCCTTGCACGAAAGTGAGAATCGACATTAAAGAATAATGGGCGAATATGGAAAGGAGCAGAATAAAATTTGGGGTTTACCACCCCCTGTCGGTACTTGTGATAAGATTTCACCTGTCAGATGCCGGATTGACATATTTTTTATTTAATTCTATGACAACAAGCGGTGTTAACACTTTATAAAAATTGGATAGTTCCACCTAACTGTAAACTTAGTAGCAATCGCCAATCTACAATTGTAAAACATTTACTTTACAGTTCCTAAAAACAATTTATCACAAAATAATTTAAAGTCAACCGCAACTGCTGCGTTTTTTATCTACAATTTTCGAGCGTTTTATAAATATGAAAAAAACTAAATTACTAAATAATTTGCTGCATTTTTTTAAGACCGACTTTCACACCGCGTCTTAGTAAGTTTTCTTCGTCAGAATCTCTGTTCAACGATTTTCTTTCTTCGGAGCTACCGCAATTCTTGTATTTCTCTTTCGACCTCCCTTTTCTGTTGCATTCAATTTTGCAAATCGACTTTCCTGAATTTAAGGAACTCTGGACTAAATGTTTAATTTCTGGACAGGACGAACTGTCGCTTTTTATGTGACAGTTGTCCGAATCTTCGGAATATTTTTTTCTGGTGGTTCTGGATTTTCTAGACCTAAAAATAATTAATTTTAAGATAAGATCGGACTAGTAAAAGTACGCATTATTTACCGCCACATGAAGTTAAAAATAAAAAAATTAATTAATAGCTTTAGAGCCTACGACTCACTTAAGAATACTAGTGGAAATAAATTATAGTTTAAAAAACTAAAAAACACGCTTTTAGTGTTAATTAAACTAAAAAGTAAAAAATAATTCTTAACATAGGAATAAAATTACTGACGGGAAAATTAATGTCACTGTTCTAAAAGCGTGTATGACTTTTTTAAATTAACTCTGCGTTTCGGAATGAAACTAGTAAAAATTTAAGCTTATTAGGAAAATGAGAAAAGAAAGGATAAAGGACTTAAAGGAAAACCTTTAAAAATGTCATACAAAGCATCCCACACTTTTAGAACAGTGACATTAATTTTCTCGTAAGTAATTTTATTCCCGTGTTAAAAATTATTTTTACTTGGATTAACTCTAAAAGCGTGTTTTTTAGTTTTTTTTAAATTATAATTTATTTTTCGCTTTTTAGTTCCATTTGTTTTACTCACTAAAAAAATTATGTATTAAATGGTAAAAACACAAAAAAAATGCATCGGCTGGGAATCGAACCCGGGCCGCCCGCGTAACAGGCGAGCATTCTACCACTGAACTAGCGATGCGATGAACTATGTTAATATTTATTCAGCGCGCATGCGTAGTTCACGCACTAGTTCTATCTCTCTTACTCTCATGCAAAGGATCCCTGAAGAAATTTATGAATCCTGGCGAAAGTAATCAGGATAATAGGATATTTTGATCAAATTATTGCATTGTCGTCGGTCTTTGACAAGTGTGCAAAGTTTAAATTAAATCTGATTGCTGAAAGTAGGGCGAAATCGTGGCCAAAAAGTCAGTTATAAACATACATACAAGCAAACAAGATACAAGTGAAACTAATATAAGCGTGTTAAAAAGTTATAAAAACTACTGATATTTTTTCGATTAGCACTTATTTAAAAATAATACGAAAGTTTTATTTAACCGAGACGAGCTCTCGGAAAGTAGACACGCTCTTTACTCGAATAAAAACTACAAGAGACAAACTTAAATTTATTTACAGAATCTTATCCTAACTATTCTTAAAAAATTTAAGAGTGGCTTGCAGATATTGCGAAGGATTTCAAAAAAATCAGTTGTTTTTGAAAAGAAACACATTTTTTAAAGCTCTGTTAATAATTTTAGAAGGAAATTTCCTAGACAACTTTTATTAATCCTCAGGTTTGGATTAAACAAAGTGCATCTTTAAACGTGAATAAATATTTCAATAATAATCGACAAATTCACGACTTACCGTCTGCTTGAATGAGAATCTCGCCCCGAACTTTTCCTGCTTCGTTTTTCTAGTTCATAATTTTTATTATATTTTTCAGAATCTTCCGTATCACTGGACGAATTTATTTCTTCAATGTGTATCCCTTCTCGAAGAGATTTCAATGCGAGTTCGTCATTTAAATCCAAATTGTTTGCGTGATTGCTCACTTTCATATTGAAAGTACTTTCTGATATCGTAACAGAGACATTTTCATCTTCACTGCCACTTCTATAACAAAAAATATCCACGTTTTTTATGAACAAGCAGTATTGGTGGATTTACAACATTTTTAGGCACTCACATTGGACAAAAGATAATCCTTACGAGAAGTGTAACATTTTCAAAAAATACTCTATACAATTTCGTTTTATTCTTTATCCGAAATGTATGTTTCTACATTTTTCGATGGATGTTACAATGGGTAACGTGCACTGACGTTTCAGCTCGACAACGGTAAAAGAGTGACATACATGTGACGTCACAGCTTGAGATTCTATCTATCTGTCAACAAGTGACCTAGGCTACAGGTAACATAAACCCCATTTTTTAACACTTTAATATTAATGTTTAGTCTTCAAAAATCACTAATAACACCACAATATGGTTCCTTACACCTAAATAATTGTCAAAAAGCTCCCTGTAATTAAAAGGAAACCAAAAAAGCTCAAAAAATCACAACCGTTAAACAAACACACGTAACCTTATCAAAGATATGTCACGTGCACGTTACCCATCTCAAGCAGTGACGTCACCCTTTTTACCGATGTCAAAAAGTGGTCACGTGCTGCACGTCAAAATTTTAGACAGGGATATGTAATCATGCTGTTTTACAGTGTCCACGATAAGGCAGAGACAGGTAAGCAACCTTGTATTTTATCTCTGAAAACATCTAACGAAAGGCGCTGCTCCAGAAGTTTCATTTCAGAAGGACAGGGACAAAGATTAAAGGGATCGTTAATAATTTTCATATAATACAAAAGCAACGGCTGACTTTAAAAGCAGTTTTACAAGAAGTATGCAATGCACAAGTAGGTTTTGAAAGTGGACAGTCAACTTTAAGGTAATTTTTAAATTAGGTTTTTGGTGGCAAAAAACAACCGATAATAGAGATGTATTAATGGAAAGTTATGATTTGAGATAAAAGCGTTTAGAATAAGAGAGTAATTTTTATTTTGTCAGTGGCGAAAAGAGCAACCCCTAATCTCCAAACTATCAATTTATACATTTTTTATTTAATTTTAATACATTTTTTGCATTTACGATACGTCACTGGTACCCAATTCAGTATGAATCGGCACTGCACATCTGCTGACTTTGGGAATGTGGTGGGGCCCGTTGACAGGCCTCTTTTTTTTTTAATTCAAGTCTACAAAATTCAAAAATCTATTTACAAATATACATATAGTCACGCCTTTTTCCCGTAGGGGTAGGCAGAGACCACTTCCGCTACGGTTCTTACACACATCTTTTTCTTCCCCTACTTTCATCAGTGCTCTCATACATGCTCGTCGGTTGTTGGTAATCATGACCTGGCCTTTCTTCAAAACAATGTTGATCTGATCGAGATATGTTCGCCGAGGTCGACCTCTACCGACTTCCGTTCATTCACACTCGTCTTATAAATGTGTTTCGTCAATCTTCCTTCAACCATCCTTTCTATGTGTCCAAACCATCTAAGCATTTGATTTTCAGGGCATCATGCATAACATTAACCATCGCCTGCAACTCATCTTCAGATGACGCTAATATGACTTGATCATTGGTGTAAAGAAGGCATTTGACGATCAAATCATTCATTTTCAATCCATACACACTCTCTTTCAAATATTTTTAACAATCGTCTATGTATAAGTTAAAACAGCCATGGCGAAGCCACACATTCCTGTCTCACATCTTTTTCGATGTTAAACCAGTCCGTGTAAGCTTCGTTTATCCTGACAAAAGCAGTGGAATCCTCGTAAAGTGATTTCAGTGCTCACCGCTCACCCCATACATAGACAATGTCGACCACAATTCACTCCTTACCACTCTGTCATAGGCCTTTTCCAAGTCTATAAAAGCGCAATAGACCTGACCTCTAGTCAATAATTTTTCGACTATACCTCGTAATGCAAAGACCTGATCTATACATCTCCTTCCTCTTCTAAATCCTGCTTGCGTATCCCATATCATCTTCTCAGTTTCATTCGCGACTCTTTTAGTCAATATCTTTGCATACAGTTTGCCGACTATGCTGAGTAAACTAATACCTCGGTAGTTCTTACAGTCCTTCTGCGAACCTTTTCCCTTGTAAAGCGGCACGATATATAGAGAGAGTTGATTTAACAAATTCTTACCACAGAAACTACTTACCTATAATTATTAATGTTACAAGGAATACGTAGTTTTCCTTTTGACAGCAAATTATTTATGTGGGTACCGTCAAGACCGGCGTTGCCAGTACGCCTATTTAAATTCGGTCTAAAACTTTTGACGTCTGCAGTGTTGGTCAAAGCGTTTATAATTTGTAAATGCGAATCCAAACTCGTGCTGCTATCGCGTTTCGTTCCTGATTTGGAAAGTCTTCTCGACGTGTGGCCCACATTTCTGGAATGACTTCTGAAATGCCTGTTCGTTTTGTGTCTGCTTCTGTGCCTTCTAGAATTCACCTGGTTAAATAAAAGTAATTATTTATGGATATGTTCAAAATAGAATAATCAAAAATGTTGGAACGATTGAGACAATAATTGAAACTTATACTTTTGCTCTTTTAACTACAAACAAATTTTGAGAAAAATTTGAAGAAATAAGACAGAACTGGAAATTACAGAGAAAGTTCACGGTCATATGCAATAGATAAAACAGGTTCCATTAGAGCAGGTACTGTAGCTGTCATTTATTTTTATTTGCCAATGGATAGTTTTTTTAGCTGTTTTTTAGGTCCTAAGCATGGAAACCAAGTCTCATCGCCAGTAATTATGCATTTCAGATCATTACCAGTCATAGAAAGCATCTTTCCAGCCACTTTAACACGACGTTATTTTTCAAAACACATTCAAATTTTTTGGAAGAAGACGAGAAATCACACGAGACAAACCAACATTGTTTGTAGTGATCCTTTAAGTATATCAACAATATTTACAAGGTCTTTTTGAGTCAATCGACGATTGGATAGTACAAGCTCCTTGATTTTGTTGATGTTTTTAGCAGTAGTTGAGGTTGATGGCATTCCTGATCTAGTTCCACCTTCAACTACTTCACGACCCTCACCAAATGATTTTTACCACTTAAAAATTGTAATATTTTGTGATAAACATTCATCGCTATAACAATTTTGTAAAATTTTTCAAGGTACCAGAACAAGCAATTTTATTTTTTTTGGCAAAATTCAATGCAAATTCTTTGTTTATCTTAAAAATTACTGACAATAATTTACAAAAAACGCTGCAATTTCCACTAATAAGTGTCATGAAATTTATGTCAGCTGTTCAAAATGGTCATACCAACTTAAAAAAATACAGTTTCAAGACGATACAAAAAAAGCGGGTTGTAACAAACCTTTTGACTACTAAAGTACTAAACAGTGGAACACAAGTTGGCATGTAGTATTACCTGAATTTGCTTCATTAGTAAAACACAGAATGGTAAAGTAAGGTTGTTGAAATAATTCAAAAAAAATTTGTACCTTCTGTTTGGGAAAGGTGAGAACTAGGCAACTCTGGAAGTAGTTTTTTGAATTTTTTAAATAACCATTTTCAGCGTGACGGTTGTTTAAAATTTCACTAAAACTTACAGGGCAGAAGTTTTGCCCAAAGGACAAGACCGAGTTCGAAGATGGGCCATAACGGTACATTCCTTCAGGTAGCTGCCATACAAGGTGATTCTCAAATTTACCGCATTTTGTACTTTTCGCTAGGACGTTGAAACGTATTTTTTTTTACTTTCCCCTCACCGTCGCACAAATGTGCTCACAAAAAAACTATAAATTATTGAATGAATTGTAGTTTCATTCATGATTATGAAGAATAATACTGGAGCTGATTGAAAAATTTAGAACAGATTAATTAAATAGCAGATGCAAATTATTTTAATTATAATTAGAATGAATGAGATATATTATTGCTCATTCTGTTCCATTTTCAAAGAATATTCGAAGCAAGCAACATAAATATTGCTTTCATTTTATTCTTATCAACAAAATAAAATTAATGGATTCATAAAAAGAAATAACATAATTATGATCGGAGTCAAAGACGAACACAACCGACTCTCCATATCCATAATTATTCTATGATACAATAGCGGTAAATTCTCTTTAAAAATTCACTCAAATGGGTGGAAAAAAACAGAAATTTTTTGCAAGCGGCTGATGCACTTTGATGCAACAGGTGTCCGAAATGATTGCAAAAAAAATATGTATTTGTAGTTAGTGTTGAAAATATCGAATATAATTCAGTTCCCTCTTTCGTTTCGACGGTGTAATTTGAATGAACTTTTGGTGGACTTCATCGACATATTTTACTAATTTAAGCTTCGCATTCACTAGGAGACAAATTGTCGCAGAACATGTCTAGAAACATTGTTTCTACGTGTCGCAGAACATGTCTCATGTTTTGGCTCGCGAGCCAGATCTTTCTGAGACATCAGTCCCGCGACAGATGTCGGCGAGTGTAGACGCGTACGCGAGTTGTTCTATCAACATGCCCGTAGAGTGGAGCAATCAGTTAGTGCTAAAACTTATCGAGCTTTACGAAAGCAATGGATGTTTGTGGGACACGAATAACCGTGACTACAAAAATAAAATAAAGAAAAATTATGCTTGAGAGGGGTTAGCCAATGGTCTTCAAATACCTAGGAAAGATGTAGAAGCGAAGTCTGGTGTCAGGACCAACAGCATTCCGTAATATTGTGTCTTGTATAGTTATGGTAGGCCCGATCATTTCTAATGAAACTTCAAAATTACTCGATGTCATACGAGTGAAATTTTCAAATGATCAGACCTTCGAAGATCACGTAGAATATTAACTCTGCTTTCTCTTTGTGATAAGTAGTTTCGCACCCACCACCTTTTTCTTTTTATAACGTTTCGGTAAACTACTCAATATAATATATATGTACGCAACACTAACTGCCACGACTTCCTCGGGCAACATCTCTGCGGCGACTGACCGGTATGGACACGGAAAATGTCTCGCGACATGTTGCCAACATGTTCCGAGAACACGCACCGCAAATGTTCTGGCACATGTCTCACAACTTGTCTCCTAGTCAATTCGAGGCTTTAAATAAACTTTTGTATCGTAAGTCACGTCGGCTCTATTCGTCAGTGCCGACCGACGCCGGCGGCAGCGAACTAGGCAGCGATGAGTCGTAAGTCTGCAAAGAGTGCGAGACAGATTTTTACCATTTCACACACTTGCAATGGCGACATATTTTTTTCTCTCTCATGAGACACCGCCTACAACGTAAGAGATTTTTATCTCCCGGTTTACCCCCCGAATTTAATTTGACCTCTAATATGATATATTTATTATGAACAAAAAACTAGTAACACTTCAGCCAATTTATAAAAATAGGTCTAATAGATCTATTTCTAAATTTCTACAAAACTAATACGCTGCTTTAACGAGTCATTTCGCTTTTGGCAATGCCAAATGGCACTGTCAAGAGCGAAGGCGGCTTTATTTTACCTTTCTAGTGGCCTTTAATTCCGCGATCTGTACAGACACTTGACTATCGCCGGAATTTCTTCTACTTTCGATGCTGACGTGCCTAAAATTCAAACTAACTTCGCTGTCCACGGAATAATTATTGCTCGACACTGAATAAGCAACTTCGTTTGGTACGGCGCCTCTCCTGTTAACTAATCTTGGTAAATTGGCCGCCCACGTTGTACTCAGTTCGTTACTAGCGGCACTGTTCAATTCAAATTGGAGTCCAACGGGATCGGTGTGATTTTGGCACAGGATCGATATTTGACCGCCGTCGTTGAACTTTTTTCTTTTTGCGAATGCCTGGGCGATGATTTTGTGCTTCTGAAGTTTCATCGGTTCTTCTATTTCACAATGAAATTTCCTAAAAATCAAATTTATATTTTATCGTTACCTGTTTTATCACTTTATTAAATATATTATTGTTACGATATTTACTCTTTGGGTCCGATGATTCTAAATACTCAGTACAATAACTAAATAATTTTTTCCAATATTTCTCCACAATAAATTTTACTTTACAAATCACTTAGTATTCACAACTGTATAACACTTAATAGTTACTTCAAATACTTGATTTCAAACTAAACTAAAACTTCCGCGACCGCTGCCTTTTTTTATATTTATCCAAATTGTTACTAGAAGGAACGCGAGTTTTTGACATTGCTTCGGGATTATTAGCCGTTGTATTCTAGATTTGTAGGATCTTTTTCAATCGTTGGCGGCCATAATTATGCATTCCAGCGCACGGGCTTAAAATATCGTAACATTACTTTTAAAACAAAGACGATATTATTTTTTATCATTCCTTCCCTATTTTTGTTTATTTTCGGAGAAAATAAAGTTGCTATCGTAAGAGGGTAGTGTTGTATAATCAGTTGTAAAACAACCTTACTTCTTTAGTCATATGTTAATCTGATCAAGTGTACTCATCCGATCAACTGTCATATGATGATGTATTTTGTGTTAACTTGACGTGATTGAATTTGGACAATTGTAAGACGATAAAAAAATGGTAGCGGTAAGCTGCAAGTATAGCGATACAAGATACAAAAATAAATATTAAATAAAATAAAGTTAAAAAGCGTAATAGATATATCATTTAAACCAGAGGTCCCCAAACTTTTTTGTCTCTTGCTATGTTTTACGGTTAGCTAATATTGCATTTTTGCAAATTCATCAACTTTAAATGCGTTTTTAATTGATTTCAAATTGTAGTGAGGTGTAAAATGAAAAAACAATAAAAAAACATGCGCTAACTTTCATACATTTTTTAATGATATTCACATTAAAACGAACCAAAATAAAATTTAGTAACAACATAAAATCACCAAGCAAAAAATAAATTCTTTTTAGTGGGAGGGATAAGCCTTATGTTTTGATAGATTTGTTTGTATTTGACATCAATTTACTTAGATTTAATCTTAAATCTTCTTGGTTAGGTTAGGTTAGGTTCTTGGTTAGTGATGTCCAGTTTGTTTCTTTCTTCCTTTCCACTAGGTATGAGGATTGATTATCCATTGTAGTATTACCATATTCAAAACATCCCCAAACCTTATTTCAAAACCTGAATAAAGGGCATTTAAATGTTGAAAATAAGTTAAAGTGACATCTTCCTGGCAGTTTGTCTGTGGCAAATTGGGAAACTGGGAAAATTCACCCCGTCCAATGTTTAGCTTCATTTCTGACAAGAAATGATGAAGTTATGGACTTTGTTTTGATCAAATTTAGGTTATCACCTTGTAACTGCAAGTTAACCTAATTAAATTTACTAAACAAATCTGCAAAATAGGCAATGTCCGATTTACGGTATGATTAAATTTTGTTTATACAAGTTGAAAGTGTATTGCGACGACAAAGAGAATATACACTTACACAATTTTATGAGGTATATTAATTCGCTACTAATATTATATAATTGCGGCAATAAGTTTGTTCACAATACTTAAAACAGTACTATCGTCGTCGATCGTTTGTTACGTTTTCAAGTAAAAACTAAGCAACAAATCATCTGTGTGTGTGAGATCTCCCGTCTACATCCTAGGACCCCCAAATAATTTTTTTACTTACATAGACCACTTGGTGGTCGTCGACCTCTGGTGGTCGATATAGACCACTTTGGGTATCACTGATTTAAACAATTAACAGTATTGATAGTATAAAACATGGTCTCAGGTTGTGCTTATAAGTTCTGTGATAGGTGAAATAAGTGAGGATAAAGAAAGAGTAAGAAAACCAAAACAAAAACAGATCGGAAGAGAAACGACTAGATATTAAGACTATGAGCCATAATATAGATCTATCTATGTGAGGGATTGAAGTCATAGCAGTATTTACCTTCTGATGTATCTGCCCCAAGAATGCAACGTAGCATCGCACCAGATCCACGATGCCATCGCTATGCCAGATCCAAAAACGGCAATCAATTGTAATTGTAACATTGCCACACTAGGTCTTATATCTTGTTTACAATGTGGAGAATCTGAACTTAGACTTGTCAACTTGCACCTGAAGAAAATATTTAAATTAAAAAAAATGGCGATTTATTTATACTTTTTTTACTCTCTGAGTAACTGCAATCTGCCTAAGGCAATAAGGGTTTGATATGGTTGGGTGGATGACTTGTAGATAATTACTCCACTATGGTCCAGTACGGTCTTTGGTCGGCCAGTTTTGTTAATTTGATTGGGATTTGGATATGTATCATCAAAAAAGTAAGCTTACTTAAGCATACTTAAATTTTGTGTTATTTTTTTGTAACTCTATAAAATATACGTTATTAAAAAATGTGAAAAAGAATTATTATTACCGTAATAATTCTAAATATTAAAAAAATATAAGAACTTGATAAAAATATATCTATTGGCGACTGAGATTAAGATCGTTGCGCCAGAATGGTAGAAATTGGAACTACTGCCGGTTTGTTTGTTTGTGTATTTTTTTCATAAAAATATTGTCTGATACTTTTATTCAATATTAATATTTATAAGCATTAAAATGACTCTTTCACATTTCAGTTAGTGAGAAAACAATTTCAAATGTTTTAAAAAACACAAAATATGTTCAACAAGATAATGGGGAATTAAATTAAATTAAAGAACGATTCTATGGCCCATGCATTAATTATATTCGTAATAAATAGATGGCGTACTCCTTAGCATAGATCGCCAATAAAAAAATGATGCTTTTTGTTTAATTTAAAAAGCACTCTGAAATAGTGTTAACTAACATACATACATATAATCACGCCTTTTTTGCATAGTGGTAGACAGAGATCACTTCTTTCCACTTGCTACAGTTTTTAAACACATCTTTCTCTTCTACTTTTATCAACGCTCTCATACATGCCAGTCGGTTGTTGGTGTTCTTGACCTAGCCTTTCTTCAAAACAATGTCGATCTGATCAAGATACGTTCGCCGAGGTCGACCTCTACCGACTTCCCCATTCACTCTCGCCTTATAAATCTGTTTCGTCAATCTTCTTTCATCCATCCTTTCTACGTGTCCAAACCATCTAAGCATTCCTTTATCTATCTTTGTAACCACATCTTCTTTCTCACCACTCAGAGTCACTCCGACTATACTTCTCAGACTGCTCATCTCCGCAGCATTGATCTTACTAGCATAATAAATTAATACATAATAAATATTAAAGAACAGATAAAAAAGATAGGTATATTAAATAATTTTTTTTTTAACATCATTATAATGGTCTTGAAATATTTTTTTTCATGGATGATAACATTGAGAGAGAAAGCAATAGAATTCAATTTTATTTTACATTCTTGGTGTCTTAAAATTTGAAGACTCCCTTTAAATTTAAGTCGCTCTCGGTCCGGAACCAAGCCGCGACTGTATAGTGAAATATTCATCTGACGCAAACTGAACTGACGCTATTTATTTTTTGATACCTTTCTAGAAGGGTCTATCCTCACTGCCACTACCAAAGAGAGATACTGCCAGTTTTACCGTAGTGGCGTTAAATATACTCGCCAATGCACGGTACAAAAGTTTAAGATCTGTATATTTCCTACTTTAAATGTTTAAAATTATAATCAAGCATGGAAATAAAACCACTGGTATACTGTAATGAAAAAATCCATAACTTACAAAATATAATTCTGTAAGCTCTTGTTCCATTGCGCCGAATTTTCAAAAATATAATGATGATAACCAAATGTAATTATACAAAATACTATCATAAAAACTGTGAAAACCCCCATTCTCACGATGTTCGATCGGATTTTTCTACTGGAATGCTCGGATATAATTTCCCTGCTTTCTATTTTCACTTTTATCAAAAGAAGTAGTCCTAAAATTTCGATATTTTTAATACATTACTCATTAAATTACTGATAATGTGGCAAAAATGTTGCCAATTTGTGTAAATTCTACAAGATAAAGATAATCATGTTACCTTTGACTATAATATACCCAGACACTATCATTGCAGCTGCAAATGGCATCAGAAATAATCCTGCCCTAGCTGCCTTAGTTATGAATCCCACAAAACAAATACCAGTAACATAGTCTCCATCAATTTCCCCTATTGCCATTGTTGTAATTGTTAAAATTAGCGGAAAACTCCACGCAACTAGATGAAAATATGCCCTTTTTCGATCTACCCTATCTTGAATTTTTCCTAAAATTATGGTTACCTAATTTTAAATTATTTATTCCTAATAAAATATGATTGCAGTACTACAAATATAGTACGACCAGAAAATATATGGAAGCATTTTAATTTTAAATCGATTAAGAGAACTAATATTGTAGTACGCTTTGACTCACAGTATTTTGACTTATCTAAACGTCATTACATTAGTTGTTTTGCCAGTATTTGAAAACACAAAAATCAATATAATGACGCAAGTAGAAAAAAGACGTCTATTTCAACAATTATATGAAAACGGAGTTTGTGCTTTTTCCAGGACTAAGCAAGTCGACGGTTTACAATGTGACGAAAAGCATAAGAAATGGTATTGGTTTAAAACATGCCCGAGTTTCAAGGAAGACCACGTAAGTTACAAGTACCGGATTTGAGATCATTGCTGCAGATGGGTCGTAGAAATCCGCGACTGGGCTTTCGAAAAATCACGAAAAGATTTAATAGGCAATGTAGAATACCTATTGCTCCCGGAACTATTCGCCAAACTTTCTTGCGCAGTGGATACAGAACAAGAAAACCAAGAAGGATACCAACTATTAGTGACGAGCAAGTACGGAAAAGACTTTGCGAAAATTTCCAATAGGACACTTTTGAAAACTTTTTCATTACGGATGAAGCATCTTATACAAACAGCGAATACTTTGTTTCCAGAAGGTTGGCAATTGCAACAAGACAACTTTCTTATATTCAAGAACTCAGATGGAAAATAACGGGATAGCAACCTTATTATGGGCAGCAGCTTTTCCTGACTTAAGTCCCAGCGAAAACATTTGGAGACTAATAAAAATCGAAGTGGAACGGACAGCCCCTCGAACCAAAGTTAAATTAGTAGAAGCCATTACTAAAGCTTGGCAAGTTGTTACTGATGCTCACGCATTAAACCTAATTATGGGCATTCTAAGTTGACTTCTAAAATATTTGCGTCTAAATGGTGCATGTATTAGCAAGTAAGATAGTAATTTGTTTAGTAGAAAATATTATAAATTGTTAAAATAAAAGTATTATTATTTGTTGATTTTTTTCTAATTCCAAATACTTTCTGGTCCGTACTATATATAAATTTTCTGTCTTTGCTTATCATAGACATACCATTTGTTTTGGAGAGGTCAGTTTAGCTGGATTTAATAACATGCCTACTAAAATTGAGTTGTTAATATTTCTGTTAAACTAGAAGTTCTACCTAAAAATTGTTAGTAAATTAAAAGGAATTAGTATAATCCACAAAGAGTTTCAATAAATTCAATGTTTTAAGATGTACAGAATCTCCAATACAAGAAAAATTAACATCTTTATTTGTTAATTAATATTTTCCTGGAGATTCTGGATATTCTCAGCAATACCTTAAGTTATTCATGCAAACTCCCTTAAATATTTAAGTATGATTTAAAAGTATCTAAAGTTTAGTAGAATATACCAACAGAAAATGAAATTATGTTAAATCACTTGGTAGCTAAAATTGAATTAGAGGTACAATAATTAATGTTATATTTTAACAGATATTCTTAAGCAAATGTGTGACTTTTGTTTCATGTTTAGTACTAATACAAAGTTCCTTACCTAATGCTTGCAAAGAATTCATATGCCATGAATAGCTAAAAATAACAAACCAAACTAGCCCTGCTATCATAAAGTAATAAACCATAACAAACACAATGACACAAGATAGATTTTCTGTAGCACTGGGTTCAGATTTTCTCAATGTTCCTTCTTTCTTGCAAACAATGTCTTCCCTAGTTTCACTTCCTAAAAACTGTACTAACCAACCTCCATAAGATATACAAAAACATACATTTACGTAAAATATAGCCAAGGCAGGATATTTATTAGCAGTTTTCCAGTCAATTATAAAAGTAGTTATTGTAAAAATATTGCAAAAAATGCTAAGTAATGTACAATAGGCAATAAGTTTGTGTATTTGATAGTGCTCATTTTCTGTGTAAAGAGAATCTTTACATTTAAGACCACATCCTTCTACATCAGGATACCACCACTCTTGTTTATCAGTTTTTACTAATGGATCCATACAAAATCCTGTTGTGTTAAATTTAACTTCATGTATATCATTTTTACATTTTGTAGGAAAAACTCTATCGTCATTACAATTTAGGAAATCTGGAAATACGGAGTTTTTAAAAAAAATTTTACATGGCTGAAGGGTGAGTTTGCACATTTCATATGAGGGTAAATCTACTTTGCCATTTTCACATTTAGGCATGTACAATGCACATATCACAGGTTGAATTACTGCCCAACATTTAGGAACAAATCGTAAATATCTATATATGTGAAGTTTTTCTTGTACTTTTTCTTGACTATTTAAATCAGTTAAACCTAATGTTGTACTTTGGTATGGTAACTTCGCTCCCATACATGTGGTATAGTTTAAAAGTTGACACTCTGCAGTTCTCTGGCAGTAAGGAAGATTTACATCATACAGTTTAAATCTAGAATTGTCCTTTATCTTTTTTAACTCCTTGTGATGAATGTGAGATGAAAAGTTCTGGTTTTGATATGGTGTTGCTTCAGTATCAAAGGAATCGTAGAACTGTGATTCTTCTGCATATTTTCTCTCAATGATACCAGAAATAACTAATTCTAAATAAAGGGCTAATAAAAAAAAAATCTTCATTGTTGTCACACTAAAAATTTTCTCATCTAAAGTTCTTTATAATGCCATTGAAAATTTAAAAACAACAATTTACACAAGAAATATTAAAAACAAAATAAACGAGTAAAAACATGCGACACAAAACCTTGTTAGAGAGAAATAGAAAACTAAATTGTGTTTGGACCACCCACATGAGAGAACTCCCACAACGTCTCAGAAAAACTTATGTTCTGTGCCACAAAATTTTAAATTTTTTATAGCAATTTTCAGATTTTTATATTACAATGCCTTCACACACAAATACTGTATTGAGCACATTTCATGATTTATGGATAATTATTAATAAGTGTAATAAATAAAAGTAAATAATTAAAATTGTTCGACTAACAAAAAAATTAAAACAACTTGTTGAACATACTATCAGCGAGGATAGTCTAGAGATATTGGGATATACTTAGTACACAGCACACAGTGTTTGTTGCCAGAGGCAAAGAACAGAATTATCAGACAACGTTGCCAAAATGATCGATTTTCACTTAAAATTATTTTTTTTTGTTAAAATAAAAATGAATGTACTGGGCTAACAAAGAACTAATCATTCACAAAACGTACATCAGTTGAAGCACAGAGTGGGGGTTGAGGGCTCTTTGCAAATACTGAAAAAACCATTGTTAACATTTCCCACTTATGCTTTGCAAGGCAAGTAGCAGAGAATTAACTGTTACTATATGTAGTTTATTTTTTACATTTGTTTTAATTAAATTTACTTTAGGGAAAATTCTTGCTTAATACGTCCGAGATAAAATTACCTAATTTTTCAAATTTCTGTTCATTCAGAATATCTCCAAATTTTCTTACTTTTTGCTGATATTTATTAATAAGTACCTCAATCTTTATATCAGCGCTAAACTTTTGGTACGAAGTAGTAAATAATCTAGAACTAAGGTACGAAATAAAAGATTAAGCAATGGAAAAATGGAAGCTGGTCTAGGTTTTGAATAGTTTTCATCAACGTTTGAAAATTGGGATACAATAGGTAGTTTATATTCATAATTTTTTCGCTTCGACAAATACCTAAAAGATTGCCATGCATAATAAAGAGTAAACATGTTAAACTGGAGTAGGGCAACAGGCAAAAAATTGTTACAATTATTGATTACATGATTATGATATTACATGATTTTGCCTAGCGGTTTAAAATGTTTAAATCACAGTATGTGGTGATTTGCTGTGGTTAAAACTCCATAATTGTGTTACAACTGGCAATGCTGGCAGCATAGGCAGGGTATCACAAAATAAATAGCGACATCAGTTTGCTACAGATGGCGCGTAGATGTATATTTCACAGGCATATACAGGTGCTAATTTAAGCTTAGTTCGGGACGGAGGGCGGCCGAGAACGACTTGAAGAGTGTCTAAAATTTTTGGGATACTATCTAAATAATGTAAAATAAAATCGAATTTTACTGCTTTCTCTCTCGATGTTAGCGTCAATAAAAATTAAAGACCATTATAATGATGTTGAAAAAATAATTATTTAATATTTACCTAATTTTTATCTGTTCTTTAATATTGCTACAAATTTTTAGTTCAATCTTGGGTTCGGCGATTAAAACTCTCGATCCAATAACAAAACAATGTTTAACTTCTATTTTCATTAACCACTTAGATATTTACTTAGCAATACAACTTTTACAACTCTATATAACTATTTACATTTAATAATTCGTAAACACATAAGCTAATACTGTTCTTTTGTTATAATCGTTTCCCCTTTTATATTTCCGATATCACAGTTCCAGATCATTCGACCTGTTTCTCCATTATTCGACGCGGATTCGAGAGATTGCGCGACTTTCCTAGGCTCCGTCGGCGGCTACAAAGGAAAGCGGTCGAACACGGACCCTCGACGCCGTCGACCTCTCGGTTGCTGACAGGACCGGATTTGTAACAATATTAATAAGTTTATGTTTCTTTACAGCAAGCACTTTTTGAAAGATGATTTTTTCAGTGGTGTTTGATATTGTTGTCCAATGATATATCATTTTATTTGTGATTATTCATAGTGACTTCAACAACACAGATGAACCTATCTAGAACCTTCCAGTGTTAAAGTATCAATATTCCATAATTACACACCTGGTCTTTGCTGGCATTTAACAAGAATCCAGCGACAATAAAACTGAAACGTCGAAAACAAACCTTAAATCCAGCTTCAATCCAATAGTTTAACACGAAAATTCAACTCAAAACTTTGAGATAACTGAAATTCCCTTCGATAAAAACTTTGGTTTTACAAGTGATCAAATGACAGAATATTTGTTGTTCATACCTCGATCCTATATTTTGTCATTGACAGCGCCATCTCGCGTTACGTGATTTTTTCCCTATAACCGCTTTGAAACGTGTGATATCGAACGTCATAAGCTTGTCACAATTTAGTTTCGTGACGACTGTCTTTTAAATGACCTAGTAAAGGCTGTCGGTGAGTTGCCCTCCATCACTTCAATTTACTACGGGCATAATATTTAAAATAAAAATTACAAAAAAATAAACGAATTTTAAAAATGTTCCGAACGATTATTTTGCGAAGTGATGTTGCCAAAGAAATTTTGAGAAAATCTCTACGATCGAAAACTTTTAGAAATGTTTCAGTAGAATGCTGCAAAAGAAGACATTATCACAGGTAATGCCCATTTTTGTTCATAATTTATAATTTACGTAATAATTTTTAATACTTATCCAGTTATGTAATACTCTCCTTTAGGTTAGAAACTCTCCCTAATGGTTCTTTAATATAACCAGCAGCTTCTAACCTTTACCAATGAATACAGATTCCGAATTTGTTGCCTGTACTTTAAAATATTCATCAATTTATTTATTTGTATA
This sequence comes from Agelastica alni, assembly GCA_950111635.1. Classification (NCBI taxonomy): domain Eukaryota; kingdom Metazoa; phylum Arthropoda; class Insecta; order Coleoptera; family Chrysomelidae; genus Agelastica; species Agelastica alni. The sequence continues at coordinate 30,361,936 of OX467714.1, forward strand.
AATAAGTTCAGTTTTTCCTAATAATTTTACTTTAAAACTTGTATGAATAACTTAAAATCGTATTAAGTAATTAAAGAAAATTAATCTAAAATAAATTATCCACTTATTTTTTACTGCAGCTAGGTAATTTTGATGTACCCATTTCAATATAACATAATTAGGTTGTGTAAAATTAATATTAATCAATACTGTTTTATAGTGATATAAATATTTTAATATACAATAATTAGTAGGTATTCTATTTTAGATCTTTATTTGGTCCTGAAAATTCTCAAGTATTACAAAAATGGGCTAAAACAGGACAAAGTTTAGTTCGATTTTATGCTAGTGATCTTCCTAATCACACACGTATTACCCTTCCTGCTCTTTCTCCAACAATGGAACTTGGTACCATCATTAGTTGGGAAAAGAAGGAAGGTGACAAACTTAATGAGGGTGATCTTCTTGCTGAAATTGAAACTGACAAGGCTACTATGGGATTTGAAACTCCCGAAGAAGGTTACCTTGCCAAGATTCTCATTCCAGCTGGGACTAAGGATGTTCCAATAGGTATTTAATTTTGTTACTAATTTCTGGGATACCAAATGATTTTCACTTTTTAAACTTTTTTTTAATTTCCAGAAGTTACTTAGTCACAATATTAAAAAGCAATGAATATCTTTAGCCAAGTTTTAGACAACTACATAGGTTTTATTAATGACCATCGTTTTAGGGAAATTGGTTTGTATAATTGTTGAAAATGAAGCTGATCTTGCAGCTTTCAAGGATTTCAAAGATGATGGACCAATTGCAGCTGCTCCAGCTAAACCAGCACCTAGTACTCCTGCTCCTGCACCTACACCTGCACCAGCGGCACCTATACCAGCTCCAGCTGCACCCTCTGTAGTGCTTGATGATGCAGCTACAGGTAGAGTGTATGTCAGTCCAATGGCAAAGAGGTTGGCTGAACAGAGAAATATCAGATTACAAGGTCAGGTTCTAAATTGTCTATCTTTTTTTCTACATTTATGAATTGGTTGCTTTTTAGGGAAACAAAGTTTTCATCACTAAATTTTTTTGTTACTGTTATCATATATACAATCACAATTTTGTACATTATTTCTGTAATTCTGTACCATGTTGCTGCTATTTAATCTGTGTACAACATATTTTAAAAGAGAAAATACTTTCAGTAAATTTTTTATAGGCTTCCTTCCTGTAAAGTTTAATAATGTAGTTTGTAAAAATTAACTTACATGACATAAATCTTATGACTTCTGCCACAAGTTGTAAAAATTTGTTCACTAGATACCATCATAGTCTTTATGATGTAGTTGTATATTAATTTAAAAAAATATGTTATTGGCTTGTTTTTAATTAAACTGACCATTGGTATTGCTGTGGCTAACTTCTTTAATATTTTGTTCATGTAATTGTGAATGTTATTTAATAAATTGTCTATAATACTTATCATTTTGCTTATCTTGCTCTATTTTACAAACTGACATTTTCGTGATGCCACTGATCATGATGGAAATCAATTAAAGCATAGACAGTTAAATCAAATTAAATGACCCATCCTGAATAAGTGGCACCAATTAAAATTACCATTGATACAAGGATGGTCTGAAAAGTTTCCGACCTTCATTAAGATGGCAGCACCCGTCAATAAAAGTTGGGGAATGTGGTTGTGAATCTTTTGACAGGTACTCACCAAAGCTTCTGTCATTTTGGACGCGCAGTTGTTGTTTGACAACCGTTTTGAGTGAGTCAATGTGAGCGTTTTTGTGAAAATGGAAAAAATCGAGTATTGAGCTGTCATTAAATATTTGTTTTTGTAAAGGCAATACGCAATATGCAAATCAAAGGATAAGTTGGACACTGTGTACGGAGACACTGCACCATCATTTACCACCGTAACATTTTAGGCAGCTGAATAAAAGTGAGGCCGTACCAGCTTGAAAGGTGATGAACGTCCAAAAACTGCAACTACTGACGATAACATCGCTAAAGTTTACCAAATAATGCTAAACGACGGTCGAGTTAAAGTGAGAGAGATAGCAGAGGCTGTGAATATGTCCAAAAGAACTTGTTTGTCACATATTGAATTAAGAATTAGGCATGGGAAAGCTGTCCGCGCGAAGAGTGTCGTGATTGCCAAAAACATGTTCGAATGATCATTTCCAATGCTTTGCTGGCGAAGTTTAGGCCCACTAAATCGTAGTTTTGTCGCCGATTAATTACTGGAGATGAAATGTGGACACACTATTATACATCCGAAACAATCGCCTCCAAAAAAAAAGCAAAATCTTTTTGGCTGGAAAAGCGATGGCGACGGATTTTTGTAATAATCGTGGAGTAATTTAAAGAAAAAATATCTTGTATCTTTGTTAGGTTGGAAACTTTTCAGACCACCATCGTAATTCTTATGATAATGTTCCCAATAATACACTCTTGGCCAAAAAAGTCCGGACACAGTTTTTTTAAATAAAACTCTGTTTATAATTTCAATGTGTAAATATCATAGAAGTATCATATATATATATATATATATATATATATATATATATATATATATATATATATTTTCCAATTCGCAAACCAGTTATACATAACTTCATTGTTTTTAAATGATGTAGTTATCTTTGGAATTAACAAACGTCACGCTTAATCTTGTTTCATAGCAATAGATAATTGCAGTTTGTTAACATATTGTTAATGTTTACAGTAAGTATGACGTTTATGGTGATACATTTATATCACTGTGCATTTGTGTTTTCAAATTTTGTGAGAATGAGACTTGAAGATATTGCAAAAATTGTGGATTAAGTGAAGGTGGTAGCAGTTTAGTCGTTTGAATATTGCCAAAAGTAACGTTCAGGATGCTCCTACGAAGTATCGTCAGACTGGAGATTACACTTGAAGACCAGGATCAGGCAGAAAACCTTCCAGAAAACAGCGTGAAAAACGTTTTTAAGAATATCTGTACTACGGGACCAGTCTTCAACATTAAATGTTCTTGCTGGTCGTTTGTTACATGTTCTAGGAACTCACATTTCTGCACTAACTGTAAGAAGAGTTTTGCATAAAAGTGGTTTACATTTACGTAAGCTACTGGCGTGCCCAAAATTAACAGCAGCTCATCGAGTTAACGAGATAAGATTTGCGGAGAACCATAGAAACTGGACTGTTCAGCAATGGTGTTCCGTAATGTTTTCTGATGAATCCCAGTTTACTCTACAATCTCCAGTTGGACGCGAACGTCTATCGAGGAGACCCGGGAACGAGTTGCACCTTGCTGCATTAAACCCAGAATGCAGAGTTAATTTTCATTGAACATGGAACCTTAACAGTAGACAGGTACATACGAAAGAGTTTGGAGGACCATGTTGTCCCATACGTCCCTTTTGTTGGGGATAATTTCTTATTTATGTAGGATAATGCACGTCCACATACTGCACGAATTGTCAGGGATTACCTAAATATTGTCGGAATTATCTTTTGGAGTGGCCTGCATGTAGTCCTGACATGAATTCATTGGAACATGTATGGGATATTTTAGGACAAAAGATTAGAAAGAGGCAACCATTGCCAGAAACAATCCAAGAGCTGTGAATAGTGTTCAATGAAGAATGGAAACAGATACCGCAACAGCAGATTCAGAATCTTATTGAAGGCGTATTGAAACCCTTTGCAGGTGTAGGGGGGATTCATTCTACCAGATACTAACATTGGCTTGAAACATAACAAACAGGCAACTCTGTGTACCTAAAGTTCTTTTTTATTTGTTTTATAATTTCGAAAAATGTTGTTTTTTTTTCGTTACTTCCGTTACTTATTATTCTTCCTATTGTTACATTTTTATTGTTATAATAAATGCTTTTTATTAATATTGTTTACTCCCGCCCCATTTAAACTACTCAGCACCTACAAAATTAAACAAAAATACAAAATGCTATCTTTGGCCAGAAGTGTATATAATTATAAAAATTTATAATTACCCTTCAAACAACTAAATTAATTTACAAAAAAAATGAAAGTTATTTGTATTGTTTAAAAATTTCTAAAACATGTACTAGTTTTAAACTGTTTAAAAATTAATCAAGAATGGTTTTTTTTTATTTTTAATAGTATTAAACGTTGTTAGTTTCTGGATATTTAAAATTTCTTAAAATCTAAAAGTTTTTGACTAATTAAGCGTGAGACGTGGAGCATAATTTATCATTTTTGTGAATTGAAACGTCTTATAAATTCTGAATATAGTGTTTGTTGTCCAGGAAAAGGATCTGGCTTATTCGGCTCTATAACGACATCGGATTTAGCATCGTTAGAATCATTTGGGTCGGTTCCAGCATCAGCTCCTGGAGTCAAACATCCTCCAGCAGCTCCACCCACTTCCGCATCCTTATTCATAGACATCCCCGTCACCGGAATGAGAGCGACAATCGCAAAGAGACTGCTCCAATCCAAACAAACCATCCCTCACTACTACTTAACTTTGGATGTTAACATTGACAATCTCATGGCCGTAAGAGCGAAATTTAATAAGAAACTGGAAAAGGACAAGATCAAATTGAGCGTCAACGATTTTATTATCAAAGCTGTGGCGCAAGCTACTTTAAAGGTAAGTTGATTCTGAATTTTCCAAAAGCGTTGGCACCCACGCATTTTTAGTTTTGTTAATGACAGGCTCTTCAAAATTTTACAACTTATTATTTCAGTAATGAAGAAAATCTTGTTAAAGTTTAAAATTAATCCTGTTTATAGATTTGAGTAAAATACGTTAAATGGAACCGGCGGTAACCACATTGATATAAAAATCTATATCTCGACAACCTGAAATGTTGGTTTTATAAAAAAATGTCAATAATGATTAAAGTCTTATAAATAACTGTACCAAATTTTAAAACAATCCTGTTTTTAGTTTCTGAGATAAATAAACTTGTAGATCGAAAAATAGTACTACAGATATTTTTGTTTTAGTCTGTCACAGTAGGCTTGGCAACATCGGCGTGTGAGCGAAAAGTGGGGTAGGCGCGCGTAATTCAAATTCAACTATTATCTGTATATTAGATTTTATTAAACATTAAAATTTGGATAAAATTATCAAAGCTAAAGGCAAATAATTTTCATTCCTGTAAAATATTAGAAATATTAATTGCATACATTTTTTTTTAAAATTGGCAATGGATGAGGTTCTTTGTATTTAGCATAACTCAACCGCTACAAATTCTTAACAACCTTAAGTCAATGACCAGCTTATCAATGAGCAATTATTTATATCCTGACATGAATCCAGTGAGACCACTAATCTGCTCCAAATAAATATTAAAAAACCCAATTATGTAAGTTAACTACCTTAAACAAATCTTTTTGTCCCTCAGTCATGCATTGAGAAATACAAAAAAAATGAGCCTTCGTGGGACGCCTGGCAGAGGTGAAACTTAAAACTATTTTGCATAGAATATATGCATTATCAAAGGAAATAAATAATTTTTTTTCTTTTGGACAAGATGACTTACAGCAATGAAACACACATATTCCTTTGAAATTTGAACGCTCTACAAAAAATGTCTTTCATAGTTTTTTGATAAATTTACTCCTCCAACAGTTATTCGAGGTAAAAGTTGAACTCTGAAAATTTTTTTACTTTTGCGGTTATTATTATTTCGATGAAAGTTTTTAGTTTATTTCTACCCTACTAAATATGCTACATTAAATAAATTTGTGACTAACAATTTCAAACAAAAACAATAACTTGTATTTTGGGTCGGACGGAAGACTGACGTCGCCACGCCAACAGCCGCTTTAATTCTCACCCGGTGCATTAGATGTTTTACAACTGTTAGCATGACATTTGGAAAAATGTATTTAATTCTTTTGTAGGTTCCAGAAGCAAATTCGTCATGGCACGATACAATGATTAGACAGTACAGAAACGTTGATGTCAGCGTAGCTGTATCGACCGACAAAGGCTTGATAACGCCAATCATATTCGAGGCGGAAAGAAAAGGCATCATAGAAATAAGTAAAACTATGAGAGCGTTAGCGGTCAAAGCAAGAGAAGGCAAACTACAACCGCACGAATTCCAAGGAGGAACTATTAGCATATCTAATTTAGGAATGATGGGTATCGATCAATTCTGCGCCGTCATTAATCCACCTCAAAGTTGTATCTTGGCTATTGGAACCAGCACTGAGAGATTAGTGGAAGACCGGTATTCAGATAAAGGGTAAGTTCTGGTTTGGGAAACTTAACTTTTAGTTTAAACTTCATTTTATAGGTTTAAAACGTCCCAGTTCATGAATGTGACCTTGAGTTGTGACCACCGAACGGTAGATGGTGCCGTCGGCGCAAAATGGCTGCAAGCATTAAGGGATCATCTCGAAGATCCCGTCTCTATGATTATTTAAAAATCAGGTCGTCGAACGGATGTGTTCCTTAATCTTTCACCGCATATTATTTATGAAATGCTGCCAATCCTACAGGGTGAACAAACGTAAATGACAAACGAGAACACGGAGACAAAAGACGGATTCTCAACTAGTGAAGCAAAGCATTTTGAGCGAGTTGCTGTTAATATATATAAAATACTTTTTTAATTCTTCACATCAGTTGTGCAAACTAGAACACATAATTTTTATTCGTTCATATTTATTTACGTAAAAAATGTAAAAATGTTGGCAACTTTTTTGTAACAATGTCGTTAATGTGGTTTTATTACTTTCGCTACCACCTAACTCCTTTTAGCATTATAAAATCAGATATTAAATTATTGGTACATTCCCTGTTTCCAAGTGATAGCGAACGTGTCGAGTCAAACAAAGCTAAAAACAAATACAAGCTTGTGTGTACAAAAATAAGTTAAGTAAACGTTATTAGGCTTAAAAAAATTAATATTGCTTTAAAAAAAATATACAAATTATAATAAATAATTAATAATTTTTTAATTTTCCTTTGAGCAAAACATAATTAGACGCCCTAACAAAATACTTAGTTTCTAATAGTGACAGTAAATTGCTCAAAATAGTATTTGTTTATCAGAGAAAAAACTATTTTAATTTTACTAACCGGTGTATTTTACTCTTATTTATTAAGGCTTAAATTATTTTGGCTTCGTGTTCTTTTCATTTTCATACATTTTAAAGACTTCGTTTTTATCGATATTTAGACCAAAGTGTAGCTGTATCAATTTTACTGCATTTACAAGATCAGTGTGATTGAATCATTTTGGTCAGTTGAAATTTTAAAAATAATTTTGTTTCATCTCGTATTAAAAAAAATTGTTACAATTTAGAATTATTTTATGGTTTATTTATGTTAATATCAAAACAGTACCTATTTTAAAATAAATTATATTGTAAATATTGATTGGTGTTTTTTTACCCTACTTTGTGACAATCTGTATAATTCACTACCATACATAAGTGTAGGAACCAGCACTCCTCTATGCACAGCCAGTCGTGCCTTTTTTGACACGTTCTCTCTCTATCTGTCATTCTATTTCTCCATTTTTTCATTTCCAGTAGCGTTAAACATTTAACGCAACTGTATCCAAAGTCGACTAAGAAGTTTCACTTCCAGAAAACTGTATACCTCTTTGTAGGACGTCAAGCTAACCTATCTTTTATTTATTATTTTCTTTTTTATGTTCTGGTTCCCACGAAAAGGGATATCCTGTAGTGCTCAGGGAACATCGTGAGAACCAAAAAAAAAGAGGTAGGAATTGGCGTTGTTCTTAAATTTCTGGAGGTTGTATGCCTCGGGGAACACCTCCCTAGGCAATCTGTTCCAAAGACTCGCTGTTCGTTGGATGAACGAGTCTTTGGAAAGAGATGTTCTGCAGGTCTCCAAAGTGACCACGAAGGGGTGTAAGATCTGAACTTGACGGGAATATGCTAAATAAGCGAGCTGGGCAGTATGGTGATGTCAAAGCCAATGACGAAAATGTTCCCACACCACAGAATGCGTTAAATGTCTCGACTAAGAAGTTTTATTTAAAAAAAAAATGGAATGATGTAAGTTGAAAGCGTATAGAATTTTTGAAAAAAATAGAACATAAGGTATCGTGAGGAAAAAAAGATCATTTATGCCGACGAAACTTATCTAAGTAGTTCTTTATAGTGTACGCCGGTGGAGAAATGGAATTTATGGACAATAGTCTTTTAATACTTAAATCTGGCCAAAAAATTTCTGATTATCACGATGATGTAAATTCAGATAATTTCATGACTCAATGACCAATGGGACCATTTACAAGAGATTCGCTGTAGGATAGATAAAACAAGATCAGTATTTTTTAAAATAAAACCAATTTTTAAGAGCCACTCACTTACTTTAACCACAAAAGTAAGACTCCTCCGGTGCCAAGTCTTCTCTGTCTTGCCGCCTTTGAAATGTGGCTTTATCGTAGAATTCTAAGAATTCCGTGGACAGAACCATGTGTCTAACGAAGAAGTCTGTCGAAGAATGGAGAAAAACACCGAATTAATAACCACGATTAAGACTCGCAAACTCGAATATCTCGGTCATATAATCAGAAATGGAAAAAGATATGGTCTACTACAAAACATACTGCAAGGGAAAATCCCAGGGAAACGTGGGCCAGGTCGACCAAGAAATTCCTGGCTAAAGAATCTCAGGATGTGGTTCTCAGTAACGACAACAGGGCTTTTCCGTGCCGCAACCAACAAAATCATAATAAAAACGGTATAAGGTAGGGGTATACTAATAATAATAATAAGCAAGGGGGTTGCCGATCGGTAAATAAAGCTATGAGCTCAGCAGTCGGCCCTAGTCTGGTGTACGCCGAGCATTGGCCAAGGATATGAAGGCTGGTTTCCTTCTCTCCACACAATCCATAATATTGGGGCTGTTGCTGGCCAGCCTTAGTTTGTGCGTGTGATATCTAAGGGTACCATGATCGGTCAGTATGTGTAGTGTTATGTCCAGCTCTTGTCAACTTATCAGCCCTCTCATTGCTTTTAATTCCCGAGTGACCAGGAACCCAGATAAGAGTGACCTTGTTGCCTTTCTTCAACGCCTCTAGTGCCTGTCTGCAACCCAGAGTCAGTCGTGAATTAATAGTCAGAGCTACTGCCGCCTGGCCGTCCGAGCATATTGTTACGGATTGTGGACAATAAGTACACCCCTGGCACGATGCGGTGACATTAAAAGAGCGGATTATTTATAACCGCGGGAGGCAATTGGAGACTTGCGGTGTTTAGAATATTCGTAATAACTCCTGAAAGAAATCGTTCTGTCGGGAACGTTGGTTCATACCTACAAAAAAGATCACGGGCAGCGAAAAGAAGTTAATTAGAAAGTGATATAATTATGAAAAGATTGTTTTAAAAAGCCGAAGTATAGTGATTTATTAAACAGAAGTTTATTGTATTACCAGAGGAAAGATTAGAATAAATTGTTTAGTTTTGAACTGAGCGTTTTCAAATTAACGAACCCTAAGACTAAATTTCGTAGCAATATTTTGATGCGCCTGCCGGTCCCCCCATAGAGAGCGCCGTCTTCCGTCCGTGCTCATTGCATAATCACTACAGTTTCAGTTTGAAAAACTAGCATATTCGATTTGTGAACCATACGTCCCCATTGAGTTTTTTTTTTTTTTTTATGTTCTGGTTCCCACGAAAAAGGATATCCTGTAATGTTCAGAAAACATCGTGGGAACCAAGGGAAAGAAGGTAGGAGTTGGTGTTCTTCTTAAATTTCTGGAGGTTGTATGCCTCGGGGAACACCTCCCTAGGCAATGAGTTCCAAAGCCTCGCAATTCGTTGGATGAATGAGTCTTTGGAAAGTGATGTTCTGCAGGTCTCCAAAGTGACCACGAAGGGGTGTGAAGACTGAACTTGACGGGTTAATCTCGAAGATACTGCCAAAGGAGGAACGATTGTTGATATTTCAGAAGAGCATCGCCCATGAAAATATCTATAAAATAGAGACAAATCGCCAACTTTTCTACGGTGTTCCAGACAAGTGAGCGAGTTTGTAAGCGAGGCATCACCGACGAGACGAATTGCCCTTTTTTGGACAGAATCCAATAGCTTCAGGATATGTTTAGGTGCCGCACTCCAAATATGGGAACAGTATTCCAGTACAGGTCGGATCTGTGCCTTATAGATCATAAGCAGCTGACTGGAGGTGAAATAGCTCTTGGCACGAAACAAAAAACCAAGTTTTTGGGATGCACTTTTGGCAATGGACCTCACGTGATTTTCCCAGGAAAGGTTATTGCCGATAGTAATACCAAGCATGGTAGGGGTAACGTATAGTATATTTTTTAAAACGGGAAAAAGGATAATTACAAAAATTTAAAAATATATTGGGCATCCCATTTAAAAAAAAATTATAATCTGTACGTTACCATACTTTTTTAGTCATAACCACACAAGTTTTATGTAAAACTTTTTTTTTGGGCAATAACAACGATGATAAGGGGTGGGTAATTTATAGCGAATAAATCTATACAAACAAGATCAAATTTAAAATTTTTTTAGTTTAATATTCATAAATTTTTCCTTTAAGACGCAGAGAAGATTTTCTTTTTTCATTTTTTTTTTTGGTTGAATTAAGGAGAGAGGAAAATTATTCTAAAATGCATTTAGAAGGGGTAAAATAAATTCTGGCGCCCAAATTAAATTTTACTGTCAAAAGGGGTAACCCACACAATCCAAGAAACGAAAAAGGGAATCACCACTTTTTCAAACCCATTTATTTTTGCTAGGTTAAGTGACTAAGTAAAATATTCGTGTCGAATGAAAATATCAAATATTTATCCAAAAAGAGGATTGTTTATCGTAAACACAACAAACTCAAAAACATTACAACCAGCGTATTTTTATTTATTTAAATATTTTTTAATTACGATACACATCAACTTAACTATATGTACAAAAAAAGAAAATGATATACAATATCCACTGTATTTACTTAAATTATTACGACGTATAACGCGTTACATATTCCCATCCGGCTTATTTGTGTTTGGATTTCTTCTTTTTCCTCTTATTTTTCTTATTTTTTTTCTTTTTTCGATCTTTATCGCTATCCGTAGAATCGGACTCCTCAGAAGAGCTGCTGCTACTGCTGCTCGTTTCGCGTCTCTTCTTCTTTCTATGCTTCTTGCGTTTCTTCTTTTTACGATCTTCTTCAGAACTAGACGAAGACTCAGACTCTGAAGTCGAGCTTTCGTCGGTCTCTTTCTTAGGTTTCTTTTTAGTTCTATCATCGTTTTCGTTATCAGAATGCGATTCGTCGTAATCGGGCTCAAAACTGGCCTCATCAATCGTCGTTTTACGTTTCGCCGTCGTTTTAGTTTCATCTTTATCTTCCGATTTGACGTTCTCGTCCTTTTTCTTCGCTCTCTCCTTCTTTGGCTTTTTATCTTTTTTCTTGTGCTTTTCCTTCTTATCTTCGCTCGCACTTCTGGACTTCGAACGCCTCCTTTTAGTTTTCTTTTCTTCTTCGCCTTTACTTTTATCGTCCTTCTTGATTCTATCCCTTCGATTGCGATCGATTCTTCTGTCGTTTCTATTGTAATGTGCACCATCATTTTTACTTCTCGGTCTCTCCCTGCTGCGTCTCCTCGATCGCGATCGCCTGTTTCTCTTTGCGTATTCATCCACTTCGACGCGCCTCTCTCCCAAAGCGATGTTTCTTCCGCTTTCCCCTCTTCTGGAAAATGGAGAGACGGTGCTCGATCGTCTGCTCAAACCGACCACCTTTTCTGGATCCTCGACCTTCACGCCCAATCGTTCTTTCACCGATATTCTGACCGGTTTGCCGATTTCGGTTTTCACCGGCACTACGGTGGCAACTTCGGTCGCCTCTTTATCTCCAGAGTACAATTTGGCTCGTTCAGATCCAATCTTTTTAATTTCGATCGGTCGAATGGCGTTTATGGCTTTGGCGAATATCGCATTTTCGGCGCGTTTCAACACCTCGTTGGTCACCTTTCCGTTTTTATCGGACTTGGAATCGGACTTGTTGCCGTCTTTGGGACTGCTGCCACCGTCGTCCTCCACTTCCCATTTGGATTTTTCAGGGACAGGAGCTAGAATGTCGTTCTTTTCGACCTCCGCTTTCAAATCCATGTCGTTGGTGTGCAGCTCCAGAACGTCTTTTTCCTCGTCCTCGAAATCTTTGATCTCACCGTCTTCTGTCAAATCGGCTGTATCTGTCTCGGGCGCCGGTTGGTTTCCCTCATCTCTACCTTCGAACGGTGAGTTGTAATCTATCTTTCCGTAATTTTCCACGACGTTGGTGTCGATGTCGGCCAAAACGTCGCCGTACAAGTCAGCTTTACGTTCTGCCACTTCAGGAGTCAGTTCTCTATCTCGAGGCATCGCCGTTATGTCGTATTCGTCGACCAACTGATCCTCCGATTGGATCGTATTGTCCTCCGCCTCATCGCCGACTCGCAAGTTTTCTTGCGCCATTTCTCCCGTCGCGACAGGAGACGGGGAATGACCACCGACTTCTTTCTTTTGTTTGATCTCCTTTTTGCGCTCCTTTTCCGACCGTTTTTTCTCCACCACCTCCTCGTCTATTTTGGGAATGACTTGTTTGAACTCTTCCTTCGACTTCTTGTCTTTGCTTTCTTTTTTGTGTTTTTCCTTTTTGTCGCGTTTTTTCTTCTTATTCTCGGACTCCTTTTTGTCCTTGTGTTTCTTTTTTTCCTTGCTCTTTTTCGATTTTTCTTCGTCTTCTTTATCGGACGAATCCCTCCTGCGTTTCTTGTGCTTGTCGGGGCTCTCCTTGTCCTTTTCTCTCGATTTGGATTTCCGTTTGGGACTTTTGATTCTTTCGGGGGTTCTGCTTCTGTTTTCGTGCCGGCCGCGTTTCCTGTCAACGGGATCCTTGCGTCTGTCTGTTTTTTCGTCTCGCTTGCTAACTTCCTTCTTCTCTGGCTTGTACGGAGGATCTTCCACGCCGGGAGGCGCTATGTCATCGTCTACACCTGGTGGAGCGATATCCTGGTATTGCCGTTGCGGTTGGATGCTGTGGATCGTTTGTGGAAGCGGCTGGTTGAACGGCGACTCTTTGCTCATGAAGGGCGGTCCAAACCTAAACACGAAAAAACACATTAGCAACCTGGTCATGGAAAATCAAATATAATTAGTGGACTTTTCAATTACGTTTCGAATAAAATTCCTGCAAAAATAGTCACAATAAACGAGAAAAAATGCATTTGACCAACGCGTAAAACAGTACCCATCTTTTCCATTAAATGTAAATGTAATAATCGTGGGGTTATCCCAATATACAATGCAGTATATCAAGAAGTTTTGCATTGAGTGCATCGATTACCCATTTTGCTATTTTAATGATGTAACACTACGAAGCTAAAAGTTGTAGTATATCATCTAACGGACAATAAATAAAGCTCGCTTGAAGTAAGTTCCTGCCTAGTGAATAGAAATATCCAAAAAGCTTTATTTGCACATGGTATGGTCACAAAATGTGCTTAACTTAAAAATATTTAGAACTATATAGGAGACCAGCATTATGTATGTATTTTTTATATGTTGTTGCTTTTTAAATTCTGCATGTGAATATAAAGGTTTTCATTATTGGTCTTTTATACATATCGTCATAACATATATCATTTTTTTAATGGAATAATTAATTTAGAACATGTGATTTAATTTAAATCAAATGATGTGACAGTGTTATTTTTACAATATAGTTGTGCAATATCAAAATTATCAACAAATAAATGTAACCAACATAAAATTATTATTTTGATAGAATCTCAATTTTTTTTATGCATCTAATTCATTCCGTACATTTGGCTCTACACTTTTAATTTTTCCTTGTATTGTTATTTTATTAACGTATAATAAAAAATTACTAGGATACCTCACTGACCAAAATTACCTTATTTTTATACGTTTTATATTAGCTTGACTTGTATCTATCTATGTAACGAAATCTTTGGACACGATTTTCACAGACTTAAAACCATCAGATCGACTTGTAACTTTGTATACTTCTAAAGGACCGATGACAATACAATAATTTTATACATTTTTTCAAAGATCCTGGCCAGGATCATCAGGATATTAAAAAAAACCCGAAATAAAAAATGAAAAATAAATAATAGTTTAAAAAAACTAAGACAACACGCTTTATAAGAAAACCGAACTAAATAATAATGAATAAAACATAATTTTACAATCAAAAGCGTGAGGTGCGCTATATCAATTAATATATTTAATAATAAACAGATATTGGTAAAAGTAAAGTCTCAAAGAAGAAAAAGTAAACATCATAAAAAGCACCCCACGCTTTTGATTGTAAAATTATTTTTTATTAATTATTATTATTTTTTAGTTCGGTTTTCTTATAAAGCGTGTTGTCTTACTTTTTTTAAACTTTTATTTATTATCGTTATTATTTTTGGTAATCTATATTTTAGGAACCAGCGTTGAATCAGCATGTTTATACAACAATGAATATTGACAAAAAATGATACAGCATTTCAGATGATCTACAATCATACTGTCTGTATAAAACTAAGAAACTTAAAATGACAAAATCTTGCTTTTTTAATAAAATATTAAATAATATATTTTTATTTTTTTTAGCGGATCATTAAGAAAAAAAACAATTTTACAGATTGAATCAATCGTATAAAATAAATTTCAGTAATAAAGCAACAATTTTATCTAAGGTTTGAAAAGTTAAATTTTTTGCAAATGTAAATAAATCTACTTTTTGAATCCATATATTTATTCTGTTAATTATATCTGACACGCAATAACATTATGAATTTATCTTTGTTTAACATTAACATTTTTCGATTTATTATTAAAATTATTTAATTCAATTTGCTATGATTGATTCAATCTGTAAAAATGTTACTTTTATTAACATCAAGTTTAAAAATTTTCTATTAGACATTTTGAGAGAATAAAAAAACTAAAAAATTGAAATATCTCCAAACCCATTACAGATAGGTTTGTTTCATATAACACTAATAATGCAAACACTTAATATTCACATGTAAATCCAAAAAAACAACTTAAGTATAGGAGGATAATTCATGTAAAAAATTAAACTTTTTGCTGCTCTGCTTTCTTGGGACACCCTATATAGTTCCGCTTTACTACATTATGTACAAGATGACCATAAATCACTAAAAATGCCACATACATTTTTGTTGTACAAACAAGTGAACATATCAAAGGTTCTTCGAGGTTCCAAAAATACATTCACCAATAATAATAATAAAAAAAAACAAGTTAATATTTTTTAAAACAGCATTACAAATAAAAATTACAAGGAGCGCCCAATGTACAGGAGGTCAATACGAGTTTAATGCATTAATGCATTTAATGCACAAATATCGAGATATTTAACGTTATCAAAATAATATGTTGACATTATATGCTACATTAATTTGTAGATAATTTTGATAATGCACAACTATATTGTAAAAATACTATTGACAAATCTGATACCAATTAAATCACGTTCCTGATAAACTATAAAAAATGATATACTGTGAAGAGAAAAACATTTCCAAAAGAATGACTTTACTAGACTTTTTTAGTTGGTATTGATTCATAAACAGACTGATAATGCCAGTCAGAATGATAAATGTAAGCAAGACGAAAGTAATGGTTTTTAAAAGAGAAGAAAGCATGACAAACTGCGACAAGTAAATGAGTTTTTTTGTTCAAAGTTTACGAGAGATAAAAAGTATGACAGTGACATAGAGCGAAGGGTGTTGCCAGGAAAATAAATGAATAGGGCATTGCATAGCTTTATGAACACCCAGAAAGTGTCAAAAAAGGCACGCTGGCTGTAGATAGAGGTTCCTACACTTATGTATGGTAGTGAATGTTGGGTTTGGCAGAAAAAGCATGAAAATAGGTTCAATGCTGCGGAGATGAGTAGCCTGAGTAGTATAGCCGGAGTGGCTAGGTTGGATAAAGTAAAGAATAGTGAGATAAGAGAACGATGTGGTGTAAAAGAAGATGTGGTCACAAAGATAGATAAAGGAATCCTAAGATGGTTTGGACACGTAGAAAGGATGGATAAAGGAAGATTGACGAAACAAATTTATAAGGCGAGTATGAATGGACAAGTTGGTAGAGGTCGACCTCGGCGAACATATCTCGATCAGATCAACATCGTTTTGAAGAAAGGCCACGTCAAGAGGACCAACAACCGACGATTATGTATGAGAGCACTGATGAAAGAAACGGAAGCAAAAGATGTGTGTAAGAACCGTAGCGGAAGTGGAAGGAAGTGGTCTCTGACTACCCCTACGGGAAAAAGGCGTGACTATATGTATGTAGAATGATAAACTACTAATTTAACCTCATTAATGAAAAAAAGAAAATTAAAACAAATTTAGTTATATATCGTTAACATTATTTAAAAACCTTTTTTAACATTTAGTCGTTTGTAATAAATGACCAGTTTACTTCGACATTTTGATCCTAGAGAAAAAGAGAAATAGTTCTTTTATGTCCTTACTTGTAAGTTCAAATAAAAAAATAACGAAATTCTAACCAGAATACAATCAACAATCAGCAAGATGTTTAGACAAAATTAAAAATCTGGACTGCACCTAGGCGATGCAGAAACAAAATTCGCCAGAAAAAAGATTCACACTTACAAACCAGAACTAAATAAAAGGCAAGTCTGTAGACCAAGTGATACCAAAAGATACAGCAACGATGCCCCTTTTAATGTTTGGTGGTGAGGTTCATTGTAGAATTTCAAAAATCATTTTTATTCATTGTTTGGCACGTAGAATGTCAACAATTAAAGTAAATAACGATTATGAAAATTCCAAATAGATTTGGAAGATCTAAGGTCTTAGATAATGATGAAAAGTAAGATAGAAAATATTGATGCGGTGACGGACAAATAATTTGCAGCTGGCTAAACGATTGCGGTGAAAAAAGATAGTTTGGGAAGAAGCGCATAAAAAACTATGGATATGGTAAGGATCAAAATGTCCCAAAGAAAAGTGGGTGCTGAGATAGCAATGATAGAAGATGGAGAACAAAAATAGTTTGAGAAAAAATATATGACAAATCTATGGATATGGGTTCTAAAGAGTGGATTAGATGTAAAAAAATTCTAAAAAAAATTGTGGCATAAACAATATACAAAGTTTGCGAGCAAAGTGTGCTGAGATAGCAGAAATAGAAGATGGAGACAGGAAAAAAATAGTTATAGAAAGAGGATATAAAAATCCATTGATATGATAACTAACAACAGTTTAAAAAAGTGGATAGATAACGTGGCAAAAAAAATATACCAAGATTGCTGGCAAAGGGTTCTGAGATAGCAATAACAAAAGATGGAAGAGACATATGAAGCATATGACATAAGAAGCATATAAAAAAATAATTGATTTGGTAAAGAACAAAAGGTTTCAAGAAGTGGGTGTTAGAAAAAGTTCTTAAAAAATAAAGCATAAAAAAATACAGTGATTGAGAGTAAAGAGTGCTCAGATAGCAATGATAGAAGGTGGAGAAAAAAAAATAGTTTGAGTAGAAGTATATGACAAATCTATGGATATGGGTTCTAAAGAATGGATTAGAAATAAAACAATTGTGGCATAAACAATATACAAAGATTGCGAGCAAAGTGTGCTGAAATAGCACTGATAAAAGATGGAGAAAAAATGGAAAAAAATAGTTTGAGAAAGAGGATATGAAAATCTGTTGATATGGTAAGGAACAACAGTTTAAAAAAGTGGATAGAAACAAAAGGTTTTAGAGAAAACGTGGCAAAAAATATACTAAGATTGCGGGCTAAGGGTTCTGAGATAGCAATAACAAAAGACGGAAGAAACATATGAAGCATATGATATAAGAAGCATATAAAAAAATAATGGATATGGTAAAGAATAAAAGGTTCTATATGTAGACAGAAGATAAAAGGTTCTAAAGAAAATGTAGCAGAAAAACTATACTAAGATTGCAAGCAAAAGGTCTCGAATTATCAATGATAGAAGATGGAAATAATCACCAAAAACAACATTGATAAATATGGCAAGTAAAACTTAAACGCCAAAAAGAGAAAAATTCCTCCAACTAGTTGAATTATGGCTCATGTAATGGATATATTCTACGTCCAGTTAAAATATTTATTTCCGGAATAACTGTAGTAATCTATATTATGTGTTTAAGTACTGTACTATGAGATAATATAGCTAAAAACGATTACCAAGTGCAAGCGATAAACCTTTAATGTCGATTAAATTTAAAAAAACACCTCCATAGATATCTCCTACATTACTAGCTGGTTAAATTTAGATTTATCTAGTACCATAGATAAAAAATAACTACCAATAGTTAGAACATCTTATTTAAGATAAATGTTAACAATTCCAACAATTTTTTAACAGCTGGTCAGCTGGTTTTCTGCGCCACGGTTCCAAATTTATCGCGATGAAGATGGTTTATTTCTATATAGGTTTGTTTTGAAACGCCAAATTTTCCTAAAAAAAAAACAAACAAATTTTTACATACTAATGGTTTAAAATAAAATTCTGCTAGCGTACTTACGAGGGTTGTCTTTTAAGTAACAAATAGTCACAAAACCAAACAAATTG
The DNA here is from genome assembly GCA_950111635.1 of Agelastica alni. NCBI lineage: Eukaryota > Metazoa > Arthropoda > Insecta > Coleoptera > Chrysomelidae > Agelastica > Agelastica alni. Next base: position 30,380,514 of record OX467714.1, read on the forward strand.
ACTTCAACAATATTTCTGAAATCGTTCAAAACGAATGTTACAGAAGTTATTCTACTCAGTAGCAAAGGAAGTGAAGTATCTGATGGTACAGATTGGAATTCTTGACCACTCATTCTATTTTCTGCTTCAAATAAATGTGCTGAATAATTAATTTGGAAGTATTTTATTTTGTTGGGTTCTTCTCATCTTATAATATTTTAGCAGCCGATTTTCGGTGACTTGCGAAGATCTTGTAGCTAGACACTGTTATGAAATGATCTTTTCTGTAAAAGTTGTACGAACGCATATTTTAGTCAATGTTCAATGCTGTCACAAAAAGTCGACGTGTTGCTTGCCCATCGCTCCCGTTTTGCAAAAGACAACCCTCATACTGAAAATAATTGAAGTGAATATAAAATGATTTCTATGATACAAAGAGTATTTTTTATCCCATGAAACAGCCGTGTTTATTTACATGCATTTTTTAGAAAAATATTACCTAAAAAATATTATAGAAACATACTATGTAACCATGACTTCATTAAGAATACGAAGTTATTTAATGAATTAGAAATAGGATTTATTAATATAGAACACGCACACACTAAGGACGATGAAACTTGCATAAAAAAAAACTTGTCACCAGAAATTTTTGAATAAATTAGAAATAAACATCTAAATAAAGATGGAAGGAGGAACCTGAAATTGCAAAGAAAAGAATAAGTAAAAAACACATCCAAAAGTTGGATAAGGGATCAATAAATTTAAAAAGGAAATACGTTTGATGTCAAAGATTGTCCATATAGTTCATACACGTGATAAACAGCTTATGGATGTTAGAATACTTTAAACAGTGGTAAAAGATAGTTTTCCCCTGATACCTTACATTCTACCCTACTGTCATTATCATCATTTCAGCGTATTTTTTTTTATTTTATTCTGCAAATATTACCCTCTTGTATAGAGTTGGTAGTTTTCAAAAATTTTGCGTCTAAACGTGAGGTTACTAAATAATTTTATTTCAAAGTTTCGTCAATAATTTAATTGATAGAGTCATAACATTTATTGATGCTGGTAGTAAATTACTTGTGAAATTATTTAAGAACCTTAGTCAAACGTTAACAACTTTTAAGACAAGAGGACGATATTTATATAGAAAATAATGCAGAATAAAAAAAAAAGTTAAAATAGTGAACGTAAAAGTAAAACGAAAGTCGCTATCCCTAACGCACGTCTCTGGTTTTTTAAATAAAACTCCATGTCGGTAGAAGGAATATTTTTTTTAAGTGCATTTTGTGCAAGCTTCCTCCACTTACGGTATGGACAATTCTTGATGAGACGCGCTGTATAGAGGAGGAATATATATGTACAAGTCAACAAAATGTACTAAAACAAATGTATAACGCATAAAACAACGTTAATCGAGCTGCTATTCAGTCAGTAGGTATAATAGAATAGCTAGAGCTACAGTGGGTTAACGCGAAGGATTTGGAGACCAGTACTCAAGTATTGGGAGTCTAATAGTAAAGACAAACTCTCCAATAGGCTGCTATTTAGTCAATAGGTATAATATAATAGCTAGAACTACAGTGGGCCAACGCGAAGGTTTTTGAAGACCAGTACTCAAGTTTGTGGGGGTTAATAGTACAAAGGGAACTAGGAAAGTTTTGCAACACAGCTCTATTTATTTAAATTTTTTCAAAATAATGTCCACTACAGGCAAACCACAATCAATCCATAAATCACATCTGCCACGTCTCGCTAGGGAGTTTGGCGCATTTGTCCCAAGCCCTCTAAAGGTCCTCATCACTGGAAAACCGTCACCCTTTCAGCTTCATTTTCACATCGGAAAACAGCGCAAAGTAGCATGGTGCAAGATCTGGACAGTAAAGAGGTTGCTCAAGCAGTTTCGGTCCTGTAGTGGTCAAATATTCGGTGCAGGCTTTCGCGCGGTGAGCTAGAGCGTTGTCATGATGAAAGGTGTCCATTCTTGAATTTGGTAGAAAGTTCTTCAGAGAGTCGATGATTTTAGGAAGGCACAGTTTAGGTACCACTTAGCTGCGACTGTTTTTTGTGTTTCCAACACGATAAGCTTCACAATTCTACTTGATTTGAAAAATACAGCTATCATTTTCTTCTTTAATGATCGAGATATTCTTGCTTTGAGACTTGGTCGGCACATCTTAATAGTACAGCCAAGTCTGGTCACCTGTCAAGATATTGTTCACATACCGAGATTGTCCCTCATCAAACATTTTCAGCGACTCCCGGCACCATTTCACACGTCGTGTCATTTGGTCAGACTATGCAACACCCAGAGAGAACAAACTTTCGTCACGTACAAATGATCGTTCAGAATCGAACGAATTGCCGGTGTATTTAGGCCTAAGGTTTCCTCAATCTGGTGGTAAGTCACTCGCCTGTCTTCGACAAGCATTCTGCTCATAGCAGTAATGTTTTTCTCCGTAACGAACGTTGGTGGTCTCCCCGTCGTCGTCCGGACTGAAATTTCCACTTTGGAATTCTCTGTAGCACCCGGATATAGTCGTACGATGCGGAAAATCATCACCTAGTGCAAGAGACATTTCTTCTAAGCACTGGTCTATGTTTAAACCTCGAGCGAAGTTATACCGCAAAACCACCCGAATATAATTTCGTGACCATGATGACATAGCACGCACTATCACTGCTGACAAACAACTGAGCCCACCGGCTTGGAGCAGCGGATAGTGTGCAAGTATGAACAAGTCTTAACGTGCACCGACACCCAGACTCCTGCGCCACGAGGTTGCGTCACATTACAAAACTTTCCTAGTTCCATTTGTAAGGACGAACTTTCAAATGAGCTGCTATTTAGTCAGTAGGTATAATAGAATAGCTAGAGCTACAGTGGGTCAACGCGAAGGATTTGGAGACCAGTACTCAAGTATTTGGAGTCTGGTAGTAAAGACAACACTATAAGGAAAATAATAGTGAGAAAGGGTTTGCGTAATCGCTATTTTGTTGGATACACGAGTGAATACTTTTATGATTTACAGTTCCAATGGTTGCGGCTTTAATTTAATATTAATAAAAAGTTTATATTACTGCTATTTTTACGTGTTTTGTGATGGTACTCAAACGCAATACATCCACAATCGTGGTTTTTTGCAAATCTCGTATATTAAACCTTAAATAACATTTTTTTTTATTTTAAAATAGTGACTAGTTTTGCAGGAATTATTTCGTGAACACAGTGATAAAATATAACGTATTTGAAAACTCCACAAAATCGAACCAATATTCTAAATAAGCGATAATCTTCCTTCTTGACGATGAGTCTCGCCCAGTTGTTGCCAGTTGTTTGTTTGCTGATGCCGCCGAATTCGAAATAAATAACGCCAATTTTCAATAACGATTTATTTTTAATAAATGATTACAAACGTCTTACAACACTTTGCTTATTCATAATTAAAATCAACATTTACTATAATAGCGCAATATATTTCAAAACGATTTCAGCAATAAATGTGTCAAACTGGTCGCTAAAATAATGTATATTATATCTGTCTACAGTGGTTGCATAAATTATAAGCAAGTTACGTGTCCCTGTGACGATGACATTTAAAAGCATATCCCATGTCTAAATTTAAAAGAATATGTATTCCAAACGCGTAAACCCTAGATCTACTACAACTGCACCTGCTTGTGATGCAGATATTTACATTTTGGTACTTTATTGTCACAATGCACATTCAAAACATTGAAATGCAAACAAAATTGTCATTTGAGTGTTACTCGGCGCACGCAAATTATACTTAGTACACGCAAACTATCCTTGTCACACGCAAATTCGAACCACCGACCTTTCGGTTGACAGTCGAACGCGCAACTGTCAAGTTGACATTACAAAGTTTATATTTTTATTTCAGTTAATATTTTTGGTCTGGACCCCTGTTTTATGCTCGCGTTTATTCCGCATTCGCAATAAAAAATAGCATGTGCAACCCGTGCGATATACTATTAAGTAACGGACACCACCGAAAACGCGCTTAATTATTTAATACTTAAAATTTAATTAAACAAAAAATAATAATAATAATTTTTCTGAAATATCAGTATTTTTAGATTCTTCATAAAAAATGAAAACAAAATTTTTATCTGTGTATGTGTATTAATTTATCTTTACGCTAATACAAACTACTTTAAAGTGTATTATATATAATTTTTTTATCTTTTGTTGCTGTTATACACGGTTTGAGGCCATTTTTTTAAAGTTAAGATGAGCTAATAATTTTTAAAGGTCGCCTGAAAATTCTAAATAAATAAATTGCAATAATGAAAACTAATGAGTCATTTATTTCTTTAAATAATTTTTTTAAATTGTTCGTCCGTGATAAATTAACAATAAAGAGCATTCTTAGATTGCGTGAATCACAGCATTTTTTAAAGCAAATTAAAAATAAAAAAATAATTGCATCGCTTTGATTCTTTAATATTAAATTTTATTTATTTATTAATACAATTGTACAGATCATGAAAAAAATATAGTTTAAAAATAAAACTAACATAGTATTTTTCTGCTTTTTTAAAGGATGGTAAATAGTCCAGTCAGAAGCGGTATTTAGGTCCAAATTCTTTCAAACAGTACCGATTTTAATGAAAATTTGTAAACAAGCTCATTTTACCCTCCTTATTAAGTTATATTGTGTCGAGGTGTGCTTTTTCCTTGAGGGTGAATGCCACCCTTTTCGGGGATGGATATTTTAAAAATAAAAGTAACCCAATAGGTCGATTCAGTGATCAATTCTAAGCATAAAATGTCATATGACGTTTTTTTGGTGAATTAATAGTTTTTGAGTTATTCATGATTAAAGAACTCGAAAACGATCGTTTTTTTAAAATTTTCTGTAACTGTAATACGAACCGAGTTAAGATGACTCTTGATTCGACGGCAACTGAATTGCAACATTTCAACGTTGAATAACGGGAAAACGGACGATTTTCCGAGGAAAACTAATAATTTTCAAAGTACTTATTAAAATTAAACCGTATCCATGTGCAGTTTACTTCGTTTAGGTACTAACAATATGTTCAAGAAGTTTGAGCGTTTTGAGATGTATGTATTTCGAAAAAAGTTCGATTTACATGGGAATATATTTTAAAAAAAATTTATAATGAATAATTTTTTTATAATAATTCAAAAACTAAAATATATACGTAAAAAATGCGAGAGTACAAAAATGTTGCTTTTGTTTTGTACTAAATATTTTGCTTTTTTTTTGTTTTCTGACCTAGAAAAATTAACTGAGATATGGCTGTTTTAAGTTTGCATTTCAGCCCTTTAAACTAAAAAATGTCGAAAACAAAAAGTTTTAAGGAGTGTTATCATACCGGAGCTTAGTTTTTAAAATTACCTGCAATTCGTTTTTTTGCTCGTACAATATCTTCAAAAATAAGGATGTTATCGTTAAAAAACCAAACGTGTTTTTTTCCTGAGAAGTTTTCGGAGCGCGTAAAATACTCCGAAATAGTATAATCCAGACAATTTTGGAGCATTTATAAAACATATGTAGTAAGTATATTCTTAAATTCTGTCTTAAGAGCGTTATTTTAAAGGGTTGAAACATTCCAATAATTAATAAATTATATTACAAAGAATGGCAGAATTTTAATTCACAATTAATTCATCATCGCAAAATTTAAAGCTGTTGAAAACAAATATTTTCTTTAATTATGTAGTAAGGGGTTTTTTAAGGGTTGAAACATTCGAATAATACATAAATTATATTACAGAGGATAGCAGGATATTAATTCATTATAAATGCACCATGACAAAATTTAAAGCCGTTGAAAACGGATTTTGACTTAAATTACTCCATAAGGGGGTAGTTTTGGAGGGTTGAATTATTGTAAAAGATTATAAATTATGCTTCAAAACATAAAATATTGTTTATTCTACATATTTGAACACGATTTGATCGATGTAACATTTAAATCAATGACTATTCCATTTTTAAAACAAGGGGTAGTTTTCACCCCTAAAAAACAAAAAACACACCGGCACAATATAACTTGATTAGGAGGAAAAAATGAGCTTATTTACAAATTTATATCAAAATCGGTGCTGTTTGAAAGAATTCGCGGAGGTAATACTCCATTTTTATCGCTACTGAATGGACTAAAAGATAAACCAAACAGTCCAATTTTGTTGTTGTGAGTGTTACCTGATTTAATTATTCTGTTAGGGGTTTTGTTTTGGCCATAAAAGATTTCACTGTTCTTATTTCTTTTAACATTTACAGATAGTGAGGTAAGCTCAACAACTTTTGGACAATCAATACTGCCCTCAACAATTTTATGGAGGAATACATAACGTATGGATTTAACTATTCTGAACATCTTTAAATCACACAAATAGTAGAAAGAAACTATTAGTAATGACATCATGACTAAGATATTAGCGGTCTCATGGAAGATTCTTGTGGTACACCTGAAGGAACTGGATCTGATACTAAACTACCATATTTCACATATTGAATTCCACTAAGATGGGATTTGATCCATTGCAAAATGTTTCCTTTAAATCCCATAGATATTCAAGTATTGCAATTAATAAACCGTGGTTGACTCTGTCAAAGGCTTTCAAAAAGTCGGTGTACGAGGTGTGGCTATTAAATAACGAGACTGCTTATGAAAGAAGTTTTATTTTAAGAATTATTCTACAATCCCTTCAATATACTCCCCTTCTCTCGCCACACACCGTTCCATTCGTATTTTCCACTGGTCAAAGCAATGCTGCAAGTCTTCTTTTGTAAGAGCATTTAGGAGCTTCACCTCTTCCATCCACTCGAATCGGTTTCCTTTTAAGGCAGACTTGATCTTCGGAAACAGAAAAAAGTTACAGGGTGCTAAATCAGGCGAGTAAGGCGCGTGATCGAGTACTGGAGTGCCTATAGCGGCTAATAAACGGTTCACGGACAGCGCGCTATGGGCAGGTGCGTTGTCCTGGTGCAAGATCCACAACTCCAGCCTTTCTTACGAACTCGCTCTCGCGGTGTTGCCAATACTTTCAAATAGTAAGTTTGGTCTAGTTTCACCCTCTGAAACCTATTCAGTCATTACGATGCCGTTGATGTCGACCTGGATGTTGGTCGGTGCTCTCTCGATCTTCAGAAAACCGTTTATACCATTCGAAAACATGCGGACGACATAGAGCATTATTAGCATAGGCCTCTTTCAACAACTTAAAGCACTCACTCGGAGTTTTTTTTTAATTTAACGAGAAATTTCACATTGATCCGTTGCTCATGTTTTTCGTCACACATTGTTATGGGCACGAGAAAAAAACACGTTCGTTATTAATCTTTTTTAAAAATACTTCTACAGCGACTAAAACGTGTTTTCGTACTGAAATAGTACACACTTCCAGCTATCCAACGCTGCATTCGTTTCCACCCCTACTCCTCTAGGACGGCTTCTGCGCGAACAGTCTCGTTATTTAATAGCCACACCTCGTATATGGAGTAATTAAGAAAAATCAACAATTTTTTTTAATATTATTAAAATATGAGTTAATTGTCATTGAAAATACAATTTTAAAAGTAAGATACAAGCATTGGCCCATTCATGTTAATTTGTTAACTAATTACTACTATTTTAGGTTCAGCATAATTTTAAATGTTCCGAACAAACTGATTTATGACTGCGATGTTATTTTTGGGATTAAGGTCTTAGATTAAAGATAACTATATTTCTTAATTAAGCTTTTAATCTTCCTTCATCCATCCTTTCTACGTGTCCAAACCATCTAAGCATTCCTTTATCTATCTTTGTAACCACATCTTCTCCACCACAGCGTTCTCTTATCTCACTATTCTTTACTTTATCCAACCGAGTCTCTCCGACTACACTTCTCAGACTACTCATCTCCGCAGCAGTAATCCTATTTTTATGCTTTTTCTGCCAAACCCAACATTTATTACCATACATAAGTGTAGGAACCAACACACCTCTATGCCTAACCAGACGTGACTTTTTTGATACTTTCTGGCTGCTCATAAAGCTATACAGTGCTCCGTTCATTTGTTTTCCTGCCAACACCCTTCGCTTAATGTCACTGTCATACTTTCCATCTCTCGTAAACTTTGATCCCAACTACACAAATTCATTTACTTGTTCCACTCCTCCCTTAATCAGAACTTCACAGTTTGTCATGTTTTCTTCTCTTTTAAAAACCATTACTTTCGTTTTGCTTACATTTATTTCCCTTTGATTTTCAGGGCATCATGCATAACATAAACCTGGAACTCCTCTTCAGATAACTCTAATATGACTTGATCATCGGCGTAAAGAAGGCATTTGACGATCAAATCATTTATTTTTAATCCATACGCACTCTTTTTCAAATCTTTTAAACAATCGTCTATGTATACGTTAAACAGCCATGGCGAAGCCACACATCCCTGTCTCACACCCTTTTCGATGTTAAACCATTCCGTGCAAGCTCCGTTTATCCCGACACAAGCAGTGGAATCCTCGTTAAGTGATGACAGTGCTCGTATTAAACTACCGCTCACCCCAAACATAGACAATGTCGACCACAATTCACTTCTTATCACTCTGTCATAGGCCTTTTCCAAGTCTCTAAAAGCGCAATAGACCTGACTTCTAGCCAAGAATTTTTCGACTATACCTCGTAATGAAAAGACCTGATCCATACATCTCCATACCTCGGTGGTTCTTACAGTCCTGCTGCGAACCTTTTACCTTGTAAATCGGCACGATAACGGCCTTGGTACGCTTATGAAGTCTTATTACTCCACTTTATTTATTTACAGACTAAAAACATTTATATTTAATAAATACAGATCAAACTTTTGTACCGTGCACAGGTAACTATATTATTTTAAGATTTAATGTCACTAGAATGAAATAAGTCCTTTAAAAATTTAACAAATCTCTTTAGACAAGATAACTCAATTTGGAAACTAATAATAAATTTAAAAAAAAACCAAAGATAACATCACCACCAATCCGAAACTACACTACTCCACCTGGATCATGGGCAAAGAGTGACTAACAAAAAACCGACCTATTTGAAGAACACTTATCTCAAGTATTCACTCCCCACGAAAATGACCAAGACCAAGAAATAGAAGAACAGATGAACACACCTGTCTTTACCCATCAATGTGCCAAAAAAATATCAATAAACGAAATCAGGATGCTAAATCCAAAGAAATCACCGGGTCTAATTACAGCAAAAGTGCTAAAACAGTTAACATGAAATTGGTATAAGACACTTACCTACATTTTCTAAACTTAAGACAAAGAAATACTCCTATTATACCACGTCACCATACCATCAATATGGACATATGGCGTAAAACTCTGTGGTTGCGCTGCCAAGTCACTTATAGCTAAAATGGAAAAAGTCCAATCAAAAATACTCCACACCACCACAAACATTCTCCCTGGTATGTAACAAACCTACGTACAGACCTAAACACCCCTTATGTAACAGAAATTTTCAGGGAGAGAATAAATAAACCCCACAGGGCAATCGAAACCCACACAAACCCGTTGCTGGAACAACTACTGCAACCTCTTCGTAACCGAAGACTGAAAATATGCTGGTCATCAGACTTAAATAATTAAGACGGTATCGAAGGATGCTAGATGCTCTACGTACAGACCTGAACATCCCTTATTTAACAGAAATCATCAGGGAGAGAATAATAAACCCTACAGGGCAATCGAAACCCACACAAACCCGTTGTTGGAACAACTACTGCAACCTCTCCCTAACCGAAGACTGAAAAAAAGCCGGCCATCAGATTTAAATAACTAAGACGGTATCGAAGTATGCTAGAGGCCGTACATCACACTTAGCAAGTACCAGTGGTAACATCATTGGATGTTCATCTCTCCACGTTACTAGTGCCAGGAATCACGGCACAAAATAGCACGTTAGCTTATAGATGTAAAATGTATACATATAATTGCTCATTAATAAAGAGAACAAAAACTACGATGGTACTGACAACAGCGCTATTTTGTAGTGGATGTAATGCGATGTTAACGTGATCATGAAAAAGTAATAATTACAAAACAAAAATCACTGCAACTACTTTTAATTTTTTGTTATTATATTATTAAAAAGGCAAAATTTTCAAGCCAAACATAACCTTAAATTTTCTTCAATTTCTATCTCCTATAATAATAACAATTTGTCAACGTTGTGCATTGGACTTTGTGTGTATGTAATCTTGTTAAAGAAGTGAAGGTGTGGTTGGGTGGTAAACAATTCGGTTTAAATCGGCACTCGAGATCCGTTTAGTTGACAGGTCTCTTTCTTTAATAAATCATGTCTGGTTAGTAATTGTCTATTCGTGAAGTAGGGTAGTTTAAAAATTTAGTTTTTATCTACTATTGCTAATCAAATGCCGGAATAAAAATGATTGAGCACGATTATTATGGGCAATGCCTACCTACCGAATAATACAAACCAAAAAGTGTTGTATATATTCTTAAAATAAACTAATAATTAATTCCAAAATTTAATACATAACTCAAGCAAAATGAACAACAAAAACAAAATAAATAACGTCCATTTTCAAGACAATATACTAATTTACATTAAGATGCTTGCCTTGAATTTTCCAACATCCATAATTTTTAATTTAAGTTCGTCCAAGCTTTCTGATTTATCGAGTTTACGAGTATAAATGACACTTTTGCGGTATCCCCAGAAAAAAGTCCATTGGTGCTGTGTCTGGAGATCTGGCAGGCCATTTTATATTGCTTGTACCGCTCTGTTAAAACTGATCGCATTGTAAACGGCACAACCATACTCGATCAAGATTAACACCAGGAATCTTTTGAATAGCTAAAATGACTTGCATCTTTTCATCTCGCAAAAGACGAATGTACAGCATTCAAGTTTCCCTCGACGAAAAATGGACAATACTAATTGTTATTTTTCTTATACATTTAAATATATTATGGGGCTATGCACAATACAAAAGTCTAAGATATGTATTTCATATTCATTACAGAACTTGAACGGTGAAGAAAAAGTAAACAGTTGAAATTTCTCTACGATGATAAATACCCATGCGGTTTCAGTAACTTCCATGATACAACAAATGTAAATCTTTTAATCACCCAAACAGTAATATTATCTGATTTAACGGTTATCATTGAAATGTAATTTTAACCACCAGTTTGACGTAGCTCCGTATATCTTTTAATTAAATTACAGTTACATTCTACTTAACCCTTTGTACACGATAATTTTGAAAATAAAAACGAGTGTTATCAAGTATAATAAATACAAATATTTCGCATTAAACATTTTTACCAAAATACCGTTTTGTCAGTTAATCGTTCATATACCAAATATGTATAAATAGCACCACGTTTCTGCTACGTATAGCCATCCTCAGAGCATATTTACTAATGTTTAAAACCACTTGTATTAAAAATGATAAAAGCCAATTGAACAACGATAATTATTTAATTATTGCTGTTTTGTGCAATATACTCTTTCTGCGGGTTATCAATTTTAACGCACCATTTAGGTCATTTTAACTTTTAATACTATTGGTGCCCTATAAAAGTATATTATTTTTATATGCAGAAGTAATAACTTATCATATTATAAACAGAGAACTGGGGAGGCTATAAATAGTCAAAACATAGAAAACAATCAACTGTGACATTCACTTGTTGCTTTATTTACTTCGTTGAAGTATTAATACATATTTTATAGATAACCATTTCATTTTGATTACATATAGTTCGTCATATTTGGCGTGCAAATAATATAGGAAAAAGGCATTACCTACCCTAGGAAACCTAGCGGAAATTCTACTATTAAATTACAACATAATATTGACCAGTAGTAGTTTCATACTTATTTCACTTTCATTACAACTTTCACTCATGACCCCGAATTGGGCTTGCGCTTATGTATCTCCTCAGAACGCATTCCTCTCCTCTTACCTTACTAGCATCTTCATTTTTAATTTTTTCCAGTTGCAAGGTCGTATTTTTACCTCTGGCTGTTCTTATGGACTTCCAGAAGAATTTAATGTTGTTACGATAAGCTTTTATCAAATTAATCATTATCATTCTCCTTCTTTCTTGCCACACCTTTCAACCATTTATACTTATTTCTTGCCTTGTTTACGTCCTCAATAGCTGCCTTTTATGTTATTTGATTGGCTTTTGTAGCCAACCAATCTAACCAGAATTTCTTCTTCTGTGACATTGGTTTTTGAACCTCTATACATTCTTTAACTTACATATCTTTCTTTTTTACATAAACCACACACTTTAATAGCAACATTCACGATTCCTTCCTTGAATGGCTTCCATAATTCTTCAACCTTACATGCTTTATCTAATCTGTCAAATTTCTCAATCAATTTACTAACGAACTCATCTTTTACACCTTCTTACAAATTCTTAACTTTTATAGCTCATTATATATATATATACTCATTGATTCCTGCACACGATGCCGCAACCACTTAAATAGACCTCTTATTCGGTTTATTTGGGATGTTTAGATCCTTTAAATAATAATACCACTACAATTCTCGTTTACTACTATTGGAAATTGTAGAAATTATAAATTTAAAAATAATATCTGAGCAAAAATTAAACTGGTTTTTATTATTAAATGCAATTACATACAGTGAATTATAGGTAAATTGAAAGATTCAATTTTCGACAATTAAATCACATACTTAATACATCTAATAAATAATTAAGAAGTACACATCAACTAAAAAAATTTAAAATAACATTAACGCCAAAAACATATCAAAATAATTAATGCCTTGTCTTTTTCTTATTTTTCTTGGTGCAGCTGCTACTACCACCTTTTAATTTCTTCCGATCTTTTTCTCGTTCCATCAAAAACATTTTTTCTGTTGACATTGCCTGAGCTTCAACTTCTTCAGGATCAACAGCATCCCATTTTGAGGGGACAAAATATTTTGTGATCTCTTTTGTAGACAATTCCTTAGCTTTTTTTACATTTAAATTTTCTACTGTGATAACATTTGGATCCATAGCATCATTATTGGACCTTTTAAGTAAATTAGCACCATCCAGAGGTTCATCTAAACTTGAATTATCATCATCCTCCTTATTAATAACAAATATGGTTTTTATAGTATTTATGAAATCTTCACTGAATATTTTGTAAATATCCCAGTGTTTAATTATTCTAGTTATTCTAGAATTAAAATTGTCTTTATCAGATAAGCACTTCAAACTCTCCATGCTACTCATCAATCCTTCGAATAATTTAATCAAACTTTCTTCTTGATCTGAAATTTGCAACTTTATTCTTTTTGATTTACAATTTGTCAATAAATCAGATAAAAGGTACAATCTTGCAATTTTTTTAGGCACTGCAGTTTCGGGATTCATTAAGGAATCTACAATAATCTCAAATGAGTCATCAATGACATTACGATGATTCATACAAAATACCATTGCTTCTAAAACTTTACATCTTTGCATTGTTAAGTTTCTAATTAGAGAAATGAGTTTAGCAGCTTGAGACTCAGACAATTTTTGTTTTTCTACATTTTTATAAATTAGCTCATCAGGCATTCCATCAGTGTAACAAGGTGCTATTGGAGGACACCAAATTGATCCCCCTTTGAACATTCTAAACTTTTTCATTGACCAAGTTTTCTGACAGTCACCATTTAATATTGAAAACAGCTTCCATCTATAGTACACATGATTAGGAGAATGACAGTCGAATAAAAAATTAAAATCTGGATTATTAATTTCTTTGTTCATAATAACAGCTTCAAACATTGGTCCTTCCGAAACCACAAACTCTATCATTCTATGAATTAGCATAAGAATTTTTTTGTTTAAAGGAATGGAAACTTTAACACAGCAAGTAGATAAAAATGTATCAAAGTCTTCAAAATCAGTTTCATTTTTTGCAATTTCTGTTCTGACTGTAGGTTGTTGAGCATTAAAGGGCAAACCTGTTATTGGTGGTGGCAAATATAATTTCAATAAATCATTGGGTATGTAAATGGGCATAGAGGGAAGTTCTACAGGTCTACCCCAACATACTCGCATATCATCACGATTTTGATTTTCCTTTAAAGCTCTCTCTGCATCTTTTCTGCTCATGAAAGCTACAAACCCACAGTTTGTATTACGGTTACCTTCATCACTTCTTGGCCATAAAATTTTGACACTTGCTAAAGGACCATATGCGCCAAATAGAAGCATTAAGTGGTTTTCAGTAATTTTTGTATTTAAATTTGCTACAAATAGATTTGTTGTAGTTGACTCTTCACTTTCAAAACAAGTCGACATCGGTGATAAAGCGAATTCTTCTTTTAATCTTTCTCTTTCTCCACGTTCAGCATGTCTCAATTTCAACTCTTCCTTCAAAAGATCTAAATTGGATTTTGGCTTTTCATGTTTTTTAGCTTTTTCCACAAAACCATCTTTTAAAATTTTTGCACATTCCACTGCCTTATTCGAATCTTTGATTTTATTCTGAATTAAAGGCTTTGGCTTGTAAAGTTGTCCTACATTATTACTTTTCTCCTGACTATCAGAGTATAACATTCCTGATCTCACGAACGTCTTATTTGCGACAGATCCCGAAGGACTCTGAAACGTTTCTATAAAATCCTGAAACACGTACGCCGCAGCTTCTTGTTCTTCAATTTTTTTTCGTTTGTAATCACGTTTAGAAAGCATTTTTATTAACTTATGAAAGTTCTAAAACGCCCGCGTTATTATTTTCGAAACAATCGCATTAAGTCACTTGTCACGCCAATTTGTGATTTAAGACCTACTGCGCAAAAAACCTACTATTTAAATGCCAGTGGCTTACTGCTACATATTCAGAGAGGGTTCAATGATTTTGTTCAAATATTAATTTTTGGTGTAGATTTATGTAATAAATGTCGGTAAATAAATATTTATTTGTACATAACAATAATATTTATGCACAATAGTACTACAATTGCGCCAGATGAGAGAAAAAGGCAGATGTAGGTATTTGAAGGAGAGCATGTACAAGTAAAAATAAAAATTAAGATTATAAACAATTATGTTTATTGTACGGTAGAAATAATATGCACTAAGGGTTAAGTATTTTATTACTTTCATTGTAAAAAGTAAAAATTCACAATAAATAACATTTAATTAGATCTTAGTAGTTAGAATACAGAAAATATAAAAACAGTCTTTTAGGTATAAAATACCAAATCACAGTATGTTAAATTATCTATTAGTCGCATAAATATCACAGGTTGTTTATCACAAAGTTTGGATAGCTCTATGTTTACGAATACCGCAGTACTTTTTAAAAGCGATGAGTAAATTTTACATAATATAAAAATCGGTAACGTTATTTTTCAGGTACACAATTAAATTTACTTGCACAATCAAAATAATGAAAAATAATGTTACATCGTACAGCTAGGAAAAAGAAAAATTGTCAAAAACAATAAAAAAAAATTTCAGTAAATATATTTGTAATTCATAGTATTCATTCATCTTTTTGACGTAGTTATATAACGTTATAAATGAAAAGTATGCATTAGAGAATTTTTTTATTCCTTCATTGTTTTGAAAGAGGGATTTTAAATAATAGATCTTTTTAATGAATACTTAAAACACGTTAAGTGCCATGGTAGGTTTAATTAAATGAACCACTAAGTTAGTGAACAAAAATTATAAACTGTGACTAGGGTTGCCACCCGTAATTTATAATAAAGTATTGTACGTTATTTCGGGTAATTATACTCTATACCATGGAGGTTAGAGCACATAACTCAAAGAACTAGAATGACAATGTAAGGCTGAAAAATCCCTAAAATTCGATACCATCAGTGTGCTTCATACACATGTGAGCATGCGCACATTGGCGACATTGCCAGTTATATGTTTTCATACGAAAATCTGATTATTGTGCAATAGGATTTAGTTCATATTACTTACTGATGATTACCAGCTGTACAAAATCATATAGAACATCACAACAGAATCCGCACAGTAACTAATATTAATCTAATTGGCTAACAACAAGAGATCCGCGTGATTTATTATGAAAGTTCTGATTTTCCACATCGGAATTATAAGTTCATCTGGCAACTCTGTAGGAATCGACCTCTGTCAATTTGTCTGACGTAGACTTCAATCAGATCCGGAATCAGGTTCTTTTCTCTGATTAAGGTTCTGGTAGTTGTTTGATTACCGATTAGTGATTTAGAGATTTATCGGAGAATTTGGTGGCTTTTATTAGAATAATAGATAGATTATTTGATTTTCTGAATCCCAGAAATCCACTGGGAAAATTCTACAAAGCACCTATAAAGAAAGAAAACAAAGATTTTTGGAATGGTTTTTTTGAAAATGGATTGGAATATTTGAAAGGTCTCGAACATACTGATGGACGACCAATATATGTTTCACAAAACAAAACTCCAATTTTGGATTTCTCTACAACAATTAAATAAATTATAGAAATGTATAAAGAGTATATTGAAAGAAATTGGATGAAAAATCTCTCATAAATAATATAATATTAACATAAACGATATGGTCATTGATACAGAGGAATTTCAAGGAATTATCAAATTCTCACCAACTCTATCAAGAAAGTGATCAAGTGTGAAGTGTGCATTTCTGTATTAAAAGAAGAGAGGAAAGCTAGCTTAGATCTTGATTATTTTAAATTATTAAACAGAAAAAATAGAGTCGACTCTTGTACTGGATTGATTAAGCCATCTGCAGATGTAAAATCTTGTTCATTTATTGAAAAAAAAATCAAACAAATGATGTCCCTTAATAATAATTGTATGCCCCGAGAAAAAAATTTCATGGAATTTTATCACCAACATTTCAGGTTACCTCTTCAATCATGAGCACATATTTGATATCTCCACATTCGAAATGAATCATAAAATGATGATATTAAAAAGAATTGTGAAAATATATGGAAAATTCGTTTTTAGTTTTTCCAAACTACAGACTGAAAATGTAAGGGTAGAATTAAAGAGAAAAGAATTATCAAAATTAATACTTTTTTCACACCAATAGTTTTTGTACTTTAGGGATGATGTATTTTTGAATAAATGTTCATTTATTTTTTCACTATGCTGTTTTTGTTGACCTCTAAAACTAATAATACTAATTTTTTTGAAAAAATCCAATTATAAGATTTGCCCATCCAAATTTTAATATTTTTTGAGATAGTACCAGATATCTACTAGCTATACACAGAGCAATTCACAACTATTGGGACAATTTCTTGAAAAATGTCGATTCGAGATTTGCGGAGTATATCTGGTGATAAAATTTTTCTAAGGCCGCCCCTGGCACTACTGTCTCTCTACTGCGCATGCTCACATAAGCTACGGTAGGTCATGCTTATATGTATATCATGTCATTGGCCTTCTAGTTCTTTGAGTTCTGTGGGTTAGAGAGAAGGAGAGCGATCGCTAAGTTGCTTCAATAAAATATTTCACCATTTTTAATGTTTTTTTTTGTTAAAAATAAAAAAATTATGGAGCACGATTATTTTCTCACCAATGCCGGGAAGAAAATTCATACATTATTCAACTAAGTTCATCTACTTGTAAACAGCTAACAGATACTACTTACTGACGGCAGCGCGGCTGGTGGCTGAAAAATGAATTATAAATTCTACAAATTTTCAGGGGCAGGCTGGCTAATGCTTTAGCACGTAGCGATCGTTCTCCTCTCTAACCTCCATGCTCTATACTTTACGAGAAAAATAAAGTTAGCAAAAATACTTTACTTCACATGAGTTGATTTCTTTGGGTTTCAAAAAAGTTTGGTCGTAAGCATTTTTACGTAAAACTGAACTTGCCGAATCGATAGGTCGCCAGACATAGAGCATAACTGCGTGAGAAATGCCGTGAGCTTTTTATCATATGACATAGAAAATGTGATTTTGAAAATTTATGCTCGTTATGCTCTTAACGTGTTAGTACCATTTAAAATTATTGAGGATAACGCACAAATAAATAATAAGAAATCTAGTGCTTACGTTCTTTTAAATGTTAATGCATTAAAAGTTGGCGGTAACCCGTCTTAGGCTTGTTAATTGATATCTCGTCTAATTATTCCATTTTAACTATTAACTATCAAAACTTCACTTTATAAAGATTATTTGGCAAGTAAACAACATCCGTGTTGCCTGCAAGTTTTAAAAATAATGCATACATTTTAATTCTTTGAAAAGTACTTTTCTGAACATACAATTCTTATTACATACTTTTTTTGCATTTCACTATGTGTCCATATATAAAAAATCATTAATGTGTGTACAAACAGCAAATAATAAAAGTACCTGTTAGTTTGGAATCCCTGCTGTATGGATGGCGGTCCCGGTGGGTAATAATTGTCTTGGACTCCTCTCGACTGGTTCCATTGACTCGGTTGCACTCTAGTACTTCTCTTATCATCGTAATTATCATAATATCGATCTCGTTCCCTAGACGTGCGTCTATCTCTGTTTCTTCGCAAGTCTCTGCGGTCATTCCTGTCATAGTCGCGATCGTCATCGAAGTCTCTGTCTCTTAGTCTAGATCTGAAACAATAAATAACAGTTAAGTAACCATAACTGATATTTTAAAATAAGAACTTGCAATCGTGGCATTCAGATTGACATTTACGAATTGGTCATGATTAGTCTTAAAAACAACCTTTTTTATGTTCTGGTTCCCACAAAAAGGGATATCCTGTAAAGCGCAGAGAACATCGTAAGAACCAAGGGGAAAAAGGTGGGAATTGGTGTTCTTCTTAAATTTCTAGAAGTTGTATGCCTCGGGGAACATCTCCCTAGTCAATGTGTTGCAAAGCCTCGCTGTTCGTTAAATGAACAAGTCTTTGGAAAGAGATATTCTGCAGGTCTCCAAAGTGACCACGAAGGGATGTGAACTCTGAACTTCACGGGTTAATCTCGAAGAAACAGCTAAAGGAGGAGCGATTGTTGATATTTCAGAAGAGCATCGCCCATGAAAATATCTATAAAATAGAGAAGTGAGCAAGTTTGGAAGCGAGGTATCACCGACCAGACGAATTGCCCTTTTTTGGACGGAATCCAATAGTTTCAGGATATATTTAGGTGCCGCATTCCAAATACGGGAACAGTATTCCAGGACATATCAGACCTGTGCCTTATAGATTATAAGCAGCTGACTGGAAGTGAAATAGCTCTTGGCACGAAACAGAAAGCAAAGTCTTTGAGATGCACATTTGGCAATGGACCTCACGTGATTTTCCCAAGAAAGGTTATTGTTGATAGTACAGCACATAGAGAGACCCGTTTGAGAGAAAACTAGCTAGCAGGGAACACAGCTGAGGGGGTAAGCCAAAGATGAAAGAATAGAAAAGCAGTAAATTCGAAATCAAATAGAAGCTTCAAAAGATTTAAGATTTGTACTTGACATTATCAACGAAAACAATAGACGGATTCTAAAAAATCGATAAGAACTCTAATTTAAAAATATAAAACAATATCCCCCACAGAAAGTCAATCAGATGAATAATTACAAGAAAATAATCAGTAATTCTTGAAAATAAAACCTATCCACTACAAAATTAAAAAACAGTTATTTCTTCAAATTGTCCTTATTGTTTCAGAAATATTTAAAAGTCCAACTACATTAAAGTGCTTGTGGTAGTCATTGGTCAATAGGTGACGTGCATGTGATGTTTCAGCTTGATAATGGTAGAAAGAGTGACACTTTGAGATTTTATCTTTGTCAAAAAGTGGCCTCGGTTACGAGTTGCATAAACTCTACTTTTTACCACTAGAATATTAGTGTTTATTTAAAAATCACTAATTGTAGATTGTAGGAGGGGGGATCGTGAAGGCTATGCTGCCTCTCAAGCACTATCAGATCTTTTGTTCATAAAAAAAATCACTAATAATAACACCATAATGTCCCTTGAGGACGTCACCAAAAAAAATTTCTTACAATCATCTTTAAAATTTATTTGTTAATACCTGACAGTATTCTGAACGCATGAAAAATTTCCACCCATTTTGCGGTACTAAAATTGAAAATATTAGCATTTTAAATTTCTATGTGAACGCATGTTAATTTATACATTTCATACTAATTCTTGTAGGTTTTAGTGTTTAACAATTTTAATTTTCTACAATTTTTTATAAATTTCGAGAATTGGCAGATAATATTCACATAAATAATTTTTATACAAAATCGGTACAAGAAGCGGCATTTATTTTGTTGTAAACAATGTGTAAAGTAAATCTCAGACTCAGACTCTCCTGCATAAGCTGATCAGTAGTGTGCGACTTGGCAACGCTGCAACAGCGCAGGACCTTTAAGTTGGTTATCATATACAGTAGAACCTGAGTGTTTTCATTTATTGTTGTCTGATTTTTTTTAACAATATTAAAAATACTATTAATATTTACTTGATTATTATTAATATTACAGTTACTAATAATATTGATTATAATTCAGTTCATTATTATTTTGAATAAAAATGTTTAGTTGAAAAAACATCAGTTCTACTTTTTAATAAATTCATAGGCTTAAAAAATATAATAAATAATAAAAATTAACAAACAATTATATAAAATGATAAAAAATGTATTTATATTATATAAGTATAAGTTTATATTACAGAAACTAATAAATAAATTATTTAGCAGTTTTTTTTTAAAATTGTATCACTTTAGTAATGATATCTTTTCTTTTTGTTATTCTAACACTCTTATCGTCTACTTTCTCAGTAAATAATTTGATAATAGCTCCTTCACCGTTGCCAAGTCGAGTAAAGCGACGCAGTAGGTCAATTTTTTCGCTTATGCGCATGGGAGGCGGGGCAAAAGAGCGTACTGCTGGTTACAAGTGGGTAACTTATATAGGGAAAATGTATTCGTAGGTTGAGAACGACTGGTCTTTGGGAACGTCCTTAAAACTAAATAATTGTCAAAAAGTTCACTCTAAACTCAAAAAACAACCAAAAAAGCTCAGAAAACCAAACACACATAACCTTAAGAAAGATATTTCATTTGTTCACCACGTGCACTTTATCCATCTCGAGCAGTGACGTCACGTGTACGTCACCCTTTCTACCGATGTCGAAAAGTGGCGTGACGTGCTGCACGTCCTCCTCTGAATACAGAAAAGTCTTAAGAAGTGCAGCATATCCAATTCGGAAATGATTATCTAAGCTTGGTCTGATTTTAGTTTTGTTTAGTAGACTTATAGACGGGTATTTTATGTCTTCGACAAACATTTTACATAAAAACAAAAATATTTTAATTTCTGAAGAGCCGCTATACTATAAGGAAAAGTGATGAAAACCTAGATCTTTTGCAGACGCAACGCCAACCAGATTAAGGGTTTTTGAGAAGTTTGTCTTTATTATTGTTCATTAGGATTATTTAGAAAAGACCAAAAATAAAACCTTGTCAATGTGTAGTTTATTTTATCTGCAAAATTATGGATTTAATTTGAAAAATCTTGCAAATTCTCATTCCATTTAAGTAACAAGTCGCTTTAACAAAGATATTATTTTGCGAATATCATTAATGAAATAAAATAGGTATTGGTACTTAATTCAAATTTAATGTTTTGTTTTTTTTTATGTGCAACATCTTTGCTCTCTTTCTTGCAATTTGTGGGAGTGATCTCATGAAATGGGACGGAAGTGTGTAAGTGTAACAGTCGCCGCGCGTAATTCACATTCAGTCAGATAGCCTTCAACCAATTTTCCGA
Source organism: Agelastica alni (assembly GCA_950111635.1). Lineage (NCBI taxonomy): Eukaryota > Metazoa > Arthropoda > Insecta > Coleoptera > Chrysomelidae > Agelastica > Agelastica alni. The sequence continues at coordinate 30,402,266 of OX467714.1, forward strand.
GTCATCAGCTGTGCACTTTAGTTACAGTTTCGTGAATAAAGTTTGCTGTTATATGCGTAAACTATATAAATAAATATTTACTGTTAATAATAAGTCTCAATAAAGTGCAGATCATTAATAAAAAGTTCAAGTAAGTAATAATAAATAATTATTCGAATAAAAGTATTTGGTTTTTTTAAATTTTGAGGTTGACTTCTGTCACTCCTAGTGTCAATTAGAAGAACACAATTTTCATTAGAAAGAATTATTGTTTGTTATGAAAAATCATTTCAAATAATACCTGACCCATTTTTTTCGGAATATAATTAAAAAATTGCTTATTACTAAGGTGAGATGTCAAATGTTGTTACACATCATATGCGACTACTGTAAGGCTTGCGTGTTTTCTCATTTTTAATTTTTATTATTTCACTTAAGTAAAATATTAGTGAAACTCATTTAATAAATCGTCAGTGCGTCAATTTTCTATAAAATCGGAAGTTAAACAATGGTACAATGGTTTAGAAAAACATTAACTTTTTCGCAACAAGAATGAACAAATGAAATAGAAATTATGTATAAACATGCATAAAATGACTAAATACATCTGAACTACTATCAATTTCAAACATCTACACATGCATAAACTAACCTTGGAGGTGATCTTATGGGCGACCTATACCTAGAGCCCCTTCGAGGAGGTATAGAGAGGGGCGGTGACCGCCTCGCAGGTGACAACTGCCTGTGTGGCGAGCCTCTTATACTTCCCGAAAACGACCTCGATCGAGACCTACAACCGCAAGAGTAAGAAACATTTAGAGATATAATCACTTTTTATCAGAACATTGTAATAATTATTGGCACTAGGGTAAGTTTTATCTAGTGAACTGTGAGGGACACAAATTGGATTTATAATTTAAACATAATATTTTTAAGTCCTCGTAAGAAATAGCAACAAAAAGAACGACTATGCAAAAAAAATCTCCTTATCCTTGATATAAATAAGTTAATTTCACTTTTCTTTTATTGGAAGAAACTTAACTTGTATGATTGATAAATTTTTATTTACAATTGTTTCGTGCTGAGGCAATGGTGATTTACGGTTAACAATAATACTGATAAATAAACATACCGACTCAACGAGAACGATCTCGATCTGCTCCTCGATCTTCTAATGATTCTGGGAGATCGACTTCTGCGTCTTATAGGCGATCTACTGAAACTTCTACTGCGACTACGACTTCGGCTGTAACTCCTTCTAAAACCTCGTTGTTTTGCGCGACGTTTCTGCTCATCTTTCTCTCTTAACAGTCTATTGAAAGCTGCCAACGGGTCATCAATTACACTGCAAACAATTTAAAAAAACAGTTGCAATGTACATACATATATTAATTATAAACAAATAAGCACAAGTAATTGTATAAATAATTCTTACCCAGCTGGTGCTCTATCCAACATTCTTCTGTTGTAATCACGATGACTTCTGGAACTGGCAGGGAAAGTTTGGAAATTTGGAGGAACTCCAAGTGGGGGTCTACTGCCGTCGAACATACCGCGAGGAACACTGTATGGCCTGAAAATATCACCATATGTATTTTTTTCCCTTAAAGAAGGCATTATACGTAGGTAGACAAAATTTGTTGTTTTAAAAACTTCTTATTTTTTTTAGTAACCTTGAATGGTTTTCAAAAGCATTAAATTTCAAGCCCTCCATCAAATCATTTTAAAAAGATTATGAGCTGTTTTTCTCTTGCCTTTTGTCACGAAAATTGTGGGTTCCAATAAAATGCAATTTCAAATTATTTATTTTATTTATTTCTAATAACACCGTTTACAAATACCCATATTAAATAAACAATACAATTTGTGTTAAATAATATTATTCCCACTAATTACAACAAATTACAAACTGACAGCAGTCCCACGGGGGTTTTCCGTCTCAATATTTCTTTCTTCATAATTAAAAAAGTTTAATTCAATACGTTTACTGTAATACCTTAAACAAAAGTGTTTTTTCTAAAAAGAGAATAGAGGCAATGGAAATTCTTATGAACCGTGCAACACCGCCAACGCAAATTACACATTTTGAGTCGATTTCTTTAAATTAGTCTTGTTTCTAGAACCATCGTGAAATCTGTTTCAAAGTTTGATCGCAGTACAGTCAAGTTGTGGTTTTTTTGTGTCTACAAACTGTAAAATTGTTGGTTAAGTCTTTTTTTTTCATTTGGTTTATCGTAGTTATGTTAGTTGCTATTGAATTAGCTTGTTGAATATTATTATTTGTGAAAATATTTTATGTGTTAAGTAAGTTTTTTCCAAAGAGACGGTAAATTACTTGAAAAAATAATTTATAATGTATATAACTTTATAAAATCGACAAAGAACAAGGGCTTACAAACACAAACCAGCTGATAAGAAATATAGTATTGACAAAAAATTCACAGAAAATTCAATTTTATCACTATATTTGCCATCGTATCAGACATCAAATGTGACTACCGAAAAAATATTTGCGCCTATGCAGAAAAAATTGAAAAGGAATATATGGAAAGGGAGTATATTTTGGATGCGGTAGAAGATCTACTGGTAATAATAAATATTGAAGATAATAGCTGATTGGGAAAGCTCACGTAAGTTGCCTAGAGTTAATTCAAATATTGTTGATTCTATAAACAATTGCCCCTATCGACGAACCAGTTAATTAGTATCGTCTTTTACGACAGCGCGCGTGATTAACTGGCCCTCACAGAGACGCCGAACAGTTTAATCTCACTACTCAACCAATTACAATCGTCGCTTGAATTATTACTTTGGCCACTAGCCGCCATCTTATTCTCTAATCGGATAATTTATCGTTTATATATCGTGTACCTTGTTATAAACTATTTTATGTGGAGTGTAGTTACCAAGATCAAGGATACAGGCCCTACAACACCAAGGAAACTACGTGGATTTAGCGTGGTAAGTGGTAGGAAGCAATTGATTTCATTTTCACTTTATCATAAATAATAGTTCAAAGTTACAGTTCATTTTTCGAACCACTTAAGAGCTTTCATTCGAAAAAATAGCAGCAAGAGCGAGTCTGCTCGATCAGAAATTGGACTGGGTGAAAATAAAGATGATTAGGGTTATCAACCATTAGAATAATGATGACAAGTGGTGCGATGTGTGCACGCTTTTAGATATTTTGTTACTATTGTTTTAGGTCAAAACCCCTACCGATGGAATTATTGTTATAGTTTGAATAGAGTAAAACTTTGATTTTCAACCTCAATTACTCCCTTTCAGTATTTCCCCTTAATCACTTCTTTCCCAGCGAGAAAAGTACTAGCTACCTTCATGTGGTCCTTGCTGAGTATCGATGATATGTTATTAGAATTAATTTTTAAATATTTGTTTTGAAAATAATATTACCTAATTTTCGTAAGCTTTATGTTAAACATTTTTACTAATTGTTGCTGACGAAATTAAGTACACTATTATATATAAAATTTCTTAAATAACTAAAACGTTAAGAAATACTTAACATACATTTTTAATTGCAATCTCAATTTCGCAAATATGAATTAATTTGCCTGGACTATTAGCACTTATTCTACGCATAGACCGATATCTTTAGTATCAAATTGTGCAACGTTGCCGATAAATTAGATGCACGCATTGTTGTAAACATTAAGTTCAGGAGATATTCCATTACCTCTACCTATATGTATGAATGCTATTGAATATGCGTAATAGGTTAGTTAAAAGAAAGATAGTTAAAGGAGTAAAAAAGGCTTTTTTATAATTAATCTAACATCATCACGAAGCAATACTTTTCAATAAAATATATTTGAGGGATTTTTAAAAAATATTCGATTTTAGATCATTGCATAGTTATCAATAAGATTATGATAAAATGTTCAATCGCCTACTTACCCGGGTGGTAAATAAGGTGGTCCGCTACCTGGCGGAGGGAATCTATAATTTGGTGGAGGTCCTTGGGTAGCAAAAGTACCGATCGGTGGTTGGTTAATGGGGTAATTCACTGGAATATGTGGTGGACCCTAAAAATAAATAATGTTAAATTTGCACAAAAATAATGAATTCTTTAAGTAAAAAATTATTCTACAAATATTGATTCTTTAAAGGACCAGTAGGGTCAATCCATATAAAGTAATCCAATGAGGGTTGCTTAACAATTTTTAATTTTTTTTTCACGCTTTATACTAGCTCGACTTTTATCTATCTATGTAACCGAATCATTGGACACGATTTTCGCCCACTTAAAAACATCGGATCGACTTGAAACTTCTTATACTTCTAAAGGACCGATGACAATACAATAATTTCATAAATTTTTTCAAAGATCCTGGCCAGGATCAGTTATATTTAAAAAAAAGTGTTTTATATGGATTAAAAATGGATGATATCCCCCATGAATTCAATTTAAATGGATGGCGACGCTTGAACTTTTCTCTCAACAGATGTCGCAAGCGCATATCACCATTTTAAGTCCTAGTAATTTTAATATCTGCTCGCGTCTTTTTATACGCAAATAAATTTTCACGGAATTCCGTTTTACGACAAACTCATATGACAATTAATACCGAAATGAAGATTGTCGATAAGTAGCAATAATTTAAAAAAAGCCAGAACCAAAAAATGAAAAATAAATAATAGTTTAAAAAAACTAAGGGAACCCGCTTTATAAGAAAACGGAACTAAAAAATAAAATACAATCAAAAGCGTGGGGTGCGCTATATTAATTAATATATTTGATAAAGTAAAGTCTCCAAGAAGAAAACGTAAACATCATAAAAAGCACCCCACGCTTTTGATTGTAAAATTATTTTTATTCATTATTATTATTTAGTTTGCTTTTCTTATAAAGCGTGTTGTGTTGGTTTTTTTAAACTATTATTTATTTTTCATTTTTTATATCAGGTTTTTTTTAATATCCTGATGATCCAGGCCAGGATCTTTGAAAAAATGTATAAAATTATTGTATTGTCATCGGTCCTTTAGAAGTATACAAAATATTAAATAGTAATATTTTTTAGTTCGGCTTTCTTATAAAGCATGTTGCCTTAGTTTTTTAAAACTATTATTTATTTTATGTTAATATCTACTGAATTAGCAAAACTGGTTTTTAAATTTTTTTATTTTATTTCAGTTCTGAGAGGCAGCCATTTTTGTTCAGCCTTACTGAGCAACCTGATTTTTTTTTGGATCACCTCATATGTATTAACCTGATAACATCCTGGTAAAAACTTGGCTGGTACGTTTTGTTTCGTATTATTAGTTTACTCTCAAATAAACTTACCTGTAGTTGACTGACTTGTCCCAAATTTCCATATGTCGTCGAAGGATAACTACTGTTAGAAACAGCCGAACTAATGGGTTCATCAACTGTTGGAGTTCCCGACCCTTTGTCGCGTGATCTATAAAATGTGTTTATTAACATACAATAAATTGAAAGGATACATTTTTAGCTTAGTGATCAAATGTGATTTTTGATATACCTGGAATCGCTACGGGAACGTGATCTCATACGACGAGGGCTTCTTCTTGGAGAGATACTTCTGCTTATGCTCCTACTTCTGCTTCTACGTCTTGAGCGAAGAGGTCCTATGATATTTTTTAATTAGAAATCGTTGGTCATCATTAAAGATATTTTAAGCAAACTCTACCCGAAGTCATAAAGTACCAAAATTGTTTAAATACACAGTTATTCACTACAAATTACCCACCCCTTATCATCGTTATTGTCTACAGAAAAATTTTTACAAAAAAGTTGTGTTGTTGTTAATGAATTTTGTTAAAATGTTATCAAAAGTACAGTAACGTGCAGATTTTACACACATTTTTTTTTATTTTTAATTAGGATACCCAGTAATAAATTTTTGGAATTAACTTTTTATTAGTCTAGTACCTACAAAAAAATTTGCATCTGTAAATTCAGATGCTATGCCAGAAAATCATAGTATATTTAGTGTTAAAAAATAGGGAAAGGTAAAAAAATACACTACTCACAAAAAGTATCGCATAATTGGAATGTTATTATTGTTTCAATCTTTTTTTTGATAATATTTAATAAATCTTCATTAAGTTTAAGAGAGGTTTGGTTATTGAAAATGAAAAAATCAGGAAGAAATTGCAAAAATAATGTTTACCAAAAACATAAAAATCTTAAGTAACAAATAATAATCTTAGAACAATGAAAACCATTTTTATTATTTGGTATTGCCACCTGTGGCTCTAATGACAGCTCTTATTCGTTCTGGAAGTCTTCTTATCAAATTTTTAATAAACTCTATATCTAAATTTTTCCATTCGTCTATTAAAGTATGTTCCAGTTCATCCAGGTTGAGCATTATTAAGAGACCTTATGTGCTGATCTAAGGATTTAAGACTGGCCTTATCTCTGGCCACTCTAAAATTTGAATACCAACTTAATAAAGATACTAGATATTTTAGCAACATACGGACAAGCATTATCAAGCAATGACAACAAAATTCACACCAATAGCAGGAACAGTGTCATTTTTCTTTAAGAACCTTTCTAATATACCTATCAACTGTCAGAGATCTCCTACTCTCCTACTTTTGCATTGGTAGATTGGATCTGTTTATTGAATGCAAATCATGACTCATCTGTAAACGAATATAAGCCCAGTCTTTCAAATTTCAATTAGCACGTTCTCTTGTAAATCCCAAATGTTCCACACAGTGAGCCATGGTTAAAAATGGTGGCTCTATTTCCAATTTTTCTAAACCTATTCCTCTCAAAATTAATGCTTTCTCGAACATTACGGGCTCCCGAGAAATCATTTTAAAGTTACTGTGTCACGCAGTGCCTGCAAACGTAAATAACGTTTATTTGGAGTCCATTCTTTTCTGCCTTGAGCGCTATGAATCCAGTTTGTTGTAATTTTTGTAATGTCGTCTGTCCAGCGAGGTGGTGGTCTTCCTTTATTTCTTTTATCGGATCTGGGTCTCCATTTAAGTAATCGTTTTGTCCACCTGCCATCTTGCATGCAAGCCACATGTCTCGTCCGCTTCCATTTGAGTTTTGCTACATGTATGACCACATCAGTCAAGCCTGTTCTCCTGCGTAATTCTTCATTTCTAATTTGGTCACGTAACGAAACACCAAGCATCGATCTCTCCATTTTGCGCTGTGTTTCTTTTAGTTTCTTAGCAGAAGCATTGGTAAGGGTTAGTTAAAACACTTTGGACGTCCTGAAACTGATCTATTGTAACCCGTTTCTCTGTACCTTAATATTCTAGATACGCTCCATTGGTGAATACCAATAATTTCCGCTATATACTGCTATGATCTTTTAGCATCACACTTTTGGCTACTTGTTTTAGCGTCCAATTACAAAATATTATCCAATACATTTTTTTAATGTCACTATCAACAAATATCCCCGCCAACTGACTTAAAACAAAAATAATAAATGGGCCGTTAGCGCATAAGCTAAATGAAGGGCGATAAATAATTTGAACAAATAATATGTGAAAAAATTCAATTAACCTCTATGATTATGGACTGTATTTGGAAATGAATATAATTTGCAGTTAATGGAGAAATGATTGAAAGAATTTAACCAAAACTTGGACTTACTGTAACGTGAAGACATGTAGTTTCTGATATATAACATACAGGATTTATTACCCTAAATCTGTTCAATTAATTGAATCGAGGTCAAGTTCAAAATCATGTATTTTTACAAAATTTGGCTGGAATATCTTCAGTTCAGTTCACTATTTTGCGAGAGCACTGCGAGTTTGTAAACGTTAAATAATAACACTAGACAATGAAACCACATGACTTGGAACAGCTTGGAATACTAGGTTATTAACAAAATATTTTACAAGTTGCGAACAATGGCCATTATGAAAAAATCAGACTTATTGTTTTAATGGCGATGATTGCTAACAGAAGAATTTCGAGACATATGTCTCGACGGCATTTTGTATGCTTATTAAAAATGGAAGACAATAAGTTTCTTAATTTCAGTAACCAGAGCGTTGTGGTGTGCGAATAAGGGCATTTATCGCATTTTTTTTGTTTTAGTTTCGATAAAAACGCCAGAATTTAGTTTTTTGCCAAGTAAAGCAGACCATGCACAAAAATTAATATTTTGTAATAATTCACGATTTCAAATTTTTTATAATTTTTAAAATTAAGCAATACTTTTTGTGCCAGTGTATACATTAATTATTCATAGTAAGAAAACTTACGATCTCTGGGGCTTCTGGGCGAGTCATCTCGATATTTTCTACTATCTCTGGGAGATTCTTTAGGCGATACACCTGGTGGACCGTCTAAACGTTCAGTTTCCGTATAAACTGGTTCGTTCTGTAAAAAATCTATTATCACAAACAAATTACTAGGAATATGAAAAGACTTACTTTTAAATAATCTGAATCTTGATTATTCTTGTATTGTTCTGTGGAATCTGCTTCTGAGATAATCGTTGGATTTTCTACCTCATTGTCGATTCCTTTGGGATCATCACATCTAGGTGGAGTGTTCTAAAGAAAAATCAACAATAGCTGTTTAAAAAATAACCAAACCATTATATTAACCTTCTAGTGGTGTCAAATCGACCACACTCTATACATTTTCATTCATATTGTTATTTTTTTTTTGCATGCATTTTCTATCTCTAGTAGCTTTGTCATTATTTCATTGTTCACGAAATAAACAGTTTACCTCCCCTCTCCACGCCCTAACAACCTCAAAATCGACAATTAGTACACTAGTGATCTTTTGGTGAACGATTTAGCCAAAAATCATAAGACTTCTGTTATGGGTACCATGCGTAAAAACAAGAAAGAAATACCGCCTTGTTTTACATATAAACAGACCTGAATATTTAGGTCAATTTAGATTTTCTGGCAAAGCTGCGCTGGTGTCGTATGTGCCCCAAAACAAAGATGTGGTACTAAAATCATCACTTTATTTTGCTGCTGAATTTAATGAAAGTATGAATAAAAAACACAAGCCAAACATAACTTTTTACAATAAAACGAAAGGCGAAGTCGATGAAGGCGATGTTGATGAAGTCGATAAAAAAGTGAAGATGTATTCGATGTCAAGAAAGAAAAATATATGGCCATTGACACTCTTTTTTCGTCTTCTGGATATTGCAGAAATAATTGCCATGGTAATATTGAATGAAAATAAAGTAGTTATACAGAAAAGGCGAAAGTATTTACGTGAATATTGAACTAACAAAAGAGTTAGTTCAAAGAAACAATGGTAAACCTTCTAAGAAAACTCAAAAGAAACATTAGAGATAGAGAACATTCGAACATGTGTTTTGAAAATGCTAGCAATGAACTAAGCATTAGTTTCAGTACATGCAACTACATTCATTTGTAATGAATGTTATCTTGGCAAAGACACTGATTCTGAAGAAAACTAAGCCTAAGTTGATGATAAATACTTTGATTCTAATGATTTGATCTTATGAAGTCAACTGATTTTGTGTTGCCAAATTACTTTCTAATCCAATGAAAATTTAAGTTATTTGATTTTATAATAACCTAACCTAACCTTACTTCCTCTCACCATCCTCACCAACAACATCGAAACATCAGAATTTAACCGGAAAAAATCTGCTTTCATTTTCCTGGATATCAATAAAGCCTTCGATAGTGTCTGGATCAAAAGACTTATTTACAAACTCCATTCGATGGGATGTCCAAGACAGCTACTTTCTCTAGTCAATTCCCTACTATTAGACAGAAGGCTCTAAGTGGAAGTGTTAAATGCCTGTTTGTTCGTATTCTCCCCACAGCAGTGCTTACCCCAAGGATTGCCTCTTTCTCCCCTCCTTTATAATCTTTACTGTGCAGACATTTATAATCATCACTTTCCCACTATAAATCCATTCAAGGAGCTATGGACAACCTACAAAGACTCACTGACTCTACATGCCATTGGTTCAATAAATGGAGATTGAAGCCAAACCCTACCAAATCTCACTTAATGATATTCAATCATCATCTCTCTTAAACATCTCCTACAATTACCATGCAGCAACAACTACTCAGCCCAACGAAAACAACCAAATACTTGGGAATCATGATGGATATCAAACTCAATTTTAACATGCATCTCCAAGAAAAGAAGAAGAGCATGATATCCAGAGCCAAGCATTTTAGAGGTCTTACATACCAAAATAAGGGTATCAATGTGAAAACAACCAGTAGCATTTACTAACCAATTTGTCAAAATAATTTTTTTAATACTTACATCTTGGGTAGTTACTGCAGTTGCAACTGCAGGTCTGGGTTCTCTGTAAGTTGGTACTTTCACATAACCAGTAGAACTTTTGAAATTTGTAACTGATGTTCTCAAAAACCTAGAAACAAACAAGAGTATTTGGAATCCTGTTGAATTTTAACAGTCTGCTGAGCAATTTTGGTTCAAGAAGCAAACATTTAATTAGTAATTCTTAGTGAAAAATTTCTTAAGCTGCTAAGTTTATAGAATTCATTAACAAGAATTTTAAGTAAATTATCATTTTAAAAAATTCTTTACTCTCTTAATACATAAAAACTATTTAAAATGTTGCAACATGTTTACAATCTTTTATCTTTTGTACATAAAAAATTACCTATTAGGAATAAGAGTATCAGGCGATATTTCCTTTTCGTGGCAATCAGGACATTCATGATCTTCGCTTTCTAGCAAAACTCCCCTAATACATTCATCGCAGAAAGAATTTCCGCAACAAGGAATCATAACTGTATCTGTTAACAAATCTAAACAAATACTGCATACTAATTCCTCAGGTATATCCATTTTTTGTGCTTGTATTGGCACGGGAGCTGGTTTTTGATTATAAGCTTGGTGATCGACTAGAGGGACAGCAAACTGTCCATTTGGGGTCATCATTGCGCCAGGTACTTGTGGACCATCAACTGCTACCATAAAGCTGCGAGGAATACCGGTACTTTTCTTTATATCACCCGGATCCTGTAAAAAACAAATGTACTGTTTCGTTTTCCAAATCTAACCAGTAATAAAAATGACATGATGAAAGAAATATCCTGGAGAGTTGAAAATAAGATAACTTCCCTGTCACTCAGTCAGAAATGAATTGAAAGTAAAATATATTTAATAATATAACACTATTCTCACTTTACAAATAAATTACTTTATATGGATCTCACATGGCTGTAATAAAGAATGCAGACATGATTTGGCAAGGTGAAAAAAAAGAAGACCCATCTCTGGAATACTGGAAATAAGTTTACTTTCCTGTCACTTATAAAAATAATGAGTTGAAAGTAAAATATATTTAATTATATAATATTATAACACTGTTCTCACTTAACAAATAAAATACTATACATGTATCTTACACAGCAACAGGGAACAAAGCAACATTAAATTTTTATCTGCTGTTTGTACAACTACAAATTATTGGAGTACTTATAATTCAGGAGAAATGCTATTAGTAGTATATTTATCAAGATTAATAGTAATAGATTAACTAATATAAGTATTGTTTACTTTAATATTTACAATAAGATACCATTTAAAATGTTAAATATGAAAAAAGGGGGTAAAGCTTAATTCCCATTGCACCATAATTATTTTTTGTCAAAAAGGATTTAGGACATTACAGGATGAAGTAAAGGTAATGAAACTTTATGATTAAGACAAATAAAACCATAAACCATTATTTATTGATTATAATTGCCTTAAAATAACATTTCTTAAATATTTTATTTTAAAAATACTTACAGCTCCTATTCCAAATGTACAATCTTTGATCCAGTGTCCACCTTGGTGACATTTGTAGCACTTATAATTACTTGGTACCGTTCCTACTTGATTAGCACCTCTAATTTTCATATAACTGAAAAAATAAACCAAAATATATTAATCTAAATTCTTAATATACTATTAACTACAAATATTTATTGTGTTATTGGTACGTAATAAGGAAATAATAAGCATGCTTACAACTCAAATGTATTGATGAAGCAAAAAAAAATGAATATTTAAATTAAATAAAAAAACTGTATTTATTCTTAATCTTTAAGAATAAATTAATAAGAAATTTTAGACACACTTACTTGCTAGGATCATAATCTTGTGTAGATTGAGACATCATAGCCCTAATTTTATCATCTTCAGGAGCATCTAAATTAGACAAATCAACTTCTTTGCCAATAGGCCCCCCTTCATCCAATTTTGTAGGTGGTGTATTATCACCTCCATACCCTTCCCAAGTTTTGTTTTTTTGAGGAATTACAGGAATTCTAGCAATGAGTAGTGACGCATTTTTAGGAATTAATGCGTTTTCATCTTCATATACTAAACAAATAATAATAATTAGATTTACATAAAATGCAATAATTCACCAAAACCTACCTTCTTTAGTTTGTGCATTTGTTACTTGCAAATCGAAATCTGTACTTTTTCCAATTCGTTTTTGCTGTATAATAGCGTTCTTCAGATCTTTCACTGAAATATGTAGGCCATCGAACGTAACTGTATCATACTCAAGAGCCGATTTGAATTTATAGTGTACAGACATGCTATTAAATAAAAAGACAAATCTACTAGTAGAAAAAAATCAACCAACAGTACCTATTACGTTAACATAGGACGATATTGGTTTAAATAAATCGGATTGAAACTTTAAAATTACCTTTTAATTAACCGGTAATCCCAAATATATCTTTAGTATAAACAATATTAATTGTATTTTACGGTTAAAATACTTGTTTCACATTTCTTAGCATATTTAGTTCATTTGACGCAAATACACCGCACGAATGAGAATAATAAAAATGGCGTCTCAAGACTATTCACCATTCATTTCTGCCAACTAAAATGCTTAATGCACGACACACTTTGCGACTTGCCAGATAATTTGACAAAAGAGAAGAGAGACGACTAAGCATTAGCCTAATAAAATTGACCAAACTTTAGAGAGAGATAAAACGAATATGCGGCCAATAAGCCTTTATTTATGTTCTTTACGTACTGCGACGTGGGCTTTTTCATTCGTATTTGCTGTAAAGCGGACACTAATGCTCAGCCTATTCTACATACCTATGGTTTTTATCACTCTCATATGTCAGTTGTCAATAATTAGGTATTTATATTGTCATTAGAGAAGTTCTGCTCACCTTGAAAAATTATAAATATAAAATTATAATGTTAAAATAAACTAAAAAAAAAAAATTAAAAATTTTAAAATACATAAACGAAAAGTTGTAAAATACTGACTATACTAAATAATAAAAATACCTCTAGGTATTTTATCATATCAACAAAATTAAGTCCATCAAAAATAAAGTAGAATGCATTTTAAATTACAACTTGTTTACAATTTACATATTTTGTTTGGTTTTATGATTTATTACTAGGATAAATAAATGTTTTCAAAGCAGAGAAAAATTATTGTTCAATTGCAAGTAGAAAAAATGATAAATTTTTTTATGAAAACAGCAAAATGACAATCAAGAATAAAATAAGTATAAGAATAGACAGGTTAAGAGTTAGTGTGATATCAATGATTAATTTAAAAGAATCGTATGAAATTTGTAAAAACAGAATTGCACATAAAATTAAATGACGAAAATTCTTTTGTTCCATTAGTATTTTTAATTTATGAAGTCCCTCTTAAATAGCGCAAGTTTGGTTCTATAAATTATAAATTTGCAGTAAAAACTATTACGAGCTATAACATTATTATTACTGGTTGCCTAAGTTTGAAAATGAATGCTGTTGGGATAATCTGTGGCGGGGAATTAAGATACCAGTGGCACCATCAGTTCAGGAGGTTAAAATAATTCGCTCAAATTAGCTACGCCCCTGTTTTAATTGGAATTGTAAAAAACTGAAAAAAAAAATTAGACAAAAAATAAACATCAAAATTGACACTCGTAGCATAAAAGAGTTTTTAATAGTTTTAGTATATTGTCATCCGACTCTTATCGACTTTAGTAAAAGTTTTTCGATTTTAACATTTATCCGTTGTAATGGCCGCATTTGAAATTCACGAAGATGTTGAAAATATCGATGTTCGAATTAGAAAAATTGGAGGAAAAAAGCATTTGGTGCGAGAAACGGTGGCAAATTACGAAAAACAAATTGCCAAAAAATTTATTGTATCTGGAAAATATGAAAATTGTGGGTTAATACAGAAGAAAAGCTTCTTGAATAACCAAGAAGCTTTAATATTAACTAAATTTATTGTTAAATCGGATTCTGAGACTGGGGATACAATTTCTGAAGAAAGTAAGGAGCAGGTAATCAGAATTAAAAAAAATACAACTATTTTCTTTAACGCTGCTGTGTCGGATTCATAAATATTAGTTTCCAAACTGCTCACGAGTAGCAATAATTATTTATCAAATTACGATTCATTTGTAGGATAATAGGCCAGTCATTGAGGAACCGTTTTTGGAAATAGAAAAAGAAAATAGGACAGCAAAAATCAAAGAAGAAGAAGACACTTTCCCGTTAAATATTTTACACAGTGTTGAATATAGAGCGGTAAGTGCAGTTTGACCCTCTAATTTTGTCTAAGATTGGATCAAGTACTAACATTTTTTTATCAACAGGCTTGGTTTCTTATTCAGTTTTCAAAAAAAAAAATTCTGGACCAAATTAACGCAACAACATATTAAATCATACAACTTGCGATAATATATTAATTTGATTAATCTTTTATGGACATAGGTTAAATTAAAATTTAGAAAAAACGTATTCGAATACTTTAAAAGCGAATTAGCTTAAACATTTTTTTTGGTTTGGAATTAAAATTATTCTTAAGACCTAATAACGAAATTAAAATGTTGAAAAAAATAAATTATGCTGTAAATAGGTCACTAGTAGCGAAATAAATAATGTAAGTGCGACACTGTGTTGCCTCTTCTACTTTACTTCTGATCACAGCGGATTTATGCGTCTAGGCATGCTTCTAATTAAATTTTGGATGAAATCTTAAGGAATTTGTTTCCATACATACATACATAAAGTCACGCCTTTTTTCCGTAGTGGGTAGGCAGAGACCACTTCCTTTCACTTCCTACGGTTCTTATACACATCTATTGCTTCCTCTACTTTCATCAGTGCTCTTATACATGCTCGTCGGTTGTTGGTAATCTTGATCTGGCCTTTCTTCAAAACAATGTTGATCTGATCGAGATATGTTCGCCGAGGTCGATGTCTACCGACTTGTCCATTCACATTCAAAATTACATCCTCTGTTAATAGTTTTGCATTTCTTCACATCCATCCATTTGACGAACAAATCATAAACGTTTTCGTACCTGGACTTTGATTTTTCAGGCAATAATTGTGCTGTAGCAGCAGCTGCTGCATTGGAAACTTCGTAAGGGACATTTTCAAACTCACTATTGCTGCATCTTTCTATAGTTTATCGCGATAATTGCTATCAAAAACCATGCAAACTTTCAAAATTAAAAATGTCAACTAATTTCATGTCAAATGGCTGTCAATCGTTATTTCGCTGCTATGGTAAGGATCAACTGCATTTATTAAAACCATGCCTACTAAGATCTTGATACACTATTTCACATAAACATGTCAAATTTATCTCATATATTGAGACTTGCGCGATACACATGTGCTCCAAATTTCATAAACGCACCTCAAGCAGTTATTAAGATATTAACGTCCAAAAATCGTCATTTTTATTACTGACTGACCGACAGATCAAAACTCTGACCCAGTTTCAGATGACCTAGAAAGTTCAAATTTGGCATCCAGACAGGTAGTTGGGTAAATACAAAGGAATAAATCAGAAACTAGTAAATTATTGTCATTTTATTATAATTTTTCAATTAAATGATTCTATTAGGAACACTTATTTATAGTGCCTGTAATGTAAGAATCAGCAATCAAAATTGATGACAGCCGGTCTTTATATCGATTTTAAGGTCTTTACGTGAATATAAAACGAGTGAAATACCACCCTTAATTTTTTTTTAATCCAAACATATCAGTGTTAGTACTTTAACTACTTATAACTAAGACTATAGTCGAACTTATTACGTATTTATTTCGTTATTAACTGGGATTTAGTATTAATTACAAGAAAATATAGAAAATAACACAAAAAAGACAATTATACCCCGTAAACGTAGAAAAATACAGTAGGATAACAAAAACTATTTGGTATTAATTTTATTATGAATAAGTACCTACTAAAACAGTAATGGAAGAGCCCTATGTTCGATGGCTAGTTTCTACCAGCAAGCCAAATTTTCGGAAGAATAAAATAAGAACTTACAGCTTTAGAATTTGCAAAGGCTATAATATAACTCGTATATTCGAACTAGCCAGGTCAGACATTAGGCTTCAATATACTATCATAAGTTATTAGAATAAATGATATTTTATGCTGTTATAAAAAAATTTCAGGACTGACCATTAAACTTGGCACCCATTTAGATCTCACTTCTTTTGTCGTTGAAGACAACAACCAAAGCATATATCATAATATTGAACTTGGCTCTCATTTCACATTTATGTTTTTGACGGGATTTTCATACTTACAATGACAACCGCGATGTGCTAACCGTCCGGGAAGTATTTACATCAAAATATTTAAAAAATGTCAAAAGTTCATGAAAAACAAGTGATAAATGGTTTTTTTGTATTGACCAATTCGAAAAAGAATATTTTTACAATTTCGAATTTTTATTGCCGGAAATATAGTAGACGCCACTTTTAAATACCGGTTATTTTTTTAAGCATTACTATGAATTTTACATTAACGCGCCGCTCGATTTTTTCACTTGTTATTCTTTTATGCGATACTGGTACAGTGTTTGTTCCTTTTTATCACCCAAACGTTATAACTTATCAAAATGGGATAAGTCTTGTTCAAAAGCACATGGTTTGTTCACAGCAAAATGGGACAAGTCTTATTTGAAAGCTGACTAATATGACGTATTGTAAGTGACGTTATAATATTTAGTGTGTCTCTAAGGCAAAAAGTATTCTTCTTCTTCTTTCTTTAATGCAAGCAATTTGCTTGTTTTTCTTCGTATCCTCTGCCGTTCAATTATTAGAAAGGTTGTCGCTCCATCTCTTGCGGGGTCTTCCAACGCTTCGACGCACTAAGAGCGACTTGTCTCTAGTTATTTTGACCATTCTGTCGTTATTCATCCGGTCTATGTGTTCGTTCCACTCTCTCTATCTTCACAGTATCCATTCATTTACATTGTCTATTTTACATGTTCTTCTAATGTCCTCGCTTCTCTCCCTGTCAAAAAGTGTTTTTCCAGCGATCCTGCGCACTATTTTCATTTCGGTGGTTTCTAAAAAAAGCAAAAAGTCCTACAACATTATTGCCAGACCCATCATAATTTTTTTATAAGAATATTTACATCTTTTCTGTACACCTTATACTGTAGTCATGGCGAAAATAATATTTTTATAATTAAACGCCAATTTTATTTACTTTGCAAACGGCCAGAAAGTGTCAAAAAAGGCACGTCTGGCTGTGCATAGAGGTGTGTTGGTTCCTATACTTATGTATGGTAGTTAATGTTGGGTTTGGCAGAAGAAGCATGAAAATTGGATTAATGCTGCGGAGATGAGTAGTCTGAGAAGTATAGCTGGAGTGACTCGGTTGGATAAAGTAAAAAATAGTGAGATAAGAGAACGCTGTGGTGTAAAAGAAGATGTGGTTACAAAGAAAGATAAAGGAATGCTTAGAGGGTTTGGATACGTAAAAAGGATGGATGAAGGAAGATTGACGAAACAAATTTATAAGGCTAGTGTGAATGGACGAAAGTCGGTAGAGGTCGACCTCGGCGAACATATCTCGATCAGATCAACATTGTTTTAAAGAAAGGCCAGGTCAAGAGTACCAACAACCGACGAGCATGCATGAGAGCACTGATGAATGTAGAGGAACCAAAAGATGTGTGAAATAACCTTAGCGCAAGTGGAACGAAGTGGTCTCTGCCTACCCCTACGGGAAAGAGACGTGACTATATGTATGTATGTATGCAAATTTTTTAATGGTGTAAATTGTAATTTTTCGCAAAAACTCGAAATCACCCTATATAAGTATTAATTGGTCTTAGAACAGATAAACTCTTTTTGTTAATGAGTGTATTTATTTTTTATCATTATTTGATATTCTAGACCTATTAAATATGCTTATAATTTATTATCCAATTTAAAGAAATTCAACTTTTTTCGAGGTATTTTTTTTTCCATATCTCAAGGTTGTCTAGATCATTTTTAGTCGATATCATTCCACATTAACGGTTTTTTTTTAAATTTATTATTGCCTATGGTAGTTACACATTTTTTTTGCCATTTAATCAGAATTTTTGAAATTAATGTTATTTTGTGTTTTAACCAATAGAAATATTTGTGTTTTGATACTTTTGGAATAGGTAGGAGCTATAGCAGAATGATCCAGTGAGATTTTTATTTTTTTTTTATTACAAACGGATCCAATTTATTCAAATTTCCGTAGTAACTCTATGATGGTCTGGTGGCCTGTATTTCTATCAGGATGCCTCTCATTAAAAACTCGAGCTGCTCCTCGAGCGCACTTGTTTTGATGACCGTAAATCTTCTTCTTCCCTAATTATAACATCTTTACAGATGTGTTGTGACCCGTATTAACGAGGTTCAATGTTTTGGATAGCTCTCTTCATTGCATCTCGCCATTTATCTCGATTGGATGACATGTGAACCGCTTGCGGGTAACACCGTAGATACGTAAATATTATATCTATTCGTTTTTGCTATTTTAAAACAACTCAAGATGCTACAACTACAAATAATGGCTAATTTAACGTAACGTAATGATTAACTAAATATACTATTAATATTTTTAAAACAAAGAAACATGACAAAAAATTTCAAAAAAGGTAAAATGTATTAAGAAGTACGTCAATTGATCCCTAATTAGACATCTACCTATCCAACAGTGGCGTAGGTCGTTTTTGTTATTCTAAAAATTTGTTATTATCAGCAAATATATTTGATAGAATAAATTGTTGTTTATATGACTGATTTGCATTTTTCTTGGGTTTTCATTTGATGTATCACCGGTTGACATTTCAAAGAAGGGTTGGTGGATGTTAAATAGGTGCCACTTGGAAACATTTTTAAACCTCCCCCCTGATTCCTAATTAGTTTTCCTTCAGCTTTTTTTTTTTGAAATTCCTTTGTAAGCATATTACAATCGACACCTTAGATCACGGTACAACTGACACTTTCCACCATTATGATTTAAGGTTGCAATAATACTAAAGTGATTAATATTAGTTAAAAAATTACACAACAACACGAAAATGTATAATATTTATAATACTTAAATGTGGATAGATTGTAGATTGTAAGGGGGGTTGTGAAGGCTATGCAGCCTCTCAAGCACCTCGACCTATGGGATTCCGAGACTTCGTACAAAGTTTATCAGTTTTCTGGGAGCTAAGTTTACATATGGATAGAAAAGTTGAAATATTCCTATATTCTAAGATGTAAAAAGATATCTATTTAACTTTTAAATTACACAGCACGGTCAAAAACAATGAGATACACTTTGTCACCATATTGGCACAAAACAGCCCTCTAATTGATGATACTATGTAGTAATTTTAACAAGTAAACTGTTAAGCTTGTAAATACGCTGTTACGATTGACATTACTATTTCCTATTAATAATATCGACGAAAATTAAAAACTTGGTCAATGTCACAATTATTATTTCCGTCTCTCTTAAACTTTGAACCCAAGTATACAAATTTTCCACTTTTTCTCCTTCACTTAGCACCTCGCAGTTTGTCGTGTTTTTTCTTTTTCAAAAATCATTACTTTCCGTCTTGCTTGCATTTACTTTCACCCCTACTATTCAGATGATGCTGGTATGACCTGATCATCCGCGTAAAGAAGGCATTTAACGAAATCAATACCTTTGCGAACAGTTTGCCGACGATGCTGAGTAAACTAATGCCTTGGTAGTTCTTACAGTCTTATTGCGAACCTTTCCCTTTTTTTTACTGAAAATAGTCGCAAAAAGGGTAGACCTATGGTGTGGGCCGCGGACGTAGTGTAGTGTAGGGTCAATCTTGAAAGTAAATGGGTGAGACTGATCAGCGTGCCAAGTTCTTCGACCGAATGTGGCCAGTGGTGGTATAAGAGTTTTTATTTCTCTGGAGCATCTGCCATGGAAATATCTGTAGAGCAATGACTGGTCTGCAACTCTTCTTCTATGTTCTAGAGGGTGAAGGGTATATGTGAGAGTTAAGCTGTTTATCAACTGAATGGCCCTTTTTTAAATGGAATCTAGAAGACGAAGAGAATGCCTTGGTGCTGAACCCCAAATGTGCGAGCAATACTCCAGTAGAGGTCAGATTTGAGCCTTGTACGTCGTCAACAGTTGATCAGGGGTAAAAAACTTTTTAGCTTTCCACAGAAAACATAGGCTCTGGTTTGCTGACTTTGCGATGTTAGCAATATGGACATGCCAAGACTTATTATTAGACACCGTGACTTCCAAAATCGAGATAGAGGGACTTGATTTAAGAGTATTTCCGGAAATTGTGATGGAATGATTTGAGGAATTCTCTTTCTTGGAAAACGTGGCGCTTTGTGTTTTCTGGGCGTTGAACTGAACAAGATTATTGGTTACCCGCTCAACGATTGCTTTAAGATCTCTATTGATGAAATCAAACTGTTCCTGCCTGAGTCTATTTGTATCATTCACCGAGAGTGATCGATAGGATGTGAAAGTTGAGACAAGTGTGCTGTCGTCTGCGAAACTGTAAATGGTGTTTGTGGTGGTTTTCAAGCGGTCGTTAATGTGTTAAAGAAATAGGGTGGGAGATAGGATGGAACTCCGGCATTGGTTTTTAACGCATCAGAAGAAATACCGTCAATTGCCACATGTAAGGAGCGATCTTGCATAAAGCTCATGAGCCATTGGCTCAATATGGTTGGGAGACCGTAGGCAGATAATTTGCTTTACATTGCCTGGTGCCAAACGCGGTCAAAGGCTTTAGATATATCCAAGGCTATTGCACGGGACCAGCAGCCATAAGCCAGCAAATCTCCAGTTGACCTTTATAAAGTAGAACTGTTCGCATTTGATAGTCCAGTGGGCCATTCATCTTGGTTCTGAACATGCATTGGTATGATTAAATGATTATTAAAATAACTAACTTCTGTTAGTGGCACAAGTAAAGTGTAACTAGGCAATTAGCAAAAATGACGGGATTAATTAAATTTGAAAAATTAAAAAAAAAAAAATTTAAAACAGTTTAAATAATTAAGAAATTTTATTGGCACAGTGAAGCATAGTTTATAAAATTTTGTAGGGCTAACTCAAACTACATTTATTTTATAATTTATTACTTGGAAAAAGGACCAAGTGATAATTTACTTAGCGGCAAATAACAGATTTAATTTATAATGCACTTCAAATTTTCGTTGACATAGCTTTTGCGTTTCCCGGTAATATTTTTATTTTATAAAAAAATTTAAACGCCGATTTCGAAGTAATGAAAAACTACCTGGCGTGAACAAAGTAGGTAAAATTACAGTGAATAACCCATTTTGTAGTGAAATAAAATGCTTCCCAGATATAAATGTTTATATTCTGATTTAGATACGACACCATTTTTAATTTATCAATTCAACCGGCAGTAGTGCCACTACCGAAAAAAAAAGATAAGCTATTACGTAATAAATGTGCCCCACTCCCCCAGCATAGCCGATAACCCGTGAAATGGGCCGACAATGAAATAAAGACAATGTTTCACGTGGCTTGAAAAATTTCAAATTCTAATTAAAATTGCCGGGTATATAAAACCGCATAAATATTATCGTACACTTTTGTAACCGAAGCTCCAAAGATCACAAAATCGGACAAGCAGCGGCTTTGCAACCGCTTCGAAAACATGTCCAGTTATCGTCATTTCTTCGTCATATTGTTTGTGTTCGCGAGTGAAGTTCTCGGGACGTACGCTTTTGATAATTTCAACGATGAAGACTACAAGATGAACTTCCCAAACAATGAGGATGAAGGCACGCTCAAATTGGTCATAGTGGTGAGTTTTTCTTTTATATATTTTCGTTTTCAATATTAATAAAACATTTTCATTGGTTTATTCTAAATATCTAAATAATACTATCAAGTAGTGGAGCGCGCCTGGTGCGTCAAAAACATAAAAACCTGTGATTTTTTTAGTAGTAAACGAAAAAAAAAATTGAGCGTTCCTCCGCTAACAATATTTAAAAACGTTTACCTATTAAAAAATTGTGATCCTAATTTTGAAAAAAGGTGTTAAATTGCAATAAATAAAATTATATAATGGATATTATGCTGTGAATATTTTCGTGCATAAAAATTTAGTTAACGTATACAGGGTGTTTCAAAAAAAGGTGACACCGTCTCTAGGATAGGTAGAAAATTGAAAAAGAATTGGCTTAGTAAAAATTTTTCGTAACGCCATCCATATTCAAGATAAGGGGCGTTGAAGAAAAAAAATGTATACACATTTATTACGATTTTGCCAAAACTACTGGAAACATTGTAATAAAATTTTATAAGAATATCTTTTAGAAGGTGATCCCGTAAATTTGTTTTTATATCTGACTCTCATAGAGGGCGCTAGTTACACGGTTCGTACCAAGTAGTATTAAACATAACGTTTTTAAGGTTGGATTTATTAATCAAAATTTCAAATGAACTTAAACATCATTCAACTTTACACCATAAAGTTACTCTCGGTATAACTCGATACTGTGTACCGTTTTCGGAATATTTTGGTTTGAAAATTATGAAGTAATTACCGATGCTGGTATAAAGTAATGATGTTTCAAAAAGAGGTGACCCCGTCTCTAGGATAGGTAGAAAACTGAAAAATAATTAGGGTTTGCTTGGTAAAAAATTTTCGTAACGCGAAGGGCGTTGAAGAAAAAAAATTTAGTTGTTACTTCATAACTTTCAAATCAAAATATTCTTAAAACGGTACACAGTATCGAGTTTTATCAAGAGTAGGTACCTTTTTGGTGTAAAATTAAATGATGTTTAAGTTTACTTGAAATTTTGATTAATACATCTAACCTTAAAAAAGTTATGTTCAATACTACTTGATACGAAGCGTGTAACTAGCGCCCTCTATGAGAGTCAGATATCGAAACAAATTCATGGGATGTATCAGCTTCTAAAACCGTAGCGCAAGTGAAAGGAAGTGGTCTTTGCCTACCTCTATGGGAAAAAGGCGTGACTATATGTATGTACATAGTATCTGTATTAAATTCATTTCATTCTTTGTATCATTATCTCTCACTTTAACAATATTCAAGCTATTTGTCACTAAAATAGGAAAAAAGATTTGCCCACTCATTTTTTCGCAGATCACTCACGAAAAACTCCCTTAATGTTACCTTGACGTCCTTCAAAAATGTATATACTATTTCGCAAGCAATCTTTTTACTGTCTCTTTGACAGATAAAATTTCCGAAAATATACAAATACAATAACAATAAATATTCCGTAAACAAGCCGCCAATCTACGGAATAGTACAATGTAACTTATTTATTTTATTTTAATATGATTTTGATCATTGCTGATAGCCGCTGTCACCTTATACATTGAAAATATCGCTTGTCGGTGACGCTGACGTCACCGGATGCTTTAAAATTACTCCCATCCAACCTGCCTAAAGAAGTTTTCACTTTAAAAATATTTAAAATAAAATTATGTGCACAAAAATAAACTAATTTTTTATAGTCTTTTGTTTAAATAATAAAAAAATCAAGTTCACAACATTTTTTTGGTAAACTGTGCTACTTGTATAAAAAATATGATCCCGCCCCAAACATATAAATTCATTTACTACAACTGAAATTCGAGGTAAAAACCTCCAGGCAGCTCCACTATAGATTTGTTTTGCGCTCCATCAGAAACGAAAAGATTGATTTGCAATGAAACTGCAAATATCCAAAATACTGCTAAAAACACATCAAAATACACCGTGACTGGCAGAAATGTTTAATTTATTATTTTTTTCCTGAATTGCCACAAAAAACAATCTAACTGGATATTATTAATCGTACATAAATTAGCTTTATTTATATATATTAATTGTTTAAAAAATTGAATAAAACAACATTACTCGGGGTTGGGTTTTAAGTTTGGTCTTGAAAGTGGTCAACTTTTCACTTAAATATTAAGGTAAGTTTACACGAGAGCCATGATCCTCGGTTTTGGAATCGTGGCTTTTACCACTTTTTCGCCAGCTAAAAAGTAATTTACAATTGGATACCTACTTTTATTTTGTAATGCGAAACGCTCTATGGTTACTCTAGAATCCTAAGAGAATACGACCTGTGCACAAAAAACACTGATTACACTAAACCTACCCCTACGTTCGAAGGCGAAATCCCTGAAAATTCCATCCAGAGAAGATTGTACCAAGAATCTAGTGAAACCTCAGGGCGCAGTATTTCATACGGACGGCTCTAAACTAGTGGGAAGAGTAGGTTGCGGTATCTTCTCAGAAGACTCCTCACTTATCCTGTCGTTTGCCTTATTACTGTAGTGTGTATCAAGCCAAAATGACAGCCATTACCGAGGCAGCTGTCTGGATACTCCGCAACGAACAAAAGTTCAGCAAGATATCGATTCTTTGCGATAGCCAGGCTGCTATCAAATCACTGAACTCAGTCTACTTGACCTCTAGGGTAGCGGTGCAATGCCGAGCCGCCCTGAATGAGCTAGCAGCTAAGTTTAGAGTTCACATTGTTGACACAGGGACATTCCAGGCAACTGTACGGCGGACTAACTAGCAAGAGAGGGCACCACCCTCCCAGCTGTATATGTCTCATCTCAGCAAGGAGTACCGATTACAAATTGTCGGCTCCTTCTGCACAGCAAAAAAGCCAACTAGATGTGGCAAAATGAACCCACATGCACATCATCGAAACATATCTGGCCAAAACTAGATCTACGTCGAACTAATGATGTTTTAACTCTATCCAGGGAGTCCATTAGAAATGCGATCGCGGCCATAACAGGAAACTGGGCAGGTGGAACCCATGCACGGCGCATGGGAATCGCAGACCTACGATACGACTTTTGTAGAAGCTGTCACGATAAGGAAGAGGAAGAAACAATGGTATATCTTCTCCGCCACTGCCTGCCTAGGCAGAAAACGGCTTTCTATACTAGGGCAACTGAACTTTGATGACTTATCTGATCTCAACTCAGTTAGCATCAAAGACCTTACACTTTTTATTAAAACTTCCAACTGGTTCTCACGGTAAAGGGGGAAGGCACCGCCGTCCATCACGGTATCACAACGGGCCAAAAGGCCTAAGTGGGTTCCCTCCGAACCGCCGTTTTAACCTAACCTAACCTACCGTGACAGGCAAAAATGTTTAATTTATTTATTATTTGTTTCCTGAATTGCCACAAAAAACAATCTAACTGAATATATTTTTTTTTATATGAAAATAGTTGCTAAAAGGGTAGACCTATCGTGTGGGCCGCGGACAAAAATTACATTTTCAAACACAATAACTTTTTACACCACAATTATAATTCAGTTTAAGATTAACAAACAGTATCATTTCTTACACAAGTGACCGGACATTAAAGAAAAAGATTTATTCGATTTCAATGATGCAACATGTTTTGTTAAAAATAAAAATATGGTACAGTATTACAGTAAAGAAATTATAAAAAAAAAAATTTATGCTGAACAATTATTCATTGGGACAAAAAGTATCTTTTTTTAAAATAACACAGCACTGCCTTCTGGGCCAGTAGAGCGATCATTTTTAGTAAAGTAGCCTTTTTGACAGACCAAATCAATCATATAAAATTGATTTAAGTAATAAAACAACTTTAATAATAAAACGAAGGTTTAAATTAATAAATAAAGATAAATTCGAGTATGTTATCGCGTGTCAGAAAACATACAATGTGTACATAAAGTAGCGTCACTTACTAATATTTAGGTTTACAAAAAAAAATGTTGAATAACAATTTAAAATAATTCAGGCCGTCAAGACCGTATAATTCTAACCTTATTTATTCTACATTTATTAAGAAAAATAATTTACGGGAACGTTTTTATTACCAAAATAATTACCAGGAACAAATAACTTATTAATCTCATTTAATTAGATGTTTAAATTGTCTTCCTTCTTCTATTTGACAGAATCAAAGTCTATTATAAAAAGCTGATATGGTATTACGCAATTGCTGATTCATTATTTGACGGGCTTTTATCAGTATTCTATTTCTCTGTTTATCCCGATTATCAGGTTTTGTCTTGTACACAATGTTTTTTAGATATTCCCAGAGAAAATAGTCTAATGGCTATAAATCGGGAGAACTGACTGGCCACTCAATTGTGTCCCTTCTTAATTACGAACAGCAACACTAAAGTGTGGTGATGCACCATCCTGCTGAAACCAAATGTAATTAATGACTGAATTTTTTGAAAAAGCATTTTTCAACATTTTTTTTTGTAAATCCAACAGAAATCGAAGTATTAGTCAGTAACGTTACTTTATGTACACACTGTATAATTAAAATAATAAATAATATATAGGGTGTCTACTTTCTAGTGGTACTATAGGAATTTAGATGGAGTATTCGATTTATAGCTGGCATATTTTTTTTTTTTTAAGAAAATAGTCGCAAAAAGGGTAGACCTATTGTGTGGGCCGCGGACGGCCCGCACTGCGACTATTAGAAGGGGAAGGGATTATAGAAAGGAAATGATCGTGGACACGATTTTTAAAAAGTTGCAGGTCATAGTTCTCTGAAAAAACTGATTTTGGAAGCTTATTCCATTCCGTAGCAGCCCTGTAAAAGAAGGATTCTTGATGAAGATTGGTCCTTGTAGTGTCAATCTTGAGAGTAAATGGATGAGACTGATCAGCGTGCCGAGTTCTTCGGCCGAATGTGGCCAATGGTGGTACAAGAGTTTTTATTTCTCTGGAGCATCTGCCATGTAGAGCATCTGTAGAGCAATGACTGGTCTGCAACTCTTCTTCTATGTTCTAGAGGGTGAAGGGTATCTGTGAGAGTTGAGCTGTTTATCAAGGGAATGGCTCTTTTCTGAATGGAATCTAGAAGACGAAGAGAATGCCTTGTGCTGAACTCCAAATTTGCGAGCAATACTCCAGTAGAGGTCGGATTTGAGCCTTGTACGTCGTCAACAGTTGATCAGGAGTAAAAAACTTTCTGGCTCTACACAGAAAACCTAGCCTCTGGCTTGCCGACTTTGCGATGTTAGCAACATGGTCATGCCAAGACATATTATTGGACACCGTGGCTCCCAAAATCGAGATGGAGGGACTTGGTTCAAGGGTATTTCCGGACATTGTGATGGGATGATTTGAGGAATTCACTTTCTTGGAAAACGTGGCACTTTGTGTTTTCTGGGCGTTGAACTGAACAAGATTGTTGGTTCCCCACTCGGCGATTGCTTTAAGATCTCTATTGATGGAATCAACCTGTTCCTGCCTGAGTCTATTTGTATCATTCACCGAAAGTGATCGATAGGATGTGAAAGTTGAGACAAGTGTGCTATCGTCTGCGAAACTGTAAATGGGGTTTGTGGTGGTTTTCAAGAGGTCGTTGATGTGTAAAAGAAATAAGGTGGGGGACAGGATGGAACCCTGGGGGACCCGGCATTAGTTTTAAACGCATCAGAAGAAATACCGTCAACTGCCACATGTAAGGAGCGATCTTGCATGAAGCTCAAGAGCGATTGGCGCAGTTTGGTTGGGAGACCGTAGGCAGATAATTTACTTTGCAATGCCTAGTGCCAAACGCGGTCAAAGGCTTTAAATATATCCAAGACTATTGCACGGGATTCACCAAACTTTTCAATAGTGTTTTTCCAGAGCTGAGTGACATAAGCCTCCGAGTAAGCTATGAATATAAAATTGAATGTTTTTCCATATAAACTCTCTTCTCAAGTTCTTATCGCTGCATTTATGCGTCGAGTCATGCTTGATATCAAATGTTCAACGAAAGCTTGCGAAATATTCTCCCATTCTTCAATAACGACCTCTATGAGTTGGTTGTGATTAGCAACAGGGGGTCTACGACTTCGAATCTTTTTTTTGAGATAGTCCCATAGATACTCTATAGGATTCATGTCCGGGCTGTTAGGTGGCCACTCTAATAGACGAATTTTAACATCAATTAGGTAGCCAACAACCTGTATAGCCACATACGGACGAGCGTTGTCTTGCATTAATAAAAAACTAGGTCCAACAAACGGAGCAAAAGGCATAACATGTTTAACAATAATGTTGTCCAAGTAATATTGGACATTCAAAGAACTCGTACGTATAGGGACCAAAACATTTTAGATCCACCACCAAAAGGTACTTTAGGAAAGATATTACAGCTGGCAAATCTTTCTCCTCGGCTTCGCCAGACACGTTTACGACTATCTGGAGCTTTTAGGCTAACTCTAGTCTCATCGGAGAACAGAACCGGTTTTTAATCATTGATGGTCCAGTTTTGATGTATACTTGCAAAATTCAATCTCTGAACTTTGTGTTCTCTGAAGGGTTTTTTGGCCGGTTTTCTGTTGCTTAATTCTGCTTCATGTAAAAAATAAACTTTTATTAACTCCACCTTCATAACTTACTGGAAGGATATTTCAGCTATAAATCTAAAATTCCATGTAAATTTTTTTGGTACAGAAAGTAGAAACCCTGCATACAAAAAGCAAGAAGTGCATCTATTTGAACTTTTGCAAATAAAAAACTATTGCTTCAACTTTTCAAACTATAAATAAATTTGTTGCATATTATATAATAAATTAAAAAATTTATATAATTATTAAAATCTTCCGTTTTATCAATAAAATTATTGTTTTATTATTAAAATTCATTTTATATTTAATCTGTATACATCTTTATATCTGTAAAAATGTTTACTTTTATCATGTTTACTGGACGTTGGACGTTTCGTTAAATAAATAAATGTATAAAACATGTCGGGTCTTTTCTAATACGCGTCCCCGCATTTTCAATTCCTTTTTTAAAGCCAACGGTTGGACCGATTTTAATGAAATTTTTTGGCCAATCTTTAGATTAGCCCGACGAATGATCGTGTGAAGTTTGGTAGAGCAACCCCGCATTTTTGATTTTTTTTCTGTAGCCACCAAGTGCTAATTTTTATTACTAAATGTTTTCAATTCATTATTACTAAACGCGAGTCTAATTTATTTAATTGATTTGTCCATTTAAACAATATTAATAATTATTATTATTTACGGTTTTTTGTGGTTTCTTTATTTTATACTAAAATTGGAACGATACAGAATAAATATATAAATATATATATATATATATATATATATATATATATATATATATATTATATATATATATATATTATATATATATATTATATATATATATATATATATATATATATATAATATATATATATATATATATGATTTATGATTTTTTCTAGTTTCTTTTTTTTATACTAAAATTTGAACGATACAGAATAGATTAACATTGGCTGAAAATTTTATCAAAATCGGTCCAGCCGATATAAAATATATTCTGTATCGTTCAAATTTTAGTATAAAAAAAAGAAACTAGAAAAAATCATAAATCATAATAATTATCGTTATTGTTAAATTTGACAAATCAATTAAATAAAAGGCGGAGTTGCTACCAAACTTCACACGATCATTCGCCGGGCTAATCTAAATTTTAACATCATTAAAGATTTCATTTAAAACAAGCGATATTTTAGTACAGTCATTGGGTATTTTTACTCGATAAGTTTTCCGAAGGTTTTAAAAATTGGCAATTTTATAGATTTTGACGTGCTCTTACCGAATTTCAACTTTGCCGCCTCGTATCTTTGCCGCTCGCGCCGCCATATTGAAAAATGGCGCCTAAAAGCAGTTTTTTGATAATAACTTCTTTCCGACGCATTTTACAGGAAAAACATATCAATACAAAATAATTGAAGAAAAAATTTCCTACAATTTTTGTCCTAACCTTTTTTTCTCTAAAATCAATAGTTTCGGCGTACGAGCGCCGTAAACCATTATACAACCATGCTAACGCGTAATATTTAATATAAGTCTATACATATACATCCTCAAACCAGGAAAAGGAAAAATTTCACGACAAATATACTCCATAAATAGTATAAAAGATAAAACAGCCGCAAATCATATTTTATTTTTGCATGCCTTTAGTGGTTGTGATACCGCATTATTTTATTAAGGAAAACTGAGAATATGATATGGGATGTGCAAGCAGGATTTAGAAGAAAAAGGAGGTGTATGGATCAGGTCTTTTCATTACGAGGTACAGTCGAAAAATTCTTGGCTAGAAGTCAGAAGGTCTATAGCTCTTTTATAGACTTGGAAAAGGCCTATGACAGAGTGGTGAGGAGTGAATTTTGGTCTACATTGTCTATGTATGGGGTGAGTGGTAGTTTAATACGAGCACTGAAATCACTTTACGAGGATTCCACTGCTTGTGTCGGGATAAACGGAGCTTACACGGACTGGTTTATCATCGAAAAAGGTGTGAGACAGGGATGTGTGGTTTCGCCATGGCTGTTTAACTTATACATAGACAATTGTTTAAAAGATCTGAAAGAGAGTGCGTGTGGGTTAAAAATGAATGATTTAATCGTCAAATGCCTTCTTTACGCCGATGATCAAGTTATATTAGCGTTATCTGAAGAGAAGTTGCAGGCGATGGTTAATGTCATGCAAGATGCCCTGAAAATCAAAGGGATGAAAATAAATGTGAGCAAAACGAAAGAGAAGAAAGCATGACAAACTGTGGAGTTTCGATTGAGGAAGAAAGAGTGGAACAAGTAAATGAATTTGTGTACTTGGGTTCGAAGTTTACTAGAGATGAAAAGTATGACAGTGACATTAAGCGAAGGGTGTTGGCAGAAAAATAAATGAATGGGGTACTGCATAGCTTTATGAATAGCCAGAAAGTGTCAAAAAAGGCACGTCTGGCGGTGCATAGAGGTGTGTTGGTTCCCACACTTATGTATGGTAGGGAATGTTGGGTTTGGCAGAAGAATCATAAAAATAGGATTAATGCTGCGGAGATGAGTAGTCTGAGAAGTATAGCCGGAGTGACTCGATTGGATAAAGTAAAGAATAGTGAAGAGAATGCTGTGGTGTAAAAAAAGATGTGAGTAAAAAGATAGATAAAGGAATGCTTAGATGGTTTGAACACTTAGAAAGGATGGATGAAGGAAGATTGACGAAACAAATTTATAAGGCGAGTGTGAATGGACAAGTCGGTAGAGGTCGACCTCGGAGAACATTGATCTCGATCAGATCAACATTGTTTTGAAGAAAGGCCGGGTCAAGAGTACCAACAACCGAAGAGCATGTATGAGAGCTCTGATGAAAGTAAAAGAAGCAAAAGATGTGTGTAAGAACCTTAGCGGAAGTGGTCTCTGCCTACCCCTATGGGAAAAAGGCGTGACTTTATGTATGTATGTATGTAAAATGAAATTTATTAAAGTACTCCGAAAAAACCCTGTGGTTATCGAAGTATTTAAAAATCCAAATGCTGATCCAGCAGCCATTGCTAAAAGAGAAACAGATTACGACCTCAGACCAGATGAACAGACGATCTATGTCAAGAGACTGATTGTAAATAGCTGGATGAGGCGAGTACAAGACCGAGAGGAGTGGCAATGATAGGGGAGGCGTATGTCCGACGAGTGACGACTAGCTGACAATAATGATATCGTTTAAAAAAATTAGCTTTATGTTTATTTTTGATTGAAAAATTAAGACCAAAATTGTGCAGGCGGCAGCGAACGTGTTGGATGCAATCTTGTAACAATTCTACTCCTTTCTTATCCTCCATTAATGTGAATATATTTTATTAAAAAATGCGGATGTTATTAAGCAGTAGATTTCGATACGTCTCCTATAAATCTTGTATTTTAGGTTCAAGGTTGAGTGCGATACAGAATTTCATGCGTTACAATAAATTGCAGCATAAAAAACATTAATTACAAAAAAAACAATCTTTGCAATTACAAAAGATCGTGATAGTTGAAAAAAATATATACTTAATAAAAAAAACAATTAACGCACGTGTAAAAAACCAATTATAAACTCCTGGACAAAACTAACGCAACAATATGAGTACATGTTATTTGGTTCCCAGAGTGAGAAGGGTCAGAAAAAATGTGTAATTCGGTTCCCGATATTTAATCTTGTTCAGTTCAACGCCTAGAAAAAACAAAGCGGCACGTTTTTCAAGAAAGTGATTACCTCAAATCATTCCATCACAATGTCCGGGGAAATACCCTTGAATCAAGTCCCTCCATCTCGATTTTGGGAATCACGTTGTCTAATAATATGTCTTGGCATGACCATGTTGCTAACATCGCAAAGCCAGCAAGCCAGAGGCTAGGTTTTCTGTAGAGAGCTAGAAAGTTTTTTACTCCTGATCAACTGTTGACGACGTACAAGGCTCAAATCCGACCTCTACTGGAGTATTGCTCGCACATTTGGGGTTCAGCACCAAGGCATTCTCTTCGTCTTCTAGATTCCATTCAGAAAAGAGCCATTCGCTTGATAAACAGCTCAACTCTCACAGATACCCTTCACCCTCTAGAACATAGAAGAAGAGTTGCAGACCAGTCATTGCTCTACAGATATTTCCATGGCAGATGCTCCAGAGAAATAAGAACTCTTGTACCACCATTGGCCACATTCGGCCGAAGAACTCGGCACGCTGATCAGTCTCACCCATTTACTCTCAAGATTGACACTACAAGGACCAATCTTCATCAAGAATCCTTATTTTACATGGTGTCTAAGTGTAATTTGGTTCCTGGAAAGAAAAATTATTTTAACCTCTTTCTCTTGCCTTTTTACTTTTGAGAAAGTATGGTGACATCATGTCTTAATTGCTCGGATCGTAGTTCTCCGTTTTTCTCTGTCTTGAGCTGCAAGAGAAGCTTTTTGCAGACCGTGACCAATGATTTATTTGGTTTGGTCCACCCAGCGCGTCGGAGACCTTCCTTTCGGTCGTTTACCATTGATTTTTCCGTCTATAATAAGTTTTTCCGTTCTTCTTGAAATGTGTCCAAAATATCGTAGGTATGATTGGTTTATCCCGGTTGATAGCCTCGTGGTGATTTTTAGTTTTTTAAGAATTGACACGTTATTTTAACCAATTGAAACATTTGTTTATTAAAGGCAGTAAAAGTAAAAAAAAATTAGTCTAACCTAACCTAACGGCCTAAGCAAACACCACAACAGTACGTTTATTGAATATGACTGAGCAAGCACGATTCAAAAACACAACTGACCGTCACAGAAACAATACAATGCACAAAATCAATTTTTTAAACTAAAAATGTCGGGAACCAAATCACACATTTTTTCTGACCCTTCTCACTCCGCGAACCAAACTACCAACACCCAACAATATGACATTATCCAAAAAATTAACTTTCTTTTTCTTATGTCTGTTTTTGAAGTATTTAAAAGTATTTGAATAGTAAGCTATGCATATTTTGTCTTGTTGTTAATGATAGCTATCAAAATAATTCGTTTAGATTTACCGTTTTAAGAATTTGTTAGAAGATTAGTATATTACGCCAGAAAGTTGAGTTTCCTGGTAAATATGATATAAAAGCGTATTGATAATAATTGTTTAGGTACCAAGGACAAAAAACTGTGTATTGTAGTCGAGTCTGCAATTGATAGCTGAGGCTAGCAAGCAGGCAAGATATTAGACAGTTTTTCGCCGAGGTGCATACATATTACATTTTTCGTCGACCTTTATGAAAGTAATGAATGTGCTGTATTGTTTTTCGTATAAAATTCGATATTTCTGAGGGAGTAAATCCGTGTCCGTACTTGCCAATTCCCGCAGCTCCGGAGGAGTGTTACTGATAACCACATCGCTATTATTGAAATGAAACGCGTCGTTTGGATTCTCAACATAAACTAACTTTATTTAAAAAGGAAAGATACAAAGTAACTAAACAGATGTTAACCACTTGTAAAGGGAACACAGAGTGTTTACAGTGGCGTAACCATAAACTTATATTTTAAGCTATTTCAACACTCCCACTAGCGCAAAATATAAATTACTTATTCTAACTTAAAAATACCCAACATATCCACGAAACTATAATGCTTGCTTGAACTTAAGCTTTTAGTCAAGATATCAGCTACAGCTTCTCTGACAAAATGATGTCTCACATCTATGTGTTTAGATCTATTATGAAAAATAGGATTTACTGACAACTTTTGTGCACTCTGATTATCGTTATACAACTTTACACAACTAAGCTCGCTTCCAGTTAGTTCTGAAAGAAGGTTTTTTAAATAAATAGCTTCTTTCGTCGCCTCTGAAATTGCCATGTACTCAGCCTCAGTACTTGATAACGCAACAGTTTGTTGTTTTCTGCTTTCCCAGGATATTGCAGACCCAGAAAATTTAAATATCACTAACGACACAAACTATTTTATTTAAGATTTTGGCGAGCCTGGCCTGAGCCACATCGCTATTATTGAAATGAAACGCGTCGTTTGGATTCTCAACATAGACTAACTTTATTTAAAAAGTAAAGAAACAAAGTAACTAAACAGATGCTAACCACTTGTAAAGGGAACACAGAGTATTTACAGTGGCGCAACCATAAACTTATATTTTAAGCTATTTCAACAGCTATCACTATCCATTTTTTGATTATTATGAACAGTAATATTCATACCACGGTCTTATTCACTCGTAAAATCTAGCAAATTTCGTAGGTAAATAATTTGAAGGAGAAGGGGGAAAGCTGTATTTATAAATGCTTTAATTAATACATACATAAAGCTCATACAATATAAATGTGCATGCACGTCATAGAGCGAGTATGAGGTCACATTTAAACAACGTTGCCAGACTTTGACAGTAGTACGGACATTGAGGAAATAATAAGGCTATGTTGTTGATCATTTAATAAACATACTTTACCATTAATAAAAATAATACAGGTTAAAATGCTTCACAATAAAGGTAGAATGCTATTTAGGGGCTGACATACTTACCTAATAGCTGCTTTTTTATTTCAAGCATAATATTGATAAATTACAAAAAAGTATTTCTATGCTATATTACATTAGTTTTATTAAGCTATAACGACAAAATGTCTGAAGGAAAATGGATAAGTTATTTCCCTACTCTGATTCCGTATGATTCTGATCCACAATCTTTAGAAGCTCATGTTTAAACATAGTATGTGCAAAAGCAATATTTCGATTTGTTCTTCAATATCCGCTTTGAGCCAGGACATGTTTGGTATTTTGTGTAATAACATACTGTGGTAAGGGGCATTTTCCATAACAATTACTGATAGTTCAGTGAGACTGTATAGCAACTGATTTTTAAACCATTTTAAAAAATTATCTTGGTTCATTTCACCACGATAATCAGATTTGACAACGTCTTAAAAACGTATATAAAATTGCCAACTCATGAATCTAACTGTCAACTGCCAGCTGGCGCTTATAAATCTTCAATAGGAAAAACCGTTTTTATTAATACATAATAAAACTTGATCTGTGTGTAATATTTAATGAAATATTTATGTATATTTTCTGCAATTTTATATACCGTCTAAAATAATATAGAAATTGTAATATTTAACAAGACATTGAGCGGATTAATGCAATAAAGTATGTATTACGAACAGACTGACCCGATGTGTTGGAGATTATATAAAACGAACGGTGATTTTTATTATTGTTGGTATCAAGTTTTGAAACGAACAGATCATTGATGACGTGCATGCACATTTATATTGTATGAGCTTTCAATGATGTTTCAATTGCGTAATTTTTTATTTTTATTTTTTCCTATTTCGTCACAATAATATGTTCTGCAAAGCGTAGTTTTTTTCAAACAATTGCTACAGTCCATGCGAGCAAAACTTAGCTATTTATAAATTAACAATCACTGTTAAGCATCTCTTTTAATCAATTTGATAATTATTATTTGCATCAATGTAGATTGCAAATATATTTACTTAAATTCGATATTCTTTATTACGCATTTAGATTTTATAATTTCACAACTAAACTTTTAAAATATATACAGTGTGTCCGCACAGAACCTTTTTAAAACTTTTTTAATAGGTTAAAACAGTATACGTTTCACATCGTTTTAACCACTACCTTTTCGCACATTAAAAGCTCAATCTTTCGAAGTGGATGCTATCATTTCAGAGGAAATTGATTCATTTAGTACTTACATAGTTTCTTTCACTACAAAACGTAAGAAATTGTTTTTATACTGTTACAAATTTTAGTTCTTTCTTCTTCTTCTTCTTCGTTGTGCCGTATCCGCTCAGCGAACGTTGGCTATCATCATAGCAATGGAGACCTTGTTAACAGCCGCTCGGAAGAGTTCACTAGACGTTTTGCCGTACCACTGTCGTAGGTTTTTTAACCATGATACTCTTCGCCTCCCTGGTCCTCTCCTACTGTTCACCTTACCCTGGATAATGAGTTGGAGTAATGCATATTTCTCATTTCGCATGATGTGTCCCAGATATGTAAGTTTTCTTACTTTAATTGTCTTGATGAGTTCTCTGTCTACTCTCATTCTTCTTAAAACTTCATTATCTGTCACATGGTCTGTCCAGCTGATTTTAAGGATTTGCCTAAACACCCACATTTCAAATGCTTCAATTTTCTTGCTAGCAGCTTCCGAGAGTGTCCGTGCCTCTACGCCGTACAGTAATACTGAGAATACATAGCATCTAACTATTCTCATGCGCAGATGTTAACTTAAAGTATTGCTTGAGAGCACATCTTTCATTTTTAGAAAAATTGTTCTTGCTTTTTCTATTAGTTGTTTAATCTCTTTGCTGTGGTCCCGTTGATCATTTAATAAGCATCCAAGGTAAGTGAGGCTTTCCACTCTTTCCAATGCCACATCGTTCGCATAGAGTCTTATAATTTCGTTGGCGTCCATACTATTCTTGGTAATTACGATAAATTTCGTTTTATTGGTATTAAGACTTATTCCATACTCATTTCCCACATCAATGACTTTATTTATTGTAAATCCTCAAGGGAGTCAGCTATAAGGACGGTATCATCGACATACCTTAGAGTTTTAATTAGATGTCCATTGATGTTTATTCCAATCGGCATGTCATCAAGTTTTTTTTTTTTTATGAAAATAGTCGCAAAAAGGGTAGACCTATAGTGTGGGCCGCGGACGGCCCGCACTGCGACTATTAGAAGGGGAAGGGATTATAGAAAGGAAATGATTGTGGACACGCTTTTTAAAAAGTTGCAGGTCATAGTTCTCTGGAAAAACTGATTTTGGAAGTTTATTCCATTCCGTAGCAGCCCTGTAAAAGAAGGATTCTTGATGAAGATTGGTCCTTGTAGTGTCAATCTTGAGAGTAAATGGGTGAGACTGATCAGCGTGCCGGGTTCTTCGGCCGAATGTGGCCAATGGTGGTATAAGAGTTTTTATTTCTCTGGAGCATCTGCCATGGAAATATCTGTAGAGCAATGACTGGTCTGCAACTCTTCTTCTATGTTCTAGAGGGTGAAGGGTATCTGTGAGAGTTGAGCTGTTTATCATGCGAATGGCTCTTTTCTGAATGGAATCTAGAAGACGAAGAGAATGCCTTAGTGCTGAACCCCAAATGTGCGAGCAATACTCCAGTAGTGCTTCACTGAAAATTTCCTCAGAGTAAATATTGAATAACAGTTGCCCTTCCACTCTTACCGATGCTCTTTGTCCAAAATAAAGATTTTGTATAATTCTAATATACGCTTCATCTATGCCTGTTGATCTAAGGATGGTAATAAGTTTGTCATGTTTCACCTGATTAAAAGCCTTGTTAAAGTCTATAAAGCATGCATACACATCGGCATTGACATCTCTACATCGCTGTATTAGAATTTGAAGAGCAGAAATTGCTTCACGTGTTCTCATACCATTCCTTAATCCAAATTGCGTGACTCCAATTTGAGTTCTTTCTTGGGTTCGGTGATTTTAAACTCTCGAAACAGTTACAAAACAATGTTTCGCGAAGGCGACAGAACTATCCGGACGCTAAGATAATTTACCAGGCGAATCGCTGGTCGGCATAACAAAGCACAAAGCAAATTTGGTCGGCGCCGTCGTCTCTAGATTGATCGACAGAGACGGATTCAGAAATCGTAACAATACGTACTTCTTTGTTTTCACTGTATTATGAGGCTCAGTATTTTGTATACTTTCGTCTATTGCATTTAATGATAAATCTCCGAATCGACTCATTTTTGAACAATTATTGATAAACGTCAAAATTTGACGGTCCTGTTAGTTTGTGTATTGTTGTATATCGATGTCGATGTGGTCACTACGGAAATGAAATTATTGTAAAATTTTCGGGTTAAAAATTACACACAAAATATAATCAATGTTACATCAGAAATAAATAGTCCTAGCTATATATTCTGTTTTATCTGCAATAACAACACCGATCATTTAAGATATTGCTATTGAAGTTATGCAAGTTACAGAAAATGTGCGTAGAGGTTCAAAAAGCAGTGTCAGAAAAGAAGAAAACCTGACTGGATTGGCTGGCTACAAGGCAAAGAATGAGTATAAAAGGTTAAAAGGTGTGGCAAAAGATGTTCTGGCAAGAAAGAAGGAAAGTGATAAAGACAAATTTGATAGAAGGTTATCTGACGATTTCCAAAACAAACTCTTCTGGAAGTCCATAAGAACAGCCAGAGGTAAAAATACTACCTCGCAACTGGAAAAAAATCAAAAACCAAGATGGTAGGATTTTAAAAGGAAAGGAATGCGTTTTAAATAGATGGAAGGAATACTTTAAAAGTTTATTTGAGAAAGAGGATACACAAGTACAGGCCCTATTCGAAGACATGTGTAAAAGTTGCAATGAAAGTGAAATTAGTACGACAGAAATTGTGAACAGTATAAAATTGGGCAAAGCTGCTGGGTACGACAGGATAACAGTTGAAATGCTGAAGGCTGGACAAAGCGTGGTAACTAGTCTGCTGTACTGCCTTTTTCACTTTAGTTGGAGGAGTGGTAGCGTACCAGATGACTGGTGCAAGGCCGTTATCATGCCACTTTACTAGGGAAAAGGTTCGCAGCAGGACTGTAAGAACTACCGAGGTATTAGTTTACTCAGCATTGTCGGCAAACTATATGCAAAGATATTGATTAAAAGAGTGACGAATAAAACTGAAAGGATGATATGGGATGTGCAAGCAGGATTTAGAAGAGGAAGGAGATCAGTATGGATCAGGTCTTTTCATTACGAGGTATAGTCGAAAAATTCTTGGCTAGAAGTCAGAAGGTCT
This sequence comes from Agelastica alni, assembly GCA_950111635.1. Taxonomy (NCBI): domain Eukaryota; kingdom Metazoa; phylum Arthropoda; class Insecta; order Coleoptera; family Chrysomelidae; genus Agelastica; species Agelastica alni. The sequence goes on from OX467714.1 coordinate 30,441,621, forward strand.
ACTGTGCTTTTATAGACTTGGAAAAAGCCTATGACAGAGTGGTGAGGAGTGAATTGTGGTCGAAATTGTCGATATATGGGGTAAGCGGTAGTTTAATACGAGCACTGAAATCATTTTACGAGGATTTCACTGCTTGTGTCAGGATAAACGGAGCTAACACGGACTGGTTTAACATCGAAAAAGATGTGAGACAGGGATATGTGGCTTCGCCATGGCTGTTTTACTTATACATAGACGATTGTTTAAAAGATTTGAAAGATACTGCGTATGAATTAAAAATGAATGATTTGATCATCAAATGCCTTCTTTACGCCGATGATCAAGTCATATTAGCGTCATTTGAAAAGGAGTTACAAGCTATGGTTAATGTTATAAATGAATGGGCACTGCATAGTTTTATGAACAGCCAGAAAGTGTCAAAAAGGCACGTCTGGTTGTGCATAGAGGTGTGTTGGTTCCTACACTTATGTATGGTAGTAAATGTTGGGTTTGGCAGAAGAAGCTTAAAAATAGGATTAATGCTGTGAAGATGAGTAGTCTGAGAAGTATAGACGGAGTGACTCGGTTGGATAAAGTAAAAAATAGTGAAATAAGAGAACGCTGTAGTGTAAAAGAAAATGTGGTTACAAAGATAGATAAAGGAATGCTTAGATGGTTTGGACACGTAGAAAGGATGGATGAAGGAAGATTGACAAAAAAAATTTATAAAGCGAGTGTGAATGTACAAGTCGATCTCGATCAGATCAACATTGTTTTGAAGAAAGAAGTGGTCTTTGCCTACCCCTAATGAAAAAAGGCGTGTCTCTATGTATGTATGTACATATGCATGTATCATTTAAGATGTGATTTTAATTTGTAACTTTAGAGTACAATAACTACTATTATTTAACATAATTGCAAAAACTACTTAAAGAGCTTAATGATGTACTTTGTACTTTTATTAAGCAACTAAATTTATTATAAATTTATGAGGACCACTCAAGAATTATAAAGAAAATTGTGATTTAAAATTATAACTGAGTTCAATAACTACTATAATTTCACTATAATTGCAAAAACCTGGTAAGATCACTTAAAGTTATGAAGATAAATTTTCTATTTTATGCAACCAATCAATTTTTTAATAAATTCATGAGAGACATACATAGTTTCCCAAAAGTGTATATACTTCTGGGACATTCTGAACGGGTGCATAATATCTAAAAAAATAATGACACTCTTTATCTTACAGTGCTCACATTGACCTCTGATTTTATTAAATTAATATTGCACAAAGTTGTGTCAAATTTTTCATATTCCAATTTATGTGATTAAATAAACTCATGTGTCGAATACCGTGACCTGACACATTTTTTAATGATTTTGCTCCATAAAATTTGATATTTTTATTATTTTTTTTTGGCTTTTTTCTTATCAATGTCTCGGTCCTAAGTTATTTATAATTATTTATATAAGAAGTACAAACAACGAATTGGCAACGTTTCGCAATGTAATATTTAATAATATTTTGATCCGAATTTAAATTATCTTCCGCGAAAGTTAATTTGCAGGATGGTTCAAAAAATTAATTCTCTCTCTCTCTGTAGCTTACAAAGCGGGGTGAGTCTTCGCTGACATTACAATTTGCCTCCACTTGCTATGGTCCATCATAAGTTCTTCTGGTCGTTGGACATTTAGGGTCCGTAAGTCCGCTGCAATATTATCTTTCCATTGCATCCTTGGCCTTCCCAGCGGCCGCTTTTCTACCGGGTTCTATTCCCACACCAGTTTTACATGTTGGTCTTGTCTCTTCACATGTCCGGCCCATCTCAATCTCTCTGCCTTTATTAATTTTACTATATCTGGTTGGTTATATAGTTCTTGCACTTCCCTGTTAGTTCTAATTCTGTATTGTTGTGTGGCGTTGTCCTTGATTGGTCCATATATCCTTCTAAGAATTCCTCGTTCTGCGATTGGCTCCCTGAATTCTGTTGTTAATCTTTTGTGTTATATTGTTATCTGAGGTGATTGTAGCTCCCAAATATTTAAACTCATGGACCCTTTCAAAATTATAGTGGTCCATTGTCACATTTTGTCCTATCCTGTCTCTTCGTTCTGTTCTTGTTGTAGTCATGTATTTAGTTTTATCTTCGTTTATTTGTAGGCCAACCTTCTTTGCAGCATTTTCCAGTTTAATGAACTCTTGCTACTACAATGCGCGGACCCTGATTTCCAAATAGGAGCGTTTCTATGTTTGCCCTTCTTACGATGCCTTCCAAAGGCGATGTTAAAGAGGAGTGGGGATAACGCATCTCCTTGTTTAAGACCACCGCTGATTGGAAAGAAGGAAAGTATTCGAACTACGAGTCATAAAAAATAGGTACAATTCGAGCATTGTATAGACTGCATAAACACTAAATGTTACACGATGTAAAAAGGAGTAGTAATATAGTTGTAAGTAGTAAGTAGTAGTAATATAGTTGTAAGCAGTTGGTTTTCTCTGATCCTTGATGGTATTAAGACACACTTCCGAAAACTCTATTTCAATAAATAAAATCTTCATTCATTCTAAAATAATACACCGTCACTTTTATCCATAATCCCAACATATTGTATACGTTTTATTTTAAATCTAATTAATTTTTTAAAACTTAAAAACAACAAAGCCCCAGGAAACGATACTATATCGACAGAATGTCTGAAACATGGAGGAGAAATTTTGAAACTCGCTTTGTTGTAAGCTACAGAGAGAGAGAGAGAGAGAGAGAGAGAGAGAGTTCGAATACTTTAAACTATACTTCTCCGAAATAATAAAATAAAACCTCTTTCAAGGGTAAAATTGTGTTCACCAATGTTACTTAAAAAGAAAACTTTTACTTTCAGAATAAAACAAACTTAAAATATAATATCATTAAAGGGAATGATTTTTGTAGACGAACTCAATATTTCAACGCAATACATCAATTTCAAGTGTTTTGCGTATAATCATCTAGAGGGCGCCAAAAATTAAAACTTAAAATGGATCACGCCCACGCGTGTGATCCATTTGTAATGTAAGTTGCATAGATGTGAAAAGGGTAAAAGTTATCAATTAACATTTTTTAAACTTTGGATGTTATTCCTAATTAGTAAAACCGATACTAGCGATAAAATTGTTTACTACAAATGCCAATCTTCATTTCAGTTATCAGTTAAATGACCTACAATTAAAAAAATGACAAAGATTAACCGCGGACACTGACACCTGATGACTTATCTTCAAGTTATCACAAGAGGACAAAGTCACAAATCCACGAAATAATATTATAAATTCAACACGATTACAAATAATAGAAATATCGCTTATTTATGATTAAAATTATGACAAGAGAGTATCGAAATAATGTTAATCAACAATTAAATATTTTAGTTAGATTGTGTTATTATTCAGGAAAAAAATAATTTATTTTAAATGTGAATTGCACCATATGTTTAAAAAAAAAGAGATTCGGATAAGACATGTGATCAAAAAGTAAGGAAATGATTCATTGCTTGTCAAAACAAGGTACTTGATTTTGCCACAACTCGAGCTATCAAATTTTTAAAGAGCTCTTGGAAAGCATACTAATTATAATGTTGCTAGTGATATAAAAATAATATTTTGTTTACTGTCATTGTGTAATATTTATTTATATTCAGTACTAAAATATTTTTCTCTTTGACGAAGTATTTTTGACAGTCATTACTTTATCTTGCTCATGTGGAGCCAGCTCAAGACCCGCCGCAAATCGAACCCAGACCACGCACAACCCATGCGTAGCCCACGTGTGACCGAAACCCGGCCCACGTACATGTTTTTTAATAGCAGCGCATACTGAACACAGCCCACACCCACGACTCATACCCAAATCTCTATCACTTCTCCCAGTATTCAAGATGACAGCAAGCCAGCAACATCTTCTCGATATACAATCTGAATCGAGGATGAAGAAACATTTATCAACTATTCAGCAAAAAAAGATGTAAAGTTAAGTAAAGTAAAGTTATCAAGTAAAATTCCAAATAGTGTATTTAAAGAGTCGTTTCCATTTTGTAGTTAGAAAAAACTGATCACACTGACAAAAGTAGAGACACACGACCCACGAAACTGTGTTGCTAGCACAACCCGACCCACGCGAAACAGTTTGAAATTGAAATGGGTTCAATATGCGTCACTCCGTCTCAAAACATGTTTTACAAAATAGCGCGTGGGATGTGCCTGTGCTGGGTTCAATTTGTGGCGGGCCTAAGAGGCTGGTGTGTCGCTGATGAAGGACCACCAAAAAAACGTTCTCTGCTATCATACACTATAATCCATGGCCACTTCTAAGGCAACATACTTAAGATATCAGTCAAATAATAAATATCTGGATTACAATTGCTTAGATTTTCTTTAAAATTCGGATCTTTTTCTTGTAAAAACTCCAGCACAAATTAAAAAATGGCTGAAAATCTTGCTAAGCAAGAGACTCTTAATGGCCAGCGAACTTCAGTGTGCAGAAGTAACCGAGTAAAGATTTAGTCGTCTTCCTCACATAGGAGGTCGATTTTTAGACCCCCAAAATCAGTTTTCGTTTATGTCGACCCCCTGGAAAACCGATTTGGACCACTTTGGGAATCCCTGATCTAGAAGTACATGAAGGTTTAATATGACCAAACTTCAAAACTACGAATTTTTTTCTCTGTCCACTTCACATTAAATGCCCCCATATGCTACTTTTCGACAACTATTTTCATAAATTTTCTGTATCATAAATATTTGTACTATGCAAATCCAAGCAGGCGAGGATTTAATTGTTATACATTTAAATAATGATCAAAAACTAGGAATAAATAACATATCATTGATAACTTGATTCTTAAATAATTTTAGATGTTCCGGCATGGCAATAGAACGCCAAATGGAGAAGAGGAATTGTATCCCTTAGATCCGTATTTAAACAAGACATATTTTCCTTACGGACATGGACAACTCACTAACGTAAGTAAATACTTTAAAATGTATAAAACAACAAACAGTTTATTTCATAAATCAGGTTTTTTTTTTTTATGAAAATAGTCGCAAAAAGGGTAGACCTATCGTGTGGGCCGCGGACGGCCCGCACTGCGACTATTAGAAGGGGAAGGGATTATAGAAAGGAAATGATTGTGGACACGCTTTTTAAAAAGTTGCAGGTCAAAGTTCTCTGGAAAAACTGATTTTGGAAGCTTATTCCTTTCCGTAGCAGCCCTATAAAAGAAGGATTCTTGATAAAGATTGGTCCTTGTAGTGTCAATCTTGAGAGTAAATGGGTGAGACTGATCAGCGTGCCGAGTTCTTCGGCCGAATGTGGCCAATGGTGGTACAAGAGTTTTTATTTGTCTGGAGCATCTGCCATGAAAATATCTGTAGAGTAATGACTGGTCTGCAACTCTTCTTCTATGTTCTAGAGGGTGAAGGGTATCTGTGAGAGTTGAGCTGTTTATCAAGCGAATGGCTCTTTTCTGAATGGGATCTAGAAGACGAAGAGAATGCCTTGGTGCTGAACCCCAAATGTGCGAGCAATACTCCAGTAGAGGTCGGATTTGAGCCTTGTACGTCGTCAACAGTTGATCAGGAGTAAAAAACTGGCTTTCCACAGAAAACCTAGCCTCTGGCTTGCCGACTTTGCGATGTTAGCAACATGGTCATACCAAGACATGTTATTGGACACCGTGACTCCCAAAATCGAGATGGAGGGACTTGGTTCAAGGGTATTTCCGGACATTGTGATGGGATGATTTGAGGAATTAACTTTTTGGAAAACGTGGCACTTTGTGTTTTTTGGGCGTTGAACTGAACCAGATTGTTGGTTCCCCATTCGACGATTGCTTTAAGATCTCTATTGATGGAATCAACCTGTTCCTGCCTGAGACTATTTTTATCATTCACCGAAAGTGATCGATAGGATGTGAAAGTTGAGACAAGTGTGCTATCGTCTGCGAAACTGTAAATGGGGTTCGTAGTGGTTTTCAAGAGGTCGTTGATGTGTAAAAGAAATAAGGTAGGGGACAGGATGAAACCCTGGGGGACCCCGGCATTAGTTTTAAACGCATCAGAAGAAATACCGTCAACTGCCACATGTAAGGAGCGATCTTGCATGAAGCTCAAGAGCCATTGGCGCAGTTTGGTTGGGAAACCATAGGCAGATAATTTACTTAACAATGCCTGGTGCCAAACGCGGTCAAAGGCTTTAGCTATATCCAAGGCTATTGCACGGGATTCACCAAACTTTTCAATAGTGTTTGTCCAGAGCTGAGTGACATAAGCCAGCAAATCTCCAGTAGACCGAAGTTGTCGAAATCCATATTGTCTGTCATGGATTATCTCAAATTTCTTCAGATATTTGATAAGTTCTGTGTTAATCGCTTTTTCCATAACTTTGGCTATGACTGAGAGCAATGCAATAGGGCGATAATTCGCAGGAATAGTCTTCTTTCCGTTTTTCGGAATCGGTTGGACTTTAGCGTTTTTCCACATGGACGGAAATACTCCTTTGTTGTATGATAACTTGAAGAGTCTACAGAGAACTGCGGTGAGCTCTTGAGCACAGGTCTTCAGGACAATTATTGTCGGTGTTTCAATATCGTTTGTATCTTGCTTGTTTTAAAAGTTAAACTTATCAGCTATTCCCAGTGTTAAAAATGATCGATTATTTCTAGAAAGTTTCCCACTTGCTTCCCTCACAAAACGTCAAATGGAGCATATTGATGCGCTGAAATTTTACCGTGAAAATTAATCATCTAAAAATGTTCTGAAAATTTTTAAATTGATGAATTTTTCAAACTTTTATTTACATTAATATCCTTGAAAATCTTTTTAAATTTTTTGAAACTAATAATAAATGTTGATTACATTTTAAATGTAAACTTTTTTTTTACGTATTTATTTTAACGTTTACGTTTTAAATTTTTTTTAATTTTTAAGTTTCTTGTTCTTTTTATTAAAATTTAAAATCCCAAGCCTCTTTCAAAACGGAAGCAGTGGTCGGCCATATGCACCCTCCATTTCGGTCAATACTTATCTAAGACTATGCTCTTTCCTTTTGTTTTATATTCAAGTTTTTTAACTGCAAATGATCGAGACAACAAAATTGTGATTAATTCAGGCTTAAAAAATATTAAATTTGGATTTATTTGGATTAGGGTTGTTAGGATTAGGCTAGGTTTGATCCCAGTAAAGTAAATAGAACAATTATTGCCTTTTTTTTATTTAATTTTATTTTATTTTATTTTATTTTATTTTATTTTTATTTTATTTTATTTTATTTTATTTTATTTTATTTTATTTTATTTTATTTTATTTTATTTTATTTTATTTTATTTTATTTTATTTTATTTTATTTTATTTTATTTTATTTTATTTTATTTTATTTTATTTTATTTTATTTTATTTTATTTTATTTTATTTTATTTTATTTTATTTTATTTTATTGGGTTGCACTCTGGGAGTGCCGGCAGAAGTGAAAACTTAAGTATTAACGTTGTGCGTTTTGGATATTTTGGAATAGTTAAACGAAACAGCCGGCGCAGGCATACATTTTCGCCGCGCCGTAGAAAGAGAGGGGGATACTCCCTCTCCTACGCCACGCCAGCTGTCTACTCTCCATCCGTCTTACGAATTTTCGATCAGGCCACGTGTCCTGACGCGAGTTTAACATTTTTAACCCATTACAAAAAAAGTGTACAACGCCGCTAAAGAAGTTTTCACTTCAAAAAACAGTGACAAATTTGTCGAATATTTGTTGTAGAATTTTTTTTAATTTGTATTTCAGGCTGGTAAAATCAAACAGTATCATTTGGGCACGGAGCTTCGCAACAGATACAACAGCTTTTTAGGAAAATACTATTATCCCGAATTGGTTGAAGCAAGAAGCACTGATTACAACAGAACCAAGATGTCACTGGAATTAGTTTTGACTGGGCTATTTCCTCCTAGGAAAGAGGACGCCGTCATTGGCATGCCTTGGCAACCCATACCTTATAACTTTTTGCCAACTTCGCAAGATCAAGTAAGTCAATTATTTAGTATACGAGCTTTGACTATTTTGCAATTGATAGTTGAAATGTCACTTATGATATGTCATATTATTCTTTATCTTTAAGTGCTATCTCCTATCGGAGGTCAGATATCGTCCTGGCTATCTTTACTCTGTCTACTGCTGCTCTAAACAATTCTATTGAGCTGCATCGATACCATTCCCTCAGATTTCTCAACCACGATATTCTTCTTTTTCCAAAACTCCGTTTTCCTTTTATTTTTCCCTGCATTATTACTCGTAGCAACTCATATTTTTCCCCTCTCATAATATGTCCTAAGTATTAAAGTTTTCTTGTTTTTATAGTTGTCATCAGTTCACAATCCTTTCCTAACAACCAATGCATATTTTTATATTTAAGTTTTAATTGTTCTGTTTTCTTTTTCACATGCTCTTTCCATTTCAGCTTGGCATCTAGATAAAGACCCAAGTATTAAGCTGTTTTTTCACATGGAATTATTTTATTGTTCAGTTCTAATAATTAATTTTTCTGTTTGTAAAGTTTATGTGGCTAGATTTGCTATCATTTATTTTATGCGCCATCGTCTGGTTCATGAGTTTATGTTGTTTATTGCGCCTTGGAGGTTGGCAGTTGTTTTTTCTATCGTGTTATCTATTGTTAGCACCGCAGTATCATCAGCAAACTTGGCTAATTTAATGTTTTCTGGAACTAGGAGGTCACATATGTATAATAAATAAAGCACAGGCTTAAATACGCTTCCTTAAGGTACTCCTGCGTTTAATGATTTAAGTTCTGAGTATTCATTTTCCTGTCCAACTATGAAGGTTCTTTGTGAGATATATGATTCCAGGAGCTGCACATACTGCACTGGTAGGTGAGAAATTAAATGATCTCTTGCATACGTCGTAGTCTCTTTCCTGATAAGTCAGACGTACACACCGTCGCTGACATTTTCATACGGAGCAAACACATATCACCGAAGTGGGGACAATTTAAATTAGAGAAGTGTAGCTAATTACTTGATTATTTATCGCAAATATTTATTATATTTTGTGCTGGTCGACTAGATTTCGTCCAGCTCTCTGTTATGCATTGAAATTCTTATGTTCTTTAAATATTTTTACCTTATCTGTATTAGAGAAAACTTGGGAATGTTAAATTTTTTTCTTAATTAAAATAGAACGTAAATAAAGTGGTAATATTGGTTGGTTTTAGGTTCTGCAAGGGCCCGAATGTCCGAAATACCAAGCGCTATATAAAGAATACTCGAATCTAGCTTCGGTCCAAAGGAAATTTAAAAAACATAAAGATGTATTTAGCTACATATCGCAGTACACCGGCTTGGACGTACGATCATTCAAAAGTATCTACCACCTTCACTTCGGTTTGTCCACAGAAGAGGAGTACGGTTTGGGCTTACCTGATTGGACAAAATCCGTTTGGCCTGAACCGATTTTGTCTCTATCCGCAGAAGAATATTTCATAGAAATGGGTACGCCGGATTTGAGGCGATTGGCGGTGGGTTATTTCTTTCAAAAACTCCTCGAAGACGTCAAAACCAAGATACACGATACAAGGAGGTTGTCGAGAAAGATTTACTTATATTCCGCTCACGAGAGTACGCTGGCTCATGTTTTGGTAGCGTTGGGTATATTCGAAAAACATATTCCCCCCTACGGTGCCTACCTCACTTTGGAGTTGCATAAAATAGGGGGGACGTACGGCTTTAACATTTACTACAGAAGGTCGGACGGCAGCGGTTTCAGGTCGATGCAAATACCGGGGTGTAAAGAATTTTGCCCTTTCGATGTATTCACGTCTTTGATTGAAACGTATCTACCAACCGATTTAAACATGTGTAGCGGTTGATTAAAAAAAGTCGTTAAAAATAATCAGGGAAGAATTTTTTTGGCCAAGTAAACTAAATAAACGTGAAAATTTAGGGGATGGGGTGGGTAACTTTTAAGGGGATAACTTTCCAGAATTTTAATTTGGATACACCTCGTATATTATATGCTTATAAATTACGAAAATCTTTCCGAATGGTCTAGTTACCAAGAGGACCAGATTCATGTAGCATTGGAGTTAAAAAAATTATGCTACGAAGGTGAATCAAAATGTTGAAAGTACAGGTAAGCAGCAGATAAAATCTTGATATTTGTGAGTGGAGGTTTAAAATAACAACAAAAATGTTAAATTTAGAACAACCATTTATTTTCACTTTATTATTTTTGCGTCAACATAAAAATGTTGCTAATAATCGATAAACAAAATATACAGGGTGATTGATTAGTGTAATAAAGTTCAGTAGCTCTGTTATCATAAGAGATACCAAAAAAATGTTACAGGGCGTTTCATGTTATCGATAGTCGGTTTTCGATATGAAATGAAATGAAATATATCGATACCAAAAATACAACAGCGACATGAACACGCCCAACAAGGATTTTTTTTGCTTCTGCTAACTTTATGTCACACTGTGTCTAAATAGAAAGCACCCATAGTTACTCTTATCACATGAGTTGTTGTCTGGCTCTTAAGTTTTTCAGCCACGATATTCGTCGTCTGCCTGGTCCTCTAGTTCCATACACTTTGCCTTGTAGAATATTTTGCAAAAGTTTGTATCGGCTTTCATTACGCATTACATGTCCTAGATATTGTAACTTTCGTGTCTTAACCGTATCGAGGACTTTTCTTTCCTTGCCCATCATTCTCAGCACTTCTGCATTGGTAACCCGGTTTGTCCAAGGTATTTTTTGAATTTTTCGGCGCAGCCACATTTCAAATGCCTCGAGTTTCTTGGAGGAAGCCTCCGTAAGCGTCCACGATTCGACTCCATAAAATAGTACCGAAAACACGTAACAACGAAGTAATAGTATGATTCGTATGAAATGTATGTCATTTCATGCTCGTTGTACACTATACTTTTTCTACGACTGCTATAATATACAGTAGTAGTAGTAAAAGTAAAAAACAATAAACATGGGAAATGAACTTTTATTATATTAATTGAAAAAAATAACGTACTAGGTAAATGTGTTAAGCACCTACTACAATAATCGCAAAAAAATATCATTCGTTCAATGTTTGGTGTGTCATACTCGGTCAAACGGTTTTGTGTAATCGATAAAACATGCATACACATCACAGTTGACATCCCTGCATCGCTGAAACAATACTTGGACTAAAAAAAGAGCTTCCCTGTTTCCTACGGCGCTTTTGAAGCCGAATTGGTACTGAGATATCTGTTGTTCACAAAGTTTAAATATTCGGTTATGGATTATTTTCAAAAATACCTTTGAAAGATGACTCATCAAGCTTATAGTACGAAACTCATTACATTTTCTAGCATTCGGTTTTTTGGGTATGTACCTGCGGAATAAAATTCTAACAAATCCTGTCATCTTGAATAACGGACACTGAAAGCACTCTAGCGGGAACCGCTAAAACTAAAAAAGGCCTGCAAGCTACAATATCAAAACTGGTTCCCGCGGATCCTACAATGCTACTTACTCAAAAAAGGAATTTTTTTATTTGATCCTTTCATTCTGGATGTGCGATATGCTGTATACGAAGTGTATATCTTAGTATTAGGTATTTATTGTAGAACATTTTAAATAAAGAAGAATTTCTTTAGGCAATAAACGAATTTTTTTTGTTGTTTTAATTTAAAAATGGGTTATTTCTTCGTAAATATATTTCGACTCAAAGATCGTTTGGGTTGCCACTTAAATAAAACGGGGTTAGGTCGGGAAATAGAGTAGACTTACTCGGCACAAAATTGGTTTGACATCGAGAGGTAACACACTATTTTTATTTATTTTATTAATATTTCTAATATCTTTTTTGAATACATTTACATTGATTTAGGACAATTGTCTAATGTTTAAAACGATCAAGGTTATACAAAGTGTTTTTGGATTAATAAAAAAAAAATTAGTCCATAAGGGTCAACCTTACCGAAGTCGCCACTAGGCTACTAGTGTAATTGGGATTGCTGATTTTTCCATTACATTTTCAAATCGTAAACTTTAATTTATTTTTATTAAAGAAATTTTTTACTATGTAACAATAAGAACTTTATTACTTAAAAATTACGTCTCCATCAATATTTTTAATTATAATTTCTTTTTGAGCAAGAAATTAATTTTTAAAAAGTGCAAAAAAACTAAGGGGTTATTCAAACATTTAAAAAGCGACGTCATTGGCCAGAGCGAATGTGACGTAAAAGTCTAGGACAACAAATGTCAATAACATTGAGTGCGTAGTTAGGTAAGGTTTTTGCGATTCAATCAGTTTTATTACTAAATCATTGCACATTTACAAGTTAAATTATATAATTACTTATGAAGCATTTTTGTTTTCAGTATCTTCTATGTATATGTAGATGTAAATAAACTAGTAACTGCTTCTAAATAATTTTCTGATGATGAGTTACTAACAGTGACACTTTGTTTGTCTGGAACTCAAAGTGATCTTCACAACAATATAAACAAGTTGATGAAGATACCATATCTCTTTTCATAATTTTACACCACTTTCTTCTCATGTCTATACCTCTCGAGACAAGAAAAACACTTTATCGGGTGTATTTTTTATTTTATTTCTGCACTTGGTACAATACAGTACTTGTATGTCGGCCTTTTGGATTGTTCTATAGAGGAAGAGGGTAGTTCCATAATGATGTATTGGTTAAAAATAGAAAACACTGTTAAATTTCAGCAAAGCATAATACTTCTTTATTAATCTTTAACCTAACCTTTCTCTTTGTTTGTTTGTTGTCATAGACTATGACATCACACCAAGCGCACCAAGCGCTATTTAAAGTGCCTGTGTCAGTTGGATATTTTTAACTTTTTTTATACTTTAAATTAGTTTTATGGCAATAAATTTTTTTACTATTATATAGCGATGTAAACTATGGAATAAAAATAAAAAAAATACATGCATATTCCCTATTGAAGTTGTTTTAAAAACTACCAATCAATAATTATCAATAATAGCAGATAGATATTCAAGTCATAAAAGGTCCAATCAAATAGACCTTTAAATCAATATTTGGGATGAAATACAGAAATTTTGTATACAGAGTGGGCCATAGAAAACAGTCTAGTAGTTGGCAGTATTCATAGATTTTTATGAAAATGCAGAAACACGTTCATTTTTGTTCCAAGGGGGACACACTTTTACGATACAGCTATCTGTCATTTGTCAATCCTCTCAGTTCCTTTTTCCTAACCTCTTAATTTAAAATAGGAAATGTACCGTGTGTGGCATATCATTAAAAAAGCATTCAGATGGAGTGTTTAGGCATATGATTATCCATGATTTTTCTTTGATATTTACACCGATTTTGCAAAAAAGTCTTAATTAATTTAATGTGCAACAATTTTTAAAAATGTAACCAACACCAAGTTTTGATATTGTGTCAATTTTTCTGTCACATCAGTAAAATAATCTCAACTCGATCTGCAATTGAATACACTACTATGAAATTATATAAAAAATACCTAAATTGATTCACTAACATCAATGTGTTTTGATGTGACAGAAAAAATTGACACATTATCAAAAATATAGGCGTTGCGTTTAATTTTTAAAAGGTGTTGCACTTTAAATTAATTAAGACTTTTTGCAAAAACGGTGTAAATATCGAAAAAAATTACGGATAATCATATGCCTGAATGCTCCATCTAAATGCCGTTTTGTCAAAATAGACAATCTAAATGTCAATAATAAAAACATTTTCGATGCAATTATAAATATGAGGAGACGTTATCAATAATGCATCATCAGTAATGGCGGGCAAATCGAACATCTTTATTGATTTATTTAATTACTCGTATATTTATTTCTCTTAAGAGGAAATTGCTCACGCCCGCCATTAATCGCTCTGTCAAATCTCCCCACACATCCAATAAATAAGTGACGACATATCTCGCATATACTTTCTCTTACATTGTATTAGGCACTTTCTGCGAACATTTGTCGTTGATTACACCGTTCGACAATTTCGCAGCGGACGATAATTTAATGCTAGTTCTTTACTTTATTTAAAAACTAACAATTTATGGTAATACATAATTGAAATATTTTGTTACTTTTAATGTAAATCATGTCGGAAAGTCACCAAAATCATAATATTTTTAAAATAAAAAAAATTTCCCAGCAATTTTTTTCAATTGAAAAAAGTTAATAACTTTCCGACATTTAACTGTAATTATTAAAATTGTCCCCAAAATTTTGCTGCAAAGTAATGTATATTAACAGCGTGAGTAGAATAATTAGATTTTTAATATGGCGGGCATGTCAATATCGTCTTAAATAAACATTTGTTATTTTTTTTGTAAAAATATTTGAATTATTTCCTTTTAACTGTAAACCATTTTGATTATTTAATCGAAGAAATGTCACTTGTCAAACACAATAGTGCCATTTTTTAATAGATATTTGACGTTAAATAATTCCAAAACAGTAAAAGGTAGGGGTATATTTTTGAAATAAAAAAAAATTTATTATTTTGTATTCCCGAAATCTACACACTTCGATCGCAACTTAACAGTCATTAACCTTTACATACTTTTCGTAAATTGCCCTTTAACATTAACTCAAAGAACACCATACCACGGTTTACCGTTCGATAAAATACATTTTAAATTTTTTGGTTAGTTATGCAAACAACACCTGATTTTCAATCAGAATTGCAAATACGAACGGGAGATGCGAAAAAACGGGAATTTCCAAAAACGCAAATGGCATTAACAAGAGCAAACCGTCACTTGACCTTTGTGAAAAGCATAATTGAAATGATAAACTGTTTGCACGACTCGCTATACATGGTGTTTCCGAACTAATCTGAAATATTATTGTGGGCAAATCATCATTTAATTTTAAATATGTGTTATCAAGTTTTTTCGTTATTAAGATACAAGGTGTTGAATTTTTATAAATTATTTTATTAGAAATAACATTGTAATAATAATACATCATCATCATCAAACAGCCATTTGTGTCCACTGCTGGACAGAGGCATTCTCAAGACGTTTCCACTTCGTTCTATTCTGGGCTTCTTGGATCTAATTTTCGGCAATTCTTTTGATGTCATCTGTCCACCGGGTCGGCGGCCTACCGCTGCTCCTCCTAACTTGGCCTATATTTCGTCCATCTGCCTTTGGACATACGGGCCTAACCTAACCTAACCTTATTACACAGGCACACAAAAAAAGTGGTCGGTTCCGGAGATCAGACCTACTATTTTCGACGTTTTTTGCCGCGCTGAATCCAAAATCAAAATTAAGTTTCATAACGTGGTTTTTTTTAATAACACCCGCATTTATAAAATAGTATACGTGCTATTTCTATTGCCCATTACAGTCCAGTCACCTTAGGCCATATTTTAAGTCCTATTCAAGATGCGCATCCTCTGGCCAATTTCTTTATAGGTTGTTTGGATCTGCAAGAATATAGTCCTGAGTTTTCGGCCATTGCCGGGGTATATTTTAGCAATAAAAAATTATTGAAAATTAAAAAATGGATATTTTTGTGATAATTTTTTTTGAACGCGTCCTATCGAAAAAAGTTTCCAATAAAATGCGTTCATCATAACGTCCTCGGTAAAAAAGGTCCTGAAAAAAAAAGTTCCAACATTGTTAATTAAGCGATAAATGGTAAATGAAAATGAACATTCTTCATTTCGTTTTTGCAACCGCAATGGGGTGTTATCAACATATCGGTTTGAAACTCGTACATTATGTACAGGAGCCAAATCCGAGATATAGTTTAGCAACAATCTGCGATCATCGAAAAATCTTTGCCCTTCAATAGAATTTCCCGACGAAGGCACCCCAGGGTGGAAAAAAATAGAGGACCTTCGTATTATCATGCACAAGCGATTTAAAAAAAAAGTTTTGTTGAAAATAGATACTGTTTTTCGTCGATTTTGGATTTTTGCTTATAAACAATGAACAATTCCGACCCAAGTTGCAAAGATATCTGAAAAATTTTTGGACCATATAACGCGTTTTTGGAAAACGAATAATTTAAAAAAAATTTGCAATATTTTGATTACCGCCCGAGATATGAATGTGTTTACGTTTATACAATTTTCTATTGTTGCAATAAAGTTTTTTGCAAAATTCGAGTTCCTCAGCAATTATGCCATCACAGTTATCGATTTATTTCGATATATTGGAAATAATATCGTGCGCTTGCGATAAAAGTAGGGATAGGTCGTTACTTGTCGAATGTTATTTCGGAACAATATAACGCATTGTAGCGTCATAAAAAAAACCGTACCAAAATAACGTTGCACGAGTAACGACCCATCCCTACTTTTATCGTACGCGCACGATATTATTTCCAATACATCGATAACTTCTTCTTAGGACGCCGTCTCTCTACGAAGGTTGGCGATTCAACTGACTATAATGGTGCGTAAAACTGCACCTCTGAAAATCTTTATAGATGTCCGTCCAAACCATCGACGCAGATCATTTAGCCATGAGTTCTGCCGTCTGCCCACAGATCGTTTGCCCTCGATCTTTCCTTCGATGAGGAGTCGGAGGAACTCGTATCGATAATTGTGATGGCATAATTGTTCGTAAAGGGAATAATTTTATTGAATATCATGGCCGGAAGCGTAGGGATTGCTGAAGAACTCGAATTTTGCAAAAATCTTTATAACGACAATAGAAAATTAAACAAACGTAAACACATTCATGTCTCGGGCGGTAATAAAAATATTGCAATTGTTTTTTAAATTGTTCGTATGCCAAAAACGCGTTAGATGGTTCAAGAATTTTTGCAACTTTGGTCGAAGTTGTTAATTGTTTATAAGCAAAAATTTAAAATCGCTGAAAAACAGTATTTATTTTCAACAATTTTTTTTTTCAAATCGCGAAGCTCCTCGATTTTTTTCCACCCCGTGGGCCTTCGTCGGGAAATTCTATTGAATGGCAAAGATTTTTCGATGATCGCAGATTGTTGCTAAACTAAACCTCGCAGATCGATTAATCTTGCACGATTCTCTTGAGATTTGGCTCCTTTACATCATGTACGAGTTTCAAACCGATATGTTAATAAACACCCGATTGCGGTTGCAAAAACGAAATGTAGAATTTTCATTTGTCATTAACCGCTTAGTTAACAACGTTAGCATTTTTTTTTCAGAACCTTTTTACAGAGGACGTTACGATGAACACATTTTATTAGAAGGGTGCGCCACTTGAATAAGTCTGATGCTAACTATTAGCTCATTTTAGCCCTTTACAAGCGAGTTATTAACCCAGCCAATATTATTCGAACAGATGCAATGTAAACATTATGCTTTTAAAGCTTTAAAAGGGACCTACTCGATCTCCGTCGTTTTGTTTTAGGAAATATGGAGTTACCTACGCCAATTGGAAAAAAATATACCACTACCGAAACCTACTATCATGCGAAACCAAAACGAAATCAATTGGGATTCGCGAAGCATCTTAGTCGATTGGTTATCGAGCGTGAGTGGAGAATACAAATTTAACGAAGAAACTTTTCATCTGGGTGTGAATTATATAGACCGTTTTCTCAGTCAAATATGCATTGTAAGTACCATAAAAATATACTGATTTTAAACCAGAAAGAGTCGATCAATTACAATGGAATTTTCTACACTCAGATATTGTTCCGTTTTCATAAAAGCGCTGAGAATGTTTGTTTGTTGTTATTTTGAATATTGTCGCGATAAAAAGACGGAAGATATCTCTCTCATATAAACGGGCTGACCAGCTACCCGACATGTGCGACTTTGGGATGAATAGCACAAAACCAGGGAACCTTCTTTTCTTTTTTTTTCTTTCGCTTCTACCGCTCAATAAAGACACATCGATCCTGCCCCTTTTCGACTCCACCGTCGAAGCAGAAACATCGAGCTTTCTCGAAAACAACAAGTGTGTTGTTTCATTTACTGTGATCACAAAATTCACGGCGATAAAAGGCAGCAAACCCTTTAGCCTAAAATAGGTAAAAAACAGATCGAGCCAGCTTTACTGAGTTATCGAAGAATCCAACATCTACGCTGCGAAAGACGACGTCGAATAGCAAAAGTGAGTCGAGGCACCAGAGGTTCCGGTGGTGAAGCTGCCCACACCTTAGAGCATTTCTCCAGCTTGCCATCCCTACTGCTACAAGCTGCTCGTCGTCGTCGCCGGCGCGCAAGTATGAACAAGTTTGAGCCACTTTCCTGGTATTTGATCTGGCCCCGGGGTTTTCTAGTTTTCTACCTCTAAACGAAATTTTAATTTAGTTTCCCGCTCTGATGATATTATTCTTATGTCAAGGCCAACAAAAAACGTAATCGATAAAGTACGTGCAAATTTAATGACGTGGAAAATATTTATGTTTGGCGTTGGTACTACCAGAGGAAGTTTTTGTCGTAATTTTTAATATGATTCGTTTTTTCATTAAATTATTGTTACCATTTTAGGCGAAAAACAAATTTCAACTGGTCGGAGCGGCGGCGATGATGATAGCGTCGAAAATGGAAGAATACTATTCGATCGACGCGAAAGAATGGTCGTTTCTAACGGGTGATACATTTTCCAAACGACAAGTTCTCAAAATGGAACAGGTCATTTTAAAAGTGTTAAAATTCCGAATGCAAACGCCGACAATTAATAGTTTCATCCAACATTTGGCGACGGAGCATCAATTGGACGAAAAGACCCTGCACCTGGCCATGGTAAGTTTGTGGAGGAAAACTTGCATTTTACATACATACATACATACATAAAGTCACGCCTTTTTCCCATAGGGGTAGGCAGAGACCACTTCCTTCCACTTCCGCTACGGTTCTTACACACATCTTTTGCTTCTTCTACTTTCATCAGAGCTCTCATACATGCTCTTCGGTTGTTGGTACTCTTGACCCGGCCTTTCTTCAAAACAATGTTGATCTGATCGAGATATGTTCTCCGAGGTCGACCTCTACCGACTTGTCCATTCACACTCGCCTTATAAATTTGTTTCGTCAATCTTCCTTCATCCATCCTTTCTACATGTTCAAACCATCTAAGCATTCCGTTATCTATCTTTGTAACCACATCTTCTTTTACACCACAGCGTTCTGTTATCTCACTATTCTGAACTTTATTCAACCTAGTCACTCCGGCTATACTTCTCAGACTACTCATCTCCGCAGCATTAATCCTATTTTCATGCTTCTTCTGCCAAACCCAACATTCACTACCATACATAAGTGTAGGAACCAACACACCTCTATGCACCTCCAGACGTGCCTTTTTTGACACCTTCTGGCTATTCATAAAGCTATCTATAATCATTTCTTATTTCGTCCAATTTTTACTACTCTAATGTGCTCCAAATACTTTCTTACTTTAATTGTTATTGTATAACTTCTGTTACTTGTAACTTTTGGCTCCACCAATATCCATAATAACTTTTACTAGGCATTCAACAAGGGTCTACATTAAGTTTGTATTTATGGTTAGTTCTTTCTACCACATTTTTCTCTTTTACTTCTTCTGCTTCCTTTTTTTCACAGACGAAAAAACCCATAGTTTTGCAAATACCAAAACCCTACTAGTACAGGGTGTTTAAAAAAAAGTTGACCCTGTCTCTAAGATAGGTATAAAACTAAAAAATTTAATTTAATTTAATTAAAAAATTTTCGTAACGCCATCCGTGTTCAAGATAAAGGGCGTTAAAGCAAAAAAATGTATACACATTTATTACGATTTTGCCGAAACTATTGGAAACATTGTAATAAAATTTTATGCGAATATGTTTTAGAAGCTGATACATCCCACGAATTTGTTTTTATATCTGACTCTCATAGAGGGCGCTAGTTACACGGTTCGTACCAAGTAGTATTGAACATAACTTTTTTAAGGTTAGTTTTATTAATCAAAATTTCAAATGAACTTAAACATCATTCAATTTTACACCAAAACTCGATGCTGTGTACCGTTTTCGGAATATTTTGATTTGAAAATTATGAAGTAATAACCGATGCTGGTATAAAGTAATGATAAAGTTATTAATTAGTATGCATTATGTAAATTAAAAAATTTTTGACAGATAAAAACTTAAATTTCAGTCTTAAATTTAGGATGGTAAAGTGCTACGTTTTAAGAACGTTGTTCAAGCTTGCTCGATTCTGCATATTATTTCCTGATCTGGGTCCCATTTTTGGTTGATCATGCATCCCAAGTATTTAAATTGAGTGACTTTTTCAATGCTCTCTCCATTTATGGATATTGTGGTATTTGGAGTATCGTTTCTACTAATGGCCATACATTTGATTTTACGGATGTTAATTTTCAAAACCAATCTTTGACTTTCTTCATTGACCTTATCTAGTTGAGTTTGTAGATCATTTGCAGTATCCGCCAATATCACGGTATCATCCGCATATGGAATATTGTTTATGGGAATTCCGTTTACTTTAATGCCTATGGGACTGTCGAAGATTGACTCAGTGTCATTAGTTTATATTTTTCAGTACATAGGAGAGCTAGTTCTTCTGGAAGGCGACCACTATTTCAAATTCGTACCTTCGAAATTGGCTTCGGCTAGTATAGCATTGGCACGGTATACGCTGTGGAAGCGCAACGTTTGGCCGAAGAAATTGGAAAAAGCCAGCGGCTATACGATCAAAGAACTCAGTCCGGTTGTTAACAAACAACACAGGACGCTAAAAGATTCCCCAATGAAAAAACAGCAAGCCATACAGACGAAGTATAAAAGCGAGAAGTATAATCAGGTCGCGTTGACCAAGACGAGGAAGATATTGATATGGGACTTCATCAAGGACTAGGCAATAGTTAATGTCACTATCCGTAAATACGAACTGCGAACGCGAGATACGTACGGAATTTTACGAGCGACCGTTGTTTCACTGGATGAATATCATTTTTGTTTTGTTTTCAGAAACGCTATATTTTAATTTTCCCTTGCACCTCGTAGCGACATATTTTCGCAATACTTGAAAAAATGTATCGCGTGAAATGAATAGCAAAATTTATCAAATTATATTACATACATTGTACTATTTTATTTTTTTAAATAAGTTAAAAAACATTTAAAAATTTAGTTTTTATATTTATATTTATTGTGATATATTTTAGAAATTATCTTTATTATTATTTTTCAATGCGCATTTGGTTATCCGTATTTATTTGCAAATTTACATTTTAAAAAAACGTAAATTGCTTGATTAATGCGTTTTTGACCGAGTACTTTTTGTGTACAATAAACAAAGTTTTTAAGATTTTTTAGTTTTAATATATATTAGCGAACCCGGTTGTGCACGGACGTTGGCTTGCCTGCTTTAGAAAATGTCACTATGAAACTCAGCGACCCCGAAAACTATGAATTAGACACTTATATCGGTAGTTTTCGATAGTTTTTACATTGCATCCTCTTCCCACCCTTTTCGTAGGGGTGCTAACATAATGGGAATGTCATTTTTAAACTCGGCGACCCCGAAAATTATTAACTCGTCACTCGTATCAGCTATTTTTGATAGTTTCTTTATTTCAACTACTTCCCACTTTTTTCGTAGGGGTGCTTTTATTCCTTACAAACCTTTTTCCGACAATTATAAACATAACAAACAAAAATTATTCAAATCGATCAAGCCATTTTCGAGTTTTGCGAGACTAACGCACGGCAATTGTTTTTTATAAACATTTTAAAAAAATAGACGCGGCAGGAGGGCTGTGTTTTACATATCGTAGGTTGAGTACTACAACTGGGTAGCTACAAGTTTGGCAGGCCTTTCAGAAGGTGGCTCATAAGACTGATGGCAAGGTAATCATTGCAACGTTTGGCATGTGGTGTTTTCGGCAATAGTATAAAAGTCGATTTCAACCACATCTTTGGTATCAATCTAGTAGAGTAGGTATATAATATTGAATACTCGTGTCAGCTGTTTAATGCCTTCCGCGTCAAGTAACTTTAGAAACTCAGTGTACGTGCTATCCGGGCCAGGAGCCTTGCCGTCTTTTAGCTAAGGTATAGCCTTCGTGACTTCGTTTACTGTCATTGATAGACTATCAGTAGAGGTAAGATCTGGACATCTGAACATTCTGGTCTTCTTTCTTCTTTAGGTGCCCTGTCCTCCTCGGACGTTGGCAATCATCAGCGCTATCTGAACCTTGTCTACAGCTCGGCGGAACAATGTGGTAGTGCTCACTCCATACCATTGCCTTAAGTTTTTTAGCCAGGATATCTTTCGTCTACCCGGGCCTCTTCGTCCTTCGAACTTCCCTTCTATAATAAGCTTTAAAAGTCGATACTTGTCATTTCTTAAGATGTGACCAAAATTCTCCAGTTTGCACTTTTTTAGTGTAAACAGAACTTCCAGCTGCTTGTCAAGGCGTTGAAGTACCTCGGTGTTACGCACTCTTTCTACCCAGGAGATTCTTAATAGCCTTCTGTACGTCCACATTTCAAAGGCGTCCAATTTTTTGCACATCGCATTTGTCAAAGTCCAAGCTTCCATTCCATAAAACAGTATGCTGAACACGTAACAGCGAAGCACTCGGACGCGCAGAGGCAAGCTTAAATTTCTGCTGCAAAGTACTTTACGCATTTTCAGAAACGAAGCACGAGCTTGTTCTATTCTGGCACGAATCTCCTGCATGCTGTCCCACTTCTCATTTAGTTGACACCCAATATATTTAAAAGTTTCTACTCGCTCAATTCATTGACCGTTAATTGTCAGGTGTCCGTCCACGTTGTTTGATTTGCTAAATGCTAGCCACTTTGTCTTTCTCACGTTCAGGCCAAGTCCGGCCTCTGAGCTTGCAGCCGTCACGCGGCTTACCAGCTCCTGCAGTCCTTCCAGTGAGTCGGCAACAAGAACCGTGTCATCCGCATACCTCAGATTGTTGATATTAATCCCATTGACAGATATTCCCTCGTCACATTCATCCAACGCCTCTTCAAATATCCTGTCGGAATACAAATTAAATAACAGTGGTGATAAAATGCATCCTTGACGAACGCCTCTCAGGATTTTGATCTCGTCGGACGCGGTGTTATCGATTCTTATTTGAGCACTTTGGTTTCAGTAAAGGTTGGCTATTATTCTGGTCTGTTATCCGTAAGGAGTTTCTCTTTGTAATTTTTCCAGGTGTTCATTTTCTCTGTGACGTCGGTAATCATTTTACCATTTTCGTTATGTAGTGTCCCAGATGTATTGCATCTATATCTATATCTATCTATCTCTATCTATATTCCTGCTGCTTCTCTAACCTTCTTGTGCATATTGCATTTGTATATTTTGTTGTATGTAAGCAAAATGAAAGTAATGGTTTTTGTAAGAGAAGAAAGCATGACAAACTGTGGAGTTTCGATTGAGGGAGAAAGAGTCGAACAAGTAAATGAATTTGTATACTTGGGTTCAAAGTTTACCAGAGATGGAACGTATGACAGTGACATTGAGCGAAGGGTGTTGGCAGGAAAACAAATGAATGGGGCACTGCATAGCTTTATGAATAGCCAGAAAGTGTCAAAAAATGCACGTCTGGCGGTGCATAGAGGTGTGTTCTTTGCTACATTTATGTATGGTTTGGCATATGTTGGGTTTGGCAGAAGCATGAAAATAGGATTATTGCTGCGGAGATGAGTAGTCTGAGAAGTATAGCCGGAGTGACTCGGTTGGATAAAGTAAAGAATAGTGAGATAAGAGAACGCTGTGGTGTAAAAGAAGATGTGGTTACAAAGATAGATAAAGGAATGCTTAGATGGTTTGAACACGTAGAAAGGATGGATGAAGGAAGATTGACGAAACAAATTTATAAGGCGAGTGTGAATGGACAAGTCGGTAGAGGTCGACCTCGGAGAACATATCTCGATCAGATCAACATTGTTTTGAAGAAAGACCACGTCAAGAGTACCAACAACCGACGAGAATGTATGAGAGCACTGATGAAAGTAGAGGAAGCAAAAGATGTGTGTAAGAAGCGTAGCAAGTGAAAGAAAGTGGTCTCTGCCTACCCCTATAGGAAAAGGCGTGACTTTATGTATGTATGTTGTATTTATTTTACTTGGTTGGGCGGCAAAATTTTAATTAAAAAAAAACGAAAAAAAACCCCCACATCAGCCCCTACGAATACTTGGCGGCGGTTTCGAGATAGGAACAGATAAACTACCGAAACCCCTTCAGCACGTTCAGAATATTCCGTACGGTTACTTCGCGCGCAAGTGCTTTCTTGTCCACCATTCACACAGCCAGGGCACCTGTTTGATTTTCGCTCAGTTTTTCCGCAATTCTTCGACGTGCTGGCACGCGTCGACCGGTTGGATCTTGTTGTCTCGAACAGCCGCATCACACGGGACGAAAAGAAAATTGTTTTCCGTGCATGTGAATTATAAAAAAAAATTGAAAAGAGAAAAATGAAGAGCGACAGGAGTTGGTTGGTGTTGTTCGGGATCCTTATTGTTCAGAACTGCTTGGCAGGTGAGTAGGTTACCTTTAATTAACATTTTTGGAAGTTAATATCCAATTTTTTAAAAAATATTTTTTCCTACTACTTTCCTTTTAATATTTTACAACGTAGGTAATAACGAGATATTTTGTTAGCGGATATTATTTCTGGCTACATACGTTTAGAATGGAAGTTGAAATAAAAAACAATCCTGACTATTTGAAATGACAAACAGTCCTGTTTCTTAAAGCGTATGAAACGCATGTGCATCGTTTCGCGATTTGTATCCAACAAATTGGCAACATAAGTTTGACAATATCCCTTATTCAATAAAAGTGAGGCTCGCACTACCCCTTGTTCAGTTAAATTCCTTGCTCAATTTATTTTTCTTATTTTTTGGGGTCACAAATTAAACAATATATCCCAAAAAACGTATAACCTTCAAAAAAGGAACAATTTATATGTTTACTTTTAAGGAAAATCATCGCAAGTCATGTACAAATAAGAAATATGCATGAATTTTTTTAAAAATTTTATTCGATAGTTTATATCGCTTTAAAATAATAGCAAAAAAAAATTCAACGTCAACAACTGATTTAAAGTATTTAAAAAAAGTTAATGAAAAGGTTGGGTTAAAAATTATTAAAGGAGTATGCAAGATACGAGGATAGTTCACAAATTGTTGTCCCTAACATAGAAGCAAACACATAAGAACAATGAAACTGCAACGTTTATACACTTGGTATATCGGTGTTGAAGTGTTTAAAATCCTTTTGAAAAAAATTCAGCACTTTGAGTCTTCAGCCATTCATCTACATTACTTCGTTATTATCAGCAAAGCAGATTCCACGAAGATATTCTATTAATTTTGGGAATGGATGGTAGTCCCTGGGGGCCAAATCTGGAGAATAAGTTCAACAAGTTCAACATTTTCAAATCCCGCATTGTGAATGGCCAACACAACTTGTGTGGGCCGGAGCGTTGTCCTGGTGGAAGAGCACATCATCACACAGCCCCTCGCGTCCACTATCGGACATAGGCCCCATCAAGGTCTTTCCACGTTTCCCTGTCCTGGGCAGTCGCAATCCAGTTTATAACAATCCTTTTTAAATCGTCGCTCCATCGGGTGGGAGGTCGACCTCTGCTGCGTTTGTAGGCTCTAGGTCTGCATTCCAGTATCCTCTTTGTTCAGCGGTCTCCGTTCATTCTTGCTATGTGTCCAACCCATTTCCATTTTGATCTTAGTATATGCTCCACGACATCATTTACCTGTGTTCTTCTCCGTATACGTTCATTTCTGACACGTTCTCTTAGGCTCACACCAAGCATCGATCATCCTCCCGTATGCCGCCCAGTCCAAAGTGATTCTTCTGGACAGCTCGTATGTGTAGTTCTTATCTCATGGCCCAGATACATATATTTCAATGCACACATTTCCAATCTTTATAGGTTCGCTAGGCACCATGTGGAAGAGCATATCTCGACTCAATTTTCCTCTTCCCTCTTCTCTGATGATCTCTAAATTCGTCTCCGCTGCAACTTGGCGAACACGCTTCTGGTCTGCCGTCTGCATTCGTGGAACCAAACGTACAGACATTTTTGAGGGTACACACATTTTTGTAGGTAAAATGTTTTCAACGCTTCCAACAGGAAACCTACATATCTCTGCTATGTCATTAAGTGTAATTCTTATTTCATTTAATACCACGTCCTGGACTAAATTCATATTTTCTTTGGTCACCACAGTTTTAAGGGATCCCGCACCTGGTGCATGTTGATAGGACTCTCTTCCCAGTTTAAAATCTCGTGACCAGTTCTTGATTACCTAGTACGAAGTGGCAGAGTCACCCAATACTTTTGCCATGACCTTATAAATTTCTTGCGATTGTAACCCCTTTTTACAGAGGTATTTTATCGCATCTCATGTCTCAATTTTGTCCATTTTTATAAAATCACGCACACCTCATTGCAAAAAAAAATACATAAAAAGATACACGAACTGATGCGCTGATGCTAATTGGCACACACTAATGTCATACAATAAGCTTTTGCCTGACACTTTATTTGCATTTGTCATTCAACGCCAACTATGTTAGGGACAACAATTCGTGAACTATCCTGAACTATACGTAATTACCTTAAAGTTTTCACTCCTTTGAATTCAACAGACGTGAAATCTGGATTTGATGTTAAATATGTGGTCAAGTTTTTCGAGTTATTGTTTACAAAACAAATGTAATTTTACTTCTAAATATGCAATAAAATCGTAGTAAAACTGACTGAATCACAAACACTACTAAGCATAATAATACTAAATATCTAACCCAACTACTCAGACTTACTCGATACTCGACATTTGTTGATTCAGACTTTTACGTCACATTCGCTTATTAAAAAAAAATTTTACCCTTATTTGAATCACATACATATTCGCTATTGTTTATCTATTAAGAAATTCTTTAAAACTGAAAATCCAAACGAATTGTTTTAATAACTGTCATTAACAACGAAACAGAAAATGAAAAGCCTACTATTTAAATACTCGATAAACTTCAAAAACTGACATAAAAGAATTTTTGGGATAATTTCATATTGTTAAGTTAATTTTGTCCGGGAGTACATGCATACATACATATAGTCACGGCTTTTTTTTCCGTAGGGGTAGGCAGAGACCACTTCCTTCCGCTTGCTTCGGTTCTTACACACATCTTTTGTTTTCTCTACTTTCATCAGTACTCTCATGCATGCTCGTCGGTTGTTGGTACTCTTGACCTGGCCGCTGTTCAAAACAATGTTGATCTGATCTGATCACTTTTGTTTTGCTCACATTTATTTTCATCCCTTTGATTTTTCGGGAGTTTATAATGAAAATCCGATCTTCCAAAAAGTAAATTTTATTGACAACGCGAATCAACTCTGATAAGTCAAAATTATGACAAGTGCATACCATTGTGCATTTTTATAAAAAATCTTAAAACATGTCAATTTAATTCGTCAACGAAATCATTGCTAACAAATACATACAACGAAATCTTCTCCATGACAATTCACCAGTATAACAACTGAAAAATCAACCAGATGTCACCAGAAGATTGAAGAGAACCTGGACTTACTTACTTACTTACTTACTTACCCAAACTCGTATAAATATAAATTCCCAGCGATTTCACAAATCAATAATCCATATGATCAAATAAAACGTTCGACTAGAATTTTTATAGATCCCTTTTTGTTTTCGAAGTTTCAAAAGTAACCTACGCTGCAATCATCCTGGTGGATATTTTTATTCAGCTGAATCGTCGGTAAGGTACGTGCATATAAATGCTGTACATCACAGCGAAATCTAATGATGTAAATATAAATTCGGGCAGTAGCTTTTCGAAACAAAAACGCAGAGCTAGTCGTACGTGCCTTATACAAGATGGTCAAAATGAAAGATATAAATTCATTATTTCATATATCGGTAAATTCTATTCGTCTATGCCGTAGGAACATTGCTAATAGTCCTGGCAAATTGATTTATATTTGCGAAATTGAGATTGCAATTAAAAAATTATGCTGGGTATTTTTGTTGTTACAGAAATGTTAAATATTATAATGAATTAGGTACTTACCTACATAATTTCGCCAGAAAATATTTGTAAAAATGCCTATCATGAATCAATATTTGATATTAAGCTTACGAAATAAAGTGATATTATTTTCAAAACACATATCGCACGTTGAGAGCAATACTGCTGGAATATATGTAATTATAGTGGACTGTATTTAGTAATGAGAGATGAAAAAAGATTAACAGGTAATGGCAAATCTAAAGTGGTACAAATAAAAATCTTAAACCCAACTCGGTTAAGCCGGAGTTCTATGCTATTCTTTTGGTTCTTATACTGATAAAGTCACTGTCTCTTCGGGATACAGAGATATATCGGTTTGCCGGTAACTTCGGATACCATAAATATCACTATTTGATTTTGAAATGCTTGCCTTTGAAATGATGCGCAATTGTACTAAATATCCCTTCATGAAATTTTTTTTGGTTTTATAAAGATCTCAAGTTAAAATAATAATAAACTTGCTTAATTGAATAGGGTAAAAATAATTTTTTTTAACAATAGCTTTTACATTGTACATGTGGTTTTTTTTGACGTTGACGAATTGTCATTTATATGTAGTCGTGTTTCGCAATTTGATCGGATATCATCTTTAGATTTCACAGTTTTTGGAAATTCTCGTACCTAGATCTGCTATTGGTTCGCGAACATTTAGGAATAAAATGGGTAATCTTGCGCGGTTTTAGTGAATTTGTATAAAATCTTGTTTTTAAAAATATTTATTTAAGTTTATTTTTATTTCTTATTTATTTTCTACGCATTAAAAATTATGGAATATTGGAATCTATTGATGGGAAATTTTTTTGACACTTCTAACAACCATTTAAATTTTGTTATTTTGTGTCATATGAAACAATTTCGCCCAATCATGTCAACATTACACTGAAATTTTTTTGCTCAAGTTGATATCCAATAAAATCAGTCAATTTGTGGTCATCTGATCGAACACAACCAATCAAAACAAAATTATACTGAAAAGAGCCCATGGGTTCTTTTCACTAAGTCATGTCATGTTGCTATGGATACATACCTACATTTCCTTTCAATTCGATTTTGACAATTCAAATATTTCAATATGTCACGATCAGCAAAAAAATTTCTATCCGAATAACCCTCGAACATTGATGAATGCTCAAAAATTTTATAACATCTATCTCAAGCTTGTTGCTTATAGGCAACGGACCTCCGCCTACGGCGTCGGTCTGTTTCCAAGCAACAAGCTTTCGAAATCTGTTATAAAATTGTTTCGACAATTATCAATGTCCTTGGGTTATTACTACTGATAATTGCATTCAGTGCAATCACAGTATACACCAACTTTTAGGCTGGTGTATTATGTGGTGCAATTGTCAATCACTATGACAACACGATTGAGTTTGACAACTTCATTCCAAATAAATTTCAATTTGTCACGTTTTGGCAATGCGAATGTTCAAAGTATAAATGCGCTAATCAAAGAAAAAATTCTCAGAAACCTACAGTCACAAATATATTTGGGAAATATTTATGGAATTTTGCTGCGAACGAGAATATGAATTAAATGAACATGGAAGCTTAGAAGAATTGGCGTTGATACTAAAAGATTGGGCGGTCAATATGAGAAAGAAAGTCGGGACCGAATTCAAAGAAGCAACGATGAAGACAATGTGGAACGTTTCGTGCAAACTTTTGCGAGAAAAGTACTATAATGACTATAATATTATGATTGACCCGTTTAACAATGTAGTATTTAAACCAGCCCGAGATGCCAGTGATGCAATCAGGAAGAAACTACAAGCAGATCCATTTAAAGTACAGTTCAGTTTCGGTAAATTTGTCTAAAGTTAACAAAATAATATTGCTATGGGATGAACATACTCCTGAAGGTCTTATTCGTAAATTTTACCATATGTCTGCTGTAGAATTAGACTCACGAGGAGGACAGGCAGTTGCTTGTCTGTGGGGTTTTTGTCATATCAAGAAAAATAATGATGATTCTCCAACAAATCGCATTGAATACAATCAAGGGTTCAGTAAAACGTGCCAAGGTAGTTCGAAAAGCTGTACAAGTAGTAAATGGTTGGTTTCCAATAGTTAAAGACAAAGCTGCGCTGTACGTCTTTTTCATAAATGAGGCGACAATATTACCTCACCACGACTGTTCTTAAAACCAAATCGACACTGAAAAAATGAAACTGACAAATGGTACGATAATTTACCTGTTGGAAGAAATACAATAAATGGATGGACTAAATCTGTTGCTAAGGGAATTGGCTTGAATGTGAAGGAGAAAAAGATAACAAATCAATCGAATAAATAACTGCTGTTGGCAAATTGGCAGAAAATGGTGTAGAAGAACAACAATTGCTGAAAATTACTGGTCATAGCAATCAAAATTCTATAAAACTATACTTAAATATCGATCAAAAACACCACAACGAGATCATAAATATCATGCTTGGTAATAGATCTTCTATACTAGAGAACAGCAACTAATCTAATGTTAAGTTAAATTTTAATAATTATACTTTCACCAACTTTACTTTTAATAAATAAATAAATGTTTCATTGCCTTTAGTTATAAATTTTTTTGAAAATTTTTCCGCCGAATATCCCTCGGATATTGACAAATGCCTCATAATTTTATGCTTGCTTGGTAACCGCCCTTAGCTTTTGATTGTCATAAAATTATCTTGTCTAGTATCAATGTCCTAGAGATATTACTACTAAAAAAAAATTAATTTCGTTAGTGTTTTTTTCTTAACTTCACCCCTTATTTTGTTATTTTGTGTCATGGCTATTTTATAAAGCAAACAAGAAAACAGATATTAACAACTCATTAAACCCGAATATGACACTGTTCTTTTCCTTGCTTCTTTATAGTCACGTACGCTTCTGCGGCGGTGTTGACAGATTTTCTTGATTTATCCTAATTACTTGCCCTAATAACACATATTCTATTCCTAACTTCATCTGAAAAATACCAAGAAAAAAAGAACATCGCAACGATGTGGCAAGAAAAAAAGTTTTGCGCATGTACAAGTGGTAGGTAATTGTTCGCTTTGTGGAGTCATTTCAACTCAATCTTGGATGTACCCATTAGCGTTCTAGTATTTATTATATTTTCTGTGGCAGCGTCCCATTTGTAATAACCTTGAACTGTCAGCTGCCACACTGTATTTTTTTTGTTGGTAACACTTAAACGCTTAAATGGTGTAAAATTCAAATTATGCGTGAACCCTTTATAACTTTTAATATCATAACATTATGAATAAGAAGATTAGAAAAAGCAACAGTTGACTGTGTCATTTTCGTTTTATACCTCCAAAATAAAATACAATACGTCGACGCTGTCGCCCATTATTTTTTACAGGACAAAAAAGGTTCACAGAAACCAGATCATAATACAACCTACAAAACAGATTTTCTTGAAAAAACGCAATAAAGATAAAGTAACGCGACTAAATAGACCATCAGGTGCACGATTTACCCTTATTCAATTCCAAAATGCTTCATATATCATAGAAAAATGTCCAAAAATGCTATAAATTTCATTTCACAGACAAATGCGCGTCTGTCTATGGCCTGCGTTCCTTAGTATCGCCTTAACTGAACGTATTTTCGTCTATTGTGAATGGCAAAATTCAAAACTTGTTTACCGGAAATCAGAAAAAAAAATCATAAAAGTAAACGATCCATGAGAAGGTTTATAGATAAATTTATTTATTAAGCTATGGATCGATTTTTTGGGGAAATTCTCTCACATATACCAAGGAATCAAGTGTTATAACCGACTAATGAATATATTCCTGCACTTAAGCTCAGCGACTTCAAATGTGTTGAAGGATAATTTGACTCGTTATCAAATAAATCAATCCTTTTATTCCATTGAAGAGTTTTTCAAAGCTACATTGTAGAGAATTTTAATTTTTTAGATGATACATTGTAGAGAATTTTATTCCAATTGTATGTATATTTTTCATATTTTAAATTGTATATTTCTGAATTATTTTTTTCCTTGTGACTAGTCTGAAAAGTTTTTGCATGTATCTAGGTATTCTCTCGTATGTATATGTAAATTCTTTAGTGATGAATAAATTGTATTCTATTCTAATCAACTGCCAGTGTTTTTACATTTTTACAAGCCCCCAGATTTTTTTATTTTCCTATGACAACTAACCTAAGCTTATGGGTTCCTGATGCATTAGCACAGCATAACACTGTGAAATGGTTTTTGGTTACCTTGAAACCTAAATAAATAAATACTTTAAAAAACATATGTACAAAAATAAAGCTAACCTGGTGCACTAGTTTTTGAGCCTGCAACAGCAAACCTGTAAAAGTAACGGTTTGAGATTTTGTAATTCTCTCCTACCTACCAAAAATTCACAAAGTCTAATTGATCATATGATAACTAACACAGATGAACAAACTTTACTATCAATAATGGCAATTCATTAAGTGACTAAGAAATACATATGTACAAAAATAAAGCTAAACTGGTGCACTAGTTACTAAGCCAGCAGCAAGTGTTCTTTTCGGCAATGCTTTCCAATAAATTCCAGTTTCGTCTCCATTATACACTTGCTCAGGTTATGGGGTCATACTCTGTTTTTTTTTTATGAAAATAGTCGCAAAAAGGGTAGACCTATCGTGTGGGCCGCGGACGGCCCGCACTGCGACTATTAGAAGGGGAAGGGATTATAGAAAGGAAATTATTGTGGACACGCTTTTTAAAAAGTTACAGGTCATAGTTCTCTGGAAAAACTGATTTTGGAAGCTAATTCCATTTCGTAGCAGCCCTGTAAAAGAAGGATTCTTGATGAAGATTGGTCCTTGTAGTGTCAAGCTTGAGAGTAAATGTGTGAGACTGATCAGCGTGCCGAGTTCTTCGGCCGAATGTGGCCAATGGTGGTACAAGAGTTTTTATTTCTCTGGAGCATCTGCCATGGAAGTATCTGTAGAGCAATGACTGGTCTGCAACTCTTCTTCTATGTTCTAGAGGGTGAAGGGTATCTGTGAGAGTTGAGCTGTTTATCAAGCGAATGGCTCTTTTCTGAATGGAATCTAGAAGATGAAGAGAATGCCTTGGTGCTAAACCCCAAATGTGCGAGCAATACTCCAGTAGAGGTCGGATTTGAGCCTTGTACGTCGTCAACAGTTGATCAGGAGTAAAAAACTTTCTGGCTTTCCACAGAAAACCTAGCCTCTGGCTTGCCGACTTTGCGATGTTTGCAACATGGTCATGCCAAGACATATTATTGGACACCGTGACTCCCAAAATCGAGATGGAGGGACTTGGTTCAAGGGTATTAACGGACATTGTGATGGGATGATTTGAGGAATTAACTTTCTTGAAAAACGTGGCACTTTGTGTTTTTTGGGCGTTGAACTGAACAAGATTGTTGGTTCCCCACTCGACGATAGCTTTAAGATCTCTATTGATGGAATCAACCTGTTCCTGCCTGAGTCTATTTTTATCATTCACCGAAAGTGATCGATAAGATGTGAAAGTTGAGACAAGTGTGATATCGTCTGCGAAACTGTAAATGGGGTTCGTGGTGGTTTTCAAGAGGTCGTCGATGTGTAAAAGAAATAAGGTGGGGGACCCCGGCATTGGTTTTAAACGCATCAGAAGAAATACCGTCAACTGCCACATGTAAGGAGCGATCTTGCATGAAGCTCAAGAGCCATTGGCGCAGTTTGGTTGGGAGACCGTAGGCAGATAATTTACTTAACAATGCCTGGTGCCAAACGCGGTCAAAGGCTTTAGATATATCCAAGGCTATTGCACGGGATTCACCAAACTTTTCAATAGTGTTTGTCCAGAGCTGAGTGACATAAGCCAGCAAATCTCCAGTAGACCGAAGTTGTCGAAATCCATATTGTCTGTCATGAATTATCTCAAATTTCTCCAGATATTTGGGGAGTTCTGTGTTAATCGCTTTTTCCATAACTTTGGATATGGCTGAGAGCAATGCAATAGGGCGATAATTCGCAGGAATAGTCTTCTTTCCTTTTTTCGGAATCGGTTGGACTTTAGCGTTTTTCCACATGGACGGAAATACTCCTTTGCTGTATGATAACTTGAAGAGTCTACTCGTTACCCATGGACACTGGTTATGTCCTATTTGTTAAATTTGTATTAGAACGATGTTTCCTGCTGCGTGCCGGAGCCGACCCCATCAGGCGTATTAGGGGGTTGGAGGTGTCCTGTGTGATGAGGTGTGAACAGCTTCCCCGCCGGAACCTCTTTTGCCTCGGATATACTTGCTCTAGAACGGCGTCGTTTTACTGCGTAGAGAGGGACCTCTATACCCATGACTCGGCTTCTGTAATGTAAGGTATTGAAAACTCCATCCTGGCATGCCATGTTGAACCCCTCTGTTTCCGATTTAAGCCCGCCTGACCTTAGGAATGCAAAGGTCAGTTCTTTGGATAAGCCCCTGTCTTTGATGTTGTTGAAAAAGACAGAATGTAGAGGCTCATC
Source organism: Agelastica alni (assembly GCA_950111635.1). NCBI lineage: Eukaryota > Metazoa > Arthropoda > Insecta > Coleoptera > Chrysomelidae > Agelastica > Agelastica alni. The sequence goes on from OX467714.1 coordinate 30,476,150, forward strand.
CATGTGGAGCTGCAGAGTTTTATTAACTTTTGCAGCTTTGATGCGGGGTCGAGCTCAGTGACTGAGTTATTATTATTATTTCCATGTTCCACTTAGAGCTTGTGCTAAGGATGTGTTTCTTAGTAAGACCAAGTGCACACCGTGCACCTAGGGTGAGTGTACCCAGCACCACTGCTTTCTGCATTTGTAGAAGATTGTGCTTTCCAGGAACTTCTTTTATTGCGCCTTCGGTGATCATAGAAATGAGGCCTGTTGCTCCTATGATGACAGTTATGACTTTGGTTTTAAGATTCCACATTCTTTGTATCTCTATTTGTAAGTCCTTGTACTTCAGTTGTTTTTCCGCTTCTTTTTGTGTTATGTTATAATCGGATGGAATAGCCACATCAATTAGGAGGCAGTGTTTTTTCTTTTTATCTTTTACTACAAGATCTGGTCTGTGTGTATCTGAGTGTCCCACATGATGGTAACTTCGGCAGTGTCAACTACAGGGTCCGGGATGTGATGGTATCATTTTTCGTCTACATCTATGTTGAAATATTTGCAGATGTTCTAGTGTAGTTGTTTCGCTACTGTGTTGTGCCGGCCCTTATATGCTTTCTTAGCCAGGATAGGGCAGCCTGATACAATGTGGTGGATGGTTTCGTTGAAGCACCGGCAAAGTTTGCATTTCCAGTCATTGCCGGTTTTCATTATCTTCGCTTTCATGTAGTTTGTCGCGATAGCTTGGTCTTGACATGCTGTTATTAGTGCCTCCGTTTCTGTTTTCAGGTTTGCATGGGATAGATATTATAATTATTATTATTATTATTATTATTATTATTATTATTATTATTATTTTATTATCTGTTGGCACTATGTGCCCCATTTATTTGTTTTTTTGCAAACATCCTTCGCTCAATGTTACTGTCATATTTTCCATCTCTCGTAAACTTTGAACAGTCAATGTCGTTTTAAAGCTCCAAATAATCATTTACGTCTTTAACACGTCTGATTATTTTAAAATCATTGGCATAAAGGAGACTGTCAGAAGTGGTACAGGTTCCTGGATGATTTTTAAAGTGAAAACTATCGTTTAAATTGTATCAGACCTTTAAAATCGTTGTATTTTTTACTATTTTTTGTATTTGAAAATATTCTCCACCCTGGCAACATTTTAACAACTTAAGAAATACTGGGATATTTTGAAATCATCAATTTCACCACGAAATTTTGTTAGCTCGAGGACCAAGTAGCAGAAAAATTCATTAAAACTCGCGATAATTCAAATAACAAAAAAAAACAAACGTTTTCAATAATCCCGGAAACAACTGTTATTTCCAAAGTAAATAAATAAGAAATAAAACATTTCGTTCGCGAAAGGATATTGGATTTCTCGAAGGCAAATCGTCGGTGGAATTGCCTGAGAAATTATAAAGAAAGGGAGAAGGGTGAACGTGACAAAAATGGGTTTTACGAAGGTGTCACACCAGAGAAATCGCGTCGTTTGAATTTCGGGTTAAAATATTAAGGAACAACCGTGATTAGTCGCGTTTTGTTTTTCTTGCAAAACAGTACAGACATATTTCTTCTTCAGCAAATTGAAGCACATGTTACAGCACAACGTTTATAAAGTAGACGTGACTGGGCTACTGCAGATCAAAAACTTCCTTTTAGTTTTAGACCAGTCACCTTAGCATAAGACCTATTCAAGAGGCGCGCCCTCTGACCAATTTTTTTAGAGGTTGTTTGGACCTACAAGAATATATAGTCCTGAGTTTTCAGCCATTGCCGGGGTATATTTTAGCAATAAAAAATTATTGAAAATGAAAAAATGGATATTTTTGAAATAATTTTTTTTTTGGAACGCGTCCTATCGAAAAAAGTTTCCAATAAAATGTGTTTATCACAACGTCCTCTGTAAAAAAGGTCCTGAAAAAAAGTGCTAACATTGTTAATTAAGCGGTTAATGGCAAATAAAAATAAAAATTCTACATTTAGTTTTTGCAACCGCAATCGGTTTGAAACTCGTACATGATGTTAAGGAGCCAAACCCCAAGAGAATCGTGCAAGATTTGTCGATCTGCGAGATATAGTTTAGTAACAATCTGCGATCATCGAAAAATCTTTGCCTTTCAATAGAATTTCCCGACGAAGGCCCACAGGGTGGAAAAAAATCAAAGAGCTTTGTATCATCATGCACAAGCGATTTGGAAAAAAAAGTTTTGTTGAAAATAGATACTGTTTTTTGGCGATTTTGGATTTTTGCTTATAAACAATTAACAATTCCGACCAAAGTTGCAAAGATATCTGAAAAATTCTCTGACCATCTAACGTGTTTTTGGAAAACGAACAATTTAAAAACAAAAATTTGCAATATTTTGAAAACCGCCCGAGATATGAATGTTTCGTTAACAACTCCCTATACCTAAATCAAACCGTTATTCAACTTTTAACCTATGGATTATGAGTTTGTATTATTTTATTGTAGAGTGCCATAGAAAACAAAAATTTTGCTATAATTTTAGTTGCATCAATAGGGAGACGTTTTAGAGCATTTACTTTAAAGTTTTAAATTATTAAATTTTAAACAAATATTCTCCATTGTGTTTTTTTTTAAATAACCGCAACTAAAATACTTACAATACGGTATAACCGAAAGTAGTTGGAGGCTCTAAATATTTCAGATCGATTCGGCAAATCCAAAAACCATGCATCTCAAATTTTTAGATTTTTATTTTGTCAAGTTTCTCTAAAACGTTCAATTGGAACTCCCAAAGAATCACCCTGTATAAAAAAACAACAAATCTTAAGGAACCTTAATTAAAAAAACTATTAAAAAAAATAAAAAATTACAACTGTTGGGATCTTCTTCTTCTTATTTTAAGACAATGTCTTGTTTTTTTCAAGCTGTAACCTAAGTTGTGACTTCGATGTCCAGCTTTCGAACCATCGTTTGGGGGGTCTTCCTGGAGGTTTAAGGTTGGTTGGTTTCTCCTCTTTTGCAATTTATGGTAGTCGAATATCAGCTATGCTGTCGACGTGGTCTCTCCATGCTCGTCTTCTTATTCTGGACCATCTTACAATGTCTGGAATGTCACATTGGACTCTGATATCGCTGTTTTTCACTCTGTCTCTAAGCGTTTTGCCCGTAATTGATCTTAGCTTCTTCATTTCGGATGTTTTTAGCAGTTGTTGGGATCTCTTACAATTGTATAACCATGTTCTATGATAGTCTAGGTACTTGGAGGCTCCTCAATGTCACCCTGGTTTTTGGGGTGATTCCTTGCTTGATTCCGTTGTGTTAATAATCCAGTTTCGATTAAGGTGGTACTGGATAAGTTTGTATTAAGGATACTAAGTTCACACTTAATCATCACTTGGATAACCAGCTTGACAGTATTTGATCAGAATCAATTTACATAAAAAAACAATTTATTGATTAGCCAATGAAAATTGTATTGTAAAATGTATTCAACTCAACTCTATCGAGTAATAAAAACAATCAAATAAAGTAACTAGACAGTAATTAATAACAAAAGAAATATTATTACTATTATATAATTAAACTCAGTTCGTGTGGTACACACCCAACATATCGAGCTGATCACAATTTCAAAATAAAGCTAGTAAATCAACTTGGCAACTGTTTAAAATTTATTATCATTATAAAAGGAGTTGGGTTAACCTGATCCTATTTTTATGTTCCCATAAGATAAAGAACCGTCATAGAACCATTTTCAGGGATTCTCTAAAAGTCACTTCGGAAGTTTTTCGAATTATACCTTTTAGAGATCAAGATCGAAGTGTGTATTAGTTCGTACTCGTTTTATACTTTTTATAATCTTTTTACGTAAAAAATATTGACTAACTAGATAAAAATACAGAAGATATGAAAGTCACTCAATGAAAGTTTTCGATGAAATGTATCGTTACGATCCGGCATGTTGTTTGTCGAGACAGCCCGTCGTTCACTATTGGGGGACTGCCAGCGCGACGATTGGAACAAAAGAAAAGACCGGCAAATTCTAGAATACTGCCTCTAATGGTTACAAAATATTAAAAGGATTATTCGGGGACTTTCTAGAAAAAGGTCAAATAGTTTCGAATGGTGGCGATTCTTCTAGAACGATGATTTGGAAATATAAAAAGGGCAGCGGTCGCGAAGAAGTTTAGTTTTTGAAGTTTAAGTTTTTGAAGTTTAGTTAGTTTGCAGTCAAGTATTTAAAGTAATTATGAATTGAATCTCTTAGTGATTTGTAAAGTAAAATTATTGTGTAAAAAATATTGGAATAAAAATTGTTTAGTTATTGTACTGAGAGTTCAGAATTACCGAACCCAAGGAGAAAATATTGTAACGGTATCAAATTATTTCCGTTAGCAATAATTCCTTTCATCGCATTTTCTTCTCCGGTTCTTCGTACAGACTTTACCACACTGCGGATCTCTCTGGATGGAAAATATCCAGTCAAAGTGCCGTACGAACTCTCGACGAAATTTCAGGAAACAAGATGAAAGGCAAATGTGTGCAAACTCGTTTTACGGGTCTCAATGAAAAATTGTTTTTCGCTCCGAAAGTCATTTTCCTTCGAACCGAATGCCTAAAAATAGATGTCTTCGAGACAATGAACAAGGGAAATTAACCTAGAAAGCTACACGCGACGATAATTTATCTTTTCGCTTATATACAGTGTGGAACAGTCGAATGAAAACAATAAAATTTTCAAATAAATAATAAAGACCGGGAGCCGGTGACACTAATAGTGCACCTATATGCGAGTAGAACTTTGGAATGCCACGACAGAACTATCCATTCCCCAGAAGCTCATACGTCTAACCAGAAAGTGCGTGGAGGGATCTAGTAGCGTGGTTAGAGCGTGGAGATGCTATGTCGCCACTAATGTTTAACATTGCTCTGGAAAAGGTAGTGCGATCAGCCCGCATTGATATGCAAATGTTTACAGCAGATGGGCCCAGATTACTGCTTGATTTTGCGGACGACATTGATATAGTAGAGAGAAGCACCATAAAAGTGAAGAAACAATTCATTAAACTAGAAAAATAAACTAAGAAAATGGGTCTTAATATCAATGAAATAAACATGTGTGTCACCAGGAAAGGTCAAAGAGGAAGGATAAGAGACAGAACTGGTCAAAATGTCACAATAGGCGAATTTAACTTTGAAAGTGTTCAGAGCTTTAAATACCTAAATGATATACTGGAAGAAATCAAGACTAGAATTCCTAGTGAAAATAGATGCATGTACGCGCTAAACAAAGCCTTTCAAAGCAAGAATCTATCCAAGGTTCTCCTGTACAGAACGTAATTAGACCTATCATCAAGTGCGGAAGTGAAACATGGCAAAAGCGAGTGAGTATAAATTACTGTGTTTCGAACGGAAGATTTTGAGAAAAATCTTTGGACCACTTAATTAAAAAAATATGACAGAAACAAAAAACACCCGCACTTCAAGCGCTTATAGAACTACTAAAACTAAACCACACCTATAACCTCCCTTTACATGATTACATATTCGCCCTTAAAAATATTCGCGCGTACTTTTTTGTTTACCTTCAAGCAGGGTGGATTTTTGACGTTTCATCCTACTCCGACTAATTTAACTGGAAGTGGTCCTTAACAATAATAAGTCAAGTCTAAGGAATTAAGTATATCATGAAAGCGTGGCTCACGGACGTGGTTCACGCGGTATTATGGTATAATGCAGTTGCGTTCTGAAGCGTAGTAATGAAGCGATACCGTGATTATGTCAATTACACTGTGAACCGTTACTGTTACTTGTTGATGTTACTAGAACTGGCGGTTTGAGTAACCTGCTTTTCGAATAAATGTAGCATAATGTTAGCTCAACGAATTTCCAACATTCACTAATTGTGTTTTTAAACCGGCGGCATCCTGTTATCTTTATAACTTTAATAAAATAACATGTCTGTATTTATCCAAACTTTCCTATGTACATTTTAAACATGCAACGAAACCGGTGACCGCTTGTTTGCTGCTTTTAAATTATCAGTCGTTGAACAAATAAATACATAAAACAAACAAAGCTCTATACATGAAATAATACAAAACTTACTCTTTTATTCTAAAGCTTTAACCTTACATTATAACTTTCCACTAATACATCTCTATTATCGGGCGTTTTTTGCCACCGAAAACCTAATTTCAAAAAGCACTTTTCCTAAAGCTGGCTGCCCATCTTCAAAACCTACCTGTGCATCGGGTACTTCTTGTAAAAATGCTTTTTAAGTTTCTTTTATTCTTTGTCCCTGTAGTTCTGAAATGAAACTATTAGAGCAACGCCTTCTGTGGTATGTTTTCAGAGATAAAATACAAATACAAGGTTGCTCACCTGTCTCTACTCTTTCAGTCTCATCGTTGACACTGTAAAACATCTTTTTCGATATTGCTATCGCAACCAATACCCTGTGAAGATAACTATCAATTGGAACTTGTAAGCCATGTTTGCCTCATTATTTTAAAATTTAATTATATCAGCAATTACCTCTTTTGTTTTCGCAAAGTAGTTCTTCTTAGTTTTGGGTCTGCTCATTTTAAACTTGTATTTTAAATAGAAAAACATAATAGCAATAAAAAACACCCACACACCCGTACGTACTTTTTTGTTTACCTTAAAGCAAGGTTATTTGGCAACCGTCGTATGTTTTTACATTTCATCCCACTCCGACTGATTTCACTGGAAGTTGTCCCTAACAATAATAATTCTATAGCATATTTTACAAATATATGGTAACGGATTATCGTTAGAAACTTGATAACCAGTATTCAACTGTACATTTAAGAAGTAAAAGAGTAAATTTCCCTAATATTTTTAAACAAAATTCATAGGTAACGAATTTTATTGTATAAGGGACTTCTTGTTTGGAAATGAAGGGTTAATATTTTTATTTGTGTTCACGGTTAATCATTCAACTAAATATGTTCTTAACGACTTTATTTATTGTACATAATAAGAAAGGTCAGCAAGTAATCCAAACAAATTACCAACTAACCAAGCTATTAAGCTTTAATTTGGCTTGTTGATTTATTCTAGAAAAGTAATTAGTAATCCTGGTTTATTATTGTAGTGGGTACCTACAATAAAATCGTATAGTACCGACTGTAATTTCAAGTAGTGTGTATGTATATCTAATAGACCACGAAAATGCCACGACGTGTTTAAGATGTAGATGCATTAATATTAAATGTACACCCTTATTTTACTGCGGAAAAGGACAATAGAGGTCCGTTGCTACCAGTTTTATCTATACGTAAGCGTGTATGTGATTCGATGGGTATTGATGAATCAAAATTAACCTCAGTTTTAAAAAGTGTAAAAGATGGAAATAGTGAAAAAAAAATTAAAAAATATAATTCCCACCGACATCCAAAGACTGTTGACTTTACCGAAGCTTACAAATTTGAAATTCTTGACATTGTATACAAAATGCGTTAAATTTAATAGGAAAAAAAATAAAAGTAAAAGATATATTTAAAATTTTTAAAACGAGTCTTTGGAGAATTTTGAAAAATAAGTTTAAAAATGAAGACAACCGAAAGGCTTTGTGTAAAAAAACTAAAGTCGTGCACAAAAGAATTGAATTTTTAAGAAATTATACTCACTGGAAACAAGATTGCTTTTCATTTGTTTATCTGGAAGAAACTTGGATTTTTGCTAAAGGTGGAACATGAAGAATTTGGCAGGACGATAACATAAAATCTATAAAACACACCGACGGTGAAGGAAAAAGACACATTATTGTGCATACAGGTGGAAAGCATGGTTTTGTTGATGAGGCGGATCTTTTATTTTCGTCAAAATCATAATCGGCCAATTATCATGACAATATGGATACAGAGATGTTTGTGAAATGGTTAAAAAAGCAACTATTACCATCGTTACATGAACCATCAGTCATTGTATTCGATAATGCTGCGTAATATTCGGAAATTTTAAATAAGCATCCAACAAATTTCTGGACGGTACAGAAAATAAAAGAATGGTTAACGAACGAAAATATTTCATTTCCACAGTATTGCTTTAAGCCGAAGTTATTATCAATAGCTAAAAGGCATGAAAGAGAAAAAATTTACAAAGTTAATCAAATAACACTAAGTTATGGACATCGTGTGCTCAGAATTTCGCCTTATCATTGCCAATTTAATTACATTGAGTATATTTAGAGAATATAAAAAACTTATTATCACAATCAAATTGGATCTGATGGTTACAGTGATAAGGCTGTTTTGGAAACCTGGTACTTAATACTGCCACTCCTGAAATTTGGGAAAAATGTTGTCACAAAATGTGAACATTTAATAGAGGAATGGTGGGTTCGTGAAAACCGCACCGAAGCAGTTAATCCTGTTATCATTTACAATCCGAATGAGGATTGCAACGACAGTGATTCCGATTATAATGACTACAAATCTGATGCTTGATAATACCGTAAGAGCTACATAATTAAACATATTTAATAAATTTGTGCCAATAATTTATTTTTGTTGAATTCCTTTTTAACATAATTACATATGTGCCTATTTCTAACCAAAAAACTCATCGAGAGCTACATCAACGATTTCTGTTCAAAATAAAGCAAAAAACAAAAATAAAACCTCTTAACAAAAGCATAATAATAAACAAAAATTTTTCGGGTTTAAGTTCGGGGGAATTTACTAATGTACCTCAACACGGTGCGCCCGTTAAGTTGATGCCTTGGTGACTAATTCTATACCGTCGTATATTGGTGAAATGAGCTACACCTACTGATAATACACCTCAGTCAATATTTGTCGATCCTGGGAGAATAATTTTGCGTTTACGTGCAAAATTTTCTTGTTTCGTTTCGTTTTTAAATAAATAAAATACGAGCACAATTAGTAAAGAGTACACAAAGAAAGAAACATTAATATAATTGCAAACTTAGTAAAAAACAATACTATTAATACTAAGAACGTCCGGTTGTAAACATCTCCGACATTTACTTCTAAAGTTTGTTTCAAAACAGTCATCTATTCAGAGAATAACCATAGTCGACACATCTTGACAGTGATAAATGTTTTAACAAAGCATTTATTTTCATAATGTTACCAACGCCTGGAGGGCACTAGAGAGTCATTTCTAGTTACATTTATTTATTCTGCCAGTTTTTTGTTAAAAGTACAGCAAAATACCTACTTTTAATGGTACGAGGGCAGTTTGATAAGTCAGTGACTTTTTGAATTTCCCGCGCAGTTACTCCAAATGCAACAGTGCTGCCGTCAACTATAATCTATCAGTGGGCAACTTTCTAATTTTTAGCAAACTACGTCGTGCAGTTGGTGTTTGATAGCCGTTCAAAGCAGACAACCTCGTGAATTTTTACGAAAATGGAAAAAAGTGAATTTCGTGTGCTGATTAAGCATTACTTTTTACGTCAAAAATCCATCACTGAAACTAAGGAAAGACTTGATAAATACTACGGGGACTCGGCACCATCAATTTCAATGGTTAAGAAGTGGTTTACAGAGTTCCGTTGTGGTCGCGTACCAGCACTAGTGACGCCGAACGTCCAGGTCGCCCTAAAGAAGTGATCACGCCGGAAATCGTCGATAAAATCCATGAAATGATATTGGATGATCAGAGAATGAAAGTGCGTGAGTTGGCTCGTGCTGTAGGTGTATCTCAACTGAATGGGTACATCATATTTTACACGAATATTTGGACATGAAAAAACTCTCTGCGAGATGGGTGCCGCGATTGCTCACACTCGACCATTAGCGCAATCGTGTGACCACTTCAAAAGAGTGTTTAGCGATGTTCAGCCGTAATCCGGACGAATTTTTGCGCCGTTTTGTTACTGTGGATGAAACATGGATCCATCACAACACGCCAGAGACCAAGGAACAATCGAAACAGTGGGTTGCTCGGGGTGAACGTGGACCAAAGAAGGCGAAACAGAGTCGTCTGTCAGCCAACAAGGTCATGGCCACAGTTTTTTGGGATGTACGAGGTGTCATTCACATCGATTACCTTAAGAAAGGTCAAACGATCACCGGCGAATATTATTCAAAGCTTTTGAACAGATTCGACGTTGATTTGAAGCAAAAACGGCCGCATTTGGCTAAGAAGAAGAAAGTGCTGTTCCATCAAGACAATGCACGTGTGCACACTTGTCTAGTCACGATGGCCAAAATCCACGAATTGGGATACGAACTGCTACTCCATCCAGCATATTCTCCAGATTTAGCCCCCTGCGACTATTTTCTGTTTCCAAACCTAAAGAAATGGCTGGGCGGTAAGAGATTTGAGTCGAATAAAGAAGTCATTACCGAAACAAACGCGTATTTTGAGAGCTTTGAAAAAACCTATTATTTGGAGGGAATAAAAAAACGCTGGACTAAATGTATCGAGCTAAAAGGTGATTATGTAGAAAAATAAAATGTTTATTTGCGGAAAAAATTTTGTTTTATTCAAAAAGTCACTGACTTATCAAACCGCCCTCGTATTATATATTTTTTGTCTCAGTTATTTACTGAGGAGTCTGCAGCTTTGTAATTTGTAAAAAATAAGATGAAGAAACACAATATAATATGTAACTTAATAATATTGCGACATTTATTCCCTTAATTTATTTAAAAAATACTGTATTATTTAAAAAATAATGTGTTATAAGTTAACACATGAAAATAATTTAAGGATATTAGTTTGGTATTCAAATACTAGCCCTGCAGACGTTGTTCTGCCCGAACGTTGTCTTGCCTGCTTTGGTAATATCACTATCATTACGGTAACAATAAATAAACAAAAATTAAAGAAAAAAAATGTGCACATTAACTTTTTTAAAAATATAATCTATTGCCGTTCTTTGCAATGAATAAAACTCGCAGTCTGACAGAGCGGGTAAAAGAGAAAATGTCCCACCTGATGCGCTAAAAGTACGATTCATCTCCACCAGTCTGATAATATTTTATTAGTTTCAGTCTAGCACACAGAGGGCGTTAGGTACGCCATACTGAGTTACTTAAAACCTACTTTTTTATGCCACATTTTTTGAAAAACCGAATCATCAAAAATGAATTTTTAACTGGACTGGAAATTTATAGAGCCAAAACATAGATCACGATAATAGACAAACAAAATAAAAACCTGTCAAAAGGCGACACCGTATTCGCATATTTGATTATCTAGGATCAATAGTTACCAACAAAGGTAGATCGGAAGAAGAAGTCCGCAAACGACTAGCGATTGCCAGAACGTCTATAGCAAAATTGGTGAAAATTTGGAAAGATCGAGCCAATTCCAAAAACACAAAACTTCGGCTGATACATAGCCTAGTCTTTTCCATTGCAACTTACGCCTGCGAAACTTGGACTATTCGGACGTCATACCAACGCAGAAAAGTAGCGTTTGAATTGTGGTGCTATAGAAAAATGCTGCAAATACCAAGGACAGCCCACCGCATAAATGACTCTATTATCCAACAACTCGGTATAAAGACCAGGCTATACCAGCGCTATCTGGGATACCTAGGTCATGTGGCAAGGAGGTACGACTATATAGAACGACTCATAGTAGAAGGCAAAGTCCAAGGCCGCCGCCCTAAAGAAAGATCGCCGACACGATAGATAGACCGGACAAAAACCTTGACGGGACAAGTGATGCATGAGCAATGAGATCTGCCCAAGATAGAGAGCGCTGGCGCGAAGTCATTGCGAGCGTAACAAATTGATTTCACCACACCCTACAAAAGGGTTATTGAAAAGAAGTTCCTTATCACACGTTGCGGAGACCGTGGCTTGCCAGCAAAACCTGCGCGTAACAAGAATGCGTTAGTCGCTATCTCTCTTCCTCTACACTTACTGTCTGCAGAGAGAGAGAAAAAGAGAGAAGGTAAAGTAGGTTCATTCCTGCAGAGGTGGGTTGGTGCGGAGCCAGCATCAGAGGTAAAGATTAGTTATTATTGCTAGGGACCACTTCCGCTTAAATCAGTTTAAGTAAGATAAAACGTCAAAAAACACGAAGGTTACCGAATAACCCAGCTTGACAATAAACGCGTACATTCTTAATCAATAATATGTAATCATGTTAAAGAAGTAAAGGTGTGGTTGTGGGTAACTCTCTCTCTCTCTTGTCCTTTTACACTCGAGAGAGTATGGTGGCATCATGTCTCAAATGCTCGGATCGTAGTTCTCCATCCTTCTCTGTCTTGAGCTGCAAGAGAAGCTTCTTGCAAACCGTGACCAATGATTACTTTGGTTTGGTCCACTCAGCGCGTCGTTTACCATTGATTTTCCCTCTACAATAAGTTTTTCCAGCCCATTCGTTCTTTTTGAAATGTGTCCAAAATACCGTATGTTTGATTGGTTTATCCTGGTTGATAGCCTCGTGGTGATTTTTAGTTTTAAAATAATTGACACGTTGTAACGTGCCTATTTTTTCCCTTCTACAGTTCCATTATAATTGTGTCTCTGATAGTTTTGTATTCCTCAGGTACTCGTAAATAGTGTCGCGTACCGTATTTTGTTGTAACTTAAATATATCATTCGTTGTAAATAGTGTTGCATACCTTGTTGTTATAGGATTCGATTGTTAATGGCTGTGGCATTTTTGTTAATCGCTGGAGATTGAGTGGGGGTTTTCGTTATTAGATTTTGCTTTGGTTTTTGGCCTCGATTGTTGTGTGTTGTCGGTTATATTATTGTTTGGTTTGCATTTCTGTGTGGATGGGGCTGGCTATCAACACGGACGAGCGCGATTCTGAGTGTGGAACATAGATTTGCGAATATTGTTGGTTGACGTCGGTTCCGTGTCATTTTTCTTGATATCCGGCCTGGGAAGTAGCAGTCGTTTGGTGACAGTCTTGGAAGTGGTGTGGTGAGAATTTTTGGGACGGTGTGATATTGGCAAGTGTGCAGAACCTCTACGGTTTTTCTTTCATATCTGGCTGTATTTGGGCCATCTTAATTGGATTTTGAAGAAAAACCATTTAATTTTTAACTTGACCATTCTATCTTACCTCCGTTGTTGATATTTTGGATTTTGGTGTCGACTTAAAATAACCGCATGCGGGATTTATTTGAGAGAAGCCATTGTTAATTAGTAGGTGCCGTTCCATAACCAAACCGGCCACAGGAGTAGTGCATTCGTATGATCCATATCGACGATAAATTGCAGTGTTATAAAGACTTGCTTGGTGTTTTTAGCAGGAACTCCGAATTAAGGTGTTCAAGATTAAAGTTATTCTTTTTTTTTATATTTGATCTACAATATACGTTTACCCAAAGGTTACAAGTGAATTATTTTTGAATATTTAACGACGTGACTTATTTTTGACACCACAATTAAGTTTTGTTTTAATTTATTAATATAATACATTATTAAAAACTATTTATTGCATTAGATAATATGCCAAAACTAAACTTGGATTAAAATAATCTTCTCAATAATTCTTTATGTCCAAGTAAAAATATTTTCTTCATACTTATTTGTAAATATCCTACAATTTTGATATTTTAAAGGACAACCATTGTAAAAATATTTTTAAATAAACTCGATTGTTTTGGCAGTGTAAATCTTTATGTAAATGGTAAAAACATGAGTAAATTAGCAGCCTTATGTAAACGTTTGATTTAGTATTATTAAGGGGTTGACTTGTATACGTTTTTTTTGATAACTTGGTAAAGTCTGTTACTCTTACTTTTGTTTTGGTTATTTTATAAAGTGTAAATTTTAAATTTTTGGTTTGTTGTAACAAAGAAATTTACCATAGCTGTTAATTTTGACTATATTTGTTATAGTTTTATTATTGAACGGTGTACTTTGATTTATTGTTAGCTGTTGATTTTGACTATATTTGTTATAAGTTTATTATTGAACTGTGTACTTTGATTTATTGTAGGAGTAAAGTATCTAATATATTTTAGCTATAATTTCATTTATTTAGTTCACCATAATCTTGGTTGTTTATCGTGTGGCTCTGCTAGTGCCTATAAGACCTAGGGGTTTCCGGCTTGAACCGTCTAAGTCGGTGGCGCGGCTCACTTTTATATTTTTTTTGTCTTCTACCCTCTACGGCTGAGCTCGGGCATAATTTGCCAGTAGAGAGACCGCTGGCAGAGTACTCTATAGAGAACGAATAAGACGTGGCAACGTTAGTACGGTGTTCTGTGTATGATATTTGCAGCATTCTTCTATAGGCCCACATTTCAAAAGCATCTATTATTCTTCGATTGGCCATTTTTAAAGTGCAGGTCTCAGAGGCATATGTGGCAAACGGAAATATCAAGTAGTTTCATAATTTCAGTCTGTTGCGTTGAGATATTGCAGAGTCTTTCCATATTCGAGTTAGTTTTATTGTTGAGTTACGTGCTATGGCCAGTCTGCGTTTAATTTCTCAATCACTTCAAAACCATCGATCTGTCTAACATTGGCAGCATTGCGGTCTATTATCATAATTGTCGTCTTCTTTTCGTTCAACGTAAGACCATGTTCTCTGCTGATCCTGTCCAACTTTCTCATGAATTCCGTGAGTTCTTCTTCCGAACGAGCTAGTATTAAGGTGTCATCTGCATATCTAAGGTTAGTAATTCTTTTTCCTCCTTCGGTTAATCCCCCTCGCCAGCGTGGTAATTAATTCGGTTTAAGTTAGGTTAAGGCTTAAGGGCTTAAGTTTGTTTAAGTTAGGGCTTCGGTTTAAATCGGCACTTGACTCTGACTCTTTCTTTAATAAATCATCTCTAGGACCGATCTCGTTTTGCTGCCAATGGTTATATGATCTCCTATTAGACTTTTGGAGTATATGGCGGTGGTATTTGTAAAACTTATGTGACACACACACAAAATCGTAACCAGCAAATAAATAAATAACGGATTTACATAACCATTATCAGTTAATTGCTTAACTGATAAAAGAAATTCATTAAAAAAAGTTTTCGAAAGAAATTTGTTGTCCGATAAAGTTGCGATTAAATATTCAACTGGCATCAAAGTTTATGCACCCTTAAAATGTTACTCTAATATCTCTTTCGTTCGGGTATTTTCTTGAATTATTATTTTCTCAGAAATTAATGCAAAAGTTCCAGACTTTTTGTTCTTTTATTTTTTTTTAACCGAGATGAACGGACATATTCAAATCATCATTTCGACTAGTCTTTTTTTGTGGCTTTTTCTTTTTCTTCGAACAATACCGAGTTTCCTGATTAATTTCCAGAAAGCTCGTATATTTATTACGGTTGCTAACTTCACAACGTTAATATTTCATTAGAATAATAGGCTGGAGGTACTTTGTTAGCTTTATTAGATGAAATACAGGTGCAGTTGCGGTAATCGACAAAGCGTATGAAATATCACGAAATCATATGAAGTATCGTCTCGTGGAAGCGCCATTATTAAAAATATTACGAATAGAATAATTAATGCCATAATGACCAGATTATCTCGAATCTCTAAAAGCACTCTCATGAATTTTTCGAGATATTTCAAGATTAGTGCTTAGCTAACGTCATCTATTGACGTTCCTGTAAACTTTTCTTGGTATAATTTGCTGTGCAGACTGGTCGCCTGCGTTTTGATTCCAAGACATAAAATGCCCAAAAAATATCCCCGTGACATAAAATCCCCGACAAAAAATCCCTCACTCACCTCACCGTCGTTTATATAATAAACAATTATTTAACACAACAAAATTAATAAAAAAAGACACACTATATTTTTATTACCAAAACAATTTTTATATCACTAATGATTTCCATAAAGGGGAGCAAATGGAGGCTATTAATTTTGGTAATAGTAAATATTTTACTAAAGATTTCCATGAAGGGGAGCAAATTGTGTGATGTAAAAAACATATAATTTTGCTTTAAACGATAAATACTAGATTATCGGTAATAAAAATAATTTAGTGTTAGATAGAAAATCCAACGACAGACAGCAGAACTTTAAAACGACCAAATTGCCGTCAAAATTTGAATGTTTGTTTATAATATTCACAACTATTTTTGCCACTTATTGTAGGATTTCCTATATTTTAAGAAAAGACAACTAAAACAAAAAGCATGCTGCGTATAACAGAAAGGAAAACCCTAAAAAGAATACTCGGAAAAACAAGAAGAGACCGAGTCAGGAACGAGGTTATAAGAGATGGCAGAAGATCAACTACCGCGGATAGCATTCCAGAACAGAACAGCGGGAGATAGACCCCCAGGAAGTCCACCTAAGAGATGGAAGGACAGCTGGCAATCGACATCCCAAGAGATCCTAAGGCGACCCAATTAACAGATCGACATATTTAATTAAAGAAGAAGAAGAAGAAGACCTTTATTATTTAAGGTTATGAAATTTTGTAAAATTGGTGACGCATTGTAATGAAACTTCCGGAAGGAAAAACTCCCGGAACGGAAATTCCCCTGAAAGGAAAAGAAGGTAAAGGGGAGGAAACAGAAACTACCTAATATGGGATGCTTGTTTTTTAGGAAAATTGTGGGTATTTTAAATAGTATAATAATGATTATAAGCTTCTTACCGTATCTCTTTTGCATTAACCTTTATACTCTATATTATTATTATTATTATTATACTCTACTCATAAATGCTGGTGTTCCGCAAGGATCCATTCTAGCACCAACACTATTTTTACTTCACATCAACGACCTGTTGAAAGCAACTTCATGTCCCGTACACAGCTTTGCCGATGATAGTACCCTCCATACCGCTTTCTCTTCCAGGGCCCCTATATCAGCCCGTGAAACCAGAAATGAACGAGGAAGAAATGTTAACAATATAAATATGGACTTAGCAACAATTCTCGAATGGGGATCCAATAACTTGGTAGAATTCAATGCAAACAAAACACAAGCATGTCTTTTCTCTAGAAAAGCTGATCTCACTGTGCCTAACATAACTTTGTCAGGAGTAACCATACCACTGAAGTCATCCATATCGATGCTTGGTATTACTATCAGTAATAACCTTTCCTGGGAAAATCACGTGAGGTCCATTGCCAAAAGTGCATCCTAAAAACTTGGTTTTTTGTTTCGTGCCAAGAGCTATTTCACCTCCAGTCAGCTGCTTATGATCTATAAGGCACAGATCCGACCTGTACTGGAATACTGTTCCCATATTTGGAGTGCGGCACCTAAACATATCCTGAAGCTACTGGATTCTGTCCAAAAAAGGGCAATTCGTCTCGTCGGTGATGCCTCGCTTACAAACTCGCTCACTTGTCTGGAACACCGTAGAAAAGTTGGCGATTTGTCTCTATTTTATAGATATTTTCATGGGGATGCTCTTCTGAAATATCAACAATCGTTCCTCCTTTGGCAGTCTCTTCGAGATTAACCCGTCAAGTTCAGTCTTCACACCCCTTCGTGGTCACTTTGGAGACCTGCAGAACATCACTTTCCAAAGACTCATTCATCCAACGAATTGCGAGGCTTTGGAACTCATTGCCCAGGGAGGTGTTCCCCGAGGCATACAACCTCCAGAAATTTAAGAAGAACACCAACTCGTACCTTCTTTCCCTTGGTTCCCACGATGTTCTCTGAACATTACAGGATATCCCTTTTCGTGGGAACCAGAACATATAAAAAAAAAAAATACTGCGGCATATTTTGTCTAGGATATTATGTCGAGGAATATTTTACCCTTGAGATATTTTGTCCGTGGGATATTTTGTCCTTGGGATATTTTGTTAAGGGATGTTTTATCGGGGATATTTTGTCGGGGATACTTTGTCCGTGGATCAAAACGCGTGTCAGCGTTCAGACTTGTGAAATTGTCATTGATATATTTATATGGTAATATTATCTTAGACGACACTTATTATCACGGAAACCCCGGAAGCATTCGGCCAGTTTTGGCGAATTGCAGCTGGCGGAAATTTTGTTTGTTTTCGTTCGTGTCAAAAATGGGAAACGACATAACCTCAAATGTATGCAGAGATTTATGTTACGTATTAATTTAGAAATCTACTATGCTTTGTATCGTATTCGCAGTATAACGGAAATTTTTCCTAGAGATTGTAATAAAAAATCATTTTGGCGAATTTATTCTGGTTCCGACGCCGTCACTGGTTGTGTTTTAAGCGATAGCGACTGATACGATTTGGTTTAAAGGTGCGTATTTGTCAAGCGAGTCTCAGTCCAGCGATCAAAAGTCGATAATCGTTATATTATGAGTTAAATGTAGTTAGATTTGTGATATAAATAGTGAGTTAAATTTATTCAACGAAAAATCTAAATAAAAATTATACGATTACTACGACACTTTTCATCTCATTCGTGTATCTCTTTTTTGTGCCCCATCGTACTGGTACCATCTATTAATGGACCCCATCGTCATCCAATAAAAATCTCATAACTATTAATTTTCAGACACTGGTAATACTCTTACCAAATTTTATAAAGGCAAATATTTTACAAGAATAAAAAGTTAAAAGTTGTTGTAAAAAGTGTGGTAGTTTATTAAATTTGGGATGTATGTATGTATGGCTTAACACGACAAGTGGGGTTGCGCCGCTTCGTAAAAACTTTCTAAATAATATTTTCAGGGTTGATCAGACTCTGCATTCTAATTTTTTCGATTTATTTGCATAATTTCTGCCACTGTTTCCGGTCCCTTACCTTGCCACGTCTTTTCCGTTCTCTAAAGAGTACTCTGCCAGCGGTTTCTCTACTGGCAAATTATAACCGAGCTCAGCCGTAGAGGGTAGAAGAAAAAAAAATATAAAGTGAGCTGCGCCACCGACTTAAACGGTATAAGCCGGAAACCCCTAGATCTTATAGGCACTAGCAGAGCTACAAGATAAACAACTATGATTATGGTGAACCAAATAAATAAAATTATAGAAAATATATGTTGGATACTTTACTCACACAATAGATAATTAAGGTACACAGTTCAATAGCAACATCATAACAAATATAGTCAAAGTTATGGTAAAATTTCCTTGCTAAAACAAACCAAAAATGTAAAATTTACAACTTTATAAAATGACCAGAACAGCAGTAAGAGTAACAGACTTTACCAAGTTACAACAAAAAGTAAGACATATAAATTAACTCATTAATAACACTAGTTCAAACATTTACATAAAGGCAAAGAAAATTAACTAGTTAACTGTTTACATAAAGATTTTCACTGCCAAAACAATCGAGTTCATTTAAAAATATCTTTACAATGGTTGTCCTTTAAAATATCAAGATTGTAGGATATTTACAAATAAGTAGGAAGAAAATATGTTTTTACTTGGACATAAAGAATTATTGAGAAGGTTACTTTAATCCAAGTTTAGTTTTGGCATATTATCTAATGCAATAAATAGTTTCCAACAATGTACTATACTAATAAACTAAACAGAACATAATAGTGGTGTCAGCATGAGTCACTGCGTTATATATTTAAAAATAAATCACTTATAACCTTTGGGTGTACGAATTCACAAAGCACTATATTTATAAACTGAAGCAAGACTTACTCGTGGTGCCGAAATGAGACACAGCGTTATATATTTAAAAATAAATCACTTATAACCTTTGGGTATGCGAATTCACATGTACTCCTGTGGCTGGTTAGATTATGGGGGCGGCACTGGTTAACAATGGCTTCCCTCAAATAGATCCCGATAACGGTTATTTTAACTTGACGCCATAAATCCAAAAGAAATCTCCACAACAAAGGCAAGACAAAATGGTCAAGTTAAAAATCAAATGGTTTATCTTCAAAATCCAATTAAGATGGCCCAAATACAGCCAGATATGAAAGAAATCCCATAGAGGTTCTGCACACGTGCTAATAACACACCGTCCCCAACAACGTTCACCGACACCTGGCCTCCAAGACTCTCAAAACACGACTGCCGCTCCTATCCCGGAAATCAAGAAAAATGGCGCGGAATAAACGTCAACCCACAATCTTCTCAAATCTGTGCCTCGTCCTCGTCCGTGTGGATATTCAGTCCCATCCACACAGAAATTGCAAACCAACTATCGAAAGTTATGCAACACTACTTACGAGTAAGGCACAATTATAATGAATCGTAGATGGGAAAAAATAGGCACGTGACAACCTTTTCTTTAATATTTAGCAACAAAAGTAAAAAATTACTTAACCGTACAACCAGAGCTTCTTACAAAAAACAAAAGAGCCACTCACCTTGTTCTTCATTGGAGTGTGGTTTAAATATTTTGGCTCTAAGACTCTGCTTTTATATAGTCATATAGTCAATGTAATGTTTCGATATTTACTTCTTTCTTGGGTTCGGTGATTTTAAACTCTCCATACAGTAACAAAACAATTTTGATTCCAATATTTTTACACAATAAATTTTACTTTTATAAATCAGATATTTAACTAATTACAACTTTTACAACTATTTAAATTTTATAACTTATAAACACTTTTAAAACTCACTCCCGCTTCCGCGGCCGCTGTCTTTATATTACTCCGAAAGGCCTTCTAGAAAGAGCCCGAACAATATTTTATTGTTTCGAAATTACTAGACACTTCGTCGATAATTTTTCGGGAGCTTTCCTTTTGTACGCCGCGCCGACAATCCCCCAATTGTGACCGACGCACTGTCGCGACAGACAAGGCCGACAGAGACGGACTCAATAAATCGTAACAATAATTTAAAGTTTTACGCGTGTATATTTTATGTATTTACGAGATTAGAGTTGAGTATCATAATATATAAGAAAATCTCAGGATAAACTTTTATGAAAACAAACAGACAGAACAAACAGACAAACAAAACAAACAGAAAAGTTGTTGAAAAAATGAATTTGAACTGTTAATTTTAGCGGTGATAATTCAAAAATTGTTATATTTAACACATGTTAAAATTAAGATTTTTTGATATTTTTTTACGACAGAAAGATCTTTCTTGCAAAATATGTGTGTCACAGTTTGCAGACTTTCATTCATTAATGGAAAGATTGCGATAGCAACCTACATCACACTCAAAACCGCTGGCTCCCTTCAAAGAAACGTCTTGTAAAGTTTCTAGTTTTGAAAACACCCACGCCGACAGTTTCCCGCAGGCAGTTTCGAGGCGAAGGAAAAGTTGACGGTTGACACAAATGAAAACAATTGAGTTTTAATGAACGTTGTGTTTAGGCGACGTAGCACTAAGTCCAGTTTCTAAAGAAGGTATGTACTTTATAAAGGACGTTTTTTTAAAGCTATACAACTATAAAACACAAAAATCATGATAATGGTATATTAAAAATATACTTGATAGCATGCCATGAGTGTTAAAATGTGATTTCTGCTAATGTGGGCTTCCAAGTAGTTCAAAGTCTTTGGTATCAGTATAGACTCGTATTCTCAAAGAATATAATTCAAAATTGTTTTGACTGTGGCTCCATCATAAAAAGAGCAGTCATCTTTTTTTAAGGTCACACAGAGTTGATCGTATTTCGTAAGGGATCTCTGACAGCTGATAGGTAGATACATTAGAACGGTTTTCAAAGAAAATATGGCACCGTTTGTTTCTGTTATTTTTGTAAATAAATGAAGAAGAAGGTATGATGTTGCCATTTTTTCTGAACCCTTTGATAACGTGGAAAGTTCAATATGTGTATCTTCTTCTTAATCCCCAGCAGACGTCAGCGATCATTGTGGCCCAAATGACTCTATTTACTGCAGCTCTAAACAACTCAGCAGATGTTTTCCCGGTCCATTGGCATATGTTCTTCAACCACGATATGCAGCGTCTCCCGGGACCTCGTTTTCCTTCTATTTTACCCTCAGTGATTAGTTGTAGCAATCTATATTTATTGTTTCTCATGATGTGCTTGAAATATGTCATTTTCCTTTCCTTGACTGTTTTAAGAATTTCTTTTCCCTTTTGTATCTGATGCAGCACTTTTTCATTTGTTGTATGATAAATCCAAGAGATTCTTAACATTCGGCGATAGCACCAAAGTTCAAAAGCTTCAAGACGTCTAAAAGCATCGTCAGTCAGGGTCCAAGCCTTAACTCCATATAGCAGAACCGTGAACACATAAAATTTGAGAGTTCGAATTCGAGTTTTTAGATTTAGCTTTTGATTACAGAGTACACTTCTCATACGCTTGAAATTGGTCCTAGCCTTCTCAATCCGTATCTTGATTTCCTTTCCTTGGAAATGTTGGAACTCTCTCGGAATTGATGATTTATAGGTTGTTGTGCTTTACTGATTATCATAACCTTGGTCTTAAAAGTATTTAAGCGCATTCCAACAAGTATTCGATACTCTATCCACTAATCGTTGAAGCCCTTCTGCACTGGTTGACAGCAAGACGGTGTCGTCGGCATATCGAAGTTATTGACATATTCTCCATTTAACATTATTCCATCTTGATCTTCTTCTAATGCATCGTTAAACTGGCTTTAGGAGTACACATTAAACAAGGCTCAAATCCGACCTCTACTGGAGTATTGCTCGCACATTTGGGGTTCAGCACCAAGGCATTCTCATTCGCTTGATAAACAGCTCAACTCTCACAGATACCCTTCACCCTCTAGAACATAGAAGAAGAGTTGCAGACCAGTCATTGCTCTACAGATATTTTCATGGCAGATGCTCCAGAGAAATAAAAACTCTTGTACCACCATTGGCCACATTCGGCCGAAGAACTCGGCACGCTGATCAGTCTCACACATTTACTCTCAAGATTGACACTACAAGGACCAATCTTCATCAAGAATCCTTCTTTTACAGGGCTGCTACGGAATGGAATAAGCTTCCAAAATCAGTTTTTCCAGAGAACTATGACCTGCAACTTTTTAAAAAGCGTGTTCACAATCATCTCCTTTCTATAATCCCTTCCACTTCTAATAGTCGCAGTGCGGGCCGTCCGCGGCCCACACGATAGGTCTACCCTTTTTGCGACTATTTTCATAAAAAACAAATACACATATTTGACGTACTTGTAGGACTGAGAATTTTTCTGATCTTTCATCGATAACGCGAACGCAAGCTTTTTGGCGCCAATATAGCTTACCTATGATTCGCAGATCTTTATCATCCAATCCCGATTGCTCTAAAATGTCCGTTAGCTTCCCATGATTTACCCTATCAAAGACCTTTTCAAAATCTTTAAAACATGTGTATACTGTGTACACAAAAACACGTTTTTGTCGCTGTAGTAGTATTTTTTCTATAGAGGCTAGAAACAAACGTTTTTTTTCTCGTGTGACGAAAACCACGAGCAATGAATCAATGTGAAATTTCTCGTTAAATTAAAAAAAATCCGACTGAAAGCTATAAGTTGTTGAAAGAGGCCTATGGTAAAAATTCTCTATCTCGTGCGCGTGTTTTCAAATGGTATAAACGGTTGTTCTAAATGCCGAGAGAGCACCAAATAATTTTGGAAAAACAAGTCGTGGATCTTGCACCAGGACAACTCACCTGTCCATAACGCGCTGTCTGTGAAGCGTTATTTAGCCGCTAGAGACACTCCAGTGCTCGAACACGCGCCTTACTCGCCTGATTTAGCAGCCTGTGACTTTTTGCCGTTTTAAAAGATCAAGTCTGCCTTAAAAACCTGGTTCGATTCGATGAAAAATCGACGGAGCTCCTAAATGCTCTTACAAGAGAAGACTTCCAGCATTGCTTTGACCAATGAAAAAAACGAATGGAACGGTGTGTGGCGTGGGGAGGGGAGTACATTGAAGGGAAGCATTTGATTGTAGAATAATTCTTAAAATAAAACTCTTTTTCATAATCAGTCTCGTTATTAGATAGCCAAACCTCGTAGCTACTAAAAAAGACGCAGGTGATAGGATTTGTTTAACAAGATAGCGAAAATTCTAAAAGTGTCAGCTCGTTTAATTTAATATTCATATATCTACTGGAATGTTGAACATAAAATTTTGTATAGCAGCATCATACTTGGATGAAACTTATTGGGTCTGGGATTAACATTGAGAAAGAAATGATTATAATTTGGCTCGTCCCTGATTGAGTCATTGTTAAACTACAGTTTGCATCAGAAATAGGGCAACCAGGGGCATGTTATAACATATTTTACCTTTTTATTAATTTAACATATAGTCACGCCCTTTTGAATAGGGGTAGGCAGGTTCTTTTTACTTGCTCGGTTATTACACAAGTCATCTAAGCATTCCTTTATCTATCTTTGTTACATCTTCTTTCACACTACAGCGTTCCCTTATCTCACTATTCCTCACTTTATTCATTAGAGTCACTATTCTTCTCAAACTACTTACACAGCCAGTCGTGTTTTTTTTGACACGTTCTGGCTGCTCATAAAGTTATGCAGTGCTCCATTTATTTGTTTCCCTGCCAACATCCTTTGCTCCATATCACAGTTATACTTTTCGTCTCTTGTAAACTTCAAACAAACTTATTAATTTGTTTCATTCTTTCTTCTTTAATTAGCACCTCGCAGTTTGTCATGCTGTCTTCTTTTTAAAAATCATTACTTTCAATCAAGAATCAAGAACACACTACCCTGAGTAATGGTTATAAGTTAGTTTTTTGAACATTACATTTTTTTTTAAAAGAAAAACGACTATTTTTTTAAGAAGTAGTCGGTTACATACTTATGAAACTTCTTTTAAGTCTTATTAATAATGTTGCATTTTAAATGCGATTTTAAGGTTTTATTTTACATTGTTGTTATTTTACGTAACCACATAATAGCCAATGAATGGAATAGATAATTAATGTCAATAAGATAAGCTGGGTTATTTCCCTAACACTGATAAATGTATTTTAGTTCGTTTCTCCTTAGGTCTAAATCAGTTCATTAAGCGATGTTACAACATAACGAATGGTTGCATTTAAATCATACAGTCGAAACACAATATAGTAGAAACACAAAATAGCTTAGAGAAACTATTATATCGAGACCAAAACTTTTAATAAAGTTTCGGTATTTGGTAATCTTCGCTATCTATTAAATAAACTGTTGTACTGATTAAAGTTGAAACCGCTTGACAGTTGACAGTTGTCAACTGTCCAGTGGTGCACGTTGATTTGATCCCAACAAAAAACAACCAAATTGCCCATCCAATTTTCATTTCGTTAAGTAAATAATTTTTCAACTCGAAATTTGCATCAGTCACTTCACCATTGATTATACTGAATTTTCTATTCATTTTTAATGTCCGATTTTTGAAATTCTGCTAGATCAAACTGATATGATTTTTCTGCTCTACCTAAATTGGCGGAGCAAATAAATCCTGCTTTATCTGGTATATAGCAACTTGCTCCTGTCAAACGAACGGTCTCTGATCAATTGCTTTTAACAAACGAACAGTCGAATACTGTTCAAATCGGGTTTGAGCAGCGTAAGCATGACAAACGAACAGGCCTTAGATGTAGCATTCCTGTTAAAAACATTTGTGTTAAAGTCGCCAGCACAAATTATATTATTTTAATTCAGGGTTAATGCGACTATATTGTTTTTTATAGCTATCATCTATTATTGCGAGTCTTGCATCCTAAATTTTCTTCTTCTTCTTCTCTAGGTGCCGTCTACGCTTCGAAGGTTGGCAATCCTAATAGCAATTCTTATTTTTGAGACCGCAGCTCTAAATAGTTTATTATTACTTCATCTAAAGCAATCCCTAAGGTTCTTCAGCCATGAATTTCGTCTTCTTCCTATAGATCTCTTGCCTTGGATTTTTTCCTGCTTAATTATTTGTAGCATCTGATATTTTTCTCCACTCATGAAATGTCCTATGTACAGCAGTTTTCTTCTCTTAATTGTCGGAATCACTTCTCTCTCCTTATGCATACCTTTCATCACTTCCACTTTGGTTATTCTCTCTACCCATGAGATTTTCAATATTTTTCGGTATATCCACATCTCAAATGCCCCCAGTCTCCTCATGTCGGTTACCTTCAGTGTCCAGACCTCCATCGTAAAGACAGCACATAGCATCTCATCAGTCGTATTTTTAAATCTGTACAGCAGAAAAGCGTCTTCATTCTTGTAAAGGTGCTTCTCGCCTGTTCTATTCTGACTGGTATTTCTTGGGAGCTGTCATTGTTCTCATTAATAATCGTGCCTAGGTATTTTTATTGTCTTACTCTTCCAATAGGCTGGTTCCTCACATATATCTTACGATTGTCTTGAGTTGTTTTTGTTAACAGCATATATTTTGTTTTGCTTATGTTTAGTGATAGTCCATATTCTTCGCTTACTGTGACCATTCTGTTAATTAGCGTCTGTAGGTCTTCGTGTGTTCCAGCTAAAATAACTGTATCGTCAGCATACCTCAGATTATTTATTGCCATGCCGTTAATTTTAATGCCCATGTCCTGATCATCAAGTGCCCTATTTACTATGTCCTCCGAGTACAAATTAAAGAGGATCAGTGATAGTATACACCCCTGACGAACACCTCTTTGTATTTCTATTTCCTCTGGTGTCATGTCTTTTATTCGTACTGCTGCTCTTTGGCCATAGTATAGGTTTGATATTATTTTTATGTCTCTGAGATCTATCCTTTTCTTGAACAATATTTCTATGAGTTGGTCATGTCTAACTTTTTCAAATGCTTTATTGTAGTCTATAAAGCAGGCGTATATGTCTTGGTTTATGACTAGGCATCCTTGTGATAGGAAATTTTTTTAATCTTTCTCAAAACGAATTTACTATTTTTACCCCTCATCAGATGGAACTGAATTTAGTTATTTTCTAACACGACAGTTACTTTATTTATAATTTTCGCTTAACTACTTTCGACGCCATTTCAAATGACAAACAGTTGATTAGTTTTTGTTGAAACGTGTGAACAAAGTCGACTTCAACTAAAATCGTTCAATTAAACTAGACACGTAATTTAAACTCTTGCATTTAAAATGAAAGCAGTAATATATTTTCGGAAATGTTCTCAATTTTCTTTTACTACCTACACTACTTTTCAAGATTACCATGAGTTGTTTTATATTGTCTTGAAGTTGTTTAAGAAATATGTTGCGATACTGCATGTGTTTGGTACTTCAACAGGGAAATACTCATCGGTTGAAAAATCTATTTAACTTTATAGTTAATTAAACTTATTAGTCTCAGAGCACATGTTTGTTTGCCGAGGTGAAGCCGAGGTCATCACACATGTGTTCTGCTATATCCAGGTACACAAAAATTTGCTCTGCTGGTCATTTTAACAAATTAACAATTTATTAACAAATTATTAATCACTATTAAACAACTATGATGTTCGCACAAATGCGAGCTTCAGGGTATATAAGCACAAAGCAATCACACTTGTTGATCACGTGATATTGATGCGAGTTTATTCCGCCAGATGGCGTAATGCTTAGCATCGAAGGACAATATACTATGATGGTACAAACATGTTTTTTAAAAATTAATTATTATGTATTAAAACACTTTTTTACTAATCGATCGATTACTTTTAAAAGAAAATCAATTAATTTTTAAAACGTTATTCGCCTCCAAAGTTTTATATATAAAAAAAATTATTTCTTACGAAAAATTTAAATTCAAGAAAAAACTATTTTAAGCAGAGTGCTTTAATGGAAGCTTAAAGATGTCGTGGCATTCTGCTAACAAAGTTAGCAATTTCTTTATAGTTCGCTTATTTTTTACTATTTTTTTAAGAAGATTTGTCAATAGATACAATATTTTTATAGCTTTGATATAGCTTCTTTTAAAGCTAATAGTTTTATTTATTCTCGGCATTGAAATATATTTATTTTAGGTGAATCAGTACGAAGTTGAATAAAAATCTAATTGTTTTTTTCCATTTAGAATTTTATTAAAGAGATGTTATAAATCTGAAAATATTATAAAGGGAGAAATAACATTTATTTTTTATTTTATCTTGCATATCTACTAAAACACTTTCATAGCCATATTTCAAGTAGAGATTGTTTTATCGTGAAAGAAAAACTTCACAAATGCGGCAAACGGGAGGATTTCCTCGAGTACGGATTGCTCTTGAAAGAAGCATTTCTTAAGCATGCTTTTTGAAGTTCATAGCAGACAAAACAGGCCAGGTAATTCCCTTTTTTTCTAAATTGTCATTCATTACCCGATAAGATCAGGCATCATTGTCCATGAAAACATTATAATCAATAGTCCAACGGAGGTGATCCATAACATACAGTGGAATTGATAATGAGGTAGGAGAGGAAACATACAGTCAAAAATCCACTAGAAAAAATCTTTTAATTTTAATAAGGCCTTCATCACAATAAAGGCTTACAACAGTAGAGACATCCTTCATCTTTAGCACAGCTAAAATCTATATAAATTACAAGAGAACAAATGAGTAAGAAAAATTTTTAAGATACCAATTTATGGTGAAAAAAGTGGCAGCACAGTAACAAAAAAAAATTACCAAGTACTTTACTATTTTAATGATTTAAACTGGTTTTTTCAAATGGTATGCACCAACGAAATCAAACATTTTATCTTAATAGTACCACCTTAATATCAATCCTAACAAGGCATCCATAGTAGCATTTACCTGAAAAAAGAAATAGAGGGACTAGGACCTAAACGATTTTGAGGAGAGGACATACAGATAAAGGGGGAAGTCAAATATCTTGGAGTAACTCTTGACTCAAAGTTGACCTGGAACCAGCATAAAAAAACAATCAAAAAAGTGGTGACCTCACTAGTAACGGCCAGACGCTCTTTTGGAAAAAAATGGGGGCTAAAACCACGTATGCTGTACTGGCTGTACAACACGGTAGTTATGACATCCATAACATACGATTCTTTGATATGGTGGCCCAAAACACAACAAGGAGGGGCCATTACAAGATTAGGTGAGGTGAAAAGACTTGCTTGTATGGGTATCAAAGCGGCATTAAAATCAACACCAATTGTAGCTATGGAGGCTCTCCTGGGGTTGCCTTCTTTCCATCTAGTGGTGCAGGGTGAGGCGAAGCTCGGTGCATCCAGACTGCAGGTTATTCACAACAACCTAAACGTTGAAACAGGACACATGAGTATCGCCAGAATTGCGATCGGGAACGCGTTGGAAACGAGAACCGGTACTGTTTTAATGACCAATTTACCACCAGGGAATTGCAGGTAACAAAAAAGAAGACGAACTTGCAAGAAAAGGTTCGGAATACATCAAAATACCGTATCACAAAAGAACTGTTAGCAATGAACAGGAATCAGCTAAGAATGACTACGGGGCTCTTGACCAGTCACGCACCAGTTAAGATGCACCTCAACAGAATGGGACTGTATAACGTAAGCCTGACCTGCAGCTTGTGCGGCAAAGATCCGGAAACAGTTACACATATACTGTGCTGCTGCGGTGCAGTGGACCGCAAAAGACAGGAAATTTTTGGACAGCCATCCGGCGACCCAGAACTATATTGCTCCTACCCAGTACAGAACTTGTACAAGGTACGAAAGTACTGGATTGGGTACGATGAAATAAAACCTAGGCAAGATACAATGTGCCAACAGGCCTTGAATTATTACCACTTCCGGTGAAATCAGTTGGAGTTAGAGGAAACGTAAAAACTCGACGGGTGGCGAATAACCCTGCTTAAAGGTAAAAAAAGTAAACGCGAATATTTTTAGACGGGAATATGTAATCATAAAAGTTTTTTTTTAAAGTTTTTTACTCCTGTTCAACTGTTGACGACGTATAAGGCTTAAATACTCTACTGAAGTATTGATCGCACATTTGGGGTTCAGCACCAAAGCATTCTCTTCGTCTTCTAGATTCCATTCAGAAAAGGGCCATTCGGTGTATAAACAGCTCAACTCTCACAGATACCCTTCACCCACTAGAACATAGAAGAAGAGTTGCAGACCAGACATTACTCTACAGATATTTTCATGGCAGATGCTCCAGAGAAATAAAAACTCTTGTACCACCATTGGCCACATTCGGCCGAAGAACTCGGCAAGCTGTTCAGTCTCACAGATTTACTCTCAAGATTGACACTACAAGGACCAATCTTTATTAAAAATCCTTCTTTTATAGGGCTGCTATGGAATGAAACAAGCTTCCAAAATCAGTTTTTTTAGAGAACTATGACCTGCAACTTTTCAAAAAGCGGGTCCACAATCCCTTCCCCTTCTAATAGTCGCAATGCGGGCGGGTCCGCGGCCCACACGATAGGTCTACCCTTTTTGCGACTATTTTTATTAAAAAAAAAATATACACGGACGTTATAATTATGCTGAAAATTTTATAAAGATCAAATGACCATTATGAAAATTAAAAATGAAAAACGAATTCAACATTTAAACTTTGGATACCTATAACTCAAAAACGAGGGCCTGCGTAGAAAAAAGTTTATATGAAGTACTAAAATTATTTCGATTTGACCTATGCACTCCTTTAATTTTCTCCCATTAGTCCCGGGACACCCTGTGTATCAGGTTTGAGTCTATCTGTAGTTACAGTCCGTGAAAAAACTTCAATCAGTCGCTAGTAGCTGCAACTGACATAAAAGTTTTCATCCCTCCCGGAATGATCGTTTTTAATTTCATATCGATGTAACACAAATGAAATATGTGCTTTTGATGTATACATCTCGGTGAG
The DNA here is from genome assembly GCA_950111635.1 of Agelastica alni. NCBI lineage: Eukaryota > Metazoa > Arthropoda > Insecta > Coleoptera > Chrysomelidae > Agelastica > Agelastica alni. The sequence continues at coordinate 30,506,631 of OX467714.1, forward strand.
AAACAGCACAGAAGATTAATTTCAACTTTGAAAGCAATTAGTAGTGATTCGTTATGTATTAATGAAGAAAGAGAGAAAGGAAGTACATAAATTTTTAGTTAATATTTGCCAAATTTATTTTATTTTAAGCATAGCGAAATTACAACAGCAACTAAAATAAAGTCTGTCTGTTCAGAAATCATTTAAAGCAAACTGGGAGAAAAGTCTTGCATTAGGGGAATATTAAAACATAATTTAATTCAATTCAGCTTTGACTAACACCAACCCGATGTGTAAAGATCGCTAACAGTGAGAATAAAAAGAAAGAAGTCCTAACAGATTGATGGAATTTTTAGAAAACTTCAAGAGCTGGGAGTATTGATATTGAAAACTTCGGCTATAAAAAATAAAAAGAAACAAAAGAACAAAACATTATTAGGCTAGTTCGGCCTTAAGCAAATGGTATATTTTTTCGAAAGTGCAGATCGTCGTTCGTATAAAAATAAAATTGTCTAAAATAATATTACGACGTTATTTGCAAAAGGCTTTTTCATACTACAAACGCTTGTTTTTTGTTTGTACTAAATCTGCCGCTTTCGGCAACAAATAATGTCAACACCATTAACAAGTCAAAAAGAAATCCGATGATAGAATTTCAGCCATATAATCCTTTTGAGAAGCAGGATTTATCTTCACTTTGATTAATATATTTGCTACCAATCTATAAAAAATATTTGTTAAATGCTTAAACGCTAGTAAAGTATCTTTGACGTAATCTCGTGTTTTTTCAATTCTGGTTCATTTCAAACTCGTCAACAAATGGGATATTTTTGTGAAAAGGTAATTTTTTTTTTGAGTAAGATAATTATACGCAATGTCAACAAAAAATTAATGAGCGGTTATCAAGAAGTACAGAATGATATTTTTTTACAAAAAAATATTTTTAGAGGTACGAAATCAAAAATTGCGTCAAAATTTTAATGTAAAGTGCAAACAACATTTTTAGATACTTTCAATATGTTGGAAATCAGTACTTCCAACTGTACAATTATACGGCTAATTTGCATTTTTCTTGGGTTTTCATTTGATGTATCACAAGTTAGGGGTTGCTATTTGACATTTTAAAGAAGGGGTGGGGGATGTTAAATGGTGCCAATTGGAAACAGCAGAATAACACTTTTAAATCTTCTTCTTAATATAAAATTCGACATGTTTTTTGTTTTTCTTACATTTACGCAAAATCTAAAGTTATTTGATTGATATTTGGAATGGAAAATGTACAGAGCTAATTAATATAAATTATCCAACCCATTATCATCGTTATTATTCCCTACAGATTAAAAAGTAATTATTACTGAATTTTGTTAACATTTTTTTAAACGAACAGGAAATACAAAAATATTATGTTACTCCTATCCATTTTGAGGTATAAAACATCGAATATTATATTAACATTATTAAATTAAGCTTTGAAAATGACACTGTCTATGTGGCATCGATATATTGCAGAATATGCGTTTTTGGACTTCGTTCCCATACGAGGGTGGACTAAAAAGCTTTCGACCTTAATGTGACGTCGAGATGTCCAAAAAATGCAACCACTGACGATAACATCGCTAAACTTCACCAAATGGTGCTAAACGACTGTCGAATTAAAGTAAGATAAATATCAGAGGCTATAAATATGTCCAAAGAACGTGTTTGTCACAAGCAGAAAGTGAAAAAAATCTCGATTTTTTTCAACGAGGTCCGAGTAATATGATTTTTGCCATTCCTTGTTTTACAAAGTTTTACTATTAATCCCAAATAAGGTTAAAGCCCTCTTAAATTAAGAATTAGGCATGAGAAAGCTGTCCGCACTTTGAGTGCCGCGTTTGCTCTCGTTAGACCGAAAACGTGTTCATTTCCACGTGAACATTTCCAAGGTTCTGTCGGCTCAGTTTAGGGGCAATAAATTGACGTTTTGCCGCCGATTAATTACTGTAGATGGAACTATACATCATTATACGCCTGAAACAAAAATACAGTCAAAACAGTGGACTGCGAAAAGGGGATTGCTCCAAAAAAAGTTGCGAAAGTGATGGCGACTGTTTTTTGGGACAGTCGTGAAGTTATCCTAATCGATTATCTTTAAAAAGGAAAACCTATTACAGGAGCATACCACGCATCATTACTTGACAAGCTAAATACATTTTTTTTTACTGAAAATAAGGATTTTTAATGGAGATTGGTCCTTGTAGTGTCAATCTTGGGAGTAAATGGGTGAGACTGATCAGCGTGCCGAGTTCTTTGGCCGAATGTGGCCAGTGGTGTTACAAGAGTTTTTATTTCTCTGGAGCATCTGCCATGGAAATATCTGTAGAGTAATGTCTGGTCTGCAATTCTTCTTCTATTTTCTAGTGGGTGAAGGGTATCTGCTGACTTTGCGGTGTTAGCAACATGGTCATGCCAAGACATATTGTGAGACACCGTGACTCCCAAAATCGAGTCGGAGGTACTTGATTCAAGGGTATTTCCGGACATTATGATAAAATGATTTGAGGAATTCACTTTCTTGGAAAACGTGGCGCTTTGTGTTTTCTGGGCGTTGAACTGAACAAGATTATTGGTTCCCCACTCGACGATTGCTGGTTTTTAATGCATCAGAAGAAATACCGTCAACTGCCACATGTAGCGATCTTGCATGAAGCACAAAAGCCATTGGCGCAGTTTGGTTGGGAGACCGTAGGCAGAAAATTTACTTAACAATGCCTGGTGCCAAACGCGGTCAAAGGCTTTAGATATATCCAAGGCTATTGCACGAGATTCACCAAACTTTTTAATAGTGTTTGTCCAAAGCTGAGTGACATAAGCCAGCAAATCTCCAGTAGACCGAAGTTGCGGAAAAACGGCCACATTTGCAAATAAATTTACTTTTACCAAGACAATTGAACGATTTACATCTCAGTGATTGCCAGGGCAAAAATCCACGAATTACGATTTAAACTGCTTGACCACCCGCCTTACTTACCAGATCTAGCCTCAATCGGCTTCTTTTTGTTTCCCAGTTTAAAAATTGCTCTCGGAGGATAAATGTTTTCGTCAAATGAGGAGGCCATTATCTTCGTAAACAATTATTTCTTAGAGAAAGACGCCGAGTACTTTTTGGACGGGTAAAATAGACGGGAGCACGGCTAGGATAATTGTATAGACTTACAAGGAGACTATATACAAAAATAAAAATAAACTTAAAGACGTCCTGTATTTTTGTTGGGTCGGAAACTTTTCAGATCACCCTCGTATGTCTACTTGCTCGTCGGTTGACAAGCGTCGTTGCGCTACCATCATATCGACGTTTTAATTAAATAAAATAAATTAAATAATCGTTGATTGAGGACATTCGTACGCCAATCAACCATTAATTTGTGTAGACAAAAGATATCTTCCAAAGACACGGATTGCAGGGACAAGAGAATCGACGATGCGAGAAATATCCGAGTATATCAGTAAGGGTATCTTTTTGAATGGAGGCGTGCATTGGACTGGTGTCGAGTGGACTGACGTTTGCTGATAAATCTCTCGAAACTAAAATACGTGAACCAGCATCGCTCTAGTGGCTCACGGTTTGGATACTAACCGTTCAGTTGTAACTGTCAACTTTTCATGATAATAAAGGCATAGGGGGAGAGTCCTCTGGTTTCCGACGACGGGCGATATCGGACAGTGTCTAAATACGGCATGGCATATCTTACATACGGCAACACCAGTCAAGCGTACTCCGTCTTTATATGGACGTTTTAAGTAAACCTTCGCCATCTTGACTAAAAGTGCATCACCATTCGTTTGTCAGTGCGCGTATTTTGTTTTTTTCGCTGAGAAATACTGCATAGAACTAAGTTTGCGGAATGACAGAGTACTAACAAGTAAGTCTATTAAAATATTATTATTAATAACATGTAACTTAAACAGTAATCACATAGTTTTCGGCTGATAACTGTGATTGAAGCATTGCTTTTTTCATGACACCTTTTTTAATTTTGGATGTCAGTCGGGTGGCACCGGACACAGAGTTGGGTACGGTGGCATCGGACATGAGAACTATCTCAAAAATTCGTCTTCAACGTTGTCTATTTTTGTTTTCAGATAAAAATGAGCGAATGTAGCATATTTTGTTCCAAAAAGTACACTAGGTGACCGCGTAAAATTGCTTTCTTGGGGAGTATTGCTCGCACATTTGGGGTTCAGCACCAAGGCATTTTCTTCGTCTTCTAGATTCCATACAGAAAAGGGCCATTCGGTTGATAAACAGCTCAACTCTCACAAATACCTTTCACCCACTAGAACACAGAAGAAGAGTTGCAGATCAGACATTACTCTACAGATATTGCCATAGCAGATGCTTCAAAGAAATAAAAACTTTTATACCACCACTGGCCACATTCGGCAGAAGAACTCGGCACACTGATCAATCTCACCCATTTACTTTCAAGATTGACACTATAAGGACCAATCTCCATCAAAAGTCCTTCTTTTACAGGGCTGCTACGTATTGGAACAGGCTTCCAAAATCAGTTTTTCCAGAAAACTATGACCTGCAACTTTTCAAAAAGTGTGTCCACAACCATCTCCTTTCTATAATCCCATCCCCTTCTAATAGTCGCAGTGCGGGCCGTCCGCGGCCCACACGATAGGTCTACCCTTTTTGCGACTACTTTCAGTAAACATTTTTTTTTTATTTTGTCGGGCAGCTTGCGTCTCTCTTTCGTTCGCGCATTTCCAAGTGATTCCTTACGCTTGTCGAGTTATAAATATTCTACAACGTTTTTTTGTTCTCAAAATAATTCCGTCGATGCTATTTTCGCGCGTTTAATTTTCGACCAACGAAGAGTGGTCAATTTATATGCAGCGTTAAATAGAGTAATGAATTAGAAAAAATTGCAACTGCTGATAAATTAAAACGGTTCAATTACATTTTCATCTAGTTCGTAGTCCCGTGGCGGACAAAAATTTGTAGCAATTTGCATTTTTATGATACCGTCGGTATTTTTTTCGGTTTTCGGTTTCGTAGCCACATTTCGATCGGATCGTTTACAGGTTAGTCTCGTCGTGGCCTTATTTTTATGCGTTGCCTCGAGAGCTACATCAAAAAAACACATTTCGGCCCTCTAATAAGTTGTTAAAATATATTTTTGGATACTAAATTTAGTCTTTTTTTACATTTAAATTGCTTTTAGCATTTGTGAGTCGAGGGGAATGTTCATGACTCAATTGTGTGTATTTTATTCGCATTTAAAACACAATTCAAATATTAAAGCCAGTATGGACTTATGGTATACAACTATGGGGGTGTACCAAACAGACAAATCTTAATATAATACAACGATTCCAGAATAAAGTATTAAGGAACATTGCTGATGCCCCTTGGCATATTCGTAATAGTGATATTTACAGGGACCTGAAGATGGAAACTATTGAACAAACTATTATCAATTAAGCCAAAAGACACGAAGAAAAGCTTAATCAACATGTGAACGTCAAAGCCATCCAGCTGCTAGACAACACAGGAATAGAAAAAAGACTTAAACCATTTGAGTTAGTGAAGTGAAAGTGTTAAAAGCAAAGCATAGTGAATTTTTACAAGTTAAGTGTAACACCATCTGCCAGAACCTAAGGAACACTACTGAGTATACCTTAGTTTAAGACTTAAAAGTATTAATTTGGGTTAGAATAGAATTGCTCATCGGTCTATTTTGACCAGATTGTAATATAATAAAATGTCCAATAAAGTGAATATTTGAAAAAAAAACACAATTTTAATACTTTCATTTAACAAAATACTAGCTGCTCACATTACCGAGTATTAAAAATCGCCAAAAGGGTGATATAAATCGGTGATATTTGGCGAATAGAAAAACGCAGTTCTAAAAGGGATTCACAAAATCCCAAACCATATTAGTGGGATCATAGATGAAGAGGAAATGAGAAACTTATTAAAACGAGTCGAAGAATTTAGTGCAGAATCGGGATTAAAACTCAACAGGAGCAAGTGTTGTCTCATGATCGTGGATAAAAACCACGAATCCTTTCTTCAATTCCTGACAGAGTCAATTATATTCCTCGGTGCATGCATCACGAACAAAGGTGGCAGTGAAAAGGAAATAAAAAGGAGGATCGGGACGGCAAGGACAGCGTTAGCCAAATTAATAAAAGTATGGAAAGATCACAACATAAGTAAAGCTACAAAAAAAACGCCTCATGAAATCCGTTGTATTCTCAATCGCTACCTACGGCTCCGAGTTATGGACTATCAATGTGGCATGTAGACGCCGGATCGAAGCTTTAGAAATGACATGCTATAGACGAATGCTTAGAATTCCATGGACGGCCCAACGCTTCAATCCTTCAAATTGGATAGGATAGGCTATTCCGAGCAGCGAAAAATAGAGACCAATTCAATCAAATTGCCATGGATATAGCCCACGTCTGAAGACAGGCACGGCACCGAAAGAAGAAGAAGAACTCTACGATTGTGGGAAAGAATTAAATTGTTGATCTTTTTTTACGTTAGACTTTTTTTGCTACGTTATTCAGGCAATTATTTAAATTCATATTCTTCTTCTTTAGGTGCCCTGTCCTCCTCGGACGTTGGCAATCATCAGCGCTATCTGAACCTTGTCTACAGCTCGGCGGAACAATGTGGTAGTGCTCACAGTGAGTCGGCAACAAGAACCGTGTCATCCGCATACCTCAGATTGTTGATATAAATTTCATTGACAGATATCCCCTCGTCAAATTCATCCAACGCCTCTTGAAATATCCTGTCGGAATACAAATTAAATAGCAGTGGTGATAAAATGCATCCTTGAAGAACGCCTCTCGATGTTATCGATTCTTATTCGAGCACTTTGGTTCCAGTAAAGGTTGGTTATTATTCTAAGGTCTCGTTGTTCCAGTCCTATTTCTCTAAGAATGTTGATCAGTTTTTCGTGCTTTACTTTATCAAAGGCTTTTTCGTAATCGATGAAACATGCGTAAACGGTCACCGACATGTCCTGGCACCTTTGGATAAGAACCTGTATGCTAAATAGTGCCTCCCTTGTTCCAAAGCCATTGCGAAAACCAAACTGAGAGTCCCCCATCATTGTCTCGCACTTCGCATATATTCTTTTGTGTATTATTTTCAAGAAGAGTTTAAGCACATGGCTCATCAGGCTAATAAGACGATAATCACCGCAGTTCTTGGCCTTCGCGTTTTTGGGGAACGGGACAAAAGTAGATTTTAACCAATCAGAAGGTATACTGCCGTTTCGGTAAATAAGATTGAATAGCTTTACCAGCGTGTTCAGTGGTTCTTCGTTTTGCAGTATTTTTAGAACTTCTATATAGACGTCATCAGGACCACTAGCTTTCCCATTTTTTGAAATTGACAGCGCATATTGAACTTCTGCCTTCGTTATGTCCAAGCCTTGGCCTTGATTAAAAAATTCTTTCTGAAGTTCTGGCCGGGTATCGTGAAATAGGTGCTCGATGTAGTCGCACCATTCCGTCAGTTTTTCTGAAGTATCCAGTATCAGCCTGCCCTGTGCGTTCTGTAAAGTCGTCGCGTTTCTATTTCTGCAGATACCTGCTGCCTCTTTTATCTTCTTGTGCATGTTAAAGGTATCGTGTTTTGCTTCCATTGCTTCTTTTTCTTGGCATTGCTCGTAAAACCATTTCTCTTTTGCTTCTCTTATCTTGTTTTTGATTATGCGGTTTTGCGCCCGGTATTCGTTGCTCTTACCCTTGAGTGTCCGTCTTTTTTCCATAAGATCAAATTCATATTGACATTAGTTATACGTCATTATTTAAACCATCATTCATCATTACTTGAAAATTCATTATTACTACATTATTTAAATCATTAAATACTCAAACAGCTGTTGTTTTTTAGTTTAGACATTATTTACTACTATTTACATTGTCATATTATTTTGTTCGTCATTGTTTAGACACATAACAATAACTTTATGAGCATTCAGAACGTGTCAAAAAAGCTACGAGTGCTGGTCTCTACACTTATGTATGGTAGTAAATGTTGGGCATATGGTAGACTTGGGTGTGTGTTTAAGAGTAATCTCCTAGTTTGTCTAAAACGAAAGGTTTTTAATCAGCGCATTTTACCGGTTATGATCTACGGCGCAGAAACTTTAACTAACACATTTGCTAAGAAGCTTAGAATATCACAACGCAAGATGGAAAGAGATTAACAACATAATTCAGGGAGCAATTCGCTGCTGTTTGGCACTACAAAAAATATTGAAATTGAAAAATGTAACCCGCCGTACGAAAGTAACAATTTATCATGCAATTATAAGACCTATAATGACATATGCATGTGAAACATGGACGATGACCAAACAAAATGAGAACCGACTAAAAATCGCAGAACGAAGAATTTTTAAAACGATACATGGACCAAATATGGACCAATCAAGGACAACGCCACACAACAATACAGAATTAGAACTAACAGGGAAGTGCAAGAACTATATAACCAACCAGTAAAAATAATAAGGGCAGAGAGATTGAGATGGGCCGGACAAGACCAACGTGTCGTAAAACTGGTGTGGAAAGAGAACCCGGTGGGAAAGCGGCCGCTGGGAAGGTCAAGGATGCGGTGAAAAGATAATATTGCAGCGGACTTACAGACCCTAAATCTCCAACGACCAGAAGAACTTATGATGGACCGCAGCAAGTGGAGGCAAATTGTAATGTCAGCAAAGACCCACCCCGGGTTGTAAGCTACAGAGAGAGAGAGAGAGAGAGAGAGAGAGAGAGAGAGAGAGAGAGAGAGAGAGAGAGAGAGAGAGAGAGAGAGAGAGAGAGAGAGAGAGAGATGGAAAGACCGATGCTCGGTGTGTCACTTTGTGACCACGTTAAAAATGAGGACTTACGGGCGAGTACAGGAGTCACGGATTCTATCTACCAGGTGGCTAAGTGGAACTGGGCTGGACATTTGGCCCGCATGGCAAATGGACGATGGACAAAAAGGCTGCCACAGTGGAGACAGAGAGCTGACAAGAGAAACAGGAGAAGACCTTCCACGCGATGGACAGACGATATCAAAAGAATAACCACAAACTGGATGCAGAGCGCTCAAAATAAAGGACAGTGTGCAGAAATGGGAGAGGCCTATATCCAGCAGTGGATTCATAGTGCTGATTGATGATAATGATGAAATTTTGGGTTGGGCAAACTATAAGAAGTGGTCTCTGCCTACGCCTACAAAAAAAAGGATTATAGGTATTTAAATACCAAACAAGGGTTAATAGATGATAGCTTTTAAAGAAGATTTCTCTAAAATTCATCATTGTTAATAATTTTAAGCATAGTTTTGCAAAATCGAAATGGTCTATAATATTTGGAAATCGATAAGAAACTGTAACGTGTGCGTCGGTCGGATTTTAACCTCTTAAATCAAGGGAGTTTAAAGAGTTAGTGTGAATTAGAATTTGACGATTTAATTAAAGATTAAAGATAAAGAGAATGGGAGATAGAAAGAAAGGAGTCGTCGGTTGCGATGCCGTTGGACGAAAAGCCGATGCCTAAATTAATATCGATGCAAAACGGAGCAGCCCAACGGTGCTTGGCGCTTTTACTTAATAACTTCGGGATGGAAAGCTTTAGATGACTACAAAGACCACTCTTATTATCTATCCCAATTAATTGAATTTCGCTGTTGTCAGGTTAAAGCTCGGTCTTCGGTATTTTTTTGTTGTTGTCGCTGGCGAAGTAAGGAGAATTTCAAACCGAGCGAATTGTAGCATTCCCCTCGTCCCGAAAAAATCTAATTTGTCAGATCATTGGACTTAAAAATTTAAATATATAGGCATGATTTATAAAATTTATTTTTGTTGAAATCAATTTAATTTATTGATTGTTCTTGTACCAGAGTGGTTTCCATTCAAATATTTTACAAACCTTTTGCTAAGGTCCTTAAAACATGGACACTTACAACGTTAAATAGCTTAAAAGTGTAACTTCAGAGTTATTACTTTTAATTTTGGGTGTTGTACTTCAAAATTTTGTGCGTCACTTTTAATGCGCCAGCTAGATCATATGAGAATGGCGTGTGTTCTACCCGGGCCTCTTCATCCTTCGATCTTCCCTTTTACAATAAGCTTTAAAAGTCGATACTCGTCATTCCTTAAGATGTGACCAAAATACTCCAGTTTGTGCTTTCTAAGTTTAAGTTTAATTTGGGAAAAATGTGCCACAAAATGTAAATATGTAATAGAGGAATGGTGAGTTCGTGAAAACCGCATCGAAGCAGTTAATCCTGTTATCATTTACATTCCGAATGGAAATAGCGACGACAGTGATTCCGATTACAATGATTATAAATATGATGCTTAATAAAATGTAAGTACTACATGATTAAACATATTTACGAGGGCGGTTTGATAAGTCAGTGACTTTTTGAATAAAACAAATTTTTTTTCGCAAATAAACATTTTATCTTTCTACATAATCACCTTTTAGCTCGATACATTTAGTCCAGCGTTTTTCTAATTTTTTTATTCCCTCCAAATAATAGGTTTATTCAAATCTCTCAAAATACGCGTTTTTTTCGGTAATGATTTCTTCATTCGACTCAAATCTCTTACCGCCCAGCCATTTCTTTAGGTTTGGAAACAGAAAATAGTCGCAGGGGGCTAAATCTGGAGAATATGCTGGATGGGGTAGCAGTTTGTATCCCAATTCGTGGATTTTGGCCATCGTGACTAGACAAGTGTGCACACGTGCATTGTCTTGATGGAACAGCACTTTCTTCTTCGCCAAATGCGGCCGTTTTTGCTTCAAATCAACGTCGGATCTGTTCAAAAGCTTTGAATAATATTCGCCGGTGATCGTTTTACCTTTCTTGAGGTAATCGATGTGAATGACACCGCGTACATCCCAAAAAACTGTGGCCATGACCTTGTTGGCTGAAAGACTCTGGTCCACGTTCACCCCGAGCAACCTACTGTTTCGATTGTTCCTTGGTCTCTGGCGTGTTGTGATGGATCCATGTTTCATCCACAGTAACAAAACGGCGTAAAAATTCGTCCGGATTACGGCTGAACATCGCTAAACACTCTTTTGAAGTGGTCACACGATTGCGCTAATGGTCGAGTGTGAGCAATCGCGGCACCCATCTCGCAGAGAGTTTTTTCATGTCCAAATATTCGTGTAAAATATGATGTGCCCGTTCAGTTGAGATACCTACCTACAGCATGAGCCAACTCACGCACTTTCATTCTCCGATCATCCAATATCATTTCATGGATTTTATCGACGATTTCCGGCGTGATCACGTCGGCGTCACTAGTGCTGGTACGACCACAATGGAACTCTGTAAACCACTTTTTAACCATTGAAATTGATGGTGCCGAGTCCCCGTAGTATTTATCAAGTCTTTCCTTAGTTTCAGTGATGGATTTTTTACGTAAAAAGTAATGCTTAATCAGCACACGAAATTCACTTTTTTCCATTTTCGTAAAAATTCACGAGGTTGTCTGCTTTGAACGGCTATCAAACACCAACTGCACGACGTAGCTTGCTAAAAATTAGAAAGTTGCCCACTGATAGATTATAGTTGACGGCAGCACTGTTGCATTTGGAGTAACTGCGCGGGAAATTCAAAAAGTCACTGACTTATCAAACTGCCCTCGTATTAAATTTGTGCCAATAATTTATTTTTATTGCATTCCCTTTTAACATAATTAAATATGTGCCTATTTCTAACCAAAAATCTCATCGAGAGCTACATCAACGATTTCTGTTCACAAAAGAGTAAAAAATAAAAATAAAACCTCTTAACAATAGCATAAAAATAAACAAAAAATTATATTATTTAAATCTTAGGGGAATTGACTAATGTACCTCCCAACACAGTGCGCCCGTTAAGTCGATGCCTCGGTGACTAATCCGATACCGTCGTATATTGGTGAAATGAGCTATATGGTTCGATTTGTTACGTACCAAGGTACACCAATTACCATTCTAATTGTTTTCGACTGTAAGGTTTGATGAATTTTTGTATTCGATGGATTACTTTTACATTCTGTGTACAGTGCGATCGAAATGTAACAAACATAACTTCGACCCTAGAAGTAAGAACTCACTTTGACATTTGACCATCTTTAAATTTTAAAATGTTTATTTCCGACCAATTAATAGGTTAAATTAAAAAAAAAATCACTGGTTTCAATGTTCAACAAAGGATTCGTATCATCAGGGCAAGTAATTAGGGTTCAGTGTAGCGGATTAAAAGGCGTAAAAAGTTGTATTTTCAGACGAGGGATTTTATCTTTACGGCTATTAACTAGGTTAATACACGACGTTTTATCTTAAAAAAGATATGAAGTCATTAGTAAAAATAAACGGTCTGATCATTTCGCCTAAACTGTTATAAAGCCAAAAGAACACTCCTCATCAACGTTTCATTCCTGACAATAAAATTTTCATGTTACCACATTGTAGAAAGGTGACTGCCCCTATATTTAGTGAAACAATCATGGACTACTGACGGTTGGTTCTACCAACAGGAATCCAGAAATTACAGGTGCGAGTATACCAATATTCCAACTGGTCTAGTTTATGTACTGTAATTGTAAATTTTATTTTGCTGTAATAAATTGAATAAAAAAAAATTATAATCTGCGATTCTTGTCAGTACAATCAGCAAGGGTACTACGAAGGACATCTTAAAGTTTTATAGTGGATCAACGAAGAAAGATTTTTTGTTAGGTCATTAGATAATTAGAAAGCTCTCCTATAAATAGTCTTTTTACATAACATTACATTTTTGTGGTTGGGCCATTGGTATAGGCACCTATGTCACCTAGATCTTTGATCCTTTGTGACTACCGCTGTGTCTTCAGGGCATCAGAATTCTAGTCCGCTGGTTTTGGCAAACCGCAGGATTTCTGTTGGCCCTGTCTCATTTAGATCAGTTGGATCCATTATCATGCGGCCCCAGGTTTGGTACCTATACACCGCTAGCATCGGGCAGCAACACAGAATGTGTATGCTGCTCTCTTCCCCTTCTCCGCATAGTCGGCAGTTTTTCTCAGCCGCCAGCTTAAGTTTAAAGAGGTGCGCCCTTAGTGCAATGTGACCAGTAAACAGGCCATGCGTACTGCTTAGCCTACTCCGGTTTATCGTTTAGTATGCGTCTTTCAATGTTAAACCAGTCCGTGTAAGCTCCGTTTATCCTGACACAAGCAGTGGAATCCTTGTAAAGTGATTTCAGTGCTTGTATTACACTACCGCTCACCCCATACATAGACAATGTCTGTCATAGGCCTTTTCCAAGTCTATAAAAGCGAAGTAGACCTTCTGACTTTTAGCCAGGAGTTTTTCGACTACACCTAGTAATGAAAAGACCTGATCCATACATCTCCTTCCTCTTCTTAATCCTGCTTGCACATCCCAAATCATCTCAGTTTCATTCGGTACTCTTTTAATTGATATCTTTGCATACAGTTTGCCGCATACGCTAAGTAAACTAATACCTCGGTAGTTCTTACAGTCCTGATGCGAACCTTTTCCCTTGTAAAGCGGCACACAATCACTTTAAAACATTCAAATAATGAATCAAACCTTAAGGTTCATGGAGATAGTTTTCGTCGCCGTCCTACTTTTAGCATCCGTGTGGAGTAGCAATGCTTGTTCCTTTTCATTTTATATTTAAAGTTTCACAATGTATAATTTGTTCGACAAAATCAAATTTACCATCCCAAGCCTCTATTTTGGTTATCTTTTGGGACAAGGGAAGGTTCTAAGAGGCTTACGTAACAAGGGTAAAATATAATCCTGGTGCTCTAAACAATTTTCTTTGTTTATTTATTTCTAAAACTCGAACCAATCCTGTGTCTTGGATAATGTAAGCCAGAAGCCTGTGAGGTTGACCTCGAATTAAAACGTTGAACGAAATAAAAATAGGGAAAGTAGATGTTTTACTTTTTTATGATCTTTTTAACAACTTTTCCTGTACATTCCACTAATTTTCAGATAATAATACAAACATAAAACAAAATAGTTACTCATTTTATCCTTGGTATTTACACTCGCAGCATTCATTCTACCGGCATTGTTTTTTTCCCATTCTGTATACAAACATTTGTTCCCTGTACGTATACGAATCGTTTTCCATCTCATCTGCGAATTATCTCGAAAGTAATTAAACCAAGTATCCTCCCATTACCGTCAGTTACCCCATTAACGTTACTTCTTTTCATCAATTTATACATTTCGCCGTGAAATGTGACATTAACTTCGCTCACTAGGGGATTCATGTACCCCCGCCACTTAATTTTTAAACCCGCGCAGATGTGCCAGTTTAAAAAAGTCGAATGCAATCCTACAATCGAAGGGAAACATCACGAAATTTGACTCTGTTATTTTTTCAGAGTGGCCTACTCGACGTTTCGTCTCTCTTTATTGAAAAATACTTCAAATGTGTATTTTTCTAATTTAAATTAACTTCTGGACAAAATTAGCACAAGATATTAAATCATACTCAAATTGCTGTAGCTCTAAATTAGCGGGGTATTCTCAGAAGACCCCTCACTTAGCCTGTCGTTTCGTTTGCCTGATTACTGCAGTGTGTATCAAGCCGAAATGACAGTCATTACCGAGACAGCTGTCTGAACACTCCACGACGAACAAAAGTTCAGCGAGATATCCATTCTTTGCGACAGCCAGGCTGCTATCAAATCACTAAACTCAATCTTCTTGACCTCTAGGGCAGCGGTGCAATGCCAAGTTGCCCTGAATGAGCTAGCAGCTAAGTTTAGAGTTCACATTGTCTGGGTACCCGGACACAGGGACATATCAGGCAACTGTAAGGCGGACGAGCTAGCAAGAGAGGGCACCACCCTCCCAGCTGTATCTGTCTCATCTTAGCAAGGGGTACCGATTCCAAATGCCGGCTCCTCCTGCACAGAAAAGTAGTTAAAAAAGCCAACTTGAGGTGGCAAAATGAACCCACATGCACATCATCGGAACAGATTTGGCCCAAACTAGGTCTACGTCGAACTAATGATGTTTTAACTCTATCCAGGGAGTTCATTGGAAATACGATCGCGGCCAAAACAGCACACTGGGCAGGTGGATACCATGCATGGGAATCGCAGAGCTACGACACGACTTCTTTAGAAGTCATGATGAGGAGGAAACAATCTTCTCTGTCACTGCACTGCTCTAAGCAGAAAACGGCTTTCTATACTTGGGCCACCGCCGTCTATCACGATATCACAACGCACCGAAAGGCCCAAGTGGGTTTCCTCCGAACCGCCGTTTTAACCTAACCTAACCTAACCAATTTGCTATAATAAATTAATTTTGATAACTTTTTATCAACATTAGTTGCGTTAAAAGTTCAAATCACAGCATTTATGCGTCAAGTCATGCTTCTAATTAATATTTTGATAAAATCATAAGGATAAGTACATTTTCAAGTTCTCTTAAATATTTAGGTGCAGGTATTTGACGTTTAACATTTTTCTTAAGGTGATCCCATAAATGCTCCATCGGATTAGGATCCGGACTTTTTGGTGGCCACTGATGACTGATATACCAACTTGATTAATATAATCAAGTACCGCCCCAGCTGTGTGTGTTGCATAAACAGAAAATTGGGTTCCAAAAAGGCCCAGATGGCATTATATGTTCTATTACAATATTCTCAAGATTGCATTAATGGATCCCCGTACGGACGAAAACTAATTATGTGCGAGCGTGAAAGCATGTACCAACCCAGAACATAACAGGGCCACCACCGAATGGAATCCTTGCAGAGATATTGCAAGGAGCAAACCTCTCTCGCGTTCTTCGCCGGAATCGTTTACGTCCATCTGGATATTTTAGGGTATCCCTAGTTTCATAAGTGAATATAAACTTTTTTTTTAATTTGATGGTCTCGAGCAAAAGGTAATCTAGTAACTCTGTTCTCTCTAGTAAGCAAGGTTGCAGTGACTGGTCTCCTACTAATTAATCCAGCTAACCATCTTCTACTTGTTTTAGAAAAAATTGTGACAATGCGGAGTTTGTTTCAGATTTGGAGGTATTAATACTGATCCGCTAAATCTTCATTCATTTATCGACTTTGTCAAGGTGGTGTTGTAGACATCTAAAAGCAATGGCAGCATTCTTATGCAAGGCAAGGATCAGATGAGCTTCTTGGGAAGAATCTGTTGGCATCTACTACGGGGCTACTGAACGAGATAGAGAACGTGAACTGTGATTTTAAGTTATAATTAATGCATCAATAAAAAATAATCAAATGTACAATGAGAGTTTCCTGCAAAAAAACAACAAGCCACTAACCTACGTCTTTCTTGGGGCGTTTTGCTCAAAGACTCCGCTGTAGGCACGGACAAAATAACGTTTTACAATTTTAGACGTGTTTGTCTTTACTACACGAGAGTGGAGTTGGGTCTGTCTGGTAGGATGATTCTGGAACGAGAGTACGTTGCTCTTCACCCCTAGGATGTAATACGTGAGTCACACTGCGTCATCATCTAATCGTGGTGTAGAGGCTCAAAGGGGGAAAAACATTCGATATTATCACGCGGAGAATAGATAAAATTATACTCATTAAAAATAAATAAGAAATTCTAAGGAAGCACTTTTATAAAAACGAAACAGCTATTACTACAAAATTTGCCGAAAAAACTCAAGTTAAATATTGAAATAAGAATCGGACTAACTATATTAAAAGTAAACTCGAAAAATCTAATAACTTTTTGTTGCTGGATATTTACTCAATATATTTATTTCAACAAAAACTCAATAAGCGTGCATGGTAAAAAAATATTAATCTTATAATGTCAACAACACTAAAAAAATAAAATTTATCATGTTTTTCATACGAAAAAATATAAAAAGAGCAACACAGTAAAAATGATAAAACAAAGATTAACCAGAATTTTTTTATGTTATTATTTAAAATAATAATTTTTATAATATTTTGTAATGCCAATTGACATAACGTGGACTATAAGTCTGCAGGGATTTTGTGTGTCCCTAATTATAATAAGCCGTGTGGTGTTAATAATAATAATAATAAATTTCAGAAGAAATAAAAACCCCTCAAGAGCCTGAGATACTAAGATCGGAAGTTAAAAATGCCATAAAACAGGTGCGGATCAAATAACGGCAGAGGTCCTAAAGGCTCTGGGCAAGGAGGGAATAGAAATCTTTTACAAAATCTGTAACCTTATATGGAAAACAGGACAGTGGCCTGAAGATTGGGGAGAGTCGCTGTTTATTCCAATATTCAAAAAAGGTTCGCCCGAGGAATGCAGCAACTACAGAACGGTTTCTCTTATCTCTCACGCTAGTAAGATCTTCCTCCATATCATACATAACTGTCTTAAACCATTTCTTTTGCCACAGCTCTCAGAGGAACAAGCAGGTTTTGTGTCAGGAAAAGGAACTAGGGAAAAAATATTAAATGCAAGGCAACTTATTGAAAAAGCTAGAGAATTTAATATCCCATTGTATCACTGCTTTGTAGACTATCACAAAGCATTTGATAAGGTAAACTGGAACTACCTTTGGACCATAATGGAGGAATTGGGAACGCCAAAACACCTGGTTCAACTGGTGCGCAACCTCTATCAGAAAAACAGCGCAAAAGTCAGAATCGACGGGATTTACTCGGGGAGCTTCAAAACGACTGCAGGAGTTAGACAGGGCTGCTTTCTTTCACCTACCTTATTTAACCCTTATAGCGAATACGTCATGAGAGAGGTTCTAGATGAGTGGCAAGGCGGAATACCAGTTGGCGAAAAGCGGATTAACAACCTCCGTTACGCCGACGACACACTGATCATAGCGTCAACAATACCAGAAATAACGGAAATTATTAGCAGACTGTCAGTTATTACCGAAAAATATGGCTTAAAAATAAATAAATCTAAAACGAAAATAATGATAGTTGATAGACAAGACAACGATTCTCCACAAATATCAGAAATTGCAGGCTATGAAGTGGTAAACAATTTCAATTATCTTGGTTCCTTAAATGCCAACACTGGGAAATGTGAAAGCGAAATACGGCGTCGCCTGACTATGGCAAGATCAGCGACTACCAAGCTAAATAAAATATGGAAAGACAAATCTATCACCAAAACAAAGAAACTCCGTCTAGTTGATGCTCTTGTCTTCCCCATTGCAACGTACGCAGCGGAAACATGGACTTTAAACAAAGCAGATAAAAACAGAATAGAGGCTTTTGAAATGTGGGCATTATCGAAGGAAAGTCTGCGAGTATCTACAACCCGCCCTTAGCTTATGGTATAATAGTTATGAATCACCTCTTTAATCATAGCATAAATTATTTATAAACAAAACAAGCGTATTTATTTTTCCTGATGAGGTGTTTTTTCAAAAAGGGGAAAAAACTATGCCTTCCTCCTCCAGGGTTATCCACACTTCGGATTTAACATTTTTATAGTTATTCCGCATTTAAACGATCACCGGAATTAAATTTAAAGTAAAAGCATAAAAGCATTTTAATAGAGGTAAAATTATCGCTGGAATATAAAGGTTATTAACACGCTTGTATTAGTTTCACTTGTATCTTGTATGTATGTATGTATATATACAGAGTAGACAGCCAGGCCGCTTTAAAAGCACTGAGCTCCAACAAGATAAATTCTAAACTTGTATGGAATTGCATCGAATCCTTAGAGTACCTTGGTGCGAACAACAGGGTGACCCTACTGTGGGTACCTGGGCACCAGGGGGTGGAAGGAAACGAAAAAGCCGACACCCTTGCAAATCAGGGTGCCGAATCTGCGTTCACTGGACCAGAACCGGTTTTTGGAGTCACCACAAGTGCCGCCAAAACAATTATTTCGGACTGGGCGGAGAGGAAAATACTCACGTACTGGTCCGACTTACCAGGGCTAACCCACTCGAAGGCGTTTTTACCGTTACAACCCTCGAGAAACACAACTAAGCAGATCCTAGAATGGAGCAGAAATGACCTGCGTATTCTAACAGGACTGCTTACGGGACACTGTCGTCTGAGATACCACCTCAGAAAGATAGATCTGAACCAACAAACGGACTGTCGGTTCTGCTGCGTGGAAGACGAAACTGCTGAACATATACTATGTTCATGCCCCGGCCTGGGAAGAATAAGGTTCAACATATTTGGTTACACTAACCTAGAACCTACCGATTTTAAAAAAATCTCACCATATACAACCATGAACTTCGTAAGAAGGGCTGGATTGTACGGTGAACTGTAGCCTCTAGGGGTGAGCCACAATAGACCTACTAAGGGTCGCGGTGGAGTGGCGACCACGCCCCACTCACATAAAACCTAACCTAACCTAACCATATATACAGAGTGGACCAAAAGAATGGAAACGGACAATTATGTCGTAAGCTTTCAGTTTGGTCATTGTGGTCGCTTTCAAGGTCCATCCCTGCATTCCATATAAAAGTTCTGACCAGACACTTTATAAATCTCACTCCGAGGTTCAAGTCAAGGTCTGCGTTTGTGAGCACGCTCTTAAATTTCACAAACGCACTTCGAGCTTGTTCTTTGTGACATTTTATGTCTAAATCGGATGTCCAGCTTTCATCAAGCCATGTTCCGAGATATTTGAACTTGTTTACACGCTCAAATGGCTCGCCTCCGTGTGTTAGACTGGAGTTTCTGAAAGAGTTAGGTTCACGGGTCACTATCATGTATTTTGTTTTTTTCGTCTTTATTTCAAGGCCCATTATTTTACAGTGTTCTTCTATTACGTTGACTAGGTGTTGAAGATCATGCATGTTATTAGAGATTAGAACGGTATCGTCCGCTATTAATCCACACCCCGTTAACTTTGATGCCCATCTCAACATCCTCAAGTGCTTCCTGAAAAATATGTTCGGAATACAGATTAAACAACAAGGGTGAGAGAACAAATCCTTTGCGAACTCCTCTACGAATTTTAACTGTGTTAGTTGTCTCACTATCAATCTTAATTTGGGCTGTTTGGTTCACATATAGATTTGCAATACGGATATCCTTTTGGTCAATATCCATCCGCCTTAGAATTTGCAACAATTTTTGGTGTTGTACCCAGTCAAAGGCCTTCTCAAAGTCTATGAAGCACATAATTACATTTGTTTTCTGGTCAGTTTTGCACAAGTACTCTTAGAGGGTATTAACAATTAAAAATAAATGTTTGGGTACATTAGAGTTATTTGATCACCTTTTTTTCTTTATTATAAAAATAACGATTTTATTGATACAACCAGCTTATTTGGTATTAGAGAAAATAATTTCGATATCAAATGAAAGCTTCAATCATAATTCCAACATCCAATTATAGAACAATACATGCCAAATAAATCTTTCCACAAATAATATATTAAAGATCTTATCTCCAAAGAAAAATATACCGGCAAAACTATATCGAACAGGTAATCTCGGAGAATCGCAACAAATTGAAAAGATTGTTTGGAATTGAAGAAAAATATTCGAATTGTCGATCGTGGTGTTAATAAAAAAAAAAGAATTTTGTGATAATCCTATCAAAATTGTTGTTGGGTGAGATCGTTTTTCGAAAAATAAGATGGGTTGAAAAGTTTTTATTTTCGACGACGCTTTACTGGAAAAGTTTTTCGTGTAGTGAACATTTTTTTTTTGTCTACCTGCCTGTTCAGATCCTTATGTATTTTTTTTTAAATGTACATATTTTTTTTACTTTATTTTTTGAAAGATTCTTTTATGTAAAAAAGGGTCTATTTGTTCCCGTAAAATTAATTATTTTACATGTCACACATTTTTTAAAAAATTTCTAGATTTATTATGTTCAACCATTAAGCAACAAACTTTCAAAACCCTTTTTTTATTATTTTACCAATTATCAGATGAGACATGTGTACAACAGACTAACGAGTCTCTTTAAAGACAAATTTTGCTTTCCCTGTAAAGGGTCAATCAATCAGCTTTTTCTGCTATTATACCATTAATTCTATACAGGGTGGCCAACCGAAAACAAAACAGGAACCTCGTCAACATTTTAGAAAAGCGACCCTCAGAAGACCCTTCGATTTTTTATTAAAGGGGACACTCTTTTCCGGTATTTTTGACTCCACTACTTTTAACCTCAAGCGAGGGTAAGAATTATCCCAAAATTTTTAAATGGCATTGAGGGCCGAATTAGATGTCTTTTGAAAGCTCTGATAATTCTCTTTACAATAGTCTTTAAATTTTACATTACCTCCCAATACTTTAAAAAAAATTACATGTTAAAATTCCAATTATTTTGATTGCTTACTTACTACTTAATTGCAGAAATCTATATTTTATAAGATAGCCAAGCAGCACTAAAAGCTCTGAAGTCATACACTTGTGAGTCTAAGCTGACTTGGGACTGTAAACAGTCCCTGAGACAACTGGCAGCAAACAATCAGGTTACTCTTATGTGGGTTACAGGTCACAAGGGAGTTAAAGGCAACGAAAAAGCAGATTGTCTTGCCAAATAAGGGGCAAATACAAAATTTTCCGGCCCAGAACCCTTTTATGGGCTTTCCAAAGCTCACTTGAAAGAAGAGGTTCGACGTTGGGAAACAGATGAAATGAAATCTCACTGGCATAAAGTGCCAGGACAAAGGCAAGAAAAAAGGCTAGTAAGTCTTTCGCCAAGGAAAGCTAAACAGCTTCTCGAGTTGGACAAGAAATCCCGGGCCTCGAATAGATTAAGTTTTATGCACAAAAGATCTGATAGGTCGAAGTGCTTGAGAGGCAGTATGGCCTTCACGACCCATCCTACAATCTACAAATGACTACTTAATTGATTAAATGTTTAAACTGATGACCGCTCGCTTCCATACCAAAAGAAATCGAGGGGCGATAAATCTGGCGATCGTGGAGGCTATTCAATGCTGCCTCTTCTCCCAATCCAATGCCGTGGAAAATGTTGGTCTAAATACTGACGAACAATCGCCGCATAATGCGGAGGAGCACCGTCCTATTGAAAATAAAAATGATCTTTGTCATTCTGTGGATAACCTAACATAAGGTATTTTGTTAAATGTCCCGCAGAAGTAATAAATTAGTTTGACTACAAATTAACCACTGAATAGAAAATTTAAAGATACATCAAAGTTTTTTAGGAATGTAACTGTTTTTGTTAGCAAACACATTCATCCTTTGTTTGCATATCATAAAAAAAAATATTTCTCATTAATTCCAAGTGATTCCACATAAATTAATGACATTGATATTCGACGTGAAATATTAGTTTTGTGCTACAAACAGGTCTTAATAAATGGACTTTTTTTATTTTGCACAATTGTATCGGCCTTTATGTCTTTTGTGACAATTTCCGGAACATGACCCATTAAAACGGTAATAAGCATGAATAGTCATAGAAAGGGATCGAATGTTGCACATAACAGTCTCTCATCACATTTTTGTAATGACGTTACTGTTACTGTCATTAATTAAAAAAATTATACTCTTTTAAAGGCATGAACTAAAGGTGGGTATGGTACAAAAAGTAGCAGTTGTTACCAGACTACCTACATCAAAACAAATCGAGAACAAACGAAGAAAATTCTTGAAAATGGTTAGTTATTAAAGCAGAATAAAATGTTTTGGAAGAGTGACCTGAATAAAGTACGAACCTGTAAAAGGGCCACAAGCAATTTTTTTTAAGCCCGACTTTAATCTCGGGCGCCCTACTTTAATCTCAGGCACCTGACTTTAATCTCGGGGGACCGACTTTAATCTCGGGTGCCCAAATTTAATCTCGGGCGCTCGACTTTAATCTCAGGCGCCCGACTTTAATATCGGGCGCCCGACTTTAATCTTGGACATTCAGCTTTTATTTAGTGCACCCGATTTTGATCTCGGGTGCTCTAATTTAATTTCAGGCGCCCGACTTTAATATCGGGCGCCCGACTTTAATCTCGAGGGACCGACTTTAATCTTGGAAACTCGACTTTTATGTAGTGTGCCCGACTTTAATCTCGGGCGCTCGGTTTTAATTTCAGGCGCCCGACTTTAATATCGGGCGCCCGACTTTAATATCGGGCGCCCGACTTTAATCTCGAGGGACCGGCCTTAATCTCGGGCGCCTCACATTAATCTCGGGGGACCGACTTTAATCTTGGAAACTCGACTTTTATGTAGTGCGCCCGACTTTAATCTCGAGCGCTCGCCTTTAATTTCAGGCGCCCGACTTTAATCTCGAAGGACCGGTTTTAATCTCAGACGCCCCACTTTAATCTCGGGGGACCGACTTTAATCTTGGAAACTCGACTTTAATTTCAGGCGCCCGACTTTAATCTCGAGTGACCGGCTTTAATCTCGGGCGCCCCACTTTAATCTCGGGGGACCGACTATATTCTCGGGCGCCCGACTTTAAAGTCGGGATTCCAAAAAAAAAATTGGTTGTGGCACTTCGTGATAAAGCGACATTTTGTGTAATTAAAAAAAGACAAATAATGCATTTAGTTTTAGTCAGAACGAATGCGATTTTATAAATTACACGATACTAGTGCCGGGAGAAAAGAATTTAACATTTTATCGAATCCGTTTTATTTGCATTATTTCCAGTTTATTTTTTAATTCTTCGTGCCTCCCAACTCTACCATTAACAATCTATTTCGTACCTAATGAACTGCACGAACAATAAATTCAATGGAAACTTTTGGATCGTCGAAAATATAATGGAAATTCTGTGCATTGAGCTCGATTCGTTAATGAAATAATTGTGTTTGAAAATATTTCGGCAATGCTAACATAAATTTTAATTACTCCCAAACAACACGCGAAGAACGAAATATAGAAAAAAAAAATTCATTTCGGGATGATTACGATTTTTGACAATAAAGTACTAGTACGATAAGCAGGGCCGTAACTAGGCCCTGCCAGAGCTGGCCCACGTCTACGAGAAGGGGCGCAAATGTCATAATTAGCATTTAAATTTTTTTTTTTTTTTAAGAAAATAGTCGCAAAAATAGTAGACCTATCGTGTGGGCCGCGGACGGCCCGCACTGCGACTATTAGAAGGGGAAGGGATTATAGAAAGAAAATGATTGTGGACACGCTTTTTAAAAAGTTGCACGTCATAGTTCTCTGGAAAAACTGATTTTGGAAGCTTATTCCATTCCGTAGCAGCCCTATAAAAGAAGGATTCTTGATGAAGATTGGCCCTTGTGGTGTCAATCTTGAGAGTAAATGGGTGAGACTGATCAGCGTGCCGAGTTCTTCGGCCGAATGTGGCCAATGGTGGTACAAGAGTTTTTATTTCTCTGGAGCATCTGCCATGGAAATATCTGTAGAGCAATGACTGGTTCTTTGCCGGATGTACGTATTTCTTACGCGATCTTGGGTTCGAATTCCAAGCATATCTCTCTCCATTTTTCTCTAAGCAACCTCCAATCTATGTACGGTGTTCTTTGTCAGTGTAAGCGTCAACTCCCCCTCATCCTTCTCAGCGAGAGCACGGCGTCATCTCCACGAGATTAAGACAGCAGGTCAATTCTCTCTCATCCTTCTCAGCGAGAGCACGGCTTCATCTCCACAGGGTTAAGACAGCAGGTCAATTCCCCCTCATCCTTCTCAGCGAGAGCACGGCGTCATCTCCACGAGATTAAGACAGCAGGTCAATTCTCTCTCATCCTTCTCAGCGAGAGCACGGCGTCATCTCCACGGGGTTGGGACAGCAGGTCAATTCCCCCTCATCCTTCTCAGCGAGGGTACGTCGAGATCCCCCAGAAGTTCAGGTCAAGCCACCCACACTTCATCACCTCCTCTCATCGCTTGGCCCCGCTTACAGAAAACATTTTTAATTTCGACGCACACGATATTAAGAATTCTTGAAGAGTTTCTGAAAGTTTCAAGTTTGAGGTATCTATCAGGATATTAAATGCGTTTAAAATGGAAACTTTCGATTCAATTAAATGAAAAGTTTTTGATTAGTTCCTGTCTAATACGAAATATTAAAATTTTATATTAAATCAGTATCGATTCATAGCTTTTTCGCTATTATTTAACTAAAATCTCCAGTATTTTCCAAAAATGGTTTGCAATATTATAAATTTTCGCGGTATATTCTTGTTAGCTCTTAACCACTGTTTTAAAGTATAAATATAGTATATATATATATATATATATATATATATATATAATAGTATATAATATAAATACACAACTATGGCAGTAAAGTAAAAAATGTTTTAGAGCACATGTTTGTTGACCACACGGCCACATTTACAGAAAAAAACTTAGTTTCACCAAGACAATGCGCCGGCTCACACCTCAGCGGTTGTAATGGCGAATATCCACGAATTGCGGTTTGAACTGCTTGACCACCCTCCATACTCACCAGATCTAGCCACAAGCGACTTTTTTTTGTTTTCTCGCTCGCAGGATAGAGATTTTCGTCAAATAAGGCTCTCACATTCGTATTTGGACGAGTTTAAGAGATAGGAGCATTGCTGGGAGAAGTAAGTAGACTAACAAAGGAACTATGTGGAAAAATAAAAAAAAATTAAAGAATAGAAGTCTTATATTTGTTGGATTGGAAACTTTTGTGACCACCTCCGTATACTAAGTTCTAATAAAATAATAAACTCTTATGACGAATTATATGGTAAAAAATTATATTTTAATTTTATAAAGAAAACCATCATGAGCTTTGTACTGCATAATTAATTTATCTATCTACTAAATTGACCAAGCCGCAGTTTTTAATATGTAACAAGTACCTTTGAAGGACAAGTGTTTGTGCGGACGCATAAATAATAAGGTCCTTTGCCGACCGCTTTTTCCAAGTCCTATTGCATCAATTCCTGGGTGAATTTTTAATATTTTGACAGAGATATATCCATCTCACCAAAATTGTTTACGACTGCGTTAGAAGATATGTTTAAGAAAATTGATTGAGACACCAAACGGATACAGATAAATGGAGACAAAATCAGCAGGATCTGCAGGAAATGATAAGAGAGCTAAATCGGAATTCAAAGAACGTAGGTCTTAAAATAAACACCGAAAAAACTAAATACATGACAAACGAAAATAACAAACAGAATATAAACATCAAAATCAATAACACAAAGCTAGAACGAACAGACTCATATATCTACTTAGGTCAAAGAGTGGAGTTATCAAAAGGTATTTTAAAAGCAGATTTATCTCGAAGGATATCATTAGCATGGTCAACTTATGGAAGGCTTAGATATGTCTTTTATTCAGATCTCCCAAACACTCTCAAAGCACGAATCGTTGATCAGTATCAGTATCTTTGATCAGAGACATGGCGATTAACTTTGAGATTATTTATAGATTACAAACTGCACAACGAGCAATGGAAAGGAGAATGATAGGTGTAACTCTCCTAGACCGAATAAACAACGAAGAAATTCGGCGTAGATCTAAATTGACAGATGTCGTGAAACGCCTATGTAAATTGCGATGGAGTTGGGCAGGCCATATAGCTAGGATGGAGGACTCTCGTTGGACACGTAGAGTAATAGAGTGGAGACCGTGGATTAGTAAGAGAAACAGGGGACGACCCCAGACCAGATGGACAGACGATGTCAAAAGACTGATTGGAGATAGCTGGATGAGGCGAGCACAAGACCGAGAGAAGTGGCAACTATTAGGGGAGGCGTATGTCCGACGATGGACGACTAGCTGACAATGATGATGATATCTGTTTTTTATGCACGTCTTGTATAATAAAGTTGTTTTCTCACTACCGTGCAGAAAGCGTCACTTTCGGCCGCTTTTCGCCTACAGTGGGAAGAAAATAAATAGTATATTACACACCTAGGGCACACCTAGAAATGTCTCAGAGCACATGTTTGTTGACCGAGGCGAAGCCGAGATCATCGCCTACAGCGTACAGCGTTGCCAAGTATGTATACTTGGTCGCTGGTACGTATACTTATTTATAAATTGAATTTTTTTGAGTTGAACTTTACACGGTTATTTATTAACAACTAGCTGGTCAATAATTTTTTTTTTATTAATTTTAAGCTAAAAACAAAAACATTAAAAGGCTGTTAGTTGCATAAAAGTTTCTGACAGTTTTTTTTCTATAACTAATCAACTGGTACAGAAATACAGCGAGCGTATTCTTTCCATGTTAATTATCCAATTTTAAATGGTGTTTTTCTCGGGTTAGAGGAGGTCAATTGATTTCAAATTTTAAGAGTAATTGTATTATCATGTCGTTAAGAAGTATACAAAAATTTAGAATTTTCTGACGGTATGCCTACACCATGACAACTACCTTAACTTAAATAATATCGTGCTGTTCACGTACAAGTAATTTATTTTTTAAACTAAAAGCTTTATTTATAAAGTGATTATTAAATTTGTTAGCAAGCTCATGAGCATTCGTCGCGAAAGTAAAATCTTGCTTTTCTTTTTGTTTGCATAATTTACTTCTCATACATTGTGCGCATCTTATTGTCCGAGTTTATAGCTTAAATAAGAGCTTCATTATAACTTCTTTTCAGACTTACAAAATACTGTCCAGCCAACAGGATTTAATAGTTTGATGATAATTTAAAATGAAGGAAAGAGTGGTGCAACGTCTTCAAAGCACCTAGGCACCATTGGGCCTCTTGTGCGCCCCTCCTGAAGGGAGTCGTGTCTTTTGACAGTGGAATATCGTTCAGTTAAGAAGAGTTAATTGTATTAGGAGTGGAGAAAAATTTAAAACCTGTTTAAGTGCTTTAAAAATGATCCGAAAAACCGGTCCTGGATTCTTCTTTAAGTGGATTTTGTTAAACAGGTAGTTCTTATTTTATAGGTCTCACCTTATTATCCTCAACGAGTAACGCTTTTACGAAAAGTACTGGTAACTCTGTAAACTTTTTGTTTTACTTTGTGAAGCGCGGTGTCACTGGTAGTTTGCTTAAAGTATTACCAAAAGAGAAGCTACCGAGCGTTTATAATGTCCTTTAATAAAACGTCAATCAGACGAGAAAAACTGTCTACAAAATTTTTAATGGGAGTTACGAAGAATTATATTTCGTTACGGCTACTCTTGTTAATTTTTATTAAAAAACGATAATTGAAACTCTAAGCATCTTGGGAATTATTTTATATTTTATTGTTCAATAAAAACCAGTTTAAAAAAGGCAGTTTTGCATTGAAGTATAAGAAAAAATTACAAATCACAAATATCAGTTCTCAGGTGGTCTGGGTGCGACCCGAGAGGTCCACACGACTAACTTTCCAGTGGAACAGGCTTGTTCTAATTAACTTTAATAAAAAAAACATATCAACAACGTTAGATAAAGTTGAAGTAAGTTTTTACTGTGACATGTAAAGCGCCAGCACGTTTATCATCACTTCCTACTGAAAAGTTTTGCAAAAAATTCCTGTATGACATAAAACTTAAAAAACGATTTCAAATTGTTTATAAAAAATTATAATTGTCATTAACAATATTCTGTTTATGTCAACCGTATTCTTTCAAACTTTTTCTTATCATTTCATAAGCGATTTTTTTTTATTGTTTATAATTATGATCAATAATCATTTGTTGGTAACAATATTCAATTGTTATAAACAATGCTTGATTATTACTAATAAAATTTTTTCACTGTTATAGCGTCTTCAATGCTATTCTCTCAACACTGAGGCAAGTTTAAAATTCTCCAATTCCTACCTATTGTAAAAGGCTTTTGCGGCCATCGTTTATTGGTGAATGTTTTTTCGGATTTTTTGGCCGTCGTAGGTCTGATACTCGACGTTTCGCCATCTCGAGTGGATGGCATCTTCTGGAGATATGTCTGCTTTACAATGGAAATAGAGAACAACAAAGAATTGGCATTTCTCGATGTCCTGATTGTGAGGAATAAGAGACAACTAGGACATACCGTATACAGAAAACCCACCCACACAGATCGTTATCTACACAATTCATTCAACCACAACGAACAGGTGTTATAAGAACTTTGGTAAAAAGAGCAATTGGAATCTGTGAACCAAAACATTTAAATAAAGAACTGAATCACCTTAAGAACGCACTTATATCAAATGGATATAACGTAAAATGTATATATATATATATATATATATATATATATATATATATATATATATATATATATATATATATATATATATATTTATATAAATGTATAAGTCGATAGCCTAGCACTAGAGGAGACATAAGCGATAAACTAAGTAGTCGTGAAGTCACTTTTAATGCGTTTTTACCCTACATTCCTAGAGTGAAAGATAGGATCGGCCGGATTCTGGGAGAATATAACATTAAAACTATCTTTATGCCATCTAAGAAGATCGAAAACTATCTGAAATATGCCAAGGATAAAAGAGCCCCACTGAGTTCTGCAGGTGTTTATCGTATTCCATGCACTTGTGAAAGTATCTACATTGGAACAACTAAACGGTCCATTAACACCAGGATCAAAGAACACAAAGTCAACCGCCGTCTTGGACATACAGAAAAATCTGCTGTCGCGGAGCATACATATAATAATAATGATCACAGAATTAAATTCGAGGACACCCAAGTTTTGTGCACCACATCTGCATATTACCCGAGGCTTTATAGAGAAGCGATTGAAATACATAAAAAACCAGCAAAACTTTAATAAATCAAAGAAAACATTTAAAATTAATAGAATATCGGTACCTGTAATTAAAAATACAACGCTGCTTCCTTACAAAAATAACAAGAATAAATATCCAGAACGTGACCAATTTCTGAACAGCCCTAAAATATGTCCCGCCCACCAAAACGTATACAACCTGCGATCTTAACATACAAATGTCACAAACCGTCAGCCTTAAGAAAGCAGACATATCTCCAGAAGATGCCATTCATTCTAGATGGCGAAACGTCGAGTATTTACTCAGACCTACGACGGCTAAAAACCCGAAAAACCATTCACCAATCTCCAATTTCTATTTTTGTTTTCTAAAACTATATTTTTTTATGAAATATTAGCATCATATTTTTCATACAAATATTCCTAACATGCAATAATCATATTATTCAAAAGATCTTAAAATTCTGTATTGTAAATAGCAAAATTCAGGTAGTTTACCATTTTTTCAGTTTTTTTATTCTCCATAAAAAACAGCTCGACCGATTTTGCAAAAAATCTAATTAGTTTTAAGTTGCGTAATTATGCGTCGAATGCAATTGGTCCTACGTCGATAATATTTTTTGTTCTCGAGATAATCGAGACGAAAAATAATTCCGAACGCACATACGAACATACGCACATACGTACATACACACACATAGACTTCCACTTAAAAACTATTGTATTCGACTCTGGGGACCTTGAAATGTGAAGATATGTCAAAATTCGCAAAATCGGACCCATTATTGTAACTTCCCACTGGTAAGTTAAATATGACGAAATTTTTTATTAATAAATTCTCAAATTAAATAATCCTGCCTCCACTATAGTACAAAGTATCTAATTAATAACTACTTTTATGATACCATAAAATTACTATGTTTAATGCATTTGCAAGGTCGGTTATGAATTACATCAAGCTCGTTTGATCTACGCTGAAAACTAGTGCTGGTTAAAATTCAGTAAACGAGCTGTAAACTATGTGGAAACTTACGAGTCAGACAGATTTGCTTTTATGAAATCCTACTACGTACACTTTACGGCCAGGATCATTCGCAACATTATATTTCAATGTGAAATGCCGAGAAATAATTAAACTGGAATTCGTACCGAATCGTAAATTACAATTTCCAGATCTTTATAACATGGAAAAGTATCTAAAGGAAAGTCTGATTGTACAGGGTGAGGGAAACTCGAAGTCTCAGCTTTATTACAGGAAAAGAAACGACGATAAAAAATATCTTAAAAGATTTTCTTAAATGGGATTGAGTATTTTTAGACTAATTTACATATTTCTCCATATTTGCAAACTGAAGTAATGACGTCATCGATTTTTTCGCAGAAACACACCTATATTTTGGCATATTTAAAAAGAGCCAATTTTTCTAAACAAATTTTTTAAAGAAAAAGATTCGCTATCTTTTTTCTTTTTAAAATTATAACATGTCAGAAGTAAAACTTCTTTGCAAGATTAATAAAAAGATACAATGTATAAATAATAAATTATTTATTATTGTCCGGTGAGAAATTAAAAAAAAATAGTTTATAAATATATTTTGATTTTTAAAATATAGGTTATGTTATATGATTGCTCAATATTAACAATTTAATAGTCAAAATTATTTAATTTTTTAATTTTACTTATTAAAAATCTACTCAGCGATATATTAGCTTTTTCACAGATTTGGCTATTGTTTTGGGCAACAAGGTGGTTTATTTGAACCTTTATAACTGTTACATTTCGACTTTGTTTTATTTGTCGACGTCCAAGAGTCGATCACAATTAGGGTGCATATTAATGAGCCGCTTTGTTATGCCGGCCTCCGCGATCCGACTGGCAAATTACTTAGACGATTGCTAATCAAATCCCACACATATTTAATTGGTGGAAAGTATGGTGAGTGATAAGGCCATGAAAGCAGGGTCACTTTATTTTCCGTATAAACCTTGTGTATAAACCTGCTTTTATTAATAGAACTAGAGGTGACCTGCAACCCTATGTTATAGCATCATCCTCCACACGTAATTGTCTTACTCAACAAGACACGATTTCATTTACCTTCCACATTGATCTGTTGTTACACCACTTAAGCCAAGCAGCATAATTAAGTTGAGCAGCACGATGTCAAGGTGCCAGTAGAATACATAAAAATGGTCCATACGAAAAAAGCTCAACAGTGCATATTCTGTAATATATTGATGCTATTGAGATTCTTTGTTATAAAACTCGACGAACACAATCACCGTTGATAGCCGGTAACTATAAAACAACCACCAAAAACCGGCTAAAAGAGAATAGGAAAATCCATGGAAGCCATCGACAGCAGCGAAGAACATCCGACAGGAAAAAACAGCTGACAGGAAAAACGACCAGTCAAGGGAGCCGTTTACAGCGACGATAAAAAACATGCAGGAAAAAGTCTCCAGTAGTCAAAAAGACGTCCCCAGTCAAAAAGACTCCAAAGAATACGCCACCAGGAAAAAAGGTCATTTACTAAAATAAATAAATTGTCACTAAGTATGATTTTCGGTTAATATCTAACATTAACGACGAAAGTCTCCGGCTTAAAATATATTAATAAATTATAAATCATCCAAGTCGTTAATATTAAATTACATTTAATAGCGAGATCAAATACAAAAATGTAAAACTATTCTTACCATTTTCATTGTACACTATAAAATAAGTACACTACAAATTTACTCGACCTTTTTAACTACTAAATGAAAAGATTTAAGTGACGATGGTTCTTTTAATATTTTATTCTTATCAGCGCTAGTACAGAACACTTGGTAGGGCAGCTTGATACCAAGAAAAGGCTTTGAAAAATTCTCAATAAAAATAAAAGAAAAAATTTCTGTTACAGTACGCGTATTGCCTTTAAAAAACAAATATTTAATGATAGCTCAATACTCTTTTTTCCCATTTCCGATTGTCAAACAACAACTGCGCCTACAAAAAAGGCTGAAATTTTAGTGAGTACCCCTTCAAAAGATGCGCAACCACATTACCTAGCTTTTGTTTTGTTAGCTTTCAAGTCATATTAGCGTTATCTGAAGAGGAGTTGCAGGCGATGGTTAATGTTATGCATGATGCCCTGAAAATCAAAGGGATGAAAATAAATTTGAGCAAAACGAAAGTAATGGTTTTTGAAAGAGAAGAAAGCATGACAAACTGTGGAGTTTCGATTGAGGGAGAAAGAGTGGAACAAGTAAATGAATTCGTGTACTTGGGTTCAAAGTTTACTAGAGATGGAAAGTATGACAGTGACATTGAGCGAAGAGTGTTGGCAGGAAAACAAATGAATGGGGCACTGCATAGCTTTATGAATAGTCAGAAAGTGTCAAAAAAGGCGCGTCTGGCGGCGCATAGAGGTGTGATGGTTCCTACACTTATGTATGGTAGTGAATGTTGGGTTTGGCAAAAGAAGCATAAAAATAGGATTAATGCTGCAGAGATGAGTAGTCTCAAAAGTATAGCCGGAGTGACTCGGTTGGATAAAATTAAGAATAGTGAGATAAGAGAAAGCTGTGGTGTAAAAGAAAATGTGGTCATAACGATAGATAAAGGAATGCTTAGATGGTTTGGACACGTAGAAAGGATGGATGAAGGAAGATTGACAAAACAAATTTATAAGGCAAGTGTAAATGGACAAGACGGTAGAGGTCGACCTCGGCGAACATATCTCGATCAGATCAACATTGTTTTGAAAAAAGGCTAGGTCAAGAGTACCAATAACCGACAAGCATGTATGATGAAAGTAGAGTAAGCAAAAGATGTGTGTAAGAACCGTAGCGGAAGTGGTTTCTGCCTACCCCTATGGGAAAAAGGCGTGACTTTATGTATGTTGACGAGTGCTGCCATCTTCACGTTAAAGTCGGGCACTTTTCAGATCATCCTCGTGGATACTGTGGACCAAACAGAGTTTTAATCCTAAAATTTGGACAAATAAGACTTTCAAATCAAAATTGTGAGAACTCTTTAACATTCGTACGTTCAAACTAATACACATATTCATGTGGACGCCTACCCTGTAATAATTATAACCGTTACCTAAAATTGTTTATTACTTTTCTCGTATAAACACGCAAATATTGTGGAATAACAGAGATAATTAAAATCCTATTACGAATACAAAATGTAATGTGGTCAGTTTATTTTAAATTTCAAAACGGCTAGATAGTTAGGACTTGGTTAAGCGGACTTTTGAACACAAACAAAATTAGAATAGCTTCGAAACTTGTTGATAATGTACCTAGCAGTTAAATCCTACCTGGGGCCGTTCGCTTAACACTTAATACATACAGGACGAGCACCGGTGAATGTGGGTAAGGATTAGCCATCGGCGATATGCATAGTAAGCAAATTCATGCAAAGTGCAAGTGCTCTTAGATACACTAAGGCTCTGCCTCCTCTAGCGATTTCTAGCTGCGCCGTTAAACTGCTGTCGCAGAAAAAACAGGATGCACAAAATGCCATAAATAATTTGTAAAATAAATAAACTACACTAAAAGTATCTAATAATTATAAAAAGTTTAAAATCGTGAAATAAATCTTAACACAACAAATTAATTTACTACTACTACTACTACTACTACAAACCTAAAATTTTATGTTTTTGGCAAGCAATAACAAAAATAAAAAAATATAAATATTGTCTCTCTCTTCTCTTCTAGCCGTTTTCTATCCTTTGGATATAAGCCTCTTTATATTTTTCCAGTTTTCTTTGTTTTGTGCCACTTGGTACCAGTTAAGTCCGGCTGTTCTTTTGATGTCATCATACCATATTTGCTGTGGTCTGCCGGTGCTTCTTTTCTCCCCCAAGGTCTCCATCTTGTTGTTTTTCCGCTCCAATTGGTTGTATTTTGGGCAACATGTCCGGCCCAATCCCATTTAAGACCACCTATTCGCCTCTCTATATCTTCGACCCTGGTTTTATTTCTTATCCACTCATTGGTTTTATGATCTTTAAGCGTTATTCCTAGCATTTTTCGTTCTATTGCCCTTTGGTGACTCTTTAATTTATTTAGGATTTTCTTTGTTAGAACCCATGTTTCGCATCCGTAGGTTGTTACCGGGAGAATGCATTCCATGTAAACCTTGGTTTTTAGTTAGAGGGGTTGGTTGGAGTTGAAGACGTGTCGCAACTTCCCGTAGGCATATTGTATTGGGTGATAAACATTTATTGTTGCGCTCTGCTTCAAATCGAAATTTCAGTGAAAAATAAACATTCAAAGCTATATTTTATATCAAAGTTCAGCTGGAAAAATTGTGTTTAAACTTAAAAAATTAAAAGTAAAATATGTGTATAACCAAGAAATCAGTGCACTTATGTAACTACCATCATTAACCCGAGAACGCTCGCGCCTAAAAAGTTACGTTGGTGCTCGCGGCTGGTCGTTTTGACCGACTGGGAAATCATTATATTTATCAGTATGCGTGTTGTTTGAAAAAGTGGGGCCATAAAGAGGACCTTATACTCGTAAATGACAAAGCCACACATGTGGCTAATTTGTGGAAACTAAAAATTTGATTTAATATGGTGATCCTGACACGGAAATACAATATATGAATTATTGCTCGCACATTTGTGGTTCAGCACCAAGGCATTCTCTTCGTCTTCTAGATTCCATTCAGAAAAGAGCCATTCGCTTGATAAACAGCTCAACTCTCACAGATACCCTTCACCCTCTAGAACATAGAAGAAGAGTTGCAGACCAGTCATTGCTCTACAGATATTTCCATGGCAGATGCTCCAGAGAAATAAAAACTCTTGTACCACCATTGGCCACATTCGGCTGAAGAACTCGGCACGCTGATCAGACTGATCACCCATTTACTCTCAAGATTGACACTACAAGGACCAATCTTCATCAAGAATCCTTCTTTTAGAGGGCTGCTACGGAATGGAATAAGCTTCCAAAATCAGTTTTTTCAGAGAACTTTGACCTGCAACTTTTTAAAAATCGTGGCCACAATCATTTCCTTTCTATAATCCCTTCCCCTTCTAATAGTCGCAGTGCGGGCCGTCCGAGGCCCACACGATAGGTCTACCCTTTTTGCGACTATTTTCATAAAAAAAAAAAAAATGTGGGAGGGTAAAAAATATATGATTGGCGGCAAATCGACCGGCGTTCGAGCGTTCTCGGGTTAAGATTGCTAGTTATGAGGTAAGAGTTTTTATTCTTAGATAGTCAATGGCCAGCGTCGACTAGGGCGAGCAACTCTATAAGATTTCGTCAACTACATCAACTCCACATTTACTGAAGTTGTAGAAAGAGATCATTTCTGGAAGCTTCTTTTTGTTGTCTTGAACTATATCATTATAATGGTGTAAAAATGACAAAAGTATTGTGACTTTTCCTTTCTTTGGAAAATAGGACAGAAGTGTTAAATCTTTTTGGAATCTAAACTGACTTGAATATAGTTCTTTAATGCGAGTTTCTAGAAATTCTGAAAGAATATGTGGCTTATTTTTTCGATCCCACTGCCGTCAGTTTGTGCTTCAGTGGAGGTCCTAAAAAAGATCAACACTGGTGTACCAGTTGTCACATGTTATGTTTCTCCTTGTTCCTGACACTGGTGCAACCAATCGGTCAACGATATCTTTTGGACTGTTACTACATCTAAATGGACCCTCCGGTTGTTGACCTACATATACCTCCATATTCACCAAGAAGGAATTGCGGGCGTCGACCAAGGCTTAAACTCTTATATGGGCCAGTTTATCAATTTTCAATCACTCAAGACGGTTGTTTTTATTATCGAAGCGTAAAAAAAAGTCATAACTTAAATCTCATTTGGATTATCGTACATTCGAATATATCCCCATCCCGGTACCGTCAGTGTTTCCAAAATTCATGCAAGTTTCTGTGATTATTTTTGAAAACACCAGCTAAATAAAGAAGACCGTAGAAATACGAATTTCTACGGTAAATTAAAGATATATAATACGAGGGCAGTTTGATAAGTCAGTGACTTTTTGAATTTTCCGCGCACTTACTCCAAATGCAACAGTGCTGCCGTCAACTATAATCTATCAGTGGGCAACTTTCTAATTTTTAGCAAGCTACGTCGTGCAGTTGGTGTTTGATAGCCGTTTAAAGCAGACAACCTCGTGAATTTTTACGAAAATGGAAAAAAGTGAATTTCCTGTGCTGATTAAGCATTACTTTTTACGTAAAAAATCCATCACTGAAACTAAGGAAAGACTTGATAAATACTACGAGGACTCGGCACCATCAATTTCAATGGTTAAGAAGTGGTTTACAGAGTTCCGTTGTGGTCGCGTACCAGCACTAGTGACGCCGAACGTCCAAGTCGCCCAAAAGAAGTGATCACGCCGGAAATCGTCGATAAAATCCATGAAATGATATTGGATGATCGGAGAATGAAAGTGCGTGAGTTGGCTCATGCTGTAGGTGTATCTCAACTGAACTGGTACATAATATTTTACACGAATATTTGGACATGAAAAAACTCTCTGCGAGATGGGTGCCGCGATTGCTCACACTCGACCATTAGCGCAATCGTGTGACCACTTCAAAAGAGTGTTTAGCGATGTTCAGCCGTAATCCGGACGAATTTTTGCGCCGTTTTGTTACTGTGGATGAAACATGGATCCATCACAACACGCCAGAGACCAAGGAACAATCGAAACAGTGGGTTGCTCGGGGTGAACGTGGACCAAAGAAGGCGAAACAGAGTCTGTCAGCCAACAAGGTCATGGCCGCAGTTTTTTGGGATGTACGCGGTGTCATTCACATCGATTACCTCAAGAAAGGTAAAACGATTACCGGCGAATATTATTCAAAGCTTTTGAACAGATTCGACGTTGATTTCAAGCAAAAACGGCCGCATTTGGCGAAAAAGAAAGTGCTGTTTCATCAAGACAATGCACGTGTGCACACTTGTCTAGTCACGATGGCCAAAATCCACGAATGGGGATACGAACTGCTACCCCATCCAGCATATTCTCCAGATTTAGCCCCCTGCGACTACTTTCTGTTTCCAAACCTAAAGAAATGGCAGGGCGGTAAGAGATTTAAGTCGAATGAAGAAGTCATTACCGAAACAAACGCGTATTTTGAGAGCTTTGAAAAAACCTATTATTTGTAGGGAATAAAAAAATTAGAAAAACGCTGGACTAAATGTATCGAGCTAAAAGGTGATTATGTAGAAAAATAAAATGTTTATTTGTGGAAAAAAATTTGTTTTATTCAAAAAGTCACTGACTTATCAAACCGCCCTCGTATATACACACAACTACTGATATTGGGGCTTGCAGCAATGTCAGTGAGATATTTTTTTTATATTAATCCAAGCTTTCGGAAACGTTTATTTCCATCATCAGCGAGACTACAAAATTGAAGTTGTAATTGGTAAAATGTAACAGTTTAAAAATTTAAAAAACCAAAAAATCTCGGAGAATGTTTAACTAAGGTGTAAAGAAATGTTACGAATATTTTTTCTAAATTTACTATAGAATTGTACAGGGTAAAAAAAATTTGTGTGCCATTTAAAAAAAAATAGTTTTTAGCATTTTTTATAACCCAAAATTTTATTTCACCTTGTAAAACAAAAATTAAAATATTTTTCTGGAATAACATTGAGCTTTTTACTAGTAATAGATGTAGATTGTAAAAATTGACTAATTATAATTTATCACGAAATAAATTGAATTTTAAAATAACAGTAAAACGTCAATTTTTTACCAAAATAATAATTATTTCGAAAACCAATAAATTAAGGTATAGTATCTTGTTATAAAAAGTTATTTATAATTAAGTTAGCAATTCAAAAAGTTAAAAATATTCGGGGGTTTTATTTAAAATATTTAAAATAACGAAGTTGACGTCAACATCCGGTTCAACCGTAAGTCGCCGAAAGTTGAGCATATTTTCATTCGATAGACCAATGCGGAAAATCCTTTATTTTAAATTTTCAGATTTCTTTTCTGACTATTTTTGCCATAACGTCTAATGTGTCATCGAGAAAAATCACCCTGTGTTAAGGAGGTTAAAAATTAAAAGCATTTCAATTATGAGATAAATTTTGCGACGAATGTATTTTCAAAATGAATTTTATTGAAAGTTCGAACGAGAAGTAAACGACGCAAACATCGAACTTAAATGTCACACCTTGTACAACAATTCAATATATTTGATTCCGTTTTATGATGTTTGTTTTACGCCATTAATCAAATTACAAATTCAGCAATAGAACGCATTAAAATAATTTGTAAATTTATTTTCACGCCGACAGCATCAACCGACAAATATTGTATTTATTTATTGCGGGAAAAAATTAATGAATATTCCGCAATTGCTCCACATTGAGCTCGCCAAATGTACAGAAATTTATTATCTACGACTGTCAAAGGCAAAACGCTAATTTCTATGACCAGCGGATGATTTGTATTTATTAAATATCCATTTATATTTTAATTAACTAATAAATGAATCTGCATAGTTCGTTCATTTTAAAATCATACCATTTTTTGGATCAATTTATTCGAAATGTTTTGTTTTTATTTTATGTTGTCTATTTATATCAATTTTGACCAACGTGTTGGGTATTGGTAAATTCGGTCCCGGTAGGTAGCAGATAATTTTTTTTTTTTATGTTCTGGTTTATGTTCAGAGAACATCGTGGGAACCAAGGGAAAGAAGGTAGGAGTTGGTGTTCTTCTTAAATTTCTGGAGGTTGTATGCCTCGGGGAACACCTCCCTAGGCAATGAGTTCCAAAGCCTCGCAATTCGTTGGATGAATGAGTCTTTGGAAAGTGATGTTCTGCAGGTCTCCAAAGTGACCACGAAGGGGTGTGATGACTGAACTTGACGGGTTAATCTCGAAGAGACTGCCAAAGGAGGAACGATTGTTGATATTTCAGAAGAGCATCGCCCATGAAAATATCGAGAAAATAGAGACAAATCGCCAACTTTTCTACGGTGTTCCAGACAAGTGAGCGAGTTTGTAAGCGAGGCATCACCGACGAGACGAATTGCCCTTTTTTGGACAGAATCCAGTAGCTTCAGGATATGTTTAGGTGCTGCACTCCAAATATGGGAACAGTACTCCAGTACAGTACTCAAATAAAACTATTTTTACCCTTTTCTTGGTATGTAAATTCCCTCCCAATCATTTTTATTAAATTTTTGGGTGTTTAATCTATTTTCGTAGCAAAAAGTAGGTAATTAGGTAAGGTTAGGTTACATTGGGGATTACATATAAACTTTTAAATAGGTAGAAATATCTGAAATGGGTTGAAATTCTAGGATAGTTCACAAATTGTTGTCCCTAACATAGTTGGCGTGTTCTCGATGTTTTCATCCAAGTTTTGCACAAAAGAAGAATATTTTCAAAATATGTTTCCGCATAAATACAAGCAGCTGCAAGAACCACATGAAATCCAGATTTCCGAATTGATCTTACATTCTCCTTTAAAGCAAATTTTGACAGCTCAATCTTATAAAAATTAGGGTTATGGTACTACTTACTTCTACCGTCTCACTGCCAATTATTTCTTTGGTTTATTTTGCAGTTGGAAATTTATAAAATTTACATTCATTTTTTGCGCTTGTATATTTGCATCTGCGGTGGCTGTTTTTACCCATTTTTTAAAAATTACAACAAAATTAATAATCTGACGTTTATTTTTTAACATTAAAAATATATATATAAATATATATATATATATATATATATATATATATATATATATATATTATATATATATATATATATATATATATATATATATATATATATATATATATATATATATATATATATATATATATATATCCATCGGTTTAGAACGTACGACGACGTTGTCCGATATCTAGACGCCATTTTCTTCGATCTTCCCATTGACCCTCCTGTAGGTTTTTAAACTCATGGCTTTCTTTATCCCCTCGCTCCATGTTATTTTGGGTCTTCCTCTTTTCTTTTTGTGATGAGGAATCCATTCCTTTGTTTGTTTTGGTAATCTATAGTCCGCCAAACGCTGCACATGTCTATACCAAGAGAGTTGTCTTTGTTCGATATCCTTAATGATCGTATCCTTCAGTCCCATTCTTTGTCGGATGTCTTCGTTTCTCACCCTATCTGCACGGAAAATTCTTGCTGCTCGTCTAAGTGCATCCATTTCTGTAGCTTCTAGCATTCTTTTATTCCTTTCGGTCATTCTCCATGTTTCTGAACCATAGAGTAGGCTACTTTTAATTATTGTGTTGTATATGTTGTATTTTCTCTGTCTGGTTATTTCTTTACTCAAAAGAATTCCATTTAAACATCCAATTGCCTCCTTGCCTGTATTATACTTGCTCTTATTTCTTTCTCATCTTTTCCTGTTTTATTGAATGTTATTCCTAAATATTTGTAGTCGTCACATGCTTCTACAATATCTAAGTTGTTAAGTTGTAAGTTCTGGTTTTCCGTCCCAACGCTAAGGTATCTAGTTTTTTGGATGTTCATAGTGAGGCCCCATTCCTCATAAGTTTATTTTAGTTTGCGGCTCAGGTATTCGAGGTCTTCTCTGTCTCCTGCCATAACTACCTGGTCATCTGCAAATTGTAAGCTGTATATTGTACAATTTTCTAGTGGTACTGCCATTCCTGAACATTTTCTCTTCCATTTTGTGAGTGCTTCTTTAATGTACCCTAATGCACCCTTGTCGGAGGCCTTTTGTTGTATTAAAGGGTTCTGATAGTTTCTTACCGATTTTAATCCTAGAGACAGAATAAGCGTAGAGATTTTTCACTGATGTTATTAGTGTCTGATTTATATTACTATGGTGTAGTGTTTCCCAGAGTAGGCACGTGGGTATATTGTCATATGCTTTTGTACGATTGATAAATAGCATGTGTGTTTCTAGGTTCACTGCCGATCTCTTTTCTATTATTTGTTTTATGGTAAACACGTTATAACTGCTAGATCTTCTGCTTCTAAAACCACCTTATTTTTCCTCTTCTACATATTCTGCCTCTATTAAATCTTTAAGTATTCGTCCATTAAAAATACCGTCCTTTATTGCCCAAGTTACCCACTGCGTGCGCTGGTGTCCACTCTGGCTTCCTGTACCTTGATTTCGCTCGGAGCGAATAGTAACAAATACGGTAACATAAAACCTACTTTTTAATACTACTTTTTAACCCTATGAATGATATGTCATTTGCTGTACCCCGTGCACGTTACGAGTCTCAAGCAGTAACGTCACATGTACGTCACCCTTTTGTCCCAAAATTAAAAAAGCGTTTTCGTACGAACGTATCTGCTTTCTTTAACCCATAAAATATTAAAATGTTCGGTACATCTTGTGAATAATAATCCATATTTAAATGGAATACCAATTCCTGCAAATCTTTTTGTTTTATTTTAAAAAAGAATCAATTGGGTCGACCGTCGCTGATGCTGAATGAACAAAAACGATGGAAAGAGCTTTCGTCAAAAATTTCATTATCAACTCTCCATTATAATGTCGCTTCCTCTTTGTCATTAAATATTGACCTTTCGAACAAAAGCCGTCTACTCGGGCGTAGTTGTGATAATATTTAATGAACATTTTTTTTATTTATTAAACCAATAATTTTCAGGGGATATTACTGGCAGGATATTCCTCCAAAGTCGTAAGGAAAAAGTGTACGAAAGTTTTCTACTTCCAATTCCATCTTTTTAATGATTCATCGGGTTTCAAAACTTCCTAGTAGCAAATGAACTGATTTGTTGAAACGACAGTTTGGATTTACGCCGATGAAATACGGATGATACCCATTTTAATTAATTGTCTATTAGGCAACATTAACTGCATTTTTTTGGCCCCTTTTTGCCTCTAATGCCTTTACCCAAGCAAGTTTATAAAACTTATGTTAAGTAGTCTCTATTTACAGAGTGGGACTGTCATGGTTTTATTTTGTTTAATTTGTTAGAATCAAACATTTACTTTCCTCTGGTGGATTCGCCTTCACAGGAGATGTTAATAGTCACCGGTGAACATCGATTTACGCATGCGCGTATCCGGAGTCTTTCCGCAAAATTCAAATTCGAAGGCAAAAAGTGCAACCCTTTTTTTTACTCATGTATATGAAAATGATCATATTTCAACCGGTTACCCTATATGAAAGTGATAGATTTTTTCTTTAGAGATAAAAATAAAACAAATGAATATTATCATGCGACCCGATGGGAATATACTAAAAAAAATTAATGGATTTTTGACACTAATGACAGCAAATAGTACATAAAACAATACCTCGCTGAAACTCGAGAATGGCTAGACCGATTTGGCTAATTTTGATCTTAAAATATTTGTTTAGTTCAGGAAAGTTTTAAACGGTGGTGAGAAAATATGTAAAAGTTGCGAGGAAAATACGTATTTAATTTTCCCATACAAACTGTTGCTAACCTGTCAAACATTTGATGTTCGTTTTGTCAGTACGGTAACTCTACTCATAAATGCTGGTGTTCCGCAAGGATCCATTCTAGCACCAACACTATTTTTACTTCACATCAACGACCTATTGAAAGCAACTTCATGTCCCGTACACAGCTTTGCCGATGATAGTACCCTCCATACCGCTTTCTCTTCCAGGGCCCCTATATCAGCCCGTGAAACCAGAAATGAACGTGGAAGAAATGTTAACAATATAAATATGGACTTGGCAACAATTCTCGAATGGGGATCCAATAACTTGGTAGAATTCAATGCAAACAAAACACAAGCATGTCTTTTCTCTAGAAAAGCCGATCTCACTGTGCCTAACATAACTTTGTCAGGAGTAACCATACCACTGAAGTCATCCATATCGATGCTTGGTATTACTATCAGCAATAACCTTTCCTGAGAAAATCACGTGAGGTCCATTGCCAAAAGTGCATCCCAAAAACTTGGTTTTTTGTTTCGTGCCAAGAGCTATTTCACCTCCAGTCAGCTGCTTATGATCTGTAAGGCACAGATCCGACCTGTACTGGAGTACTGTTCCCATATTTGGAGTGCAGCACCTAAACATATGCTGAAGCTACTGGATTCTGTCCAAAAAAGGGCAATTCGTCTCGTCGGTGATGCCTCGCTTACAAACTCGCTCACTTGTCTGGAACACCGTAGAAAAGTTGGCGATTTGTCTCTATTTTATATATATTTTCATGGGCGATGCTCTTCTGAAATATCAACAATCATGCCTCCTTTGGCAGTCTCTTCGAGATTAACCCGTCAAGTTTAGTCTTCACACCCCTTTGTGATCAGTTTGGAGACCTGCAGAACATCACTTTCCAAAGACTCATTCATCCAACGAATTGCGAGGCTTTGGAACTCATTGCCTAGGGAGGTGTTCCCCGAGGCATACAACCTCCAGAAATTTAAGTAGAACACCAACTCCTACCTTCTTTTCCTTGGTTCCCACGATGTTCTCTGAACATTACAGGATATCCCTTTTCGTGGGAACCAGAACATAAAAAAAAAAAAAAACTCGGGTCCCCTTAAATTAAAGATATATAATACGAGGGCAGTTTGATAAGTCAGTGACTTTTTGAATTTCCCGCGCAGTTACTCCAAATGCAACAGTGCTGCCGTCAACTATAATCTATCAGTGGGCAACTTTCTAATTTTGGCAAGATACGTCGTGCAGTTGGTGTTTGATAGCCGTTCAAAGCAGACAACCTCGTGAATTTTTACGAAAATGGAAAAAGGTGAATTTCGTGTGCTGATTAAGCATTACTTTTTACGTAAAAAATCCATCACTGAAACTAAGGAAAGACTTGATAAATACTACGGGGACTCGGCACCATCAATTTCAATGGTTAAAAAGTGGTTTACAAAGTTCCGTTATGGTCGCGTACCAGTACTAGTGACGCCGAACGTCCAGGTCGCCCAAAAGAAGTGATCACGCCAGAAATCGTCGATAAAATCCAAGAAATGATATTG
The DNA here is from genome assembly GCA_950111635.1 of Agelastica alni. Lineage (NCBI taxonomy): Eukaryota > Metazoa > Arthropoda > Insecta > Coleoptera > Chrysomelidae > Agelastica > Agelastica alni. The sequence goes on from OX467714.1 coordinate 30,551,138, forward strand.
GATGATCGGAGAATGAAAGTGCGTGAGTTGGCTCATGCTGTAGGTGTATCTCAACTGAACGGGTACATCATATTTTACACGAATATTTGGAAATGAAAACACTCTCTGCGAGATGGGTGCCGCGATTGCTCACACTCGATCATAAGCGCAATCGTGTGACCATTTCAAAAGAGTGTTTAGCGATGTTCAGCCGTAATCCGGACGAATTTTTGCGCCGTTTTGTTACTGTGGATGAAACATGGATCCATCACAACATGCCAGAGACCAAGGAACAATCGAAACAGTGGATTGCTTGAGGTGAACGTGGACCAAAGAAGGCGAAACAGAGTCTGTCAGCCAACAAGGTCATGGCCACAGTTTTTTATGATGTACGCGGTGTCATTCACATAGATTACCTCAAGAAAGGTAAAACGATCACCGGCTAATATTATTCAAAGCTTTTAAACAGATTCGACGTTGATTTGAAGCAAAAACGGCCGCATTTGGCGAAGAAGAAAGTGCTGTTTCATCAAGACAATGCACGTGTGCACACTTGTCTAGTCACGATGGCCAAAATCCACGAATTGGGATACGAACTGCTACCCCATCCAGCATATTCTCCAGATTTAGCCCCCTGCGACTACTTTCTGTTTCCAAACCTAAAGAAATGGCTGGGCGGTAAGAGATTTGAGTCGAATGAAGAAGTCATTACCGAAACAAACGCGTATTTTGAGAGCTTTGAAAAAACCTATTATTTGGAGGGATTAAAAAAATTAGAAAAACGCTGGACTAAATGTATCGAGCTAAAAAGTGATTATGTAGAAAAATAAAATGTTTATTTGCGGAAAAAAATTTGTTTTATTCAAAAAGTCACTGACTTTCAAACCGCCCTCGTATGGTATTAAATAAGGGTTTTGATTATCGCATATTTAAATTTTAAAAATGCAAAATAGTGTCAATTAGTTGTCGAATCAGAAATTCATTTCCAGGCGAAAGGTTGTAAAGTTGATCTGTCATCTGTCGAAATTGACAAATATTTATGAGTGCGTTCCAAAAATTTATTTTAAAAGAGTAACTAAGAAAGAGATATTAAGCTACATAAAAGGCTTAGTTGTGCTATTTCACACACACAATTATCTGTTTTGTTGGAATGCAAGAGTTTTATTTCAGAAATAATTTATTTGGATTTTCACGTATTTAGATTTTAAAAATCCAAAAAAGTGTCAGTTGGTTGTCGAATCTATACATACAAAAATGAATTGCCGTACGTCAGTCTAACTAAAACTCAAAAATGGCTTGACCGATTTTTTTTGTTTTGTTCGCTTTAATGTGCTATTTCACACACACAATTATCTGTTTTGTTGGAATGCAAGAGTTTTATTTCAGAAACAATTTATTTGGATTTTCACGTATTTAGATTTTAAAAATCCAAAAAAGTGTCAGTTGGTTGTCGAATCTATACATACAAAAATGAATTGCCGTACGTCAGTCTAACTAAAACTCAAAAATGGCTTGACCGATTTTTTTTGTTTTGTTCGCTTTAATACAGTGGTGGTCTAAAAAGAAAAATAATAGTTTTTGGGATCACTGAGTTTAATAGTGACATTTCCAATTATGTAAGCACATATACAAAAGGGGAGGTGAGGGAATGAAATATAAAAACTATTAAAAACGCCGATATTAGTGTCGAATTCATAGTTTTTGGAGTCGCTGAGTTTGATAATGACATTCCCAATTTTGTTAACACCACTACGAAAGGAGTGGTAAAGGAATGGAACATAAAAACGCCAATATTAGTGTCGAATTTATAGTTTTCGGGATCGCTGAGTTTAATAGCGATATTTTCAAAGCAGGCACGCCAACGTTTAGGCAGGACAACGTCTGCCGGGTCCTCTAGTTATTTATAATATTATTTCTATTATTTTAAAGTTTCACTTTAACACGAGTTTTTTATTTTCTTTTTCAGGTAAGTGGAAAACTAGGTTATCTCTCAAAAATCAAAGTCGAAATAGTTGAAGAGGACGCCGAAGTATTAACTTTCTACACAGCGCTATAATCGATTTCGGTAACTACAGCATGTTTCCAATTTTTGCTACTGCAAGTCGAATTTTCGAAGACTACTTTGAAAAATTAAATTAAAAAATTCCTTAAACTTTGTAACTACAATGAGATTATATTCCTCAGGATTGTCATTAGCTAATATCTGCTCGGTAAAAAGTTTAATAAAAAAGTTTTGATTCTTGGAAACTCCAGAGGAAATAATGGGATCTGTTAAGCGAAAAACTCAGAAATGACGTCCAAGGATTTAACAAAGTCCTAATGATTATTAATGTCACATTATTAACGAAGTCTTTCTTGATCGTCCTTTATTATTCAAGTTAGTGATTTATACTTTTTATTTATAACACCAAATAATACTTCTTTGTTCTCAATATTCCAAAACTTTACAATTCCCATGAAGTATTGCAATTTTTGTTAAACAAAACAGCTACCCAAAAAAACCATCAACCATTTTTGTGTTAAATTTAAGTTGACGTGTTTGGATATTATATTTGTAGTGTACTGCTTTCTACACACAGTATAAATACCTTGGAAGTTGGCTACACACAGACTGGAATTCGGAAAAAGATGTAGGATTGAGATGGCACGTACGGCGTTCATGAGATATAAGAAAATTCTTAGAAATCGGGATCTAAATATATCCCTTCGAAATCGATATGCAAAATGCTATATCTGGTCGGTACTTCTGTACGGAGTGGAGTCGTGGACTATGAAGGCAAATTTGATCAATAAAGTAGAGGCTTCCGAAATGTGAACTTACCGACGCCTATTAAAAGTACATTGGACAGACAGGGTAACCAATGAAGAAATATTAAGAATCCATACAAACCGAGAATTGTTAACAACTATTAAACGACTTACCTTGGTCACATTTTAAAACACGACAGATACCAGTTGCTGCAACTAGTTAAAAATATTATACTGCGGAGATGAGTAGTCTGAGAAGTATAGCTGGAGTAACTCGGTTGGATAAAGTAAAGAATAGTGAGATAAGGGAACGCTGTGGTGTAAAAGAAGATGTGGCTACAAAGATAAATAAAAAAAGGCATAGATGGTTTGGACACGTAGAAAGGATGGATGAAGAAAGATTAACGAAACATATTAATAAGACGAGTGTAAATGGACAAGTTGGTAGAGGTCGACCTCGGCGAACATATCTTGATCAGATCAACATTGTTTTGAAGAATTATACATATTTGACGCAAGTGGTATACTCACGACTATGATTGCAAATAGAACCGAAATATTTCATAATTCTAAGATGGTTTTAATTAAGGAGACCATCTGAATAAGTCCAATTCCGCCCTCCGATATAAATAACCATTCTCGCCTCCACGCTTTGCACACTTTTGACCTACTAAATGAAACGCCAGATAAAAACAGGCTTGTGTATCAGTATAATTCGTTGCGAGTTGTTGGCGTTATCTCTCTAAAATGTTTTGTTTAGTTTTCGTGTAATAGAAATGGAATTTTTCGTTTTTTATTTTCCACCGATTTCGACAATTCGAGTTTATGGAAATTTTATTATCACGCACTTGCCAAAGTTTGACGTTGTCACGTTCGTAACACTGCTGAATTTTATGTTGGTAGCATTGACGTTATCTTAATTTTAAGGTTGTTTATTTGTAAAAAATTCACGTTGTTGTCGGCTACTATAATTAATTGATACATAAAACTAACTTATAGCTAACGACAAGGACGACATGGAGTATACGATGCGAGTACAGAGAATGGGGTTTAATAATAAATACAAATAAAACAAAATATCCATGCATAGGGACTCAACCCACCCATCTAGAACTTGAAGATAATCAGAAGATTTGGACCTGCCGGGAATAGGTGTACTTGAATGTCACCTTTGATGATAGCGGTACTGATGCAATGGAAATAAAAAAACGGATCATTCAAGCAAAAATAATTATCGGATGCCTCAATGGGATACTATGGAGTAAAGAAATAACAAAGAAAAGAAAAATTAACATCTATAAAACAATGATAAAAAGTATTATATGGAGCAGAAACCTGGAGAATTACCAAAAAAAAAGTTGAAGCTGTTGAAATGGATGTTTTCAGGAGGTCTTTTCGCATCTTCTGAAGGGACAGAATAAGAAATACACTATTAAACAACAAATAGGAATTGAAGGCACCTTTACTAGTGATAAGGAGCAAAAACAGCTCACCTGGTACGGCCACGTCCAACGAATGTCCGATACAAGATTTCCCAAACAAGTCTTACAATGGCAACCAAGTGAAAGAAGAAAAAGGGGAAGACCTCGATTGGAATGGCTAACCAGTATTTAAAAGTCAATGAGCGAAAGAAACCTAACGTCTGAGGATTGCGAATACCGAAGAGGATGAAAATTAGGCGTCGGACAACGTCGAAAGACGTTCTAAACCGACATATATATATATATATATATATATATATATATATATATTGAAAGATAAAACTCCTATGTTGGATTATGCTGGAGTTGTCTAAAAAATTAATTGTCTTGAATGTGATAAAAAGTATATTGGTGAAACAACAAGAAATTTAAAATCAAGAATTGTTTCTCACAAAAGTGACATTCGTTCAAGACCAAACGCTTGCGCTTTATCACAACATGCAAATAGTACAGGACATTCAATTGATTTCAATTTTAGCTAGAGAAAATAATTTATTTAAAAGACGTTATTTAGAAATGGTCTACATAAAAAATGAAAAACAATCAATGAATAGAAAAACTGATTTTCAAAATTTAAATATAATTTATTCTAATATTTTGGATATTGAAATGAAATTGGGTAAAAAAAACCATATACTCAATATTTCAGCAACTACTTGATTCAACCTTTTGCAAACAAAAATTTTATTAACTATTCTACTACATCCTTTATACCTAGATTTTCCATTAAATAACTTTATATTGACTTTTCACATTAAGTACCGTCAAAAAAAAATTTTCATTTTCTGAATGTTAATTTATATTTTACTCATATACTGTAAGTATTTTTTTTTAAGGTTTGTCCATAATTATACCATCACTTTTGTAGAGTAACTGATGAAGAAATAAATCATAATTTCGAAAGCTTTTACAAAAAAGTAAAAAAAAAGAGTTTCAATTAAAAATAGCGGCATCCCCAAAAATTTTTTACCTTTACATATATATATATATATATATATATATATATATATATATATATATATATATATATATATATATATATATATATGTATATATATAAATCCTTTTAACATGTCCTTGTATTTTTTAAATAGCACTGAGGATAACGCAAAAGTCAAAAGCGCTATCCTCCTTTAATATATAAATTTTGTTGCACGAAATAATTTTTAAGTGAGATTTAAATAGTTAGGTGATCTACAACAATGATTATATCCTTTTACTTGTGATCCTGCTGGAATCTTGTTTGTGACGAGATAATGAGATTTTTATGACATAAATAAAATAAATACTTTAATTCCAAGTATTATTTTTAATTAGATACATGTATCTATTATCTAAAGTTGTTCAAATGTTAACAAAGTTTGGCATTAAAATCAAACATTATGGATAGCCTTTGGGCTATAAATATGTATAACTAAATTTAATCTAAAGTTAATTATTTGTAATTCCATTTCCATAAAATTGTTTTATTCTTGTTTATTTGCACAAATATTACTACAAATATTCGTCTAACTTTGTTAGATTTATATTTACCATAAAAAAACCACTTTGTAAGGTTTATTATGACATGACAATTATTTATATATATTTTTTGTTATTATTGTTAAATATGTGAAATATTAATTTAATCAACTTTTAAATATTTTTTATTTGTTTCCCCAGTTAATTTCATCAATTATAAATATAGATGTGGCTTCGATAATTCCGTTTTGTATCTCACTTGAAACTCCAAAACAGTTGACGTTTCTATATGTTGGCAAGATGTTTGATCTTTTTTGGCAATTAATGTTAACAATTTCCTGTAATTGCCCCCATTCACAGAATCATCCCCATCAAAATGACCCCGAAACGGTCATTCTTGTTTGGCCAAATAACAAACGGCATCTATTATAAGTGTGTTCAACATTAATATGAATGTGAAACTAACTACAAAAGCTAAATACAGAAATAGAAAAAGAACAGAAAATTAATAAATAGGTCTGAAAACATTTTATTTGCAGTAATATTTTTAGAAATATAACTGCCCATCATGTAACCCCAGTAGAAAATCATAAAGTGTTGTTAATTAAATCTATTTGTTATTGTTACCTTACCACATAAATAAATTATATTTGCAAAAATGCTGTAGCAGGTTAAAAAATTCCCAATATGTAAAATCAATTCTGTTTAATTATGTCTTTTTTTTACAGCTTTCTTCTCCCTTCTATATTGTATTTTTAAATTTTTTATATTCATTAAATTATTTAAAAAAAGGACCTAAATAAAATTAGCAATTAATGTTTTATATTCAAAGAAATACAAACAGTGCAAGCAGCAAAGACAATATTTGGTTTAATCTGTCCAGATATTTAGTCCTGAGAGACACGGTACCAGTGGCGAAGCAATAGTCAAAAATCTTGAAAATAAATATATTATGACTACTGTAAAAGAATTTTATTTATTTTTGTACCAACAGCGATATGTAATAGTAATTCAGTAAATAGCCAATTAGCAGCACGAAAATAATACGCTCTGTACTGTCCGGATTATGCGTTTATAACGCAATGAAGCTACCCCGCCTCGGCTCGATTGCATGTTACTACTTTCGTTTGTGGATACGCGTGATGGTCCGTCAGCTACTGGTCGGAGCCGGCTCGTGTCTGGTCGCGTTGTCACGTGCCTAATTTTTTTTTGTGGGTTAAGTAGATTTCATTTTCACATTATTTATGGTGAACTAGATAAATAAAACTATATTTACAATTCCTGCAATATATTAATTAAGTAAAAATGATGTTCTGATTTTTTTTTTACAACAAATTCTGTATTTTTGTAAAGTGGATTAAACGAATTTAATACACTTTTCTTAAAATAATATTTAAATTAATTATAACAATCTTTTAGACAATAATAAAAACCTAATGATGTACAAAAGAGAATAAAAAAAAAATGTTCTCAATATTTAAAATTTCAAAGATAATTGGTTTTATATAAAATTCTTGATAGCAAAAGATTAAAAAAAAAACAAAATAAATGGACTTGCAACAAAAATAATAATTTGAAACCATCACAATAATTACATAATGTATATTCAGTAATGTATACGTTCAGATTCAACTTGGAGCAGGTACAAATTTAATGAAAATAATTTGTTACTTTTAAACTATTGAAAACACTTAGATCAAGCACATAATAACTGATAAGTTGATAAAATTAAACTCAATACTATGTAACCAATTGAAAACTTCATTGAGACGTCACTGTTACATCGATGATCCAAGAAACAGACACACCAAGTAGTATTATCATAATAATTTCTGCTAAAAACACCAAGCAAGTCTTTATAACACTGAAATTTATCGTCGATATAGATGATGGTTATGGAACGGCACGTGCTAATCAACAATGGCTTCCCTCAAATAAATCCCACATGCGGTTATTTTAACTCGACACCAAAAATATCAACAACGAAGGTAAGATAGAATGGCCAAGTTAAAAATCAAATGATTTTTCTTCAAAATCCAATTAAGATGGCCCGAATACAGCCAGATATGAAGATAAAACCGTAGAGGTTTTGCACACTTGTTAATATCACACGACGATACTAAAATCCTCACTACCGACTCCCAAGACTGACACCAAGCGACTGTCTCCAACTACTCACTTCCGAGCCGGATATCAGAAAAATGACACGGGACACGCGTCAGCAAACCTTCGCAAATCTATGTTCCAAGCACATAATCGCGCTCGTTCGTGTTGATAGCCAGCCCATCCACACAGAAAAGCAAACCAAACAATAATATAGCTGACAACACACGACAATCTAGGCCAAAAATCAAGGCAAAATCTAATAACAAAACCCCCACTCCATCTCCACCGATTAACAAAAATGTCACAGCCATTAATAATTAAATCCTAGCACTACTAGGTATGCAACACTATTTACAACGAATGATATACTTAAGTTACAACAAAATACGGTATGCAAAACTATTTACGAGCACCAGACTATCAGAGACCCAATTAATAATGGAAAAAAAATAGGCTTGAATTTAACAGCGCGAGAGCGTGGGCGCGCCGCGATATTATGTAGGCTTGCTACCATTTTTTGTTTTGCTTACACTCAGTAGTAGTCGTTAGGCTGCTGGATGCAGTGTGCGTGCAATTAAACATTGATGAGTGCCACTGCTTAATTGATCAACTACTTAAAAAGACATGTTTCTTGCATAATTTTGAAGAAAAAAAGATCTTTGAAAATGGAAGACCAACACATATTTTAAATAATTTAAAAAAGGAACAAAAAACTCGACTCCATAGTCCAAGGAAGGCTAAAAATAATAGCGACTGAAGAGCAGTAAGCAATAAACCAGCATCTGATCTTGTCGCTGCATTTTTCGCCGTGTTTCCTGCAAGTGATTCCAACATTTCAAGGATCTCACTGTAATGGGTCTTCATGACAGATACGGCTTTATATCTAGAACTCGATCGTGTTTCAATTGGCCAATTGACTCCTTGACCTGTAACGTCGGTAAGAGATTTCCGGCGGTGCGTAGAAGATGAAAAGTAATTGAAAATCCTCTCCATAGTACCAAAGAACGTCCAGATTTAATGAATATTTAGTGCATGCTAGCACGTGTGCAGAACCTCTACAGGATTTACTTTCACATCTGGCTGTATTTGGGCCATCTTAATTGGATTTTGAAGTAAAACCACTTAATTTTTAACTTGACCATTCTATCTTACCTTCGTTGTTGATATTTTGGATTTTGGTGTCGAGTTAAAATATCCGCATGCGGGATTTATTTGAGGGAAGCCATTGTTAATTAGCAGGTGCCGTCCCATAATCAAACCGGCCACAGGAGTGGTGAATTCGTATACCCAAAACTGCCACCAAACCACTGACTCCCAGGCCGGATATCAAGAAATGACACGGAATAAACGTCAACCAACAATCTTAGCAAGTCCATGCTCCACACCAATAATCGTCTCGTCCGTGTTGTTAGCCAGCCCCATCCACACAGAAATGCAAACCAAACAATCGAATCCTATCACTACTAGGTATGCAACACTATTTACAACGAATGATATATTTAAGTTACAACAAAATACGGTACCTGAGGAATACGAAACTATCAGAGACACAATTAATAATGGAACTGTAGAAGGGAAAAAATAGGCACGTGACAATGCAACAAACTGGGCATTTTGATTAACTGCCCTAATACACATTTGTACGCCAGAATGTGTTTCCGACATGATAGCTGCATTATCATATGCCTGTCTACGGCAAATTTAGATATCCAGTCCAGTGTAGAAATAATAAACTGGCATATTCAGTGATTCATTTTGGGACAGCCGCGGTCGTTTTGTTCATATTTACCGTGAGACATTAAAAAAACAAACTAAAACTTGCTATTAAAACGGCAGCGTGGCGAGAAACAAAACTGCAAAATACTATTACACTTAAAGAGTGCAAAAAAGAACAATTTTGCCGACCTCCTACCTGGGCGGTCCGCTCCTTCCCCTTGGTACGCCACTGGTAACATGTCTATTGTTTTCTCGTGCCTTACCTTTTTTGCATTTCATTCCTTTTTGCATTTTAATTTGTGTAACATAATGCCCATTGTTTTAAAGCGTCTGTAATGAGCGTTTTCATTTATGTTTATTAAAAGTTGAGGCTCATATCTATTACTGGCGTTGCATTAATCTCCACTTCTTTGCGGTGATATGCAAAATTCGAAATGCCGCTATCATATTTTTTCTTTGTTATTTTACGCCTTTTGTTATCGTTGCTGATTTAAAAAATGCCTTCCCGATAATGGATTAATCCATCTAAAATCAACCATTGATTGTTGAGGTTATATTTTATTTCGATTTTAACATACATTTTCTTTCACTTTATACAGTATGTACATAAAGTAACGTAATTTGCTAATATTTCGATTTCTGTTGTGTTTACAAAAACAAAAATGTTGAATAAAAGTTTTTTCAGATAATTTAGGCCATCTGCATAAGTCGATTAGAAGTATACAGGGAGCATCGTTACTTCAAAAAACTTATTGACATAGTTTTTTATATAGTACACCCTGTATATATTTTTAATTTTTTATAATCTATTAAATCACAACCAACAGACTGGCTATTATCAACATTTGTGATGATACCAAAAAAGATAAACGCTAAGAAGTGCAGTGACCACCGTACCATCAGTCTGATGAGCCACGTTCTTAAGCTCTTCCTGCAAATACTGCACAGTAGAATGTACAACAAAATAGAAGAACAGTTAAGTGAAGTACAATTTGGATTTCGCAAAAATCTTGGAGCCAGGAAAGCACTGTTTAGCCTTCAGGTCTTAGTTCAATGATGCAGAGACATGCAACATCCAGTCTTTATGGGTTTTATTGACTTTGAGAAGGCCTTTGATATGGTCAAGCACGTCGAAATTAATAAAATTCTGCAGCAGGTGAAAATCGACGTTAGAGACCTGCGAATCATCGCGAATCTTTATTGGCATCAATGTGCAAACATTCGACTCGGCCGTAACACATCAAAGGAAGTGGAAATACGACGTGGAGTAAGGCAGTGGTGCATTTTGTCTCCTTTAATATTTAATTTTTACTCTGAATATATCTTCAGAGGAGCCTTGTACGAAGTGGACGTTGGTATTAAGGTAAACGGAATTAACATGAATAATTTGAGCTTATCGGACGACACGGTGCTAATCGCTGCTAGTCAGGAAGAACTGCAAATACTCATAAACAGAGTGACCGAGTCATGTAACAAGTATGGGCTTAGACTCAATGTTTCAAAAACCAAAAGTTATGGTTGTCGGCAAAACACAAATACCACCAATACAAATCAGGGCATACGGGATACAGCTAGAAAAGGTTAACAACATCTCATACCTAGGCGCTAATATCAATGACAACTGGGACATGAGCAAAGAAATAAAGATCCATATCGAAAAAGCCAGAACCGCCTTCTTAAAATTAAAAAGAATTCTCTACAACAAAGGAATCAATTAAAAATCAGACTAACACGTCGCTATATATTCTCCACATTGCTCTATGGAGTAGAGAGTTGGACGCTGACCGACTCATTATTGAAGAGGCTGGAGGCCTTTGGAATGTGGGTCCACAGAAGGATTTTTTTTTTAATGAAAATAGTCGCAAAAAGGGTAGGCCTATCGTGTGGGCCGCGGACAGCCCGCACTGCGACTATTCGAAGGGAAAGGGATTATAGAAAGGAAATGATTGCGGACACGCTTTTTGAAAAGTTGCAGGTCATAGTTCTCTGGAAAAACTGATTTTGGAAGCTTACTCCATTCCGTAGCAGCCCTGTAAAAGAAGGATTCTTGATGAAGATTGGTCCTTATAGTGTCAATCTTGAGAGTAAATGGGTGAGATTGATCAGCGTGCCGAGTTCTTCGGCCGAATGTGGCCAATGGTGGTACAAGAGTTTTTATTTCTCTGAAGCATCTGGCATGGAAATATCTATAGAGTAATAACTGGTCTGCAACTCTTCTTCTATGTTCTAGAGGGTGAAGGGTATCTGTGAGAGTTGAGCTGTTTATCAAGCGAATGGCTCTTTTCTGAATGGAATCTAGAAGACGAAGAGAATGCCTTGGTGCTGAACCCCAAATGTGCGAGCAATACTCCAGTAGAGGTCGGATTTGAGCCTTGTACGTCGTCAACAGTTGATCAGGAGTAAAAAACTTTCTGGCTTTCCACAGAAAACCTAGCCTCTGGCTTGCCGACTTTGCGATGTTTGCAACATGGTCATGCCAAGACATATTATTGGACACCGTGACTCCCAAAATCGAGATGGAGGGAATTGGTTCAATGGTATTTCCGGACATTGTGATGGGATGATTTGAGGAATTCACTTTCTTGGAAAACGTGGCTTGGATCCTACGAATAAGCTGGATGGACGAAATAAGAAATGAGGTGGTTCTACAACGAATGAGGAAAAACACAGAAATAATTAAAATAATAAAAAGCCGAAAACTTCGGGCACGTGATGAGGCATCCAGAGAAATATTACCTCTTTCATTTAGTGATGCAGGGTAAGATTGCCGGAAGTAGAGGTCCAGGACGAAGAAGAACATCTTGGCTCAGAAATCTTCGAGAGTGGTATCGCAAATCATCTGTTGAACTATTCCGAGCTGCCATAAACAAAGTTATAATAGCCAATATGATTGCCAACGTTCGATAATGGGTACAGGGTACCGAAAGAAGAAGAAAATTAAATTACAAATTACAACCGTCAAGACCGTATTATTCTATTTAGATGTTAAAAATTTTTTTTTTCTTCTATTTGACATTATCCAAAGTCTATTATAAAAAGATGATTTAGTATTACGCAATTGCTGATTTGTTATTTGACAGGCAAATATTTTATTTCTTAGTTTATCCCGATTATAAGGTTAAGTCTTGTACACTTGCACTCTGTATACTGTATAATTAACTTATGGCCTGAATTATTTGAAAACACTTTTATTTAACATTTTTTGTTGCAAACCTTGTTAAAATTTTTTTTTAAATCCGCCCTGAAATAAAGGCGCCTGAGAAAACAGGAGCTCTTAATATTAATATTTAAAGGTCTCGCATCGGGATTTGTATTTTCCATTTAAATAACATTTTTTTTTTACAATTTGTTAGCTTACAAACGAATAAACGGATTCTTATGTTTTTATAGGAAATTGAACGTTCTACAAAAAATGTATCTTTTAATTTTTTGATAAATCGACTTGTTCAAGAGTTATTCAAACTGACAGGTAAATTTAGGCAAAATGATTAAAATTACCATGGAATATTATAAAACTTTCCTATGAAGTTTTGTGAGTTGTGACTTTCTGTTAATAAAAAATCATTAAAAACATTCTTAAAAATTTCAAGTTTAACAATTATAAGATCTAGATTTGTATTTTCTTCAAAATCGCATAATTGTTTCGTTTTTAACCGTTGAAGCACTGAGTAAACTAATAAAAAAGGCACAAGTCCATTCTAGAAAACATTTTGTTAGACATTATTATTTAGTTAGAAAAATAAGATTTTACATAAACAATCTTCTAAAACAATAAAGACTATTTTAAAGTTTTTTTGCTGCAATCCGGGAAAAGAAGACGATTTTCTTGGACCACTTGTAAAATATTCTGTAAAGGATTTTAATTAATTCTCTCCAGAAATGGTAGGTTTTTCAGTAAAATTAATTTAAAAGGCTTAATTAAACCCAGTAATTTTGATTTTTAAATGACTCTTTCATTCAATAATAATTTTAATCATTTTGCCTAAAATTGTGTAATAAGTGTAATTATAACATAAATTTAACTTTCAGTTTGAATTACTTTTGACCGAGTCGGTTTATCGAAAAATTATAAAATACATATTTTGTAGAACGTTTAATTTCCTACAAAAACATATATTGTTCATAAAAATGATTTTATTGGTTTGTAAGCTACAAAATTCTAAAAAAATAAATTTTTTTCCTGTGTTATTTAAAAGGAAAATAGAAATCGCCGGTGTGTCACCTCTAAATGTTAATATTCAGAGCTTCGTTTTCCACAGGCGTTTTTTTTACCACCATTAAGGATATTTCAGTGCGGATAAAAACAAATACTTACTTAACGTGGCCAAACAACACTTTATGCGTTTTAGCCACCTCGACTACCGCCCCCTATCTAGTCCTATCTCATGCTATTTCTTCCCAATTTCGTATTTCCATCATATTGGCGTCTATCTCTACATTATCATTCCACCTTTGTCTAGGTCGTCCTGGTGGCCTTCTTGCATTTGGTCTGCCTCTATAAACGGTCCTAATATACCTATTCTCCACTTTAACTACGTGACCTGCCCATGCGAGCCTTCTCTTTATTCTCGATGAAGAGTAACGTTTCTTGTTCTCTAAGAGTCATGGTCCACGCCTCGCACCAATACAGGATTACAGGGATCACCATTGTATTGTATCTCTTCTTCTTCTTCTTCTTAAAGTGCCATGCAGTTGTTATTACGTAGACGTCCTCCATATTCTATATACATATATATCTGTTATTTGCAGCGTCTAGAAGTGATGCAAAGTCTTTAATTTTCGTCCAATGTCGGATATTGAGCAAACAAGATAACTTCTTATGACCAATGCCTCTTTTTCCTTCTAATATTAGTCGTGAAAACTCATATCTGTCGCCTCTCATTATGTGTCCAAAATATGCGATTTTTCTCTTTTTGATTGTCTCGAACAGTTCTGTCTTTCAGTTTTGCTTTTCTAATGACTTCTTCGTTTCTGACTCACTCAACTTATGATATTTTAAGCATTCGACGAAGGGTTCACATTTCAAATGTTTCGAGCTTGTTAATTGTCGAAATTTCGGCTGTTTGATTATCTTCACCGAGTCTTATGGCATGACCAAAATGTATATACTCCTTGACGTTTTTGATTCTTTGTCTTCGTTTAAAATTTTCGTCTTGGACAAATTCATTTTCAGGCCTACTTTGGCAGATGCGTGATGAAGTTGTTCGAGCATTATTTGGAGTTCCTCTGGCAAGTGCAAATGGTTGAGCATCTTGCCGTCCGCCCTAATACCTTGCCACGCCTTTTTTTTGGTTCTCTAAAGTGTACTCTGCTAGTGGTCTCTCTACTGGCAAATTATGCCCGAGCTCAGCCGTAGAGGGTAGAAGAAAAAAATCTAAAAGTGAGCCGCGCCACCGACTTAAGACGGTACAAGCCGGAAACCCCTAGGTCTTGTAGGCACCAGCAGAGCCACGCGAAAAACAACAAACAATTATGGTGAACTAGATAAATAAAACTATATTTACAATTACTGCAATATATTAATTAAGTAAAAATGATGTTCTGATTTTTTACAATAAATTCTGTATTTTCGTAAAGTGGTTTAAACGAATTTAATACACTTTCTTAAAATAATATTTAAATTAATTATAACAATCTTCCAGACAGTAATAAAAACCTAATGAGGTACAAAAGAGAATTAAAATAAAAAAAAACAACAAAAAGAAAACGTTCACAATATTTAAAATTTCGAAAATAATTGGTTTTATATAAAATTCCTGATAGCAAAAGATTAACACAACAAAAAAAAAGAAATACCAAATAAATGGACTTGCTACAAGAATAATATTTTAAAACCCTTACAATAACCACATAAATTATATTCAGTGATATATCAAATTCAGATTCAGCTTGTAGCCGGTACAAATTTAACGAAAAATAATTTGGTTACTTTTAAACTATTAAAAACTTCATTGGGACGTCACTGGGAGCAGGTACAAATTAAATGAAAATAACTTGTTACTTTTAATTTATTGAAAACACTTAGATCAAGCACATAATAACTGATAAGTTAATAAAATTAAATTCCATACCATGTAACCAACTGAAAACCTCACTGAGACGTCACGGTAACATCGATGATCCAAGAACCGAAACACCAAGTAGTATTATCATAATAATTTCTGCTAAAATTACCAGGCAGGTCTTTATAACGCTGAAATTTATCGTCGATGTGGATGGAACGGCACGTGGTACTTCACGATGGCTTCACTTCATCAAATCCCACACGTGGTGATCTTAACTCGACCCCAATATCCAAAAATATTCACCACATAGGCACGACAGAATGGTCAAGTTAAGAATTAAATGGTTTATCTTCCTAATCCAATAAAGATGGCCCCAAATACAGCCAGATATGAAAGAAAAAAACCGTAGAAGTTCCGCTCACGTGTTAATATCAAACCGTTCCAAAAACTCTCAACCGACTTCCACCACTGCCACCAAACGAATGATGATCACTCCTCGCTCCCAGACCGGATATCAGAAAATGTCCCGGGACACGCGTCAGCCAACCTTTCCATGTATAAGTCCCTAGTTCATAATCGCGCTCGTCCGCATCAATTGCCAGCCCAAGCAAACCAACAATAATATATCTGACAACACACGACAATCGAGGCCAATAATCAAGGCGAAGTCTAATAAGAGAGACAAAAATGTCACGGCTATTAATAATCGAATTCTATCACTACTATATAGGCAACACTATATACGACGAACCCAAATGCAGTATGCAAAGCTAATTACGCCATATTATCATTATAATGAAACGGCAGATAGGAGAAAAAAATAGGCACGTGACAACCTTTCTGTTGACTAATTGACTAATTACTTACATGTAAAATTAAGTGCTATCGCGTGCCACCAACCGACATATTGAATACAATTTGACAAGCAGTAATACCACTGCCAAATATTAAAAAAGTAAAGTTCCAAATAAAGCATAAGGAAATGTGAATAATGAATAGAGTAGAAAGTAGCAATTCTATTAAAGAAATAACTAAATTTAACAGTAAAATTTTGCCTTCGATTCGTATCCCTGACTGGTAATACGACGAACTCGATATAAATTCCGAAACGTTGTAAGTGCACATCGCGATTCGATAAAAGGGGGTTCAGTATATTCTACTTTATACCTATTTTGAAAATTGAAGTGGTTCGTATTATTTCCTGTTTATTGCGTTGAATTAAACATCTCTAACACGGCTTCTAAATTAACTCGAGTGATTTCATGAAGCAATCGGAGGAAAAATCAAAGAAATACACGCTTCCGGTACTTATTATACCGTTGATTAAAATGTGATCCATTTATGCAAAGTAACCATAACGATAAATAAAAATGTCCACAAAAGTTTTTATCGATATTCGTATCAGGTATTCATTTTAAAAGAAACAGAAATTAATAACGAAATAAAAATCAGAAAATTACAATATCTGGGCCACACTATGAGAGGAGAGAGATACCGAATGCTACAAGTGGTGATGCAGGGAAAGATTGCAGGGAAGCGCAGCGTGGGAAGAAGACGAAGACGAATGTCGTGGCTCCACAACCTGAGAGAATGGTTCAATTGTTCATCAAATCATCTTTTCAGATCAGCAGTCAACAAAATGCAAATAATCATGATGATCGCCAACCTTCGACGGAAGACGGCACCATAAGAAGAAGATTCATTTTTACTTAAACAACTACAATTTTTTTAATACAGGAACTCTCTACGAAGTATAACTATTAGGTTCTGATTGTAGGACTAGTTACCCTAGAGCAGAAGTGCTCTAACGGTCGATCGCGAGTGATTTCTGAGTCGATCTCGAGAAAAAATTCCGATATAGAACTATTTATACAGATTTTATTTTAGTAGGTAGGTAACTAAACAAATTTAATAAATGAACTAGTAAAATTTGTTCAATCCACAATTGGGCCAGAATAGCCCCCCGCATAACTTTTACAGAGTGAATTAAGAAAACGAAAAGTATGTCATTTGATAACTTGTTTGAAAAAAGAACAAACTATGTTCACAAGACCAGACAAACAATCAAAAGCTGCAACGATAGCGTAATTTTTGCCTCAGTGGCAAACTATAACCCTATTATAAACGAAATCATTCAAACACTGCTCTCTCTCCAAACCAGCAACATTAAAAAAATTTTTATCTGGGTTAAAGGCCACTCAGGCATAGTTGGAAATGAGAAAGTCGATGAAGCAGCAAAAGATGACATCTCTCTCAAACAGATAAATAACATATTCACACCCCAAGACACAATTAGTGAGTCCAAACAATCAGTGCGAATACGATGGGAGAAACTTTGGGAAGATTTTGTTTCTGTTTCCAAAAACCCTTACGTGTCCATCCACCCTCTACTTCCTAAAAACATTCCTCACACTTTCTGCGCCTACCGTGATTTCTTCAAAATTACGTGTAGTTTAACTTGCCTGTCGTGTTGTTTTTTTTAATATTATTAGTATAACCTTCTCTCTTTCCAGGATTTCCTTTCGGGAAGCACCTATTAATATTTTGAGTCATCGTCGTAAATCTTTAGGAAGATTTCCTCCTTTCTTTGGAGAGGGGATGTTGTCACGTGCCTATTTTTTTTCCATCTACCGTTTCATTATTAATAGTGTCTCTGATGGTCTGGTGTTCGTAAATAGTTTTGCATACCGTATGTTGTTTGTTGTATATAGTGTTGCATACTTAGTAGGGATAGGATTTAATTATTAATGGCTGGGACGTGTTTGTTAATTGGAGTGGGAGTCTTTGTATTAGATTTCGCCTTGATTTTTGGCCTCGATCGTCGTGTGTTGTCAGCTATATTATTGTTTGGTTTGCTTCTCTGTGTGTGGATGGGCTGGCTATCAACACGGACGAGCGAGATTATGAGTGAGGGACATAGATTTGCAAAGGTTGGCTGACGTTGGTTCCGTGTCATTTTTCTGATATCCGGCCTGGGAGTGAGGAGTGGACATGATTCGTTTGGTGTCAGTGATGGAAGTCGGGTGAGAGTTTTTGGAACGATTTGATATTAACACGTGAGCAGAACTTCTACGGTTATTTCTTTCATATCTGGCTGTATTTGGGCCAACTTGATTGGATTTTGAAGAAGAACCATTTAATTTTTAACTTGACCATTCTGTCGTGCCTTTGTGGTGGATATTTTGGTTATTGGGGTCGAGTTAAAATAACCGCGTGCGGGATCTGATGGAGTGAAGCCATTGTTAAGTACCAGGTGCAGTTCCATAATTCAAACCGGGCCAGGAGTAGGCCACAGGATTCGTGAATTCGTGTATCCACAGGTTATAAGTGATTTATTTTAGTATATTTAAACGACGTGACTTATTTTTGACACCACGATTAAGTTTTGTTTTAATTTATTAATATGGTACACTGTTGAAAACTATTTATTGCATTGGATAATATGCCGAGTCTGAATTTTGTTTAAAATAATGTTCTCAAGAGTTCTTTGTGTCCAAGTAAAAACGTTTATTCATACTTATTTGTAAATATCCTACAATATTGCTATTTTGAAGGACAGCCATCGTAAAAAGAATTATTTTTGAAATAAGCTCGAGTGTTTTAACAGTGTAAATCTTTAAAAATACTACTTGGTGTTGCTGTTCTTGGATCATCGATGTAACAGTGGCGTCTTAATGAAGTTTTCAATTGGTTACATAGTATTGAGTTTAATTTTATCAACTTATCAGTTATTATGTGATTGATCTTTTTCAATAGTTTAAAAGTAACAAATTATTTTTCATTAAATTTGTACCTGCTCCAAGTTGAATCTAAATTTATACATTATTGAATATAATTTATGTGGTTATTGTGAGGGTTTCAAATTATTATTTTTGTTGCAAGCCCATTTATTTTGTGTACTTTTTTGTGTTAATCTTTTGCTATCAGGAATTCTATATAAAACCAATTATTTTCGAAATTTTAAATATTGTGAACATTTTATTTTTGTTGTTTTTTTAATTCTCTTTTGTACCTCATTAGGTTTTTTTTATTATTGTCTGAAAGATTGTTATAATTGATTTAAATATTATTTTAAGAAAAGTGTATTAAATTCGTTTAATCCACTTTACGAAAATACAGAATTTATTGTAAAAAATCAGAACATCATTTTTACTTAATTAATATATTGCAGTAAATTGTAAATATAGTTTTATTTATCTAGTTCACCATAATTGTTTGTTGTTTATCGTGTGGCTCTGCTGGTGCCTACAAGACCTAGGGGTTTCCGACTTGTACCGTCTAAGTCGGTGGCGCGGCTCACTTTTATATTTTTTTTCTTCTACCCTCTACGGCTGAGCTCGGGCATAATTTGCCAGTAGAGAGACCACTAGCAGAGTACTCTTTAGAGAACTAAAAAAAAAGACGTGGCAACCTTGTGAGGGTAATAGGACCGAGTAGAGAGATACAGGACAAAGTTTGCTGGGTCCACCAGTATAATATAATTACTTTAAGTAAATATGGAAAAATCAAGAAAATGGATCAAACATTTGAAATTCTTGTACAAATTAATAAACTGCACTTTCTTGGTAAATAATTTGCCAATTTAAAAGAATTTTATAAAATTTAAAGTTCTCCGATTCCTATTAAACATTTGGCTTTGAAAAAATAACAATTTAATGTTTTTATGTTTACAGAAAACTTATACCCATATTTTTGGGGAATATCCTACTGTGACCACTTTTATCTAAACGGTTAATAAGCATCAATTTACATTATAATTCCGGACAAATTATTTTTGAAAAGAAAATTGTCAAAAAACTTTGTCAACATTAATTTATTTAAATTAATCAACTGCAAATCCTCATATTATTGAAAATTTTCAGCTCGGAAAAAAGTAATTATATTTCCATATGTTTATTAAATTTTATTGCAACAAATAAATATTTTTATTACTTAACTCAAAATATAACCTTTCAGACTTAAATAATTTTATCAGAGTAAAAATTCTCGTGTAATTATTAGCCGGTTTTCTTATCCCTTGCTTATAGAACTATACCAGTTTATTTTCTGGAGACACCAAAATAATTTTGTTTTTTTATTTTATTCTTGCTTTAATAGTTTTTAAACTTTTATTGGCAGCTGATTCTGTTGTTCTGAAAATAAAAAAAAATAAAAACTATATTTTTTTGTAAAAGGTCGTATCTTTTAAAAATGTTACGTTGACCTTCTCCATTGTCGCTCAGGATCTCCGTCATTGATACAGCTCTATTTTATTGCCTCCTACTTATCTCGTATTCTGGACATTCTATAAATAAGTGTTGGACTGTAAGGGGAATTTGAAATATAACACAAAGGGGTTGATGCTCACAAAGGAGCAGGTATATATGCGTCATATTTCTGATGCGTGTTCTATTGTTGTTAATTTCAAAAATAATATTCCTAAACTATTAATTGCTATTTTAACAAAATAAGTATTTGTAATGTTTATGTTTTCATTGGAAGCCAGCAAAAAGAAAGTTTTTTTAATTCTGTTGTTGACAATTTACTTTGTAAATTTTCCATTTTTTGTAGCTAAAAAAACTTTATATCTTTGTCATTTTAATTTAATTATCATAACTATAATTAAAAAACAGTCCTAATATTTTTTGTGACCGTTACTAACAGACTTATGTCTCATCTTATCTTATCTTACTTCCATTTTTACATCATTTTTATAAAAAAAGCTCTATTATCAGATAATATTAGCACCATTCAAGGAGTTGCAGGTGATAATGATTATGCATAATGCCCTAAAAATCAAAGTGAATATAAGCAAGATAAAAGTTGGTTTTTGCAAGAGAAAAAAATATGACAAACCGCGAAGTGTGAAGAAGAAAGAGTGGAACAAGTGATAAGTTTGTATATTTATGTTTAAAGTTTACTAGAGACGGAAAGTATGACTGTCATATCAAGCAAATGGTGTTGACAGGGAAACGAATAAATGGTGCTCTCCAAAACTTTATAAGCAGCCAGAACGTGTCAAAAAAGGCACAACTGGCTGTGCATAGAAAAGTGCTGATCCCAACACTTATGTATATGGAGCAACTTTGATGGATAAAGTAAGGAATAGTGAGATAGGGGAAAGATGTGGTGTGAAAAAAAATGTAGTTAAAGGATTATTTACATGGTTTGGACACGTAGAAAGAATAAATAAAAAATGATTAACGAATAATAACGATAATATCGAAATTGTCTTAAAAAAAGGCCAGGTCAAGAGTACCAGCAACCGACGAGCATAAATGAAAGCGCTGATGAGCGTAAAAAAAGCGAAAGACATATATACCGTTAATACCGTACCAAGTAGAAAGAAGTGGTCTTTGCCTACCACTAAGGGATAAAAGTCATGATTATATTTATATATGTATTATTTAGTGTGACCATTGAATACAAAGTTAAGACTTTTTCGTATTACATTACTTATTAATGATTTTGTATAAAAGGTATTCCTAGTATTTCGTGTAAATCTCATTTATTTTATAAAAAAAATAACTTAGTAGACTTAGGTCTAATCTTAATTATATTTTTATCTAATTTTTTCTATTATGGAATTAAAAGTAGTCCTTTTTTTCATTCCTACTTATTACTTTTTTAAAGAATGGTATTTTTATCATTTAGTATGACCTTAGAGTTGAAACTGTCTTAGTATTCAGTGTCCTCTGCTTTAGATTAATTGTACTTTCATTCTTAACTAATTTTTAAAGCTGTTAGACTTATCGTACCTCATGATTTTTAGTGTACAGTAGGAATTTGAGATAAGACTTAAGTCTAATTTTACTTTTATTTATGCCCGAGATCACCTTTCGCCAACGTACTATCAGAAAGATTTTGCTGGGTCTCAACACCAACAAAGCCTGTGGATCTGACGGAATCCCGCCGATTGTTCTCAAGAAATGTGCCCCCAAACCAACACCTGTTCTTTGCAAGTTGTTCAACCACTCTTACAATTTGGGAGTATTTCCGTCCAATTGGAAAATTACAAGAATACAGCCAGTCCCTAAAAAAGGCAAAAAGACCCTACCTAGCAACTACAGACCTATCGCACTGCTATCTATTATTTCATAGGTCATGGAAAAAGCCATCAACATCGAGCTCATGAAATATCTGGAAGAATCAGGAATTATCAATGATAGGCAATATGGCTTCCGCCATCAGAGATCAACTGGTGACCTGCTCGCATACGTCTCACATATATGGCAGCTATCTATTGAAAAGTATGGAGAAACTTTAGCTGTGGCATTAGATATCTCCAAGGCGTTCGATCGAGTTTGGCACCAGGGACTCCTCGCCAAGCTTCCATCTTATGGCTTGCCCCCTCAGCTGTGTTTTTTGCTTGCTAGTTTTCTCTCAAACAGGTCTCTCCATGTAGTGGTCGATGGAGTTTCATCTGACACTCTACTCATAAATGCTGGTGTTCCGCAAGGATCCATTCTAGCACCAACACTATTTTTACTTCACATCAACGACCTGTTGAAAGTAACTTCATGTCCCGTACACAGCTTTGCCGATGATAGTACCCTCCATACCGCTTTCTCTTCCAGGGCCCCTATATCAGCCCGTGAAACCAGAAATGAACGAGGAAGAAATGTTAACAATATAAATATGGACTTAGCAACAATTCTCGAATGGGGATCCAATAACTTGGTAGAATTCAATGCAAACAAAACACAAGCATGTCTTTTCTCTAGAAAAGCCGATCTCACTGTGCCTAACATAACTTTGTCAGGAGAAACCATACCACTGAAGTCATCAATATCGATGCTTGGTATTAGTATTAGCAATAACCTTTCCTGGGAAAATCACGTGAGGTCCATTGCCAAAAGTGCATCCCAAAAACTTGGTTTTTTGTTTCGTGCCAAGAGATATTTCACCTCCAGTCAGCTGCTTATGATCTATAAGCACAGATCCGACCTGTACTGGAATACTATTCCCATATTTGGATTGCGGCACCTAAACATATCCTGAAGCTATTGGATTCTGTCCAAAAAAGGGCAATTCGTCTCGTCGATGATGCCTCGCTTACAAACTCGCTCACTTGTCTGGAACACCGTAGAAAAGTTGGCGATTTGTCTCTATTTTATAGATATTTTCATGGGCGATGCTCTTCTGAAATATCAACAATCGTTCCTCCTTTGGCAGTCTCTTCGAGATTAATCCGTCAAGTTCAGTCTTCACACCCCTTCGTGGTCACTTTGGAGACCTGCAGAACATCACTTTCCAAAGACTCATTCATCCAACGAATTGCGAGGCTTTGGAACTCATTGCCTAAGAAGAACACCAACTCCTACCTTCTTTCCCTTGGTTCCCACGATGTTCTCTGAACATTACAGGATATCCCTTTTCGTGGGAACCAGAACATAAATAAAAAAAAAAATTCTCGTCTTATTTATTAAAAAAATACTCTCGTAGTATGTGGTTTAATTTTTGATAATAAAATAAGGACTAATGTTGCTTTTACTACTGATGAGTAATTTTTAAAAAAAAGGTGTTTCTAGTGACCCTTAAGATTAGAGTTGATTAGTCTTATCTAACATCCACTTTTTGAAGACTAAGTAACCGTTTACTTAAAAGGATTGTAAGAAAAGGGGTTTGTCTTACGTCTAATTTTTCTGCTGCCATTATTCCACGGTTGTACAGATCCAGAAGCAAATATCGCGTTTATTATAAATGCGCCGATTGCGAATATTGCTGAAACCAAAAATATCATCTTCCATTGATGCGGATCGTCCTGAAAAATAAATTTATTTTAAGAAAGAATTTTGTCGACTTATAAACTCTAGAAATGTATCGTAAAATACGTTATTTTTTTTTGATAAATACCTCATCTTTGACCAAGATATGAGCCACTAATGGTCCCAGAGAACAAATCGCTGTCGAAACACCGTTAGATATTCCCATCAAAACGCCTGCGAAATTTGGCGAAAGATCAATTTGATTTACATTAAAACCACTTTTTACAGCAGCAGTTACAAGACCTATTATAACAAGCAGAGTTACTGCCTTTCCAGAATCATCAGAACCACAATGACCCAGTAATATTAACGCAGCAGCTGAACCAATCATACCTAAAAATGTTAATAATAAAAAACCTCGGCTAATGCATTACAGTAAAACCTTGATATAACAGAGCTCTTTTTAATAGACTTCAACGGATAAAACATCCGGTCAAATTTAAAAAAATGAAAAACAAGTCGAATTTTAAATCAAGGTAAAAGTGTGAGACAGGGATGTGTGGCTTCGCCATGGCTGTTTCACTTATACATAGACGATTGTTTAAAAGATTTGAAAGAGAGTGCGTATGTATTGAAAATGAATGATTTGATCGTCAAATGCCTTCTTTACGCCGATGATCACGTCATATTAGCATCATCTGAAAAGGAGTTGCAGGCGATGTTATGCATGATGCCCTACAAATCAAAGGGATGATAATAAATTCAAGCAAAACGAAAGTAATGGTTTTTAAAAGAGAAGAAAGCATGACAAACTGTAAAGTTTCGATTGGGGGAGCAAGAGTGGAACAAGTAAATAAATTTGTGTACTTGGGTTCAAAGTTAACGAGAGATAAAAAGTATGACAGTGACATTGAGCGAAGGGTGTTGGCAAGAAAACAAATGAATGGGGCACTACATAGCTTTATGAATAGCCAGAAAGTGTCAAAAAAGGCACGTCTGGCGGTGCATAGAGTGTGTTCGTTCCTACACTTATGTATGGTAGTGATTTTTGGGTTTGGCAAAAGCATGAAAATACGATTAATGCTGCGGAGATGAGTAGTCTGAGAATTATAGCCGGAGTGACTCGGTTGGATAAAGTAAAGAATAGTGAGATAAGAGAACGCTGTGGTGTAAAAGAAGATGTGGTTACAAAAATAGACAAAGGAATGCTTAGATGGTTTGGACACGTAGAAAGAATGGATGAATAAAGATTGAAGAAACAAATTTATAAGGCGAGTGTGAATGGACGAAAGTCGGTAGAGGTCCACCTCGGCGAACATCGATCTCGATCAGATCAACATTGTTTTGAAGAAAGGCCAGCTGTCAAGAGTACCAACAACCGACGAGCATGTATGAGAGCACTGATGAAAGTGGAGGAAGCAAAAAATGTGTGTAAGAACCGTAGCGGAAGTGGAAGGAAGTGATCTCTGCCTACCTCTACGGGAAAAAGGCGTGAGGGGCACACGGCGAGCTGAGTGTAGGGCCAGCGGTAAAATTTTTAAAATTATGCATTTAATAGTAAGGTTAAAAAAGGCCAATTTTTTGTACTGAAAAGTTCATTTTTAGCATAAAAAGAGTTTTTTAAGATCACATTTATTATACGAGGACAGTTTGATAAGTCAGTGACGTTTTGAATTTCCCACGCAGTTACTCCAAATGCAACAGTGCTGCCGTCAACTATAATCTATCAGTGGGCAACTTTCTAATTTTGAGCAAGCTACGTCGTGCTGATTAAGCATTAGTTTGTACGTAAAAAATCCATCACTAAAACTAAGGAAAGACTTGATAAATACTACGGGGACTCGGCACCATCAATTTCAATGGTTAAGAAGTTGTTTACAGAGTTCCGTTATGGTCGTACCAGTACTAGTGACGCCGAACGTCCATGTCGCCCAAAAGAAGTGATCACGCCGGAAATCGTCGATAAAATCCATGAAATGATATTGGATGATCGGAGAATGAAAGTGCGTGAGTTGGCTCATGCTGTAGGTGTATCTCAACTGAACGGGTACATCATATTTTACACGAATATTTGGACATGAAAAAACTCTCTGCGAGATGGGTGCCGCGATTGCTCACACTCGACCATAAGCGCAATCGTGTGACCACTTCAAAAGAGTTTTTAGCGATGTTCAGCCGTAATCCGGACGAATTTTTGCGCCGTTTTGTTACTGTGGATGAAACATGGATCCATCACAACACGCCAGAGACCAAGGAACAATCGAAACAGTAAATTGCTCGTGTTGAACGTGGACCAAAGAAGGCGAAACAGAGTCTGTCAGCCAACAAGGTCATGGCCACAGTTTTTTGGGATGTACGCGGTGTCATTCACATTGATTACCTCAAGAAAGGTAAAACGATCACCGGCGAATATTATTCAAAGCTTTTGAACAGATTCGACGTTGATTTGAAGCAAAAACGGCCGCATTTGGCTAAGAAGAAGAAAGTGCTGTTCCATCAAGACAATGCACGTGTGCACACTTGTCTAGTCACGATGGCCAAAATCCACGAATTGGAATACGAACTGCTACCCCATCCAGTATATTCTCCAGATTTAGCCCGCTGCGACTATTTTCTGTTTCCAAACCTAAAGAAATGGCTGGGCGGTAAGAGATTTGAGTCGAATGAAGAAGTCATTACCGAAACAAACGCGTATTTTGAGAGCTTTGAAAAAACCTATTATTTGGAGGGAATAAAAAAATTAGAAAAACGCTGGACTAAATGTATCGTGCTAAAAGGTGATTATGTAGAAAAATAAAATGTTTATTTGCGGAAAAAAATTTGTTTTATTCAAAAAGTCACTGACTTATCAAACCGCCCTCGTATTTGGTTTCTAGTAACGAGAACTATAATCTGTTATTTGTTCTTTTAATTCAGAACAAACATTTTGTTTGTAAACTAGTTCATCGATGTAAACAAATTCGGAAGAACTAGTTGTTTAAATTTGTTGTTTTTAATTCCTCGTTTCTGTTTCCCGACCGGCCGACCCCTTTACTCAGCTCGCCGCGTGCCTCTCGAGCGACTGTCTCTTTCTCATCGTGAGCCAACTCTCGCATACAGACCCGCAGTCTAGTCTCCTATTTCTATGGTTTCCCTTTATGCAGCAATAGGCCTAACTTAAAAATGCATAGCCACAATGTTATTTTAAATATATACTACTCGTGAATTCCCAGAAGAAATATGGCAGTAATATTTTAAACCTCAATTATTAATTAGTTCTTAAAAATTCAGTACAAAAATTACTAACCTATAAAATTCATGATCTTTCTAGTTCTTCCAATTGTACAAATATTTTTAACAATAAGGTAATCAGCAATGGTGCTAAATGGAAGAGTTGCTAAAGCATCAGCAATATATGGTAGAGATGATAAAACTCCGTTCTTAAATAAAAAGGTATATAAGTTTAATAATGGTTCTTTTAGGGGAATACAGGGTGATTCTTTAACATAGATCATTAGCAGGGTTATAAAATTTAATTTAAAAAAAATGTAATAAACACGTTTTAAAATAATAACACTAACAATCGTTTTATAAATAAACAAGCAGTGTGGTGTCATTGGACGCCCGATGGGAACGAATGAGGTTCAATAAATTTAAAATTTGCACTGACGAACCATATTGTCCCAAATTTCGATTTTAAGCTACTAATATCAGTCAAATCTAATTTAATCGCACTTTTCACACACACACACACACACACACACACACACACACACACACACACACACACACACACACACACACACACACACACACACACACACACACACACACACACACACACACACACACACACACACACACACACACACACACACACACACACACACACACACACACACACACACACACACACACACACACACACACACACACACACACACACACACACACACACACACACACACACACACACACACACACACACACACACACACACACACACACACACACACACACACACACACACACACACACACACACACACACACACACACACACACACACACACACACACACACACACACACACACACACACACACACACACACACACACACACACACACACACACACACACACACACACACACACACACACACACACACACACACACACACACACACACACACACACACACACACACACACACACACACACACACACACACACACACACACACACACACACACACACACACACACACACACACACACACACACACACACACACACACACACACACACACACACACACACACACACACACACACACACACACACACACACACACACACACACACACACACACACACACACACACACACACACACACACACACACACACACACACACACACACACACACACACACACACACACACACACACACACACACACACACACACACACACACACACACACACACACACACACACACACACACACACACACACACACACACACACACACACACACACACACACACACACACACACACACACACACACACACACACACACACACACACACACACACACACACACACACACACACACACACACACACACACACACACACACACACACACACACACACACACACACACACACACACACACACACACACACACACACACACACACACACACACACACACACACACACACACACACACACACACACACACACACACACACACACACACACACACACACACACACACACACACACACACACACACACACACACACACACACACACACACACACACACACACACACACACACACACACACACACACACACACACACACACACACACACACACACACACACACACACACACACACACACACACACACACACACACACACACACACACACACACACACACACACACACACACACACACACACACACACACACACACACACACACACACACACACACACACACACACACACACACACACACACACACACACACACACACACACACACACACACACACACACACACACACACACACACACACACACACACACACACACACACACACACACACACACACACACACACACACACACACACACACACACACACACACACACACACACACACACACACACACACACATACATTTCAGTCGGTCATGCTAAGACTACACAGTAAACCGGAAGTTTGCAATGTCTGATAGCGTTTAAATATAAATAGTTCTGTCTACTTTGGGTTATAAGTTCATGGTTGTTAACATAAAATAATAATAATTTAATTCAATGAGACTTTATTATAAAAATTATAGGCTGACCTTGCTTACTTGTCTTTCGAATCAGATTTTTAATTTGTATAAAAAGAAGTTTTTCACTTCGAAAACTATTGATTGCAAAAACTTCAAATTATATGCACCGTGTCTTGTTCTCCGATGCGTTGTTTCGTTGTTTTAATAATAAATGTGCTGTGCGAGTGGTCGGATTACTTTCTCTCTCTCCCTCTCTCTGCAGGTAGTAAGTTTAGAGAAAGATAGATAGCGACTAACGCATTCTTGTTACGCGTAGGTTTTGCTGGCAAGCTATGGTCTCTACGATGTGCGATAAGGAACTTCGTTTCAACAAAATGTTTTTAACTAGGTATTAATTTAATATTTTTAAACTCGTATAAGACTGTATTGCCTAGATTACTCTTGGATAAGAACGCAATCTCCTGTGTTTAGACACTTCGTGTTGTGGGATTGTAGATTGTAGGGGGGTTTATGAAGCCTCTCATAAGATCCTTTGTGCATAACCCTTAATCTATTCGAGGCCCGGGATTCCGAGACATTGAGTAAAGTTTATCAGTTTCCTGGGGGCTAAGTTTCTGACATCGGAGCGCTTTAGGAAGGCCCCTTCCAGCAACTTGAGCCTCTTGCTGAAAAGCGCTGATCATTCACCAAGCAAACGTTCTGCAGTTTCAGCGAAGTTCTCGCAGTAGCGGCAACTATCACTCTCTGTTTTGCCCATATTTTTCAGGTGACACCTCAGAGGGCGGTGTCCAGTGAGGAGTCCTGTCGCCAGTTTTTCCTGTCCAACTCGAGAAGCTTTTTAGCTTTCTTACGTGAAAGGCTAGCCTTTTCACTTGTCTTTGTCCTGGCACTTTATTTCAGTAAGATTTCATTTCATCTGTTTCACAGTGTCGAACCTTTTATTTCTAGTGGACCTGGGAGAGTCCACAGAAGGGTTCTGGGCCGGAAAATTGTGTATTTGCCACTTTCTTGGCCAGGCAGTCTGCTTCCTTGTTGCCTCCAACTCCCTTTTGACCTGGAACCCACATCAGAGTTACCTGGTTGTTTGCTGTCTCAGGGATTGCTTACAGTCCCAAGTCAGCTTAGACTGATAAGTGTATGACTTTAGAGCTTTTAGTGCTGCTTGGGTATCTGATAAAATATAGATATCCCTTTCGATGCACTCCTGGGCACATATCTCTATGGTATACGTGTTGTGGAATACTTTACTGCCGTATTGAAATGCTTATTTACTGACTCGACTATATTTACTCCACCTGTGGAGCTGATGTTTCACCTTTATATTTACTACCAATTGTAGATTGTATTGAATGCTGCGAATTTGGCAACTAAATATCATAGTTTCTGAATGCATACTAATAACTTTTAAGGCATAAATAGGCCGAGGATGATCTTCATTGTGCAAGATATGATATTTTGTAGACTGTAAAGCTGAATATTTCCACGTTTTATCTGGTATAAAACCTTTAACGTCTACTACACATCCTCACATTAGCAACTTAACCAAACGCGCGTCATGCATCCTATAATCTTGTTAAATAATGATAACAAAGTGAGGAGTGCGGAGAACTACTTGCACAATCACGTTCTGTATGTATGCGCGAAATAAATGCGCATATAGCGAATTTTAACCAGAAACCAAACACTTATTTTAACTCGTGTTTAGAGGAGCTGGCGTAAATTTTTTATTATTTTTAATATTATAAATACACCAAAATCATAAAAACCAGAGCCAATTCAGTACTTTCATGAATACATTATTTTGTACACCGTGTACTTAAAATTATAGAAATCTGCAAAAATATCCAGGGCAACAATAACAAAAATTTTTTGTTGTTGCGCTATGTAATAACTTACTGATTGTAGATCGAACTTCATAACGTGACTCATGTAAATGGGTGTTTGTAAAAGTAATGTCCAGGTTCCCCAGCTAAAACCAGTCTGCGTTATGATCATAGCCCAAAATTTAATAGAAGTTAAAATTTCGAACCAGGGTACAGGTAAATCCTAAAAAACATTTGTGTAATGCTCCCATAAAAAATAATAATTTTTATCATAAAATATAAAAAAATTGATTACATTTAAAAAGATACAGATACAGTCATGACTTAAAGTGACTATAATTTTTAAAATCTTCGGTATGATCCAAGCAAACATTATACAAATATGGAAAAAGAATCGCGGAACATGGAAATTTCAATGCAAAACAAACACTTGCACAAAAAACAGTCAACCAGCACAAAGTTAAATCAATATTCGCGAGAAACAATCAAGTAATTAATCACACTACTCCAATTTGAACTGTCTCCACCTCGTCGACATTGTCTGCATTGCTTAAAATTAGTATGAAACTTTTAGCCACAGTGTACGCACGTCTGACTAATCAGGAAAGAGACTACGAAGCATGCAAAAGTTCAAACAATTTCTCTTCTAAAAATATGTTCACCCTTACCACAACGGTCCCGAAAATAAAATAAATATTCTACGAATTAAAATACATTTGTACGAACCTTTATTCATACGAAACGTTTAAAACGATGACTTGTCTGTAAAAAAACATTATTTTCATTTTGCTTTTCCATCATGGTTTCACAAAATTCCATAAGATTTTGAGATAAGGCTATTGTTTGGCTTAACAAAGTAATTAGTTTAACCTAAATGGCCAAAAAGCAGCAGTACGAATAGAAGACACGACATCAAAGGAAATAAAAATACAAAGAGGTGTTCGTCACGGGTGTATACTATCACCAATCCTCTTTAGTCTGTACTCGGGAGACATAGTAATTAGGACACTTGATGATCAGGACATGAGCATTAAAATTAACGGCATGACAATAAATAATCTGAGGTACGCCAACGATACAGTTATTTTAGCTGGAACACACGAAGACCTACAGACGCTAATTAACAGAATGGTCACAGTAAGCGAAGAATATGGATTATCACTAAAGATAAGCAAAACAAAATATATGCTGATAATAAAAACCACTACGAGTCAGAATAGAACAGGTGAGAAGCACCTTTACAAGAATGAAGAGGCTTTTCTGCTGCCGAGATTTAAACCTTGAATTAAAAATACGACTGATGAGATGCTATGTGCTGTCCATACCATACTATGGGATGGAGGCCTGGACACTGAAGGTAACCGACTTGAGGAGACTGAAGGCATTTAAGATGTGAATATACCGGAGAATATTAAGGATCTCGAATAGAGAGAATAACCAACGTGAAAGTGATGAGACGTTTGCATGAGGAGAGAGAAGTGATTTCGACAATAAAGAGAAGAAAAATGCTGTACATGGGACATGTTATGAGGGGAGAAAAATATTAAATGCTACAAATAATTATGCAGGGAAAAATCCAAGGCAAGACATCTATAGGAAGAAGACGAAATTTAAAAACCTTATGGAAGTAGGTGTTATGGGATGTTAACACATTTATTTACAGTAAACTTATAATTTAAGAACTTTGTTGAATGGAAGAAGGCGTCATGTACTGTCATATTCAGTCAGATTGCATCAGACGCGGAGTAAACATCGTGTCGTTTTGTATCGTGATTTCTTGTGTTACATTTAACCACAGTGTGACAAAATGTTTTCCAGAGATCAATTAATGGTAAAGCTTGTAGAACAACAAAAAGTTTCTAAACAGATAGACGAAAAGCGTGTGTTTGATGAACCTGAAAATCACAACCAATAGAAAAAAAGATGAACTACAGGAAAAAGTAAGATTTAGTGAGTGGATTAAATGGATAAGAGTTAAAGAGTATGGTTCCTACTTCATACGACAATTTGGTGCCCTTCCAGAAAGTAAATATTCCTAAAAATTAACAAATATACTGCTCCACCAAATGACATTGAAATTGAGAGAATTTATTTATTTATTTATTTATTTAACGGCAAAGCCAATTTACATTTAACAAAGTGTGATAAACTATAAAATATTATTGAACTCTTATGTCTAATGTCTACACTAGAATTTTACAAAACATTTAGCGAAGTGTGAAATACAAAGTATTAATGAATCCTTATGTCTAGTTACTATATTACTAAAAGATGAAACAAATCTGGTATTAACAAAGAAAATGATGTAACCAATCCGGTACATACAAAAGAAAATGGTAAGGTAATGAAAAGTTTCGGAAACGCTATAGCCTTTCCAATTGATTTTTAAAGACCTGAAGTGACACATTAAACAAATCTATGTTATTATGACATTCATTTCCTAGCTTCAGAATACGAGGAATCGGACTGTTCATAGCATAATTGGTATGGAAATAATTTATATGAAAAATATCAGGATTTCTCGTATCTTTTTGTTTGATATGAAAAGTTATTAGTTGAAGTAGTTCTGGGCAGTTGATCACATTATTTATTATTTTGAAGAGGAAACTCAAGTTCATAGAAATTCTCCTATCTTCCAATGATTTTATATTTAACTTGGTTAAGAGTTGACTGTACTCATATTCATTTCGTTGAATACCAAAGTGAAAAGCACAATTCCTCAAGAATTTCTTTTGAACATTCTCAATCAAATCGATATTTACATTATAATATGGGTCCCATTCGTGAGAAATACGAAATAATCTCCGATGAAAAAAAGAAAAACCCTTGGGGACTTGATTAAGTTTGTTAAAGAAGAATATCAATATTTCTATGAACCTATCTTGGAAGACATTTTTTCAACAACCATTTTGTATCAGTTTTGCAACATCCATTACTGGATAAAGGTGTTATGTACAGACAAAATTACATACCAAAAACTTAATACTAATTTTCTCAAAACTTTAGATTTGTAACATAACACCTTTATCCACTCGTGTCTTTAATTTTGAATAATGCATCTTGAAATGCTTAATAATGTTGCTTCTTGTCGTAACTATTATAATAACGAAATACAAGAACTTTACCACACTAATGGGACATCCTGTATACCTTGGTTTCATTGCTATCGCGCCCTATGTTTTTCTTTATGTAAGTTTTTTCTTCTTCTGTTATTGTGGGATGTTTATCCGGTTCACTGGACCCCAAATAAGCAAAAGTAACACCTGCTACTACTCCTACACCATTAAAAATATACAGTGTCTTTGGCCATCCTAAAGAACTAGCTGCTAGATAACCAGATAATAACATTGCGGCTACTGTGCCCAGTGTTGTACCTATAAATAATAAATGCTCCTCTCTATTTTCTTGATCTTGCCCCAAGCGATTGTTATCATGAATTTTGTTCAGCATATATAGTGTATGTTAGGACGAGCTTAAACTATTTGTAGGTTTATTTTACTTCATTTTTTGGCACGGATCACTAACTATGGCTAATTTGTTTTTAGCAACCTATCCTAGAGACAGGGTCACCTTTTTTTAAAAAACCCTGTATAAGTTGGCCGTATTAATTGTTTTATTTTAGCAGGCGTTGTATGTTACTGTCATAATGTACTTGGTAAGTAGTTTTCAATATATAGATAACTTAAACTCTTCCTACTGAAGAGAAACAAAAATATTTCTTACCCATAAATGGCAAAGAACCCAATCTACTTCTCTCTTGGACAGGAACCCATTTACCAAGAAAAGCGTGTATGGAAGGAAACATGAAACCCTGACCGAGTCCTTGAAGTATTCGTACGGCCATCACTCCCTTGGAACCAAAATATGAAGCTAGTAATGGTACGAGAAAACCCAACGATGAGCTTGTTATCAAAGAACCAGCCAGAAACCATTTTGCGCCGTACATAGTGGCCAAATACCCTGCTCCGACTTGAGGTATCATATAACCCCACATAAAAGACGAAACCACCAACCCCTTGTCTTTCCAATTGTATATCTAAAGAGTTAAAGACATTATTTATAATTTACATTATTTGCACCACAATAATACGTGTAATTTAATTTAATGGGGTTTTTTTGAAGTCCCTTTCACACTCAAACAATATTCTATAAAAAATAAAAATTAAACCTTTTACTAACCGGAATTTTCTTATCTGGATTAGATGTAGGGTCTGTCATAGCTACCACTATCACCGACATACTGACTCTTATGAAATAGTTCATGATTACTATTAAAAGTAAAAATAGTGATTGGATATGTCTTTTCCCAATTTTTGGCCCTACGAAAAGAGATAGCTATAGAAAACGTAATAGTATGTTACATTACTAGTGCGAAAAGTAACATTTTTCACACGAGTGGGAATTATTGTAACACGAGGCGTAAGCCGAGTGCAACAATCACACGAGTAATGTACACTATTTTTCCTACGACCACGCAATAATTTTACTAAATAATATATAATTAACATCTGAGATATAAGTACACAAAATATTACAATTAAAGACAACATAGTTTATTTCAAAAATTAACAATTACTATTATTGGGAACAAGAACTTTTTTCTACTTAAATATTAGGCTAAAAATTCAAGTAGGTATGTAAATAATTAGATTCTATATTTTTTAGGGTGTTATGAGAAAGTCTATTGGTTGTAATAGTGCTTGTCGTTGATGGTTGTGGATTTATTTGTGATATTGCTGACTGAATAGTTTCTACAGATGTACCTATAATTTTAGATGCAACATTCATCCTCCGTGTCTCTTAAGAGTGGTAATATCTCCTTCCGCATCTACCAGGATTGTGGCTGATGATCTTCGGAAAACGACTTGTATATGTTTCCGGTTTATCGAGTTTTAAAAATTTTGCAATTGAGCTCTGGGTACAGAACCTATTTTGTTTATTTTAACTACTTGCTTGGTGCATTTTTTATTTTTGTAGTTAAGAAAAATCTCTTCTCATGTGTTGCAGGTCTTAATTTTGCATATTCTTTGTATTTCTGATAAAATAAATCTGTAATATTAAATTTTCTGTCAATCTTTTTTTTTGTATTATTAATCTTATCTAATTAAAGCAGCAGAGCTCGTATCTTCTATATCCTCCACAGTAATTCTTACTAGTTCGTGTTTGCGAGATGCTTCCGAAATTACGAAAATTAAAACAAACTAAAAAGTAACATGTACTATTGGTAGAATACCTTAGCAAGAAATTGTTTCAAACTCACTTTAGTTACCAAAAACTGATCGTCAGGAGCACTTATCATTAATATGGTAATTTGGTGGGTGTTTAAAATGTTTAACAGAAAAGGGGGGTTTTGTGTACTGTGATATACAAGATATCAATAGTTAAAAAAAGGCTATTATAGTACACCAAAATTTTTAATTATAACAAGCCAATTCTCAAACATTTTCAGCGTCAAGCCATTATCAGGAGAAAATTGTGACAAAAATTTCTCCTGATGATGGCTTGACGGCGAAAACGTTTATGAATTGGCTTGTAATAATTAAAAAATTTTGTGTACTATAGCCTTTTTTTAACTATTGATATCTAAAATGTTTGACTTCTTTGGTTTATATTCATCATTTTTTCCTTTTAAAAATACTTTTACTTTCAAATATGAAGCAACAGTAGTAGTGTTACCAAAATGTATTTGCTCTTACTTTGTTGGATAAATCATGCAAGTATGCATAAAGGACATTTTCTGAAAATGAATATTTAATTTATTTTCTTTTTCTCCAATTGCGAAATTCTTTATGTGCACGTTCATACCTGGCTCTTGATTTTGTTGGTTGGATTTTTAGGGAGGCTTTTTAAATACAATAAATACCAAGCAAGATGATTACATAATTGCGTAACTAGGTATAGGGAGTTGATATATATATATATATATATATATATATATATATATATATATATATATATATATATATATATAACTATTTAACGAAAAAGAATATAAATTTTGAAAATCCCTAGCTTTATTATTTAAATGATTTAGAATATTTTAAAATGGATGTTTGTGACCCTACTGTGGGTACCTGGGCACCAGGGGGTGGAAGGAAACGAAAAAGCCGACACCCTTGCAAAACAGGGGGCCGAATCTGCGTTCACTGGACCAAAACCGGTTTGTGGAGTCACCACAAGTGCCGCCAAAACAATTATTTCGGACTGGGCGGAGAGGAAAATACTCACGTACTGGTCCGATATACCAGGGTTAACCCATTCGAAGGCGTTTCTACCTAAACCCTCGAGAATGGAGCAGAAATGACCTGCGTATTCTAACAGGACTGCTTATGGGACACTGTCGTCTAAGATACCACCTCAGAAAGATAGATCTGAACCAACAAACGGACTGTCGGTTCTGCTGCGTGGAAGACGAAACTGCTGAACATATACTATGTTCATGCCCCGGCCTGGAAAGAATAAGGTTCAACATATTTGGTTACACTAACCTAGAACCTACCGATTTTAAAAAAATCTCACTCTATACAACCATGAACTTCGTAAGAAGGGCTGGATTGTGCGGTGAACTGTAGCCTCTAGGGGTGAGCCACAATAGACCTACTAAGGGTCGCGATGGAGGGGAGGCCACGCCCCACTCACATGAAACCTAACCTAACCTAACCTAGTCTCTCGCAGTGGCATAGGACGTCTCTTCCTTTGCATACAGGCATTTACTGCTCTTAGCCTCTCCCAACCTAAAAAGGTGTGTGCGAAGTCAACAATGTCCTGACAGTGTCTGACCTATGGATCCATTCCATTTAGCCAGAGCTTCTGAGTGTATCCACTTTTTTAAGGTGCTCTTTCTGAGGCTTTTATTTGAAATAATTTCGAAACTGATTTCTGTGAAATAATATCATTTTGTACATATTTTTTTTTTTAATATGCCCAAGTGTTCTCGGTGACAATCTGCTTAAACCTGTAGTATTGTTTAATCGTTTGAATGGCGTAGGTTATCTCGATTATTTTTAAATGTATTAAGTAATGTTAAAAACAAATAGTTGTTAATACTCGTATTTTAAATAAATACTAATTCGGACGCAAAAATTCTGATCTCAAAATAAATATTGTATCTATTCAGTAAATAAAACTTTTAATTATAGCATTCTAGCATTGTTTTATTTTAAAAATAAAAAAAACTAATCATCAAACTTTGTTTAATAAACTTAGTTACGTTTTGGAATTTTTTTTAACAGTTGTTGCAAACAAAATATAATTTATGATTATAATAACAAATTTTTTGTAAAACAACATAATTTTGATTACATTTCGACTACACGACAAGAAAAATGTAAAACAAGAAAATTTAAGAAAATAATGCATTTATCGCCCAAATTAATAAAAGCATTTAAACGCATTGAAACATGTTACGTTGATATTAATATGTAATATAAACTATAAACCTATAAGGTTCTAACATAGGACCGAAAATAACTACATCGGAAGTGGTGTGGGTACAAAGAAGGCATTATTTTCTTTCAACGTGTTAACTCAAAAATGCTTGGACGTTAATCAGGACCTTTATATCTGCTTTATAGACTATAATAAAGCCTTCTTCTTCTTAAGTACCATTTCCTAGAACGTTGGTCACCAACAAGGCTATCCTTACTCTTTCGACGGCAAGTCCGAACAGAAAGCTTTATACCAGTCACGTAGATTCTTGAGCCATGATGCTTTTCTGCGGCCCGGCTTTCTTTTACCATAAATTTTTCCCTGCATGATGTTCTGCAGTAATCGGTATTTTTCGCCTCTCATAACATGCCCGAAATATTGCAGTTTCCTTCTTTTGATGGTGGTAAGAATTTCGGTGGATTTATTCAGACGTTGGAGTATTACCAAGTTGTATACTTTTTCCGTCCATGAAACTTTTAATATTTTCCTGTAAGCCCACATCTCAAAGGCTTCAAGTCGTCTTTCTTCGTACTTGTTTATAGTCCAGGCTTCCATACCGTACAGCAGGGTGGAGAAGACATAACATCTGAGTCGAATTCTTAGAAATGGAAATAAAGAGAGGAGTCAGACAAGGCTGCATATTATCGCCATTTAATGCGTATTCGGAGCATATTATAAGCCTTGGAAAATGAGACCGACGGTATAAAAGTGAATGGAGTTCTGATTAACAGCATCAGATATGCCGTCGACACACTAATAATAGCCAATAGTTTGGAGAATTTAGAAAGAGTTATGAACAAAATAGTAAGGTTTAGTGAGATGTACGGACTCTTCCTCAATATCAAAAAAACCAAACATATAAAAATATGTAAGAACAACAACACAAATGAAATCTTTATGGTTGGAGGTCAACAGATTAAAAAAGTAAAAAAATACAATTACTTGGAACGCTTATTACTAAAAATAATTACTATACCGTAGAAATAAAAATCAAAACTAAAAAGGTAGGTAGGTCAGAGAATATTATTAAATTTTAGACTTACCATTACTTTCAATAAAATTTCCACCAACTAAAAGTTTTGAGGTTTGATCTTTGTTTAATTTGTCCATTTGTTCTGCAACCATTTTTTTTTATTTTCGTTTGAGAATGTTTCACCATAAAAAATTTCTCTTTGTGAGTAGCAAACATCAAAAAAAAGTAGTAAAACGAGCATCGTATTTATTTATATATACGTAAATACTTAAAAGAAATGTTAAAACAAAAATTTCCACAAAGGATCTGGAGATAAATGCGATAGTATGAATCTTATGTCAAACAAAGACAATTTAATCACCTATAAAGCTTTATTTTAAAAAACCATTTTACCCAAAATTAAACAAGTTAATAGTTTCCTAAACATTTAATTTATTATTGCACAAATAATCTGGGTGTTTCAGTTGTATTGTATTTTTAAGGTATACACAGGGCAAAAGGCAACGACTGAGGATGTAAACAAGGCAAAGAATAATTATAAAAGCTTAAAAGGTGTGGCAAAAGAGGTTGAGGCAAGAAAGAAGGAGAGTGAGAAAAATGAATTCAATAGAAGGTTATCTGACGATTTCCAGAACAATATTAAACTCTTCTGGAAGTCCATAAGAACAGCCAGAGTTAAAAGTACTACCTCGCAACTGGAAAAAATGAAAAACCAAGGTGGTAGTGTGGTAAAAAAAGAGAAATGCGTTTTAGTAAAATGGAAGGAATACTTTAAAAGTTTATTTGGGAAAGCACAGGCCCCATTCGGAGACATGAGTGAAAGTTGCAATGAAAGTGAAATTAGTACGACAGAAATTGTGGAAGCGTTGAACAGTATAAAATTGGGTAAAGCTGCTGGGTACGACAGGATTGCTGTTGAAATGCTGAAGGCTGGAAAAGCGTGGTAACTAGTCTGCTGTACCGCTTGGCAAGCTTCAGATTGTGCTTAAGGTATCCAAGGGCACCATAACCTGTCAGTACGAGTACTGCTCGTCAGGCGTTTCTTCTATTCAGTGACGCAATGCTTCCTGTTAGGTCTTCTCGGGGACAATCTCCTTTGAAGGACCTTGATTTAAATGTTTACAGACTGCGTTATGCCGAAAGGTAAAATGTTTTAAGCTAATGTCATCAAGAATTATTTTACTCCCTTTAATTTAGCAAGTATATTATTATTTTAACTCAAATGGAATAATAATAAAAGAAAATTAAACTTTACAAAGAGATCCATTTTTAACTTCCCAGTGGGAAGTTATAGTAATGGGTCAGATTTTGCGAATCCCGAATTTTGACATATCTCCACATTTCGAGGTCCCCAGAGTCGAATACAATAATTTTAAAGTGGACGTCTGCGTGTGTGTGTACATACGTATGTGCGTATGTTCGTATGTACGTTCGGAATTATTTAATATCGACGTAGGAACAATTGCATTCGACGCATAATTACGCAACTTAGAATTGATTGGATTTTCAGCAAAATCGGTCGAGCTGTTTTTTTGGGGAGAATAAAAAAACTGCAAAAACTGGTAACCTTCTGGAATTATTTTTCGTCTCGATTATCTCGAGAACAAAAAATGATATCGACGTGGGACCAATTGCATTCGACGCATAAATACGCAACTTAGAACTGATTAGATTTTCAGCAAAATCGGTAAAACTGTTTTTTATGGATAATCAAAAAACTGAAAAAAATGGCAAACTACCTGAATTTTGCAATTTATAAATTATCTATTTTTAATACAGAATTTTAAGATCTTTTGAATAATATCATTATTGCATGTTAGGAATATTTGTATGAAAAATATGATGACAGTATTTCATAAAAAAAGATAGTTTTATAAAACAAAAATAGGGATTGGAGAATTTTAAACTTGTGTCAGTATTGAGAGAATAGCATTGAAGACGCTATAACTTTGAAAAATTGTTGTTAGTAAAAATCAAGCATTGTTTTTAACAATTGAATATTGTTACTAACAAATGATTATTAATCATTATAATTAAAAAAAAATTTTAATTGTTTTTTATAATAAGTTTAATAATAATAATTATAACAACAAAACATATGGTATTTTCTCATTCTTTCCACCGGGAAGTAAGTCGTGTGGACCTCTCGGGTCGCACCCAGACCACTGATATTATACAATTTGTATTCACAAGGAAGTTACCGGTGGAAGGTTGATATATCCCTTATCTCTGTATTTATTCATTTAAAAGTTCGAACATTTTGTATATTGTTTTTGTAATCACGTTTGTGTTGTTCATTTTTTATTTATTTGGTGTTATTGAAAAAAGAGAATTTTTGACAAGTTTTGACAATTAAAACTATTAAAAAGTATATTTTATTACAAAAAAACAGAGAATTAAAGCTTGATTCGCTGGTCTTTCGGCCGAATCTAGTAAGAATATCCTTTTTGAGGTAAGTCAAGTGGACAATCACATATTGTGCTGGTCCTTCGAGCCGGATCTTATAAGAATATCCTTTTTAAGGTAATTCAAGTATACAATCACACATTGTGCTGGTCCTTGAGTCTCAAACTCGAACCAAGATATGGATGGTAACAACAACATGACAAGAAGTAGGAGTGAGATGCTAAATGAGCTTGCCAAAGACGGTAAAAAGGTGT
Organism: Agelastica alni; assembly: GCA_950111635.1. Classification (NCBI taxonomy): domain Eukaryota; kingdom Metazoa; phylum Arthropoda; class Insecta; order Coleoptera; family Chrysomelidae; genus Agelastica; species Agelastica alni. The sequence goes on from OX467714.1 coordinate 30,593,480, forward strand.
ATTCGAGGATATTGCTGGAAAAACTGAAGAGAAAGACAAGTCGTCAGTTTCAGCCCAAAACTCTCCGAGAAACAGATTTACCAGCTGGCAGTGGAATCGAAGGATGGTGCGATAGATCAGAGCTGCAGATCATTTCAAAGTAAGTCCCATTTATCTTCTTCTTCTTTATTAATGCCTATCCGTTGCGGATGTTGGCGAACATAATGGCTATACCAACTTTATTCACTGATACACGGAATAAGCCCACAGTTAATGTATGAAACCACGCTCGGAGATTCTTCAGGCATGATATTTTTCTTTCTTCCTACACTCCTTCTACCTTGTATGTTGCCTTGGAGTATAAGCTGTAAAAGCCGGTATCTTTCGGGATTTCTTATGATGTGGCCGAGGTATTCAAATTTACGTTTCTTTACCCATTTATCTAAGCAATCTTAATCTAGTACTATTAGACGTAAAAGGTTAGAAGCTTAAATCAGAGCTGATGAAGGAATGGCCAGAGTTATAGCTGTGGAACATTAAATCGAAATGAACAGGTTGAGAGTAAAACAAGAAAAGGAAAAGTTAGAATTCGAGAAAAAGATTACTAAAAGCCGGTTAGCTCTTCGAAAAGCCACCATTCAAGAGAAGGCTTCCACAATCAGTTCCACAGAACAAGAAGGAAGGAGGGAATTAGAGGTTTTAAAAGAAATAAGATGCAAGAGTCGCTAAATGAAATTGAACAAGTTTGTAGTCCGGATTTCCAAGGTAAATATAACAGTATTTATGGAGCTGACATCATTCTCTTCCGTAAAATGTTGACAAGAAATCTAAAACGAGGCAAGATAACATCCTTAAACTTTGTACAAATGTATCCGAACTAACTACCATCCAAAATCACTGATTACATCATGGTTGATTAGTTTTCAATAAATTGGTCAACTGTGAATTTCGAGAATTACTTATCTCTAAAAGGTCCTTGAAAACTGGCACAGCAACACGGCGGCGGAGTCGGAGATAATGTTACAGACTCAAATACACCAAAGAAAACGGATTGCAATTTTTTCCTTTTTACGGACGTCAAATAATTTTAAAAAACGAGCCCTTAAAATCGTCGAATCGCTCGGTTTTTTTTCGGCAAGAACAAGTTACTTACGTGTTCGGTCGGAAATCCCAAGATTGGATTCTTGGGTTTATAAGTTCTTTTATTTCTTTGGCAACTTCAATATTTCATTTTGGAAACAAGCTACTAGCTTACACTCCCAATAAAAGGACCTATAAGAAACGTAAATCTTTATAATATTGCATACAGGGTGTTTTTAACGAGCAAAATTAATTTTGACATATATTCTGACGATAAAAATACAGGGTTAGATGTCAAAACATTCTTCTTCTTCTTCTTATCCAAATTTAAGATCTTTCGATCTGTTAGTTTTGCAGGTTCCTCTGTATCAGTTCCTGGGAGGTGGACTGCCAGCTGTCCTTCCATCTCTTAGGTGGTCTTCCGGGTGCTCTTTTCCCTATTGGTTTCCCTTCAAGCGCGATGCTTGGTGGTCTGCTCTGTTCCATTCTTCTCACGTGAGCGTACCAGCATCTTTTTCTTTGTCTTCCCCATCTTACGATGTCTTGCACTCCGCACTGTTCCCTGATGTCAGTGTTCCTAATTTGGTCTCCCCTTGTTTTTCCCATTATAGTCCTAAGCGTTTTCATTTAGGCTACTCGAAGCATGCTTTCCGTTTTGTTGGTTTCTTCTCTGTCCGTATGTCATGATTGGCCTGATACAAGTTCTATAGATCCTGACCTTGCTATCTTTTCGCATGTATTCGTTCGCCCATATTATCTGTCTTAAGCAGCCTGATATGGCGGTCGCTTTGTTGATCTGGCTTCTTAGGTTCTTCATTGGGTCGTGATAGCTCGACAGTTTCATACCCAGATATTTGAATTGTGAGACTTGCTCGATGATTTTGTCCTGAATTACCAGCTTACATCTTACGGGATCTTTAGCAAAGGTTATGCTTTTCGTTTTTTCTATAGATATGGTCATGTTCATCGCTTAGCTGACCTGGTAGAATTTGTGTAGTTGTCTTTGTAGATCGTCTTCCGTTTCCGTGAAAATAGCGGCATCATCTGCGTAGCATACCATGCTGATTCTTTTGTTCTGTCCCATTCTATATCCCATATTTAGTGATGATACTTCCTCTATTATTTTGTCCATTAAGAGGTTGAACAGAAATGGGCTAAGGCTGTCGCCTTGTCTGATGCCTCCTGGTGACGGTATCTCTTCCGTATAAGTGTCTCCTGCCTTTACTTTAGTCGTGTTGTTCATATTGAGGCTGCGAACTGCTTTTACGATGGTGTCTGGCATTTCTTCAAAATATTAATTTACAATAAACAACAATTCAAAGTAAGACAAATGCTGCGGAGATGAGTAGTCTGAGATATACAGCTGGAGTGACTCTGATGGATAAAGTGAGAAATAGTGTAATAAGATAACGCTGTGGTGGGAAAGAAGATGTAGTAACAAAGGTAAAGATGTAAAAAGAGTGGATGAGAGAAAATTGACGACACAGATTTATGAGGAAAGTGTGAATGGACAAGTTGGTAGAGGTTGACCCAGGCAAAAAGACATGACTATATGTATGTTTGTAGGTATGTATCTTCAATGTAAAGACATACTTTTGTTACTGTTTTAAAATAGATAAAAAAAACACGGCTAAAGAGGTGAACATTTTAATAAATTTGGATATAGCGTAATTTTTATTCATTGTGGTTAAACAAAATTAACTGAAAAAAAAAACTGTTGTTTATGATTTAATGAAAATTCGTTGGGAAAAGTAATGACTTTCTTATTTCTTGATATACACTTTTGGGATATAAAACATTTTTTACTCCCATATTATTAAAACAAGAAAATACAAGACCCAAACAATACATTTCCTTTTTTAAATTAAGGTGGTGGATAGCGAAAGTGATAAAGGTTGACAAACGACAGATATCTAAGTCGTAAAACTGTGTCCCACTTGGAATAAAAATCGACGTGTGGCCCACTTTTCATATTTATATATATATATATATATATATATATATATATATATATATATATATATATATATATATATATATATATATATATATATATATAAATATGAAAAGTGGGCCACACGTCGATTTTTATTCCAAGTGGGACACAGTTTTACGACTTAGATATATATATATATATATATGTATATTTTTATATGTACACAAACATTTTTTGATAATAGGAACTATTTTCTGTGCGATCGATTTTGCAATACACAAGTATACTTCCGCCTGGCAAAAGCTTCAGCGTGAAGTTCCCCTCCAATTGTGTAACTCACTTAGTCGAGTAGCACTAGTAGCTCTCAAATTATCGAGTGACATTCTTTTCGGAAGTTTGAAGTTTTAAGAGAATCCTTACATTCCTGAACTAATACTATCTTATCCGCGGTCTTAAATTCGTGTCTCCTGGCTGTCCCGACATAACTAGTTTGGAACTCTTACGGTAAAAGTTCCGGAATGAGAAGCTGACAACACTAACTAGGTCGGCTCTGTTTTGATTTCGTCTTACAGGATGTTAAATCCTTTATTACTATTAAATAAAAATATTTTTTTTAATAATTTTATGACATTACTATTTTAATGAAAGTGTTCTCAAACAATTTTATGCACTGAGAAGTACATTTATTCGCAAAAAGGAAGTGTAAAGTGAACAAAAAATGGCAAGCAAAAACACTTGTAAATTGACCAAGGGAAAACCCAGGAAAAGCCTGGGATAATGCAGTAGCGGAAATCATAAAGGAATGTGGATTAAATTGGCAGTTGGTAAAGATAATAGAATATTATTATTATATTATCGGGTTCAAAACGTCTTTCGACGTTGTCTGATGTCTAACTTCCTATCCTCCCATTGATCTACTCTTAAGTCTCGAGAGCACATCGCTTTTGTGATACCCTCTTTCCAGGTCTTTTTGGGACTTTCTTTATTTCTCCGGTTTGGTGGTATCTATTGCATTATTTTCTTGGGAAGTCTGGCTTCATTCATCCGCTGGACATAACCATACCATATGAGTTGCCTCTGTTCAATATCGGTTATTAGCTGTCCAACTACTCCCATTCCCCTTCGAACTTCCTCGTTTCGAATTCTTTCGCGTCTGGATATTCCCAAGGATCGTCTAAAAATATCCATCTCGGTGGCTTCGAGTTTTCTTCTATCATTTACTGCAATTCTCCATGTTTCTGATCCGTTCATCAGAGATGACACGGTTCTTGTTGCCGACTCACTGGAAGGACTGCAGGAACTGGTAAGCCGCGTGACGGCTGCAAGCTCAGAGGCCGGACTTAGCCTGAACGTGAGAAAGACAAAGTGGCTAGCAGTTAGCAAATCAAACAACGTGGACGGACACCTGACAATTAACGGTCAACGAATTGAGCGAGTAGAAACTTTTAAATATCTTGGGTGTCAACTAAATGAGAAGTGGGACGGCATGCAGGAGATTCGTGCCAGAATAGAACAAGCTCGTGCTTCGTTCCTGAAGATGCGTAAGGTACTTTTCAGCAGAAATTTAAGCTTGCCTCTGCGCGTCCGAGTGCTTCGCTGTTACGTGTTCATTATACTGTTTTATGAAATGGAAGCTTGGACTTTGACAGATGCGATGTGCAAAAAATTGGAGGCCTTTGAAATGTGGACGTACAGAAGGCTATTAAGAATCTCCTGGGTAGAAAGAGTGCGTAACACCGAGGTACTTCAACGCCTCGACATCAGCTGGAAGTTCTGTTTACACTAAAAAAGCACAAACTGGAGTATTTTGGTCGCATCTTAAGAAATGACAAGTATCGACTTTTAAAGCTTATTATAGAAGGGAAGATCGAAGGACGAAGAGGCCCGGGTAGAAGAAAGATATCCTGGCTAAAAAACTTAAAACAATGGTATGGAGTGAGCACTACCACATTGTTCCGCCGAGCTGTAGACAAGGTTCAGATAGCGCTGATGATTGCCAACGTCCGAGGAGGACGTGGCACCTAAAGAAGAAGAAAAAGACAACAGAGAGCTTTTAATCAGGGTTTCAAAGATATTATATTTTCGTTTTTTTCCCATTTCACCACTTCATTCAAACATGCAGTTAATCTTCTGGCCTGGGTTATTCGTTTTTTGATCTCTCTGTCATCTGTTTCTGTAGTGTCAAATTCGACTCCCAGGTATGTTTAATTATTGCACGCTGTGATTTCCTCTGTGACCAGGTGGATATTTGATAATTCAATGCCGAGAGGGAGATATTTTGTTTTTTTCATATTAAGTTCCAAACCCCACTGTTTATATTCTTCCTGCGATTTTCGTGCCATATATTCTAAATCGTCCTTGTCGTTAGCGAGGATAACTTGATCATCAGCAAATTGTAACGTGTAAACACAGGTTCTTCCCAACTCGATACCCATTCCCCTGCCTTTTCTCTTCCTTTGTTTTAGAGCTGTTGCTACATATATTTTAAACAGTGTGGGTGACACACAGCAGCCTTGACGTAATCCCTTGTTGATGGAAAAAGGGTTGCGATATTTTGTTATTAATTTTTATTTTTGATGTAGAAACGTTATATAGACTCTAAAGAGCTTTTATTAATGTATAACTAATGTTTGATTTCTATAATACTTTCCAGAGGTTTTCAACAGGAACTGTATCGTAGGCTTTATGGAGATCCACAAACATAAGATGGGTCTCTTGATTGGTACCAGACCTTTTTTTTATTAGTTATTTTTTTTTCTATCAGTTAAATCAACTAAAATATAACTTTATTTAGCATTATTTGCTATTACATAATCATACATGAATCTTACATTTGGTACCTCACACATAAGAAATATTATCCATGCATTTTAATACATTTTTTTTAGTTTAAGTGGTTTTCGATTAAAACTTTATTGGGTAATCCGTTCATTTCAATATATTAGCACCTTTCTGTTAAATTGGTGACCCCGTGTAAATCTCATTTTGATTAGATGTCTATATAGAAAGCTGTGCTTTTAGTAAATGCTAAAGACTTGACAAATGTTTCGAATTAATTAAAGTTGTGCTTTCGGAAATTTGTTAAAATATTTCTTAATGCTCTTCAAGTGTAAATTGAACTGTAAGTAAAATTCTAGGATTATGAACCATTTCTAAACTATTTAACCCCAGTACAACTAAATTTAATTCAGGTGTTTTTTAGAGCATGTACATTATGAGTCTTTTGGTGCAGTGGTCTGTGCCTCTAATCTCTTAAAGTCGTACGGTTATAAAGTCGTAGGAACATAAAAGCGTACGGTCATAAAGTCGTACGGTCACAAAGTCGTATAGCAATTTGTATGATTTAATATGTTGTTGCGTTAATTTTCTACAGGAGTGTCTGTGTGTTTTATATCAGTCTCATTACTTTTTGTTCAATATAGTAAGTTAACATTGAGCTTCTCAGTTTCACACAAATAATTCGTTAAAATTTAAAAAGTAAATAATTCACGAACACAAAAAAACTGTTAATGTAAGTGTAATTTTTTTAATACAGACCTCAAAAAGTTAAAGGTTAACTAATTATATTGTAATGAAATAAAAAGAAAAAAAAGTAACAATAAAAATAACGAAAGAGTGTTTAAAAAACCACAGATAAAGATAAAAAATACAAAGATTTATGTGGTTTCCTAACAATTTGTATCATTAAATATTTGTTTTGGTTTTTTTTATTTCGTTATTTTTCTCAACAATTTCGTTCTCTCGTGCTGATAACAGAAATCTTTCAGCGGGAAATTCTTAAAAACTAGCCGACTTGGAAGAATTGTTACAAATAAGAATGACCGCAAAAGATAATAGAAATTGCTGGTAAAAAAAAAACAAAAAAAATCCATTTGCCACCCGCACGTTTGATGCGAAGTTTCTATATTAATTTTTGATGAAATTGTTGCTGGGGGGCATCTTTTATGATCTGAAAATCATATCGAAAATTCAATTTTTGTATCGTTTTTAATTTACAAGAAAATTGTGCTTCATAAAATATTTGAGTGGGATATAAACACACAAAAATAATTACTTGGCTGTCTAATTTTAATTTACATTATTTTGTTGATCCTACTAATATTATAAACACGAAAATTTATGAGTAAAGCTCATAGAATACGAATGTGCGAGTAAGTCATAAATGTTCTGTTCGTTTCAAAACTTAATACCAACAATAATAAAAATCACCTTTCGTTTTATATAATCTCGAACACAGTCTGTTCGTAATATTTTATTGCATTAATCAAGTCAATGTCTTCTTTAATATAACAATTTTTATATTATTTTAGGCGGTATATAAAATTGCAGATATTATACATAAATATTTCATTAAATATAACACACAATTCAAGTTTTATTATGTATTAATAAAAACGGTTTTTTCGATTGTAGATCTATTAGCGTCAGATTACAGATGACAGTTAATTCATAAGTTGGCAATTTTATGTACATTTTTGAGACGTTGTCAAATTGATTATGTTTATAATTTAATTTCGACCCTGTTAAATTTTGCATTTATTATTACTAAAAAACTGTGTGCAAATATGCCAAAAAAACTAAATAGTCGCTGCAAAAAACTCGTTGCATCATTAATTGACTATTTTGATCGAGAACGTGAAAATAATGGACCATTACTACCTCTAACGGCTGTACGAGAGGTAAGTTCGAGTATGAAACATTTTCAATAACGTCCAGTCTAATCTTTTTTCTTTTAGCGAGTAGCTGAAGCTCTTCAATTGAGTATGAGGACCGTTAGTGAAATTTCACAAACTGTGAAGAACAATGAACCGTTAAAGTCGCCTGTAAAGAAAGTTACGAATACCACAACATTAGATATAGGTGCTATTAGAAATACTATTTACAACATGTATTAAACAAGTAAGTGTTGTTACATACATTAATGTAGTCACAAGCTTCCTTGTTGCATTTTTACTGCCACTAATTAACTCTATGTTGATTCGAATTAAATAAAGCATTAATAAACTAACTCGAATAGTTTTTATTAAAAACCTTTTGTTTAGGTAAAATTTTCAAAGTTTTATTGCAATGTCCTAGAGTAATTGATGGTAAAGTATGTTTATTAAATGATCAACAACATAACCTTATTATTTCCTTAATTTCCGTACTGTCAAAGTCTGGCAACGTTGTTCAAATGTGACCTCAAACTCGCTATATGTATGGATGTTGGCAGCAATCAGAATCAAAATGATATTAGTTAAAATCAAATTAGCTACATAAATTTCTAGCTGGCATTAGTCAATTTCAAATTGGTAAGAAACTTGCCACGTCTTGTTCGTTCTCTATAGAGTACTCTGCCAGCGGTCTCTCTACTGGCAAATTATGCCCGAGCTCAGCCGTAGAGGGTAAAAGAAAAAAAATATAAAAGTGAGCCGCGCCACCGACTTAGACGGTTCAAGCCGGAAACCCCTAGGCACTAGCAGAGCCACACGATAAACAACTGAGATTATGGTGAACTAAATAAATGAAATTATAGCCAAAATATATTGGATACTTTACTCCTACAATAAATCAAAGTACACAGTTCAATAATAAACTTATAATAAATATAGTCAAAATCAACAGCTAACAATAAATCAAAGTACACAGTTCAATAATAAAACTATAACAAATATAGTCAAAATTAACAGCTATGGTAAATTTCTTTGTTACAACAAACCAAAAATTTAAAATTTACACTTTATAAAATAACCAAAACAAAAGTAAGAGTAACAGACTTTACCAAGTTATCAAAAAAAACGTATACAAGTCAACCCCTTAATAATACTAAATCAAACGTTTACATAAGGCTGCTAATTTACTCATGTTTTTACCATTTACATAAAGATTTACACTGCCAAAACAATCGAGTTTATTTAAAAATATTTTTTTTTACAATGGTTGTCTTTTAAAATATCAATATTGTAGGATATTTACAAATAAGTATGAAGAAAATATTTTTACTTGGACATAAAGAATTATTGAAAAGATTATTTTAATCCAAGTTTAGTTTTGGCATATTATCTAATGCAATAAATAGTATTTAATAATGTATTATACTAATAAATTAAAACAAAGCTTAATTGTGGTGTCAAAAATAAGTCACGTCGTTAAATATTCAAAAATAATTCACTTGTAACCTTTGGGTAAACGTATATTGTAGATCAAATATAAAAAAAAAGAATAACTTTAATCTTGAACACCTTAATTCGGAGTTCCTGCTAAAAACACCAAGCAAGTCTTTATAACACTGCAATTTATCGTCGATATGGATGATACGAATGCACTACTCCTGTGGCCGGTTTGGTTATGGAACGGCACCTGCTAATTAACAATGGCTTCCCTCAAATAAATCCCGCATGCGGTTATTTTAACTCGACACCAAAATCCAAAATATCAACAACGAAGGTAAGATAGAATGGTCAAGTTAAAAATTAACTTGTTTTTCTTCAAAATCCAATTAAGATGGCCCAAATACAGCCAGATATGAAAGAAAAACCGTAGAGGTTTTGCATACTTGTCAATATCACACCGTCCCAAAAATTCTCACCACACCCGACTTCGAAGACTCTCACCACACGACTGACCTACTTCCCAGGCCGGATATCATAAAAAATGACACGGAACCGACGTCAACCAACAATATTTGCAAACCCATGCTCCACATCAAGAATCGCGCTCGTCCGTGTTGATAGCAAGCCCCATCCACACATAAAATGCAAACCAAACAATAATATAACCGACAACACACAACAATCGAGGCCAAAAACCAAAGTAAAATCTAATAACAAAAACACCCCACTCAATCTCCAGCGATCAACAAAAATGCCACAGCCATTAACAATCGAATCCTATCACAATAAGGTATGCAACACTTCTTCTTCTTATGGTGCCGTCTTCCGTCGAAGGTTGGCGATCATCATGATTATTTGCATTTTGTTGACTGCTGATCTGAAAAGATGATTTGATGAACAATTGAACCATTCTCTCAGGTTGCGGAGCCACGACATTCGTCTTCTTCCCACGCTGCGCTTCCCTGCAATCTTTCCCTGCATCACCACTTGTAGCATTCGGTATCTCTCTCCTCTCATAGTGTGGCCCAGATATTGTAATTTTCTGATTTTTATTTCGTTATTAATTTCTGTTTCTTTTAAGAGTCTTTTTAGTACTTCTTCGTTTGTAATTTTGTCCATATAAGATATTCTCAGTATTCTCCTGTATAGCCACATCTCGAATGCTTCTATTTTTCTCATCATGACTTTTGTCAATGTGGCCGCTTCTATGTCGTATAGTAAGATGGTGAATATGTAGCATCTCAGCATACGTATTTTGAGATCGTTATTTAAATTTCTGTTACAGAAAAACTGTTTCATATTTATGAAGGCTCTGCGTGCGATTTCAATTCTTGCTTTCAGTTCGCTAGCATAATCATTGTTGCTGTTAATCCATGTTCCCAAATATTTATATTTATATACCCGTTCTATTATCTGGTTGTTTACTATCAGCTGTGTGTTGTTGTTTCGGGTCTTTGTGAATACAAGGAATTTTGTTTTGCTGAGATTCATGTTTAGCCCGTATCGAATACTGACATTATGTACCTTTTGTACCATTCTTTGTAGGTCGATGGCATTTTCGGCTAGCAACATAGTGTCGTCCGCATACCTTATATTTGAAATAGGTATCCCATTAACTCGCACTCCAGCTTCTTCTTCAGCTAATGCTTCTTTCATGATCGCTTCTGAGTAGATGTTGAACAGCAAAGGGGAAAGCACGCATCCCTGTCTCACTCCGCGCCTGATCTCTATATCTTCCGTCTGTGTAATGTCTATTCTGATGTTTGCTGTTTGATTGTAGTACAAGTTTTCTATAATTCTTATGTCTTGAGTATCTATTTGTTTTTCACTTAGAATTTTTATGAGTTGGTCATGTCGTACTCTGTCAAACGCCTTTTCATAGTCTACTAGACATGCGTATACTTCTTTATTCACATCTAAGCATCGCTGTGTCAGTACGTTTACAACAAACAATGCCTCCCTTGTGCCCGTTCCATTCCGGAACCCAAACTGGAAATCACTTATCTCATTGTCCAGTTTCTTGTGTATCCGGTTGTGTATAACTTTTATAAATACTTTCAATGTGTGGCTCATTAAGCTAATAGTCCTGTGTTCGCTACATTTTTTCGCATTGTTTTTCTTTGGTATTGCTATAAATGTGGATGTTAGCCATTCTCTGGGTATAACTCCAGTTTTGTAAATCGTATTGAACAGTTCCGTAAGTATTGGTGTGTGTTCTTCTTCGAGTAGTTTTAGCAATTCCACCGGTAATTCATCCGCGCCAGGTGCTTTCCCACTTTTTGTGTTTTTAAGTGCATATATTACTTCTTCGTTTGTTATGTCTGGATTGTCTGTTTTTACCTTTCGTGTTAGTTGGGGCCTGTTTCGTTCGTCTTCAAACAGTTTTTCGATATATTTCTTCCATGTTTTAAGTTTGTCTTCTAAATCTAGCATTATGTTTCCACCTTCATCCATTAGTATGTTGTTCTGATTCCTTCTGAAGCCGCTGGTCATTTCTTTGACCTTTTTATGTAGGTTAAAAGTGTCATGTATCTTTTGCATTCTCTCGATTTCGTTGCATTTTTCATTCATCCATTTCTCCTTCGCTTCCCTCACTTTCTTTTGTATTTGTCGGTGTAGCTCTTTGTATCTCTGTTTGTTCATACTCTTAGCCTCTCTTCTCTTTTCCATCAGTTCCAAAATCTCCTCTGTCATCCAATCCTTTTTGTTCTCTTTACTCTCCTGTTTTAGTTCTTGTTTACATGTGTTTACTATTGTGTTCTTGATGTTGCTCCATTTTACATTCACGTTCTCTTCATCCTGATTTTTCCCTTGCATTAAGTGTATTTTGTCATTTACTTCTTCTTTGACTTTGTTTCTAATTTCTTCGTTTTTTAGTTTTGAGATGTTAATCTTATTATTTTTATGGGTTTTTTTAATGCGTTTTAGGGTTAGCCTGAATGTTGCCACTACAGGATGCAACACTATTTACAACCAATGATATATTTAAGTTACAACAAAATACAAGTACTTTTCAAACGTTTCCGCGCAAAAATTTCTATCAGGATATTAATTTTATGTAGTGTTTTAATGACCTATGAAAGTTTTATGAAAATTCATTTGGCAGCCATATTCTTAAATTTTTCCCATTTTGGTTATTTACTATATAAATGGAATAAAAGCATCATTAATATATAAGTGTGCAAGTTATAAACGAATGCTTACCACGAGTTACGTAAGCACACGAATGAGTATTAAATTTTGGTATTAAGATGGATGGATGGATTCCTTGGAGAAGAAAATGAGCTACACGAAGTACTTATCTTACGCAGAATAAGTCGCGGGTACCATCTAGGATAATAATTTCAATTTAAGACTGATTTCGTTACTATTTTGTAAATTAAAATACGAGGGCGGTTTAATAAGTCAGTGACTTTTTAAATAAAACAAATTTTTTTCCGCAAATAAACATTTTATTTTTCTACATAATCACCTTTTAGCTCGATATATTTAGTCCAGCGTTTTTCTAATTTTTTTATTCCCTCCAAATAATAGGTTTTTTCAAAACTCTCAAAATACGCGTTTGTTTCGGTAATGACTTCTTCATTCGACTCAAACCTCTTACCGCCCAGCCATTTCTTTAGGTTTGGAAACAGAAAGTAGTCGCAGGGGGCTAAATCTGGAGAATATGCTGGATGGGGTAGCAGTTCGTATCCCAATTCGTGGATTTTGGCTATCGTGACTAGACAAGTGTGCACACGTGCATTGTCTTGATGGAACAGCACTTTCTTCTTCGCCAAATGCGGCCGTTTTTGCTTCAAATCAACGTCGAATCTGTTCAAAAGCTTTGAATAATATTCGCCGGTGATCGTTTTACCTTTCTTGAGGTAATCGATGTAAATGACACCGCGTACATCCCAAAAAACTGTGGTCATGATCTTGTTGGCTGACAGACTCTGTTTCGCCCCGAGCAACCCTCTGTTTCGATTGTTACTTGGTCTCTGGCGTGTTGTGATGGATCCATGTTTCATCCACAGTAACAAAACGGCGCAAAAATTCGTCCGGATTACGGCTGAACATCGCTAAATACTCTTTTGAAGTGGTCACACGATTGCGCTTATGGTCGAGTGTGAGCAATCGCGGCACCCATCTCGCAGAGAGTTTTGTCCAAATATTCGTGTAAAATATGATGTACCCGTTCAGTTGAGATACCTACTGTAGGTCCGTTTCAAACCGCATTCTTTGCAATAAATTTAGTTTTTTTTATTTTTTAATATACTCGTGATGTTTCCTTCATGGAATTCTTTAAAATGAAAGCAATGATAAAATATCGCATGTTGCTAATTCAGGACCATAATAATAACATGTTCGCGAGATACGTATCAAAGGTATAATTGATAAATATTATTTCGGCATATTTTGCAGCATTTTCAAAAGCGAAAAATGTAAAAAAAGTGCCGAGTCCCGAGATTAAATTTCAAATGTTATTACATTTTCATTTCTTCGCTTTAACTCCCGGACTGCGTCTGCTCTCTAAGAATCTCTAGTCGTATTCCGAGGCGAAGTAATTATTTTCAGCTTTTCACTCTCCAAAAACTATCGCAATAAACTGTTCTGAAGTCGATCGATAAAGATTTAATGTTTCAATGACATGCCATAATAACTTCGTCCATCCGCGACCAACCTTTTTGATTTCTCTCGACAAATAAAATATTGAAAGATGCAAGGATGCAGCTTTTCTGCTGTTTTGCCGTAATTTTACATTTTTTTTTTTATGAAAATAGTCGCAAAAAGGGTAGACCTATCGTGTGGGCCGCGGACGGCCCGCACTGCGACTATTAAAAGGGGAAGGGATTATAGAAAGGAGATGATTGTGGACACGCTTTTTAAAAAGTTGCAGGTCATAGTTCTCTGGAAAAACTGATTTTGGAAGTTTATTCCATTCCGTAGCAGCCCTGTAAAAGAAGGATTCTTGATGAAGATTGGTACTTGTATTGTCAATCTTGAGAGTAAATGGGTGAGACTGATCAGCGTGCCGAGTTCTTCGGCCGAATGTGGACAATGGTGGTACAAGAGTTTTTATTTCTCTGGAGCATCTGCCATGGAAATATCTGTAGAGCAATGACTGGTCTGCAACTCTTCTTATATGTTCTAGAGGGTGAAGGGTATCTGTGAGAGTTGAGCTGTTTATCAAGCGAATGGCTCTTTTCTGAATGGAATCTAGAAGACGAAGAGAATGCCTTGGTGCTGAACCCCAAATGTGCGAGCAATACTCCAGTAGAGGTCGGATTTGAGCCTTTTACGTCGTCAACAGTTGATCAGGAGTAAAAAACTTTCTGGCTTTCCACAAAAAACCTAGCTTCTGGCTTGCCGACTTTGCGATGTTAGCAACATGGTCATGCCAAGACATATTATTGGACACCGTGACTCCCAAAATCGAGATAGAGGGACTTGGTTCCAGGGTATTTCCGGACATTGTGATGGGATGATTTGAGGAATTCACTTTCTTGGAAAACGTGGCACTTTGTGTTTTTTGAGCGTTAAACTGAACAAGATTGTTGGTTCCCCACTCGACGATTGCTTTAAGATCTCTATTGATGGAATCAACCTGTTCCTGCCTGAGTCTATTTGTATCATTCACCGAAAGTGATCGATAGGATGTAAAAGTTGAGACAAGTGTGCTATCGTCTGCGAAACTGCAAATGGGGTTTGTGGTGGTTTTCAAGAGGTCGTTGATGTGTAAAAGAAATAAGGTGGGGGACAGGATGGAACCCTGGGGGACCCCGGCATTAGTTTTAAACGCATCAGAAGAAATACCGTCAACTGCCACATGTAAGGAGCGATATTGCATGAAGCTCAAGAGCCATTGGCGCAGTTTGGTTGGGAGATCGTAGGCAGATAATTTACTTAACAATGCCTGGTTCCAAACGCGGTCAAAGGCTTTAGATATATCCAAGGCTATTGCACGGGATTCACCAAACTTTTCAATAGTGTTTGTCCAGAGCTGAGTGACATAAGCCAGCAAATCTCCAGTAGACCGAAGTTGTCGAAATCCATATTGTCTGTCATGGATTATCTCAAATTTCTCAAGATATTTGATAAGTTCTGTGTTAATCGCTTTTTCCATAACTGTTAATTAGCGTCTGTAGGTTTTCGTGTGTTCCAGCTAAAATAACTGTATCGTTAGCATACCTCAGATTATTTATTGTCATGCCGTTAATTTTAATGCCCATGTCTTGATCATCAAGTGCCCTATTTACTATGTCCTCCTAGTACAGATATATTTTATGTATATAGTCAATTATGTGGACGATTTACATTGATTGGAGTTCATTACTGTTCTATGCTATGCCGATGACGCAGTACTAGTTGCTGGAAATGAAGACGATCTGCAGCGACTATTACATCGATTTAACGCACTGCCAAATCACTTAATATATGCATGACGACATCAAAAACGCCATTAAGGTGCAAACTGGAAGTTGAAGGCAAAGTTATCTAACAGGAAATGAAATATAAGTATCTGGGCATAGAAATCTCAGGCTATGGTGATGTTGAGACGGAGGTGAGAGAACAGACAACGAAGGCAACAAGAATAGCAGGATGTCTCAATGACACAATAAGGCGAAATAAAAACATTAAAATAGAAATCAAATCAAGAATTTACAAGGCAATAGTAATACCAACTATTACATACACGGCAGAAACTCGACCAGACACAGCGAGAACTAAACAACTTCTAGAAAAAGGACAGAGGAAGAAGCGAGAATATAAGAACATGCAAGGTAGAAAACATTAACGAGTGGATTCTCGGCATAAAGAGGGAGTAGAATAAGCACATCAGTAGAATGGACAACGAAAGAATAGTCAGAATAGCACCAATGGGCCGCAGGAGTTTAGGACGCCCCCGAAAACGATGGAGCGACAACTTAGCAGTGCAACGGGCAGAGGGACGATGAAAAGAAACAGGCGATCCGCCTAGATTAAAAAAGGAAGAAAAAGAAGTAAAAGAAAAAGAGTTCATTAACGCTGATTAGTAATTGCATATTTGTGCATGCTTATGGTTATTTCCTCAAAAGCTGCATATTTAAGTCGTTATTATTATTTTTTTTATTTTCATTTCTGAAAATACATACCGACCACCCACGAAATTATTTGCTACGGTCACCCATCCCGCCCATCTGCTTCCCCAAACATATTTTTTCATACAGGAGACAAAAATTTCTTTCATAAAATTTTGAACAAAATAATAAGGTTTAATCGAATCATTTAATAATATATAGGGGGTCCAAACTTATGAGGTTGTGTGTGTTATGTTTGGTAGTAAAATTAAAAAACAAACTGAATTTATAATATTTTCTGTAATTTGTTGCATGAGGAGGGGGGGTTAACATAATTATATTTGCACACAGGCGGCAGCTACCCTAGGAACGACTCTGCATAATTATAAAAAAAAAAACAGTTTACAAAAATGGTATAAACATTATCGTGCAGATATATTTATTTTCGTAAAAAAAAGTGTATTGCTGATATGAAATTTATTGCCAGTATTATATAAGTGACATTTTATTGCTCGTTAGAGATGTTTAAATAAAGCTATTTCCGTTTTAACTTAAAACTAAAATAATAAATTACGTCGGATGCACTTTGGAATTTCCAGAATTGCTTTTGCAAGGAACTGCGATAATGCTTTTTCTTGTAATAACATTACTGAATTTCTCGTTTGCGTAATGGCACTAGATCTTTTTATTTTAGGTCACTTGAAGAAAAGAAATTTAAAAGCTTCCATTTTAAATTAGTTTATCTCGTTCGTGTGTGTCCGACTAAAAAAATAATTTGGAATAATATAACGACATTTAAAATAAACCCGCACACCAAGTTAAAGTTGATCAATTTATACAAAATGTGTGTTTGACTAAACTTAAAAATAATAACACTTTTAAACTAAAATATTAAAATTAACAAGGTCGAATGAATGTATGAACGAATGAATAAATGGGAGTTGTAAAAAAGGTCTAATTTTTGCCTAGGCACTGCAACATTGTCTGCTTCTTGTACCTTTCTAGCTCCTTAGTTTGGTCCCATTTCTTCAATTCTCCTGTTAATGAGTAGAAGCTCATGTACTGCTATTGCCCCAGGTGGATCACTTCCTTGGTCTTGTATACACCCCAGGTAGTGCCTCCACTGGACGGTGGCTTCGCATTTGAAGATAATATGAGTGGCCGTTTTCTGCTCCTTATTACATAATCTGCATATAGGTTCTGTGTCGGACACGCCTATATTGTGCAGATGTTTGCTCAAAAACCAGTGTCCGGTACAAAGCCCTACAACTGTTCTAAATTTTTCTCTAGTTAGCGAGAGCAGCTTTCCTGTCTGCTTAGGCGAGGGTTCTTTCAGCATTAACTTGCTGTGCCTAGCTCCCTCTGGCTGTGCCCACTTCAGCTGATGCTGAGAGTTGACCCAGCCATTGATCGCTGCTTTAACACTGGCATTGGGTATCCCTATTATTGGTTCTGGCTCAATAAATGGTGTTCCAGAGCTCCGCCTAGCTAGTTTATCCGCTTCTTCGTTACCAAAAATACCTTTATGCCATGGTACGCATAACAAAGTGACTTTTTTATGGTTAGCCAAGGTTCAAGTCTTTTCTCTGATCTCTGATCTAATAAGAATTGTTTTCTTTTTGTATTCTCGTCTTAGATTTTTAACAGCACAAGCGTTTATGGCATGTACTTCAGCTTGGAAGACCGAGGCATGTTTCCCAAATGAGTTTTAACAACGCTAAATCAGGTTTCGCTTCCCCAGTCTTTTTAAATGTTATATTTAGACTTTTATAGACTTGGAAAAGGCCTATGACAGAGTGGTGAGGAGTAAATTGTGGTCTACATTGTTTATGTATGGGGTGAGTGGTAGTTTAATACGAGCACTGAAATCACTTTACAAGGATTCCACTGCTTGTGTCAGGATAAACGGAGCTTGCACGGACTGGTTTAACATCGAAAAAGGTGTGAGACAGGGATGTGTGGCTTCGCCATGGCTGTTTAACTTATACATAGACAATTGTTTAAAAGATCTAAAAGAGAGTGCGTATGGATTAAAAATGAATGATTTGATCGTCAAATGCCTTCTTTACGCCGATGATCAAGTCATATTAGCGTTATCTGAAAAGGAGTTGCAGGCGATGGTTAATGTTATGCATGATTCCCTGAAAATCAAAGGGATGAAAATAAATGTGAGAAAAACGAAAGTAATGGTCTTTGAAAGAGAAGAAAGCATGACAAACTGTGGGGTTTCGATTGAGGGAGAAAGAGTGGAACAAGTTAATGAATTTGTGTACTTGGGTTCAAAATTTACTAGAGATGGAAAGTATGACAGTGACATTGAGCGAAGGGTGTTGGCAGGAAAACAAATAAATGGGGCACTGCATAGCTTAATAAACAGCCAGAAAGTGTCAAAAAGGCACGTCTGGCGGTGCATAGAGGTGTGTTGGTTCCTACACTTATGTATGGTAGTGAATGTTGGGTTTGGCAGAAGAAGCATGAAAATAGGATTAATGCTGCGGAGATGAGTAGTCTGAGAAGTATAGCCGGTGTGACTCGGTTGGATAAAGTTAAGAATAGTGAGATAAGAAAACGCTGTGGTGTAAAAGAAGATGTGGTCACAAAGATAGATAAAGGAATGCTTAGATGGTTTGGACACGTAGAAAGAATGGATGAAGAAAGATTAACGAAACAAATTTATAAGGCGAGTGTGAATGGGCAAATCGGTAGAGGTCGACCTCGGAGAACATATCTCGATCAGATCAACATTGTTTTGAAAAAAGGCCAGGTCAAGAGTACCAACAACCGAAGAGCATGTATGAGAGCACTGATGAAAGTAGAGGAAGCAAAAGATGTATGTACGAACCGTAGCAAGTGGAAGGAAGTGGTCTCTGCCTACCCCTATGGGAAAAAGGCGTGACTTTATGTATGTATGTATGTATTAATACTTGAATTTTTAAAGAAAGAGACCTGTCAACAGGCAACAGTTTTTGTAGTAAATTTGAAAATTCTTTGAAATTGTTTTTTTTTATCTTTTCAAATGTCTGAGACACCATGATGTTCTCAGATTTAATTTGAAGTAATCTTTATGAATTAACATTACCCTACCCTTAAAATGATATATTTTAAGAAATATTATTACCTATTACATCAATCGTTGATTGGATATAAATATTTTTAGGTAAAATCTAGAAAGTTAGACATGAAGGTGTGATAATTGAAACGTTTCTGTCGGATCCTTATTTGCTTTTAGTTCGGTCAAAATCTAAGAATCTGAATTATTCTCTTCCACAAGGTGTGAACTATATTTTGAGGATATTGAGAAATTATAAAATTGTTGAAGTCCAATTAATAAGAGATTGTTAGTAAGAGAAACGTGATTTTTCAGCCGAATACCAGAAAAAATTATATTCTGCGGTAAGTGACGAATTTTTATATTGTAGATGTTAAGTCAAATTTGTTGTAATGTCGTTCAATTGCCAAAAAAATAATTCTTATATTTAGTAGGCCGGTAAATCAATTGTTTATACTTTTTTATACTATACCTTTGAATGTTTAGATATACTGATGTCTTTAATTTAATTAAAATAATAAATACTTGTGTTTTACTTTAGAATAGGAAATTCAACAATTTTCCTGACTCGCGATCCCCCCGAATCTAGAGCAGCTGACAGGCTAACAAAAAAAATAAGTTGTGCTATACATTTTTTTTAGTTACACAAAATTGAAAATTTTATTTTAGTAACACCGATATAAAAAAATTACCACCCGGTGTACGTCATCCATAGAGTCCTGTCAGGAACGAGCCATTTAAGAACCAGAAAAAACGGAAGTAAAAACATTATTGTTGCCATTAATTTTGTGAGATAAAAATTGGAAAAAAAAATTTCTAGTTACTTATCAATAAAAATCAGTGCATTCCTGCACGGCATCTGAGAAGTGGAAAGATAAATTCGGGGAAGACAACACTAAATTAAGATAAAACGAAAAATAAATGCCCCGGCCGGTTTCTAAAGGACGTATGGGACTACATTTTATCAGTTTTGACGGAATCCTCTGGTGGTTCGCGTATCTCTTCCCGTTCTGCTAAGAGAAATCCGTTTCGAAATTGTCGGAGAATCCAGAAACAAGTCGGAATAGAGAAACAGATTGACGTAATGGATGCGTCGCTTTAGCCGTCAGGTGGATATGGAATATTGAAATTCGAATGGGACTATATCGGATACGGTGGTGAAAGATTCGATGATACGTCGACGATAAAAATTATAATATTATGTAAGACTAAAACGCGACATTTTTTTCTACTTTCTACTTTGCCATTTTTTAGAGAACTGTCAGTAACATATTTTATTTTGACATGCAGGTAGGCAGCTAATGACACTAGTGCACCGTAAAATATTCCGTGCGCTATATAGGCATGTAAATATAGTGTTTTCAGGTAGGTATAATGAAAAGTTATTTTTATGAATAAGTATTATTTAACAAAGTTATATTTTTACAAAGCTTTTTATATCAACTGTCAAAAAATATTAGTTCAGGTAGAGTCAGTGAACTTTATCATATAATAAAAGGATCTGCGTATATTTTTTTATCAACGTAAAATCGCCCTCCGAAATTCTCTCGACAAACATTTTCATTGAAATCGGTTAAACTTCCAAATCCCTATTTTATTGGGCCAATGTGGGAAAAGTACATCAAACAAATACAAATTGCCAATGAAAAACGAATCCCGAGAAAAATGGAGAGAAGACGCTAATAGAAGGGATCGAAAAAATAAAAATAAATGAGAGGAATAACTCACTTATGGCGACAAAAACTTTATTTTGTGTAATAGAAAACGTTTCGGTAAATGTTTTTGGGGAAATTTAGATACATCCCAATTCAATTTATTTGATGCGAATGTTGACATCGGCAACCTTGCAAATTTGTTTACTCCTGATCGCCTTGCGTCAAAACAACAGAGTTGAAACATATCGTTGAGGTTGGTCGTATTTATGTGAATATGGTTCTATTGAAGCTAATTTTCATTCGTGTATT
The DNA here is from genome assembly GCA_950111635.1 of Agelastica alni. Lineage (NCBI taxonomy): Eukaryota > Metazoa > Arthropoda > Insecta > Coleoptera > Chrysomelidae > Agelastica > Agelastica alni. The sequence goes on from OX467714.1 coordinate 30,614,620, forward strand.
TTTAAATCAACCTAACAATCTAGTAATGTGTATGTATTCGCTACGTGCGTGATTGCAGCGCCACGGTATCCGTGAACTAAATGACGCTGTCACAGAGTTTTTAAATTTACAAATTAATGGTAATTTGCAATAAAAATAAATTTTTATTATTAATACAATTTTTTTTGCGTGTCAAACCAAGTAACAAATAATCTTCAATCCTGTGAATTTGTTATGCAAAAATTACCCATAATAAATTATTTAAAAATAGTATAAAAAGGCAATGGTTTATGTTATGCATGATTCCCTAAAAATCAAAGGGATGAAAATAAATGCAAGCAAAACAAAAGTAATGGTTTTTGAAAGAGAAGAAAGCATGACAAACTGTGAAGTTTTGATTAAGAAAGAAAGAGTGGAACAAGTAAATGAGTTTGTATACCTGGGTTCAAAGTTTACGAGAGATGGAAAGTATGACAGTGACATTGAGCGAAGGGTGTTGGCAGGAAAACAAATCAATGGGGCACTGCATAGCTTTATGAACACCTAAAAAGTGTCAAAAAAGGCACGTCTGGCTGTGTCTAGAGGAGTGTTAGTTTCTACACTTATGTATGGTAGTGAATGATAGGTTTGGCAGATGAAGCATAAAAATAGGATTAATGCTTCGGAGATAAGTGGTCTGAGAAGTATAGCCGGAGTGACTCGGTTGGATAAAGAAAGAATAGTGAGATAAGAGAACGCTGTTGTGTAAAAAAAGATGTGGTTACAAAAATAGTTAAAGCACTGTTTAGATGGTTTGGACACATAGAAATGATGGATGAAGGAAGTTTGGCGAATAAAATTTATAAGGCGAGTGTGAATGGACAAGTCAAGTTAAGTCAAGTCAAGTCAGATCAACATTGTTTTGAAGAAAGGCCAGGTCAAGAGTACCAACAACCGATGAGCATGTATGAGAGCACTGATGAAAGTAGTGTAAGCAAAAGATGTGTGCAAGAACTGTAGCGGAAGTGGAAGAAAGTAGTCTTTGCCTACCCCTACGGGAAAAAGGCGTGACTATATGTATGTATGTATAAAAGCTGTAGCGTTTACTTTAGTAAACAAAATAGGTTATAACCACGGTAAATCAGACTTTAAATAGTATTGGCAATAATTATTAAGACATGTTTCCAAGCAATTAGTCATACCATCGAATTTCAACCTCAGACTATCATCAAAGGTAAAAATGTCGTCCTTACAGAACATGTCCGAGATGTTAAAGAACATCGTCGAAATAACAAAAGTAGTTTAATAAAGTCACGAATTATTTGACAAGCACTAACTACTTCTTTAAATATAAATAACAATTAAATTATTTATTTTATTAACACAAATTTTAAAGATCAAATAATTAATATAGCTTAATATTTTTATCTTAGACAAATTAAGCTCGATGTGTCACTGATGTGCTGCAATTTTGCAGTTAAAAAGCCATCAACTAGTGAGAATTTTCTAAAGAGACAGGAGGTTTTTAACTGTAAGCTCGTTGTACAAATTTTACAATATATTATCAAACAAGACAAGTGTTTAATTTACTTAATCAAGAGGTTCACGGCGATAAGGCCGGAAAAACTGACAGCAAAAAGAATTTCGAACCAGCCAACCCTAGCTATCGAAGACTTAACATCGAATCGAGGTGCGGCGAGATTCAACAGAGGTAGAGACATACAACATCTTACAACTTCTACAACCCTCTGCTAGAAAACTCCCTGTTCCTTGCCGGCGCGTCGAGAAGTGTTTTAAATTGTATGTAAGGCGTTGAGAAAAGGAAGAGAGGGGGTTGACAAATAACAGATGTTTCGTAACGTGTGTCCCCCTAGAAACAAAAATCGACGTGTTTTAGCATTTCCTTAAATTCTTATGAATACTACCAAATATCGGGGTGAACTGTTTTCTGTGGCCCACTCTGTATATTCCTGTTAGTAAATTTTTTCCTAAAATTTTTATGATTGTTTAGAGTCATCCCTTGCTTCATTTCAAAGAATATTTATTTAAGACACTTTTACTGTATTAATTATAATCATTGCAACAAGAAGCAGCGAGTACTTTTGTTTTGTTCAGTCAGATTAGATTGTGAGAGATGTTGATGGCTCAACAAATAGTGTATGTCTGCATTATAAGCTTTGCAGAACTTAAGAGCTAGTTAATTATAAAGTTTGGAAGTTCTGTTAATTACAAGATGTTTGTGCCTACGATCTTAAAATACCCTCGGGTAATATTTATTTTTCAAGAATCTTTTATAGCTACCGAAACTATTAACAAAAAAATATAACAATATATAAGAAAATTGTTATAACTAAAATTTATTATATTATTATTATCATTTCGGAATAGACAATATTCAAAAACATACAAGTTCTCTTATTTAGATTAACAGCAGTATAGCATATTTCACGAATATACGGTGGTTTAGGATTATCGTTGGAAACTCGATAAACAATATTCAACTGTACATTTAAGAAGTACGAAAGTAAATTCCGCTACTATTTTTAAAAAAAATTTGTATGTAACGAGTTGTATTTTTTAAGGGACTTCTTGTTTGAAAATTAAGGGTCAATCGGGTTTAAAAATGAGGACACACACAGTATTGCTTCAAGCCGGAATTATTATTGATAGCTAAAAGGCACGAAAGAGAAAAAATTTACAAAGTGGAACAAATTATACTCAGCTATGGACATCGTGTGCTAAGACTTCCGCCTTATCCTTGCCAATTTAATCCCATTGAGTATATTTGGGGAATATAAAAAACTTATTACGACAATTACATTGGATCTAATGGTTACAGTAATAAGGCTTTTTGGAAACCTGGCATATTTAAGAAAAATGTGTCGCAAAATGTAAAAATGTAATAGAAAAATGGTGAGTTCGTGAAAACCGCAACAAAGCAGATAATCCTGTTATCATGGCTATAAATCTGATGCTTGATAATACCCTAAGTACCACATGATCCAACATATTTATTAAATTTGTACCGATAATTTATTTTTGTTGCATTACCTTTTAACATAATTAAATATGTGCCTATTTCTAACCAAAAAACTCATCGAGAGCTACATCAACGATTTTTGTTCACAATAAAGCAAAAAGTAAAAATAAAAAAAAAGCATAATAAAAAAAAAATTCTGGTTTAAATCTTAGGAAAATTTACTAATGTATCAACTAATGTGTTAACACAGTGCGCCCGTTAAGTCGATGCCTCGGTAACTAATACGATACTGTCGTATATTGGTGAAATAAGCTATACCTAATACAGACAGTACTTTCGTTTTAAAACAGCCAGTCCAAATAAGTTAATTTTGCGTAAATGTAAAAAAAACAAAAAACACATCGAATTTTAAATCAAGAGAGAGGTTAAAAAAATTATTTTGCTCTTTTAAGAGGCACCCCTTTAACATCCCTCACCCCAAATAAAAACCAAAAAAAAATGCAAATCAGCCATATACACAACAATTTTAATCCATCAATTTATTTTGCAAATAACATTAAACATCGAAATTACAACAGAAACTAAAATAAAATTAATTACAAACACCTCCTTAAATGTATTTACAGTTACTGGTCAAAGTGTGCTCCGTTATTTTGTAGGCAATAATATAACTTATTTTCAAATTTTTCTCGAACTCTTCACAAAGCTTTGCTGATAATTCGTCTACATTTTTCAGTTATTCTAAGCTTTAGTTCTTGAATGTCTTCTGAAGGAGTTTTGTAAACTTAAGTTTTTAAATAGCCCCACAAAAAAAAGTCAAGTGGTGTTAAATCTGGAGATCTTGCTGCCATTCTATAAAACTCCTGCCAATCCAATGTCTTGGAAATCGTTCGTCTAGCCATTGTAATTCAGCTGGTGCATAATGTGGTCTAGCTCCTTCCTGTTAAAGGTATATATTCTGTTTATAAAGCACCATATAGGAAATGGGTATATTAAGAAATTATTGGGATAGTAGAAATTCCTCAACAGAGTAAAAAGCATTTTGTATGAGATGATTATATAGAGCTGATTTGAAGCTTCTCAAGCTACATGTGTATCCAAATAGTTTGGGGGCATGGTTGTAGCAGATGATACCTTGATAACTCGCAGAGTCCTGTCCCAGAGCCAGACGGGAATAGGGTAACCATAGTTCATTACCTATTCTGGTATAGTAGTTGTGAATCAAATTATTTTTGGTATAGTGTGTTTCATTTTTTTTAATATTCATAGTGATTATGTAGATGTACAGGCTGGGTAAGGTCATTATGGCTAACTCAATGAATGTACTCTTACATGATTCTTTATAATGTAGTCCAGCTAGACATCTTATTACTTTTTTTTTTTGTTTAAAAACTTTTATTGTATGGGCTGAGTTTCCCCAGAAAGGTAGTCCACAGGATAGAATGGATTGTACAAGTCCATAGTAGGTCAGCTTAAGAACATTTAGTGAAACTGTTCCACGTAATTGCTTTATTACAAAACACAGACAGCTCATTTTTGAGACAAGGTTTTCTATGTGTACCTCCCATGTTAATTTCTGATCTATAGTTAGGCCTAGATACTTGAACAGATTCACTTGCTCTATGGATTTGTGATTAACTTTTATTAGGGGACAGTAGTCATAAGAAATGTTTTTTTGTTGGAAAACCATGAAGACTGTTTTACTGATGTTAATAACTAAACCACTATTTTCACACCATCTGGCGAATTCATCTGCACTGAATTTGCTGCTTTTATAGATAGCGGGAGCTTATTCTGAGCCAATATTTTACTAGTGTCATCTGCATAGATGATCATTTTTTGCTGTGGAGCCAAAGTTGAACCTTGGGGAACTCCCATTGAAACAGAAGCAGGTTTCGATTTCACCGAGTCAATAACCACTATCTGAGATCTGTTTTTTAGGTATGATGCCACCCAATCATTTGCAACTCCTCTGATTCCAATTCGGTACAGTTTTTCCAGCAATAGATTATGGTTCACTGTGTCGAATGCTCTGCTTAGGTCGAAAAATAGAACAACAGGAAATTGTTTATTATTGAGGTGCATATATATATATATATATATATATATATATATATATATATATATATATATATATATATATATATATATATGTCTTCGCAAAGTTCGTTTATTGCAGTTGAAGTCGATCTTTTTTGTGTGCGAGCAATACTCCAGAAGGGGTCGGATTTAAGCCTTGTATGTGTGTTTGTTAACAAAGCGATTTAAATAAAACGTTGATTCATCACAGGAACAAATATTTTCCTAAAATTTGCGTCTTTTTTTTTTGGGATATTGTTTTGATAAATTCAATTCTACGGTCATATTCTTCTTCAGTAAGCTGATGATGAATTTGTATTTTATAAGAAAAAAACTTATGCAATTTTAACACTGTGTATGGAGCCGACAGAAATATTTAAAACAAGGAAACGATATGACGTAAAATGTCAAAAAAGGTGACATGTATTCGGAAGTAAGTTAACTGATCCCTAATAAGACATCTACCTATCCAACAATGGCGTAGGTCGTTTTTGTTATGGTCTCATGTTATTACACAAAATATGTTGTTATCAACAAAATAAAGCAATAAAATAAATTGTTGTTTATATGGCTGATTTGCATTTTTCTTGGGTTTTCATTTAATGTATCATGAGGTAGTGGTTGCTATTTAACATTTTAAAGAAAGGGTGGGGAATGTTAAAGGGGTGCCATTAGGAAACAGCATAACATTTTTAAACCTTCCCCTTGATTTAAAATTCGGCATGTTTTTTGTTTTTTTCACATTTACGCAAAACCAAAAGTTATTTGGACTGGCAGGTGTTGAAATGAAAGCACTGTATATATGTTGTTTATTGTCAGAATAAATTTTAAAAAAATAATTATTTTTTGACACCCTGTAAATGGTTTAAAAAAGTTTAAGCGTTTAAAGCAATTATACAAAAAGTTTCTGACAATTAATTGCTGCATGTTTGGCAAATTCAAATTAAATTCTTGTTGCTGTTGATCTCCAATCTCGCATTTTAGAAACCGTGGTAATTTGAAAAAGACCCTCAAATTTAAACGCTTATTTTCCTTTGTTGAAAGTATTCAAACGTCAACGTTTCGTTAAATAAGAAAGTGATATAAAATGTTGTAGCTATGGTAATGGAAGATTCTGTCACTAGGTTAGAATGAAAAATTCGATACGAGTGAAATATTCCGAGCGCTAGGAACCACAAGTATCAATTTTTTTTTATTCTATATTTTCTCCACGACCAAAGAATTTACAAAAAAAAAACTTTAAAAAACTTGAGATAAGTTTTCATTTGATGTTTGTTTTATGATAAATTTTACATACATACATATAGTCACGCCTTTTTCCCGTAGTGGTAGGCAGAGACCACTTTCTTCCACTTCCGCTACGGTTCTTACACACATCTTTTGCTTCCTCTACTTTCATCAGTGCTCTCATACATGCACGTCGGTTGTTGGTACTCTTGACCTGGCCTTTCTTCAAAACAATGTTGATCTGATCGAGATCGATGTTCGCCGAGGTCGACCTCTACCGACTTCTGTCCATTACACTCGCCTTATAAATTTGTTTCGTTAATCTCCCTTCATCCATCCTTTTTACGTGTCAAAACCGTCCAAGCATTTCTTTATCTATCTTTTTAACCACATCTTTTACACCACAGCGTTCACTTATCTCACTATTTTTTACTTTATCCAACCAAGTCACTACGGCTATACTTTTTAGACTACTTATTTCCGCAGCATTAATCATATTTTCATGCTATTTCTGCCAAACCCAACATTCACTATCATACATAAGTGTAGGAACCAACACACCTCTATGCACAGCCAGACGCTTATACTTCTGCCTATATTTTGGTTTAAAATTATGTGATGAAATTATGGATGGAATCGAGCCAATAATTTTCTTATTTATTCCTGATATAAAAATTTACAATTTAATAAATATTCAACTAGTTAATAATGTGGCAATACTGCGTCTCCGAGGACATAAACTAAAGTTAGAAAAGAAAAATTTTAAATGTGTACCAAGACAAACGTTTATCACCAATCAAAATTTTAACTTCTGGAACGATTTATGTGGGGAAACAGTTAAAGCATCCTCGGTTAACATATTTAAAAATAAAATCGACGAACATTTGTAGATTGCAGATGTAGATTGTAGATTGTAGGGTGGGTCGTGAAGGCCATGCTGACTCTCAAGCACTTTGACCTATCAGATCTTTTGTGCATAACCCTTAATCTATTCGAGGCCCGGGATTCCGAGACTTCGAGTAAAATTTATCAGTTTCCTGGGGGCTAAGTTTCTGACATCGAAATGTTTTAGGAAGGCCCCTTCCAGAAACTTGAGCCTCTTGCAGAAAAGCGCTGGGCATTCGCAAAGCAAATGTTCTGCAGTTTCAGTGAAGTTCTCGCAGTAGCGGCAACTATCACTCTCTGTTTTGCCCATCTTTTTCAGGTGGTACCTTAGAGGGCAGTGTCCACTGAGGAGTCCCGTCACCAGTTTCAAGTCTTTTTTGTCCAACTCGAGAAGCTTTTTAGCTTTCCTTGGCGAAAGACTTACTAGCCTTTTCGCTTGCCTTTGTCCTGGCACTTTATGTCAGCGAGATTTCATTTCATCTGTTTCCCAACGTCAAACCTCTTCTTTCAAGTGGGCTTTGGAAAGTCCACCGAAGGGTTCTGGACCGGAAAATTTTGTATTTGCCCCTTCTTTGGCAAGGCAATCTGCTTCTTCGTTGCCTTTAACTCCCTTGTGACCTGGAACCCACATTAGACTAACCTGATTGTTTGCTGCCAGTTGTCTCAGCGACTGTTTACAATCCCAAGTCAGCTTAGACTCACAAGTGTATGACTTCGGAGCTTTTACTGCTGCTTGGCTATCTGATAAAAAATAGATTTCTGCTCTTAGGGTATTTCTTTCGATGCTCTCCTGGGCACATATCTCTATGCCATGTAATTCTGCTTGAAAGATGGTTGGGGTGTTACCAAGTGGTTTTGAGAGCCTAAAATTCGGCCCCATAACGCCCACTCCAACCCCTTCATCCATCTTGGATCCATCAGTGTACCACATTAAAGCATTCCTTTCCAGTTGAGGTCCGTTCTCTGTGGAAACTTGGTGGTTGTTTACAACCACTTCAAATTGCATTTCGAAATCGTAACCTAACTGGCATAATATCTGTCGGCTTAGACATGGATTCTAGGGAAATATTTTCCAAAATCTTCAAATGTCCATTCCGATTTCTTGCTCTAAGACGAACATTTATAACACTCCTAATTTGTATCTCGTTAACTAATTATTTCATGTATATTTTGTTTACTTATGTATGATTTTGTAAATAGGCTTAGACCTCAGCCTTCATTGATATGTAATAATAATAATATAAAAAAAGAGATATGATTACAAACTGTAAAGAAAAACACTTGTGGCGCCACTGTGGTCAAGTTTGATATCTAAAATATAATTTCTTAAATTCGGAAGAAAATTTTTATCTTATTTATCTAAACAAGCAATTACGCCATGATAAAATAATGTTCAAATACATTTTCCGCTTCGCGAAGAGAAGTAAACAATATCCTCGACTAAATACGTGTATTCCGGGATCTAAACAAACGGCTCGGTTCTCAGTTACGAAATTTTGTATTATATACAACGATTAAAGCGAGTCCGAACTCATTGGGAAGATAATAATAACTATGGCTGGATTGACACGGTTTAGTTTTGAAATGTCAAGAGTCTGACCCTTACGAATAATGGATTTTATGGGAAACTACATTTTACACGGGCTGCGAGATAATGAAATAAGGCGAAAATGGCTAAAACGGAAAATTACTTTCCCGTCGCCTCTTCATGACATGTTTTAACAAAATTGTTTAATCTATTTTAGGTTTAAGGACATGCATAATTATTTCTTTAAAATTATCAATAAATAACGTTAGTAATTTTTACAGTTTTCTCTTTTAAATTTACCTCGATAACAATCACTTCTTTGGAACTATTAAAAAAAAAATTCTGAAAGATGCTGGTAGTCAAATAGGTTGACACGATAAAAAAACGTATCATCTTATTAGAACGAAAAATAAGTCTACAAGAAAAATATGATAATCACCTTTTAAGATTCCTTTTTACGCCAAAAACAAAACTGACAAGTCCTACGTTAATAATTAACTTCCCAGTGGAAGTTAAAGCAATGGGTCCGATTTTGCGAATCCCGAATTTTTACATATCTCCACATTTTAAGGTCCCCAGATTCGAATACAATAGTTTTTAAGTGGACGTCTGTATGTGCGTATGTTCGTTTATGCGTTCGGAATTATTTTTTGTCTCTATTAGCTCGAGAACAGAAAATGATATCGACATGGGACCAATTGAACACTCAACGCATAAATACGCAACTTAGAACTGATTAGATTTTTAGCAAAATCGGTCGAGCTGTTTTTTATAGAGACTAAAAAAACTAAAAAAAATGGTAAACTTTCTGAATTATTTTTGGTCTCGATTATCTTGAGAACAAAAAATGATATCGACATGCGACCAATTGAATTCGACTCATAATTACGCAACTTAGAACTGATTAGATTTTTAGCAAAATCGGTTAAGCTGTTTTTTATGAGGAAACAAAAAAGTGAAATAAATGGTAAATTACCTGAATTTTACAATTTATAAATTATACTATGTTTAATACAGAATTTTAAGATCTTTTGAATTATATCATTATTGTATATTAGGAATATTTGTATGAAAAATATGATGACAATATTTCATAAAAAGAGATAATTGTAGAAAACAAAAATAGTAATTGGAGAATTTTAAACGTGTGTCAGTATTAATAGCATTAAAGCATTGTTTATAACAATTGAATATTGTTACTAAAAAATGATTATTGATCATAATAATTAAAAAAATATTTTCAATTGTTATAAACAATTCAAAATAGCTCCCGCTTATAAAAATTTTGAAAGAATACGGCTGACATAAACAGAATATTGTTTATGACAATTATAATTTGTTTTAAACAATTTGAAATCGTTTTTTATAATAATTATAACAACAAAACATATGGTATTTTTTCATTCTTTTTACTATAAAGTTAGTCGTGTGGACCTCTCGGGTCGCACCCAGATCACTGATATTTTATTTATTATTAGACTTTTCCCAAATCAACTCTTCGAAAGAATATTTCTTCCAAGTCCAATAATGTTATAGGTACTTTTACTACAATCCGGCAAGACCGTAATTAATTTTAATCAGGCTTTCATTCTTTTTTAGCATCCAAAACCTTAAGAGATGGTGGGAAGAACAGTGCAGCAAATCAACAATAGGATTATTTTTTTGGTATTTTAAAATTGTTGATAGTGTTAGTAGATTGGTAGACGTAAATAACTTTCTGGTTCTAAGCAAGAATCACCAAGGCTTTAGCTTAAGCAATAGCAATTCCAACTAAATTTACATCTTTCTTCTTCTTCTTTTGGCTCATTACCCTTGGTGGGTTTTGGCTTGCTCAACTATGTTGCCTATTCTCAGAATTTTTAGGTCTTTCTCCACATCGTCTATCCACCTTTGCTTGGGTCGCCCTTTCGGTCTTGTGTTTTGAGGTTTCCATTCGAGGATTTTTTTTGCAATTTTTTCTTCCCCATCCTGTATACATGTCCTAACCATTTTATCCTTTGACTTTTTATGTATCTTGCTATATCCTCTCCTTCTATAAGTGCATCAATTTCGTGATTCATTCTTATTCTCCACATACCGTTTTCATGTATTCTTCTAAGGATCTTTCTTTCAAATATTTTCAATTGATTTTCATCGTTGTTTGTTGGTATCCATGTTTCACATCTTTAGGTTACTATTGGTCTTATAAGTGTTTTATAAATTGTGATCTTAGATTTTCTGTTAAGTATACTGCTCCTTATAAGTTTTAGATAGGCATAATAGCATTTATTTCCTTTTAGGATTCTTGCTCTTATTTCATCTTGGACGTTACCATTATTGGTCATTTTCGTGCCAAGGAAATTAAAAGCCTTGACGCTTTCGATCAGACCGCCGTTTACATTAACATTTGGTAGTTGTATTGGGGATTCCCACAGCAGTACATATATTTCGTCTTTTCTTTGTTCACTTGCAAGCCTCCTTTGTTTACCTGTGGTAAAAAATTTACATCTTTACTGTTTTAAAATATTTTTTTACTTTACTTAACGCAGCCACTATTACCGTGGGTGTAGAGGTTGACAAAGAGCTCGGGATTTAGATCTGTAAGCAAGACTGCTCATTACACTTCTCCAGAGAGTTCCTTCCTCATTCATTGCTTTCATCATATTGTCTTTCCATGTGTATATGGGTCATCCTCTGGGTCTTCTACCATCTATTCTGGATTGGTAGCCTTATTTCGGAAATCTTTCGTCTGGCATTCGCATCATATAGCCAAACCGGCAAACTTGACAGGTCTGGATGAAAGTCAAAGGGGTTCTACTTTGAGGAAGTCTCGAATTCGGATGCGGTCTCTTCTTGTCTTTTCCTTAACTGGTATGAGGTATTTCATTTTAGGCACCTGGAGTTTTGATTTGTGTTAGCTGGTCAGAGTCCATGTTTTCGCACTATAGGTGAGTGTAGGGCGGAAGACGAACTTGAAAACAGTCATCTTGGTGCGCTTGGAAACTTCTTTCTTGTTGACGAACTCTCTGCTCATGGAGTAGTAACACCCTGTCGCTGCCACCACTAGTTGTTTAAAATGCTTGATCCATCATATTTGTTGTAGTTTCCTTATATATACAAAGACCTATTTGCATTTTAAAGCAGTTAAATGTTACCAGAAATGTTTCAATGGAATTAAGTTTTTATTACTATTATAGTGTTTAAGAAAGACATCGTTACCATAGAAAAAGTTGTTATTCCTAAGGTTAATTTGGCTACATAAATGTATTTATTTATCCACTTTGTCAATATTTGTTCGACAATCGAGATATATTCGTCCAACAAATCACCAATTCCGAAAGGTCTTTCCAAGCAAACATCCATTAATTCTTAATGTCACACCTTAATGAAATTCTCCCTATACATGCCGCCCATAAAAAGGAACTTAAACAATTTATTGTTGAGCTCGAAATTGATAGTCTCGAGAAATTTCTTAATTTTCACGAGTTGTACCCTTGCATCGAATAAAATGAGCCCATAGTTTTAATAGGCTCCGTAAAACATTGAAACAACGAAAGGCTCTATTTTAAGCACTAAGAAGTGACACATTTACGTTATATTTACGTATCCCACGTTTTTTTATTGCGTCAAATGGATCTCTTATTAGTAAAACTGAATCATAAACTATTCTCGTTCTACAGTTAGTAATAATAAAAGTTAAACCGTGGAATTGACAATTTCCGAGCGTAGGACTGAAAACACATCTTGTTTGTAGGACAAAGTGGCTATATAATTACCTAAACAATAATTAAGCGAAAGTAAAAAAATCAACTGGTTGATAATATCTTTGCGAAGCTGATTTTTGACAAGTTCCCGACTAATACACAACTAGTTTGGGATTAACAATGTACGCGTGCGCGGTCAGAAATTATTATATTGTTATTCCACTTATTGTAAGATAAATCTTAGACACTTTATTTAATAATTTAATATCAGAGAGATTATTAATTGTTGTGTGTTGACCGCATAAAAATGTATACTATTTCTTAGCTATGAATAAATAGGGGTTGTGGAAAAGGTCTAATTTTTTCCTAGGCACTTTAGCATTGTTTGCTTTTTGTACATTTTTAGCTCCTTAGTTAAGGAGTAGAAGCTCATGTACTGCTATTGCCCCAGGTGGACCACTCCCTTGGTCTTGTATACACCTCAGGTAGTGCCTTCACTGAGCGGTGGCTTCGCATTCGAAGATAATATGAGTGGCTCTTCCCTCCTCCTCATTACATAATCTGCATATAGGTTTTTGTGCAGATGTTTTCTTAGAAACCAGTGTCCGGTACAAAGCCCTACAACTGTTCTAAGTTTTTCCCTACTTAGCGAGAGCAGCTTCACTGTCTGCTTAGGTGGGGGTCCATTCAGCATTAACTAGCTGTGCTCAGCTTCCTCTGGCTGTGCCCACTTCCGCTGATGCTGAGAGTCGACCCAGCCATTGATCGCTGCTTTAATGCTGGCCTTGGGTATCCCTATTATTGGTTCTGGCTCAATAAATGGTGTTCCAGAGCCCCGCATAGTTAGTCTTTTCGCTTCTTCGTTACCAGAAATAATTTTATGCCCTTGCACCCACGACAAAGTGACCTTGTTATGGTTAGCCAAAGATCGAAGGTTTCCAGCACATTCCCGGACAATTTTTGAGTTTATTTTCCGTGATGCCGAAGCATTTTTTAAAAGTCTGTAAAATCGAAACACGAAAACCAAGTTTGGAAAATTTGTTAACACCACTATCCATAAATGAGCGTCTCGTCAAAACGAAACTACTCGCGAAGAATCAGCTTTATAGTAATCATTTTATAAAAAAGGTGTTGGAACCTGAACTATAGGTGATTATATCACACAGGAAATTGGATTATTGTTGAGTTTGTCATTATGTTACCATCCAAAAATAGAAGCAGATCGAATATACCTGACGAGATTTGTTTATTAATCATTTACCACTTTAGACTATTACTACTACTATTACTAGTTGTCTAAGATACCACCTCGGTAGGATAGACCTCAACCAACAATCGGACTGTCGGTTTTGCTGCGTGGAAACGAAACTGCTAAACATAGCCTATGTTCATGCCCCTGCCTGGGAAGAATAAGGTTCAACATATTTGGTTACACCAACCTAGAACCTACAGATTTTAAAAAAATCTCACCCTATACAACCATGAACATCGTGAGCAGGGCTGGATTGTGCGGTGAACTGTAACCTCTAGGGGTGAGTCACAATCGACCTACTAAAGGTCGCAGTGGAGGAGCAACCTACTATCACTACTTCCAGTGCCATTTAACGCCTAGTGGACTTTTTGCCTGGCCAATTTATCTTTTACTTAGTGTCCTGCCTCTGCCTCTTCCTCGTTTTAAGTTAATTTGGTTTAAATCTTTTCTTATCTAAATTTGTTTCATCTTAGTTTGGGGCGACCTATCCTTCTTGTTCCCGTAATTTGTGCTAGAGTTAATACAAAAACAGATTTTTTTGCGTTACCGATAGCTCGAGATCGACAGGTTGGCGACCTCTGAATTAGAGCCTCTTTTAGCCAATATCGCATAAGGAATTGTTAAGCTTCCCAGACGTTTCATTAGATTAACTATTCTGGTGAGTCGGTGCGTCTATTAGGTGTTGTCTATTACCGATATTCACGCAGAACTTAGAAAATAAACAGAATAAGGCAGTTAACAGTCTCTTTGCACGGTTTAAAAATTCGTGAATAATTCATTAGTAGATATGTAGACGAAGCGTACTGCGTGACAAGAGAACGGCGTATGTCGCCTTTAGCTATAATCTCCGCAGTTGGCATAGCGTCATTACAAAACCCGACTTATTCGAAGCTTGCGACATAATATGTAGATATATACCTTCCTTAACCTGCCCTAATTTCTCTTTAAAGGATCGGCCTTCGGAAAAACGTGTCACGGCTGTCTTTAACGTAAAGCTTTATCATGTCCTTTGTTTCCGCGTAGGAGGTTTGTTTGTTGCGTAGTAGTGGTTTATCGGTTCGCAAACAACTGAAATTTAAATTCTTGTCCCATTGGATGAACTATTTTTTCTCTTGATGACTCTTTTGTTTGCGCGTGTCCAGTTTAAAAGAGCCGCTAATGTAACAATTTTTTTGACGACAAGCACTCTTAAAAATGTTGCAATACGAGTGGAATTCCTGCTATTCGTTACAAAAATTGGGGCAAATTTAAGAACAGTCATACGTCCGAAGACTTTCTCCACTGTAATCAACTATGAAAGAAACGCGTGCAATAGTTAGCAGAATTGATAGACAGGAAAGGTACGATAGTAAGATTGTACTATTTTAAAAATGATAGTATATTGCGCACCTAGAGAAGAAGATTGAGATAACATACTTTCTTCCCGTGGTGCGCATACTTCTTTTTACCACATCTGTAATGGAAAGTTCGAATTAAATAAGTATGTAAATAAATATTACTTGATTAAGATATGGGTCAAATTTTATATATGTTTCATACTCTTCTTTTGTTTATATGCATTAAAAATTAATTAAATCTTTCAACCTACAAATATTAAAATTAGTTTGAGTAAAGGTTAAACTTAACTTTATTTATTATTATGCGTTGCTAGGCTATAAATACATACATACATAAAGTCACGCCCTTTTCCCATAGGGGTTGGCAGAGACCACTTCCTTCCACTTCCGCTACGGTTCTTATACACATATTTTGCTTCCTCTGCAGCAGCAGCAACTTTTTCGGCAGTCGTACCTTTAACAAGTACGACAGAAGTCAGCACACAAATCCAACATCCAACTATTAACAACTTCAACAATTGTACTTTCAATATTTATAAATAAAATTTTATCATGAAAGACAATTTGTCACTCCTCATTAATAATAATAATAATAATAATAATAATATTCTTTATTTCATATAAACATTTCTATATACAACACAATATATACATATGTATGGTACATACAAACATTAAAAGAAAAGACGTCAAATAAAAAACAATAATTTTAGTGATTTGTTTCAAAATATTCTTTCAAATCATATGGTTCCAGATTCAACAGAAGTTGTTTCACTTTATTCTTGAAGATACTATGTGTCGTGATAGACTTAAGACTGTTCGGTAATTTATTAAATATTCTGATGCACATATATGAGGGATTTTTTTCTGTGAGTGTTAGTGTGTGTGTATAGGAAAGTTAATATTAAGTGTTCGTGTATTATAGTTGGGATTCATGTAATTTTCTGTGAAAACCTCCTTGTGCTTATGTAAAAATGTTAGACATTCGAATAAATATAGTGCAGAGACTGTTAAAATTTGTTTTTCTTTGAATAAACCTCTACAGGATTGTCTGAAGGGCATTTTATAGATAGTTCTCAAAACTCTTTTTTGTGCAATGAATATTTTTTGTAGATTAGGTTCTGTTCCCCAGAACATAATTCCGTATCTCAACACTGACTCAAAATTTGCATGGTACAGAATTTTTACAGTTTTTTCATTCATGTATTTTGATGTCATTCTGATTGCATAAATGACCTTGTTCAGTTTTTGATAAACGGAATCGGTCTGCCTATTCCATTTCAGGAAATTATCTATATATACTCCTAAAAATTTTGTGTATTCATTGATTTTTGTTTCATCGCCCTGCCAGCTTATACTCAACGGTTTCTCTTTTCTACACCTGTCGGTACTAAAAATCATCAAATTTGTTTTATTTGCATTCAACAGTAATTTATTTTTATCGAACCAATTCTTCGCTCTTGAGAAAAAAATATCTCCCTGGCTTATAAGGTCTTCGCTTTCTTCAGCACCAATTATTAAAATTGTGTCATCTGCGTAATTTACTACAGTTTCCTCTACGTTCTGGGCAATGGTGCATAAATCATTCAAGTAAATTATGAATAAAATCGGCCCTATTACACTCCCCTGTGCAATTCCTGTTGTGTTAATCAATAAATCTGATATTTTTGAAACCCCACCCTTTGTGATTGTTACCCTTTGGGCTCTTGAGGATAGCTACGATCGAAACCAGTTGTGTGCTTTTTCTCGGATTCCATAAGTTTCAAGTTTTTCCAACAGATACTCATTATACAGGGTGATTCATTAAGAATGGGCAATATCTTAACTGGAGATACTACACACCAAAATATGGCGATTGAGCTTAACATGTCTTATACAAATTTTGCAGGTTTACGAAATACAGGGTATTTAAAGTTGGATATTTAATTTGAAGGTTAGGCGCTATAGAAAGAATTGCTACTTTAAAATGGAACTGGGCAGGACACGTTGCCAGATTATCTGACAACCGATGGAGAAGACGTATCGTCGAGTGGAGGCCAAGGCAAGAAGCGTTCCGCAGTAGAGGCCGCCCACCTATCAGATGGACTAACGACCTGAAACGTGTTAGTAACAATTGGATGCAGGACGCACATAATATGGATAGATGGAAAAGACTGAGGGAGACCTATGTCCAGCAGTGGACGCGTATGGGTTGACGATAATGATGATGATTTAATTTGAAATTTCTTAATAATATTGTGATTTTAAGCAGCATCGTCTTGAAAATTGGCAACTTTATGTTTTTTGGCATGAAAATTACGAATTTTATGCTGAATTTAGCACTATTCATACAGTGCGTTAGTTTCACCCTATTACCTAGATAAATTACGACATATATTTTTTGCCTAATGAGTTATGGCTAAAATGTGTAACGTTAAATTTTCCTATCCAAAATTTCAAAGGCCGGATCTGGGCGCATTCTATACATATTCAAGTGGTGGGAGTCTTTCGACCCAGGATGGTTCAAAGTGTGAAATTTAGTCTTGAGTTAGTCTAATTCTTGGCATTATGGTGGAAGGTTAATCAGACTAAATGCACTATTCGCTGACTTTCCGTGTCGAGGGAAAGGATTATTTAGTGGTGAGATATTTGATTTTATTTTTATTTTATTGGTTTTTTTTATTAGTTAGTTTAAATTATATATTGTTTTAGTGGTTGGCCTTCTTCTGTTCTTCTACTTCTTCTTTTCCTTTTTTTTCCGATGACTTGCTGTTTCGAGTGGAAGGAAGATTTAATGTGGTTGGTTTTTTCTTTCCTTTTTTTTCCCCGGTGAATTTCACCATTGGCTGGACTATAACCGAGGAATTCCCCAGTGGGGTTTACCTTTGTATCCATTGAGTTTCGTCGTTTCAACGAGAATTTGCAGTGGCTGAGGATGTTTTCGCCGTCTGTTCGCCTGATGCCTGAGACGGGTTTTGGTTTTAGAAATTTAGAAATTGGTACTTTTTTTGCGCTGGATTTTTCTCATATGTTTCTCCGATTTTTCTGCTGCTTATTTAATTTTATTTTTTTTCTATTTCCGCTTAAATTGTTAAGATTTTAAAATTATTTCTTTTCGTTTTATAGATATATGTACTCAAAAATTGTCTAAACTTTTTTTTATTTTTAAGTAAATAAACCTGTATACATTTAAGTTTGTTTTTTTGTTAATTGGTTTATAAAAGATAAGAATGGGATTTTGCAAATAGGAGGTGAAAATACGTTAATTAGCTCGGTAAATGGTACTAAAGGTAAAGTAAACTATTGAATTTGTTTGGGGTACCTATTTTTAACGATTTTTGATTCTAAAAATCGCTTGGCGCCCTTACGTAGTTTTCTTAGTTTTTTAGTTTGGTATTAGGGAAAAAAATGATTGTATAGATCCGTGAACTAACCTACACAATCCCCCAAACTGAATTCAATAGCGAAATCAAGTATCCACGAACCCCTGAGGATATCAGTAATAATTTTTATAAGTTTTAGTAAATTAAGAAAGAAAGTTTTAGTAAATATACATATTAAATTTTTTTTTCAATCGTAACAAATTGACAGTTTTAAGATTTATATATATATTTTTTTCATTCGTAACAAATTGAAAGTTTTAAGATATTATATATTTTTTTTTTCGTAACAAATGACTAGAAAATTTAAAAGGCAGTTTAATTTTGAATAAAAAAGGTACTCATGTTTATTTCATGTAACTCTATCAGTTTTTGAGTTATTTGCATTTTAAACACTTAATGAATTTTGTTTATTGTGAAATAAATTTATTCCTTTAAATCACTACTATGCGGGGTTACAACAGTAAAGACAACAAATAACAATCAGTAACAGTAATAAAAGAAAAATTCAAAGTAAATACTCAAAATGCCCGCTTTTCACTTCAATACACTTTGTAAGCGTCTCCAAAAAGATCTTTGAATATTAAATAAAAAGCAGTATTTTTATCTCTTGTTATAAAATATACAATTACCAGAGTAAAAAAGGAGTTGTTTTCTTCTTATTCATTATTATGCGTTGCTAGACTGCAGTTATAATTATTTATATCTGACAGGCAAAAAAAATAGACACATGCGCACATTTAATGAAATTATTTTTACCCGAGTACAAATGAGGCATTTTCTTCCCTGAAAACAGGGAAAAAATTCGTACTTTCCGCGCAGGTGTGGTAAAAAGTAACTTTGCCGTACTTTTTAATTGCACCTCGTATATCAACGATGCCGGCGAATGAATTAAACCAAAGAAAGGAATAAAATTTTCATTTTGTCTACCCCATAAGTTTTAGAAATGTTCCCGTTTTCCAGGTTATTATGGCAATCGAAACGCTCATCATTTAAATGCTTTAATTTGTCTGATAAAGTTGATGGATGGTTTTTAATAAAATTCAGGTAAAATGCTCGGGATAATTTAGGCGACTTTAATAAAGGAACATCGTGACGATATTTTCACGGAGACTACAGTAAATTTCACACTAAATTACTTGCAATTTTACGGCATACTACGTAACTGATGTTTAAGCGAGAATTCCTTTATAAATGAACGAATCATAACTTTAAAATTTCCTCTCGGAATCACCTGATTTAGTACGGAATGACAAATTTGTCTTACTGGGAATGTTCGTGACCCCGCGGGGTGTTTATTTTTCATGCAAATCGACAATTACATCTAAAAATAGGTAGTGCAGTGCCCTGATCCAGGAAAACATGGAAAGAAAGTTAATGAAAGCCCAACGAACTCAGTTGACCGTTCATAAGAATTTCTTTGAACCGAACGAACGTGCCAATGTCAACACGCATTGTTTACGAATTAATTGTGTTAGTTCCTACACTTATGTATGGTAGTGAATGTTGGGTTTGGCAGAAGAAGCATGAAAATAGGATTAATGCTGCGGAGATGAGTAGTCTGAGAAGTATAGCCGGAGTGACTCGGTTGGATAAAGTTAAGAATAGTGAGATAAGAAAACGCTGTAGTGTAAAAGAAGATGTGGTCACAAAGATAGATAAAGGAATGCTTAGATGGTTTGGACACGTAGAAAGGATGGATGAAGGAAGATTGACGAAACAAATTTATAAGGCGTGTGTGAATGGGCAAATCGGTAGAGGTCGACCTCAGAGAACATATCTCGATCAGATCAACATTGTTTTAAAGAAAGGCCAGGTCAAGAGTACCAAAAACCGAAGAGCATGTATGAAAGTAGTGGAAGCAAAAGATGTATGTACGAACCGTAGCAAGTGGAAGGAAGTGGTCCCTGCCTACCCCTATGGGAAATAGGCGTGACTTTATGTATGTATGTATTAAACAACGAATCGTCTAGCAAGTGTTGTGTGTTTTTATATTTTGTCATAAACGGGTCGTTGCGCGAACTGCTTAGTTTGCCTTCCTCGGTTCAAGTTCAAACATTGTAAACAAAACATCTAGTCGTAATGTTCAATTAGTTTAATATGGTATTTGGAAAAACGTTCCTCCATTTATTCTAACAAGGGTTCCCGTAACCTTAAGGTGCCTAAGTGCAACATGGCGTCCTGAAACACTACAGTAGAGAGGTTTCCTCACTTCACGTCATTTTTCTTTATTTTCTGTAAAATTGGATCCACATCTTTGAAGTTATGCAAATAACTACACCGTATAATAGGCGAAATTCAGTCTTTCGTCACTTAAAATATGGGTAACCATATTTAATAGATTCGGGCGCCAGACCGCTTACGAAAGCCCATTCGAACTTTTCACTAAAATTAACCAAAAATTGGTATAGGAGTGGTAGCAAAATATCTTTGTTTCGCTTTCATAAAAGTTTATTATGAGAATTTCTTGTTTATTATCACTCAGTCTAATTCAGACTTCTACCACTTTGGGTCACTACACCACGCCAGTATGACGACGTAGTGCGCTTGTGTGACTCACGTCTCACATTAAAACGATATTGACATGCCCGCCATATTAAAAAATCTAATAATTCTACTTACGCTGTTAATATACATTACTTTGCAGCAAAATTTTGGGGACAATTTTAATAATTACAGTTAAATGTCGGAAAGTTATTAACTTTTTTCAAATGAAAAAAATAGCTGGGAAATTTTTTTTATTTTAAAAATATTATGATTTTGGTGACTTTCCGACATAATTTACATTAAAAGTAACAAAATATTTGAATTATGTATTACCATAAATTATTTAGTTTTTAAATAAAGTGAAGAACTAACATTAAATTATCGTCCGTCGAACGGTGTAATCAACGACAAATGTTCGCAGAAAGTGCCTAATTCAATGTAAGAGAAAGTATATGAGAGATATGTCGTCACTTATTTATTGGATTAATATGGGATTAATATGTGACTAAACTGACTTTGAAATTACTTTTTATTAATAATATCTTATGCATACATAGTCAATTGTTAAACATAAGAATAAGTCTACTGATGATGTTGATTAATTTTTAATATTATAGAGTTTTTTTTCCTTGTAGCCTTGAGAAAGATCTAAAATAAAGATCGAAACGTCGGCGATTTAAGAAGAGCGAGAAGTTTGTTTTCTTTCGTCCTAAACTCGCTATCCACCCGGAAAAAAAATTATTATTATTATAAAAATTATTATAAAACGATTTCAAATTGGTTATAACAAATTATAATTGTCATTAATATTCTGTTTATGTCAACCGTATTTCTTATCATTTCATAAGCAGGAGCTATTTTCAATTGTTTATAACCCTTCCAAGACTTTCTTTCACTTTTCAATCGCATAGTTTTGTCAGAAGATGCAGCAGCAATTTCCAGGCTTTTTTAATCATCTGAAATTCTTCGTATTACCATCCATATTTAACTCATTTATCCTTAAAAATTCCGCATCTTCTTGAAAATGGTTGTAAATTACTGGCGATTTAATGTTTAAAAACAGTACCTTTCCCACTTTCAAGTGGGCTTTGGAAAGTCCACAGAAGGGTTCTGGGCCGGAAAATGTTGTATTTGCCCCGGCAATCTGCTTCTTCGTTGCCTTTAACTCCCTTGTGACCTGGAACCCACATCAGAGTAACCTGCTTGTTTGCTGCCAGTTGTCTCAGCGACTGTTTACAATCCCAAGTCAGCTTAGACTCACAAGTGTATGACTTTAGAGCTTTTAGTGCTGCTTGGCTATCTGATAAAATATAGATTTCTGCCCTTCGAGTGTTTCTTTCGATGCACTCCTGGGCTCATGTCTCTATGGCATGTAATTCTGCTTGAAAGATGGTTGGGGTGTTACCAAGAGGTTTTGAGAGCCTAAAATTCGCTCCTATAACGCCCACTCCAACCCTTTCATCCATCTTGGATCCATCAGTGTACCACACTAAAGCATCCCTTCCTAGTTGAGGTCCGTTCTCTGTACAAACTTGGTGGTTGTTTATAACCACTTCAAACTGCATTTCGAAGTCGTACCTAACTGGCATGATATCTGTCGGCTTAGACATGGATTCTAGGGAAATATTTTCCAAAATCTTCAAATGTCCATTCCGATTTCTTGCTCTAAGATTTGTTGTCTGGCTCAGTCTGAAGGCACTGATTGCTGCTTCTTTCATTACACATAAGTGCAATGGTGGAAGGTTCAGCATTACCTCTACGGCTGCAGTAGGGCACGCGAGTGTGCCCCTCTGTGATTCCCAGACAAGCTAGCCGCTGCACTTTCTGCAGCTTGACTTGTGCCGAAATTTGTTGCATTTTTGGCCACCATATCAATGAAGCATAGGTGACCAATGATCGTTTGGTATGACCAGTAGATCATTTTTGGTTTCAGACCCCATCTCTTGCCAAAGACTCCTCAGAGTTAATTATATTTTCTAATAAACCGAGCTAAGTGGATAAATGCAGTACAGAGCTTCATGAGCAGATGATACATGCGAAATAGAGTTGAAATACGGGACAGAGGCGGTCCCGGAGGGACATTTGAATTTATGCCCGAAATAAGGGACGTTATGCGTCCATCTCATGACGCCTGCAGAGTTTCACAAAGAAAAGCAGGCACACACGCTCTCGTCCACCTGCGCCGGTAAACCGCAACGTGTGTAACGGGCACAAGGAACTGTTTGTTTCTATTTGTGCCAAACGTATACAATTTCTGCGGACTTTTTATGCGCTACGGACCAGATTGCCCGCATAATATCACACCGACGACGGGGTATGTAATCGTGGGTTTTAAATTATATACAGTCCTAGTTCTACTCTTGCTGCATCTAATGGTTGAGCGTGTTCGTTGCGAGTTTGCAATAATAAAGGTTTCAGCTTGTATGTTAACGCTCGACGGCGTTTTCAGGTTCTGCGGTCTGAATTTTACCTATTAGTCTGCGAATTTATCAGCGTGTAAATAAACGAGTAATAGGATTTGGGAAGGAAAAGTTGTTTGACGAAGAGTTAACCTTTTTAATATAAATATACCTAAAAACAGTTTTATTTCTTTTTCTCTACCTTAGTAGTATCATACAAACTTATAATTAGTATTTTTTAAAAAGAGCATGATAAAAAATATTACTGTATACCAATCGCAAAGGCTTGAGAAAAGATAAAATATAAAGGATTTTAATAAACAAAAAAAACAATTGGAAGGAAACTTGAATATTTATTTTTGCTTTCCGAAGTTTTCACAGTAAAGATTAAGATACTTAGAAATTGTTTTTTTTATCCTTTCAAATGTCTGAGAAGCCATGATGTCCTCAAGATTTATTTTGAAAAAATCTTTATGAATTTCTTACTTAAAAATGACATATTTTGAGAAATATTGAGATCTATTCAATCAATCTTCGGTTGGATATTAATATTTTTAGGTGTAAACCAAATTTTGAGGTTATTGAGAAATTAGAAGATTATTGATGTCCAATTTATAAAGGATTGTTAGTCCGAGAAAGGTGATTTCCAGCCGAATACCAAGAAAGATTATACTCTGCAGTAAGTGACGAATTTTAATATGTCAAATTTGATGTAAGGTCGTTCACTTGCCAAAGAAATAATTCTTTTATTTGGCAGACTGCTAAATCAACATTTAATTTAAAACCTTTTATTTTCTTGTAAATTTGATGTTATAATAACTTATCTGGTAGATTTTTATTAAATCTAACTCATTTATAACTTTTGTATGTTTTTGACATACTGACTTCTTTAATTTAATTAAAATAATAAACAGTTTTGGAGATGTTCATTAATGCATTGATTTTGTAAATAGAACGAAATGTAGTCAAGCACTCTTCATTCATAAGCTAAATTTAAGTTATTTTGCTTTTAGACAATATTTTGTAAATTTCTAAAAATACTTTGATTTAGAAAATGAAGTGAAGTGTGGTCAAACATCTTTCATTTATAATTTGTTCTGCTTTTCCATGATATTCTGTAAATGCTTTGATTTTAAATGATATTTATTCTGGTTTAAGACAATGTAAATATTTCATTGAATTATACTTAGAAATTAGTAACAAATGGTATTTGCATGGATCCAAGGTTTTTGTATTTTGCAAATTAACATTAAAAAAAGAAAATTATTTTATTTCACAAATAATGTAAAAAAAAAACAAAAAAACATTAATTTCAATGTAAGAGTAGTTTAAAATGTTAGCCGCGAACGTCTTGGCAACATGCTAATCTGGTAAGAAATATTTTCTAACGTTACTCAACATCTCAGGCGTGACTGATCTAATAGCAAGCGTGATTCGTCTTTTTAAGTCATGTAAGTTAAGTGGTTTAGTTTTGTATACAATACTTTAGACATATCCCCACAAAAATAAGTCTAATGGCGTCAGATCAGGAGATCGTGCTGGCCATTCTATCGATCCGCGCCTCCCTATCCGCGCCTCCCTATCCACCGATTTGGAAAATTTTGGTTCAGGTACTGCCGGACATTGTTTTGGTAATTGAGCGGTGCTCCATTTTGCTGAAACCATAGTATATTGGCAGGAACTTGTGGGTTTGCTGGATCAGGATATAAGTTTGTCAAAGTTGGCACGACATTAATTTGGAGCAGTTCCAAATATTTATCTCCATTCAAGTTGCCATCAATGAAAAAGGGACCTACGATATGATTTCCAACAATTCCTGCCCAAACATTAACTTTTTCAGGATATTGCGTATGTTCCTCTCTCATCCAGTGAGGATTCTCATTAGACCAATAGCGGCAATTTTGACGATTAACATGACCGTGAAATCAGTAGAAATGAACGCATTAATGGTTTTTGCTTATTTTCTCAATATTAAGAGCTAAATGGGAAATAAGTATTGAGTGTAATGTAGCGAATTTGTGAAATAAAATAATTTTCTTTTTTAATGTTAATTTTTGTAATACATCTGAAAACACTTAATATTTCCGAAACAGTTGAAGATAGGTATGGGACATTGTACATGAATTATGTCTAGAATTTTCTGAAGAATCCAAAAAATAAATAATATACAGGGGGTTGTATTTAAAATAAGAAAGTTGGTATCGGTCACTGTCACATGACACACCCTATATAGTTATTTTTTTTTGAAAAAAATACGCATCTAAAAATACAAATCGACGTGTCCAAGCGTTTTTCCCAACACGCTCTCATTTATTCGTTATCGAATTTATTCCATTTGGCTGTTTCGCACTGTATAGATAATTATGATATAAAAGTCTGTGGCAAAAAAACTACGGTTTAATGCCAACCCACCACAAAAAAAAAGCAAAAACTCCATTTTTTTGTTTGGAATTGTGGTTATGGTAAAAGTGTAACATCCCAATATCGGAAATGAGCAATCTGTAGTAGCATTGCGAAAATATTTATCTCTCGCGATTCCCAATTCAGAAATACCTTCATTATTGCCAATAAGTCTATAATGCCGTAGCGATATTTTCGAAGTTAGTTTTCATAGTTCGATTAAACTGAGCGCCACAAAACCGCACAGTAAAATCGTGGCAAAACCTCGTAGAAATGATGAAAATTACGGATGCAGCGATCCAATCTTAGATTACATTGTTAGCCTATCGCGTTTGCAAACATTAATTATTATTCCAAATCGATATGATGGTCGCAAATGGAAACCAAGTGGAAATGGTTTTCCGCCATCGTGGTAAATCACAATGAAGGCCAATTTCCTCACGAGAATCGAGAATATTTTGATGGCTGCCGTCATCGGTGATTTGTATATTTTAAAGTTGGTAACAACCGACTTTTATCGACCGGCCTGCAAAACCGTGTCTTTAATAGCACGTTACGAATAAGTACGTTACGAAAGTATTTATAAAAGTTATACACAACCGGATACACAAGAAACTGGACAATGAGATAAGTGATTTCCAGTTTGGGTTCCGGAATGGAACGGGCACAAGGGAGGCATTGTTTGTTGTAAACGTACTTACACAGCGATGCTTAGATGTGAATAAAGAAGTATACGCATGTCTAGTAGACTACGAAAAGGCGTTTGACAGAGTACATGACCAACTCATAAAAATTCTAAGTGAAAAACAAATAGATACTCAAGACATAAGAATTATAGAAAACTTATACTACAATCAAACAGCAAACATCAGAATAGACATTACACAGACGGAAGATATAGAGATCAGGCGCGGAGTGAGACAGGGATGCGTGCTTTCCCCTTTGCTGTTCAACATCTACTCAGAAGCGATCATGAAAGAAGCATTAGCTGAAGAAGAAGCTGGAGTGCGAGTTAATGGGATACCCATTTCAAATATAAGGTATGCGGACGACACTATGTTGCTAGCCGAAAATGCCATCGACCTACAAAGAATGTTACAAAAGGTACATAATGTCAGTATTCGATACGGGCTAAACATGAAAACAAAATTCCTTGTATTCACAAAGACCCGAAACAACAACACACAGCTGATAGTAAACAACCAGATAATAGAACGGGTATATAAATATAAATATTTGGGAACATGGATAAACAGCAACAATGATTATGCTAGCGAACTGAAAGCAAGAATTGAAATCGCACGCAGAGCCATCATAAATATGAAACAGTTTTTCTGTTACAGAAATTTAAATAACGATCTCAAAATACGTATGCTGAGATGCTACATATTCACCATCTTACTATACGGCATAGAAGCGGCCACATTGACAAAAGTCATGATGAGAAAAATAGAAGCATTCGAGATGTGGCTATACAGGAGAATACTGAGAATATCTTATATGGACAGAATTACAAACGAAGAAGTACTAAAAAGACTCTCAAAAGAAACAGAAATTACTAACGAAATAAAAATCAGAAAATTACAATATCTGGGCCACACTATGAGAGGAGAGAGATACCGAATGCTACAAGTGGTGATGCAGGGAAAGATTGCAGGGAAGCGCAGCGTGGGAAGAAGACGAATGTCGTGGCTCCGCAACCTGAGAGAATGGTTCAATTGTTCATCAAATCATCTTTTCAGATCAGCAGTCAACAAAATGCAAATAATCATGATGATCGCCAACCTTCGACGGAAGACGGCACCATAAGAAGAAGACGAATAAATAAAAATCACGCTGGCCAACAGTTTTAAACAAAATTTCACGTGTGACGTGATAGAATTTTAATAGTTTCCTTTTACCTTTACCTTTTATTTTACAATAAATTATATTCTATTTAATTTCACCTTTAAAGGTTAATTCCAAATATAATATTTATTGCATGAATTTTTTGTATTGGTTATTAAAAAGCTTTATTTTTTACAAAACAGGAAAGATGGAAAAAATTCCTTATAAACTTTTGCTCCTTCAGATATGCAATAATTTTCAAATAAAACAATTATATATTAAAAAGCTGCTCAAGTAAACGTTAAATTAAAAATAAAACAAAAAAATACACAACATCCTTTGTTTTATTTTTTAAAACTACGGGCGCTCTTATTAAAAACGGTATTCTGCTGTACTAACGCCATCTTAATTCAATATACTTTCAGGGACTTTTTTTTAACACAAATATTGTTCTCTTTATGCTACCCTTCTAGTGCTGATGTTAAGCGATGCGCGGCTTTTGAAAAGGTTTCCGAATAAAATAAATTGCATTATTAATCCCATGAATGAATAAATAGAAGTTGTGGAAGAGGTCTAATTTTTCACTAGGCACTGCAGCATTGTCTGTGCTTTTTTTACCTTTCCAGCTCGTTAGTTAAGTCCCATTTCTTCAATTCTCCTGTTTAGGAGTAGAAGCTCATGTACTACTATTGCCCAAGGTGGATAACTCCCTTGGTCCTGTATAGACCCCAGCTAGTGCCTCCATTGGGCGGTGGCTTCGAATTCGAAGATAATATGAGTGGCTGTTTCCTCTTCCTCATTACATAATCTGTATATAGATTTTGTGTCAGACACGCCTATATTGTGCAGACGTTTGCTCAAAAACCAGTGTCCGGTACAAAGCCCTACAACTGTTAGTTTTTCCCGACTAAGCGAGAGCAGCTTCCCTGCCTGCTTAGGTAAGGGTTCTTTCAGAATTAACTCACTCTGGCTGTGCCCACTTCAGCTGATGCTGAGAGTGGACCCAGCCATTGATCGCTGTTTTAACGCTGGCCTTGGGTATCCCTTTTATTGGTTTCGGCCCAATAAATGGTGTTCCGGAGCCCCTCCTAGCTATTTTGTCCGCATTAATCCCATAAGAGATTTTTAAAATTCTAGTTGTACGTTATATCATCCCTACACTTTAAATTTAACGGCCATCCTTGTTCAATGGTACTTTTAGAGGGGTATTAGCATCATGCAATAAGGAGTTGCAGGCGATGGTTAATATTATACATAATGCCCCATAAATCAAAGCAACGAAAGTTAATCTAAACAAGACGAAAGAGTAGTTTTGAAAGAGTAGAGAGCATGACAAACTGCGAGGTGCTGATTAAAAAAGAAAGAAAGAAAGAAAGAAAGAAAGAAAGAAAGAAAGAAAGAAAGAAAGAAAGAAAGAAAGAAAGAAAGAAAGAAAGAAAGAAAGAAAGAAAGAAAGAAAGAAAGAAAGAAAGAAAGAAAGAAAGAAAGAAAGAAAGAAAGAAAGAAAGAAAAGGAAAAAAGAAAGAAAAGGAAAAAAGAAAGAAAAGGAAGGAAGAAAGAATAAAAAAAGAAAGAAAGTGATATTAAGCGAAGGGTTTTGGCAGAGAAAGGGGTGCTGCATATCTTTATGCCAGCACGTGTCAGAAAATGCACGTCTGGCTGTGCACAGAGGAGTGCTGGTTCCTACACTTGTGTATGGTAGTGAATGTTGGGTTTGCCGAAAGCATGAAAGTAATATCAATGCTGTGAAGATGAGTAGACTGAGAAGTATAGATTTTTCTTCTTCTTTTTCTTATAGTGCCTATCCGTTTCGGACGTCGGCGATCACCATGGTTATCTTGATCTTGTTTGCCGCAGCGCGGACCAGTTCAGTGGTAGTTGTTTTATACCCCATGCTTCCATTTCGTAGAGCAGGACTATGATATATAGCATTTCAGCAGACGGCATTTTGTTTTTAATGATATGTCTCGGCTCCTGAAAATAGGTCTCATTCTATCGAATGCTGCTTTTGCTTTTATTATTCGTTGTTTTATTTCTATTGAGTGATCCTATTGGCTATTTAAGTATAGCTAGAGTTAATAAATAGGAAAAAATAAGTGAAAAAAGTATTAACAAAGAAAAGTAAAAGAAAGCTTAGATGGTTTAAACTTGTAAAGAGTATGTATAAAAGAAGATTGACGAAACAGATTTATAAGGCAAGTGTGAATGAGCAAGACGGTAAATCTCGATCAGATTAAAATTGTTTAAAAGAAAGACCAGGTCAAGAGTATCAGAAATTAACGAGCATGTATAAAAGCGCTGATAAAAGTAGAAAAAGCGAAAGTGTGTAAGAATCGTAGCAGATAAAAAAAGAGGTCTCTACCTGCCCCTACGGAAAATAGTCGTGACTATTTGGTTGGTTAATTGTTGTTTAAAACGATAAATTATGTAAACAATATTTTGTTAGGAATATCATTTAAGCATGTTCGAACTTAAATCCTCGATGAAATGAACTGTTATACATCTTTTTCGCTTCAAAAATAAAACTATTTGCTTGATTAGAGCATGCTTGCTCTATAAACTCATCAACACTCCGTCATTCAAGTTCTCTTGTAGAATAAATATCTCCTTGTGTATATATTTCTCGCAGAATCGTATACGGTACCTAAACGTCGCGTCGTTACAATAACTTTCAATGTCAATAGAAATGGAAATTTGTACCTCGAAAATGATGCGATCTCGCTTCTCCGTCGTTCGGAATTTTACTCGAAATCCGTCTGTGCCGAGTTTATCCTTTAAGGACGAATTTAAGGAGAAATCACGTCTGGTTCTAACTGGAAGAGCCTCCACGGGAGCAGGTGGATTGCGGATCTTGTTATATCTAAAATCTATTACACGCCTTGGCGGTACGTAAAATATTTTCACAGGCTAATATGTTTTCTAAGTTCGCGTAAACGAATTTAAATGGCGACTTTTAGACAGAATTTTTTTAAGGATCTATTTATCCTACCGTGATACTGAATAAAAAGGCCAAACACGCTGGAAGAGTTGAATAATTAAAATAGAATTTATACAAAGCTTCCGACCCAACAAAGATATAAAATATTTATTTTTCTACATGGTCTCCTTTCAAGTCTTTATACTTCTCCCAGCAATGCTCCCATCTCTTTAACCTATTTAAATAGTACTCTGCGTCTTTTTGTCTTATTTTGCAATTGTATGAAAGGTTATGGCCTTCTTATTTGACAAAAATATTTGTCCTCCGAGTGCAATTTATAGATTTGGGAACAAAAATAACTCGGAGATCGTAAATGCAAAAACATAAGCCTACGGATAGGGGTTCACACTCTATATACACTGTATTTCGCAGACGATCAAGTGGTAATTGCGGAGGACGAACAGGATTTATGCTATATGGTCAGAAAGCTACATAAGGAAGTTATACGAGCTGGTCTCAAAATAAATCTAAATAAATGTGAGTACAACTTATTCCTAGATAACTTTGAGAAAGCTAAATACCTAGAAGTAATTTTTAACAAACAAGTAAGAGCAAGATAACCAGTAAGAACGAGATCCAAGAAAGAATAATCACAGGTAGGAAAACTATTGAAGCCCTAAATTCCGTACTTTGGGAACGAAACATTAGACGAGACACCAAACTTAGAATTTACAAAACAATCCTTCAGATTATATTGAAATATGCTTTAGAATTATGGGATATAAGTAAGATACATAGAAGAAAACTTCTTGCCACGGAGATGGACTTTCTAAGAAAAAGCTGCAGAAGATCAAGACTTGAAAGAATAAGAAATGTGGACATTAGAAGGAGCATGAACACCGAGCGAGATATTATTGAGGAAATTGACAAAAAACAGTTGACACACAAAAAGGATGAATTAAACAAGATAGCCAAAAAAAATATTGGAGTGGATAACACCAGAAAAACGAAAGAAGGGACGACCAAGGAGAAGTTGAAGAGATGACGTTGACGAGGTTATGGAAGCAAAAAATTTAGAGGGGGATATGTGCTACAACAGAAGGAACTGAAAACTGAGGCAGAAGAGGCGGCGACAACCGTAAAAAATAATCCGTATGTATGTGTATACAAAAATTACAGAAAACTGTAATGCTATTACAGTAAACTATAAAAAAGTTTTTAAGTTTCGACAGCGTGAATAGGTGTGAAAATGTGTAACTGATTCTTAACAACCAGCTTACTTTCGCTGTATAATACCTATTTTATTATAGGTATATATGTGGGTCGATTATACAACAGGAAACAACTGGTATGTAACATATCTTGAATTTTTGATGTGATGTGTTTTTGTTCTTTTGTATAGGTAGATGTATCGTTTAATGACAAGTGCTATCATCTTCACGTTAAGATCGGAACCATCGTACGTACTGAACTCTACCACCTCGATAAGATTCAATACATTCTAAAATGTTTCAGAGATTTCAAGTTTTGCAATTAAAAAACTGTGACTCCATTAAGTAACTCTTTTTCTATTTATATATTTATATTGTTCAATCTTCTTTTTCCGTCCATTTTTACCTCCGGTACAAAATTGTTTTCAATATCTTTTTTCCCGGTAGTTTTGCATCTTCTTTATCTTATTTTTTATTCTTGGTTGTTTTCAAAGCATATAAGTCATAACCGGTTTGATCAATTATTATAAAACAGAATCGAATAATATAATCGAACAAAAGTCCGACAAAACGTTTAATAAATGGTGCATGTTTTCTCCGCCTCTGTTAGTATATCTTGTTCCAACATTGCGTTTATCTTAGCAAATCCCTCGGGATGGATTACATATAAATATACATCAGTCATCATTCATACATACAAATTCTCATACTTCGAACATGTACGCCGCTCGAATCAGCTAAACCGAAGAGAAATCGTAGATACAAGAATCAAGTATGAGTTATGAAGTGAGAATATTAAATCGGGTATTAATTTATTTGGTACATTGAATATCACGTAATTCTAAGACAAACGAATTTGTCACGTTACCATTCGAATATATTACAAATTTTAATGTTGGTCGATTAAAATGATTAATTAGTTTTTATTTTTAAACGTACCTACAATTATATTAATAGATTTGGACACTCAATTAATTATTTCAAAACGATATTTTGGTGTGTAAAAAACCTGCGAAATGTTAATTTTGAGAATCTATGGTTTTATTTGACGACGCTTTTTTTTCCTAGGACTTAAATATTGATTTTGAAGTACCGCAAACTAATAGTTATTTTAAAAAAAGTTACTTTAACTCAAGTATTTAAAAATTGTCCTTAATGATACACACAACAAATGCGAAGAAAGCATGAGCGAAGAACAATTTGGCTTTCGAGGCGTGCTAGGTACCAGAGAAGCGCTACTTCAAAGATGTTGGGAGGTAAGAAAGCCGGTGTACCTATGTTTTATCGACTACGAAAAGGCTTTTGATCGCGTACAGCATAACAAACTCTGCAGAATATACCCCTCGATAATAATGATATATGTTTGTTATTTTCTCTCTACTGGAATCAATCTGCCACGGTAACACTAGATGGAGAGGAGACCACTCAGATACCTATAAAGAGAGAGGTGTGAGATAGGGTTGTATTTTGTATCCAACACTTTTTAACTTCTACATGGAGAATATATTTAAAGGGGCAACACAATCTGGTGAAGGAATAAAGATTGGAGGCAAAACCATTAATAACATTCGATACCGTGCTCCTAGCTGAATCATTTAAAGAATTACAATGTATGTTAGATAAGATAAACAAAGAAAGTTGTTAGCAAAATGAATTTTGGCCCGGAAAGAATAACACTTGATGGCGAGAATATAGAAAGTGTTCAGAACTTTAAATATCTTGGAAGCTGGATCAATCAGTCGATGGATCCAGGCGAAGAAATCAAGGCTAGAATAGAAATAGCTAAAAGAGCATTTCTAAATCTCAAGGTGCTACACTATGCCATGCAACTTAACATTTATCTGCGAGAGAGGTTTACCAAGTGTTATATACGGTTTATTCTGTTGTACTCTTGCGAAACATGGACGCTTCACCAAAAAATTATTGACCGCATTAGTGCATTCGAGATGTGGCTGTACAGAAGGATGCTCAAAATTCCGTGGACAAGCCGAACTACCAACGAAAATGTACTCATCAGAATAGGGCACTATAGCGAGCTCTTAACTACCATCAAGCACCGCAAACTGGAGTACTTGGGACATGTGATGCGTGGACCACGTTATAATCTGCTTCGGCTTATTCTGAATGGCAAGATCAAGGGGAAAAATGGATAGGCGGCAAAAAGCTATCCTGGCTTCGAAATCTCCGACAATGGACAGGTTTAACTGCTGAGGAACTTCTCCTAGCAGCTCAAGATAGAGAAAGATACAAAGAAGTAGTCAATATGGAAGTCGTCAACGCTTAAGAAAGCAAGACACTGTAAGAAGAAGAAGAAGAAGAAGATACACACAAAAAAAAAATCCACGAATATATAACGATAATCCAAAATTATGTTTTAAGAGAGTGTAAGTCACCTTAATCTGTTTAAATTCGGGATCGGGAAGAGGAAACAGTATACACTATGGGCGGCGCTAAATAACAAAAAATCCTATCAGTTGTTGAATTGAGCAGTTTAACTGTGATGTTTTTCCCATGTGAAAAGCACAAAAATTTTAACAATATACTCGTAAATACCTACCCATAGGGATAGACAGAGACCAGTACTCTTGACTACTTTTTTAAGTCGATCTGATCGAGATACATTCACATAGGTTAACCTCTATACCATATTATTTTTCTTTACTTACTTTCAGAATTAAAAAATGTTCGAGGATAGCTTACGAATTTTTGTCCCTAACATAGTTGGCGTTGAATCACAAATGAAAATAAAGTGTCACGCAAAAGCTTATCGTATGACATTAGTGTGTGCCAATTAGCATCAGCGAATCAGTTCGTATATGTTAAATATAAATTTTTAACTTCCCAGAGGAAGTTATAGTAAAAGGTCCGATTTTGCGAATCCCGAATTTTGACATATCTCCACATTTCAAGGTCCCAGAGTCAAATACAATAGTTTTTAAGTGGACGTCTGTGTGTGTGTATGTACGTATGTGCGTATGTTCGTATGTGCGTATGTCTTGATTATCTCGAGAACAAAAAATGATATCGACGTGGGACCAATTGCATTCGACACATAATTACGCAACTTAAAAATTATTCGATTTTCAGCAAAATCGGTTAAATTGTTTTTAATGGAGAATCAAATAACTGAAAAAAATGGTAAACTACTTGAAATTTATAAAATATACTATTTTTAATACAGAATTTTAAAATCTTTTTTTTAATATGATTATTGTATGTTAGGAATATTTGTATAAAAAATATGATAATAATATTTCATAAAAAGAGATAGTTTTAGAAAACAAAAGTATCCATAAGGGTTAAATTTGGACTGTTAGCTGGTCATTTAATAGTCCCATTATTTTAAATTCATACTAATAAATATTATTTTGTTGTATTTCCTGAAATCTGCAGGCTACTGCATTTTTGACAGCATTTTAACAAAATTCAGTCATAACCTCATAACTTTTATAAAAAGGTATTTTCTTTTGGCAAAAATAACGATAAGAGAGGTGAGTAATTTTAAGTGAATAACCCTGCACGAATAAATAATCATGTATATTTCTAATGCTGTATATGTTTTAATTGTAAGTCAACAACATATACATTTACTTACATGACAATTAAGGTTTTAAAAGAGCGTTCGCAGCGACAAAATAACAATAAAAAAACAAACGAATTTAAATTACAGCAGTATCGAAAAAACGAACTAGGTAAATCGGAAAATGGGGGAAAACTTCATCAAAACATGTGAGTGTTAACAGAAAAGAGGTGAACACAACCGATTGCTTTGACCTAAAAGAATGCAATTTTGCTATTCGCAATTCGCACCAATTTAAAAATGTTAAAACGAAGAGTGTTGAAAAACATTCGCTTTTTCTATTTCGATGTCTGATTGAGTAAACGAAAACCTAATTTTCTGCTACAAACTTTTTTACGTAAATCAAAATTAATAAAAAGTTACTAAAATTGGGAGACGCAAAATAATTTTAAATTTACTCAACCGGTAAATAAACAGTACTTATTAATTGTATTATTTTTCAGATAATTGTATTATTGTTTGTCAATATTCGTCACGTTTGAAATGTAGTAAAAAAGAAATAGAAATCGAAAAACTTTAATGCAACAAAACTTACGATAAATTAGTTAAAGTACATAGTACCGACGTGAATGAATGAATTTCTTTTACTTTATTCAAAACCAGCCATTCCAAATAACTTTTAATTTTGCGTAAATATAAGAATATGTTTAATTAATCTATTTAATAACTACAAAGATATTTAAACTATTATACGTTACTATATTACTTGGTATAGTTTACTTTTGATTGTTATAATTATTAGTTGTAACTGTGCAGTTATTAAAAACAAGAGAGGGCGGGTTGGTTGTCTGATTTGTTGATTGTTTGGGATTCGCTAAGCCCAGATATTCTGCCACTTGTTTTGGCATACTGCCGATTTTGTTTACTCCAACACATTGCTTGGTGCATTTTCCATTTACGAAATTCAAAAAGAAAGGCAAAGTCTGAACATCTTGCCCTGCAGGGCGTAGATTGATGTAGTTTTTACAACTCTGTTAAAAGAACTCGGAAACGACAAATGAACGTTATGTTTTGGGTTTTGATTCGGCAATATGAATTATCAGACATTTTCCCGTATCCTCCACGTCTTCAGGCTTCAAGTTGCGTAACTCCTGCTTTCTACGAGCACCACTTATACCGAAAATTAAAACTACCTGGAATAAAAAAGTATCAATACTTGCCTATTAACTTATATAATTCGTGCATACCTTCGTGAGCAGATATTTGCTATCTGGAGCGTTTTAAAGAAAGACATCGATTTCTTTTGATGTCAACGTTTTCGATTTCTTACTCTTGAAATCATCTGATTTTCTTTTCAGCAAAGCCAACAGTTTGGGATGAGTCGCAATGTTAATGTTATCATGGTTTATGGTTATTGTTGACCTTAGCATTGAATAAATTTACCAAAGTGACGATGGCTTTTATTTCTTTGGACAGTTCTTCAAAATATGCTAACATAACATTTTCTGAAAATGAATTGATTTTGTGTTTCAGCTTCCAGTCCATGAATTTTTAATAAACTGTTTCGATCTTTCACGAGATTTTGCTGTTAACAAATTATACGAAGCATTTTTCGCTTTTTCCACTATATATCGGGTGGTGTGCACATTTCATCTTCGCTACTACTGGACATTTTTCACAACAATTTTTATTTGTTATTAGGGATTTATCTACAAATTAACTTGGCAAATCCAAAAACTGGTAACAAATCGCGACACAATTATGAAACGTCAAAATTTTATCGGCGACGCGACCTGTTATTCGTTTCCTTGGCAACTACTGAAGGCTCTATCTTATTAGTTATATGTCGTGCGATTTACTTTACAGATGCTACCGTATTGGTTGTTGATCGTGTTTACGTAAAGTAAAGTTAAATCGTACAGTTTTACAGCGCCCGGTGCTTAAATAGACAGTTACATAGTTGGCGAGTTGTACAAATTTCGGCATTTTCTGTAGGGGGAGTAGAAAAACGCTGTTACACACGGGGCGTGGCTTGTTTTGTGTAATGCATCCAGTAGTTAACAAAAAATTTACATAAAAGGCTCCATTTTTCGACAGTCATAGAAAAAATCCATTAACAAGTACGATACGAATAAACGAATCGAAGCACCGAATATTAATAAATTATGTGATAATCAATAAGTAAGTCAAACATTGAGAACCATAACAAAGCTGACACATAACTTGAATACTAACACTATCAACATCGTCGATTAAACTTTCCTTTTTCCCTTTTTT
Source organism: Agelastica alni (assembly GCA_950111635.1). Classification (NCBI taxonomy): domain Eukaryota; kingdom Metazoa; phylum Arthropoda; class Insecta; order Coleoptera; family Chrysomelidae; genus Agelastica; species Agelastica alni. The sequence goes on from OX467714.1 coordinate 30,651,946, forward strand.
TATCACTAAATTTATGCCAACCAAACTAATTGCTCGTATAATAACGTTACCATTAATCTCGAAAACAAATCCCACTCTGAAATGTTCTTCTTTAATTCAGATGATAACGAGCACATGATACTAAATTAAATCTTTGCGCTGCACGCTGTACAAGGAAAATCAATTTATTATACCATTGAATATGATAAATTGTTCCGCGCTCGTTTCCCATAGACCTGTCATTTGTGTTAAAGAGTTATTTAGTCGCCCGTCAGCTTTTAGGTTCACCTTTTTATTTGTCGTTACTCATTTACGCGCTGTGAATAATATTAACGACATTTTTTACACTTCAAACAGTGAATGGAATTGTCACAATTGTTTAGGGATTTTAGTGAACTAATGTTAAAAAATAAAAACAAAAATCGTGAGCTTGAATTTAAACTATATTTTCAAAACGTCAACTTGTTCAACTACAATAGGTTTTTAAAGTTGACAAGTCAGCAGAAAATATTTTACTACATTCAAAAAAGATTGTCTTAATCCTTTTTTTGTATTTGGTATTTACGATTTTTCTACTGGTGACGTGGTGAAAAGCAGATGGCAACAGGAGAACCGTAGGTGAAAAATAATTGTTAATGATATATACTGATAATTTCTTCCCAAAGTGTAGGGAAGAAGATGGCCGAAGCGTCTTTAAATCATTTATTTGCTTATTTAAATTTATAAAATATTTATGTACCTATACAACACAATATATACATAAATCTTCTTTTTCTTTTAGTGCTTATCCGTAAACGGATATTAGCGATCATAACGGCAATTTAAACCTTAGAAATAGCTGTACTGAAAAGGCCGGTTGTTGTGGTACCAAACCAAGTTCTCAAATTCTTTAATCAACAGATTCTCCTCCTGCAAGGTCCCCACCGTTCTAGGACTCTCCCCTGGAGAACCAGCTGTGGGAGCTCATAACGTTTCCCATTTCTTGTTATGTGACCTAAGTATTTGGGCTTCCTTGTTTTGATCTTCTTAATGATCTCCATATCTTAATTTTTTCGAGTACTCTAACATTTGAGACGTTGGCTGGACTGTCCAGGGTATTTTAAGTTTTCGCCTATATAGCCACATTTCAAATGCCTCAAGCTTTTCTGTGAAGTATTGAGTGAATATCTATGATTCTGCTCCATAAAGCAACACTGGAAACACGTAACAGCGAAGCATTATTACTTTTGTTATTAGATTAAGGTCGTGGTTTTTAAAAAGGTTTGACATTTTTAGAGACGCCGCTCGGGATATTTCAATCCGGCATTTAATTTCACGAGAATGCTCCCAATCTTCGTTTATTTTTGTGCCTAGGTAGGTGTATAAAGCAACTCTTTTAATTTGCTGGTTTCTGATAGTCAGTTGGCACGGTACATTGGTTCATTTCTGGATTATCATAAATTTAGTCTAATCTATGTTCAGCGTTAGACCGTATTTTTCAATGGTATCTTTGACTCTTGTCATGAGTACTTAAAGGCTTTCAACATACATACATAAATTTGTTTCGTCAATCTTCCTTTATCCATCCTTTCTACGAGTCCTAACCATCTAAGCATTCCTTTGTCTATCTTTGTAACCACATCTTTTACACCACAGCGTTCTCTTATCTCACTATTCTTTACTTTATCCAACCGAGTCACTCCAGCTATACTTCTTAGACTTATCTCCGCAGCATTAATCCTATTTTCATGCTTCTTTTGCCAAACCCAACATTCACTACCATACAAAAGTGTAGGAACCAACACAGCTTAACGAGCCTTTTTTGACACTTTCTGGCTGCTCATAAAGCTATGCAGTTTACGAGAAATGAAAAGTATGACGGTGACATTGAGCAAATGGTGTTGGCAGGAAGACAAATGAATGGGGCACTGCATAGCTTTATAAACAGCCAGAAAGTGTCAAAATAAAAAAAGGCACGTCTGGCTGTGCATAAAGGAGTGTTAGTTCCTACACTTATGTATGGTAGTGAATGTAGAATTTGACAGAAGAAGCATGAAAACATGATTAATTCTGCGGAGATGAGTAGTCTGATATGTATAGACGAAGTGACTTGGTTGAATAAAGTAAAGAATAGTGAGATAAGGAAACGTTGTGGTGTAAAAGAAGATGTGGTTACAAAGATAGATATAGAAATGCTTAGATGGTTTGGACACGTAGAAAGGAAGGATAAAGAAAGATTGACGAAACAAATTTATAATGCGAGTGTGAATGGACAAGTCGGTAGAGGTCGACCTTGGCAAACATATCTCGATCAGATCAACATTGTTTTAAAAAAAGGTCAGGTCAAGAGTACCAACAACCGACGAGCACGTATGAGAGCACTGATGAAAGTAGAGTAGGCAAAAGATGTGTATAAGAACTGTAGCAAGTGGAAGGAAGTGGTCTACCCCTACGGGAAAAAGGCGTGACTATTTGTATGTATGTTTGATACTTCTAACTTTTCAAAATTTTAGTAATTTAAAGTATTTATTTTTTGTAGTAAGATATTTTAACTTAGCATGTTTTTAGTTTTTTAAACTAGGTTAAATTTTAAAATTTTTAAATACTAATGATCCCAGTCAAGCAATTAAAACATTATCCAATTATTTTATTTAGTTTTTAATGATCTTTGACAGTTATTTCAGGGCATTAACGCGAGCAAAGCCGCGGGTAAAAAATAGTTTAAAAATGTTTACAACTTTAATTCAATTGTTTTAGAATTCTCGTTACGGTATTACTGCTTCTTGATTTAACTCAAACTGAAATTTTCCATAATTGTGGTGCAGATATCTGGTTTCTTTTTAATCATCTATCTAACTTCAGTGGGCAGATAGCATGTGACATCTGATCACAAAATAAAAGATAGACACTTTTGAATACGAAGATGTTTAAATTTTAAGAAAGATAATATCACATTTGTGCAACCACAAGCATTAATCGGGAAAATATAATATAAATGGTAATTTACCTCGTTGAAAAATAAAATCTAAACATTTTAAATTTTTAAATTTTCCAAAGGAAAAACGTATTGCATGAAAATATAATAGAATGTCTTTGTTGTTGTATGTATTAAACATGTTTTCCTCATTATGTTAAATCGAAAAGATCAAAGTTGGCGACCGAAACAAGTGGCAGTGCAAAGAAATATTTCGCACACCTGATAAAAGTTTTCTGTAGCATTCACTGTCATTCTATTGCAGTCTCGAGAGTTCTTTCTTCACAAAGCCCTCGCTATATATCTTTATTAATATAAAGTTTGCTGCTTGAACACGAATGACGCCATATGACAACCCATAAAATGGATTTTTCACGATATAGGGGTGGATTTAGCTAGATAGCGATTCCCTTGATTTATTTATACATGAAAAAACGACTTTACATAAAAGCAAGTATAAAGCAGTGACAAAACAACCGATGCATTATAAATCAATAGGTAAATACAGTGCGTCCATAAAGTAACGCATAAATTCATTATTAGCTAAATAAACAGTAATATAACAAAAATCCAGAAACACGTCGATTTTTAAATTTAATTTACTGTTTTTTAAAACAATAATCCATCATACAGGATGAATAACCCTTGAGTAATAGTGTCAGCACTAGTTTTTTTTAAATAAAACACAACCTATTTTTCAATTTAAGGATTTCATTTGATAAGCTGTTTCCAAAAATGTATCACAAAATTGATTCAAATTTTGGTATAGGGTGGACAATACACACCGCAAGGAACAGAGAAGCAATGGAAAATGTTATCACAAACATCCTTTGGAAGAAGAAGAACATAAAGGTTGGATACTTCACGCTGCATTTTTTACAAAAAAATTGTAATAATAATATTGTAAGTTTGAAAGAGACAATCCTGCGCAAGATACGTATTCGTTATCGAGCAGGAAACATTCCTGTAACAATTAGGGTCCTATAACCTTTAATGAAGGTCGATGTGTAAAACGTTCCCGATGGAAAAGTTAATGTTAAATGCAAAGAGTATTCAATGTAATTAAAGCGCCAGATGTATAATTAGTTTTTGAGAACGATTTACCCTTTGGCAATTTTGTTTGGTAAGTATTATATTATATACTAACTTAATGGTCTGTCAAATAATTTAGTTCCAAAAGGACCCTTTGATTCTCCTTTTACTATTATTTAAGTCTCATCTTTTGATATTAAAAACAGTTTTGTTTTTAATTTGTTTCCTAGTATTTTGTGTAATTTTTAAAATAAACCCGATGTAAGATTACACGAACAAGGTGTTTACATACATACATACATATAGTTACGCATTTTCTCGTAGGGGTAGGCAAAGACCACTTCTTTCTTACACACATCTTTTGCTTCCTCTACTTTCATCAGTGCTCTCATTTATGCTCGTCGGTTGTTGGTACTCTTGACCTGGCCTAGGAAATATTAGTTGCGTTACTTTATGTACACACTGTATATAAAATATCACACTCATACCATACCAGGCATACTAGTAACCTCAATAAACCATCTCATCATCTGTCTCTACTTGAAAGGGGAGCACTATATTTATATATCAAGTTTTATAATCACTTATGAACCTACTGATATCAAATCGAAGCACAACTTTTAAGCAGTGAAAAAACCTCTATTAAAGATTTTGATTGAGCTGGAACCTTACAGTGCTGAGGAATACCTTAGTAGAATAATATGAAGCAAACCATTTATTGTTTTGTTTTTTTTTTTACTGGCTCTTACATTTTTCTATGAAATTACGTGCCATAAATTTATTATTACGTCAATTTGTTAAAAAAAGGAAAAAAGCTATTAAGTCTCTTATCCTAATTTTCTTTACAAAAAAAATGCCATCGCGGAACGTCTGGTAGATGTGAAACATCGAATGAATTTTGTATGTAAAATATGCTTAACGGATGGTTTATTACAGGAAATAAATATACATACATACATTAGTAACGCCTTTTGCCGTAAGGATAGGCAGATACCACTTCCTTTCACTTGCTACGGTTCTTACATACATCTTTTGCTTCCTCTACTTTCATCAGCGCTCTCATACGTGCTCGTCGGTTGTTGGTACTCTTTACCTGACCTTTTTTAAAACAAAGTTGATCTGATCGTAATATGGTCGACCTCTACCGACTTCCGTCCATTCACACTCGCCTTATAAATTTGTTTCGTCAATCTTTCTTCATCCTTCCCTTCTACGTGTCCAAACCATCTAAGCATTTCTTTATCCATCTTTTTAACCACATCTGCTTTTACACCACAGCGTTCTCTTACCTCATTATTCTTTACTTTATCCAACCGAGTCACTTCGTCTATACATATCAGACTACTCATCTCCGCAGCATTAATCCTGTTTTCATGCTTCTTATGCCAAACCCAACACTTCCATCACTACCATACTGATAAGTGTAGGAACCAACACACCTCTATGCACAGTCAGACGTGCCTTTTTGACACTTTTTGGCTGCCAAATTCATATTGAAATTTAATTTATTCAACCAAATAATTTATTTTAATGCCAGCTGATAAACAATATTTACAGTTTTTTCGGTAGGTGTGAACACGTAAATATTTTTTGGTGTTCCAACTCTGAAGCAGGCAACATATAATTGACCGTGCGAAAAACAGGAACTTTGATCAAGATCAAGCCAGTAACACTTAGAGAGCCTTGAGCCTTGTTGATGATTATAGCGAAAGCCAGGCGCACTGGAAACTGTAATCGCTTAAAATTAAATGGCAAAATCAAAATCGCCTTAGTTCTTGTATCACAAAGATTTTTATTTTCACAAATATTTTTGATCACAAATGTTTTTCGAATAAAAAATTTGAAATGACAGGTGTTTGGTTACGAATATTTAATTTGTGTTATTACTACTTCCTACACAAAATTTTTTTTACTGAAACCACCCCTCGTATGTATAAAACAACTTCTAAAAATTTCATCCCAATCGGTCCATCCGATTGTTAGTTATTGAAGGACAAACATACAAACATTTTTTCATTTTTATATATAGATTTATATTTTGTATACTGATCTCCTTGCAATGTATTGATAAGAAATAGGTGGATTAAGTGGTTAAATTTATCAGACAAAAAGATAAACTTCAAATCTGCACACATTTGTAGTGATAATTTTAATGAAAAATCATTTTATGAGCAAGGAGAATTAAATACAAGACGTCCATAACATTAAGATGCTGTTACACAACTGATAAACCCATTAAAAAATGTTGTTAGTGAGGGTAATTCTGTACAATTAGTTACGCCCACAGACAAAGATGAAAGGAGCGTTATGATTCGTTCTCTTTTTATCGAGCGTAACGTCCACTTACACGATAGTCCCTTGATTAGCGTGGTCTATTTTTATATGTCTATGGTAACAATTTTACTTTGAATTTTGATCTTGTTTTTAATTAGTTGCCTGCTCATATTGTTAAATTATATAATTAATAGTCTGCTTTAAAATTTTGCTTTTATACGTTAGTTGTGTTTTAAAACACGTTAGGATATAGTTAAGATAATTTAGTATCAATTAAATACACTTTCATTAGTTATTACTTAAATTTATAACCAGCTAGTTATCATCGTCGTCCGCCGCTATCTTCAAATGAAAAAAGTCAGCCACAAACACCATGAATAACACAATGGATATCATAGATATTGGTAATTCCATCATCTTCGGGTCGTTTCCTTGAATAATCGAAGCGTAAAACCAAACGGTATCTGGGTCCTTGCGTTGAATGTATCTAACTAATGTAAATATACCTAAAACAAAGTTTTACTCGCTGCGATATACAGGGTGGCCAACCGAAAACGGAACAGGTCCATTTGCAGAAACCTCGTCAACATTATAAAAAAACGCTCAGTCCCGTCGATTTTTGATTAAAGGGGGACACTCTTTTTGACTCCACTGCTTTCAAGCCGAAGCGAGGGTAAGAATTACCCCAAAATTTTTAAATGGCATTGGGGGTCGAATAAGATGTCTCTGACAATTCTCTTTACAATAGTCTTTAAATTTTACATTTCCTCCCAAATTACATGTTAAAATTCCAATTATTTTAGCTGCTTACTTACTTCTTAATCAATTAAATGTTTAAACTGAAGACCACCCGCTTCCATACTATAATAAAGATTTTGTTCAAAACGTTTACGCATATTCCGAAGAATTTCCGGAGTAATTCGACGATTCTTTGACGCAAATCTTCCAACGACGCTAGTTGTGTTTCATAGATTTTACTTTTCAGATGTCCCCACAAAAAGAAATCGAGGGGCGATAAATCTGGCGATTGTGGAGGCCATTCAATGCTGCTTTTTCTCCCAATCCAATGCTGTGGAAAACGTTGGTCTAAATACTGATAAACAATCACCGCATAATGCGGAGGAGCACGGTCCTGTTAAAAATAAAAATTATCTTCGTCATACTGTAAAATATTTTTAAATATATCATTTAAGGCAGGATCAATAGCGTCTTCCAGTAGTTGCAAATACATTTCGCCAGTCAAATTTCCTGGTAGAAAAAAAAGGCCCACCAGTCGTTCACCGCAAATGCCAGCCCATACATTTAATTTCTCCGGTTGCTATGTATGCACCTCGTGAAAAACTCTTGGGTTTGAATCGAACAAATAGCGGCGATTGTGGCGATTTACCGTCCCGTGCAAGAAAAAACTGCATTCATCGGAAAAAACGAACTGTGGATCGTTCCCTGCTCGCGCACTCATTATTTCGCAAAACTGCAAACGGCGGATATAATGATCCTCATTAAGTAAGTGGATTAAACTTATTTTTATGGATGGAATTTATTCTTCTTCAAAATGGTTTGGATGCTAGTTCGATTGATTTCAGACACAGATGCCAGCTGCCTCGTACTCAACGTAGGATTAAGATTCTTAGAAGTGATAACAAAGCAATGCACAGCAAAAAATCGGTACTAAGTGTAAACCATTGGCGTATTTAACTCGAATAAATGACATTTTTACCGTTCGTGATTGTTTGCAGAAAATTTTCTCATGAAGTAATGGGCGGATTTTTAAAATTTAAAGACTATTGTATGGAGAATTGTAAGAGCTTTTAAAAGATATCTTATTCGACTTCCAATGTAATTTAAAAACTTTGGGCAAATTCTTACTCTCGCTTGGGGTTGAAAGTAACGTTTTTCTAAAATGTTGACGAGGTTCCTGCAAATGGCTCTGTTTTGTTTTCGGTTGGCCACCCTGTATATTCGCCATTAAACTCGGTAAGCTGCCGAGCTTTAATTATAATCAAAATAATAAATTATGAACAAATAATCGTAATTTAATCGCTAAATGATCACAGTGTGTATTTCTTTATTTTATGTATTATTTGCAGGGGGTGTTTCAACATCTTTTGCAGCTAGTTCTCCAGCGGTAGACTTTAATTATTGTCAGGGACTACTTCCGGTGAAATCAGTAGGATGAAATGTCAAAAAAACACGACACTTGCCGAATAACTCTGCTTAAAGGGAATATATAATCATACATAAGGAGGTTATTTTTTTTTTTTTTTATGTTCTGGTTCCCACGAAAAGGGATATCCTGTAATGTTCAGAGAACATCGAGGGAACCAAGGGAAAGAAGGTAGGAGTTGATGTTCTTCTTAAATTTCTGGAGGTTGTATGCCTCGGGGAACACCTCCCTAGGCAATGAGTTCCAAAGCCTCGCAATTCGTTGGATGAATGAGTCTTTGGAAAGTGATGTTCTGCAGGTCTCCAAAGTGACCACGAAGGGGTGTGAAGACTGAACTTGACGGGTTAATCTCGAAGAGACTGCCAAAGGAGGAACGATTGTTGATATTTCAAAAGAGCATCGCCCATGAAAATATCTATAAAATAGAGACAAATCGCCAACTTTTCTACGGTGTTCCAGACAAGTGAGCGAGTTTGTAAGCGAGGCATCACCGACGAGACGAATTGCCCTTTTTTGGACAGAATCCAGTAGCTTCAGGATATGTTTAGGTGCTGCACTCCAAATATGGGAACAGTACTCCAGTACAGGTCGGATCTGTGCCTTATAGATCATAAGCAGCTGACTGGAGGTGAAATAGCTCTTGGCACGAAACAAAAAACCAAGTTTTTGGGATGCACTTTTGGCAATGGACCTCACGTGATTTTCTCAGGAAAGGTTATTGCTGATAGTAATACCAAGCATCGATATGGATGACTTCAGTGGTATGGTTACTCCTGTGGTTTGGTTTTAGAATTTACAATTTCATATTCTCTAAGACAGTAATAATTTTAGCTTAGCACCCTGTATAAAAGAAAGCCAAAATAAATGAACAAAACTATCTTATTGTAACAATCTTCTATTAAACAAATAACTTTATCATTTTATCATTTTTTCTTCTTCTTACAGTAAAAATCAACTATTAATATTATTCCAAAGAGTACAGAAATGAAACAAATAGCTGGCTCCATTTGTTCTGAATTCTTTCCATAATAGGATGTTACGAAGAACCATAAAACAAACTCTTCGTTTCTTAAGATTTTCACGATTGTGGCCAAACCTAAAAATAAATATTGGAGGACTGATCGATCATTATAGAATAAAACTCATTTCAGTTCTCGTTTGAACCGGTAATAAAATATTAATTGAAAATAAAATGTCTACAATTAAAAAATAACATCAAGTATATCACAAAAAGCTACTAAAAATGCAGTGAACTTAAACAAAGATACAAAACTTTTTCAAAAAAAAAATATTTTTATATGTTTGATAGCGGTATAATTTTAAAATTTTTCTAATTTCAATACTCCTTGGAATAAAAAAAATAATGTGAAAATATTAATTTATAATTATAAAAATGTTATACAGGGTGTTCCGTTAAAATTATTCTGCAAATGGAAGATACAAAATTGATTCAAGTCACTGATAAAAATTGTATTGCACATATTTTTTTAAACAGTTTCGTAATAAACATTTATGCATACATATAGTCACGCCTCTTTCCCTTAGGAGTAGACAGAGACCACATACTTTCACTTCCGCTACAGTTCATACACACATCTTTTGCTTTCTCTACTTTCATCAGTGCACTCATACGTACTCTTGACCTGGCCATTCTTTAAAACAATGTTGGTCTGATCGAGATCGAGATCGATGTCCGCCGAGGTCGACCTCTATTCGTCTTATAAATTTGTTTCGTCAATCTTCCTTCATCCATCCTTTCTACGTGTCCAAACCATCTAAGCATTCCTTTATTTATCTTTTACACAACAGCGTTCTCTTATCTTACTATTCTTTACTTTATCCGTCACTCCAGATATACTTTTCTGACTACTCATCTCCGCAGCATTCATTCTATTTTCATGCTTCTTCTTTTTTGTCTTTTTTGACAGTCTGAATTATTTACCACAAGAAAAGGAGTCAGACGAGAAGAAAGTTTAAGTTTTCTACTTTCCATTACACTTATGGCTATAGCTGCATATGAGAAATATATGCAAATGTGCTTGGAAGAGGAAAACATGATAATTTTGACTATCTAGGAACAACTTTGAGGGAAACTGCAAGTCATGAGATAGAGATGAACAAAGGAATAAAAAAGTTTAACAAAGTTATTATTCAATAATAAAATAAACAAAAAAGAAGTAACAAAAAAAACTAAAATGAAAGTATACAGAGCCATATACAGACCCATTTCTATATTTGGAGGTGAGTCGTGAAAGAAAAAGCGAATTAAGCGCGGTGGAAATAAAATGTCTAAGAAGAGTATATGATGGGGGCAATATACCTTTAAAAAATGGGGGAAGCTAAAACTAGCGGGAAGATAAAACGATAAGGCATAGAGAGACGCAGGATAATATGATGGGAAACGTTATAAAAAAGAAAGGCAAAACATGGTCAGAAGCAAAGAGACTAGCGTTAAACAGAAAGGACTCGGAATAAGTTTATTAACATTTAGTAATTTAGTTTTATTATTGTACTTTATTGCTGGTGAGCGGTAAGTGGTAATATTCCCTTGAGTGGGCACGAAGTGCAACAAGTAACGTCCTACAAATATCTTGGTCATAAAATTAGTGTGGGTCGAGACAACCAAACTATTGAGTTTTAAAGAAGAATAGGACTCACCTGGGCAGCTTTTGCGAACCTAAAGGAGGTATTCCGGTCCGACATCCCGGTATGTTTAAAGAGGAAAGTGTTCAATCCGTGTGTCCTGCGTGTTAAACACTTACTCTGACAAGAAAATTCATCAATAAATTACAAGTGACACAACGAGCTATAGAGAGAGCCTTTTTGGGCATTTCCCTAAAAGATAGAATCCAGAACAACGAAATAAGAAGAAGAACAGGTGCAACAGAAGCATAACTGGATGCAGGTGGAGCAGTGCAGGAAGGAGTGGCACAGATTACGGGAGGCCTATGTTCAGCAGTGGACGTGACAAGGCTGATGATGATTATTGCTGGTTATTATTATAGATTAAAGCCCATACGGAATACGCCGCACTGGTTTGGGCAGCTTCAACTCACGCGAAACATGTTGACGTCGCTATCAACGAGACATCAAGAATCGTGACAGGCTGCCTAAAGCCAACTCTAGTTAATAGTTTGTATCTACTTATTGGTGTGGCACCCCCATCTGTGCGAAGAGCTATCGCCACAGATGCTGAAAGGACGAAGCAGGAAACCGATGCACGCCATCCTCTGCACCAACACGAGGCAGCCGGTCGACGTCTAAGACCAAGGAAGAGCTTCATGGCAAGATCACACATACTCGAGGGGTCCATAGAAAATAGCCGTATCACTGGGTGGACACAACAGCTAAAAACTCGGGAACCCCCAAGAGAAGAAATGGCTCCAGCAAACACCTCCCTTTCGCGGTATGGAAATCCCTAAATCGGCTAAGGATTGAAGTGGCAAGTATGTTGAAGTGGGAAATGTCTGAGAACGATGATGCGTTGTGTTCGTGTGGCGAGCCCAAGGATATGAGCCACCTACTGGTCTGCCCACAACTGGAAGAAGGATGAACGCATTTAATGACAAGGCTATTGCAGCCGCTATTTTTTGGAAAGATGTCGTATGAGCCGGACACGGAAAGTAAGTAAGTAGCCATACGGGTTAATAAATAATGAATATTTATGATTTTAAATATTCACATGGTCTCAAAGACGTCGTTTATTTTTTAAATGACCAATACGACGAGGAATTTTAATCCAGCGTGATCTTGACTAGGAAGATAAAAACAACAATGAAGTGCATTCTTAATAATGTCCCATTATTGGTAATGTGAATATAATGAATTTGTTATGGTCTGTGTTCTTAGTTAAAATCTAAAAATTTTCGATAACTTTGAGACCATGCAGCTAATAATAAAGTTTTATACCTGCAAGTAGAGATATGCAAGCACCAACAACCATAAAGCATTTCTCACTTATTTCGTTAAATTCTTCGTCTCTATACACTGCTACACCTATAATTATGCATATAAGAAGATAGCCGCCAAAAATGATAACCAACATTTCGAACGCCCATCTGTCATAAAATATTGCGGTAAACTCCAGCAGAATTAACCCCACCAGACATAAAAGCTACAAGAAATTAATTAACGCAAAATAAATATATTAAACACCAACAAAACTTACTATTTCAATGGCTTTGAACGCGAGTCGAGCTTTTTTGTATTCCATGCAGTCAAAATTTTCGTGTTTCAGTCAATTACAAAGTTATTGACAATACACTGACATCCTGACTTTTTATAAACGTGCAACTCAGGCGCGGTTGTACATAATTCAAATTTAAATATTACAGAATTAAGTTCTTGTTTGAGCTCAGCTCCACATAAAAACAAACTGTACAATAAACACTCGCAGTAAGATCATATGGACCTGGTTTATTGTAATTTTCTTAAGTTGGTAGCAGTTGCGCTTGCGAATTTAAGGTTTGTATTCATGTATTAAGGAGGTTCGGGGGTCAAAGACAAAATGCAAGTTTTTAAAAAACATGTCTTTAAACTGGGTTATTATAGCTCTTTATATTAAATTATAATTTTTCAGTGATAAAAGTTATTAGAAAAATTAATAACAAAATTTTTGCTCCTTTAACATGGGTTCTTATGAAAAATCATGAGTTCTTGATATTAAAATAAACAAAAACATTGTAAAAAATGCAAAATTTAATGAAAAAAAATACGTTTGTGTAGGAAATTTAATAACGAAGTATTTGGGTGCTTAAAAAGTATAATTGACTGTATAGTTTTTAAAATATTTTATTTTTAACGATTAAAAATTTGATTTACGGCGCAAAAACGTGAGCTTTAAAGAAGTCTTAAGTCACCCATGTAAATACACATAGCCTGTGTGTTGTGCACTAACCAAGAAATAATGATTAGTGAAAGTAAAAAGTTTATAAATATGGTGTATTATAAGTAATAACATAATGTTATAAAGTTAATATTAGTGTAAAGTTTTCTGTACTTTAAATAAATAAAATCAGCTATAATATTGTTGTTTCAATTATTCAACACTTTTTCTATCATACAAAGATGATAAATGTTGTAAAACTTTTTCTATAAAATAGTTTTTTCTTTTCCTTTATTGACATACATATTTAAAATTTGATCATAACTGATGCCAGATTCGCATAACCTTTTTTACGTACCCAAGCTTAAAACATTTTTTATCGGTGAATAAAAACTTCGAAAGTATTTCACGTTCTTAATACTTTTGATTCTTAATAAAACATTCTGGATAGTTTTTTTGTGGTTAATAATTTCTTCAACTTTAAGTTAATGACAGATTTTATAGCATTTCTACATCGTAACAGGCATCGTGTGCACATCATATGTCATTGCTATTAGATCACTGGCTAAACTTGTTAATTTAAAACTTTCTTTGCGATTTAACGTAGTTGTTTATCCGTTTTAAACGTTTGAGGTTACCTATGTTATCATACATACATACATAAAGTCACGCCTTTTTCCCATAGGGGTAGGCAGAGACCACTTCCTTCCACTTGCTACGGTTCGTACACACATCTTTTGCTTCCTCTACTTTCATCAGTGCTCTCATACATGCTCTTCGGTTGTTGGTACTCTTGACCTGGCCTTTCTTCAAAACAATGTTGATCTGATCGAGATATGTTCTCCGAGGTCGACCTCTACCGATTTTCCCATTCACACTCGCCTTATAAATTTGTTTCGTCAATCTTCCTTCATCCATTCTTTCTACGTGTCCAAACCATCTAAGTATTCCTTTGCCTATCTTTGTAACCACATCTTTTACACCAGAGCGTTTTATTATCTAACTATTCTTAACTTTATCCAACCGAGTCACTCCGGCTATACTTCTCAGACTACTCATCTCCGCAGCATTAATCCTATTTTCATGCTTCTTCTGCCAAACCCAACATTCACTACCATACATAAGTGTAGGAACCAACACACCTCTATGCACAGTCAGACGTGCCTTTTTTGACACTTTCTGGCTATTCATAAAGCTATGCAGTGCCCCATTCATTTGTTCTCCTGCCAACACCCTTCGCCCAATGTCACTGTCATACTTTTTATCTCTAGTAAATTTTGAACCCAAGTACACAAATTCATTAACTTGTTCCACTCTTTCTCCCGCACGCGGCTAGCTGGCTAGAGGGGTCGGCCCCTGCAGCCATGGGGCAAGACGGGCCTGCCCCCCCCCCCGAAATTACGCGAATCCTAAAATTTTCCTATAGATGTGAATCATGTTTTGAAAATATGTCTATCGATAGGCCTTATTTTTTAAGACAACGCAACGCCTGTGAGACATATAATATCTCTATTAGCAAATTTGAACAGGAGATTTTCTACAGATCGATTATCTCGAATCCGATCATTAAAAATTACGTGTGAAACATAAAATACGCTTATACTAGGTATATACTATATATATATATATATATATATATATATATATATATATATATATATATATATATATATATATATATATATATATATATATACTTCAGAAAAATCTTGGACTATTTCGAAAACTGCGGCCTGCTTACTTGCAGCAATTCAGAAAAGCGAATTTCTCGTCAGTTTCTTGGTTTGTAACAGACTTTTTAGCTTCACGCTTCCTTTGTCAGTTCAACTGCAAGAAAAGTCACGTGATTTGGCATCAGCAGTAGAGCATGTTCACGAAATCGTGTATATGCTTCAAGAAGAACGAAAAACTGCAGAAGTATCGTTCAGCAAAATTTTAATAGCAGCTAAAAAAATTGCAAACGACACATTCGATATGGAGCTGAAAGTCGCGAGACGCACGCAAACAACTCGTTCCAATTATCAAACAGGCTCTGTTAAATCGTCCTTTCGGTCAGCTGTTTTTATTCCTTGCCTCGATACGCTGATTCAGAATTTGTCAGACAACATACTTCATGAGAACGCGGGAAGCTTACAGATACTTCTCCCTGGATTTGCTGCAATTGAAAAAGTAGAGGACTTGCATCATCTTCCGCCATTTTTTTTCTCAGAATCCGCTGTAAAACCCGAGTATAAATTGTAGTGTGAGAAATTATCGAAACTCAAAAAAGATGCCGGGGTTTTACAAGTATTGGATTTTTGTTACACGAGCAGATTTCCAACAATCAAATATCTTTTAACAATTGTGGCAAATCTACCGGTCACAACGGCAAGTGTGGAAAGGTCATTTTCGACACTGAAACGAATTAAGACTTACTTACGTAACTCAACGGGCAATGAGAGACTCGGTGCACTCGCCGTACTGTCAATTCATGGAAACTTAGGTATCGATTCGAATTAGGTTCTCGAGATTATGGCAGCAAAGAAATCGCGAAAGTTAAAATTTTAAATTTTGTCTACTGGAATTGACGCTTTTGTTTGACAATTGATATGTATGTGCGTGACTGATAATTAAAATAACAGTGACAATATTGATAACAATAAAGCAGTTTTTTACTAATGAGTCCAACTTTAATAACAAATATCAATGCTAGACACCCATCAACCATTAGCGCACCCCTCCCCCCCCCCAAAAATATTTATACCAAATTTCTGGCTACGGACCTGTCGCCTGGACATTGTTTTCTCTTTTCCCCCGAACAGATATGGCCGAAAATACGATTAAATATTTATGTTTGAAGCTTTTGAATTTTTTAAATTACAATTAGGTTCCGATAGTTTAAGTTTCTACATACTGTGTGGTCTACTGGTAAATGCTTGATAATTTGCTCGCTACCATTGCAATAACTATCAGTAGGCACATTTTTAAAATATTCCTCGAATAATCTTTATATAAAAAACATAATTTAGCTCGAGCAGAAACTGGAATAATCAAAACATAATTATTGTCTGAAAAATTCAAAAAGATTCAATCGTGATAAATGATTAAACATCTGTGCGCTTAGCATTGCTCGAAGAAAAGAGAAAAAAAGATTGAAAAAATCATAGTCTGCAAGTTTCGCCGGCCGATAGGAATACTCTATTACCGGCCGACGCCCGAGTCCGCCTACTGCTCAGCCTGCCACGGTCGGTATGATTGTGCATTTCACTGACGGTTCTCTGCGAAAAATTTTATGTATGGCTATTTTGTAATAATACGTAAACATGTTTTTTTTACTCTGATTAGGATCTTTAAACCAACTTTCATATAAATAAAAATAAGCTCGTGAAAATTTTAACTATGCAATGTAAATTCAAATTATCTTACGAATATTGTATTTTAAGCTTTTTAATATCACATTTGACACAGTTATTAGTACCCACTGTGTAATAAGACTAAATGAAAATCTACTAGATATCATGCATAAATAGATAATTAAATACTCATTTGTTAAATCATTAAAACTCACCTAGATTTGATACATTGTTATCCAGAGTTTTAAACCACAAAAGAAACTACCTCATTAAAATCTTCAAACAATATTGTATGTATCAATAAAGACTATACTTCCACTTAAACACTTCCACCTTCTTAAACAGTTGTTCTTTTAGTCATAACTATTTTTTTGCACTGCATATAGTTTATCACAGTTATTTAAGCACTCTAACTCACAAAAAATTAACCGACATTCATTTTTTTAACTATTATTCAAGAAAGCTCACTGAGTATGATTTTTAATAATTTTAAGCTGTCAAATTAACTTCTTCTTTTTTTGCTACCTAATTTGGCTCTCTTTACGTCGCTAACTTCCCGCCTGTTGTATTGAGCTGATTAATCGATCGAACTTGTAACGACAATGTGTGAAGGGCTTATTTAAATGACGTTCGAGGTTCGTGGACATATACACGAGAAATATTTATTTTTATTTAATAGAATAGATATTTATTTTGATAACGGGGTGATATTTGTGTAAAAAAGTTAGATAAAATTGCTTGAACGAATAATTTATTTAATGAGTAAAACAAAGAATAGAACAGTTTAAGTTGGCAGTTCCGAAATTAAAAAAGTGCTTCCTTCCATTTCTTTCTGGAAAAAGTTTTAACAAAGTGTTGTGAGTGGATATTTTTTATGTGTTAAGTGAATTAAGTGGTCTTTCATTTAAAAGTGATATTGTAATGTGAAATCGTATAGATTTAAGATCCACATCTTTCCTGGATGTCTGAGGAAGTTAAATCAACGAAGGCTGCAGGTAGGAGGTTTTATTATTTTTAATCAATTACCTATTAGTCCAGTCAGTAGCGGTATTTAGGTCTAAATTGTTTTAAACAATACCGATTTTGAATAAAAGCTCATTTTACCAATCAAATCAAAAGTTATATTGTGCCGAGGTGTGCTTTTCCTTGGGGGTGAATGCCACCCCTTCTCGGAGGTGGAAATTTTAAAATTAAAAGTAACCCAATAGGTCGATTCAGGAATCAATTCTAAGCATAAAATGTCATGTGACGTGATATTTTAATGTGAAATCGTATAGATTTAAGATCCACATCTTTTCTCGATGTCTGAGCAAGTTAAATCAAGAATGGCTGCAGGTAGGATGTTTTTATTATTATTTTTAATCAATTACCTATTAGTCCAGTCAGTAGCGGTATTTAGGTCCGAATTCTTTCAAACAGCACCGATTTTGATTAAAATTTGTAAACAAACTCATTTTACCATCCAAATCGAAAGTTATATTGTGTCGAGGTGTGATTTTTTCTTGGGGGTGAATGCCACCCTTTCTCGGGGATAAAAATTTTAAGATTAAAATTTACCCGATAGGTCGATTTAGGGGTCAATTTTAAGCATAAAATGTCATATGACGTTTTTTTAGTGAGTTAATAGTTTTTGAGTTATTCATGATTTTAGTTGTTTATTTTCGACCTAAAAAATCCTTTATAGGTCTATGGCTGTCAACTGCTGCTAATAAAAGTAAACACACGCTAATTTCATCGTCAATCTCATGTCTATTTGCGCTGTTATCACGTTTTTTTACAGCTACACGCATAAATTCGGACTCAATTTTCATCATATTATTTGAATAAAAACCATATATTTTATTAAATCATGATTAAATAATGATTAGTCCATTAATTTTATAATGATTTTTTTTTGTAAAAGTGTCTGTAAATTTCAATTAGAAAAATCAGTATATTTTTTATTTGAAATTGGCAGCGCTGATTATTTAACATGTTCAGCATAGGACCCCCTCGCGTCCCGCTTCATCACCCCGCTCTGACCAACAAACCTTAAATTCTGTCAAACTGGCTTCTTGGTTTTACCAGGTTCCCATTTCTTGCCAGTAAATCGGCTACCTCGTTGCCATTTAATTCTGTGTAAATTACTAAATTACTAATTTTTTGTGGGGTAGGTCCAAAGGGTCAAATGTTCAGTCTTATCGTTGGCTGATAAATAAGTAGATTTGCAACTAGTTTATTTTGGTGAACACTTAACTGGTTCTAATCGTTCTCGGCTAATTACGCACATTTTTGTAAAGCACCTAGGAACATACCAGGTATCATATCAGCTGATCTGAGTACTTTGGATTAAAAAAGCTGCATCTTTATGACATTAGAACTCGCTTGCTGATCCCCAGACTTGTATTTCATGTGACCGTACAGGCTTTATTAAGGTTGTATACATTGCTTTCATTTCAAAACCAGTCGGTCCAAATAACTTTTGATTTTGCGTAAATGTAAGAAAAACACGTCGAATTTTAAAAAAAGGGGAACGTTTAAAAATATTATACCTACTGCTGTTTCCAAGTGGCACCCCTTTAACATTTCCCACCCCTTCTTTAAAATATCAAATAGCAACCCCCACCTTGTGAAAATTTAAAAAAAATGCAAAATCAGCCATATAAACAACAATTTATTCTATCGATTTATTTTGATGATAACATTAAATATAGCGAAATTACAACATAAATGTATTTAGATACAGTAACTGTTCAAAGTGTGTTACGTTATTTTGTAGGAAATAATATAACCCATATTCAAATTCTTTGTAAAGTAGTTCGTCCACATTCTTTAGTTATTCTAAGCTTTAGGTCTACAATGGTTTCGGGAGGAGTTTTTTAAAATAATGTTTTTAAATAACTCCACAGAATTTAAAAGTTATGTTACATAACGGACCTGTTTATTTATCGGCATCCGAGCACTGACCGCAGCAGGGGCAACTTCTCTCGAAAACCGCATCGCGAAGGGTCCCAGACCCTTAAGAAACAGGTAGAATGATCTTGAATTGTGATTTAGATGTATAAAAAAAGGAAAGCGGCTGCGCAGAAGTTAATTAAGTATTAGTTTTAGAAGTGTTTATGATTTAAGAAATATAAATAGTTATAAAAAGTTGTAAAAGTTGTATATCTAAGTGATTTATAAAAGTAAAATTAATTGTATTGTAATAAACATTGTTTGTTACTGTATCGAGAGTTTTAAATCGCCGAACACACGGAAGAACTAAAATTCGTATCAGTTATTTGAACTGGCTAGTTTTGAAATGAAAGCATTCTATGTACCAGCACTTGATTCGTAAAAGATAGTTGAGATGAGCGGCACATCAGCCGGTACATTTTCTGTAAATAGCTCAAGTTGCTTAATCACATTAGTAACAAAAATGTTTATGTAATATTGATCGATTTCGTTACCTTGTAACGTGCCTTTTTTTTTCCTTCTATAGTTCCATTGTAATTATATCTCTGATAGTTTTGTATTCCTCAAGTGCTCGTGAGTAGTGTCGCGTGCCGTATTTTGTTGTAACTTGGATATATCATTCGTTGTAGATAGTGTTGCATACCTTGTTGTGATGGGATTCAATTGTTGATGGCTATGGCATTTTTGTTGATCGCTGGAGGTTGGGTGAGGTGTTTTCATTGTTGGATTTTGCTTTGGTTTTTGGCCTCAATTGTTGTGTGTTGTCGATTGTATTATTGTTTGGTTTACATTTCTGTGTAGATGGGGCTGGCTGTCAACACGGACGAGCGCGATTCTTAGTGTGGAACATGGACTTGCGAATATTCTTGGTTGACGTCAATTCCGTGTCATTTCTTGATATCCGGCTTGGGAAGTAGTCTAGTCGTGTGGTGAGAGTCTTGGGAGTCGTGTGGTGAGAATTTTTGGGGCGGTGTGATATTAACAAGTGTGCAAAACCTCTACGGTTTTCTTTCATATCTGGCTGTATTTGGGCCATCTTAATCGATTTTGAAGAAAAACCATTTAATTTTTAACTTGACCATTCTATCTTACCTCCGTTGTTGATATTTTGGATTTTGGTGTCGAGTTAAAATAACCGCATGCGGGATTTATTTGAGGAAAGCCATTGTTAATTAGCAGGTGCCGTTCCATAACCAAACCGACCACAGGAGTAGTGCATTCGTATCATCCATATCGACGATAAATTGCAATGTTATAAAGACCTGCTTGGTGTTTTTAGCAGGAACTCCGTATTAAGGTGTTCAAGATTAAAGTTTTTTTTTTATATTTGATCTACAATATGCGTTTACCCAAAGGTTACAAGTGATTTATTTTTGAATATTTAACGACGTGACTTATTTTTGACACCACAATTAAGTTTTGTTTTAATTTATTAATATAATACATTATTGAAAACTATTTATTGCATTAGATAATATGCCAAAACTAAACTTTGATTAAAATAATCTTCTCAATAATTCTTTATGTCCAAGTAAAAATATTTTCTTCATACTTATTTGTAAATATCCTACAATATTGATATTTTAAAAGACAACCATTGTAAATATATTTTTAAATAAACTCGATTGTTTTAACAGTGTAAATCTTTATGAAAATGGTAAAAACATGAGTAAATTAACATCCTTATGTGAACGTTTAATTTAGTATTATTAAAGAGTTGACTTATATGGGTTTTTTTTTTGGTAACTTGGTAAAGTCTGTTACTCTTACTTTTGTTTTGGTTATTTTATAAAATTGTAAATTTTAAATTTTTGGTTTGTTTTAGCGAAAAAAATTTACCATAGCTGTTAATTTGACTATATTTGTTATAATTTTATTATTGAACTCTGTACTTTGATTTATTGTAGGAGTAAAGTATCTAATATATTTTAGCTATAATATCATTTATTTAGTTCACCATAATCTCAGTTGTTTATCGTGTGGCTCCGCTAGTGCCTATAAGACCTAGGGGTTCCCGGCTTGAACCGTCCAAGTCGGTGGCGCGGCTCACTTTTATATTTTTTTTTCTTCTACCCTCTACGGCTGAGCTCGGGCATAATTTGCCAGTGGAGAGACCGCTGGCAGAGTACTCTATAGAGAACGAACAAGACGCGGCAACCTTTTTTTAAATTATTTTTGGATAGTATTTTAAAAGCTATAAGCAAATTTTATTGTACATCAATATAACAGAGCAATATTTTTATTTTACTGATCAACTATATATTTCATCATAGGTATATCGGATGCGTTTTAATGTGGCAATAAATATACCGATATAAATATATATGCAATTTTTCATTTATTAGTCTCTCTCGCTTTAAATTAATGTGCTTAAATTTAAAAATAACTACTGTTATAAATTGTACGTTTTTAATATTTGTCAAGATTTAGGATGCTTTTAACATATTTAATATTTGCTACACGTCCGATTGAAAAACAAACCTTCAACAATTACAAAAGAATTTGGTTTAGTCTTAAAATTGCAAAATTGATACAGTGTGTACACAAAGTAACGTAACTTGTTAATATTTCAATTTCTGTTTGGTTTACAAAAAAAAATGTTGAATAAAAGTTTTTTCAAATAACAGGCCATCTGCATAATTTGATTAAAAGTATACACCGACCTAATTTTTTAAATAGTACACCCTGCATATATTTTCAGTTTTTCATAATCTATTAAATTATAATTACAACCGTCAAGACCGCGTAATTCTAACCAACAGGATCAAATAACTTACCTGGCATAAATTTATAAAACTTAATAATCGTGTCTGTAACTTTACATTTCTAAACATTCCTGGATATTTCTGTTAATATTGTGGATTAGTTACCAATAGACGTCACCGTAAACTACCAACCAATTACCATATTAAAATGTAAGTAACTGCGTAAATCTCCAATTCTGCAGGCAAACTAATCGAAATTAACATAGACTTGTAATTAAAATCGACCCCAATCCATTTTGCCTTTCAAATGTACAAGATATTTCCCTATAAACGCAAACTTTTCAAAGTTGTTTGGAGCGTTAGCTAATTCATTTCATATGTTAATTGCACATAAAAGTTTCCTATAAAAGCGAAAAACCTACCTCTGCTTTTAAAAGCCTCTGAATATGTTAAGGATGTTGACTGCAGGTAATGCTAGCATTAAAGCAATAAATAATTGGATAAACGTTTTATTAGTAAAGTTTAGTGGAAGTATAGTAATTATAATATAGTAAATATACTGCAGGAAACCAAAGATGGAAATATCTACCAGTCTTGGCAGGTATGCTACAATCTTTCGGGCTAAAGTCTTCGCTATCGAATTGTGTGCAAGAGAGCTGACTAACAGACCTCTGGCAAACAAAAACATTAAAATCTGAATATGTTAAGGATGTTGACTGCAGGTAATGCTAGCATTAAAGCAATAAATAATTGGATAAACGTTTTATTAGTAAAGTTTAGTGGAAGTATAGTAATTATAATATAGTAAATATACTGCAGGAAACCAAAGATGGAAATATCTACCAGTCTTGGCAGGTATGCTACAATCTTTCGGGCTAAAGTCTTCGCTATCGAATTGTGTGCAAGAGAGCTGACTAACAGACCTCTGGCAAACAAAAACATTAAAATCTGAATATGTTAAGGATGTTGACTGCAGGTAATGCTAGCATTAAAGCAATAAATAATTGGATAAACGTTTTATTAGTAAAGTTTAGTGGAAGTATAGTAATTATAATATAGTAAATATACTGCAGGAAACCAAAGATGGAAATATCTACCAGTCTTGGCAAGTATGCTACAATCTTTCGGGCTAAAGTCTTCGCTATCGAATTGTGTGCAAGAGAGCTGACTAACAGACCTCTGGCAAACAAAAACATTAAAATCTGAATATGTTAAGGATGTTGACTGCAGGTAATGCTAGCATTAAAGCAATAAATAATTGGATAAACGTTTTATTAGTAAAGTTTAGTGGAAGTATAGTAATTATAATACAGTAAATATACTGCAGGAAACCAAAGATGGAAATATCTACCAGTCTTGGCAGGTATGCTACAATCTTTCGGGCTAAAGTCTTCGCTATCGAATTGTGTGCAAGAGAGCTGACTAACAGACCTCTGGCAAACAAAAACATTAAAATCTGAATATGTTAAGGATGTTGACTGCAGGTAATGCTAGCATTAAAGCAATAAATAATTGGATAAACGTTTTATTAGTAAAGTTTAGTGGAAGTATAGTAATTATAATACAGTAAATATACTGCAGGAAACCAAAGATGGAAATATCTACCAGTCTTGGCAGGTATGCTACAATCTTTCGGGCTAAAGTCTTCGCTATCGAATTGTGTGCAAGAGAGCTGACTAACAGACCTCTGGCAAACAAAAACATTAAAATCTTTAAAAGCACTAAGCTCCAACAAGATAAATTCTAAACTTGTATGGAATTGCATCGAATCCCTGGGTACCAAGGGGTTGAAGGTAACGAAAAATCCGTCACCCTCGCAAAACAGGGGGCCGAATCTGCGTTCACCGAACCACTAAAAGTGCCACCAAATAATTATTTCGAACTGGGCGGAGAGGAAAATACTCACGTACTGGTCCGATATACCAGAGTTGACTCACTCGAAGGCGTTCTTACCTAAACCGTCGAGAAACACAACTAAGCAGATTCTAGAACGAAGCAGAAATGACCTGCGAATTCTAACGGGACTGCTTACAGGACACTGTCGTCTAAGATACCACCTCGGAAGGATAGGTCTGAATCAACAAACGGACTGTCGGTGCTGCTGCGTGGAAGACAAAACTGCTGAACATAAACTATGTTTATGCCCCGGCCAGGGAAGAATAAGGTTTAGCATATTTAGTTATACCGACCTAGAACCGATTTTAAAAAAAATTTACCCCATACAACCATGAACTTCGTGAGAAGGGCTGGATTGTGCGGTGAACTGACCTCTAGAAGTGAATCACAATAGACCTACTAAAGGTCACAGTGGAGGGGCGACCGATGCCCCACTCACATGATACCTAACCTAACTAATATAGTAAATAATATTGGTCTGTGTTAATTGACAACCATGGCTGAGGTGCAGCACGTGGCCATTTGTTGACATCGGTGGTATGGGTGAAATACACGTAACGTCATAGTTTGAGATGGGTAACGTGTATATGGTATAACAAATTACATATCTTCTATGAGGTTATGTGCGTTTGGTTTACGCTTTTGGTTTTCTTTTTTGGGTTTGGGATACATACAGCACACAGCCACTTTTTGATAAATAGATAGAATCTTTAGCTGCTACGTCACTTGTACGTCAACTGATCAAGCTGTGACGTCACGTGTTCTCTTAGCAAAATACTACAAAGGAATAATAAGGTAAATGCATACATAAACTGTAGTAAGGAGAAGGTTTTTTTTTTTTAAAAAAATAGTCGCAAAAAGGGTAGACCTATTGTGTGGGCCGCGGACGGCCCGCACTGCGACTATTAGAAGGGGAAGGGATTATAGAAAGAAAATGATTGTGGACACGCTTTTTAAAAAGTTGCAGGTCATAGTTCTCTGGAAAAACTGATTTTGGAAGCTTATTCCATTCCTGTAAAAGAAGGATTCTTGATGAAGATTGGTCCTTGTAGTGTCAATCTTAAGAGTAAATGGGTGAGACTGATCATCGTGCCGAGTTCTTCGGCCGAATGTGGCCAATGGTGGTACAAGAGTTTTTATTTCTCTGGAGCATCTGCCATGGAAATATCTGTAGAGCAATGACTGGTCTGCAACTCTTCTTCTATGTTCTAGAGGGTGAAGGGTATCTGTGAGAGTTGAGCTGTTTATCAAGCGAATGGCTCTTTTCTAAATGGAATCTAGAAGACGAAGAGAATGCCTTGGTGCTGAACCCCAAATGTGCGAACAATACTCCAGTAGAGGTCGGATTTGAGCCTTGTACGTCGTCAACAGTTGATCAGGAGTAAAAAACTTTCTGGCTTTCCACAGAAAACCCAGCCTCTGGATTGCCGACTTTGCGATGTTAGCAACATGGTCATACCAAGACATATTATTGGACACCGTGACTCCCAAAATCGAGATGGAGGGACTTGGTTCAAGAGTATTTCCGGACATTGAGATGGGATGATTTGAGGAATTCACTCTCTTGGAAAACGTGGCACTTTGTGTTTTTTGGGCGTTGAACTGAACAAGATTGTTGGTTCCCCACTCGACGATTGCTTTAAGATCTCTATTGATGGAATCAACCTATTCCTTTCTGAGTCTATTTGTATCATTCACCGAAAGTGATCGATAGGACAAGTGTGCTATCGTCTGCGAAACTGTAAATGGGGTTCGTGGTGGTTTTCAAGAGGTCGTTGATGTGTAAAAGAAATAAGGTGGGGGACAGGATGGAACCCTGGGGGACCCCGGCATTAGTTTTAAACGCATCAGAAGAAATACCGTCAACTGCCACATGTAAGGAGCGATCTTGCATGAAGCTCAAGAGCCATCGGCGCAGTTTGGTTGGGAGACCATAGGCAGATAATTTACTTAACAATGCCTGGTGCCAAACGCGGTCAAAGACTTTAGATATATCCAAGGTATATAAAATTGGTGGGCAGAATAACTGATGACAAAATGGACTGTTCAAATTATGTTTTAGAATGATTAAAGATTAGTTTTGTTTTTTTTTAAACTTTTACATTTTTAAAAGAGAGTATCTTGAACTAATTTCTTGTTAAATTAATTAATAGATACTTTACCAACGAAGATAAAGCATATCTTAGTTTAAATTAAAAATAATTGGTGTAATGTGACACTGGCTTTTTGATGGCTTGATGAAATTAGTAATAGGAACTTAATCGGGCAAATAAAGTTCAAGTAATCATACGAGTAGCTTAAATTTAAAAACATCAATGAAGGCATAAAAATATATTGAGATATTCTTAATTAGTGTAACCAGAATAAAAAATAGTAATGCTAATAGTTGGGTAGAAGTGAAGCACGATGAATAATACAGTTTTCTGGGAATGTACGGTGATGACAGAGAGAATAAAAATGGACAAAATCCGGTTGCTTGAAGTGGAATTTTGTGGTGACAAATAACATATTTAACAATAAAGACAAGACAATAAGGATGCCAGAAAAGTATGATTAATTTCGTGATTGTGGATGAAAAATGAAGAAAGAAAGTGAAGGACACTCGGTATACCGCGGTGCCAGAATTGACGCAGACCACTTTCTGGTAATGAGTCGAATAAGAGGTCTGTTTAAGCGGTGGCGACATCGTGTGTAGGAACCATCGAGTGTATTAGAGCATACAAAAGTTGAGGAAAACGTATTATAATATTACATGCCGGTATTGTGCCGAATTATTTGCTATTATCAGCAATAAATATTTGGAGTTGTTCGTTACGTCCAATTAAAGTCCGGTCCAGACCTGCCATCGGCTAAATTTTTTTAGGTGCCACAATTGTAAAACGGAAAAAAATATTTCTGACTTCGACTTTACCTTACGGTATTTTATGATTATTAAATATAACGTTGACATTTTGGACTGGTTTATCGTTTTAAGACTGTAGCAATAACGGCAGGCATATTTCGAATCGAATCGAATCGTCGAATGGCATAATAATTAAGGTTGGAGCAGATTCAAAATTGAATTAAATTTGGCTACTTCAGGTTGTTTTCCCGTTCATACAACAACGGCAATGCGGTATTTAGGCCAAAAGGAAATTTTAACCGCAAACAGGAATTTAATAAGGTTCCAACTGTTATGTTGGTCGGAAGGACCCAGTATATATTGTAATTTCATCGTTTAATTAAAATATTTGTACAATGAAGACATTAGGGGCGCGGCCCGAATCCCGTATAATACCTAAAAAAGATGGGCCGTACTTGATTTTGTTGGTAATAACTTTTTACTCGAATATTTTCGGAAAATTTTAAGTTTTGTTTTTAACATAAATCGTGTTAAATCAGGTGTTATTTTGTATTTTAAATAAAAAGTTTAATATTTAACACGGTGACTATCCAAACCTGATATTTTTGCAATTCGTGAACAACATTTAACTGTAGCTTATCTTACCTAAAAAAAATATATAGTGAGGATATTGTCACCAAATCAATCAGCCAAAAATGTAAAGCCTTATACAGCTGCTTTAAACGCATTTTACTTCTTAGATTGAACTTCGGTGTGGTATGTTATTGACCAATCGTTTTTCGTATTCCAAGAAAAGCTTAAAGAAGTACAAACTTTGTAATAAAAAATAACTTTGAAAAAATCTGTTTTTATATTTTTTTTTTATTAAAATAGTCGTAAAAAGGGTAGACCTATCGTGTGGGCCGCGGACGGCCCGCACTGCGACTATTAGAAAGGGGAAGGGATTATAGAAAGGAAATGATTGTGGACACGCTTTTTAAAAAGTTGCAGGTCATAGTTCTCTGAAAAAACTGATTTTGGAAGCTTATTCCATTCCGTAGCAGCCCTGTAAAAGAAGGATTCTTGATGAAGATTGGTCCTTGTAGTGTCAATCTTTGACATATTCAAACATTCAGATGCATATAAGGCTGAAGGACTAATTACGGTATTGTAATGACAGTTTTAAGTTTAACGACAAGCTTTTGCTTTTGTACAAGTCTTTGTACAGATGGAAAACACCTTTTAGTTTGGAGCACCAAACTTTCAATTGGTGCATTTTCTGAACCATCAGATAAAATTATCACATCCAGGCATTTAAACTTTTTGGACTGTTTGATTTTTACCATACGATTATTTTTACCAACCATAAATGTGGATGTAAAGGATAACTAGTTGTAGTTTTTATAATATATTTTTTAATATAGACTTTTACAATAACATAATTATACAGCCGACGTCCAATGCACAAAAAAAGGGGTGTGTTCCATTAGGTTTTAGCTTTTTGGCTATCTCTTCGTTCGTCTGTATTTAACCAAGACACCCGATCTGCAATTTAAGAAAATTAGAATTAATATCTAACAGCGAGCAGCGCTACACCTGGTTCAGCTTTATTTCCGCAGATTTGACGCCGCTTTCATACATCTTCATTGGTTTTATTAACACCGTTCGGCTTTTATGAGTTTCTATTGAAAAAAAAGAAACATAATTTTTTTATTGTTATGTCTGATGGCATTATCTTTAAAAGAGCTATTTCGACGGTTATGTTTTTAATAGTGGAGGTTTAGATACCTACATAGGTATCTTATTTGGTGTATGGTTTGAGTTGGCAAGCCAAAGGAAAATGAGCCCCGGTAATACGTTACAGATAGGAAAGAAAGCTTAGTTCGCCCAAACACGACGAAGTGAATACTTGGATCTTAAAGCAATAAATCCGTAGTCGAGCGTTTTTAGGCGTTGGCAAAATATTAATAATAATAATAATACTTTTATTTATAGCTTTAATGTTCGCGTTTAATGTTTAAGGATTGTCACTCAATATTTTAAAACGAAGCAAAACTGTATACCAATCGTAAAGGCTTTAGAGAAGGTAAAATATAAAGGATTTTAAGAATAAAAAAAAACAATTGCAAGGAAACTTGAATATTTATTTTCGATCAGTTTTTTTTATATATTTAAATTCTATTTCAATGCAACTTTTTTATTTGCACTAAATTTAAGTTATTTTTATTTCTCAGCATGTTTACGAGGTTGGGTTTAAGAGTTGGATTTTTAATGAAAAATACCTATCAACCGACCCCACCATTTTTCAAATTCCAGCAGATAAACAGCCAAATATTTATGCAACAGAAAATATATTTTAATTAATCTTTTCGACAGTGACAGTATAAGCTTACATTATAACTTTCCATTACTGCATCTCTATTATCGGGCAGTTTTTGCCACCGAAATCTAATTTAAATAGTGCTTTTCTTAAAGTTGATACCCACCTTTAAAACCTATTTGTGTATCGCGTAGTTCTTGTAAAACTGCTTTTAAAGTCGGCCTTTGCTTGTGTTATATATAAAAATCAAAAAAAAAATTTAATTTCTTGTCCCTGTCCTTTTAAAATTAACTTTATAGAACAACGCCATCCGTTAGATGTTTTCGGAGTTGAAATACAAGGTTGCTTACCTGTCTTTACTCTTTCAGCCTGATCGTGGACTCTGTAAAACAAATTTCTGGATATTCCTATCGCAACCAATACCCTTTGACGATAATTTACAATTGGAACTTGCAAGCCATGTTTTGCCCCATTTTTTATGAATTTAATTACATTAGAAATTACTTTTTAGTTTCCGCTTATTTTGCGGTCTACCCATTTTCAAATGAAAAATATAATAGTAACAAAAAATACCCGTACATCCACGCACTCATACAACTACTAACAACTAAAAATAAAACTTAATCACACTTAATAACCTCTTCTACATGATTACATATTTTCGCTTAAAAATATTCGTGCGCACTTCTTTGTTTACCTATAAGCAGGGTTACTCGGCAACCACCGTGTGTTTTTGATATTCCTTCCTATGTAATGGGTAGTTAATTATTTAGGTTAAAATTTATGCTTAGTGGTAAATTAAAGGTTATTAACTTTAGTATGTATGTGTTTAGTAATAATTATAAAATATATCGACCAAGCAATTTGGTTACAAATTGTTTATCGAAAGAAGTAACAATTGCTAAATAAGCAAACACATACTAAATAAAAATGTGTAGGCTGGCAATTATGGCTTTTGGGCTGTAAAAGAAGAAATATTAATGGAGATTGGTCCTTGTAGTGTCAATCTTGAGAATAAATGGGGAAGACTGATCAGCGTGCTGAGTTCTTCGGCCGAATGTGGCCAGTGGTGGTATAAGAGTTTTTATTTCTCTGGAGCATCTGCCATGGAAATATCTGTAGAGTAATGTCTGGTCTGCAACTCTTCTTCAATGTTTTAGTGGGTAAAGGGTATCTGTGAGAGTTGAGCTGTTTATCAACCGAATCTAAGAGACGAAGTGAATGCCTTGGTGCTGAACCCCAAATGTGTGAGCAATACTCCAGTAGAGGTCGGATTTGAGCCTTGTACGTTGTCAATAGTTGATCAGGAATAAAAAACTTTCTAGCTTTCCACAGAAAAACTAGCCTCTGGCTTGCTGATTTTGCGATGTTAGCAACATCTCTACACTACGCTATCATGCCGTCAGCAGCCAGCAATCTTTGTTACCAGATTTTTTAAGAACATTTCACTAATATTTTTAGACATAAGAATCATTTGTAATTTTCTTGGGTTTTCATTCGACTTTTTTCTTGATTTAAAATTTGACGTGTTTTTTGTTTTTTTTACATTTACGCAAAATCAAAAGATATTTATATGTTTATAATGATCTGAAATTTTATAAAATATTCGAGGTTTTAAAATACTTCAGAATGGTCGAGAATACATTAAACGTACTAAAATGATAT
Source organism: Agelastica alni (assembly GCA_950111635.1). Taxonomy (NCBI): domain Eukaryota; kingdom Metazoa; phylum Arthropoda; class Insecta; order Coleoptera; family Chrysomelidae; genus Agelastica; species Agelastica alni. The sequence goes on from OX467714.1 coordinate 30,682,846, forward strand.
AGATTAATTTAGAACCTTTTAAGACTTTTTACTCTGCATATTCTATTATGTCTTGTGTCTTAAGGAACGAACTATTTTCGGGGACACCTTGTATATTTTATGCGGCACTTTTATTGCCCCTGTTAATAAATAATTTACAACATAAATTAAACTTATTACTTTATAATTAAAAATGAGCTTTCTTTCCTCCCTGGCATTTTACCACTGCGCATCTAACGTTTGCGGCTTCATATATTCCTGTCCAAGTATAAAGTATTTTAATTTTAACTGGGACATAACGTGTAGTGATAAAATTGTGTGGTAGAAGTAAAAATAAATAAAATTATTATTTTCGTTACCTGTCCAATCAAAAATTTCATCGTCAAGGTATCCTTTTTTTACATATAAATCTTTGAACATTTTTCTGAGATAATCGTAATCAGGCGTTTCGGTGAAATCTAACTTTCGTACGTATCTTAAGTAAGTCGCCCATTCTTCGGGCTGCCCTTCGCAGAGGCTCTCGATGGTGGTCGCCCTTTTGGTTTCCCCTATTTTTTGATACCGCTCCTGAAATATTCCCATCATTTCTACTTAATACGACTACATTTACGACGATCATGACGTTTGTGGAGATAAAAACAAAGAAAAAACAGGGAAGTACTGCCGAGTATAAACTAAAGAAAACGCCCACTTTTATTGGAAACTGCCTTCCTTACTTGAATTTAAATATTCCCTTCATTTGGACCAAAAGGGAAAAACAAAGTAGCGGTCCTAAAGTTCCTATATTTCCCAGTTATTTTATACTAGTTCCTTGAACTCAAATTTTTAAACGAAACAAAAGGGATAAGAACGGAACAGAAAGAGTACAGACAAGAAATAATAAAATAAAGTAAGAGAAGAAAATAAACAGATGATTATGGAAAATCAGAAACTTCGAAAAAAGAATGATGATATAAAAATAAAGCCAAAAGAAATGAGTGACAGAATATAATGGATAGAACAATAAAGGAGGAAGAAAAATGTCATGTCAGGATTAAAAATGAAAATGGATGTTAGAAACACTCAAAAGGTTGTAAAAATTATGTTTAAAAAAGAGTTGCAGATCCAGGTAAAGTTTATATCTGCTCGCAAAATATGAGAAAAAATGCTTATTCGAACTAGAAACTGAAGAAGGGAAAGAGCGGGTTATGATAAATAAAAGCAAACTAAAGAAAAAATAAAAGAATATATATATAAATCATGATATGACAAAAAAGGAAGGACAAAAGGCCAAGGAAAAAAGAAGGGTAGCAAAGCATGAAAAAGACAAAGGAAACGTAATCGTAAAAATGGGTTACAATAAAGTAAATATAGATGGAGAGAACTAGAGATGGAATAAATCTAGCACGATGCTCGACCCTCCAAATTTAAAAACTAATAATGAATATAGATAACAAAAATAAGACAAGAAAGGCTAGAAATCCGGACACGAATTTAGGTAATGAGAATAAAAAGCAACCGAAATTAACAGATGATAGTTTTTAAATAGAACCGAAAGCTATGATTATACAAGTATTTAAAAAATAAAAACAAAAATGTAAATATAAAGACTGAAATAAATATTAGTAAATTAGGTACTTGGAAATGGAAAAGACATAGAACTATGCAATAAATTTGAAAAAGCGAAATTATTAATTTTAGTTATACACGAAACAAGAAAAAATGAAATGGAACCTTTGATTTTAAAATCTACATCACCTGAGAATAAAAGAGCACAGGCCGGAATGCACAGATAAAGCCAAGTGGAAGAAGAAACGAGGAAGGCCAATGGAGACATGAGGTAATATAATGGGACATAAGCAAAGAGGCTAGCCTTAAACGGAATAGACTGGAATAAGTTTATAAAGAATTAGTATTTAGTTTATTATTTATTTGAATTGTACCTTTTTGTAGGTTAATATTTATATTTTATAACCCTTACCACCGATTTAGAAAGGGTATCGATTATTTATATTTAAATTTTACTGTCGCATATTCAACTAAACCGCGGAGATAAGAGTTAACAAAAGCGTATCCACTGATACCTTCAATGTATGTAAAGGAGTCCAGAGGCCAGGGCTGTATATTGTCACCAATACTTTTTAATATATACGTCGAAAAGATCTTTTAAATGGCCCTGGAAGGAAAAAGTGGAGGAATTAAGATTAACGGAATGCCAATTAACAATATAAGATAGGCAGACGATACGGCAATTCTAGCACCAACTTTAGAGGATAGGATAGAGATACCATGGGTAAACGTTTTGGTCTTAAAAATCAACGCTACCAAGACCAAACTTATGGTAATAGGTCGCCAGCCCACAATCAGTACCGCATTGACGGTCGGTGGAAATATTATAGAGCGAGTATCACGGCTTAAATATCTGGGTGCCATGATCAACGAACGATGGGACTGCGATGAAGAAGTTAAACTTTATCATATTTTTGAGGCACATTTACACTTGACGATAAAACTAATACCACTCAGACACGGTGTGGGTAAATATTTCCTTATCATTTGGAGAAGACACGTAAATAGCTTATTTATATGTCATCTCATGTGCCCCAACAATACATGGGTGGCATTCGAAGAAACTTCCCATAGTTATCTGCTCTCTCTTTACAAGCTTCTGGCACTGCAGAAGACCCCAGCCATTAACACTGATCTCGAATTTTATCCATTTCCTGAAGAATGATTGAGGCATTTTTTAAAAGCAAAATGTAGAAAATAAAATTCTAAACTAAATATGATAAAATATTTCCACAATAGCAAATGTGAGGTAAAAGTAAAAATAACTTTAAAATCACTAGGACCTTTCAAAATTAGGGTAGCGAGGCGATTCCAAACATGTACTGAGGGTGAGATTTTTTAATAATTTATAATCGACAGTACAGTAAGAAACAAATATTAAAATTAACAAAAAGAAATACAGGTTGTTCTATTTACACGAAATAATTATCAAACCGTACATGTGAATCGTTACCTTCAAAGTATCAGCTTTCAGGCCTTGCCAGGGCAGAGAGCCCCTCAAAAAGTACATAAACATGTGTCCAAGCGCCTCTAAATCATCTCTGCGGGACTGTTCTCGACCCATATGGGTGTTTATGCTCATGTAACGGGCTGTACCAGTCAAAGATTTATGTTCCCTGCAACGTAAAGTTCAAAATTTACTCGATGACACTCGACGAAAAAAGGAAAAATTAAACGGACCATCATGGCTCGCGAATAAGGGGTTTAGAATATATTAACTGGAACAACAACTACAACAAAATGGGACAAAAACTTGATGCTTGCTAGCTTGTACATGTACACGCTAGAGAATGGGATTTCGTTTGATTCGTAGTCGAAACGAACCGACGGTTAAAGGTGGGAAGGCTATTTTGGTAACTGTTAAATATTCGGTACTATTATAGAACTGTAAAAAAATGTGTCTATACCGGGAGTCTGATTACGAAAGGTAACCAACCTGCTGTCACTCAGAAACTATTAATCGTACAACTTTGGGAAAAAATCTGTATTACAAATTCGCATACGAGAAACTGCTGAAAATTATTTTTAAGTTTCCTTGTCCTCTGCTAGTGGGCGTAGTAAAATATTATATTATTGTTTTATTCCGGTCGTTTTAGCAATCGCTAGGTGCCGTTGATCAAACAATTGTCTCGTTTTCAACTTTTTTTGGGAATCTTTAAATGCGATGCTATATTTTTTAATCATTTAATTGAAAAAGCATGGAATTAAAAAAAAATGGTGAAAACTGCATCTTAATATCTATTTTCTAAGTGAAGATACGATCAAAAAAAGGAGGATACAAAATGTAGTAGGCGACCAGATGTCATAAATTTTTTGACAACTCAAATATAAAATGAATGCAAACGAAGCCCGGGTCCAAACACAAACTATCTGCTTTTTTAACGGTGGAGATTCAAAAGAAAGAAAGGGATTCGAAGGACCACCAGATTTTACTCTGGAAAGCGGGTGCAACAAAAAGCAAGACAAAGGAGAAATAAATACCTGTAACATCTATTCTTCATTTGTGTTTTACAAAAGTGAAGGTAGAGATGAGCCAATTCATTTATAATATAAATAACAAACAATAATCTTACAACGTGTTTCAATAACGTAGGTTTACTAATCAGAGATTTCCCTCAACCGCACTACCCGCAGATCCGTGTGACAACGCTTCTTCTTTGAGTACCTATCCGTTTCGGATGTTGGCAATCATATTGGCAATTATGATCTTATTTGTAGCTGCTCGAAACAATTCTATTGAGGTTTTCCCATACCACGTTCGCAGATTCCGCAGCCATTAGATTCTTCTCCTGCTGGGTCCTCTTTTTCCTTTGAATTTTCCTTGCATTATGGATTGTAGTAGGGAGTATCGGTGTTGATTTCTCATGATATGCCCTAGGTATTCGAGCTTTCTGTACTTGATAGTGTACATGATTTCCATTTTTTTCTTCATTCTTTGGAGCACTTCTTTGTTCGTTATGTGATCTATCCACTTTATTCATAGTATTCTCCTGTACAGCCACACTTCAAAAGCTTCAATTTTTTAGTGGTGGTTTCGGTGAGCGTCCAAGACTCTGCTCCATACAGTAAAATGGAGAAGACATAGCATCTCAGGTATCTCATTTTTGTTTCTAGTGATAGGCTGTGGCTTTTAAAGACGGCGCTCATTTTGTTAAAAACGGTTTCTGCCTTTCTTGTGCGTTGTCCCACTGTTCATTTATTATAGTTCTCAGGTAACAGTACTGTTCCAAAAATTTCAGAAGAAATTTGCTCTGGAGAAATCTGTGGATTTCGGATAGTCTTGAGTCCAATATGTGTACTCGTAAATCTTGTGCTGACGAATAATTGTCCAATAATAATAATACTGAAAAATACCGGAGACTTCTAGGATTTGAACATAATTATTGTTATGGTTACCTGCCGTATAACTGACTGAGTTTACGCAAAACCTATTTTGATAAGAAGTTTACTATTTTGTTATTTTTTTCAAATTTTGTATTGGTACAAAAAAAAGTTTAAACAATTTTTTATTGGGTAAAGTTTATGATGACAAAATCCCATAAAGAGAGTATCATTTTTCGAAACACGGATAATTCCTACAAAAAAAAAGTCAAAATATAATAATACCTTATTTAAAGTTTCTTGAAAGTTATTTAAAAATTAAATTCCCAAAAATTATTATTCATGTAAAATATGCATAAATATATTTTTTGGTAAGAGTACTGTACATTTTTTCGAGATAAAACAAGTATATCTTTCTACGAAGAAATGATTAAAAATTCAATTTTAATGATTCAGTTTTCCGGAAAATCTAGCATAACAAAAGTAGGAACATTTTAAGTTACTTAATATAGCGTACCTAGCGCCCTCTGTGTGCTAGACTAAAACTGACTAAAGATTATTATTTCTCACCACAAAAAAACTCTGTTCACCTACTATTGTAAAAATATTTTGAACGCTGTTAAAATTATAAAAGTATTTGAAAAAAAAAGGATTTACATTTAACGCCCTCTAGGTATCTTCTTTAATATCAAAAATTGGACCAAAGTAAATTGTGTTATATCGCATTATTTTTATACAAAGAATTTGTAGTTGCTCTGTGTACCATATTTTTAACGAACCTCTCTGTATAGAAAAGTCTGAATTAATAAATGATCCACTTACCCTCAACTGCAATAGTTAATCGTTTTATTTTACCTACTTCGTCTCAATGCGATGATTCGTAAAGCATACTTTTTACAATCAAACAAATGCAAATGAAGTTGCGAACAAAAGCAAGCAATAAATATTAGCACTTACTTGTACGGGATATGCTTGCCAGTATCCTGATCAATATATTCTTTCGCCAAACCGAAATCGATGATGTGTATAATCTTATCTTTTTTATTTCTCGAGCGACCAATGAGAAAATTCTCCGGTTTAATATCACGAAATATGAGATTTTTACTGTGAACGTACTCCAGTCGACTTATCAATTGATCGGCAATCATGAGGACCGTCTTTAATTTAAATCTTCTACTACAGATTGAGAAAAGATCCTCCAAACTTGGACCGAGCAGTTCCATTACCAGGGCGTTGTATCTTCCGCCACAAGTACCTAAATGGTAAACTTTTGCGACACCTGCAACACATCAAAACTGCTTAATAAAATGTTACAACATAATTTTTTTTTCATCCAGTTTAAACGAAATCGATATAACCAACTAACAAGGGTCTTTGGCTGTAAATATTTTTAAGAACGATTTTTTAACATGTACCTATTTTAGTGATAGTGACTTTTAAACTACATACATAATAAAAAGGGTGTGCGTCTCGGGACGCCCGACAGAAGCGATAACTTCAAATGATTTGCGTAGAAACTATTAAATATTGACCGTATTTAACGTAACAAATACTTTATTATTGAAATTAAAATGATCATTTGGGTGAGGATTATGAATGAAGACAAAATTTTTGGTAAATTAGTCACATAATTAAAAATTGTTAAGAAAGTGAACAGCTTATTTATTTAATGTAAAATATATCTTATATATAATAATTAACATTCTTCAATAAACATGACGTCGCAAATATTTCTTTTGTTTATCTAAAATTGGACGTTTAAAGTAAGAATGCGTGGTAAGATACCATGGGCCAATAGGCTTAAGTGTCACCGAAAGCAATAGCCAGACGGACCTAAATAGGGGTGGAGTTTTTAGTGAGTAGACCTGATACATCTCCAAAACACAGAAAGAAAAGACAAACCATGGATGACACAAGAGATTCTTGACCTGATAGAAGAACGAAGACACATGAAAAATAGAGATCCTAAGGAACACAAATGAATTGACAAAGTAATCAGACAGCAAATCAGGGAAGCCAAACAACGCAGTATAGAAGATAAATGCCGCTAAATCGAAATGCTTGAAGAAAAACACGATCACTTTAACCTACATAAAAGGCGAAAGATTTATTCGCATTGCAGGGAAACCCTGGCCATAACTGGAGCTATGTCCAGCACACCAACGGCAGCGATGGAACACCTCCTACATCTTCCTCCCTAGATATTCTCTTAGAGAGGGAGGCCAGGATGGTCTCCTACAGATTCCTGTTTTTGGAAAGGCAAATCAATGGAAAGCAACTCGGAGATCACTCCGGGATACTGAGTGAAACAAAAAAACACCAAATTCTCGGGATGATTCCTGACTTGCTAGCCACAAAATTACACGTAGAAAAGTCGTTTAAAGTCCTCTTTCCGAAGAGAGACGAATGGGTGAGGGGAGTAATCCTCTAGCAAACAAAACCATAAGTATAATATCAGACAGCCAGGCTGCTTTAAAAGCACTAAGCTCCAACAAGATAAATTCTAAACTTTTGTGGAATTGCATCGAATTCCTAGAGTACCTTAGTGCGAAGCACCGGGTGACCCTACTGTGGGTACCTGGGCACCAGAGGGTGGAGGGAAACGAAAAAGCCGACATCCTTGCAAAACAGGGGGCCTAATCTGCGTTCACTGGACCAGAACCGGTTTTTGGAGTCACCACAAGTGCCTCCAAAACAATTATTTCAGACTGGGTAGAGAGGAAAATACTCACGTACTGGTCCGATATACCAGGGTTAACCCATTCGAAGGCGTTTCTACCTAAACCCATGAGAAACACAACTAAGCAGATCCTAGAATGGAGCAGAAATGACCTGCGTATTTTAACGGGACTGCTTACAGGACACTGTCGTCTAAGATACCACCTCGAAAAGATAGGTCTGAACCAACAAACGGACTGTCGGACCTAACCTAACCTAACCTAATCTACATAAAAAAGTAAAAGAAGCTGCGGTAATATAAAAACACCACAGGCCCACTCATACTAAGAGATGAGATTTAAAAAGCTATAAAACGTATGAAAGACAGTAAAGTAGAGGTAGCAAAAAATGTGTGTAAGAACCGTAGCGGAAGTGAAAGGAAGTGGTCTCTCCTACCCCTACGGGAAAAAGGCGTGACTATTTGTATGTATGTATGTATGTATTAAGGTATTCACGAACTATATTTTAAAATTGTTTGGCATATTAAAAGGGAGACAGGTGGTGATTGTTTGTTTAATGAACCTTAAAAGTAAAAAATAATTCTTAACATAATTACTAACGAAAAAATTAATGTCACTGTTCTAAAAGCGTGGGGTGGTTTTTATGACATTTTTAAACTAATCTATAATTATTTATAGACAGAGACATTTTTCCTTACCTCTAGCCTACATAGTGTAAATGTTTGGTTATCCCCAGTTGACAGTATTGATCGATTGTTAATCGATAGAACATTCGATATCTATTCGATTTTGTTTAGCAGGTAGTGTCGGTGTTAGGTTAGGAAGTGATTACGCAGTTAAAAGTTTTCGTTTTTAAAAATGAAACACCCCGTTTATCCGATTACGAAAAGCACGTCGAAGTGCGCCCGGTGTGTGGTTCACCTTCTGGATCATGGTCGTACGTACCCTCGTGTTCTCCCAGCATTTGATAGAATCTGTACTCCAAATGTAACTGAGGCGCCTTGGACTTGAGCGGCTCCAACTTAATGGCGACGTGCTCGTTATTGTATAAGTTTTTACCCAAACGCAATTCCCCGAAATTGCCGCTGCCGATTTTCTTGCCAACCCTGAAATTAGGGCCGACCATTAGCACACCAGAAGTTGATGAATGTCTTGATTGCATTTTGTCGCTGGACAAGAAATTATGTTCTAAAATTAAAAAACTAGTTTACCATATGTACTGGAGAGTGGCTTTTAGACATTTCGGCAGCACTGTATAAGGTGCAACGCACGGTATTTTCATCATCTTTGCTCCTTTTTCCTCTCTATATGTCGCTCGGTTAATTTTTTTTATTGGGAATTTTTCGTACCTGTCTGATGGGCTTTTAACACAGATGTTTTGTCTGTCTTATTGGTAAACTTCAATTTTAGGAAATTCATTTTAAATTAACATCTATAATGTTCAAGGACCTGCCTGCAAAACAAAATAAAATTCATAGTTTGTTACTTTCGTCGTTCGAATACGTTCTACGCATTTTACCCCACTGGACTGTCCTCAGGAGTGCTCAGTACTTTTTAATTAAAACAGCTGCTTCATAATTTCAACTGCTCCGTAATAATACATAAAAACCAAAAATTTTGACAATGTGGGTTTTGTCATTGTCAAACACGTTCTGGCAAGCACGTCACTTTTTTCCAATATTCTAAAGCTCCAATAGTATAACGAATTTAAACAACTAACACCGCGTCAATTATAATACCATAATTTTTAAAAAGAATACACTTTTTTATACCACAATATCCAAATATGTATATTCAATCGCTGACAGCTACATTATTCGCAGAATATCATATTGCATGTGTGTAAGAACCGTAGCAAGTAGAAGGGAGTAGTTCAATTTTTTACTACAGCTCATTTCACCAATATACCACGGTCTCTTATACATAAACGATTGTTTAAAAGATTTGAGAGTGCGGATGGATTGAAAATGAATAATATGATCGTCAAATGCCTTCTTTACGCCTCCCAACCAAACTGCGCCAATGGCTCTTGAGCTTCATGCAAGATCGCTCCTTACATGTGGCAGTTGACGGTATTTCTTCTGATGCGTTTAAAACTAATGCCGGGGTCCCCCAGGGTTCCATCCTGTCCCCTACCTTATTTCTTTTACACATCAACGACCTCTTGAAAACCACCACGAACCCCATTTACAGTTTCGCAGATGATAGCACACTTGTCTCAACTTTCACATCCTATCGATCACTTTCGGTGAATGATACAAATAGACTCAGGCAGGAACAAGTTGATTTCATCAATAGAGATCTTAAAGCAATCGTCGAGTGGGGAACCAACAATCTTGTTCAGTTCAACGCCCAAAAAACACAAAGTGCCACGTTTTCCAAGAAAGTGAATTCCTCAAATCATCCCATCACAATGTCCGAAAATACCCTTGAACCAAGTCCCTCCATCTCGATTTTGGGAGTCACGATGTCCAATCATATGTCTTGGCATGACCATGTTGCTAACATCGCAAAGTCGGCAAGCCAGAGGCTAGGTTTTCTGTGGAAAGCCAGAAAATTTGTTACTCCTGATTCGCTTGATAAACAGCTCAACTCTCACAGATACCCTTCACCCTCTAGAACATAGAAGAAGAGTTGCAGACCAGTCATTGCTCTACAGATATTTCCATGGCAAATGCTCCAGAGAAATAAAAACTCTTGTACCACCATTGGCCACATTCGGCCGAAGATTTCGGCACGCGGACGGCCCGCACTGCGACTATTTAAAAAGGGAGGGATTATAGAAGGGAGATAATTGTGGACCCGCTTTTTGAAAAATTGCAGGTCATAGCTCTCTGGAAAAACTGATTTTGGAAGCTTGTTCCAATCCATAGCAGCCCTGTAAAAGAAGGATTCTTGATGGAGATTGGTCCTTACAGTGTCAATCTTGAGAGTAAATGGGTGAGCCTGATCAGCGTGCCGAAATCTTCGGCCGAATGTGGCCAGTGGTGGTATAAGAGTTTTTATTTCTCTGGAGCATCTGCCATGGAAATATCTGTAGAGTAATGTCTGGTCTACAACTCTTCTTCTATGTTCTAGTGGGTGAAGGGTATCTGTAAGAGTTAAACTGTTTATCAACCGAATGGCCCTTTTCTGATTGGAATTTAGAAGGCGAAGAGAATGCCTTGGTGCAATACTCCAGGTAAGGTCGGATTTGAGCCTTGTACGTCGTCAACAGTTGATTAGGAGTAAAAAACTTTCTAGCTTTCCACAGAAAACCTAGCCTTTGGCTTGCTGACTTTGCGATGTTAGCAACATAGAATGTTGGGTCTGGCAGAAGAAGCATGAAAACAGGATTATTGCAGCGGAGATTAGTAGTCCGAGAAGTATAGCCGGAGTGACTCGATTAAATAAATTGAAGAATAGTGAGATAAGAAAACGCTGCGGTGTAAAAGAAGATGTGGTTACAAAGACAGATAAAGGAATGTTAAGATGGTTTGGACACGTAAAGAGGATGGATGAAGAAAGATTGATGAAACAAATTTATAAGGCGAGTAAAAATGTACAAGTCGGTAGAGGTCGACCTTGGCGAAAATATCTCGATCAGATCAACATTGTTTAAAAAAAGGCCAGGTCAAGAGTACCAAAAACCGACGAGCATGTATGAGACTACTGATGAAAGTAGAGGAAGCAAAAGATGTATGTAAGAACCGTAGCAAGTGGTCTCTGCCTACCCCTTTCGGGAAAAAGACGTGAGTATGTATGTATGTATGTATTTGATTAGTCACCGAGGTATCGAATTAACGGGCGCACTGTGTTGAGAGGTACATAAGTAAATTCCACTAAGATTTAAACCCGAAAATATTTTGTTTATTATTATGCTTTTGTTGAGAGGTTTTATTTTTACTTTTTGCTTAATTGTAAACAGAGTTTTTTGGTTAAAAATAAGCACATATTTAATAATGTTAAAAGGAAGTGCGACAAAAATAAATTATCGGCACAAATTTAATAAATATATTTTATAAATTTTTCTCTTTTGTGCCTTTTAGCTATCGATAATAAGCAATACTGTGAAATTAAAATATTTTCGTTCGTTAACCATTCTTTTATTTTTTGTACCGTCCAGGAGTTTGTTGGTTGCATATTTAAAATTTCCGATTGGTATGAAGCATTATCTAATACAATGACAGATGGTTCATGTAACGATGGTAATAGTTTCTCTTTTAACCATTTCACAAACATTTCTGTATTCTTATTGTCGTGATAATCGGCAGATTTTAATGTTGACGAAAATAAAAGATCCGCCTCATCAACAAAACCATGCATTCCACATGCATGCACAATAATGTGTCTTTTTCCTTCACCGTCGGTGTGTTTTATAGACTTCATGTTATCGTCCTGCCAAATTCTTTTTGTTCCACCTTTTGCAAAAATCCAAGTTTCGTCCAGAAACAGAAACAAATGAAAAGCATTCTTGTTTACAGTAAGTGTAATTTTTTTAAAAACAGTACTACATGATTTTAATGTCGGTACCCACTACGATGATAACCCAGGATTACTAATTACTTTTCTAGAAATCTAACAAAAAATCCAACGAAAATGAGTCAATAAGCCAAATTAAAGCTTAATAGCTTAGTTAATTAGTGAAATTTATTTGGATTACTTACCTACCTCCCTTATTATATACGATTAATAAAGTCATTAAGAACAGATTTGGTTGCAAAATAAACCGTGCTTACAAAATAAATATTGATCCTTAATTTCCAAACAGGAAGTCCGTTATAAAATAAATTTCGTTACCTACGAAATTCCTTTAAAAATATTAGGAGAATTTACTTTCGTACTTCTTAAATGTACAGTTGAATACTGGTTATCGAGTTTCTAACGATAATCCGAAACCAACGTATATTCCTGAAATATGCTTTACTTAATAAGCAGCTGCTGAAAATAAACTTTACGAATTGAAAACAATCGATAATATTTTATGAATTAAAACACGTCTTATTCCTAGAGACTTGCATAGCGTCTTGTAGAGCAACTTATGCATTTCAAATTATTATATTTGAATAGGAATGTCATTACTTATTCTATCAAAAAGTATAGTATGCAACTCGTACAAATTAGCTCAATTTTTTGCTCATTGTATAACTTGCTAATTTGTTTTAAATTAAGCAGCCACAAAAAAATTGTTGTTTAAACAGAAAACAATAAAAAAAATTCTCGTCTAAACTTGACGAGCCGCAGTGCGAATTCGAGGGGGATAAAGAATGCCCCCCTTGAAGCTAACCACGTAGAATGCTGCATTATTCGTGTGCGACTGTGAGGAATCCTCGGCATGGCATGACGGCATTCGACTCCAGTTACCTGCTATTTATTCTGGAAATTTTTTTTGATGACATTTCCGCAATTTAGCTTTAAATATTTACATTGTCATTATGCGGTTGTTAATGTATTTACGTATATAAAGCTAACCTCGACAGCCCAGGCCAATCGAATTTAATGGTGACTATAATTTAGTGCTCTTTATGTGCTAATTAGTTGCAAAAATCAAAAAAATTTTGCTCGTTTAGATACCAAAATTTCGTTAACATATTAAAAAAGCATAGAAACTCAAAAGATTTACTAACTTATGAACTGCTAATTAGTTATTATGGCAATAACCAACTGGACAAAAAAAATAATAATTGAGTCTAATAAAAGTTTCTAAGCACTCTTTCGTATAGGATTACTAGTTAACTTAAAAAGCTGTATAATTTATTTAAATTTAGCAACTGATAGGTGCTTTAATATAAACCTTGTGGAGCTCCGTAAAACTCAAATTAAATGCAAATGGCGACTTTTATGACGATTTCAGATACATAATCTCTTGCACTCAAGTACCTGTAAACCCTTGGGACTATATTAGTTTACAAAATATAGTAACTAATTAGTTCCTAATTAGTTGCTCAAACATTAGCGGCTGGAGTTTTATAGAAATCAAATAACTAAAAAAGTCTGTCTCCCATAAGTTTATGAGGTGAAAAATCGGTCTATATAGTTAGTGAATAACTTTGAGAGTTGTATGAGCTGCTAAAGCTAAGCAACTAATTAGTTGGTCTAATATAAACATAGTAGAGATCAGTACAGTTGAAATAAAACACTAAAAATAAATTTTACCACGATGCTAGATACAGAATCTCTTGTACTCGACTAAATATAAACCTTTGGAACTGTATTGGTTCACAAAAGGTAATAACTAATAAGTTGCTAATCAGTTACTTAAAAAATTAGCAGCTGTATAAGCTGTTAAAGCTAAGCAACTAATTAGTTGTTCCGATGTTAATAAAGAAGTGATCAGTACAGCTCAAATAGACCATTGAAAATAACTTTTACGATGTTTGTAGGTACAGAATTTCATGCTCTTAAGTAATAGTGAATTCCTGATACTGTATTAGCTTATAAAATGTAGTAACTAGTAACTAATATTATTATATTACCGGCTGAAGTTCCGTAGAGTTTAAATAATTAAAAAAGTCTATCTCCTACAAGGTTCTCAAGCTAAAAAACGGAAGGAACTAATTAGTTACTTCATTTTGCGAACTAATATAGTCCCAAGGGTTCACAAGTACTTGAGTGCAAGAGATTATGTACCTGAAATCGTCCTAGAAGTCGCCAGTTTTAGTTTTACGGAACTCCACATGGTACCTATTTAGTTGCTAACTTTAAACAACTTATGGAGCTTTTCAAATTAACTAGTAATTCTTTACGAGAAAGTGCTTACCCCAGGAACTTTTATGAGACTTAATTATTTTTTTTTACCTTTACGAAACTCCAGTTGGTTATTTTCAGAGCAACTTATTAGTTTTTTTGGTTGCAGTGGTGGAGAAAATTCTTTACGGAGAGGTTATGAGTCTGAAAGGTCAAGGTCTACTCTGAGACTCCATTGACTGTGTCAGGTCTACTAACCAAAAACTCCACCCCCATTTGGGTCCGTCTGGCCATTGCCTCTGGAGATACTAAGGCCCGTTGGCCCATCGTATCTTAACTTATTAGTTAGTAAATCCTCTAAATTTCTATCCTTTTGTATTGTATGCCAATGCTAGAGCATTTTCATCGAAATTTTAGTATCAATACGAACAAAAGAAATTGATTTTCGCAACTAATTAGCACATATATATATAGCACTAAATTATGGTAACCATTATCAAGGCTAGCTTTATAAACGTGATGTATTTATAGCGTAATGAATTGTTCCCAAGTCTGCGAAAAATACTTAAATAGTTTGTTTTTGTTGCATATTAATAATAAAAACTTGACAGTTAATAAAATACCTTACGTTCTTTGTGTCCTATGTTACGTTATATGTCAACTGTAAATACTGTCACGTATTTCTGCTGTAAATTTGTATTATTATTTAAATGCAATATGGATGATTTATTATTACGAATATTTTGTAAGATATATTTGAATTCACCCTGTATGCAGGGAGAGCTTTTGAATACACAAGCACATCTGGAGGCCAGGTATCTGGAGAAAAGGACAAGAAAGAGGCTGACGACGCATTTTTGTTATCGAGGGATAGTTTGAATACGCTTTACGATAAACATAGTTTTTGAGTAGAATACGTTTTTATTATTTCTTACAATTCTTTGTAAATTGGGTAGTAAATTATTAATTTATTTTTGTAGATACTCTTTGTGATTCTCGTCTGTGTAGTTTTAACGGTATAGCGTTAAAAATAAATCATGAAAAAATACGAGAACACAACAAAACGCATAAATCGCCGTCGCTAATTGTTCAGAATTAATAAAAACAAAGGATAAACGCAGTTTAGCACCCAAGTCGGCGTTGCTTTAGAGTTTTTAGTATAAATCGGAGTTCCATAAACCCGAAGACCGTGGCGATAAAGTTTCGCGTTAAGTTTTCCAAGTGCATTTTGTAGAGGTTGGAGCCGAGCCAAACATTCTTTAACCGCAGCATGTATGTCTACTTCTTATTCACCGCGTCATTCTGTCAACCCGTCCTGGCTTTCATATTTCCACGAACCGCAGAACTATGAGTGCAAGGGTGTAATCCCAATCTCTACAATTTCTCATATTTGCTGTTCGTTATATGTCTTTGTTATAGCTTTTTATATTGCGTCTGTACAAAAAGAGAAACGTAAACATGTCGTGTTTAGTACAATAGGGAATATTTTAACTTTTTTTTTAAATACTTTAAGTTATTTAAAAACACATGCATGTATTCCCCATTATGCTTACTGTTTGTGATAATTTAAAAAGTCTTTTGTTTTGTTTATATATTGTATCATATGGTTTAGAGTTAATTACTGTATGTTATATGATGTTAAGACGCTTTTGACACGAAATAAATGTCACTTCAGACATTCGGCGAAGTCTGGTATTAGAAACTCTATCTCGGGGTGTTAAAGTTTTTCTTAAAAACCGACGATTTGTTTATTGTCATTAAACCGGTCGAGATATGCAGATAAAATGATTATTTTGCTATATTAACATAATATGTCCGCAAATGCTTCGTTTTCAGAGATACGGGTTTTGATTTAATTTTATTTTAGATGCATTAAGATGTTTTATTTATTTGCATAAAAACGGCGCCCTATACGAAAAAAGGCAGGAGAGATTTTTTGTCACAAATTAACCGAGAAATTCAAACATGATTTTTAATTTAAAATATCTCAGAGGCGTACCTTTTTGTTCTTTAAAAAAATTGGGATCATTAACCGTATGCGCGCCAATGATAAACATAAAATTCTTAATTGCATGTTAAAAAATGCGCAATGACTACCCCTTAAAACCCACCAAATTTTATTTGCATATCTCAACCGGTTTCAGAACAATAAATAAATCGTCAGATTTTAAGAAAAACTTTAACACCCCGTATCTCTGAAACGAAGTATTTGCGGATATACGTTTATATAGCAAACTGTCATTATTTGTTCATGCAAAATTACCCCCTGAAGTTTGTCGCACTTATTTACTAACACCCTGTATAACTGATGAAGAGATGGTTTTAAACTTTCTGACACAACAATAGAGGTTTTCATATCTCCATAAGTTGTAGTTGGTTGACTGTTGTAAAGTGTCTTTTATTTTTAGCAATTTTATTTGGAATTGTATACATAATTTAGTAAAAATATTTATTGCACAAAAAAATCCCAGTTATTTTTCCCCTTTTGTCGCATTAGAGACGCGATCAATAAAAAGCCAACAGTAGACGTGAATCGCAGCATATAATTTTCATAAATTCAAACTGTCATCATTCACTGTCATTTAACGACAGTGAATTATAAAAATTGATAAAATAAAATAAAACCAAAAAAAATCAGTAAAAATAAATTCATTCTACGGATTGTATGGTTTTTCGGTCCATTTATTAAAAATAATAATTTGCGTATCATATTCCGAGAGTGATATTTTACGGGATAAGTATGAACTTTCCAGGACGAGCCGTAGGTGAGGCCTGGGATCCTGCGAGTCCCGTAAAATCACTTTTGGATCGTGTTACGTACAATATTTTTTCTGTAGCCGTTTTGTATGTTAAAAAGGATATCGATGGATAATAACGTATGAACTTTATATAGACAATAATTATCTACTAATAACAATCAATATTAAGTACACAATTATGAAAATTACAACTGCAAATTTGTTATATCTAAAATAAAATTCAGTATTTGATTCACCCTCCTTGTTTTAGCTCCCGCTTTGTCGGATACGGCGTCTGACAACGAGGATATCGCGAACAGCATCGAAGACGACGGCGAAGACGGTGATGGAGAGGATGAAGACGACTCGCTCGTAATAGACGAAGAAGATTTTACGACGCACGGATTGGGAAGATTAAGTTCGGCGGCTACGTGTCTAGTAGCTGGGGTCGAATACACGCACGGGCAACAGGTACGTATTTGCGAACATTTCTTTTATTTTATAGCTACTTCCGTGCGCTACGTATCTACAGGGGTGATGTGGAACTAAGAGGGACCATATGTCGGTAGACATCTTTTTGCGTGAGATGCAAAAAACCAAAATAAGTCAATTTTGGCCATTTTTGTCAATTTTGCAACAGTAGAATGTTCT
The DNA here is from genome assembly GCA_950111635.1 of Agelastica alni. Lineage (NCBI taxonomy): Eukaryota > Metazoa > Arthropoda > Insecta > Coleoptera > Chrysomelidae > Agelastica > Agelastica alni. The sequence goes on from OX467714.1 coordinate 30,700,427, forward strand.
TCAATCCATTCCTTTATTTAAAAACCTCATTATCACAGCCAAAAGACGGTTGCTGTAGGCAACCAATGAGACACGGCGAGATTCAACAGAGGCAGAGAAATACAACATCCTACAATTTCTACAACTTTCTGCCAGGAAGATTTCCTTTGTACTTTTATCTGAAATTAGTGTTCGTATGTTCATAAACAATCCTTATTAATGATAAAAATGCAATTTTGCGAAGGTTTCAAAATACAGTGATTCTTTAATTTATAAAACTTTCAATGCGTTTTTCTCAAAAATTATATTTTCTTTAACCAACATTCAAACTGTCAAAACTCTGCCAATTTTTTAGATATCGTAATGATTTTAACACAAAATTGTTAAGAATTTAATTCTCTGCAATAGGTTAGGTTAGGTTAGGTTTTATGTGAGTGGGGCGTGGTCGCCCCTCCACCGCGACCCTTAGTAGGTCTATTGTGGCTCACCCCTAGAGGCTACAGTTCACCGCACAATCCAGCCCTTCTTACGAAGTTCATGGTTGTATAGGGTGAGATTTTTTTAAAATCGGTAGGTTCTAGGTTAGTGTAACCAAATATGTTGAACCTTATTCTTCCCAGGCCGGGGCATGAACATAGTATATGTTCAGCAGTTTCGTCTTCCACGCAGCAGAACGGACAGTCCGTTTGTTGGTTCAGATCTATCTTTCTGAGGTGGTATCTTAGACGACAGTGTCCTCTAAGCAGTCCTGTTAGAATACGCAGGTCATTTCTGCTCCATTCTAGGATCTGCTTAGTTGTGTTTCTCGAGGGTTGTAACGGTAAAAACGCCTTCGAGTGGGTTAGCCCTGGTATGTCGGACCAGTACGTGAGTATTTTCCTCTCCCCCCAGTCCGAAATAATTGTTTTGGTGGCACTTGTGGTGACTCCAAAAACCGCTTCTGGTATTCTCTGCAATAAAAAATATATTTCTCATTTCTTTATTTTAAGACATATGGTCCCTTTTAGTTTTTCACATCACAGGTGGCCAACCGAAAACGAAACGGAGCCATTTTAGAAAAACGCTCAGACCCGTTCATTTTTTATTAAAAGGGGACACTCTTTTCCGGTATTTTTGACTCTACTACTTTTAACTCCAAGCGAGAGTAAAAATTACCCCAAAATTTTTAAATGGCATTGCGGGTCAAATAAGATGTCTTTCAAAAGCTCTTACATTTTTCTATTAAAAAATAATCCGCAGTATGACGAAGAATATTTTTATTTTGAACAGGACGGTGCTCCCCCGCATTATGCGGCGATTGTTCGTCAGTATTTAAACCAACGTTTTCCACTGCTAGAGAACAGTGACATTAATTTTCTCGTCAGTAATTTTATTCTTATGCTAAGACGAAATTGCTCACGCCCGCCATTAACAGCTCTGTCAGTCTAGCTTCAAATCTCCCCACACATCCAATAAATAAGTGACGACATATTTCTCATAAACTTTCTCGACATTTAACTGTAATTATTAAAATTGTCCCCAAAATTTTGCTGCAAAGTAATGTATATTAACAGCGTGAGTAGAATAATTAGATTTTTAATATGGCGGGCATGTCAATATCGTCTTAAGAATTATTTTTTACTTTTTAGCTTGATTAAATCTAAAAGCGTATTTTTTAGTTTTTTTAAACTATAATTTGGTTTTTAATTTGAAATCTATGAGAATCAATTGAAAAAAATTCTGACCTAACTTTTTAAACCTATTGCTGATAAACTTTGCAAAAAATCGTGTTTTTAATTACACGATTCATTGGTTTAACAAACAGATACACATCTAATGTGTATACCTAATCAAATAAAAAACAAGTGCAAACTTCTTCGGCATAAAACAATTGTTTGTTTTTAGGTTCTTCGTTTATGTTTGTTTTAAATTTCATTAACAAAGAGATGTTTATAATTTTGATTTCGAAAATTGATTTGCAGTGGGTAAACAGATTCAAACAAGCCAGTGGGAAAATTAAAATACTTCCTGATAAAATGTTATTTTTTATTTTAAGTGATAACCAATCCAGAAACGGCATGAAAACACTTGTATATTTTATGTTACTGTATTTTCTGATGTTTTTACTTTAGCACAAAAAAGTTAAACAAAAACAAAAAAAAAACGAGCGAGCCTCACAGTAATCGCATATGATGAGTAACACTTGACATCTCACCTTAGTAATAAGCAATTTTAAAATTATATTCTGAAAAAAATGGATCAGGTTTTATTTGAAATGACTTTTCATAACAAACAATAATTATTTTTAATATAAATTGTATTTTATTTAATTGACACTAGGAGTGACAGAAATTAACCTCAAAATTTAAAAAAGCTAAATACTGAAATATTTTATTCGAATAATTATTTATTATTACTTACTTGAATTGAGATATGCCGCAACAACTCCAGAAAGAAATGGAAACGGTTGGTCTGAACATAAACTATGCCAAAACTATAGCAATGACAAACCTAGTACCAACAGGAAATATATGCATAGAGGGAGCGCAAAAGAATATGTAGAAAAGTGTATCCTATTTGGTAATTAAGGCACAAATTTAGGGACAAAATTCCTCTAAGTCTAAAAAGGAAGACTTTTACCACGTGTATCCTACAGGTTCTCACATATGGGACAGAAACCAAGTCACTATATTTATTTAAAACATAAAAGATGTTTAATATTGATATGGTCACTATAAGATGTTGTTAGGTTAGCTAATTACGTAATAACTTAGGACAGAAGGACCCTCAAGTAGGGACTGAATAAATTAACCGACTTGGTATTACATGGATCTCACAACTTATTACGGTAAAAGAACTGAGTTGCAGTTGGGTGTTTTTACAAGTTATGTTTTTGTGTTTTGTGTTTTTGTGCTATTCGTTTCTGCAGAGAATACACCATTTTAAAGTAACTCAAGACAAATAACGTCACGAATAACTAACTAAAGAAAGTAACAAAAAATGTCAAAAAAGATGAGATGTATTCAGAAGTAAGTATTGACCAAAACAAATGGTTGTTTATATGGCCGATTTACATTTTTCATGGATTTTAATTTGATATATCACAGGGTTGGGGTTGCTATTTGACATTTTAAAGAAGAGATGGGGAATGTTAAAGGGGTGCCACTTTGAAACAGCTGAATAATATTTTAAAAACTCCCCCTTGATTTAAAATTCGACGTATTTTTTGTTTTTCTTACATTTACGCAAAATCAAAAGTTACATATTGTTAACAAATTATTTCCAGGACCATCATAAATAGTTTTCACGAAGCTCACTAAAGATCAAGAAAACCGCTTAGAATCACTCTTTAACGAGAGGCAATTGCTCTGTTCGTTTCCGTGTACAATTATTTACAAAGATGATGTAGAGTTATTGTAAATAATGAAGGAGATACCACTTACAGCAACCTTGTCTCAACTTTCACATCCTATCGATCACTTTCGGTGAATGATACAAATAGACTCAGGTAGGAACAGGTTGACTCCATCAATAGAGATCTTAAAGCAATCGTCGAATGAGGAACCAACAATCTTGTTCAGTTCAACGCGCAGAAAACACAAACCACCACGTTTTCCAAGAGAGTGAATTCCTCAAATCACTCCATCACAATGTCCGAAAATACCCTTGATTCAAGTCCCTCATCTCGATTTTGGAAGTCACGGTGTCTAATAATATGTCTTGGCATGACCATGTTGCTAACATCGCAAAGTCGGCATGCCAGAGGCTAGGTTTTCTGTGGAAAGCCAGAAAGTTTTTTACTCCTGATCAACTATTGACGACGTACAAGGCTCAAATCCGCCCTCTACTGGAGTATTGCTTGCACATTTGGGGTTCAGCACCAAGGCATTCTCTTCGTCTTCTAGATTCCATTCAGAAAAAGGCCATTCGGTTGATAAACAGCTCAACTCTCACAGATACCCTTCACGCACTAGAACATAGAAGAAGAGTTGCAGACCAGTCATTGATCTACAGATATTTCCATGGCAAATGCTCCAGAGAAATAAAAACTCTCTAACCACCACTGGCCACATTCGGCCGAAGAACTCGACACGCTGATCAGTCTCACCCATTTACTTTCAATATTGACACTACAAGGACCAATCTCCATTAAGAATCCTTCTTTTACAGGGCTGCTACGAAATGGAACAAGCTTCCAAAATTAGTTTTTTCAGAGAACTATGACCTTCAACTTTTCAAAAAGCGGGTCCACAATCTTCTCTTTCTATAATCCTTCCCCCTTCTAATAGTGATGGTGCGGGTCGTCCGCGGCCCACACGATAGGTCTACCCTTTTTGCGCCTATTTTAATTAAAAAAAGTCTTACATTGGACTATTTTAGGTTATTTTCAATTGTTTTATTTTTGTTAAAAATAATTTTTTTAAACAATAATTACAAAACCCAAGTTTGGTTGAAAATTTCCTTCCAACAAAATGAAAAACCTTGGAGAGTATTAAACCAGCTAAGAAATCGAACTCATCAAAACTTGTGTTAAAAAGTGTTCCCCTAAATTCACAGTGAATGCAAAATGCTCTGTAATTGTGCAGAAGGTAGCTCTGTCAAATTACAAAGGCGTCATACAAGAACAGAAGTGCTTCAGATGCGAATGTCGAGATAAAGGGCACAAAGTGAAAATAATATTGCGTTTGCCGTTATTAGCGCATAATAATGAGTTTGCCGTCAGCTAGAAATATAGAACAGACGAGATTAAGTAAAATCGTCGAATAAAAAAATCATTTATTATTTCGACATACCTTCAACAGTTATAACGATGAAAATAACTTTTATTTTAGGGTTTTTTTTTAATAAGTAAAATACCTTTATTTATTTTGTTCTTAAATGCATATCAAAATTTACCGGAAGTGATTTAGACACAAACAACCCCGCCCAAAATCGCGTCTGGTACCTCTATTGTCTGGTATTACAGATTTGCAAAATGGGATGAACTGAGAGACTTTTACCTATCATTTCCATGGAAAGATGTCTGCTTTCGCTCCAAAAAATATAAATGGATACTTTTAAGATCATCAGATATTGCTCTTTTCGCACATGACAAAATTAAAAAAAATATATGCAAATGCAAATACATACATATAATCACGCCTTTCTCCTAAAGGGATAGACAGAGACCACTTCTTTTCACTTGCTACGGTTCTTACACACGTCTTTCGTTTCTTTCACTTTTATAAGTGCTTTTATACATGCTCGTCGGTTGCTGGTACTCTGGTACAACTCAAATACAACATCTGCTACTTCACTTTTTTGGGACACCCTACAATGTTCTTAATATTTTTAATCCAAGCACTTTTGTGACCATTTCATAAGAAAAATAAAGATTTTTTACAGTATTTATCTATTGAGCAAGAATTGTAACTATATCGTTTATAGCTTTTGTATGAATAAAGTTATTGTATTAGTAGAGTATATTTGGTAACATTTTCCTTTATTTTTTTTGTATACACATTTTTTTACTTTTGGGACAAAGTTTAAAATATTGAAATGATAGACAAAAACGGTAGTCATTTTTGAGAGCACAAAAAAAAGGTTCGTAGCATGACTGTAAGAACTACCGAGGTATTTGTTTACTCAGCATAGTCGAAAAACTGTAGGCAAAAATATTGATTTAAAGAGTGACGAATGAAACTAAAATGATATGTGATGTGCAAGCAGGATTTAGAAGAGGAAGAAGATGTATGGATCAGGTCTTTTCATTACGAGGTATAGCCGAAAAATTATTTGCTAATGGTCAGAAGGGCTACTGCGCTTGGAAAAGGCCTGTGACAGAGTGGTGAGAAGTGAATTGTAGTAGACATTGTCTATGTATGGGGCGGTAGTTTAATACTAGCACTGAAATCACTTTACGAGGATTCCACTACTTGCGTCAGGATAAACGGAGCTTACACGGACTGGTTTAACATTTAAAAAAGTGTAAGACAGGGATGTGTGGCTTCACCAAGGCTGTTTAACTTATACATAGACGATTGTTTAAAAAATTTGAAAGAGAGTGCGCATGGATTGAAAATGAATGATTTGATCGTCAAATGCCTTCTTTACGCTGATAATAAATTCATCTAAAGAGGAATTGCAGGTGATGGTTAATGTTATGCATGATGCCCTAAAAATAAATAAATGTAAGCAAAACGAAAGTAATGGTTTTTGAAAGAGAAGAAAGCATGACAAACTGTGGGGTTTCGATTGAGGGAGAAAGAGTGGAACAAGTTAATGAGTTTGTATACTTGGGTCCAAAGTTTACGGGAGATGTAAAGTATGACAGTGACATTGAGCGAAGGGTGTTGGCAGTAAAACAAATGAATGGGGCACTGGATAGCTTTATGAACAGCCAGAAAGTGTCAAAAAAAGCACGTCTGTGCATAGAGGTCTGTTGGTTCCTACACTTATCAGTATGGTAGTGAATGTTTGGTTTGGCAGAAGAAGCATAAAAATAGAATAAATACTGCGGAGATGAGTAGTCTGGAAAGTATAGCCGGAGTGACTCGGTTGGATGAAGTGAAGAATAGTGAGATAAGGGAACGCTGTGGCGTAAAAGAAGATGTCGTTGCAAAGATAGATAAAGGAATGCTTAGATGGTTTGGACACGTAGAAAGGATGTATGAAGGAAGATTGATGAAACAAATTTATAAGGCGAGTGTAAATGGACGGAAGTTGGTAGAGGTCGACCTCGGCGAACATCGATCTCGATCAGATCACCACTGTTGTGAAGAAAGGCCAGGTCACTGATAAAAGTAAAGGAAGCAAAAGATGTGTGTAACCGTAGCGGAAGTGGAAGAAAGTGGTCTCTGCCTACCCCTACGGGAAAAAGGCGTGACTATAAAAATGTATGTATTTATGTATGCTAATAATAAGTTAAAAACGAGTATAAAAACTAGTCTACAAATCAGATCTACAAAATTGTGTTCCACAGTGGTATCTTATAAAAATACAACATTCACAGTGATTAAAAGGTGTGCGACTGTGTATATGAATAAAGAAATAACAGAATTTTAAATGGGTATAGACTTTTTTCAACGGCTAATCCACAGATCTATAAATTTGACACAAATCCAGAAATTGCTGATATGAAATAACGATGCAAACAAAACCCGACATTTGTAATCATATTTCCGGAGAAAAAACTATGTCATAATACCGGTGATAAAAACTCACATCCCAATATGCTTACGCAACTTTGAAAATCGCATGCTAGTCCAGGAAACGTGTACACGGGATTTTTTCTTTTTTATCACAAAATAATGTGTAACATTTTTTGTAGCTCTTCTCTTTGTCCCATAAGAATCTGCCATCAATTCGTCTCAGTATTGTCATCTCCGTTGTTTCCATAAGTCTCCTTGTTTTTTGAGTTTCTGGCCTAGTTTCCGCAGTGTATGTCATTATGGGCCTAATAACGGTTTTATATATCTTGCTTTTCACCTGGCTGTTAATGTTTTTGTTTTTCCAAATAGAGTCGTTTAGACAACCTGCCACTCTCGCCGCACTTACCGTTTGTTCTCTTACTTTCGCTTCAACGTCACCATGGCTAGACAGTTGTATACCCAAATATTTAAACTTCATCTCCTGTTGTATGACCTCTTCATCTACTTCAAGTTTGCATCTTAACGGTGATTTTGATGTTGTGATGCAACGTGTTTTTGTACAGGATATAGTCATGTTGAGTGTTTTAGCTGTTTGGTTTAACTGGTGGAGGAGTTTTTGGAGATCATCTTCGTTTTTTGCTATTAATGCGACATCGTCTGCATAACACAGGATGTTTACCGTTTCATTTCCCATTTTGTAGCCTTTTATATTACGAACTTTTTTTATTATCTCATCCATTATAATAGGAATGGGCTAAGCGAGCATCCCTGGCGAATACCGTTTCCAGCTGGTTTGGGTTCGGTAAGTTTTTCGTTTATCTTTGCTCTGATTTGATTATCCTTGCATATATTCTCAATTGGAATTTTAACATTTAATTTTTTTTAAAGTATTGGGAGGAAATGTAAAATTTAAAGACTATTCTAAAGAGAATTGTCAGAGCTTTCAAAAGACATCTTATTCGACCCCCGATGCCATTTAAAAATTTTGGAGTAATTCTTACCTCCGCTTGGGGTTAAAAGTAGTTGACTCAAAAATACCGAAAAAGAGTGTCCGCCTTTAATAAAAAATCGACGGGTCTGAGCGTTTTTCTAAAATGTTGACGAGGTTCCTGCAAATGGCTCTGTTTCGTTTTCGGTTGACCACCCTGTATATAATTCAATACGCCTTTAGGGCCATTTGTTTAACACATCCTTATCTTTACCCTCCATAATCCTATCATACATTATGAAAGACGTCAACGATATTGCGTGACGTATGTCAAAAGTTCAGTCAGCTTTGTATCCTTCAAAAGTAAACATTGTTATATTTTATCCTTGCATAACATCATTATATTTCATCAAATAAGTTTGGGAGAAAGCCAACAAGACCTTCTTTTGGAAAATGGCCAAAGAATAAAAAACTGCCAAAAGTACAAATATCTAGGCGTAAATATTACAAACAATGAAACCTTGGACGATGCCATTTAAGATAAGAATATACAGGGAAGGAAAGCTGTGATGATGTTAAGCAGTATCCTTTGGGACCAAAAAATCACAAAAAATAACAAACATCATATATACAACACCATTGTCAAAAGCATCGTTACTTACGGCAGTCAGATATGGCCACTCAAAGAAAAAATAAAGAAAACCTTGGAAGCGACGGAAATGGATTTTTGGAGGCGTTCGGCAGGCAGGTCGAAGCTTGAAGTGGTACGGCCATGTCCAGAGAATGACGTACAAGCGACTGCCAAAACAGATAATGACGTAGACTCCAGCAGAAAAAAGACGGAGAGGAAGACCAAAGAGAAGCTGGAGAGAGGGAATAGATGAGGAAATAAGAGATAGAGGATTGAAAGAAGACCTTTGGAATGATCGAGAACTATGAAGACTAGGTGTCGGAAGACGTCGGAAAACGTTTTAAACCCGATATAAAGCTAAATGCATTGTGGATTGCACTTCAGGAATGTAAAGTCGACTACCGATATACCAAACTCATCCACAATATCTACAAAAATGCAACAATGACGGTAAAACTACATGAAAATACCAACCTCATAACTATTGAACGTGGTGTTTGGCAAGGCGACACGATGTCACCAAAACTGTTTATTACAGTCATGGAGAGTGCATTTAAACAGTTGGACTGGAGTCAGAGAGGTATAAACATAGATAGCAAGAACCTAAACAACTTACGTTTTGCAGATGATATAGTGCTATTCTCGGACAATCTAGAAGAAATGCGACTAATGCTGCAGGACCAGCAAGAGGTGTGTGGAAAAGTCGGTCTTAATATCAATATGGCAAAAACAAAATTAATGACAAACCTTGTTCCCAGAGGAGCTTAAAGATTGGCGGAGCTGAAATTTATATGGTAGATAGATATGTGTACCTTGGCCATGAGGTCAGCATCTCAAGGGATAACCAGACATGCGAACTAAAGAGACGGCTCACTCTCTCATGGGCAGCTTTCGGAAGACTTAATGACGTTTTCAAGAGTGACATTCCCGTCAACCTAAAAAGAAGGGTTTTCGATCAGTGCGTGCTGCCAGTAATGACATATGGCTCAGAAACCCCAACACTAACAACAGCAACAGCTAAGAAACTTAGAGATACACTGAGGAAGATGGAGAGATCCATGCTTGGTGTGACCTTGAAGGAACACATAAGAAACGAGGATTTGCGCGGAAGATCCGGTGTTAGCGATGTCGTTGGAGCTATTGCGAAGCTTAAGTGGAACTGGCCACGTTGCACGGATGCGGGACGATCGATGGAAAAAGAGGCTTCTTGAGTGGAGGCCTAGAACGGACAAGCGAAGTAGAGGAAGACCGCCTACGCGTTGGTCGGACGATATTAAAAGGACCCGCAGCAACTGGATACAAACAGCACAAAATCGATTGGAATGGAAAATGATTAGGGAGGCCTATGTTCAACAGTGGACACAAAGGGCTGAATGATATATATATATAATCCAGGATATCTACAGCTGTCGCTGCCTTCCTGCTTTCAGCCCTTGTCTCCAGTTGTCCTTGTCCTGCCAGTCTCCGTCCTGCAGGTTTCTTAATTCCACCGCCTCATCCACTTCGTCTCTCCATGATCGCCTTGGTCGACCTCTCTTTCGTCTGCCTAATGGACTCCACTCAGTTACCCGGTGTATCCAGCGATCCTCCGGAGTTCTTCTAGTATGTCCGTACCACGTTAGTTTCTTTTCCTCTATGTGTTCTAGTATGTCTTTTTTTACCTCCATTCTTCTCCTGATCTCCTCATTTCTTATTCGATCTAATCTGTTCACTCCACAACTCCTTCTCCAAAAGTCCATTTCTGTGGCTACAATCTTCCCTTTGTTTTTTTTGTTGATCACCCACATTTCAGCTCCATAAGTCATTATGCTGCGAACTATTGAATTGAATATTCTCGTTTTATTAGTGTTGGTTATGTGGCGGTCCCATAATATTGGGTTTAATTGATTAATACATGCCCTCGTTTGACCTAGTCTATTTTTTATTTCTTCCTCTGTTGTTCCACTTTTTGATATTATAAACCATAGGTACTTAAATTTGTCTGTTCCTGAGATCTGTCGGTTATGATCTATTTCTAGGTGATATATCCTGTCTTGTGCCGTTGACATATATTGGGTCTTTTCGAGGTTGATTTCATGATGATTTCATCAAATATCATTGTAGTTTTACTTGCCGTCGGTTGTTACAAATACTTTGCAAATAACTGACGTTTACTGGTCTACTTGCAAAAAATCTGATTCGGGGTCATGCGAGCGAACAAAAAAATATTAAGCAAGAAATACGAACCGTCCGACTATAGGGATTACGACCATTCGGGACAAATCGTCCGCTAGGAGCGCGATATTGCCGCGAACTGCTGAGAACGTCAAATGGAATATGTGACCTTTTTGTTTCCACTAGGAAATCGTTTACGCGGAAAAAGCCGAGCCGACATTTTTTTTTCATTTTTTCTCTCGCACCCACTAATAATTTACAAGACATTTCCTCGAGATTTGTCATTTTTACGCACCTTCAAGTTTTATTCATAACGGTCCCAGGAATAAATATGAATTGTTAAAAAGTGATACGGTTTTTCTCTTTGGATAGCTTTTGTGGATTATGAAAAAGCGTTTGACTCCATTGAAACATGGGCTGTGTTAAACGCGCTAAGTAACTGCCGAGTAGACCACCGATACACAACTTTGATTAAAAATATATATGATAAAGAAACTTTTTGAGTTGCATTGAAGGACTGTAAAAACAAAATTAAACTCAGAAGGGGAGTCAGACAGGGCGAATTCATCTCATCAAAACTGTTTACGCTTGCGTTAGAAGATATGTTTAAGAAAATTGATTGGGATACCAAAGAGATACAGATAAATGGAGAATATCGTTCTGTTCGCACAAAATCAGCAGAAAATGATAACAGAGCTTAATTGGAATTTAAAGCACGTAGGTCTTAAAATAAACACCCAAAAAACTAAATACATGACAAATGAAATAGCATTCGATAATGTCCAGGATTCTACTACAGTTTTTTACTCCTGATCAACTGTTGACGACGTACAACGCTCAAATCCGACCTCTACTGGAGTATTGCTCGCACATTTGGGGTTCAGCACCAAGGCATTCTCTTCGTCTTCTAGATTCCATTCAGAAAAGAGCCATTGGCTTGATAAACAGCTCAACTCTCACAGAAACACTTCACCCTCTATAACATAGAAGAAGAGTTGCAGACCAGTCATTGCTCTACAGATATTTCCATGGCAGATGCTCCAGAGAAATAAAAACTCTTATACCACCATTGGCCACATTCGGCCGAAGAACTCGGCACGCTGATCAGTCTCACCCATTTACTCTCAAGATTGACACTACAAGGACCAATCTTCATCAAGAATCCTTCTTTTACAGGGCTGCTACGGAATGGAATAAGCTTCCAAAATCAGTTTTTCCAGAGAACTAGGACCTGCAACTTTTTAAAAAGCGTGTCCACAATCATCTCCTTTCTATAATCCCACTTCTAATAGTCGCAGTGCGGGCCGTCCGCGGCCCACACGATAGGTCTACCCTTTTTGCGACTATTTTAATAAAAAAAAAACTTAAATTAATGTAGAAAATATTGTTACAAATTTTAGTTCTATTTGGGTTCGGCGATTAAAACTCTCGATCCAGTAACAAAACAATGTTTATTTCAATACAATAAATTCTATTTTCATTAACCACTTAAATATTCACTTAGCTATACAACTTTTACAACTCTATATAACCATTTACATTTATTAATTCATAAACACAAAAGCCTATACTGATACTTGTTGTGATCGCTTCCCCTTTTATACATCGATATCACAGTTCCAGATCATTCTACCTGTTTCTCCATCATTCGACGCGGCTTCGAGACCCCGTCGGCGGCGACAAAGCTGGTCGTCGGTACAGACCCCAGCTACGGTCGATCCTCGGTTGCCGACAGGACCGGATTTGTAACAATATATAGCATTTCTTAGTTTTTAAACGACTTTAAAAAAGGAGGAGCTTCTCAATTCGACTGTATTTTATTTATGTTTGTTACCACAGAACTTTCGACTGGGTGAACCGATTTTAATTATTTTTTTTGTCTTTGAAGTCAGTTTTTTTTTACGTTTTACTCACTCAAGAGGTAGAACCAAGAAAATAAAACTGCATACTTGCTCCCTATAAAGGGCAAGTCCGGCAACAGCAGTGGTAGCAGGTAGTAGTCAAATTTGAAAACAAAATTGCCTAGTTAACTTTTGCCGTTTTGAACAATAAAATTAGAGTGCCTTGAGATATTAATGAAATTATGAATTTGTTTGCCCAAATACTGTTTTTGATGCTTCTTCTTCTTTTGGTTTCATCTTTACCTTAGTGAACGTTGGCAAGAATCTCGGCGAAATGGAAATGGTCTTGGGCAACTCGAGATAAGGAGTGTGAATCTAGTCAGGTCCTTCTTCTTCTTAAAGTGCCATGCAGATTCCCGAGTAGGCGTCTATCGTTTCTCTCATTATATGATTCTATTAATTGCAGCATTTTGCAGTGCCTGGAAGTCCCGTATTCCTGTCCATTGTCGTATGTTTTGTAGCCAGGATAATTTTCTTCTACCTACTCCTCTTTTTCCTCCTTCTATTTTACCCTGGAGAATTAGACGTTGAAAATGATAACGTTCTCCACGTAGTATGTGTCCAACATAGCCAGTTTTTCTTCTTTTGATGTTTCCGAAAAGTTCACGGTCTACTAAATTAGCTCTTCTCAGTATGTCCTCGTTCGTCACATGGTTAACCCACGATACTCTCAGCATTCGTCGCAGGGTCCACATCTCGAAGGCCTCAAGTTTGTTAATAATTGCTGTTTTCAACGTCCATGTCTCGACTCCGTACAAGAGAACGGACCAGACGTAGTAGCACTTTACCATCCTATATCTGAGACTGAGATTTCAGTTTTAATCTTTCAAAAAAATTTTAAGTCTTAAGAACGTTGTTCGAGCTTGCTCGATTCTCCATTTTATTTCCTGATCTGGGTCCCATTTTTGGTTGATCATGCATCCGAAGTATTTAAATTGAGTGACTTGCTCAATGCTCTCTCCATTTATGGATATTGTGGTATTTGGAGTATCGTTTCTACTAATGGCCATACATTTGGTTTTACGGGTGTTAATTTTCAGACCCAATTTTGACTTTCTTCATTGACCTTATCTAGTAGAGTTTGTAGATCATTTGCACTATCCGTCAATATCACGGTCTCATCCGCATATCGAATATTGTTTATGGGAATTCCGTTTACTTTAATGCCTATGGAACTGTCGGAGATTGACTCAGTGAATGCTCTTTCCACATACAAGTTAAACAACATCGGAGACAAGATGCACCCGTGGCGGACGCCCTTTTTTATTTCAAAATCCTCAGTTGTTCCTGCATACTGGATTCGGATTTCCGCTCTTTGGTTCCAGTACAAATTACCTATAAGTCTGATATCCTTTCCATCCAGTCCCAATTTCCTAAGATATGATATGAGAAGTCAGGTCTCTCTTATATTTTTTAACCAGGAATTTTGGCACCTTTCTATACCTCGTCTGCCTTCTACTTTGCCTTTCATTATTATTTTTAGCAGCTTTATTCGATCACTCCGAATTACATGTCCCATAATCCATGACAGACAATATGGATTTCGACAACTTCGGTCTACTGGAGATTTGCTGGCTTATGTCACTCAGCTCTGGACAAACACTATTGAAAAGTTTGGTGAATCCCGTGCAATAGCCTTGGATATATCTAAAGCCCTTGACCGCGTTTGGCACCAGGCATTGTTAAGTAAATTATCTGCCTACGGTCTCCCAACCAAACTGCGCCAATGGCTCTTGAGCTTCATGCAAGATCGCTCCTTACATGTGGCAGTTGACGGTATTTCTTCTTATGCGTTTTAAACCAATGCCGGGGTCCCCCAGGGTTCCATCCTGTCCCCCACCTTATTTATTTTACACATCAACGACCTCTTGAAAACCACCACGAACCCCATTTACAGTTTCGCAGACGATAGCACACTTGTCTCAACTTTCACATCCTATCGATCACTTTCGGTGAATGATACAAATAGACTTAGGCAGGAACAGGTTGATTCCATCAATAGAGATCTTAAAGCAATCGTCGAGTGGGGAACCAACAATCTTGTTCAGTTTAACGCCCTAAAAACACAAAGTGCCACGTTTTCCAAGAAAGTGAATTCCTCAAATCATCCCATCACAATATCCGGAAATACCCTTGAACCAAGTCCCTCCATCTCGATTTTGGGAGTCACGGTGTCCAATAATATGTCTTGGCATGACCATGTTGCTAACATCGCAAAGTCGGCAAGCCAGAGGCTAGGTTTTCTGTGGAAAGCCAGAAAGTTTTTTACTCTTGATCAACTGTTGACGACGTACAAGGCTCAAATCCGACCTCTACTGGAGTATTGCTCGCACATTTGGGGTTCAGCACCAAGGCATTCTCTTCGTCTTCTAGATTCCATTCAGAAAAGAGCCATTCGCTTGATAAACAGCTCAACTCTCACAGACACCCTTCACCCTCTAGAACATAGAAGAAGAGTTGCAGACCAGTCATTGCTCTACAGATATTTCCATGGCAGATGCTCCAGAGAAATAAAAACTCTTGTACCACCATTGGCCACATTCGGCCGAAGAACTCGGCACGCTGATCAGTCTCACCCATTTACTTTCAATATTGGCACTACAAGGACCAATCTCCATCAAGAATCCTTCTTTTACAGGGCTGCTACGGAATGGAATAAGCTTCCAAAATCAGTTTTTCCAGAGAACTATGACCTACAACTTTTTAAAAATCGTGTCCACAATCATCTCCTTCATATAATCACTCCGCTTTCTAATAGTCGCAGTGCGGGCCGTCCGCAACCCACACGATAGGTCTACCCTTTTTGCGACTATTTTCATTAAAAAAAAGTACGCGATTTTCCTCTTCTTTATGGTAGCTATTAATTCTCAGTCCTTACCTATTCTTTTTAGGACTTCTTCATTACTAATGTGGTCTATCCAGGGTTTTTTTAAGAGCCTTCTGTACTCTTACATCTCGAATGCATCAAGTCGACTTAGTGTGCTGGCCTTTAGGGTCCAGACTTTGCATTTGTTGGAAATTAGTACTTCCAACAAATCATCTAAAAACACGTGCATTTATTATCTCTCACGTGATGAAAAAACGGTTAACAAAAAGCCACGTCTGACCGGGCTTTCCTCTCTCAGCCTCTTTCGCATTTCGACCGTCAAAGAATGCACAACGCCCGCCGCAAAAAACACCTCTTTCAAACACCACGTGGTAAAATGCACATCAATGGAATCAGATAAAATAAATGAAATTCAAAGCTAACAACCAGCGAAATTATTCTGATGATACAGGAGGCTGTGAACTATAAGCTCCATGTATTAAATTACACAATTCAAACACCACGTGGTAAAATGCACATCAATAGAATCAGATAAAATAAATGAAATTCAAAGCTAACAACCAGTGAAATTATTCTGATGATACAGGAGGCTGTGAACTATAAGCTTCATGTATTAAATTACACAATATATTCTCAATGACAAGTGTATTGTTTTATTTACTGTGATAAGAAAATTCACAGATATAAAAGACAGTAAACCCTTTAGCCAGCTTGACTGAATTATCGAAGGAATCCAACAACTACGTTCGTCGTCAAATAGCAAAAGTTTGTCGAGGTAACACAGGTTCTGGTGGTGAAGCTGCCCACACCTCAGAGCATTTCTCCAGCTTGTCGATTCTTCTCGTCGTCGTCGGAATAGACGCAACAATTTACAAACCTTAGGCGTACTTTCAAGTTCAGTGATGGGTTGCTTAATCTAACAAAATCAATTTAAAGATCGGTTAAAAAATGCGCATTTTACAGGGGTGTTTCCAATTTAAATGGGTCACACTGTATGTTAACATTTAATAGCCTTCGAGCGATTCTATATCAAGTTTTATTAGAAATTTCAAATTGCCGCGCTGCTTAAATTTTTATTTGAAATTTTTCGACACTTTTACGGGTTTTCTTTCTTTTTATAATTTACGCTTAAACTTAAAAACTGAGCATAACGAGACAGGTTTTGTTCGAACATTTTAACTGTCAGTGTGTCTAAGACAAGAGTTCTAGATCTTTATTGTCAGACCTCGTATTATCACTGATTTATTTTGTTTTACTAATTTAATTAATATTAGTAACACAAAGACGTAAATTCTGTGAAGAAAGATTAATTTGTTTTAAAATTACAGACGATACTTAATTATGATGTCACTCACTTGTTATCCGTCGATAAAATGTCTGACATCTTTTTGATCCAATATTCAGTTTGTTAAATCGAGAGTCAACTACGCAGAAAATTGAGTTGGAAAGCTGAAATATAAATAAGTTCGACATACACCGTAACGCACTTAAGGAGCTCACATTTTTGATTGATGATAATATATCTCATTTTTTATATAGACACGTTAAGATTGAGATTGAAGTAAAAGGCTTTTATTGATTAATTTTTTACGGAAATATTTGGTATAAAAGCTTATAAAATTTGTAAATAAGAGGTATTTCTAAACTAAAGTGAGGATTTACAATTAAAGTTAATTAATTATAGCAATTTGCATGATTTAATAATACTGGGTGGCCATCCGAAAACGAAACAGAGCAATTTGCAGGAACTTCGTCAACATTTTAAAAAAACGCTCAGATCCGCCAACTTTTGATTAAGGGGGGACACTCTTTTCCGGTATTTTTGACTCCACCACTTTCAACCCCAAGCGAGGGTAAAAATTACACCAACATTTTTAAATGGCATTGGGGGTCGAATAAGATGTCTTTTGAAAGCTCTGACAATTCTCTTTACAATAGTCTTTAAATTTTACATTTCCCCCTAATACATTGAAAAAAATTATATGTTTAAGTTCCAATTATTTTAGTTGCTTTCTTACTACTTAATTGATGAACGCCCGCTTCCATACAGTAATAAAGATTTTGTGCAAAACGTTCACGCACATTCCGAAGAATTTCCGGAGTAGTTCGACGGCACTCGTCAACAATTCTTTGACGCAAATCTTCCAACGACGCTGGTTGTGTTTCCCCACAAAAAAATCAAGGGGCGATAAATCTGTCGATCGTGGAAGCCATTCAATGCTGCCTCTTCCCCCAATACAATGCCGTGGACAACGTTGATCTAAATACTGACGAACAATCGCCGCATAATGCGAAGGAGCACCGTCCTGTTGAAAATTAAATACTGTGGATTATTTTCAAATAAAGTTTCACATTTAAAATCTAATTTTTTAATAAGTAATGGGCGGAATTTTACAATTTAAAGACTATTGTATAGACTCTACAGGGTGTTTCGAAAAAAGGTGATCTTGTCTCTAGGATAGGTAGAAAATTAAAAAATAATTGGGGTTTGCTTAGTGAAAAATTTTTGTAACGCCATCCGTATTCAAGATAAAGGTCGTTAAAGAAAAAAAATGTATAAATATTTATTACGATTTTGCCGAAATTACTGGAAACATTGTAATGACATTTAATCCGAATATGTTTTAAAAGCTGATACATCCCATAAATTTATTTTTATATCTGACTCTCGTAGAGAGCGCTAGTTACACGGTTCGTACCAAGTAGTATTAATTATAAGTTTTTTAAGGTTAGATATGTTAATCAAAATTTCAGGTAAACTTAAACATCATTCAATTTTACACCAAAACTCGATGCTGTGTACCATTTTCGAAATCAAAATTTGTAGTGAACTTAAACATCATTAAATTTTACACCAATAAGGTACTCTTGGTAAAACTCGATACTGTGTACCGTTTTTGAAATATTTTGATTTGAAAATTATAAAGTAATAACCAATTTTTTTTTCTTCAACGCCCTTTATCTTGAATACGGATGGCGTTACGAAAATTTTTTATTAAGCAAACCCCAATTATTTTTCAGTTTTCTACCTATCCTAGAGACAGGGTCACCTTTTTTTAAAACACCCTGTATATTATCTATACTATAGAGAATTGTAAGAGCTTTTAAAAGACATCTTATTCGACCCCCAATTCTATTTAAAAATTTTGGAGTAATTCTCACCCGGATAAGAGTGTCCTTCTTTAATAAAAAATCGGGGGGTCTGGGCGTTTTTCTAAAATGTTGACGAGGTTCCTGCAAATGGCTCTGTTTCGTTTTCGGTTGGCCGCCCTGTATGTTGTTGCGTTAATTTTGCCCAAGAGTTTTTAAGATGTACTTCCAACTGAAAACAATATGTATCTATTAAAAATAATTGACGTAGATATCTCAAATATTATTCTGTATTATTAATTATCGGCGTTGAATCAATTTTCTGTAATACTTTTTAGATGAAATATTCGCTAATATTGTTTTTTCTATTGTCCTTGTTATACAATTGAAAACGAATTTTCTTTCAGCGTTCTCTGGGAGTATTAATTAATTGAAAAGAGTGCTGCTCTTTTTTTAATCGAGCGAAAAGTATTCACGTAGGTTTGCAATGTATTATGTATAAATTCAAATATCTTAAAGCTTTTATTTGCGTTAATACAGTATTGGACTTGCGATTTAATTCGATAAGTAAACACTGAGCAGTAACAACGGTATTCCGGTGTTACGTTAAAATGTATTATTAAAATACATTATTCATTTAAATTTTGCATTTTCATTATAAACACGCTAATTAAATGGTTTAATTAACATGTTCGGGTCTGGAATTTTTAAACGGAATACCATAAAACTGACTTCAAAACAAAAATCGTTTCACAGTGGCAATCGGAGTGGCAAGAATCAGTTAGACATTTAAGGCAGATAAAAAAAAGTGTGAAACAGTGGCCGAGACTATACAGTAATCGTTCCAAACAGGACGTAATAACTAGACTTAGACTAGGACACACTAAAATTACCCATGAATACCCCTACTAAGCAAATCAGACAAACCTAGATGTATACGTTGTAACTCTCTGTTAAACATTTACTATAAGAATGTACATTATACATATTGCAAAGACAACAGTAAAATTTTCCAGGTAACATTCAAATTCTTTTGGGAAAAGATTGCGATGTGGATAATATTTATAATTATCTGTTAAATACCTCTTTGCTGTAAAAAGCTGTAAATCAATTATTTCATTAGTTATCAAAACCACCGCTAATAACCAATATGGTTGATGCGGTAAATCATAAATAAAAAAAACACTTTGGATACTTTATTTAATTTTTAATGACGGTTTTTTTTTAATATTTTAATTGTTCTACAGTGTGGAACAGCCAAATGGAATAAATTCTGATCCCCAAAATGTCTGACGCTGAGCCTCGAAAAAAAAGACGAAACAAAAAAAAAGTAAGAAAATGGAAAAAAGAATTCGTAAAAACTCGACAGAATTTCGTCGCTGGCATTTTGTGCGTCCATAGTTACGAGAAACTCATTACAGTAATTAGTGAGTGAGCGGAATTATAAACAGCAACCGAGAGCAATTGTTCTTGCTGCCGTTCGTGGCACAAAAATTTGTTTTGTCGCGCGCACTTGTCTCCACCGTACGTAAAAAAAAATACAAAAAAAACAGGTCGTTTTCCTTAATTTGTTGTATGCGCGAACGTGCCTATTGACGAGTATTTTTTTCAACTCGACAAGCATCATTATAAGTTTTCACGGGAAAAATTGAGCGGAGATACCGGCCTCGGCGCGTTACGTGACGGTACGTTACGTGACTCGTTACATGACACGTAACCAATAAAGAGCATCACAAAGTTTCATTTAATTTTTTGCATTTTTAATGTAAAAACGCTTCTTATATACAGGGTGCCTTTTATTCCGTTAATACAATAAACTCCTGGACAAAATTTACGCAACAACACATTAAATTATGTAAGCATATTTCGATCAGATCAACATTGTTTTAAAGAAAGGCCAGGTCAAGAGTACCAACAACCGACGAGCATGTATGAGAGCACTGATGAAAGTAGAGGAAGCTTAATTATTTTTTATCGATGAAAGTTTTATCGAAGCCGATCCTGCATTGAATATTTCTGGGGTATTATAGGAGTTGGTGGTCGAGGTAAATGGAGGTTACTACCTACTCAATGAAGGAATTTCTTATTGTCTGCAAATTTCGCTTCAGATGAAGAAAATATTATCTTTATGAATGAAAATCTGCTGTCTAAGGCATTTTAATAAACGATTACCATGAATAAGGAAATTGGAAATTGCATTTTTGTCGTCTCAAATAGAAATAAATCGTTTTATTGTTCAATGGGTTTCACGATACTAGTACGTTAGCTATAACAGTAAAAAATTATTGTTAGTAATGATCAAGCGTTGTTTATAACAATTGAAAATTGTTACTAACAAATGATTGATCACATTAATTAAAAAAAATTAAATTGTTATAAACAATTCGAAAACGTTTTTTAAGTTTTATATCATACAGGGATTTTTGCAAAACGTTTATAACAACAAAACTTATGGTATTTTTTCATTACTTCCACTGTGAAGTTAGTTGTGTGGACCTCACGGGTCGCACCCAGACCAACGAATAACATTGATATTTTTTATTGTTAAGCATTTTTGTGCTTTTGTAAAATCATCAGAAAATCAGTGATGCACAATGAGAGTTAAAAATTCAATATATTTAATGAACCAACTTATTAATGGTTAAATATAAATTAATATCCTCAGATAATTTTAATGTATGTGTATTAGGTTGATAAAGTTTTTATTACCTAAAAGAAAATAAATCCAGATGCTAAAAACCAAATTAAAATTTATAAATCTCACTAAGTAAAGTACAGCTATGAAAAAGTTATTTGTTTATGTAAAACAGGCAGTTTTAAAGCAGCTATACATTTTATTTTATGACGATAAATAAAAGAAAAGAAGAAAAGGAAATGTCAAATATTAGGGGTTGTTTTTGTAGAGTTCATCAGAGTTTATTTTTTGAGTTTTCTCACCGTGTTTAATTAATTGTAATATTTGAGTTTTATAAGTATTACAAACAAATCTGTCTCTTTCAAGGCAATTAAATCGTTTCTTTATTTGCCAAGGTAAGAGTTTTCATCGTCGTTCTAATGTCAAATTTTACCAACGTCCACAAGTTAAGCATTTTTGTGCTTTTGTAAAATCATCAGAAAATCATTGTTGCACAATGAGGGTTAAAAATTCAATATATTTAATGAACCAACTTATTAATGGTTAAATATAAATTAATATCCTCAGATAATTTTAATGTATGTTTATTAGGTTGATAAGAGTTTTTATTACCTGAAAGAAAATATATCCAGATGCTAAAAACCAAATTAAAATTTATAAATCTCACTAAGTAAAGTACAGCTATGAAAAAGTTATTTGTTTATGTAAAACAGGCAGTTTTAAAGCAGCTATACATTTTATTTTATGACGATAAATAAAAGAAAAAAAGAAAAGGAAATGTCAAATATTAGGGGTTGTTTTTGTAGAGTTCATCAGAGTTTATTTTTTGAGTTTTCCCTCCGTGTTTAATTAATTGTAATATTTGAGTTTTATAGGTATTATAAACAAATCTGTCTCTTTCAAGGCAATTAAATTGTTTCTTTATTTGCCAAGGTTAGAGTTTTCATCGTCGTTCTAATGTCAAATTTTACCTACGTCCACAAGTTAAGCATTTTTGTGCTTTTGTAAAATCATCAGAAAATCAGTGTTGCACAATGAGGGTTAAAGATTCAATATATTTAATAAACCAACTTATTAATGGTTAAATATAAATTAAAATCCTCAGATAATTTTAATGTATGTTTATTAGGTTAATAGGGCTTTCATTACCTGAAAGAAAATAAATCCAGATGCTAAAAACCAAATTAAAATTTATAAATCTCATTAAGTAAAGTACAGCTATGAAAAAGTTATTTGTTTATGTAAAACAGGCAGTTTTAAAGCAGCTATTATACATTTTATTTTATGACGATAAATAAAAGAAAAGAAGAAAAAGAAATGTCAAATACTAGGGGTTGTTTTTGTAAAGTTCATCAGAGTTTTCTCACCGTGTTTAATTAATTGTAATATTTGAGTTTTATAAGTATCATAAACAAATCTGTCTCTTTCAAGGCAATTAAATCGTTTCTTTATTTGCCAAGGTAAGAGTTTTCATCGTCGTTCTAATGTAAAATTTTACCTACGTCCACAAATTAAGCATTTTTGTGCTTTTGTAAAATCATCAGAAAATCAGTGTTGCACAATAAGGGTTCAAAATTTAATATATTTAATGATTCAACTTATTAATGGTTAAATATAAATTAATATCCTCAGATAATTTTAATGTGTGTTTATTAGGTTGATAGAGTTTTTATTACCTGAAAGAAAATAAATCCAGATGCTAAAAACCAAGTTCAAATTTATAAATCTCACTAAGTAAAGTACAGCTATGAAAAAGTTATTTGTTAATGTAAAACAGGCAGTTTTAAAGCAGCTATACATTTTATTTTATGACGATAAATAAAAGAAAAAAGAAAAGAAAATGTCAAATATTAGGGGTTGTTTTTGTAGAGGTCATCAGAGTTTATTTTTTGAGTTTTCTCACTGTGTTCAATTAATTGTAATATTTGAGTTTTATAAGTATTATAAACAAATCTGTCTCTTTCAAGGCAATTAAATTATTTCTTTATTTGCCAAGGTAAGAGTTTTCATCGTCGTTCTAATGTCAAATTTTACCTACGTCCACAAGTTAAGCATTTTTGTGCTTTTGTAAAATCATCAGAAAATCATTGTTGCACAAAGAGGGTTAAAAATTCAATATATTTAATGAACCAACTTATTAATGGTTAAATATAAATTAATATCTCCAGATAATTTTAATGTGTGTTTATTTGATAGGTTGATAGAGTTTTTATTACCTGAAAGAAAATAAATCCAGATGCTAAAAACCAAATTAAAATTTATAAATCTCACTAAGTAAAGTACAGCTATAAAAAAGTTATTTGTTAATGTAAAACAGGCAGCTTTAAAGCAGCCATACATTTTATTTTATGACGATAAAAAGAATAAAGAGCAGTCTGAATTTTTAACACCGTAATTTCATATCAAATACTAATATAACGTGTCCACCTGGCTCCAAACTCATATATTGCATTCGCGTTTGGTACGTAGTCTGCTTAATTAATGATTTATGAAAGATAAAAAGGCGTTTACATAGGAAATCAATTTACCTTTTGGAGGTTGAAGTATCGTTTCATTTTTAGATTTTTTAAATAAGTATCATAATAAAAAATAGCAATATTTATCTATATACAATGCGTTTATAAAGTAACTCATAAATTCATTATTAACTTAATAAAGAATAATATAAAAAAATCCAGAAGCAGGTCGATTTTTGAATTTAATTTACTATTTTGTAAAAGAATAATCTTTCATACAGGGTGAATAACCTTTGAGTGATGACGCGTCAGTACCAGTTATTTCAAATAAAACACCCCCCTTTTTTTCCAATTTACGGATTTTCCTTGCTGAGCCGATTCCAAAAATGTATCACAAGTTGATTCAAATTGGTACAGAGTGTGGACAAAAACGCAAAAGTTGTTTGTTAACCTAGCCGCTCGACTAAACAGAAAAATTTAGAAATATTTCTTGTCATTTTTCTTTTAATTTGACGTTAAAATTGTTATAATTATTCAAGTACAATTTCCTATTGTTAATTTTATTTATTAATAGAGGGGTGACCCGTGGGAATACTTCGTACCGATAGCGGTCAGTTACAATGCAACAGAAGTAGCTTGGCGGGCGACTAGCCTCTAAAATAACAAATATTCGGCTGAATATACTTCACATTCGTAAACTTCTTACTCCGATTGTAGTACTTGAAACTTACGATTACTGAAAATTTTGTCGCCACCGATCGGATCGTTATTCGAATGTATTCGTTGTGCGCATATTTTGTGATCTCTCGCCCGCCAAGCTACTTCTGTTGCACTGTACGTAATATAATAAAGTAAAAATAAATAAATGTAAATATTTATTAATTTTAAATATTTTAATTTACAAAATAGGAACGTAATCAGTCTTATATTAACATTATTATCGTAGATGGTACCCGCGACTTAGTCTGCGTAAGATTAGTACTTCATGTAGCTCATTTTCTTCTTCAAGGAATTCATCCATCTATCTTTATACCAAAATGTAATACTTATTCGTGTGCTTACATAACTCGTGCTACGCACTAGATACACATTTATATATTAATGATAATGATGCCTTTATCCCATTTATATAGTAAATAACTAAAATGTATTTTTTTTCAAAATAACATAATACACACTTGACACTGACAAAGAAACTTAAAACTGACAGGTGTTAATTTAATTTAGTTTATTGCCAATTTGAAATCGACTAATGCCAGTTCGAAATTTATGCAGCTAATTTGATTTTAACTAGTCATTTTGATTCTGATTGCTGCCAACATCTATACACACATACTCACAAACTTTCGCGTTTATAATAGTAGTAGGTTTACACAATATCTGTATAACTTATAGCCTATGTGATATTCTCTTTAAGTTTACTCAATGCAGATGTGATCCTTATAATTTGACTTTTAGCTATTGGTAGCCTGGTAATAATTTTGTGGTGTTTTATCTTATTATCAGTGAAAATTCAGAACAATAAGAATACAAGAATACTCAAATTTTTAAAAATAAAGGCTTATCTAAAATATTCCATAAATTTTATGACAGTTGTGTACATTAAAACACCCTATTGGTTTAACTGTGAATTTTTCTTGATGTAACTTTTCGTGGAGTATCATAGTCTGACATGATTTTACCCACTAAAGGAATTTAAAAATAACAGTTATTTCAGTGCCAATGGATTCATCTTACGAAAGAGTAACAGAGATGTGTAATTGAGCTTATGTAGTGCGGAACAAAGACGTCTATAATGCTGCGCGATAAGCTTGTGGCATACTTGCTCATTGGCTAGCAAGTGGAGTCGTTTAAAATCAGGTATATTACCTTTTTTTAGATTGTTAAATGTCAAATATTGGGTTAATTGTCTCAGGAAAATTGCTAAATAAAAGAGAAGAAGAAGAGGAAATGTCAAATATTAGGGGTTGTTTTTGTAGAGTTCATCAGAGTTTATTTTTTGAGTTTTCTCACCGTGTTTAATTAATTGTAATATTCGAGTTTTATAAGTATTATAAACAATTCTGTCTCTTTCAAGGCAATTAAATCGTTTCTTTATTTGCCAAGGTTATAGTTTTCATCGTCGTTCTGATGTCAAATTTTACCTGCGTCCACAAGCGTCGCGTCGTGCGCAACACAGGTTAAATAAGATAGGTCTATATAAAAAAAATTACGTAACACGAGATGGCGCTGTCAATGACAAAATATCGTATCGAGGTATGAACAACAAATATTCTGTCATTTGATCACTTGTAAAACCAAGTTTTTATTGAAGGGAATTTTAGTTATCTCAAAGATTTGAGTTAATTTTTTATGTTAAACTATTGGATTAAAGCTGTATTTAAGGTTTGTTTTCGACGTTTCAGTTTTATGATCGCAGGATTCTTGTTAAATGCCAGTAAAGACCGGGTATCAATTTTGGTTTGTTTTCGAAGTTTTTCAGTTTTGTCGTCCCTGGAATTGTGAGTGAACCTGTTTGGCCAATTAAGGATTATATATTATAATCCAATTAACTTCGGTCATATCTATCTTTTTTAATTATGGATTCAACACTGGAAGGTTCTAGATAGGAACAGATCCATCTTTTAAACGCTTTCTCTGTGTTGTTGTCACTATGAATAATCACAAATAAAAGGTTTGTGGTTTATCAACACGAATTCTTCGCAAAATATCGTTCAAATGTAACACTTTCAATGCTTGAATTGCTTAAAATAATATATAAAACTCATTTTTTACTCATATAAACTAATGGAGGTTACTTTGTTGTTCACACCTCGAGAAGTTCATATGATCAATAATTGATGTCGCCCACTCCGTGATTTTTCCCTATTCCACCTGTATACCTAAGAACGAGAAGGACTTAGGAAAGCTTTTTGTGTTGCATAAATTAAGAGAAAAAATCATTCTTTTTTTTGCAAGTAATACGCGTAATAAGTTAAGTAATATAAGGAGAAATTTGTATGAAATATTTAGCTAATGTTTTGTACGAGACGCTGGAAAAATGTAGGCATTGTTTTTGTGTGTAAAACTATTTAAAAAGTTTAGGAAATACTTTTTAATTAGACAAAAAGTGGTTGATAATTCTAGGACTAGTGAGACTTTTTCACTGTTACGTGATTCAAGCGCACAATTGGAGTGAGTAAAGGGATTCGAATTTTGTTGGAAACCTAATGAATCAAACGCATCAATTCCCCTAATAGCAATGTAAAGATGTTTTACATACAGAAATGCAATTTCCTGCTTTTGACAATGTTACAAAGCACGTTTGGTTGCTTGTTTATTTTGCAATTAATACATCTGTCCGCATACAATGATCGATTATCTGCCGATACACATATCGGTCTGCAACCAGAATTATTACAGTGTGTTTGTTTATAATTTCTATTAAGACAGACTACATATAGTCACGCCTTTTTCCTAGGTGTAGGCAGAGACCACTTTCTTTCACTTGCTACGGTTCTTACACACATCTTTTGCTTCCTCTACTTTCATCAGTGCTTTCATACATGCTCGTCGGTTAGAACCATTTTCAACTTCTCCGCGGACGAAGTCGCGGACAAAAGCTAGTTTGGTCATATCTATTCATATATTTTTCTGTAATTTGCAAATCTTGAATCATTCAAAATACAGTCCACTGTTACACAGGTTAATTAAATTTGATCAAACTTACAATTTGTGCAGGTTTATTAACGCTATAACTCAGCCATTGCGCTAAAAGCTATGCCAGACCTCGTAATAATAACTGCTAATGAAATTTTTCGTTTCGGCCAACGCTGATTGCATTTTTATTGAGAGAATGGAAGCTCATTGGAAAGTATAAACTTGAGATAATCGATGTCGAAGCGGCGTCAAAGGGCTGACGTTTAACGTTTGTTTCTGTCAATTTATCGAACTCGCGACTGGTAGTAAACGGAACCGAAGAAATGTACTGAATAAAATCAACGTTCGGCGGTGATATTCGTAAAAGCGTGGAGCTGGCGAACATTTGTCAGAAGTAAAAGAGCGAGAACGGATATAGATAGATTACACGGAACTGCCCATCTAAGCACTCTGGGTTATTCCTCGAAAATAAATTTAAGGAAAATCGTACAATAACTTTTTCGGTAAACGGCTCTCGATGTTGCTATATCCCTCTGCACACTACAGCAAATTACTATTGGACAGTCAGCAAATAATTATTTAATGCAAGGATTTTAGTGTGCAGTTTTTAATTTTTTGTCAAATGCAGTGTTTCTAGCAAACTATACAGTGTGTGTCGTGACGAGCTTTAACTATTTGTATATTGGAAACTACTCACACCATATTTATAAAAATTCACAAACTATAATTAGTGATTATGATATAATATAAATGATTCTAACGTGATTAAACATTTGATTTTTAAATAAGTATTTCATTGTTTTGTGAACATTTCATAAATGAAATCGCGTACTGAGACGCGTTCTGAATATGACATTTTTACTAGAAAATAATGGAGGAAAACGAAAAAGCCGACACCCTTGCAAAACAGGGAACCGAATCTGCGTTCACTGGACCAGAACCGGTCTTTGGAGTCACTACAAATGCCGCCAAAACAATTATTTTGGACTGGGTGGAGAGGAAAATACTTACGTACTGGTCCAATATACCATGGTTGACTCACTCGAGGCGTTTTTACCTTAGCTCTCGAGAAACACAAGTTAGCAGATCCTAGAACGGAGCAGGAATGAGCTGCGAATTGTAACGGGACTGCTTACAGGAAACTGTCGTCTAAGATACAACCTCGGAAGGATAGGTCTGGATCAACAAACGGACTGTCGGTTGTGCTGCGTGGAAGACGAAACTGCTGAACATGTGTTCGTGTTCATGCCCCGGCCTGGGAAGAATAAGGTTCAACATATTTAGCCATACCAACCTAGAACCTACCAAATTCAAGAAAATCTTACCCCATACAACCATGAACTTCGCGAGAAGGGCTGGATTGTGCGGTGAACTGTAACATCTGGGGATGAGCCACAATACACCTACTAAAGGTCGCAGTGGAGGAGTGACCTATACCCCACTCACATGATACCTAATCTAACCTAATCCACATCTCTCTGCACACTTCAGCAATTTAGTATTAGACAGTCAGCAAATAATTTTTTAATGCAAGGATTTTAGTGTTTTTAATTTTTTGTCAAATGCAGTGTTTATAGCAAACTATACATTTGTGTATTGGAAACTACTCACACCATATTTATAAAAAATTTGTATACATTGATCACAAACTATAATTAGTGATAATGATATAAATGTTTTTAACGTGATTAAAAATTTAATTTTTATTTTATTGTTTTGTGAACATTTCATAAATGGAATTGCGTTTTGAGACGCGTTTCCAATATGACTTTTTCACTAGAAAATAATGTTTTAAAATTATTTTGCAAAGAACAATGTAAGGTCTACATAAAATTATCCAAATCCAATAGTTAAGAATAATTGTATATAATCCAGCTATTTCAAGGTTTTATTGGGAAAAATGGTGTCGGAACCAAATTTGCCACCTTGGTGATTTTGACACTTATGTTTCCTTAACCATACCCAAACGTAATTACTTTTAGGTTATTAATATACATTTTAAAAATTTAATCATTTCTGCCTTATTCTTGCTTATTAGTATCTATGAGTTGTTTCGGGTTGGTTGTCCCTGATGCATTAAAACGAGTTCAACATCGAAATAGCGCGATCCTTCATTTTGAGCACGAAAATAATAATAATAACTTTGCTATCTCTCAACGTTTTATCGTTACACCTTCAAGTCATTACTGCAAAAAAAAATATAATATACATTTGATTTATGAATTCGCGAACGATTCGGAAAAACAGTTAGCGATAAGGAAAATCTGACTCGCGCGAAATATATATATCATACGGAAATAAATCAAAGCAAAAGGGATTTTGATAAACCTTCTATGTTAGCACTTTTTCCACAAAGTTGTCGATTTTTTTAAGTTTCCATTTTTTGAATACTTCATAATTTTACTTATTATCATAAGACATGGTGATTCTTTGGGAGTTCTAAAAGGGAAAAATCATCTTTGACTTTAACCGTATATCTTGGGCTACTTATTTTAAGGTATATAATTTTACAATTATGTACATAGTGATTGTATCCACTTTAAAAATTTATAACTATGTTTTTTTAATAAAACATCCTGTATATTTTTAGACTTAAAATTTTTTTTAATTGTTTTTCAAACTGCATTAGATTGCCTATTTTTTAGGGTTTAAAAGAAAACCAAAGTTTGTTAAATAAAACGCAATATCGACAAAACATGAATCAAGAAGGCGGCTGTCATTTAGCTAGATTGATTATTGTCGTATTTGTTTGTTAACAACTAAATTGTTTTGCTTTTGATCCAATTGCGGATTTGGCTGCCGATTTCACCATCTTTAATTGACGTTTAGAGTGATTGGTAGCTATTAAACGCTCCTTTTATGTCTAGAAAAGCTGCCAGCGCGATTTCCTTAGTTGACGTAGTTGACGCTTTATGAGGTTTAAAATCAAATCTTCAACTAGTTTCATTTTCGTTAAATTATTAAGAAATAAAATCTGTTAGTACATGCTCCTAGCTCCTCTATTTTTAAAACGATCAGCAATATTTTAAAAGTCGGGTGCCATTGCTGGTACCTAATATTTTTATAAAGAATGATTTACGTCTTCAAAATTATCAATAATCTTTTACCGCAATATTTACATAGTAAACTAGTGCCAATCTCACAGATACATGATAAAAACACAAGATCAGCAAATTCAATTAATTTTTATGTGAAAACAACCATTAAAGGAAGTTCAATGAAAAATTTATTCCACAAAGGTGTTGTACAATTTAATAACTTACCACATTACATAAAAGTAAGTCAAAATGTAAAAATATTTAAAAAATTATTGATTATATGGTTAGGTTAGGTTAGGTTTTATGTGAGTGGGGCGTGGTCGCCCCTCCACCGCGACCCTTAGTAGGTCTATTGTGGCTACAGTTCACCGCACAATCCAGCCCTTCTTACGAAGTTCATGGTTGTATAGGGTGAGATTTTTTTAAAATCGGTAGGTTCTAGGTTAGTGTAACCAAATATGTTGAACCTTATTCTTCCCAGGCCGGAGCATGAACATAGTATATGTTCAGCAGTTTCGTCTTCCACGCAGCAGAACCGACAGTCCGTTTGTAGGTTCAGATCTATCTTTCTGAGGTGGTATCTCAGACGACAGTGTCCCGTAAGCAGTCCTGTTAGAATACGCAGGTCATTTCTGCTCCATTCTAGGATCTGCTTAGTTGTGTTTCTCGAGGGTTGTAACGGTAAAAACGCCTTCGAGTGGGTTAGCCCTGGTATGTCGGACCAGTACGTGAGTATTTTCCTCTCCGCCCAGTCCGAAATAATTGTTTTGGCGGCACTTGTGGTGACTCCAAAAACCGGTTCTGGTCCAGTGAACGCAGATTCGGCCCCCTGTTTTGCAAGGGTGTCGGCTTTTTCGTTTCCTTCCACCCCCTGGTGCCCAGGTACCCACAGTAGGGTCACCCTGTTGTTCGCACCAAGGTACTCTAAGGATTCGATGCAATTCCATACAATTGCGTCGAATCCTTATTGATTATGTACATTAAAAGTAATCTTACAGAAATCTAGTGGTTCAGATTTATATTCTTATTCATATTAAAAGTCATATTTATTTTTAACAATATTTATTTCTTATAATATTTTATATTTTCTACCTTAATTTTATATGTAATTGCTTACACAGTACTTTTTATGCTTTTTATATTTTATTTCATATTTTACTAGTATTATACGAGGGCAGTTTGATAAGTTAGTGACTTTTTGAATTTCCCGCGCAGTTACTCCAAATACAACAGTGCTGCCGTCAACTATAATCTATCAGTGGGCAACTTTCTAATTTCGAGCAAGCTACGTCGTGCAGTTGGTGTTTGATAGCTGTTCAAAGCAGACAACCTCGTGAATTTTTACGAAAATGGAAAAAAGTGAATTTAGTGTGCTAATTAAGCATTACTTTTTACGTAAAAAATCCATCACTGAAACTAAGGAAAGACTTGATAAATACTACAGGGACTCGGCACCATCAATTTCAATGGTTAAGAAGTGGTTTACAGAGTTCCGTTGTGGTCGTACCAGCACTAGTGTGACGCCGAACGTCCAGGTCGCCCAAAAGAAATGATCACGCCGGAAATCGTCGATAAAATCCATGAAATGATATTGGATGCTCCAGAGAAATAAAAACTCTTGTACCACCATTGGCCACATTCGGCCGAAGAACTCGGCACGCTGATCAGTCTCACCCATTTACTCTCAAGATTGACACTACAAGGACCAATCTTTATCAAGAATCCTTCTTTTACAGGGCTGCTACGGAATGGAATAAGCTTCCAAAATCAGTTTTTTCAGAGAACTATGACCTGCAACTTTTTAAAAAGCGTGTCCACAATCATTTCCTTTCTATAATCCCTTCCACTTCTAATAGTCGCAGTGCGGGCCGTCCGCGGCCCACACCTAGGTCTACCCTTTTTGCGACTATTTTCATAAAAAAAAAAATGATCAGAGAATGAAATTGTGTGAGTTGGCTCATGCTGTAGGTATCTCAACTGAACGGGTACATCATATTTTACACGAATATTTGGACATAAAAAAACTCTCTGTGAGATGGGTGCCGCGATTGCTCACACTCGACCATAAGCACAATCGTGTGACCACTTCAAAAGAGTGTTTAGCGATGTTCAGCCGTAATCCGGACGAATTTTTGAGCCGTTTTGTTACTGTGGATGAAACATGGATCCATCACAACACGCCAGAGACCAAGGAACAATCGAAACAGTGGGTTACTCGGGGTGAACGTGGACCAAAGAAGGCGAAACAGTCTGTCAGACACAGTTCTTTGGGATGTACGCGGTGTCATTCACATCGATTACCTCAAGAAAGGTAAAACGATCACCGGCGAATATTATTCAAAGCTTTTGAACAGATTCGACGTTGATTTGAAGCAAAAACGGCCGCATTTGGCTAAGAAGAAGAAAGTGCTGTTCTATCAAGACAATGCCGTGTCCACACTTGTCTAGTCACGATGGCCAAAATCCACGAATTGGGATACCCCAATACCCCATCCAGCATATTCTCCAGATTTAGCCCCCTGCGACTATTTTTTGTTTCCAAACCTTAAGAAATAGCTGGGCGGTAAGAGATTTGAGTCAATTGAAGAAGTCATTACCGAAACAAACGCGTATTTTGAGAGCTTTGAAAAAACCTATTATTTGGAGGGAATAAAAAAATTAGAAAAACGCTGGACTAAATGTATCGAGCTAAAAGGTGATTATGTAGAAAAATAAAATGTTTATTTGCGGGAAAAAATTTGTTTTATTCAAAAAGTCACTGACTTATCAAACCGCCCCCGTACTTTAAATTATTTTATGGTTACTTTATACATATTTCTGTTTATTTATGGTACAGTTTGTTTGTTTAATTATTTTTTGATCATCTGTTTATTGAATATGTATCTTTTATTGTTAATATTATCTATGATAAATAAAGCATAAAATTAAATTAATTATAGAATTCTTAAATGCGTTAAAATGAAATAAGATCGTAAGAATTCAACATTATAGTTAATTTAAAGGCTACAGGTCTGATAATTGTATTAAAAACTAGTTTCTGCAAATTGTAGAGATCATAAATTTATCTAATTAGGTATTTTACACTGCGCATAAATTGGAAACTGGATTGTTATGGATATTTCTTCGCACCATGCAAGTCAAAATTTTCTGAATGCGGCGAATAATAAGACAGAAAATTTCCAAATTACACCGAAGATTTCTCTCTCAATGCTCGAGAAATTCTTCAGGGCGCTAATTTTAATAGGATATGTACCCGTATTTCAAAGCTAACATTTCAATGAACTTAAAATAACTTCTCTCGTTTATTATTTAACAAATACATTCAACGCATTTTGACTTCTTTTCAACGCGTTTATAAAACCGAGTTTCACAAATAAAAAAATCAGCTGGTGCGATAAATTTAATGAAAAGAGGGTGATTCTCAATTTATTATTCCATACCTTTTGTAATAATTACTTATTTAAAATTCGTATTAAATGATTAAATTTAAACATCAAAAGACTAATCACATCCATGATAAAAGTTACTTTTCTTCTCTCTTCCCAGCGGTGTCGTCTTCATCATTGAAGGTTGACAACAATTTGGGCAAAACCGTTTCTGCTTTTGGCTGTTCTTAGACAATCCAGCCAGGCTTTCTTTTTCCTTGACACTGCTTCTTGAACCTCTACGCACATTTTCTATAACTTGCGTTCCTTCCTTTTTTTACTTACACCCTATACTTCAATATAAAATAAAATACAAACAAAACAAAAAATAAAAGTATTTTTTCAGTTGTCTTTTGAATGTATTCATATTCTCTTTCTTGTGCGGGGGAATATAAATATATAATGATGAAAATTGGTAGCCGAATGAACGTCTGAATGTTATGGACATCTTGTGCTAAGACTTTCGCCTTATCATTGCCAATTTAATTTCATTGAGCATATTTGAGGAATGGTTACAGTAATAAGGCTGTTTTGGAAACCTGGTAACGAGTACTTAATACTGCCTCTTCTAAAATTTAGTAAAAGTGTGTCACAAAACGTGAAAATTTAATAGAGGATTGGTGGGTTCGTAAAAACCGCATCGAAGCAGTTAATCCTGTTATAATTTGCAATCCGAATGAGGATAGCGAAGACAGTGATTCCAATTATGATAACTATAAATCTGATGCTTGATAATTTGGTAAATACTACGTGATTAAACATATTTATTAAATTTGTATCGATAATTTATTTTTGTTGCATTTCCTGTTAACATAATTAAATATGTGCCTATTTCTAACCATGAAACTCATCGAGAGTTACATTAACGATTTCCATTCACAATAAAGCAAAAAATAAAAATAAAACCTCTCAACAAAAGCATAATCATAAACAAGAAATTTAAATCTTAGGGGAATTTACTATTGTGCCTTTCAACACAGTGCGTCCGTTAAGTCGATGCCTCGGTGACTAATCCGAAACCGTCGTGTATTGGTGAAATGAGCAGTAAGATTTTACAATAAAATATGTTAATGTATTTACAGAATTTTAGCAGTTTCTGAAGATCACTGTTAAGGATTATTTTGGTGTTGTCGTCTAGGTTGTTTAATCTTCTTTCTTCATTGTACAGTAGGCACTCCACCAAGAGGTGTTTGACTGTGAGTTGGGAAGCATAATTGTTGCAGATGGAAGTAGGTTCCTTCTGTTAAAATTTTATGTTCTAATAGAAGGCTCTTGATAATGACTGACAAATAAAATATCATCCAGGAGGGCTGACAGTGAGGTAATTACTCTTTAAGTCGAGATAAATATTTCGCATTGACATATTAGAATTCATGCTGTCACTAACCAATAAGCCACCACATCTTGTAAAGTTTTTCGTTATCTACTCTGTATAGCCGATAAAATCTACGTTGAAATTCAGTATCTCTGGTTTTTATGGTGGTATATAAATTTCGGTCATGTCTCCATGGACGATTTACCTGCGATGTACACTAGGTTTGAGGATATTGCCTCCCAGAGATTTATCGTTTTCGTGTTATTGCCGACTTTGTCTGTCGGTGAAATAACATACTTCTTTATTATTCTCCAATGGAATTAGTTCTTTGATTTTTTAACGTACGCATTCAAAAACAACCGCAATGCTTTTAACAGAATCCTTCGTGTTCTTGCTATTCCATACACGGTTTTCAGTTTTGTAGTATTGCAGTATTGCCCGACAATATTAAGACTCTCTCTTATGCAGTAACAGACCTTAAATCCTAAATTTAATTTGCGAATACCTTGTGAAAATGTGAATATTTGAAAAACGGATTTCTAGTGACATTTGACACCTTGTAGTGGAATAGAAACAAGTGAAATGAGTTGCGATATATCAATTAATATATTTGATAATAAACAGATATTGGTAAAAGTAAAGTCTCCAAGAAGAAAACGTAAACATCATAAAAATCACCCCACGCTTTTGATTATAAAATTATTTTTTTAGTTCGGTTTTCTTATAAAGCGTGTTGTCTTAGTTTTTTTAAGACTATTTTTGATTAAAGAAGTTAATTGGTATCGAGCAAAGTTACGACTTTACGCATTATTTTGACCGCTGAGTCATCACTATACCTGGTGGTCGATATTCTGTACAATGATTCATACACATTTTGTAAACATGCTTCTAGACTAAATAGTCTGAGTTTAATGTTCATTAACGCTGAACATTGTAAATATGATGTTATATTTTTCATTAAAAATAATGGCCGATTGTAAGGGTGTTATCGCGAACAAACGGCGTCGTCCAAATTTGCTAGTTGAAGAGGATCGACTTATTTTAAATGTTTACGATGGGTTAAATTTAAACTTACATTTTCTGTATATTTTTAATATTAGTAACCCCTCAAACATATGAACATAATTAAGGCACGTAAATCATGCGAAACAAAGAAAGATACGGTCTGCTGCAGACAATCTTACAAGGAAAAATCTTTGGACGAAGAGGACCAGGAAGACGCAGGACATCGTGGCTCAAGAACCTCAGAAACTGGTTTAATAAAACATCTACACAACTGTTCCGGATTGCTGCAGACAAAGTTTGGATCGCTATGATGATCGCCAACATTCGTAACGGATCGGCACCCTAAGAAGAAGAAGAAGAACCCTTCAAACATGATACGCTTAGGAAGTCACAGCTTCAAGAGCCGAATTTGTGGATGATACGGGCGATGAGTCACTGTTCAGAATATGGACTTCCAACTATAGTTATTGATGAGTTACATCTTTGCTCTCGCTTTCTCGCAGTTTGTTGGAGTGATTTCGTGAAATGGGACGGAAGTGTATTGACTTTGCAACAGGAAGTCACGGAAGCGCGCGCTATTTGCTTTGACGAATGAGCGCGCAGTGAGTTGGCCGTCAGATAGCCTCACACCTTTTTCTTGCAACAGTTGTCCCTTTTTTTCCAAATATCTTTCAAATATCCAAAAATGAAAAGGTACAAGTTAACTGAAGGATTCACCATTGCACGCAAAAAAGTGTAGTCAAAATAAAATGTTCGCCTGCCGATTAAGGAGCTGACGAAGTCAACTAAATGGACGACGGCTTCTCGCAGAAATCTTGGGAACATTTTATCCGGAAACATTCAATTACTAATTCTTCCATAAAACATTTTACGCCCGAATAGTACTCTGCAATATTAAAAAGAATCCACCCGAGAATTATGCTTCAAATTACTTCTTTATTCACCCACGCATTCTTTCCTTCCCGCTCGCTCAAAAGGCGCTTTATCATTTTCATTTGAACCTTTCGACGATTCCCCCGTCTGGATTTTATTTTCTTGAGAGTTACTGCCGTTTTATTATATCCGTGTATAAAATAAATACGATGGGAGCATTTTCGTCTGGATAATTAAACGTATGACTTAAATACCGGAATTTTAATTAATTAAGGGACATAGCGCAACTAAAAATTACTCGGTAAATAAATCTAAAATAATATTGTTACTACTCTGGTAACGTTATTATTTAGATAGAAATATAACTAATGCCTCTAACGGAGAGGCTTCGCCATAACTGTCTAAACTTATACATAGACGACTCTAACCGCTGCATCGGAAGAAGGACGGATCAATCTTATACGAAGAGTTGAAAAAATAAGCAACGAAGTATGCCTGCAGATAAACAGAATTGATCGCCAAAATAATAACAGACCTGAAGTAAAAAGGATAAACAACATCGAGACAGCTGACGCTTTCATATATCTTGGTACTACAATCGCGATCAAGGGCGGATCCAGCAAGGAGATAAAGAGAAGCGCAAAAGCGAAAGAATCCATGACCAAACTAATCAAAGTATTGAAAATCCATTACATATCACCAAAATGAGATTGGTCAGGGGCTTGGTGTTTTCAGTCTTTCTATATGGATCAGAATGCTGGACTTTAAAAAAGACCGATAAACGGAAGATTGATGCTTTCAAAATGTTTCGCAGGCGTAGAATGCTGATAGTGTCCTGGACTAAGAAAAGGACCAACCAATCCATTTTGGACTAACTCAGAATTAAGAAGAGATTGAGCATTGTGGTAGCGGAGAAAATAGCTAAATTCTTTGGTCACGTGGTTAGAAGAAATGGTTTTGAGAGACTCACTTTCGAAGGGACAGTCACTGGCAAAATATCAAGAGGAAGGTCGCCTACAAGATACATGGATCTTATAACCGGTCTAACCGCAAAAACCTCACCCAAACATTCAAGATGGCAGAAGATAGACAGGAATGGAAAGCCATCACGGAAAACAATACCTACAGGTGGCTCGAAACCGAGCAAACGATTTAAAAGAAGGTAATTGTATAAAATATTTAAAAGAGAGTCCGTATGAATTAAGAATGAATGATTTGATCGTCAGATGCCTCAATACGCCGATGATAAGGTCATATTAACGTCGTCTGAAGAGGAGTTGCAGGCAAAGGTTATTATTATACATGATGCTACGAAAATCAAAGGGATGAAAGTAAATGTAAACAAGACGAAAGTAATGGTTTTTAAAAGAGAAGAAAGCATGCCAAACTGCGAGGTGCTGATTGAAGGAAAAAGAGTGAAACAAGTAAATAAGTTTGTATACTTGTGTTCAAAGTTTACGAAAGACGGTAAATATAACTGTGACATTGAGCGAGAAGTGTTGGCAGGGAAACAAATGAATGGGACCCTGCATAACTTTATAAGCAGTCAGAATGTTTCAAAAAAGGCACGTCTGGCTGTGCATAGAGGAGTGCTGGTCCCTAAACTTATGTATGGTAGAAGATTAATGCTGCGGAAATAAGTAGAAATATAGCCAAAGTGACTCAGTTAAAGTGAAGAATAATACCTATACATATACGTGGGTCGACAATATATATAAAAACAACTACTTTCCTAAAAATATGCCTCGACAAACATTGAATTATACCTGATAGATAATCGTGCATAGTTTCTTTTTCAAGAGTGGTTTGCAAGACCTACCCCAAGCTGATAAGGGGCAACACCCCGAAACCGGTCCATAGGGGGTCACTTCGAGTAAAAAAATTTAATAATTCTTTTTTTTGTACACAATACTCGAGAGGGATTATGCACGATTATCTATCAAAATCAAAATTTAACTACATTGCAATGTAAAAATACATGTAGGACATTGTTTTATAAAATTAAAAACTATTATGTTAACACAAAATATAATGTTTTTACTAATCCACAATCTTTAAAAGCTTATGTTTAAACATGTGAAAAAGCAATTTTGCATTGTTCATAACAATTACTAATGTTTAGCAACTGATTTTCAAACCATCTTAATAAATCTTAATAAATTGCCAGTTGGCACTCACAGATCTTCAATCTGAAAAACGTTTTTATTAATACATAATAAAACTTGAACTGCGTGTAATATTTAATGAAATATTTATGTAAAATATCTGCAATTTTTATATACTGTCTAAAATAATATAGAAATTGTAATATTTAACAAGAAATTGACTTGATTAATGCAATAATATATTACGAACAGACTGACCCGATGTGTTCAAGATTAAATAAAACGAACGGTGATTTTTATTATTGTTGGTATCATATTTTAAAACGAACAGATCATTAATGACGTAACAACCGAAGAGCATGTATGAGAGAGCACTGATGAAAGTAGAGGAAGCAAAAGATGTGTGTACGAACCGTAGCAAGTGGAAGGAAGTGGTCTCTGCCTACCCCTATGGGAAAAAGGCGTGACTTTATGTATGTATGTATGTATTTGACTAGTTTGCAATTGTAGTTAGTTTTATATCCACCTGATGAAGCTATAGCATAGCGTAACACGTGTTGTGGTTTGTAACCTCAGTTAGTGAAAATCTTGTAGTGTTAACTTCTTCTTCTTGTTGTGCCATACCTCCTGGGCGTCGGCGACCTCTCTGCAACTATTTATGTGCACGCTCAATCAGTGTTGCATGAATAGAAGGGACCTACAGTTTAATTCCGGTTCCGAACGGCTAGTTTAGAGAGGCCTTACTAGGCAGAGTACATTTGGTGGTTTGCCATTGCCTTCCGAACGGCAGCGGTCGCTTATAATTCGTTGGTTTGACCTGGGAATCGAACCCGGGTGTCTTGGTGCAGAGGCTGCCGCGCTAGCAATTACACCACGACCACTACTTGTAGTGTTATACATTAGTTTATTGTTTAATTATGGATTTTCATCAAGTATCGGCCTTATCTTTTTAAAAATTTTAATCTGTTTAATTTCATTTAGTTTCTGTATAGTTCATTGACTACTTTGTTACCTTTTGATGCCCTAGTGTCACGGGACCCACACCAGATTTATTTTGTTGTGTTCTGCGGTGCTCCGAGTTCCTTAACACGGTCCCATACAAATGTCGATGTCACTTTCACAAAAAAATAAACCAATAATTCTTTAAGTTGCATCGATTACGAGCATTGTATAAAGGAGATAAAATCAGCTTTTCGCTTAAATCCACGATCCAGTAGTCATGGCCAATAGTCATAAATATAATATCGACGGTTGTAAACATGAACGACCATTAAATGCGAACACTGATTAGATATTCCTTGTCGGTAACGCCAATAGCGATCAGCATAAAATTTTTCAGAGATACATCCACTACATTGAACTCATACGAAGTAGGAAACTACGTGATACGCAGTAATATCTGTTATATAAATCATGCACTACGAAGGTTTAAATAAAACTGCAAAAAAAATAATACCCTGATCCAAAATCAATCAACAGTACATCGTTTTTTTGCACAATTTGCAATCACCTTCGTAAACAATTATTTTGCAGAGAAAAACGCCGATTACTTTTTGGACGGGTTAAAGAGATGGAAGCATCGCTGGAAGAAGTGCGTAGACTTACAAGGAGACTATGTACAAAAATAAAAATAAATTTAAAGAAAAAATGTCTATATTTGTTAGGTCGGTACACTGACGGATCAGGGTACCAGGGACGCTTCGGGGCAGGTGTGTTTGGAGCATCCTGCAACCACAGGGAAAGCGTACCCCTGGGGAAATAGGCCTCGGTCTTCCATGCCGAGGTTTATACCATACTCAGGTGTGCCACGCACCTGACAGAAAACAGAGTGACCAGCAGTGAGATTGATATTCTCACTGACAGTCGCGCGGCCATTGAGGCACTCGTGAGTTGCACCACAACATCATAGGTGGTGTGGGACTGCATGCAGGCCCTCACTAAGTGATCTAAATGAGACAGGGCCAACAGAAATCCTGCGGTTTGCCAAAACCAGCGGACTGGAACTCTGATGCCCTGAAGACATAGCGCTAGTCACAGAGGATCAAAGTTTTAGGTGACATAGGTGCCTATACCAATGGCCCAACCGCAAAAATGTAATGTAATGAAGGTCGGAAACTTTTTAGACCGCACTATATAATAATTTTAGCTCTCATATTGAATTCTAGTATTAAATTTTATGAAAACAAATCAAACAATCTGTAAACTTTTCATTTTCGTTACGTTAAAACTGCAATAAACAATAATATCCAATTAAATCAAAATTAATTCAATAAGCGTTCGCATTTTCTTCCTTTTGACATTTTGATTGCTATCCATTATCCACGGAATTCGAATCAAAAGTTGAAATTCTTTTGATGATTACGAAAATATAAAAAAATTTAACATCAAAGAAAAATAATCCTTTACTTTATTGGCGCCGTTTCGGGAAGTTTCATGAACGAACATTCTGGTATCAAATTGGTTTTCATTTTTTTTAAAACCTTGATAAAAAGTTATTTTTCCTTACGACGTATGAATGAAAAAAGAGATCAGCAGCGAAAAACGATAAAAAAACAATTTATATTTAAAAATTAAAAAAGCCCAACGGTAAACGAATTCTTTATATATTCTTACTTTAGACGAGGATCGATAAGCTGTAAGTACATATCGCTCATTTTATAGAAGAACGTCATTTTTTAGATAACATTATAAAAACAATCAATTATGTAAACCACTTTTATGTGTAAGATCGTCACAGCTTGTATCTCACAACATTACCTATAGAAGGCGCTAGTGTCGTGTTACACAATTCGGAAACCAGCTGATCCATTAAGCTGAAGAGCGTCGGTTCTAACTTAATTCGCGAGTGAGATTGTTGTTCTGGTTTAATTTTATGGAATCATCATCACAATCATAACATTTTGTCAGATGTGTTGTGAACTCATTTTATTGTCAGTTGTTGCTGGTATTGGCCGAGGCATTACCGATGTATAATTTGTCGATTGCTCTCTTAACGGTGTGTCGCCATCTCATCCGATTAAAAGTCAGTTTGGAAGCCCCGCTGACGTTTAGATCAAGACACATCTTTGTTAGATCCACCTAGCGTGTACGAGATCGACCACGTCGTCACTAGTTGGGGGATGACCCTTTAGTACTATGGAGGACAGGCGCCTTGAATTACCAATCTCATTTAGAACTGGGACGTTCGCTCTAGGTGCCGTTCACGAAATCCACAGCATTCTCCTCCAGCACCAGGCATCTATGCGATGGCGATCAGCCCATTTGGTAGTCCACGTTTCTGATGCGTACGGAAGGATCGGACCATAGATATTTCAGAAGTTTTGGTGATGTTACAGTCATGCCATATTTTATTGAATTTTGTCATGGCTAGTCGTGCTGGCAGATTTCTTTTTCACTGCTGCGAAAATGGTCATAAAACGAAAATGTGTCGAAAAGTACTACAAGAGTGTTAAAGTGATTTTGTGGAAGTACGTCTTTTGTTTGTAACATGGGCTGTCCAAGGGATTCTTAGTATACGTCGATACAGCTACATCTCAAATGCGCCCAACCTTCTACAGGCTGCATCTATTACAGTCCTTGACTCAACTCCATATAGGAGCACAGGAAACGCATAGCATCGAAGAAGTCGTATTTTAGTTGTTAAGTTCAGATATTTACTAGTCAAGTTTACTGATTTAACCAACCGCAAAGTTTTTAAAATGGTAAGTATCATGTATCAATAAGAAAAAACTAAAGACATGATTTTTAAAGTAATTTGACTATGGAGGTCTAGGATATTAGTTCATATTGGAAGAGGGGCCTCTTATTCAAACTGTTTGGGAATACCTGCTTTATGAGGTTCGATATTTGCAATCTGTTCCTTTATATATTCAAATAATTTAATAATTCATAAGTTTTTCATAGTTGTGTGACAAACTTAAAAGACAAAAATTTT
The DNA here is from genome assembly GCA_950111635.1 of Agelastica alni. NCBI lineage: Eukaryota > Metazoa > Arthropoda > Insecta > Coleoptera > Chrysomelidae > Agelastica > Agelastica alni. The sequence continues at coordinate 30,743,471 of OX467714.1, forward strand.
TTACTAAAAATAAAAAAAAATAGTCTGCTAGTATCCTTTTTCCAATTATGTCTTCGTCGAAGTTTCACCTACGAATGTTATCAGTAAAACATCAGTGGGTAAATAACCAAATTCATTTGGAGGGAAGCTTAATTAAGGTCGTGAAACAGCTTGTATTTTCATTATTCTGGTAAAGTGACCGCTTTGCCAACATTAGTCCCAAAGCGATAGATGCTCGCTCTATATCGAATGAGTAGGTAGTCGCAACCAAATGCAGAACCGGAACGAATTAAATGTTAGTTTTGATTTTAATACTTTTTAAAAAATAAATGTTGGACGCTTCAAAGATTAACAAAGGCAAAGCTTAAGGAAATGTCTTTATATTTGGAGCGCTTCACCATCTGGATTTTATCAATAAGAAAACTATTTTTTTAATTATCCCTACAAAGAAACTTGAAAAACAGATGTCTTTTCAGGATTTGTTAGTTTGTGATTCGATAAATCTTTTTTGAATCACATTCCCACACTGTGCTTTCAGGCTCTTCATATTTCCCAACTGGAAATGAAAGCACTAATTGTTAAACTTACTCCCATGGGATTTTTTTTAACACTTAATCGATAATCACATATATAAGGACATACATAAGTACTACCAACAAAGAAAGACTCTTATAGAAGTATACACAGTACCCCTAGGGAAGGTGTCGACAAATTAATAGTGACATCAGTTTGCATCAGATGGCGCTTTAAAGCATATTTAACAGTATAAAGATATTGCGAGTGGTATGCTATATCTCTCATCTCTTGTCGTAAGTGGGTAATCTCTTCTTTAACAAACACCTTTCAAAAAATTGTTAATTGCTTCTCTCCCCGCAACAAGCCAAATTAGAAAAGACAACATGCGACGACTTATGACTTACTAAGTTGTGATAAGGTTGAATAGGAATTAAAAACTATTTACTTTTAATAAAATCACGACAGTAAAAGGCAAAGAAGACAGATGAGTGGCAGCTTTCATTAGTCTGTTTGGTTCAGCTACTTACAAAATTTTTCAAGGCTCATTTACTTTTGTTCTGTTATGTATTTTTCTCGCAAAGTTTGTGTTTTCAGAGAAAGGATTAGACTTTTTTTTTATGAAAATAGTCGCAAAAAGGGTAGACCTATCGTGTGGGCCGCGGACGGCCCGCACTGCGACTATTAGAAGGGGAAGGGATTATAGAAAGGAAATGATTGTGGACACGCTTTTTAAAAAGTTGCAGGTCATAGTTCTCTGGAAAAACTGATTTTGGAAGCTTACTTCATTCCGTAGCAGCCCTGTAAAAGAAGGATTCTTGATGAAGATTGGTCCTTGTAGTGTCAATCTTGAGAGTAAATGGGTGAGACTGATCTGCGTGCCAAGTTCTTCGGCCGAATGTGGCCAATGGTAGTACAAGAGTTTTTATTTCTCTGGAGCATCTGCCATGGAAATATCTGCAGAGCAATGACTGGTCTGCAACTCTTCTTTTATGTTCTAGATGGTGAAGGGTATCTGTGAGAATTGAGCTGTTTATCAAGCGAATGGCTCTTTTCTGAATAAAATCTAGAAGACGAAGAGAATGCCTTGGTGCTGAACCCCAAATGTGCGAGCAATACTCCAGTAGAGGTCGGATTTGAGCCTTGTACGTCGTCAACAGTTGATCAGGAGTAAAAAACTTTCTAGCTTTCCACAGAAAACCTAGCCTCTGGCTTGCCGACTTTGCGATGTTAGCAACATGATCATGCCAAGACATATTATAGGACACCGTGACTCCCAAAATCGAGATGGAGGGACTTGGTTCAAGGGTATTTCCGGACATTGTGATGGGATGATTTGAGGAATTCACTTTCTTGGAAAACGTGACACTTTGTGTTTTTTGGGCGTTGAACTGTACAAGATTGTTGGTTCCCCACTCGACGATTGCATTAAGATCTCTATTGATGGAATCAACCTGTTCCTGCCTGAGTCTATTTGTATCATTCACCGAAAGTGATCGATAGGATGTAAAAGTTGAGACAAGTGTGCTATCGTCTGCGAAACTGTAAATGGGGTTCGTGGTGGTTTTCAAGAGGTCGTTGATGTGTAAAAGAAATAAGGTGGGGGACAGGATGGAACCCTGGGAGACCCCGGCATTAGTTTTAAACGCATCAGAAGAAATACCGTCAACGGCCACATGTAAGGAGCGATCTTGCATGAAGCTCAAGAGCCATTGGCGCAGTTTGGTTGGGAAACCGTAGGCAGATAATTTACTTACAATGCCTGGTGCCAAATGGCCAATGGCATTGTTGACTATAACTGTATGCATTATTTCCTTATTTTTCCAGAGATCTGATTGGCAGAATGAATTTTGATCCCTCGTCTAAAAAAAATTAAATACTTATTTTAATTATTAAAAAATAAAATTGAAAAATTACTTCCAGTGTTACGAGACGTCATAATCACAAACGCGTTCGGATATTTATGATTTATCGCTCCGACCATCTGTCACTGTCAATCAGCGTAAAGATATTTCTCGCTGTCGACTCAATCTGTCGTAAGGTCCTGCCGAAATGTTCGACGAAGCGTAAAGGAGCGTAGGTCCTGCGAAGGTCCTGACACGGGTGTGGCAATTAGGTCTTATTAAGGCGAATCTCGTCGCCTCGTACGCATCCGTGGTTTTGCCCGAATTTGTTCGCACTTATTTGTTTTGTGCTGCTCAGTTTGTGGTTTGATTTCCGCTGGCGATGAAATAAGTATCGGAGAGGTAATTGTCTAGAAGCGGCACTTATTCGAAATTAAACAAAAAACATACTTTTTTTTTTTTTAAAAACTCCAGCTAATTTTGTATCGAAAATTAATTTTAAAATTAAATTATTGTTATGGCTTGTAAAATTTACAGGTTTAAAAAGAACTCGATTAACCATCCGTAATAAACAAATACCTCGCCAAATCAGCTGTACCGCAAGGATCTAACCCCGGTCCACTGTTGTTTAATATCTTTATCGATGACATTGGTGACATAATTAAACTGAATTTTTTACTGTATGCTGATGATCTAAAAATTTTCTTTCCTATTATTAATATGACTGACAGAAACTATCTGAAGAAACTATCTGAGAAACTATCGGAAAATAATAATCAAATAAGCCAATGGTGTAGTCGTAATAATTTAGCGTTGAATCCTACTAAATGTCGCATAATATCATATACATTGACATCTGATCCAGATATATTTGACTATAAGATAGACAATCATTCTCTAGACAGACCATCTAATTTTAAGGATCTTAAAGTTACTTTCGACCGAGAGATTTCTTTCCAAAACCACGTAGTTAATGTAACTACGTCAGCAAACCGTATGTATGGATTTCTAATTAGAGTAGGCCGCGACTTTAACCATTTAACACTTAAAACTCTTTACTATGCTTTTGTGAGATCGAAGCTAGAATATTCATTGGTTATCTGAAACCCATATTATTATCAAGTGCAAATCTATAAACTGGAGGCAATCCAAAGACGCTTCCTAAGTTTTAAAGTAGATCGGACGTATCCACCAATTGGCACTGCACACGAGAGTTTACTGCCAAGACATAGCTTTTTCACCCTGAATAGAAGACGAAAATATTTTGGCGTCATTACGCTACACAAAATAATTAATAACAAAATGCTTACAACATCAGATTAACTTTAAAATTCTCCGTCAGGCATCTTGATACACCGACTCATTCTACACTACCACACCACGAACAAATATATTTAAAAACTCCCCTGTTCATACTATGTGTAGCAACTATAACTTAATAAGTGACCAGCTTGATATATTCTATTGTAATTTGAGGCAAATTAAAAGCTATTTTTATCAGTTTTAAGCTGATTAGTAATGTTAGTCTTCTTCTTCTTCTTTAGGTGCCCTGTCCTCCTCGGACGTTGGCAATCATCAGCGCTATCTGAACCTTGTCTACAGCTCGGCGGAACAATGTGGTAGTGCTCACTCCATACCATTGTCTTAAGTTTTTTAGCCAGGATATCTTTCTTCTACCCGGGCCTCTTCGTCCTTCGATCTTCCCTTCTATAATAAGCTTTAAAAGTCGATACTTGTCATTTCTTAAGATGTGTCCAAAATACTCCAGTTTGCGCTTTTTTAGTGTAAACAGAACTTCCAGCTGCTTGTCGAGGCGTTGAAGTACCTCGGTGTTACGCACTCTTTCTACCCAGGAGATTCTTAATAGCCTTCTGTACGTCCACATTTCAAAGGCCTCCAATTTTTTGCACATCGCATCTGTCAAAGTCCAAGCTTCCATTCCATAAAACAGTATGCTAAACACGTAACAGCGAAGCACTCGGACGCGCAGAGGCAAGCTTAAATTTCTGCTGCAAAGTACTTTACGCATTTTCAGGAACGAAGCACGAGCTTGTTCTATTCTGGCACGAATCTCCTGCATGCTGTCCCACTTCTCATTTAGTTGACACCCAAGATATTTAAAAGTTTCTACTCGCTCAATTCGTTGACCGTTAATTGTCAGGTGTCCGTCCACGTTGTTTGATTTGCTAACTGCTAGCCACTTTGTCTTTCTCACGTTCAGGCTAAGTCCGGCCTCTGAGCTTGCAGCCGTCACGCGGCTTACCAGCTCCTGCAGTCCTTCCAGTGAGTCGGCAACAAGAACCGTGTCATCCGCATACCTCAGATTGTTGATATTAATCCCATTGACAGATATCCCCTCGTCACATTCATCCAACGCCTCTTGAAATATACTGTCGAAATACAAATTAAATAACAGTGGTGATAAAATGCATCCTTGACGAACGCCTCTCAGGATTTTGATCTCATCGGACGCGGTGTTATCGATTCTTATTTGAGAACTTTGGTTCCAGTAAAGGTTGGCTATTATTCTAAGGTCTCGTTGTTCCAGTCCTATTTCTTTAAGAATGTTGATCAGTTTTTCGTGCTTTACTTTATCAAAGGCTTTTTCGTAATCGATGAAACATGCGTAAACGGTCACCGACATGTCCCGGCACCTTTGGATAAGAACCTGTATGCTAAATAGTGCATCCCTTGTTCCAAAGCCATTGCGAAAACCAAACTGAGAGTCCCCCATCATTGTCTCGCAGTTCGCATATATTCTTTTGTGTATTATTTTCAAGAAGAGTTTAAGCACATGGCTCATCAGGCTAATAAGACGATAATCACCGCAGTTCTTGGCCTTCGCGTTTTTGGGGAGCGGGACAAAAGTAGATTTTAACCATTTTAAAATGACTCTGCTGTATGTATTGTTGCGATATTTACTCTTGGATTCGATGATTCTAAACACTCAGTACAATAACTAAACAATTTATTCCAGTATTTCTATGCAATAACTTTTTACTTGATAAATCACTTGGATAATTACAAAACTTTATACTTTCTATAACAATATATCACTTTTTCTATTTACTTCAAAACTTAAAACTAAAACTCGATCGGCGACATTTGTTTTATTTGAATCTAAACAAAATTTCTGAAAATTCACTAGGTAGAACGGTTTCTTTCCCGAAATTAATCGACGTTTTCTAGATACCTCCAACACGCCCGCGGGCATAAATGAGGGACATTTTAATACCGCAATAGAAATAAGCGCCCTTGTGTGGACGACGGGGAAGCTCCACTACAGACACATGCTCTTTAATTCTTAAATTTAATTTGAAAATATCTTATCGAGATAAAGGTTAGATCAGTGGTCGGCAAGTAGTTTTAAGTGGGGTCCGAAAAATGCTAAAAATTTTTATCGAGGTCCAGAAAAAAAACTGATAAAGCACTATTTTTTATTTTGCTTTCAAATAAAGTTATTAAATATAATAAAACACGATACTGCCGTCCGCGGCCCACACGATAGGTCTACCCTTTTTGCGACTATTTTCATAAAAAAAAAAGTCTAATCCTTTCTCTGAAAACACAAACTTTGCGAGAAAAATACATAACAGAACAAAAGTAAATGAGCCTTGAAAAATTTTGTAAGTAGCTGAACCAAACAGACTAATGAAAGCTGCCACTCTTCTGTCTTCTTTGCCTTTTACTGTCGTGATTTTATTAAAAGTAAATAACACCGACGGTCTAGCTTCAAGGCGTAATAATTGTGTACTTTCTTCAGTGCATTTCATTTGTACCTAGTTATTTATCAAAATGCAAACCTGTTTTGTAAAACCAGATAGTACGAATCTGCCAAAAATTGATTCAATGATGGTTGCAAAGTTCTTTGCCTGTAACCTGCCGAATAGCGGAATGTTAAAACGTCTTTGTAAGTATTACTTGTTATATTTTACTGTTTTTTTTTATGTAAGTGCCGGGTATACCTAATTAGTTAAAAAATATTGGAGTGTTAGGTTATGTTTTATTCCCTATGTTACTGCCAAATCAAGACTATTGTTTTTTTCACTTCACAGATCTACAAAAGAATCGTACGGTGACGATGCTATTGGGTACGTGCTGGTTGTTTATACCAATATTACGTCACCAAAATGGGTGACAGCGTTTTCGCGGGAATAGAAAAGGTTTAAAATTTAATTTAATTTTATGGCAAGAAAGTGTGTTTATTTTGCCTTGGTCCTCTCCTGTATCTCCTGTACGCCACTGTTGCGATTTTCGCTGATGACACAGCCATCTTAACCTCACATGTAAAAGAAAATATGGCTTCACATCAACTGCAATTATACCTACTTCAAATCTAGTCTTGGCTGATTAAATGGAGGATCAAAGTCAACGAGAGTAAATCAGTACATGTAACTTTCACAAATCGTAAAAACACCTGTCCTCCAGTTAGATTAAATAATATCCAAATCCCTCAGCGAGAAGAGGTGAAGTATCTTGGTATCCACTTGGATTGAAGAATGACATGGAAGAAACACATTTTCACGAAGAGAAAGCTGCTCGGCTTAATGTTGCACAAGCACTACTGGCTAATCGGTCCCAAATCAGAGCTATCCTTGGTAAACAAACTATTAACAACTATTTTCAAATCCGTTTGGACATATGGATTAGAACTCTGGGGTTCAGCTTCCGACTCTAACCTAGAAATCCTGGAAAGGTTCCAAGCTAAGATGCTCAGAATTATCTCACAAGGGCCATGGTTTGTTCCTAACAGCTTAATTGCACGAGACCTCAAAGTACCAACAGTAAAAGAGGAAATCAAACAACAATACATGAAATATTCTACGAGGCTAGAAGCTCATCCCAACCCTGTCGTGACGGACCTAACGCAGTTAGTGCCACATAGACGTCCGAAACGTCACTACCCAGGTGACTCACTGTACCGTTTTAAGCAGACTCTTAATACACGTTCACTGTAGTTATATTATAATATAACTAATGTAAATATAGGAACCAGTTGATGAATTCATTTCTACAAGTTTCTTCATATGAACACACAATTTACTTATTGTTATATGTACATTGTAACAGATTGTAAATAAAGCTGGAATTTAAAAAAAAAAAAATTTGCCAACATTTTTTTTTGTGGCTATTTATTAGGAAAATCAACATTTTGAAGTACAAGCACACAATTAATTAAAGAATACAAAAAACCACTGTTATTTCATAGTTTTGTTGGCAGTCCCAATGGATGCCAATTTTTTTATAAGCTCGCACACTTACCCTTTACACTTTTGAAAAAAAAAATATTGTCGAACATTAATTTTAAAAATAAATTATACCGTGCATGTCAAAGGTAAAAAAAATATATTCACTTTGAAAATTGCTTGTTCTGTGCGGGTTGTTGGCGCGTTTCAGAAAATAGAACTGTCTTTGCTGACAAATCGTCGAGACCGAAAATGTTTTTGTTTTCTTTTTCTGGATACTTATCTTTTCGTTAGATTTTTTTGGCCTAGAAAGAAATATATATTTTCGCTTAATTGATGGTCCGAAGAGTTTTTTTGTCTGCACAAAAAACTCCTACGTCACTCTATAAATTAAGTGGTTTTTCGCTAAATTTTCTTTGTAAAATAAGGATCTCGCATTGAAATTCATTAATATATCGGTAACAGGTGTCTCAGTATCTCGGGCGGTTATTTCAGTGTGGCAAATTTGTCCTTTCATCATAAAATTTTTATAAAACATGAGACATGGTACCGCTATTATTTAATAGGTATCTTTGTTAAAAATCAAATAAACAAACATATTACGCTTTTTTCCCGTAGTGGTAAGCAGAGACCACTTCCTTTCACTCGCTACGGTTTTTACACACGTCTTCCGCTTTTGCTACTTTTATCAGAGCTTTTATACATGCTCGTCGGTTGCTAAGACGCTTGACCCTGCCTTTTTTAAAAATAATTTTGATCTGATCAAGATACGTTCGTCTAGGTCAACCTCCACCGACTTTCCCATAAATACGAGATGCAAATATAGTGGACTGTATTTTTGATGAGAGTTGTAAAAAACTTAACTAACAATAGCAGACCTAAAAATGGTGCATATACAAAATCTCATACCCACCTCGGTTTAGTGAGAGCTCCTTCCTATTCTTTGTGAACTGTGATTTCTCATCTGTATAAATATTTTTGACATTCAGTAAGACAAAAAGTGACACTGACTTATATCAAACTTTTTTAAAAAAAAAAAATCTCATGTTCCTCTTTGCGATAATTTTTTAATAATTTCATGTTAGTTAGTATATATTTTTTTGTAATTTGATTTTTCATAAATTAACTAAAAATATTATAGAGAAGTCTTGAAAAAGAAAATAAACATTTTTAAAAGCTTGACTGAAAAAACGAAGAATTTTGATTTAAGATCCAAGTATTCACTTCGACGTATTTAAGCGAACTAAGCTTTCTTCCCTATAGGCAATCCAATCCAATAACGTATATTGATCGTTCTATGATTCTTTAAAGACGCGGTTAAGTCATTTGTCAGGTGCGGATATAAAAATAACAATCCTCGCATAATAAATTTAGCATTGATGGGATTTTCCCGAAAGACAAAAGTATTTAAGACGGTACAAACAATCACCAACGACAATTTGCTTAATGTTTTGATTATTATGCAGACGAAAAGCCAGTCATCCATCCGAGGCATTTTTTGGCGTCGCTACAAATAATAGCGTCACTTAATCGCGTCGTTAATGCCGCTGTAATCCGATACACAAACCGGCATAAGAGAACAGTTTGTCTATGAATATTCAACGAAGCAGAAGATAGAATGTTGCGGCTGTCTTAAATCAGCATTTAGTTATATAAACGTAAAGGTTTAAAAAAAATTCTAGATGACGTTTGCAAGTAGGAATGGTCATTAATTAAGTTATTATAAATAGTTATAGTTGAGTTGGAATAATAAAATGCCAGGAATTTCACATTTAATCATGAAATGAGATGCAACAATTTTGCCGTGATCCAGAGCAATTTAAACATTTTTGATGACCCCATTTAGAACACTTTGTACATCAGGTATCACTCTTTCCCACGAGTATCTTTCGGTAATTTTTTTTTATTTATTTAATTGGAATACAAACAGGACGAGCCCAAAACAGTATTTCTAATATTTGTTACAAAACACGTTAACTAACATTAAGAGTAAAACAGATATTGTAAAACTACAGTACCTATTAATAAATATCAGAAGAAGAAAAAAAAAGGAACATTTTAAAACTATAAAAACTATAGTTCAAGACATATCATGTACTCGGTGCCTTCTTTATAAACTTTCCTGTCTTTGTTTTACTTTTTATAGTTCGATTTCGTTATTTTTTTAGTTTTCGCCAGTCCTCTAGATGATCAAAGAGTATAAGATAGAGGGAAAGCAGTATACTGATATTTACTTCTTGGGTTCGGTAATTCTAAACTCTCAATACAATAACTAACAACTTTTATTCTAGTGTTTCTTCATAATAAATTTTATTTTTACAAATCACTTAGATACAATTACTTTAAAATACTTGACTTTAAACAAACTTTAACTTAAACTTTTATAACTAAAACTTCTTCGTGACCGCTGCCCTTTTTATATTTCCAAATAATCGTTCTAGAAGAATTGCCACCATTCGAAACTATTGAACCTTTTTCAAGAAAGTGCCCGAATAATCCTTTTACCGTTTCGGAATCATTAGACGTAGTATTCTAGAATTTGCCGGTCTTTTCTTTTGTTCCAATCGCCGTGCCGGCAGTCCCCCAATTGTCATCGACGCGCTGACAGACAACAGGGTCAGTTCGTAACAATACGAAATATAAAATCCGTTTAAAAAAGGATGAAAATAAATGTAAGCAAAACGAAAGTATGTAAAGTATGAAAGAGAAGAAAGCATGACAAACTGTAAAGTTCTGATTAAGGTAGAAAGAGTAAAACAAGTTAATGAATTTGTGTACTTGAGTTCAAAGTTTACGAGAGATGGAAAGTATGACAGTGACATTGAGCGAGGGGTGTTGGCAGGAAAGCAAATGAATGGGGCACTGCATAGCTTTATGAACAGCCAGAAAGTGTCAAAAAAGACACGTCTGGCTGTGCATAGAGGTGTGTTGGTTCCCTACACTTATGTATGGTAGTAACTGGTGGGTTTGGCAGAAGAATCATAAAAATAGGATTGATGCTGCGGAGATGAGTAGTCTGAGAAGTATAGCCGGAGTGACTCGGTTGGATACAGTAAAGAATAGTGAGATAAGAGAACGCTGTGGTGTAAAAGAAGATGCGGTCACAAAGATCACAGAGATCACAAAGAATGCTTAGATGGTTTGGACACGTAGAAAGGATGGATGAAGGAAGATTGACGAAACAAATTTATAAGGCAAATATAAATGGACAAGTCGGTAGTCGACCTCGGCGAACAGATCTCATCATTGTTTTGAAGAAAAGCCAGGTCAAGAGTACCAACAACCGACGAGCATCTATGAGAGCACTGATGAAATTAGAGGAAGCAAAAGATGTGTGTAAGAACCGTAGCGGAAGTGGTTTCTGCCTACCTCTACGGGAAAAAGGCGTGATTATATGTATGTATGTATGTATAATTAGGCAACTATTGGTATCCGAAATTAGGAAACGTACGCAAATTTCACTTTCATGGCGATGCAACGAATATACATTAAATTTAAGGTTATGTCTAATAAAAAATATAGCTTGATTACATACACATTTTACAAACAAAATTAACAAGAATCTATTTTGTATATATTACGCTCGAGCTTCTAGCAGGATGAGAGTGTTTATGTTTACCATTGTTGGTTGATGTCGCTGCACTTGTTTTAGTCAGCATATAACCGCCGGTAAAGTTCAACGTTATATAGTAAACAATCAATAACGATGATTCGTGCAAATAAAATAAATGTATTATTAGGGCAACTTTCCTCTTTTATTTAACAAGTATTTTCCCGTAACCTTAAAGTACCTACCTAGCAAGGGATCTAATTATTACATGGCGATCCAGATATATTACAGTCATGAATAATAGTAGCTTTATCGGACCTGTCGTAGTACTTTATTATTATACCTCGTAGATTGGCGTCCAAGTATAAATTATTTTTTTTTTTTTGAAAATTCGTAAATTCATTAAACTCAGCTCACTTACTTCGCTATGCAGGATATAATTGTAAGGTTCATTAAAAAAGTTTTAAATGGGACTTTCTCGTATGTAAGTTTGCAGAACAGTAATTTCGCGAGGGTTTATCTCTTTGAGGGCACATGCTCCAAAAGAAGACTTTCATACAAAGACCTCGTTATTTTTCGTTAACGACTGACAGTCATTATGAAATGCTTAATAAGGTAAAATGAAGTTGGCCAAACGGTGATTATTAACATAAATAATTTTATAACGATTTTATTAAATAGTTTCCCAATGGTGCAGTAAAGCTCTTTGTTTTTACGATAAATACAAAAAAAAATCATAAAAGCCAAATTGTTGAGCATAATTATTTTTACAAGTAAGCAAATTATTAAATAAAATATTAAATACAAAAATTATACATCATCATCATCATCACTCAGCTATAGTAGTCCACTGCTGAACATAAGCCTCTCGTTTATTTTGCCACTCTGCTCTATCTTGAGCCATTTGTATCCAATTACCACAGATTCTTTTGATGTCATCGGTCCATCGTGTGGGGGGGCGCCCTCTACTATGATAAGCTTCGTGCCTCGGACACCACTCCAATAGTTTTTTAGACCATCTTCCGTCAGTTCTTCTAGCTACGTGGCCAGCCCAGTTCCACTTTAAAGTTGTTATTTTTTCGATTACATCTATAACACCTGTTCTTTGGCGAATAATCTCATTTGGTATTCGGTCTCTGAGGGAGATACCCAGAATAGCCCTCTCCATCGCCCGTTGGGTGACATGCAGTTTCTTTGCTGACTTTTTTGTAAGCGTCAATGTTTCGGCTCCGTATGTCATCACTGGTAATATGCACTGATTGTATACTTTTCGTTTTAGACTGATGGGAATATCCGACTTGAAAACATACTTTAATCTTCCAAAGGAAAATTCCAAAAAAAATTATACAATTGATCTTAAACCTCTCAGATTTTCTTGAAATTTTAGTATGTTTTTAAGTTTGTCATTCTGAACAAAAATATGTATATATATATATATATATATATATATATATATATATATATATATATATATATATATATATATATATATACCGAGGCATCGACGTAACGGGCGCACTGTGTTGAGAGGTACATTAATAAATTCCCCTAAGATTTAAACCCAAAAACTTTTTTTTTATTAGTATGCTTTTGTTAAGACGTTTAATTTTTATTTTTTGCTTTATTGTGAACAGAAATCGTTGATGTAGCTCTCAATAAGTTTTTTGGTTAGAAATAGGCACATACTTAATTATGTTAAAAGGGAATGCAACAAAAATAAATTATCGGCACAAATTTAATTAACTGCTTCGATGCGGTTTTCACGAACCCACATTCCTCTATTAAATTTTCACATTTTATGCCCCTTTTTTTCCAAATACTAGAAGTATTTAGTGCAGTATTAAGTGCTCGTTACCAGGTTTCCAAAACAGCCTTATCACTGTAAAGATTAGATCCAATGTGATTGTCGTTAATAAGTTTTGCATATTCAAATAAACTTAATGTGATTAAATTGGCAATGATAAGGCGTAAGTCTTAACACACGATGTTCATAACTGAGTATAATTTGATCCACTTTGTAAATTTATTCTCTTTTGTGCCTTTTAGCTATTGATAATAATTCCTGTTTAAAGCAAAACTGTGGAAATGAAATATTTTCGTTGCTTATTTAAAATTTCCGAATGGTACGGAGCATTATCTAATACAATGAAAAATGCTTCATGTAAGGATGGTAATAGTTTGTCTCTTTTAACCATTTCACAAACATATCTGTATTCATATAGCCATGATAATCGGCCGAAATTGATTTTGACAAAAATAAAAGATCCGCCACATCAACAAAACCATGCTTTCCATCTGCATGCACAATAATATGTCTTTTATAGACTTTATGTTATCGTCCTGCTAAATTAGTTTTGTTCCAACTTTAGCAAAAATCCAAGTTTCGTCCAGAAAAACAAATGAAGAGCACTCTTGTTTACAGTGAGTATAATTTCTTAAAAATTTAATTCTTTTTTGCACGACCCTAGCTTTTTCAAACAAAGCCTTTCGGTTGTCCTCATTTTTAAACTTTAACCCTATTGACCCTTATTTCCAAAGAAGCAGTTCCTTATAAAAAAAAATTCGTTACCTACGAAATTTGTTTGAAAATATTAGAGAGATTTACTTTCGTACTTCTCAAATGTACAGTTGAATACTGATTATCAAGTATCTAACGATAATCCGAAACCACCGTATATTAGTGAAATATGCTATAGAGATTTTTCAGATAATGTTAAGAATGTTCGTAATTTTCTAATTATTTTAGTACAGGTGATTTCTTTACTAAAAATAAAAGTTTAAATTAACTACACTTACCAGCAAAATAATCGACTTAAAAAATTGATAAAGTTTGCTTATTAATAAATTTGTTATTTTAAATTCTATTTGATTTTTTTTTATATTTTAGGTAAATTTATATGAAATCTGGCACATATTTTGAATTTTAAGTAAATTGGGCGTACGTTATTTTACACAAGGTAACACAAAGTGTGTTTTTTGCTCTAGTTTTTAAACCACATGTAGAGTTTCATAGTTGTTTCACCTTCAGTTTCCAGCCCAGAACCCTTCTGTGGACTTTCCAAAGCCCACTTGAAAGAAGAGGTTCGACGCTGGGAAACAGATGAAATAAAATCTCACTGGCATAAAGTGCCAGGACAAAGACAAGCGAAAAGACTAGTTGGACAAGAAAGACTTGAAACTGGTGACGGGACTCCTCACTGGACACTGCCCTCTGAGGTATCACCTGAAAAATATGGGCAAAACAGAGAGTGATAGTTGCCGCTACTGCGAGAACTTCGCTGAAACTGCAGAACATTTGTTTTGCGAATGCCCCGCTCCTTTCTGCAAGACGCTCAAGTTACTGGAAGAGGCTTTCCTAAAGCCATCCGATGTTAAGAACTTAGCTTCCAGGAAACTGATAAACTTTGTACGAAGTCTCGGAATCCTGGGCCTCGAATAGATAAAGGGTTATGCACAAAAGATCTGATAGGTCGAAGTGCTTGAGAGGCAGCATAGCCTTCACCACCCCCCCTACAATTTACAATCTACTTTTTGTTTCAACTTCTTATTTTATTATTAAGACAGATCGTTTCTTTAAAATTTCTTTTTTTATTTATTACAATAGCTTACTTTTTGTAAAAGATACATTATGAAAACGAACTGAAAACAAAGTAAAAATACATAAAAGGCTTTATACGAAGTGTGTCACTTTTTTGAGTGGATCGAAAATTTTGCCGGTGCATTATTTAAATAAATACAAACATTTCGCGATAAAATCATAAATTTCTTTTTAACTGATTAAATATTGAAGAGACGTTCATCTCCATTCACAAATAAATTGATTATGTAAACTCAGTACAAATATAGAATCCTGTCTAATTCTGAAATGAAGCAAATATTCACTAAGCTGATTAATTATTCAAATTACTAACAAATTTACACTCCAGACAGTTAGTTATTTGCATTATAACCCACGGGGGTTGCGTTTAAGGGCAGTTGTTGTTAGTAGACAATTAGGCACACTTTAAATTTTTGGTAGATTAACAATTTGGGATTATTTACCAACACACGGTAATTCATCAATGCGGAAAATAAACAACCCTTTTTGGGCTATTTGATTTAGGATTTTTTTAAGAACATATTTTTATTAAATTTTACGACAGAGGTCTGAAAATATTCCGACCTTGACGTGAAGATGGCAGTACTCGTCAGTTAGAGCTAGTAAATGTGGTTGCGCATCTTTCGACCGACAATTTCAGCCATTTTGGACGCACAATTGTTGTTTGACAATCGTTTTTAACCATATTCTCACAATTTGCTTTTAAGTATATCCGTGTTTACAGAATAAAAATTCGTAATAAGTATTGAATTTCCGCCTTACATTTTGGTAAGTAATGTAACGCCTATGGTTCATGTTTATTTTATACCTTTCTTTTGACTGATTATCTCTCCTGTGTAATCAGATTTGATTTAATGTTTGGGACAAAGAGATAGAGAGAAAGACAGAGTATCCTTAACTATTTAAATTAATAAGTATTGATTATACTAACTCTCATGCGGTTCTATCAAACCGAAAAACTAAACTTTGTATGGAAGTAACGATGCAACTATAAACTTTATGAAAGTTCAGCAACGCACGTGCACCTCCATTCAATTAGAGTCGTAGATCAACCCCTTAAAGTTTCCTAACAGCTTCTAATTATGGTTAATTTTCACCCTTTGCATACGCGCGTCTGACATAGTTCGTGCTGACATATTATTAGTACATACGAATTATTGTGTAAATGTTTCAGTCTTAATGAAAACCCTATTGACAAATTTACGAGGTTCAACTAGGCTGGAGGTAATTAAAACAGAGGGTTGATTTATAATTACTACGATCCAGATTGGATACAACGTAAAGGTTAAAATATATGCTGCATTTGGACAACTAAGGAAATAATCCTTTGGGTAGAATTATGAAAACGACACATTTGTGCTTTATTTCATTATTTCCCTAAAACCCTTTACAAATAATGAATTTATATAATACTGCTTTCATTTTTTTTTAATTTGAAAATATAAACTATATAAATGTGACCTATCATATTTTTCTGCAGATTTACAGAACGGATCAATGCGAATTTTGTTTATGTCTCGATGGCGAAATGTTTTGCTGGTGGCAAGATTGCCCACCGACCATGGAAGGTCCGTGCAGAGACCGAGGTCCTTTCTCGCCGTGTCGTAAGTATCATAACAATATATATTTAATAAGCAATTGTTCTTTAATGCAAAGCAATACGCCATCTGACGTAATAATTTCGCATCAAGACCACTCGATGAGCAAGTGTGATTGCTTTGTATTTATAGGTATACCCCGAAGCTCGCATTTTTGCGTTGTTTAATAGTGACTAATCATTTGTTAATAGTGAAAATGGCCAGCATAGCAAATTGTTGTGTACCTGGATGTAACTCAGTGTGTAAAAAAAACCCCAATTTGATTTTTTATTATTTCCCAAATGAGGGTCAAAGAGTTGAGCATATTAGTGAATCGGGAATGGTGACTATGGTTGATAGAAAGAAACTGTGGGAGATCAAACTAAAAATAGAAAAGAGAGTTACAAAAAACATGAGAGATTGTTCTAAACATTTTTTTAAAAAATATTTCAAACATTTTGTTGGGAAAGATTTTGTTTTCTATATTTTATGTGGTTAATAAAATTACCTATCAATCTGTCAGAGAGCTATCAAAAACTTTATCTAAATAACACTGCTATACTAAGTAAAAACTTACATGCGTTCAGCATTATAACAAAGTCCAAAAGTCTGAAGATAAAAGAGGAAAAGAAAAGATATGAAAAACTCATTAAAAAAAGACTGGCAAGTTTATTGAAATCAAAAGTAAATAAATACTTATAATTATCATTGAAGTCATGTCATCCATTGATTTCATGAGGATCACTTTTAATAGCACTGATCTGCAAACAATAAGATCTGATTATCTACTTATCATCCTTTTTTTCTTTGACACTACAATAATAATGTGGTTTGCTGCAAGAACAGCTTCACCGTCCATGATGCATCGACTACTTGGAGTAGCAGCCAGATAAACAAAACATATCTGAATTCTTTCCAATATAAAATATTGAAAATAATCCTATTTTCATGCTTCTTCTGCCAAACCCAACATTCATTACCATACATAAGTGTAGGAACCAACACACCTCTGTGCACAGCCAGACGTGCCTTTTCTGACACTTTCTGGCTGTTCATAAAGCTATGCAGTGCCCCATTCATTTGCTTCACTGCCAACACCTTTAACTCAATGTCACTATCATACTTTCCAACTCTCGTAAACTTTGAACCCAAGTACACAAATTCATTTACTTGTTTCACTCTTTCTCCCTCAATCAAAACTTCGCAGTTTGTCATGTTTTCTTCTCTTTTAAAAACCATTACTTACATTTATTTTCATCCCTTCGATTTTCAGGGCATTATACATACATACATACATAAAATCACGCCTTTTTCCCATAGGGGTAGGCAGAGACCACTTCCTTGCACTTGCTACGGTTCTTACACACATCTTTTGCATAACATTAACCATCGCATGCAACTCCTCCTCAGATGACGCTAATATGACTTGATCATCGGCGTAAAGAAGGCATTTGACGATCAAATCATTTATTTTTAATCCATGCGCACTCTCTTTTAAATATTTTAAACAATCGTCTATGTAAAAGTTAAATAGCCATGGCGAAGCCACACATGCCTGTCTTACATCTTTTTTGATGTTAAACCAGTCCGTGCAAGCTCCGTTTATCCTGACACAAGCAGTGGAATCCTCGTAAAGTGATTTCAGTGCTCGTATTAAAGTACCGCTCACCCCATACATAGACAATGTCGACCACAATTTACTTCTCACTACTCTGTCATAGGCCTTTTTTAAATCTTTAAAAATGCAATAGACCTTCTGTTTTTTAGCCAAGAATTGTTCGACTATACCTTGTAACGAAAAGACCTAATCCATACATCTCCTTTCTCTTCTAAATCCTGCTTGCACATCCCATATCATCTTCATCAATATTTTACAGTATCATACAGTTTGCCGACTATGCTGAGTAAACTAATACCTTGGTAGTTCTTACAGTCCTGCTGCGAACCTTTTTCCTTGTAAATCGACACGATGACGGCCTTGCACCAGTCGTCTGGTACGGTACCACTCCTCCAACAAAGGTTACAAAGGCGGTACAGCAGACTAGTTACCATGCTTTGTCCAGCCTTCAGCATTTCAACTGTTATCCTGTCGTACCCAGTAGCTTTACCCAATTTCATACTGTTTAACTTTTCCACAATTTTTGTCGTACCAATTTTACTGCAACTTTTACTCATGTCTCCGAATGGGGCCTGTACTTATGTATCCTCTTTCTCAAATAAACTTTTGAAGTATTCCTTTCATCTCTTTAATACGCATTCTTTGTGTATTTACAATAATTATTGTGTATCACTTTAAATTTTATAATAACTTATTGTAAATACATTAACAATGTTGTTTATGTTAAAGTTTTTCTTCTTTAAGTGAGCGTTCCTGCTAACCCGCAAGTTTTCGGATCTTCGTCGTTATCGTCAGCATTGTCATCAACATCTGAAATAACTACCAAAGTAAGTAACGTTGTTGGATCGTCTAGTAAAACTACGTTGAAAGTATTGTCTTCCACTAAATTTCCAAATATTACGCCGGATAAAATATTGGAGACATCCACTACTGTTGATAAAACTTCAACCGATACTTCAAGTCGATCTCCAGAAAGCAGCACTTCTAGAGAAAACAGATATTGTATAGTCATGGGTGAGTACTCTTTTATGTAAATTAATAAAAACGCAAGGCAATTGTCATTATTTATTTATCAACTAGAAGAAATCATAGTTTAGGCATTTACTAATTTTTAAAAAAATCCGAAGAACCAAAAAGACTGTCAATTGAAATGAAATTTTCCAAACTCTTAAAAGACATGATGACAATATGAACAAAAAATGTCAACAGATGTACACTTTCAAATTTTGTTTTATTAAATAAGTATCCTTTAAATTTGCTTGCCTTTGCGCATAGGTGAACATCAAACAGGCTTTGTAACATAACGTTAAATCATCTACTAAATATACGCGAAATAATACAACCACGACCTATCCAATTATCGGGAAATGTAAAATCCAAAAAATTATGCAATATTAAACTATTGGGCGTCGGACATCCATCGCGTTAATATCAGATTTTATTCTGTAGATTATAATCTAACAAAACTGGTCCAATTTGTTCTCGAAGCAACTAAAGTTAACGCTCCCCAGTCAGCTTAATAAATTAAAAATCTTATAACTGTATAAAAAGAAGCTTTTTAATCTTGCAAAAATGTGTATTTAGTATTTTGCTGTAAAATAATTAGGGGAGCTAATATTTACAGAAGTTTATTTTCCTTGTTAAATCCCATTATCCAAATTCAAAGTTCCACCGAGAAAGTTCAAAATGCCATCCACCACAAGAAAAAATCCAGTGGCGTAAGATCTGGAGATCTTGAGGGCCACTCTATCGTTCCGCGTCCGGTCAGAGGAACTCAAAATAATGCTCGAACAACTTAATCACGCATCTGCCAAAGTAGGCCTGAAAATGAATTTGTCCAAAACAAAAATTTTAACCGAAAACGAAGAACTAGTTACTGTCAATTGACACAGAATCGAAAACGTCGAAGAGTATATATAGTATATATTTGGGTCATACCATAAGACTCGGTAAAGATAATCAAATAGCTGAAATCTCGAGAAGGATCAAACTCGGTTGGGCAGCTTTTGGTAGACTGAACTATATATTCAAAATTAAAATTACGAACTGCCTAAAAAGAGACGTCTTCGATAAATGCGTTTTGCCTGTCATGACATACGGCTTGGAGACGATGACTATGACGGTGCGAAGTGCAAACAGACTACGGGTGAGTCAAAGAGCTATGGAAAGAGCCATGATGGGAATCAGCCTTCAAGAATGCATTAGAAACGAGGTTATCCGACGACAAACGAAGGTAACTGACATTATCGAGAAAATATTTAGTTCTAAATAGTCTTGGGAGGGACACCTAGCTAGACAACCAGACGAGAGACGACTAAAAATACTATTATGCCTAGTAAAACGCTCAGTGGGACGACCTCCCAAGAGATAGACCGACGACATTAGAACCATAGCTGGTAAAAATGGATGGGAGAAGCACATGACAGAAAGAATGAAAAATGTAGAAAGAGGCCTACATCTTGCAGTGGATGGATAACGGCTGAAAAAAAAGAAACTTCCGTCGTGTGTCGGAGCTGACACACATACTGATTATATTATACACATGTTTGTATACATGTCGCAAGCGTTTAAATCCCTCCGTGTGTACTCTACACACTACAATGCGCATGATAGGTTGTGCATGAGATGGACATAACCTTTTTCGTGTAACGCTTAGTTTGATTTTACTCCCCATACATTTTCATATCCCAGGTTTAAATGAGCCAGACATTTTTGCCAATATCAGAAGTCACAGAATAAGATAAACTTGTAAAGAAAATAAATGAGCACAAGAAGATAGGTCGCCTCCAATTAAGATGGAAAGATCAGATTAGGAAAAGTATAAATCAAATCAACATAACTGAAGTAGAGGCAAAGGACATGACACTGTGGAAGAGAAAAATTGGCGAGACAAAAAGTCTACTAGGCTTTAAATGGCCCCGGGATTATAATTAGTAATAAGTAATTAAACATACATTTTGTATAAATTTTATTAAAATTGATCACCCCTTTACTAACTGTTCGGATTTTTTTAAAAGTCAGAATACGTGACAAATAATAACTAGGAAACTTTCCTCAATGAATTACCTAACTTGGTTCTCTTTTCCTTAATATTCTTGAATGTAATTGTCTCAAAATTTGGAAGTTTGATCATTTTAAAACAGTTACTTTCATTGAAACTTTTCGACGTGCATAAATGTCCTAAATTAAATAATCTCCTGGTATTAATATCTGTCTTTTCAGGAAGGGAATACCAAATCGGCGATAAATTACCACACGATACAGGCAACTGCTTGGAATGCATTTGCGGTCAAGGAGCTAAAGTAACTTGTTCTCCACACCAATGTGCTCCAGTCGAAGATGATATGAACGATTACCACATGTCCGGAGCTAGACAACCGGTTCCCGATATTTTTTAAACAGATGTTCGGCATTTAAACCATTTTGATAATTACCTTATTGTTTTAATCCAGTTACAGTTTTTTGCCTATCTAAGTTTTTAACCAGGAAAACGTTTGGTGCAGTTGTGGAAAAAGCTAATGGCTCTGTTAATTTTTTTTTTAATGATGTAGAAATCGGGGGTTTGTAAATCCCTTTTTCTGCACGGCAAAAATGTTTACTTAACTTCGATGTAATTAGTGGACTGAAATAATCACAGTTTGCTGGTTTTTTTAACGTTTTATTTAACACAAAATATAAAAACACTGTCTTTCTTTAAACAACACACAAGGCATTACGAGCACTACAAACATTGAATCTAACTTTAATGTCGTGAAAAAATAGGAACTAATAAAGTTTGGAACAAAGGAATGACTCGTCACTTTCGACGGTCGAAGGAATACTTTTCGACCTTATCGGTCTAATGCGGAATAAATACTATTGCAAGTGACAAGCGAGGTTTAATCGCCGCGGAAAAAGAGCTGTATAACACCCGCTCGCTGCGACTGTCGGAATCAATACTGTCATTGCGTTGAGAGAGAAAACTTGCTACTGCGCCGACTCGAGACTGCGCATTGCAAACAAGGGGAATAGAAGGCCAGAGATGTCGTGGGTAAAGTAAAGGGGAGCGAAATTTTCTCGGGGCAAAACGGTTTTAAGACAATGGCGTCGCAAAAGGATTACTATGAAAAAAAGTAAAATTTAAAAAGAAGTGTTGCGATCCGTGATCCCACCAATTAGTGAGTAGAATAGTTTTGGGAAGACTGATGTGGTTATTACATTTATAAGGCGACACCAACTAGATCAGAGTTTGGTACCCAACAAAGGAATTAAACGAATAAAACTTGCTAAAATTATATAGTAAAAAACAAAACTATAATAAAAATGATAGAAAGGTTGTGAAACTTCTTCACTTTAGCAGCTGAGTAGAAGCGGACAGGGGAACATTGGATTGAGCAGCGCTGACTGCGCCCCACTGCTTGTGTAGAAAGTTGAGGGGCTATTGTCACCAAACTACTGAAACGCGGCGAAAAGGCGGCAGGGTGGTAACATTTTCGCTTTTACCAAAAATATGTGTAACTGTGTCTGGTTATCGCAAAGAATTATATTTTGAATTCAATTTTACAATAAAATTATTTCCTAATTTGTCGCGCTGTGCTTTTTCCACGACTATACGTATTCGTTAGGTGAGAAAATGCTTTTAAAATTTTTGTGAGAGGTTTAGTAATATATGAAGGGTACAGGGGAAAAAAGGTGAATGTCTCAAAAAAAACGATTTTAAAAATTTGTAGACTTGTATATCTTTTTTTTTTTGTTTAATGACTATACCAGTTGAATTGCTACTGATTTAGGTAAAATAATTTATGAGTACTATGCATAAAATGTATGAATTCGGAAGAAGAAAAAACTAAAAATATAAAGCTGGTAAAAAAATATAATCTTTATTAATATGAGTATAAATCAAACATTAGATAAAACGAAACTTATGGTATCAACACCTAATAACAGAGCTAGAAACATGGGGCAAAATTTAGCGTTGGCAATTTTAACTTCAACAGTTTACACATTTGGGTTCGCTGGTTACTCATGACAATTCCACCTCAGAAGAAATTAATAGAAGGATCGTTCTAGCAAACAAATGCTACTTTGGCCTAAGTAAAGAGATGGAGAGTCAAAATCTAAACCGAAAAACCAAACTGACCATCTATAGGACCCTCATACTCTAAGGCAGACGAAAACCTCCTATTAACATTTGAGCGTAAAATCCCGAGAAGAATATTCTTCTTCTTTCATGTACCCTATCCGGTCTCCCGAACGTTGGCTATCACTCTGCATTTCTATCTTCTGCTAAGTGTATGAGTTCTCCTACTTAACGTATATTTGTCCATTCACGAATGTTCATTACTGTTGCCTTCTTCCAGGAGCCACGGCGCCCCTCTATTTTCTCCTTCATTATAATTTGGAGTAGTTGATATTTATCTCCTCTTATTATGTGACCAAGGTATGCAATTTTATGGTGGTCATTTATGGACTGTTTGTTTTAGCCCTTCTGAGGACTTCCTCATTTGTTACATGGACCGGCCAAGGTATGCGCAGCATCCTCTTGTGCAGCCACATCTCAAATGCCCCTAATTGGTTCATTGTACTGATCTTGAGTGTCCACGTCACCGTACCATACAACAATATTGACCATATATAACATACAGTCATCCGTTGTCTAAGCTTAAGGTTCAAATCATCATTGCAAAGAAGCGGTCTCATTTTATTGAACGCTGCGCGCGGCATCTCTATTCTGCTTTTTATTTCTGTATCAGGGTCCAGTGTTTCCGTTATGATGCTTCCGAGATATTTAAACTTTGTGACACGTTCTAATGGGATACCATCGTGGTTTAGATTGACGTTATTCTGTACCGTATGATTTTGTTTTATTAGCGTTGATATTCAAGCCATATCTTTTTCCAACTGTGTTAATTATGTCTAGCAATGTTCGCAGATTTTTGTTTGTGTCTGATAGTGTTACCGTGTCATCAGCATATCTAATTGTTGTTATGGGTAAGCCATTTATTTTAATTCCGCAGTGTCGCACTTCTTCAAGAGAAAGTATACATCCCTGCCTTACTCCTTTTTGTAATGCAATATCGTCTGTTGTTATATTACCTACTCTTGCACTTGCTCTTTGCCCCCAATACAGATTCTTTATCAACTGGATATCCTGTCTATCTAATCCCTTTTCTTTTAACATTACTAGAAGTTTATTATGGTGAATTCGGTCGAACGCTTTTGAATAGTCCACAAAGCATATGAACACATCCCTACGTTGGTCTCGGCATTTCTGTAGCATCACGTTAATTCCGAACAGTGTCTCATTTGTACCAAACGCATTTCTGAAGCCGAACTGTGATTGATCTGTAAAGGTTGACCCCTTCTTAAGTACAGTTTTCTCTTGTAGGTATCAGTTAGATGTGGGGTTGTTTTTGTGTAAGGGTTGTATTTTTATTATTAGCGGGCGTGTTTCAAGAGTTTGTTTTAGACTTTTACATTTGCAATACTATGTTTCTTTCTTCATTTCTTCGTTTTTGGATCATAATTAGCTCCTAATTCTGTCGGAACTATTTATTCAATGTTTTATTTTTTAAATGGTGAGACAGAGTAAACGTTGACTCACGCAACCACACCACCCCCCCTTTTTCCCCTGTACCCAACAATTTTAAATGATTTTTGTATTTAATTATTAATTTCAGAAATGGTACAAGCGATTTTTGTTAAACAATTAAAAATCCTTTGTTTATATTTTGGTACAATAATAAATCGCCTAGTTAAAACAAAAAACTGATGTCTTGAAATGTTAGCTCTAGTAGTTTTTGATGTTAAAATTATCATTTTTAAGGTTGCATGATAAAAACGTTCTTAAATTTTGTGAGAAAAATATACAATAAAATTAACACAACGCGTCTGAAATAGCACAAGTATCTTTCGCTTGATTGGTGCTGTGGCGGTGGGACGCAAATTCTGGAAAATCAAGTCGAATTGACAACGTACCATTTTTTTCCAATTTCGCATCCCCCTTCAACCAGATGCAGTGTTGTCAATATTGAGATAGAATGACATTTTACCAAATTTTTTACAAAATAAAAATATTCACGTGGAGTATACAGGGTGTGGCGCGAAAAGTTTTGGTTAAAAGTAATGGCGGATACAGTTATGTTAAAAATTTGAAATTACGAAGCTGTAGGAAAATGTAATAAAATATAGGGGGTGTTCTATTTAAAATAAGCAACTTATGAATGATTTAAATTGTGCATGTTGGCGACTAAGTTTAAAACACCCTGTAATAAATATCAATGGGTTGGACATGCGGAGTTAACGGGCAATCTCTTGTTGTTTATTGGTTACAATTTCACGTCACTTGCTTCGTTATTTATAGAGATATCGTTAATTAATGTGGACTAGGATTGTTTTCAAAATTTTGAAAAAAAATCGAAATATCTCGAAAATACTTCATTTTTGGTATAGGGGACATTGTGCACAAATTTTATCTAAAATGTCGTGTAGAATTCGAAAATAATATAAAAAATATTAGGTTCTATTTAAAATAACAAAGTTGACGTCTACTTCCGGTATAACCGGAAGTGCCACATTTAGGACGTCATTATATTTGAACTCGGAGTCATCCAAATTCTACAGCTTCGTAATTTCAGATTTTTAACATAACTGTATCCGCCATTACTTTTAATCAAAACTTTTCGCACTATACCCTGTATAAATGAATTGTTTCTTTTATGTTACCACCACGTAACATGTATTAAATGTTGTTAATAATGAGGGCATCACCTTGATTTCTCAATAATAATAATAAGTCATTATTTACAACAAAAAAATTGAATGTTATTTTATAGTTTGACTTAATTGAACAAAAAAAACAAGTAGTTATACAGGGTGTTACTAAATAAGTGCGACAAACTTCAGGGGGTGATTCTGCATGAAAAAATAATGACAGTTTTCTACGTAAACGGATGTCTGCAAATACTTTTCGTTTCAGAGATACGGGGTGTTAAAGTTTTTCTTAAAAACTGACGATTTATTTATTGCTCTGAAATCGGTCGAGATATGTAAATGAAATTTGATGGGAGTGCCGGCAGAAGTGAAAACTTAAGTATTAACGTTGTGCTCCCTGCGCCGCCTAAACGAGACAGCCGGCGCAGGCATACATTTTCGCCGCGCCGTAGAAAGAGAGGGGGATACTCCCTCTCCTACGCCACGCCAGCTGTCTACTCTCCATCCGTCTTACGAATTTTCGATCAGGTCACGTGTCCTGACGCGAGTTTAACATTTTTTACCCATTACAAAAATTGTGTACAACGCCGCTAAAGAAGTTTTCACTTCAAAAAATATTATTTTTAATCTGAAAAATATTGCCTCCAGATTTCCATAGTTTATTAATAATGCATTATTTTTATTAACGCTTTATTATAAATCATATATTAAACATCAGTACCGGATTTGAATGTTTTCGATTTCTTTCTTCCGCTTTTTGCTTGATCTTCTTTCAATATGGCGCTTTTCTTCCTACCTCGACTTTTTCGTTTTCGGCTACCTCGTTTTCGGTTTTGTCGCTTTTGGCTACGTCGTCTACGGCTTCTGCTTCTATTTTTTTCTTCGTCTTCGAGCCTCCGTTATCGGCAAACCAAAACCTAATTTAAACCTTCCCCCGTTCTCTTTGATCAAACCAGCTTTCAGTCCAGTTTTTAATGCTTTTTTAACACAAATTGATGCATTTTTTAACGGCTTCTTGCACTGATAAATTATTTGATCTAAAATTTTGTCGGGGGGAGAACCATTAGAGTCGTTAAGACACGCTATGGTGTCCATAACATCTGCTAAAAACGACACCTCTCCTTCTTTTTCTTCTTCTTTAGGTGCCCTGTCCTCCTCGGACGTTGGCAATCATCAGCGCTATATGAACCTTGTCTACAGCTCGGCGGAACAATGTGGTAGTGCTCACTCCATACCATTGTCTTAAGTTTTTTAGCCAGGATATCTTTCTTCTACCCGGGCCTCTTCGTCCTTCGATCTTCCCTTCTATAATAAGCTTTAAAAGTCGATACTTGTCATTTCTTAATATGTGACCAAAATACTCCAGTTTGCGCTTTTTTAGTGTAAACAGAACTTCCAGCTGCTTGTCGAGGCGTTGAAGTACCTCGGTGTTACGCACTCTTTCTACCCAGGAGATTCTTAATAGCCTTCTGTACGTCCACATTTCAAAGGCCTCCAATTTTTTGCACATCGCATCTGTCAAAGTTCAAGCTTCCATTCCATAAAACAGTATGCTAAACACGTAACAGCGAAGCACTCGGACGCGCAGAGGCAAGCTTAAATTTCTGCTGCAAAGTACTTTACGCATTTTCAGGAACGAAGCACGAACTTGTTCTATTCTGGCACGAATCTCCTGCATGCTGTCCCACCTCTCCTTGGACCATTTTAATGCAGCAAAAGCAGAACTTAATCAATAAACTAATGAAAAGCACTTAAATTTTGAATTTAGCTACTAAATTAATTTGTCAAAATGACATAAAAAATGTACTTGAATTTGTCAGTTTGTTGAATAAGGTTGCCAAGTTACCAGTCAAGAAAAGTCGCATTTTATATTGCTCCAGTGAAATACATCCGTCTTACGGATTTTCGATCAGGCCACGTGTCCTGACGCGAGTTTAACATTTTTTACCCATTACAAAAAAAGTTCACAGCGTGCCATAAGAAGTTATCACTTCAAAAATAACACATCTGAACACGTATTTTTATTTAATACATTATCAAGAACTATCTGATAGAATAACATTAAACCAGAACAATAACACTAATAAAATTTTAAATAGACGCAAAGCTACAACAATTGTTCAAAACGACCTCGCTCAGACGTGACACAAGATTCAACTCTTCGCCTCATTGATTGTTGTATTCGTGCAAATATTGCTGGTGTATTTCTTACTGTCTCACAGCCGGCCATAATTAGATTCATCAGGTCTTCAACATTTTCGACGGTAGTGGAATAAATTAATGACTTAAGAAAACTCCAAATTCAAAAATCTAGAGGATTTAAATCCGGCGATCGAGCAGGCCGATAGTCCGTACCTCCTCTACCTATCCAAAACCAAACACCCCGTATCTCTGAAAACGAAGCATTTGCGGCCATACGTTTACGTACCCATATAAACATGTCAGTAGCAGACATCTTAATAGAGAATGTGCAGTCATACAAATACCTGGGAGCCTGGATAGAACAATCGGGTGACCGAACAAGAGAAATAAGAACGAGAATAGAGATAGCCAGGTCAACATTTACGAAAATGAAAAAGTTGTTCACCAGTCGAGATATCAAGATTGGACTTAGGATGAGGATGCTGCGTTGTTACGTGTTTTCCGCGCTTTTGTATGGAGTAGAGGCATGGACTCTCAAGAAGAATCACACGGACAAACTACAAGCCTTCGAGATGTGGTGCTACCGTAAAATGTGGCGTATCCCCTGGACAGAAAAGATCTCTAATGTGGACGAATAAGGAATGTGAAGTCATTAACACCATAAAAAAGAGAAAGCTTCAATATCTAGGTCATATACTGAGGGGACCCAAATACGCACTTCTCCAGCTTATAGTTCAGGGAAAGATCGGTGGAAGGAGGAATATTGGAAGACGCCGTGTGTCTTGGCTTAAAAACCTAAGGGGCTGGTTTAATTGTAGCAATGTTAAACTCTTCCGAGCTGCAGTCAATAAGGTCCGGATAGCTGTGATGATAGCAAACCTCCGATAGGAGATGCACTATAAGAAGAAGTTTATACAGCAAACTGTCATTATTTTTTAATGAAGCCTCACCCCCTGAAGTTTGTCGCACTTATTTACTAACACCCTGTCATTGTTTTGATACCATTTTAAATGTGGCAGTGTAAATGTCAACAAAGTAATCTCTATCTCAGTATCTATAGTATCCATATCAAAAGATATATCAATGTGTGTCTTAATTCCAATATAAATTTTTCGGTTTTACATATTTGTACACTCGATTGATTAAAAAAAGGTAAAATGTAAAGGATAAAGTGATTTTATAAAATAGTCATTTTTATAATAGCTAATAATATTTGGAACCAAATTGTAGCGTAGGTTTATTAGAAAATGTATCATCGGTTTTTAGAACGTACCCATAATAGGGTTCGAAAATGAATTTTGTTGTTTGAATATTGTGTTAAAATGGAGATAATTAAAAAAGAGATGTAGAATATAATTGGGAATGAAAGGCACATTTTAAACATTCCTATTTCAACACGACAGCAGCGCCACTTCTAGTGACGATTGGAACCGAATTAGTGGAGCAACAATTCTCGAATGGGGATCCAATAACTTGGTAGAATTCAATGCAAACAAAACACAACCATGTCTTTTCTCTAGAAAAGCCGATCTCACTGTGCGTAACATAACTTTGTCAGGAGTAACCATACCACTGAAGTCATCCATATCGATGCTTGGTATTACTATCAGCAATAACCTTTCCTGAGAAAATCACGTGAGGTCCATTGCCAAAAGTGCATCCCAAAAACTTGGTTTTTTGTTTCGTGCCAAGAGCTATTTCACCTCCAGTCAGCTGCTTATGATCTATAAGGCACAGATCCGACCTGTACTGGAGTACTGTTCCCATATTTGGAGTGCAGCACCTAAACATATCCTGAAGTTACTGGATTCTGTCCAAAAAAGGGCAATTCGTCTCGTCGGTGATGCCTCGCTTACAAACTAGCTCACTTGTCTGGAACACCGTAGAAAAGTTGGCGATTTGTCTCTATTTTATAGATATTTTCATGGGCGATGCTCTTCTGAAATATCAACAATCGTTCCTCCTTTGGCAGTCTCTTCGAGATTAACCCGTCAAGTTCAGTCTTCACACCCCTTCGTGGTCACTTTGAAGACCTGCAGAACATCACTTTCCAAAGACTCATTCATCCAACGAATTGCGAGGCTTTGGAACTCATCGCCTAGGGAGGTGTTCCCCGAGGCATACAACCTCCAGAAATTTAAGAAGAACACCAACTCCTACCTTCTTTATCTTGGTTCCCACGATGTTCTCTGAACATTACAGGATATCCCTTTTCGTGGGAACCAGAACATAAAAAAAAAAAAAAAAAACCTAAATATTTTGTAACGGTTACCAAATATTTTTATATCGGAAAATGTATTGAAATTTAAAATAAAAAAAATTATTAATAAAAACTTTTAAAATTATTTAAAGTTGCTCTTTTCGCCAGTGACAAAATAAAAAAATATTGTTACCGAATATATTGTATAATAATTCCACATTTCAATTTTTTTTTAACACAAACGATCCGTTAATATTATAAGGATTTTGTGAAATTTAAGTAAAAGTTTATTTATTATCCAAAATAATAATTACTAAGTAATAAAAATTAAGCCGTCACGGCACGCCTGGCAGATGTAAAATATGAAAATTAAACGTTACTGAAAAATAATTAATGATGCAATGAATACACAAATATTGAACAAAGTTAAAATTAAAGAAAACATTTTTTTAGTTTTATGTTATCAAGACAATGCTATTTACATAAAAATATGTATACAAAAAAAAAATTATAATCAAAATTAAGTTTACAATTTCTTAACAGTTATTTCTGTAATATTAACACACGATGATATTTCTGATAGTATCAAAGTTATAATATAATATAATAATAAGCTCATAAAATTAAAAAATCTCACAAGAAGTTCAAAGATCAAAATATATAAATCCATCGTCAGACCTGTAATAACAAACGGATGCGAAACGTGGACCATGACCAAAGCAAACGAAGAAAAGCTCAGACGCTTTGAACGAAAAATACTTGGAAAAATTTTCGGACCTCACCATGACATCACCACAAACCAGTATAAGATCAGAACCAATATCGAATTAAAAGCACTCTACAACGACACCGAAGAAATTAAATCACAGCGACTAAGATGGGCAGGCCACGTGCACAGACTGCATAACGAAAGACTTGTAAAACTGGTATGGGAGGAGATTCCCACAGGCAAGAGACCGCTCGGACGTCCCAGAATGCGATGGAGAGATAACATTAAAGCAGATCTCCGGAAAATGAACATTCCATTTGACCCTAGGTTGATGGAAGACCGAACAAATTGGAAAAAAGTTGTACAGTCAGCCAAGACCAACCCAGGGTTGTAGCGCCACGTGATGATGATGATCAAAGTTATAATATGCCGATTATAACTAAAATAAGCAACGGAAGTGTTACTTGTAACGTAGGCGGAGCCCAAGTTACGGAGTGAGCCGATTAGTTACGGGGCTACCCGAAGCTTCCGCATCACGGCATCGCGGCACCAACAGTCGTTGTTACCCCCCAAGCGCGACATTAGATGTTTCACATCATAAAGGGGTGTGAAAGAATTTCAGAAAATGGTAGCAGTAGCATTTGTTGTACAATGAGAACTATACAAATATGTGTTATCGGTATAAATGATGTCTCCTCCTTCACCACGATACCGTTTTATTTTATTCAAAAATTCCATACGCTTAAATCTTTCATGTATTTACAAACATATCTTAATTTTTAGGTTTTTTGCCTCTGAAAACTTAACTCGGGGAGTACTTTTTTTAAAGTTACCACCTTCAAAATATACTTATGCATCGCGTACTTCTTGTAAAACGGCTCTAAAGTTGGCTGTGTGCTTTTGTATTACATAAAAATAATTCAGGATTCTTAATTATTTGTGTCATCTTTCTGTTGGTCTTTACATTTTTGCAGTAATACTGATAAACTAAAGAGCGCTTATCTGGTTCCAAACCCCTTCGTCTATATATGTTTATTTTAAAAACCTTCATTCTTTTTTCTGCTTGTGGGTCCATTGTCCAACTTTCACATCCATAGAGTAAGACAGCTAGATGTTTTGAAGATAAAATATAAGGTTGCTTACCTTTTTCTACTTTTTGAGCCTCCTCGTAAACAATGCGAATGCTGGATATGTTTTTCATACATTTAATTAAGTTAGCAAGTAGTTTTCTAAACTTGTATGGAATTGCATCGAATCCTTAGAGTACCTTGGTGCGAACAACAGGGTGACCCTACTGTGGGTACCTGGGCACCAGGGGGTGGAAGGAAACGAAAAAGCCGACACCCTTGCAAAACAGGGGGCCGAATCTGCGTTCACTGGACCAAAACCGGTTTTTGGAGTCACCACAAGTGCCGCCAAAACAATTATTTCGGACTGGGCGGAGAGGAAAATACTCACGTACTGGTCCGACTTACCAGGGCTAACCCACTCGAAGGCGTTTTTACCGTTACAACCCTCGAGAAACACAACTAAGCAGATCCTAGAATGGAGCAGAAATGACCTGCGTATTCTAACAGGACTGCTTACGGGACACTGTCGTCTGAGATACCACCTCAGAAAGATAGATCTGAACCAACAAACGGACTGTCGGTTCTGCTGCGTGGAAGACGAAACTGCTGAACATATACTATGTACATGCCCCGGCCTGGGAAGAATAAGGTTCAACATATTTGGTTACACTAACCTAGAACCTACCGATTTTAAAAAAATCTCACCCTATACAACCATGAACTTCGTAAGAAGGGCTGGATTGTACGGTGAACTGTAGCCTCTAGGGATGAGCCACAATAGACCTACTAAGGGTCGCGGTGGAGGGGCGACCACGCCCCACTCACATAATACCTAACCTTACCTAACCTAGCAAGTAGTTCTTTCGTTCTTCTTATTTTTAGACCCCATTTTAAATAAAAAAAATACCAATAGCAACAAAAAATACACTAACCCAACCACGACAAAACTAACCTAGGCATTATTATTACCCGCTATAAATTCCGCGTGTACCTACTTCATTGTATAAATCAAGCGTCAATTGTCGTGTGTTGTTTTAGTTGGTATCCTACCCCGAACAATTTTGCCTCTCATGTGCCTTTCAATAACAAATCTATTCTACCATTTATGTTTACCAAATTAAAACCTATTTTAAAAAAAATACTTTTTCGTCGACCTGTACAAAAAATGACATTTTACGTAGGTACTAATTTCCGAATGAAAAATCGACTATTTTTGAAGGCAAATATTTATCGTCCGCTGTGGTCACTATCATAGTACGGTGCGAGAGCGACGGTAATTTTCGTAAATCCACGATTTAATGGTGCCTGTGACAATAACTGTCATTTGCTGTTGTCAAATTAATTATTTACGAAATCCGCTAGATGTTACGCGTAAATAAGAACGTGGTGTGAATATTAGTGTTCATAATAATCAAAAATGGATAGTAACAGTAACCCTCCTCTGGAACTGCGGGAATTGGCGTTGGATTTACTCCCCCCGGAAATTACGAATTTTATACGAAAATCAATTCAACACATTTATTAATTTCATAAAGGTATGTAGAGATCGACGAAAAAATGTAATATGCACTTTGCCGAAAAACTGTCTTGTGTCTTGCCTGCTTGCTGGCCTCGGCTGTCAATTTGCAGACTCGACTATAATTTACAGTTTTTCGTCCTTGGTACATAAATAACTATTTTATTCTATTGTATGTTAATATTATCTAATAGGTTTTTCGGAAAAAAAAACCTGGTAATATCTCGGTGCAGAAAAAAATGTGAGACCTAGTTACTGCTACCGTTTAGTTGTTTATTCATACTAACATTTAATTTAATATTTTAGCAGATCCATATTTTTTGTTTAGCACTGTATTTTGTCGCGAATTTTTTAACTCGCTAAGAGATTATTTGATCTTGAAAACTGAACTTAATTATTTATTAAAAAAATCATGTAAACAAATTAGTAAAGTAAAAATATATATACATAGAGTATGACTCAAAATAAATAATTTTTCTTAAAAATGGGTTAATTGTTTTGCTCGTATTTTTATTTGTTTTAAATCAAATTTAAAAGATCAATTTTTAAGATCAATACCGTTCGTTAAAAAAATATTTGAGAAATATGTTTACCATATTTATTGAGTTTTAATGCTTAGCAATACGCTAAACTGGCATCATGATGATTAAAATATCACGTGACCAGCAAGTATGATTGCTTTGTGTTTATATACCCTGAAGCTCGCATTTGTGCAAAGATTATAGTTTTTTAATAGCGACTAATAATTTGTTAAATGTAAAAATGATCAGCAGAGCAAATTGTTGTGTACCTGGATGTAACTCAGTGTGTAAAAAAACCCAATTTGACTTTTCAATATTTCCCAAATGAGGGTCAAAGAGTTGAGCAAATTAGAAAATCGGGAATGGTGACTATGGTTGATAGAAAAAAACTGAGGAAGATCAAACTGAAAATAGGAAAGAGAGTTACCAAAAACATGAGAGTTTGTTCTAAAAATTTTTTTGGGAAAGATTTCATAACTCCTAGTGATTGTAAGTATTTTGTTTTTTATATTTTATGTGGTTAATAGAATTACCTATCAATCTGTCATGGTCATCCATTGATTTCATTAGGATCACTTTTAATAGCACTGATCTGCAAACAATAAGATCTGATTATCCACTTATCATCCCTTTTTTCTTTGACACCACAAACAATAATGTGGTTTGCTGCAAGAACAGCTTTACCCCCCACGATGCATCGACTACTTGGAGTAGCAGCCAGATAAACAAAAATTGAGAACAATGGTAGAAACATATCTGAATTCCTTAAAATATAAAATATTGAATTTAATAACGTTCAAATATCGAAATTTTCACTAAATTGTATACTTTCCTTAATAAACACATAGATTATAGCAAATGCAATCACACTTCGCGTCAGAATGACAGCGCGGGAAAATGAAGGTTAAAATGTCAATAGTTATTTAAAAAATATTATGTTCTTTTTTATTACGACTTTATTAAAAAATTTATTTAGTGGTGGCATCAATGCTTGTCAAATTGCTGACACAATAATCTTGACATATAAAACACCACAGTTTCTTTAAATACTAAATAAAACACCTACTTCACAGCAATTTGCGCGAAAGAGAATTAAACGAACGCTTAAAATAAGCCTCTTAAGTAATGGTTGCTAGGTGACTCAAAGTCAAAATCTGTGACAGCTGTCACTAAGACGTCGTTATCATATTTACTATTGACATTTTAACCTTCATATTCCCGCGATGTTATTCTGTCGAAAAACATACGTTTTTGACGCCAAGTTTGATTGCATTTGCTAATACCTATGTGTTTACTAAGGAAAGTATACAATTTAGTGAAAATTTCGATATTCCCTATTTTATATTGAAAGGAATTCAGATATGTTTCTATTATTGTTCTTAATTTTTGTTTATCTGGCTGCTACCCCAAGTAGTCGATGCATCGTGGAGGGTGAAGCTGTTCAAAGAAAAAAAGGATGATAAGTGTATAATCAGATCTTATTGTTTGCAGACCAGTGCTATTTAAAGTGATCCTTATGAAATCAATGGATGACATGACAGATTGATAGGTAATTCTACTAACCACATAAAATATAAAAACAAAATACTTACAATCACTAGGAGTTATGAAATCTTTCTCAAAAAAATATTTAGAACAAACTCTCATGTTTTTGGTAACTCTCTTTCCTATTTTCAGTTTGATCTCCCACAGTTTCTTTTTATTTCTTTTTAGTCACTATTCCCGATTTTCTAATATGCTTAACTTTTTTACCCTCATTTGGGAAATAATGAAAAGTCAAATTGGGTTTTTTTTACACACTGTCATTTTCACTATTAACAAATTATTAGTTACTATTAAACAACTATAATCTTCGCACAAATGCGAGCTTCAGGGTACATAAACACAAAGCAATCACACTTGTTTAACATGATGCCAATTTATTCCGTCAGATGGCGTATTGCTTATCATCAAAGGACAATTGATACAGTTCGTGCAAAAGAATATTTCTCAAATAGATTTGAATTACTTCATATCGACGTTATATCATTAAACGTATATCAAAGGTGTAGATTTATAAGTGATAATACGAATACACTAGCATATAGAAATGTATAAAATACGAGCCTAAAATTTAGCTATTGTTCAATAATTGTATGGTATCTTATCGATGTGATAGAAGTATATGGTTTACAAGAAAATTGTTCGGACTTATTTTCAGTATTATTGACAAAATAATTAATGTTAAGTTTTGGAAATTTTTATTGTTTTATCTTATAGCTAAATAAAATTTTCAGTATATTTGGATTTTTATATGATTGTACTTTCAGATTTGCCAGAAGTATCAACTACACTAGAGGCAAAAACTGACTACTGTTGATATTTTAATTTTATAACAATTGCATTTTATTTATTTTTGAATATATCCACAATTATATTTTGTTTACTAAAACCTTCGTGAAATATGCTATAGCACATTTCAAACCGCTTTTCGTTATGTAGGAACTAAAGATGTATCTGGAAGACACACAGAACGTATGAGATTCATTACCTATAATGAAGATAGTGCTTTTCCATTAACTGCAAAAAGGAACCCAATATTAGAATGTACAATATTTTATCCCTATTTTTAGTCAAATTATATCGTCAGTAACTTTTATACCACAAATTTGGTAACATCTTAAAAACGAAGCCGTAGAAAGGCAAAAATGTTGACATCTGTCAAAAAATAATTTCGTTAATACTAGTTCCAGAATATTAAATAAAAACACAAAATGGGATCGTTTTTAGCAAGGTTGACGGATTATCCGTTAAAAATAAGTCATCACTATGTTCACACACTGGATGATCCCCAACCAGGTAAGCGAGCACTATATTTTAAAAAATATATAAGTTTCACGTATTATAAATTTTTTATCAAATAAAACGAGATCTATTTTTTTTTTCACTTCACCTACACATGACAAATATCGACGAACTATACGAGTACACTGATACTCGAACAGTTAAGGTACTTCCAGCGTGAACCCACTTTTCGACAGATTTTAATCATTTTTTTTTACAGCTTATGTCTAATGTTTGCTATCTAATATTAAAACTTTTGACCGGTTAGAATGCGAGATCTTTTATGTCAAAGTTCACATTTTTTAGGGCCAAATCCCGTATAATGATGCATGTAAAATTTCGAGCCTACCAAACTATTTGCTGTTATTTCAAGACAGACAATTACTCGACATAATATAATAAAAAACTAAGATATATATATATATATATATATATATATATATATATATATATATATATATATATATTTATGAAAATAGTCGCAAAAAGGGTAGACCTATCGTGTGGGCCGCGGACGGCCCGCACTGCGACTATTAGAAGGGGAAGGGATTATAGAAAGGAAATGATAGTGGACACGCTTTTTAAAAAGTTGCAGGTCATAGTTCTCTGGAAAAACTGATTTTGGAAGCTTATTCCATTCCGTAGCAGCCCTGTAAAAAAAAGATTCTTGATGAAGATTGGTCCTTGTAGTGTCAAGCTTGAAAGTAAATGTGTGAGACTGATCAGCGTGCCGAATTCTTCGGCCGAATGTGGCCAATGGTGGTACAAGAGTTTTTATTTCTCTGGAGCATCTGCCATGGAAATATCTGTAGAGCAATGACTGGTCTGCAACTCTTCTTCTATGTTTTAGAGGGTGAAGGGTATTTGTGAGAGTTGAGCTGTTTATCAAGCGAATGGCTCTTTTCTGAATGGAATCTAGAAGACGAAGAGAATGCCTTGGTGCTGAACCCCAAATGTGCGAGCAATACTCAAGTAGAGGTCGGATTTGAGCCTTGTACGTCGTCAACAGTTGATCAGGAGTAAAAAACTTTCTAGGTTGGCCATGCCAAGACATATTATTGGACACCGTGACTCCCAAAATCGAGATGAAGGGACTTGGTTCAAGGGTATTTCCGGACATTGTGATGGGATGATTTGAGGAATTCACTTTCTTGGAAAACGTGGCACTTTGTGTTTTTTGGGCGTTGAACTGTACAAGATTGTTGGTTCCCCACTCGACGATTGCGTTAAGATCTCTATTGATGGAATCAACCTGTTCCTGCCTGAGTCTATTTGTATCATTCACCGAAAGTGATCGATAGGATGTGAAAGTTGAGACAAGTGTGCTATCGTCTGCGAAACTGTAAATGGGGTTCGTGGTGGTTTTCAAGAGGTCGTTGATGTGTAAAAGAAATAAGGTGGGGGACAGGATGGTACCCTGGGGCACCCCGGCATTAGTTTTAAACGCATCAGAAGAAATACCGTCAACGGCCACATGTAAGGAGCGATCTTGCATGAAGCTCAAGAGCCATTGGCGCAGTTTGGTTGGGAAACCGTAGGCAGATAATTTACTTAATATATATATATATATATATATATATATATATATATATATATACCAAACCGGTTCCAAATCCTGAAATGTTAGTCTGATTTTCATGAAAATAGTTTCATTTGATTTCTTGTTAAAAACTACATGAAAAATCCTTGCTGCGAGAATATTTCAGCCATAAATCGAAAGTCCCATGTAAATTTCTATGGTATAACCAGAAAGTAGAAACCGTATTTAGTTAGTACTGCTCTATACGATGAAAATAGCGTTCTTAGCTCTTTATCATAGTATTATTACTACTATTACGTCCAATCTAACAACATCTCATTTTTAAGGTCACACCGATGCAAACCAAGGAAAGGGTTTGAAATCATACTACGATAAAGTTGTAAACGATTTCAACAAGCAACTTTTGTACAGAAGAGCTCAGAATCGGACAAAAAGTGATGGAATAAGTTGGGAAAAAAAGAATCTCCTGATAAACTTTCCCGATTGGAACGAATCAACAATCTCCTATTTACATAGCCTTTATCTAACTTTCCTTAATGAAAATAACAAGATGATCGATTTCAAAGCATTGTAAGCTAAATTTTGATGACGGTGTTTTTTAAATTAATATTTTTTTGCCTGACATATTGGGGAAGAGTTGAAAATAGGTTTTTGAATAATTTCCTGATTTACTAATTTTTCATGCCGCCCCAACTTAAATCTACTTATTGTAATAATCGTTTTTTAGTTCTTGTATTCTAATATGCCTTTGGTCAGACGCAGATGCAGAGACGAAGAGAAAAAGATTTAATTTAATGGATACAAATCAGGACGGTTTTTTGGATTATTTGGAATACTTAGAGGTAATTATACTTCTTAATGTTGAGTACCTTTCCTGGGTAAAATTTAGAGTTGCAGACCAGACATTACTCTACATATATTTCCATGGCAGATGCTCCAGAGGAATAAAAACTCTTATACCACCACTGGCCACATTCGGCCGAAGAACTCGGCATGCTGATAAATCTCACCCATTTACTCTCAAGCTTGACACTACAAGGACCAATCTCCATCAAGAATCCTTCTTTTACAGGGCTGCTACGGAATGGAACAAGCTTCCAAAATCAGTTTTTTCAGAGAACTATGACTTGCAACTTTTCAAAAAGTGGATTCACAATCATCTCCTTTCTATAATCCCTCCTCCTTCTAATAGTCGTAGTGCGGGGCTGTCCTTGGCCCACACAATAGGTCTACCCTTTTTGCGAATATTTTTAGTAAAAAAAAAAGATATTATTATCAATTAAAGAAAACTTTACCCACTCAAAGATCTATTAGAAATTAGAGATTAATTAAAAAAATATACCCTGGCCAGATAACCAGCCGCTGAGAAGGCTCTTTCGGATTCAACGCTAGTTGGAACCACATATCTCAGGAAGTCATCCGCCTTTTGACCCCCGGACTCGTATAAATTCATTTCCTTTTTGATTGATGACTCCAGCGAATTCGTAATTTGTTTTTTGTCTCTAGGTTCTTTGAACGCAGCAGTCAATGTTTTCTGAAGTTCTTTTTGCGATGAAATGCATGTCTTAGAAAGAGATGAAAGCGCTTCATTATTGTTACAGTCATCATTAAATTTAGCAATATCATTAGCGGTGCAATCTCGTTGAACTCCCGAGATCTCGCTCATTTTTCGGCCGAGATCAATCTCGCTAACAAATGACGAGATCCCGCGAAAACGAGATTGCATTCCCTAATAGCTTTATTCGGGTTTTTAAAAATCATTCTGGGACAGTCCCAGAACTGTCCGAAACCAGTACTTGTCCTCGAGCAAGAACCGTTCTGGGATTATTTTTGACGCATGCTCATTTGGCAGCATTTACCGTAAGATGGAGAGGGATCATTTGTTAATAACCTTAAACTTGCTTTGGAGTACGATGCATTGATACCAGGCTAAGTGCGAGTCGAGGATCGGTGCGCCGCTATTGCAAAGCTCATTTACCTATATAATACAATTTGATTCGCACACGAATGCTATGGTACATTGCTTGGTGCGGTGAGTCGTTATGGCCACCGACTTGCTGTAAATATCCTTTTAAGGAGGTTCGGGGTCAAAGAAAAAATGCAGTCAAGTTTTTAAAAAACATATATGTCTTTAAACTTGGTTATTATAGCTCTTTATATTAAATTATAATTTTTCAGTGATAAAAGTTATTAGAAAAATTAATAAAAAAATTTTTGCTCCTTTAACATGGGTTCTTATGAAAAATCATGAGTTCTTGATATTAAAATAAACAAAAACGTTGTAAAAAATGCAAAATTCGATGAAAAAACATACGTGTGTGTAGGAAATTTAATAACGAAGAGTTTGAGTGCTTAAAAAGTATTATCGACGGTCTAGTTTTTGAAATATTTTATTTTTAACGATAAAAAAATTTGATTTACGGCGTAAGAACGTAAGCTTTAAAGAAGCGATGGCAACGGCGCATTTGTGCAGACGACTTAAGTCTCAAGTCACCTATCTAAATACACATAACCTGTGTATTATGCACTAACCAAGAAATAATGATAGTAAAAGTGAAAAGATAATAAATATAGTGTATTATAAGTAATAATAATATATATATAAAGTTAATATAAGTGTAAAGTTTTTTGTAGTTTAAATACATAAAATAAGCTATAATATTGTTGTTTCAATTTATAATTATAATTCTTTAACATTTTTGCAATCATACAAAGATGATAAATGTTGTAAAACTTTTTCTATAATAGTATTTTTCTTAATCAATGTTGCCTTACCATCTACATAATTTTTTAATAATAAAATAGTTTTTTCTTTTCCTTTATTGACTTACATATTTACAATTTGATTGTAACTGATGCCAGATTCGCATATTTTTTGCATACACAAGCTTAAAACATTTTTTATCGGTGAACACGAACTTAGTAAGTATTTCACATTCTTAATACTTTTGATTCTTAATAAAACATCCTGGATAGTTTTTTGTGGTTAATAATATCTTCTACTTTAAGATTAGTTAATGACAGATTTTGTAGCATTTCTACATCGTAATAGGCATCGTGTGCACTATCATTTGTCATTGATAATAAATCACTGGCTAAACTTGTTACTTAAGATTTTCTTTGCGATTTGGGTATTTCAATTTGACGTAGTTGTTTATCCATTTTAAACGTTTGGGGTTATGTTATCAGCTGTCAGCTGCTGCTAATCTCATGACTATTTGCGCTGTTGCCACGTTTTTTTTTTACAACTACACACATAAATTCGGGCTCAATTTTTATCATATTATTTGAATAAAAACCATATACTTTATTAAATCATAATTAAATAATGATTTGTCAATTGATTTTCTAATGATTTTTTTGTAAAAGTGTCTGTCAATTTCAATTAGAAAAATCAGTATATTTTTTATTTAAAGTTGGCAGCGCTGATTATTTAACATGTTCAGCATACCCCCCTTGCGTTCCGCTTTATCACCCCGGTCTGATCACCAAACCTCCTTAATAGATTTAAAAAAATTTGATACTTTTTTATTTCAGTTAATATACCATTTCGACAACTTGGCAATATCTACCAAAAAAATGACAGAGCAAATTCAGTATATAAGCACTTTGTCTATTGGAGAACAGCTGGAACACGGTTTATTTTAAAATAAAAACACTTGAGTGCCATAAAAGTAAACAGAAAGAAAAAAATCCAAAAATTTACATTTCGGATACTGTATTACATTAATGAGATGTAGAAATCCTCGTGACCATTGGATCGGGTACTTTTGTTGTTTAAAAATATATTTTTTTAAGTGTTAATTTTTAAAATATAATTTTGGTAAATAAATTGGTGCATTGTATTAATTTTCATTGTATTATTATATTCTTCATGTGGGGACAAACTACTCATACATTCTGTATTTATAGCTTTTAAGTGCAGTGGCTTGAAAATGGACTGTAGAAATAAATTAAGAGTAAAAAATAATTTTTAAAAACAAGCTTTTATTTTAATGCGCAAAAAAGAATAAAATAAACTTTTCTTTTAAAACTTTTACTATCAACTTAAAACGTCATTACACAATTTATTATGTAATAAAAGCTTGTCGCGAGATTTAAGTACTCATATTTACTTAATCTGAAAATTATAGTTATTTAATTTACTTGATTATCTACATAGGGTAAATCTTTTAATTTATTTTGTACTTTTTAGTAGTCGTCTGACAGGTTTTTCAGTCTGTTCATCTTATTCAACGAATCATTGTTGCAAGGTCGTTTGCCGGTTAATTTCGAACAGTCTAACTCTTCAATAAGGAGACCTTCTAATGTTTTTACCGTGCTTAGGGCCACGTAAGCTTGACCTTTGATTTTGAAGTTTTCCTTCTAGACAGATTGCAAACCAATGCTATTGACGCCTATCTGTTCAAATTATACAAATCAAAGTTAATCAACCGATGCTACAGACTTGAACAATTTGACTTTAATATCATAATCGAGGACTTCGAAAAGCCTGGTACACCAAAATTTGGAACAGATTGAAGCACTCGCTTTCGACTCTCAGCAAGTCTTTTCATTTGATATCCATATTGTAAGAAAGCATAAAAAACCTAATCCGCCATCTTTTAAGTCCGCCATATTGGATTTAAAGTGACGTCACTATTTTTCGAGTTATTTTCAGCAAGCCCTTTCATTTAATACCCATATTGTATTAGTGCATTAAAAATAACTAGAACGCCATGTTGGATTTAGAATGACGTCACACAGCTAACCATGCATTGTCATACAAACTAAACGTGTATACAAAATTTCAGCTTAATCGGTTGAAGATTTCTGCTTTAAAATTGAGTTTCAAGATTCCACCCGAATATACATAGTTACATTGCAAGTTAAAAATTAATCCGC
This sequence comes from Agelastica alni, assembly GCA_950111635.1. Taxonomy (NCBI): domain Eukaryota; kingdom Metazoa; phylum Arthropoda; class Insecta; order Coleoptera; family Chrysomelidae; genus Agelastica; species Agelastica alni. The sequence goes on from OX467714.1 coordinate 30,786,433, forward strand.
CATCTTTTAAGTCCGCCATATTGGATTCAGTGTGACGTCACTTTATTTTTTCGAGTTATTCTCAGCAAGCCCTTTTATATAATACCCATATTGTAGGAGTGCATTAAAAATAACTAGTCCGCCATCTTGAGTGTTCCGCCATGTTGAATTTAAAATTTCGTCACACAGCTAACCATGCATTGTCATCCAAACTTAACGTGTATACAAAATTTAAGCACAATCGGTTCAAGATATCTGCTTCAAAATTGAGTTGCAAGATTCCACCCTGACAAACATACATACATTGCAAGTTAAATGAAAGCTTTTAAAAACGTTTGGAGTTAGCGAATCGCCACAAGATTACAACATCTTTAATTTAAAAAACACTTACCTTCAAAATGATGTTCTTGGTGGATCCAAGCTGATGTTACTGTTTAACTGCAGTTACGAAAATTTAAAATAAATTAAAATAATGTGCATTTTAACACGTGGGTTTCTAACGTGGTGGTGGTCGGGAGCCAGAGGTGTTTATCGCTCGGGAGTCAAGACGCAAAAAGAGACTTTTTGAAACCGGTCAAAATTGGCTTCGTTTGTCTGGCGCTGAAGTTAGTGTTTTTCATTGGTCTACGCTTAACCGTCTTTTTATACCTGGTTTATAGCTGTTTGCTACTAGCACGTGCATAGCGGCTGACAGCTTATCGTCGTGTAGTAAATGGGTTTAAAATCAATGTATTTTGTGGAGAAATTCTATTGTTAAAATCGCTATTTTTCAACACAAGCGCAGAGTTAAAATTTACGGTTTGACTGTCGTTTACTAAGCGCTTTAAACGATTTTCGATTTGTAGAAGCATATGGAGGAGATCGACTTTGCTCGCGTCCATACGGATTTAAGTTATAGTATATTAAAATTCTGTTCATGGCTATAAAGGGCTTCGCCGTGACAGAAAGGAATTCCATAAATAAACCCTTAACTTCCAAGAGATCAGTTGATGAATTTGAAAAAAATATATACAGCTATTCAGAAAAGAAAGCCTACCATTAAAAGTATATTTGAAGCTGTTTAAAATGGAGAGAAAATTAATTTTACAGGCAAGATTGATTCTTCAAAAAAATTAGATAAAAAAATGGGATTTAGGTGGAGAAAAGCTGAAGACAATAGAAAAGTGTTGATTGGGAAATTAAACATTAAACCTACACATATTTAATATTTACAAATGTTTCTATAAATGGTATAATGTAAAAACTTGTTACATTTACAATTGTAGATTTAGCTAGTCACTAAACGAAGTATCCTTAATTTTCTGGCATCAACTATTATACAAGCTGCATCATTGTTTCTACCGCAGAATTTTGATGACGAAAACACTGTTAGCAATTTTCCATTTTGTTGAACCTAAAAAATTGCTTTTTTATACACTTTGTCCTGAAAAGACATTCACGTTTTACTTAAACTGCTTTTATTTTTTATTTATAAATAGCTTGCTGGGAAGTCAAACAAATCAAATTTTAAGTTTGTAAAATTTAACGATGACTTATTCCAGGGAATCGTTGACTGTATGTACAACAAATAAAACATGATTTAATTAATTTCTTCATTGAACACAAAAAATTAGTAGAGGAAATTACCCATATTTCAGACAGTGTCCTAATTTCGGATAGCGGGTTTGTTCGAAATAATTGACGCGTCGGTTGTACCTGATAGCTAGTGATACATGCAGTGCAAGTGGCTCTATTTCATCTACGAGACGGCCGCGTCCATAAAGCGAGTGGTAATGAAAAAAATAATATATTTACATCTGAATGCTCATTTAAACTTTTTAGCATGTCAAATCCGAAGAAGCAACAAAAGGAAAAAATGAGTAGTAACCATTTGTTATTTTGTTTGTAGAATGTGTATGTAACCTAATTTACAGTTTTTATTACCCCCAATATTAAATTTATTGTATGTTCGTTGTATCGCCACGAAAGTGAAACTCGAGCACCTTTCCTAATTTCAGATACCGATCATTGCCTAAGAAAACCAAATACAGGCAAAGTTAGACGGATTACTCACCAAACCAATACCATTTGATAGCGGTATTCTCTAACAGGATTTATTAAGCCCACTTCTCTTTAACATTATCATGAACGAGATTATACAGGTTCGCTTATTGAGAGGATATAAAATGGAAGATGAAGAGGTAAGAATTTTTCTCCCTACTGTGCTTTCGGCCCGCTACCCAAAACGAAGTTGCCGCTTTCCGCCTACAGTAGGGAAAAAATAGTATACACACCACGGGCATAAAAGTAAGAAATGTCCCAGAACACATGTGCTCTGAGACATTTCTTACTTTACAGCCATAGGTGTGCAATACACTATTGTGCTATGCCAACGACGCCGTGCTGATAGCAGAGAACAAAGAACTTGGGTTCAAAGTTGACGAGAGATGTAAAGTATGACAGTGACATTGAGCGAAGGGTGTTGGCAGAAAAAAAATGAATGGGGCACTGCATAGCTTTATGAGCAGCCAGAAAGTGTCAAAAAGTGGCACGTCTGGCTGTGCATAAGGGTGTGTTGGTTCCTACACTTAGGTATGGTAGTGAATGTTGGGTTTGGCAGGAGAAGCATGAAAATAGGATTAATGCTGTGGAGATAAGTAGTCTGAGAAGTATAGCCGGAGTGACTCGCTTGGATAAATTAAAAAAGTGAGATAAGAGAAAGCTGTGGTGTAAAAGAAGATGTGGTTACAAAGATAGATAAAGGAATGTTTAGATGGTTTGGACACGTAGAAAGGATGGATTGACAATACAAATTTATAAGGCGAGTGTGAATGGACACGTCGGTAGAGGTCGACCTCGGCGGACATATCGAGCATGTATGAGAGCACTGATGAAAATAGAGGAAGCAAAAGATGTGTGTAAGAACCGTAGCAAGTGGTCTCTACCTACCTCTACAGGAAGGAGGCGTGACTATATGTATGCATGTTTGCTACTTAGGACACTAGGTAATATAAATGAATGGAGTTGTCATAATTTTAACCTGCCAGAATTGATTATTTAACACAATGTATACTAGACTGTCTAAAAAAAATCGATACTTTTTTTTTCTTAATTATATTAAAATTATTGTTGGAAACGATGAAAAAATAATACTGTGAAAGTTAAAGCTTTTAATATTAATATAAAGAGGTGCCGCATCGTGAATTTCAATTTTCCATTTAAATAACATGGGAACAACGTTTTCTTGGATTTTGGAATTTTGTAACTAATGTTAGAGATAATATTTTAAAATGATCAAAACAGATTCCTATAAAGAATTTAACGTTCTACAAAAAAGGTTCCTTACAGATTTTTTATATATTTATTTTTTCAAAAGTTATTTAACGTAAAATTGGATTGATGTAAAATTTTTACATTTTTCCTATTTTCCAAAGCAACCATCAACTTTTTATAAAATTTTATAAAACAGTTTTTGTAGAGAATTCAATTTCCTATAACTTCTTTTTTTAAAAAAAGTTTTAATATTTTTTAAATACCGTAAGTAACCTGCAAAAAACTAATTTTTTTTTTAAGAAAGTGTCATTTTACTATCCAACTTAAACTTTTGAAAAAATATATATATTAAAAAACTGTAAGAAATCTATTTTGTAGAACGTTAAATTCTCTATAATAATATGTTTTGATTATTTTAAAATATTATCTCTAACGTGAGTTACAAAATTCCAAAATCCAAGAGAACGTGACATTCGTTTGGTGTAATTGTAATACAATGTAAAAACTTGTTACATTTATTATTATTGATTTAGGTGGTCTCCAATCGAAGTATCCTCAATTTTCCGGCATCAGCCATTATACAAGCTGCATCGTTTTTTCCGCCGCAATATTTCGATGACGAAAACACTGTTAGCAATTTTCCTTTTTGTAGAACCTAAAAAATTGCTTTTTTTATGCAGTGCGTCCAAGAATTTTTATTTTTATCTAAATATGTCATTTTTAATACAAAGTATTACTGGTTGTAAGATATTAGAAAATTAAAACAAATTTACGTTTTACTGTGCTTCATTTTATAGTTAGTTTGTTGGAAAATTACAAATAAATTTATTCAAGTAAAAAAATTTAACGACAACCTACTTCATAACGATCGTTGACTCACCCAGTATGGTATAACAAACAAAACATCATTTTATTCTGCTATTTATCATAATAAATTAATAATAATAATCAAGTAATTAACTACACCACAGTATATATGTCTGACTTATCAGGAAAAAGACTATGACGTATGCAAGAGATTAAATATCTCTCCTAAAAATGGGTGCATTTAAAAAACATAACAGTAACTTCTAAAAAAAAACTAAAAATTTGAACTCTAAAAAAGTTCATTACAAATCAAATAAACCACCTTGTTGTGCCAAACGATAGCCAAATCTGTAAAACAAGGAATTTTGTGAAACCATTGTTACGAAAAGTTATGTATATACAATTCAAAAACTAATAGTTTTTATTACTCAATCTAAAAAACTAACTAAATCGTTTCGTGACTTCTTGATATCTCGATTTAATTAATTTTAAGGGAATGGAGAGATCAGTTCACGGACCTATCCGCCCTTTTTTTATTTAACCAACCAACTGAAAATCGAAAAGCTAAACCACGTTAGGGCGCCAAGTGATTTTTCTAAAAAATCAGCAACGTATTTCGGCTTCAAGTGTTTTAGCAAGTGATCAAATGGTTTTTTGTAATCTATAAAACAGAACAACACGTCCTTTCTCAGGCCGTAGTAATTCTGGGAAAGCAATTGGATTGCGACCATTGCCTCTCTTGTAACGTGCTTTTTCTATATCATCTTTAGTGATTAATGGTGCAATTAAATTGTAATTATTACCAATTGGGGATCTGTCATCGTCAAAGAGTTCTTTCATATATTTTTTATTGCTATCAAGGACTATCTGGTTGTTCTTTTTGACTGTTACAGTTGGTCATTTTTTTTGTAACTGCCAGCAGGTGTTCTATTTCCATACTATGGCGAATAACGGAATAGCCGAATGTCCCGAAATGCAGAATTAGTTTTTTTTTTTTATGTTCTGGTTCCCACGAAAAGGGATATCCTGTAATGTTCAGAGAACATCGTGGGAACCAAGGGAAAGAAGGTAGGAGTTGGTGTTCTTCTTAAATTTCTGGAGGTTGTATGCCTCGGGGAACACCTCCCTAGGCAATGAGTTCCAAAGCCTCGCAATTCGTTGGATGAATGAGTCTTTGGAAAGTGATGTTCTGCAGGTCTCCAAAGTGACCACGAAGGGGTGTGAAGACTGAACTTGACGGGTTAAGTTACCCAGGAATAAAAACTATAAAGCTGTTGATACAAACTTGATTGATAAGCCCTGTTTCATATAACACTATTCCGAAGTTAATGTTATGTTAATTCGTAGAATCACTCTGGTTTTCCCTCAATGCGGATAAATCTTTCGTCTTTTACTAAAATAAAAAATTCGTAGAATATTTTTTTTATTTAAAAAGCCGTTATAGTAAAAATAAACACATTTTAGAAGAGAAATTATTTGATTTCTTACATACGTCGTAGTCTCTTTCCTGATAAGTCGGACGTGGTAACGGCGCAAACACATGTCGCCCAAGTGGGGATAATTCAAATTAGAGTGGTGTAATTAATTAATTAATACTTTATCGCGAATGTTTATTATATTTTGTGGTAGTCGACTAGCTACTGTCCAGTTATCTCTTTTATTATTTTTTTTATATTTTTAGAATGAATGCGCAGTCAATTAATGTTTTAAGCGTATTGTTATTTTTTAATTTGACACCTGGCAAATTAATATTAAAAAAATATACAGTAGACCAGGAGCCAGTGACCAATTTTCAGTTGTCATTTCAAAAGTCTTGAAAATTTACTGTCTCAATGTTTAATATCTGCTCGACACTCGACACTTCTGGCAGCCCCCAATGGCCGGGGTAAATTACCCTAAAATTTTAAAGATGGTAGGAAAAAAGAATTATTTTAGTTAAAGTATCAGTCATGAAATTTATGCAGATTATTTCTAAAAGTATACTGAATGTATAAAAAATTGGCCAGAACATTTTCGTCCCTCCTAATTTTTGACGAAACGCTGTAAATATTTATAGATGCATAGTTTTATTTTTGTTATTTTATTAGTCTTTCAATTTTAACATAATACAAAAAATATGTACAGAAAAACATATTGAATGCCAGAAATACATTTTTCATTATACCTACCTGAAAACACCTTATTTACATGCCTATTTAGCGCACCAAAAGTGGGCCCGCACGGAAAATTTTACGGTGCACTATTGTCATCAGCTGCCTACCTGCATGTCAAAATAAAATAATATGTTATCGACAGTTCTCTAGAATTCGCAAATTTTTCTGTTTATTTTCTTAGCAACGGGGTAAATCACGCTTGTTTTTTGACATTTTTAGCGATATCATCACAATTTGTGGTTTTCAGGTAGATTTAATATAAACGCCTAACTCCAAAACGCCTAACTCCAAAATTAGATTTTTACCAGCCGAAAGAACAGGCAGGATTTCGAGCAGGGTACGGTACAAATGACCATTTACATACAATCAAGACCCTTATAGAAAAATCAACAGAATATAATAAACCTCTCATCCTTGTTTTCGTAGACTATGAAAAAGCTTTTGACTCAATCAGCCAACAACATATGCTCAAATCATTAACAGAATGCAGAATTGATTACAGGTACATTGCACTGATTAAGGGTATATACGAGAAAGCAACGGCGTGTGTAAGATTACATAAAAACACAAGAACATTCCGAATAGAACAAGGTGTACGTCAAGGAGATACCCTCTCTCCAAAGCTGTTCACCACACTGCTCGAATATGTCTGTAAGAAAATCGACTGGGGGGAAATGGGCCTAAATATAGACGGTGAAAGATTAAATAACTTAAGATTTGCAGACGATATCGTCCTTATCACCGACCGTATAGATCAAGCGTCCATGATGTTGGAAAAATTATACAATGCTTCAAGGGAAGTTGGCCTAAGAATTAACTTTGCAAAGACGCAAGTCATGACAAACCTAGTCCCCAGTAAAAACATAACTATTGGAAGCAAATCTATTGAACAGGTCACCGCCTACAAATATTTGGGTCATGAGATCCGAATAGGACGGGACAACCAGACGTGCGAACTTCTCCGGAGAGTAGGCTTGGGGTGGGCATCCTTTGGAAGATTAAAGTATGTTTTCAAGTCGGATATTCCCATCAGTCTAAAACGAAAAGTATACAATCAGTGCATATTACCAGCGATGACATACGGAGCCGAAACATTGACGCTTACAAAAAAGTCAGCAAAGAAACTGCATGTCACCCAACGGGCGATGGAGAGGGCTATTCTGGGTATCTCCCTCAGAGACCGAATACCAAATGAGATTATTCGCCAAAGAACAGGTGTTATAGATGTAATCGAAAAAATAACAACTTTAAAGTGGAACTGGGCTGGCCACGTAGCTAGAAGAACTGACGGAAGATGGTCTAAAAAACTATTGGAGTGGCGTCCGAGGCACGAAGCTTATCGTAGTAGAGGGCGCCCCCCCACACGATGGACCGATGACATCAAAAGAATCTGTGGTAATTGGATACAAATGGCTCAAGATAGAGCAGAGTGGCAAAATAAACGAGAGGCTTATGTTCAGCAGTGGACTACTATAGCTGAGTGATGATGATGATGATGAGGTAGATATAATAAAAAGTATCGTTCATTACACGTCCATAAATGCTTTTTCCGTGCTTGCACGACTTGCCGCGCGCGCACGAAAAATGCCTATTTTCTCGACTCCTAATGAAATATACTATCACTTACTATCTGCCCGTGCGAGTGCGAGCGAGACCGTTAAATTCATATCTGTGAGTTGAAAAGAGAGCGCAAATGGTCAGTAAAATATATACAAGTGTAAAGGTAAAAAATTTGGGGGATAATTTATTTTTCACATCAGAAAAAGGTATTTATGTACAATATCAATAATTATCATTTTTCATTCATCTTTGTCGTTGTATTCCTCTTCTAGATCTATCATCATCATTGTTGATATTTCATAGTGACCTTCGGTAATTTTACCGCAATATACCCTTTTTCTATGCGTTTAACTGTTAAACTTTAACAAGGAACTGTTGCATTTCATATAATTTATAATCCATCTTCAATCAGGCACAATATGCGCTCTCTTTTCAACTCACAGATATGAATTTAACTGTCTCGCTCGCACTCGCACGGGAATCGTTTTCCCTCTGGCAGTTAGTAACTGATGAAATTTATTTCTGGCATTCAATAATATGTTTTCTGTACATATTTTCTGTATTCTGCATAAATTTCATGACTGATATTTCAACTAAAATAGTTCTTTGTTCCTACGTCCTTTAAAATTTTACGGTAATTTACCCCGGCCATTGTGGGCTGCAAGAAGTGGCTTCTATTGTCGAACATATATTAAACATTGAGTCAGTAAATGTTCAAGACTTTTGAAATGACAACTGATAATTGGTCACTGGCTCTTGGTCTACAGCGTGGAACAGCCAAACGAGATAAATTTATGATTTCAATTAATGTGCAAATTCCCCCACTTCCTATTTAATAATTTGGGGTTTATATCTGTCATTAGAAGAAAATTTATTGTAGGAATAACATTTTTTAGTTGCAGGATGTTAATTTCGAGATTTTTCATAAATATGCCTAATGATTGCGATAAAGAGCTCATTTCATTTGGCAGTTCCACTTTTTGTAATTGTTTTAAATTCTTACTTGAAATCCTGCTTGTGCAACCTCGTGAGCTCGTACAAAATGAGTTAGTTGATTAGCTTTAAGAAATCGTTCCAAAGCTTCCACGCTAAATACGTGCGCTGTACCTCGTCTTGTATTAACAGCGAATCCTTCGTTGGCCAGCAACTCCATCGCCAATTTGTCGTTGATGCTCTTGGGTCTAAGCAATCCAAAACGAAATACATTTTAAATGCGTCGCCTGTATACTACAAACGTTGTTTATTGTACGTACTTGACTGGATCGTTCCACATTAATTCCCAAGCGAGAGAACTTTGAGAGTCTGGTTGTTGGAGCGGTACTGGTATGTCGTTGATGGCAGATATTACTGGACACAACCAAGGTGGAGGCACACCTCCGTGGCAACAAAATATCTACAAAACGCAAGACAATACATTGTATTACCTATTAACTTTTTCAAACAACCTTTTTTGTTACATTAGGTTAGTTGCAAGGAGAGAAAGCAGTATTGCTCAAGAGTTTCTATTTCCGTTGCGGTGTAGTGTTATACCCGGAGCTAACAAAAGAATCTAACGCTTTTAAATATTCTCCTGTTTAGTCGTTACTAGCCCAGAAGTACCCCAGACTAACATATGTCTTTTGCCACCATTTTAAGTGTTCTGACTCTATCCAGAGGCTTTGCTGCCTTTCAGAAGACTATTTCGCGTAGGGAAAACTGCCCAAACCATTATCGCCTTAAATTGAACCAAGCTGGGTATTTCACAAGTAGTTAAACGAAGGTGGCTTATTCGCACCCTCGTCATTTTCCATCCAGCATTTAACAAATACGTAGTTCTGTGTACTGTTATAATTGGTAGCAGGAGCTGGAAAAAGGATCTGCCACTGATGTAGATTCTCCTCATTTAGTTTTTATTGGCCCAAAAGTGTCAAAAAAGGCACGTCTGGCTGTGCATAGAGGTGTGTTGGTTCCTACACTTATGTATGGTAGTGAATGCTTGGTTTGGCAGAAGAAGCATGAAAATAGGATTAATGCTGCGGAGATGAGTAGTCTGAGAAGCATAGCCGGAGTGACTCGGTTGGATAAGGTAAAGAATAGTGAGATAAGAGAACGCTGTGGTGTAAAAGTAGATGTGGTTACAAAGAAAGATAAAGGAATGCTTAGATGGTTTGGACACGTTGAAAGGATGGACGAAGGAAGATTGACGAAACAAATTTATAAAGCGAGTGTGAATGGATGGAAGCCGGTAGAGGTCGACATCGGCGAACATATCTTGATCAGATCAACATTGTTTTGAGGAAAGGCCAGGTCAAGAGTACCAACAACCGACGAGCATGTATGAGAGCACTGATGAAAGTAGAGGAAGCAAAAGATGTGTGTGAGAACCGTAGCAAGTAGAAGCAAGTGGTCTCTGCCTACCCCTATGGGAAAAAGGCGTGACTTTATGTATGTATGTATGGCCCGGGGGTATCTTAGACTGACGTGTAGCTTTAGGCATTTCACGCAAGATAACAAGTTTATTTTAGTAGTAATGGATTTGTTTACTATTAGTTTTCTTCGATATTTCCGTTACGTTCTTCGAAGGCGATTCATATTATAAATACAAATACAACAATGCACTACAAAATTTAAAAATTTAAAAAAATCATTGACATAGTTAAACCAGATTGTGTCAAAATTATTTACAAAATTAAAAACCACCAAATTGCAACAGAAGTCAACCTAACCCAAAACTGTGATATACATCACCACAACACGAAAACAAATCAACCCCCTTGATATTCTACCAAGTGCAACAAATGTTGGAAAAAAGGAACTACAGATCGAGCTCTACAATGGTTTAACCAAATTCCGTTTAGTTTAATAGAAAGTTAAACAACTTCTTTTAGAAGACTGATATACAAAAAGTGATCTATTCCTCTGTATTAAAATAGTAAGTTAGTTACTGCAGTAGATAGTTAGTAACACAAGTTAGATTTTTCTTCCCCCACAATACCTGAACGATCTGGTAAGCAAATGAGGCAGATTTACTTAATTATAGGAAAACTTATTTTTAATATTTATTTATAGTTATCTTACTTTTCCATCAATGACAGCAGCAATCGGCATTGTATCGAAGGCTCCATTAACTGCTGCCCAAACATCATTGCCTATTTTTTCTCCAAATTTTAAGCAGCATTCTCTAAAAACAATTTTTTGCTAAACTATCTGTCGAGTACAAAAATATAAATTAAATATCATTAGATGCATTTGCTTCACTGCTGAATGAAACAAAAATTGGTTTAAACGGAATGCAGAAGTGTATCAAGTCAAGAAATATTTCGAATAATGCACTTAATGTAAATTTATTGTTTACTTTCGCTGCTAGATGCTAAACTAAAATCCCAATCTTCGTAAATTAACAACAACAAAATCTTACTTGTAAAATGTAAACATCTTTTGCACTTCGCGAATTTCATGATTTCCCCTTAAGAGATTAACTTTATTCGGACTCTGCATTTTGTAGGAAAATAAATAAGAAATGACTTCGATGCTGTAAGCTCCTGAAACATTTACTTTGTTACACCATTAAAATTAATAAACCCAAAAATATAATTCATTTTCCCGGATTAAAATTAGGCAATTTTTTCATAAAAAAATAAGTAATGTCATTTGATGTACATGATTTTTTGTTAAAATATGTATTAATCGTAGATGTCGAATGGTTGAAGAATCGTTTACCTCGATCCACATAATCACCAAGGAATAACAAAGTACATGGAGTTAAACCAGGCCCAGTGTGCCACAAAACTTTCTCGAAGTGAAGCAAATCGTTAACGTTTCCATGCAAATCACCTAAAATATTTATTTTTTTAAAAATGTTTACGTAAAACATGATAAAATCAGCTTTTCCTAATACTACGTTTATGAACCTAAATCCAAAGTTGTATCTTGCAGTATAATATTATTATTTTTAATTTACCGCAACCTTTATTCTGTAATGATAAACGAGTACAAAAAAGTATCTATGATGTTGAATTCATTTTAATCTTTATAAACAATATTTCTACATACACAAGAAAAAGACAATGTTAAAATTAAATAATAACACGTAATAAACAATTATCTTCTTCTTCTTCTTATGTTAGGACTAAGTCCTGTGTTTGTATCAATGATTTACCAGGGGCAGTCGGGATGCTGAAGAACAGCTTTCGTCGTCCACTTGGTCGAGGTGTATTTGGTTTTTTCTCTTTGGCACTTTTTGCTTAGCGCTCATTTGGGATTCTGTCCACGTGGTCTCTCCATTCTCTTCTCCGGTTTTTGCCCATCTTACTACATCTTAAATCTCACTTATTTTCCTTATTTTTTCATTTCTCTTCCGGTCGAATAACGTATGTCCTGTTATTGATCTTAGTGTTCGCATTTCTGTTGTTCTAAAAAGTCGTTTGGTTGTTGTGTTCCTTGCTCTGGTTTCTATCGCGTATGTCATGAGAGATCTTACTCAAGTTTTATATATTCTGACCTTACTCCTAGAGCTCATGATGCTTTTGTTGTTTGGGCTTTTACTTCGTCCTTTAGGTTCCTATTACTTATTATGTTTGCCACTAGATATTTGAAGGACATCACTTGTTCTACACTCTGATCGTAAATCGCTAGTTTAGATCTTCTCGGTTCTCTAGATACTGCGTCGTCAGCATAGCATATTATTTTTATTTCTTTGTCTCCCATTCGGTATCCTCTCACAGCTTTGTTTACTTCGTTTATGATTCAGCAGCTGGTCATTTCCCCGCGTCCGTCATTAGCGAGAGTACGTCGAGATCCCCCAGAGCTACCCACACCTCACCGCCTCTCCTCGCATTCGCATGCCCCGGCATTTAATAGTAAGATTTAAAAAGGTTAATTGTTTCTCCTGAAAAGTTTAATTTTTTGCATGAAAAGGGGTTTATTTTAAGAACACATTATTTGCATATATTTTTAAAATATATTATTTGGTCTCTTATGCATTACATTACATTACATCTTTGCGGTTCGGCCATTGGTATAGGCACCAATGTCACCTAGATCTTTGATCCTCTGTGACTACCGCTGTGTCTTCAGGGCATCAGAATTCCAGTCCGCACGTTGGTTTCAGTCAAATCTTCGTCTTGCGATTCAAGCAACTCTTGAATGTCACTAGATTTTATTTGCTCAAAGCCCTCTTGTTCTATTCCATTGGCAACTTGAGCAATGTTTGCTGTTAAAGTTTGAATTTGCACAGAATTTTCATCATTTTCGACAGTCAGAGCAGACCATAGTTTTTTCCAACATGATTTCAATGTGTTCCTATGGTTTTAAAGTTCTTCTTCAGTGATTCATTTATGATAACAATGCATCTTGCAATGTTAAAATTTTTCCAGCACTGCATCACATTCATAACAGGATCACATTCCATGATGCCCAGTATGATTTTAAAGGTTCATCTGATGTGAACGCCTGGATTATTCCTTGGTCCAGGGGTTGGAGTAAACCAGTTGTGTTAGAAGGTAAAAATATCACCTTTATAATTGGATGCAAAGTTTTAAGCTGACGAGGATGACCTGAAGCGTTGTCCAAAACTAGAACGGCCTTAAAGTATAAATTATTTTTTTTCAAATAAGTCTCAACACCAGGAACAAAACAATTCAGGAACCATTCACAAAAAATAGCACTTGTAAGCTACGCTTTCTTATTTGCACGTCAAAACACTGGCAGGTTGTAATAAGAATCCTATCAAGATACCGACTGGATCCGCGAATAAAGAAATTGTTAGTAGCGGATACAGGAATTTTTTAACTCGCGAATAAGTGAACTGTAAATAAAGAGATTTACTGTACTTACTTTTAAATAAAAAAAATACGTCTTGGTTACGTAGACTATATCTCTTACTTACCCATTATATAAACTGGCGATCTCAAAATCAGCAGACGCGGTTCCAGACGAAAGATTTCTCTGACTTGGCCGCAAATGTTTATCAAATTTCTTGCTACCGTTCCTGCGTCTAACTGTCCCCAAGTGTAACTGGTCGTTGCTTCTTTAATTTTATTTATGCTCGTTACGTATCTGAGCGCCCTCAATAACTCGTTGGAAACAGAACGTTGACTAAAAACGTCCATCGATGTCCTTCTGGCCTGTTCGTTCAACGGCTGTTTTAAGGTATTCACCGAAACGGCATCTGTTAATCAATTAACATAATCATTTTTTTACGTTATTCTGTGCTTTGGTTACAGGATCGGTGGTCTGGTATCTCGAAGATACAAGACGACGGTTAATAAAAAAGAACACTTGAAAAAAGTACGAGGAATAGCCCGAGATGGAAAAATTGCCCAATTTAAAGAAGAAAAAGTGCAAGATGTCTGTGGAAGTAGAACAAGTAGCTGCTTATCCTCTAAACATTTAACACCATCGATTCCAATAAAAAAAAATGATCATCGCCATTTGCAATGCATTCTTTAATTCTTTAAATTTAGAAAAGGAAACATCAGAAAAAAATATTTAAATATTTGACAACTTCCTTTCACTTGTTCTTACACACATCTTTCGTTCCTTCTACTTTCATCAGTGCTCTCATACATGCTAGTCGGTTGTTGGTACTCTTGACTTGGTCTTTTTTCAAAACAATGTTGATCTGATCGAGATATGTTTGCCGAGGTCGACCTCTAACGACTTGCCCATTTACATACATACATATAGTCACGCCTTTTTCCTGTAGGGGTAGGCAGAGACCACTTCCTTCCACTTCCGCTACGGTTCTTACATACATCTTTTGCTTTCTCTACTTTCATCAGTGCTCTCATACATGCTCGTCGGTTGTTGGTACTCTTGACCTAGCCTTTTTCAAAACAATGTTGATCTGAGCATTAACCCTGTATTCGTGATGCTTCTGCCAAACCCGACATTTACTACAATACATAAGTGTATAAATCTGTTTCGTCAATCTTCCTTCATCCATCCTTTATACGTGCCAAACCATCTAAGCATTACTTTATCTATCTTTGTAACCACATTTTCTTTCACACCACCGCGTTTCCTTATCTCACTATTTTCACTTTATCTAACTGAGTCACTCGTGTTAAATAAGTAAATAATATTAATAAATAAATAATAATGTTGCATCCAAAAGATTTTTTTTTAATCAGTACTTATATGTATCTTCTAATATATAAAATTCTCGTGTCACAGGGTTCGTAATCGAACTCCTCCGAAACGGCTTGACCGATTTTGATGAAATTTTTTGTGCTTATCCGGTATCTATGAGAATCGGCCAACATCTATTTTTCATCCCCCTAAATGTTAGGGGTAGTCCACCCCTAAATTTTTTTTTTATTTTTTAGACAAAATTTTTAATTTCTATTTTTTTATGATACAACATACAAAAATACATACAATCCTCAATTTTCACCCTTCTACGATCAACCCTTATTTTTTAATAGCCATTTTAGTAATTTAATCATTTTTCCTCTCCGGTCGAAAACTGATCAATCGTCATTTAATTAGTTATCCCCGCCAGATGTCTACAGGTGTCACTTCTGACCCAGTAAACAGCACGGAGTAGGGATGAGAACGAAGCCGGTCTCCTTTCTTTCTCACTCCCTACACAGTTGTCGGCCATTATTATTGTTTATGCATCAAGTGTAGTAGTAACGTTGACAATTATTATTCTGCTATCTCAGTGTAACTCTCATATTAACTTTTAATCATTCCCATTTTATCAATAATAATTAAATTATCAATTTTGAGTGTATTTTGCACGATTAGTTAATCAAGTGATTTTATAACCTTAAAAGTACTCAACACGTGACACGAGCTTCCAATAACAACGGATTTTGTGTTGTAAGTATACTTTTTTTTATTTATATCGAAAATGTTGTTGATCTTATAAAAATGTAATTTTAATTTAATTTTATTAAAAAAATGTAATTGAACAATTAAGATTTTCATAGTTTCCAAAGAATCAATCATTATTAATCTTTATTTTGAAATGTCAATGGAAATATTGGTTGCATGAAAAAATTATAAGAGACAATGTTTTCATAAAATTTAATTTTTTACTTTTGTTTGAAAAATTTTTCCATAAAACTTATATTTTTGTTATAATTTCATAAATTAAAACTAATCATTTCAAAACTGCGGCAAAAATCCTGGCCCTAATTATACTTTTAACATTTTTCATCATTAAATAATTTCATTAATTCTATTTATGTATGTTTTGTACGGTGAGCAATGCCAAGAAAACGCAAAGGGGCTGATTTGAGTAAAGCTCGAAACTTGCGAAATAGCAGATCCGAAAGAACAGAAGAACAAATCCAGCAACAAAATACTGATGCACGTGTCAGAATGGCGCAATTGCATCAAGAAGAGCCAGAAGATACACGAGCTGAACGCAATGAAGTCAGTAGATTATAACAACGACAATCACATTCTTACATACATACAATATACACATTCTAACATACATACATACTTACAATAAGTAAGCTATTTTTTGTCTACACTAGAAATTACTAGGAAATTATTTATATGGCAAAATAACGTTTGCCGGGTCAGCTAGTAATATATATAATTCTTCTGTCCGTGTGTATGTTAGTGAACTCTTCCTAAACGGCTGGACTGATTTTGATGAAATTTTTTGTATGTATTCAAGAGGATTCTAGAATGGTTTAGATTTACTCTTAATTTTGTTAGCACCCCTACGAAATGGGTGGAAGCGAGACGGAATATAGAAACTATCAAAAACGGCTGATATTAGTGTCAAATTCATAGTCTTCAGGGACGATGAGTTTGATAGTGACATTTCCGATTAGGTTAGCACCCATATATATGGATATGACAGTTACCTTGAATTGTTCTCATTTCGTCTATGTTCAAGGCCTGTCCGCTTCTTTGGATTTTTACAGCGTGGACAGCTATCTCATAGTCGATGTTCGATTTCAAATTAGGCGATAATGCAGTCATTTTTCCTCGGACAGCAGCGGCTATATTTAGATACAAAATACTTAATTAGATATATAAAGAATATCAGTGGTCTGGGTGCGACCCGAGAGGTCCCAGTGGAAAGAATGAAAAAATACCATATGTTTTGTTATTATAACTATTATTATTATAAAAATTATTATAAAAAATGATTTTAAATTGTTTGTAACAAGTTATAATTGTCATTAACAATATTCTGTTTATGTCAACCGTATTCTTTCAAACTTTTTCTTATCATTTTATAAGCGGGAGCTATTTTCAATTGTTTATAATAATTAAAAAAATTTATTAAATATTATGATTAATAATCATTTGTTAGTAACAATATTCAATTGTTATAAACAATGCTTGAATATTACTAACAATAATTTTTTAAAGCTATAGCGTCTTCAATGCTATTCTCTCAATACTGACACAAGTTAAAAATTCTCCATTTCCTATATTTGTTTTCTAAAACATCTTTTTTTATGAAATATCATATTTTTCATACAAATATTCCTAACATGCAATAATCATATTATTCAAAAGATCTTAAAATTCTGTATTAAAAATAGTATAATTTATAAATTGCAAAATTCAGGTAATTTACCATTTTTTTCAGTTTTTTTATTCTTCATAAAAAACAGCTCGACCGATTTTACTGAAAATCTAATCAGTTCTAAATTCTGTAATTATGCGTCGAATGCAATTGGTCCCAAGATGATATATATCATTTTTTGTTCTCGATATAATCGAGACGAAAAATACTTCCGAACGCACATATGAACATACGTACATACGTACCGGGTGATTGTTTATATTTCACTCAATAGCTATCTCAGTTAATATTTGTCTTACAAAAACGTTTAAATGGGCAAATATAAAGTATTTTTTATGGGCATTCAGAACTCAGTCCTAAAAAATGCAAAAAAATTCCCCCAAGATTTAAACCCGAAATTTTTTTTATTATTATGCTTTTGTTGAGAGATTTTATTTTTTGCTTTATCGTAAACAGAAAACGTTGATGTACCTCTCGATGATTTTTTTGGTTAGAAATAGGCACATATTTAATTATGTTAAAGGGAAATGCAACAAAAATAAATTATCGGCACAAATTTAATAAATTAGTCTTAGCACACGATGTCCATAACTGAGTATAATTTGATCCGCTTTGTAAATTTTTTCTCTTTCGTGCCATTAGCTATCGATAATACGAGGGCGGTTTAATAAGTCAGTGCTTTTTTGAATAAAACAAATTTTTTTCCGCAAATAAACATTTTATTTTTCTACATAATCACCTTTTAGCTCGAAACATTTAGTCCAGCGTTTTTCTAATTTTTTTATTCCCTCCAAATAATGGGTATAATATAATAATTCTTTTGTGCACGACTGCATCATTTCGAGAAGTTTTATTTGTCGAATAAGACTGGTTTTATTTTAAATAACTAATAAAAACGTTCATTAACGTTTTCATTAAAAATATAATATGTGCGCCTCGGGACGCCCGACAGAAGTAATAACTTCAAATGATTTGCGTAGAAACTATTAAATATTGAACGTATTTAACGTAACAAATACTTTATTATTGGAATTAAAATGATCATTTAGGTGAGGATTATGAATAAATACAAAATTTATGGTAAATTAGTGTCAAAATCAAATTTTTTTAAGAAATTGAACAGCTTATTTATTTAATATAAAATATATCTTATGTATACCTAATAATCCTGTCTACGATACTTTTTAACATCTATACCGACGACCAACCACAACCGCAAATGGCAAGAAGCTTCCTATACGCTGATGATCTAGCACTGTAGTACAAGCGAAGTACTTTGGAACTATAGAACAACTCCTCACCGTCGGGCTTGGAAATTTTACTGAATATTATCAGAAAAACCACTTAAATCCTTCTTCTTCTTCTTTAGGTGCCCTGTCCTCCTCGGACGATGGCAATCATCAGCGCTATCTGAACCTTGTCTACAGCTCGGCGGAACAATGTGGTAGTGCTCACTCCATAACATTGTCTTAAGTTTTTTAGCCAGGATATCTTTCTTCTACCCGGGCCTCTTCGTCCTTCGATCTTCCCTTCTATAATAAGCTTTAAAAGTCGATACTTGTCATTTCTTAAGATGTGACCAAAATACTCCAGTTTGCGCTTTTTTAGTGTAAACAGAACTTCCAGCTGCTTGTCGAGGCGTTGAAGTACCTCGGTGTTACGCACTCTTTCTACCCAGGAGATTCTTAATAGCCTTCTGTACGTCCACATTTCAAAGGCCTCCAATTTTTTGCACATCGCATCTGTCAAAGTCCAAGCTTCCATTCCATAAAACAGTATGCTAAACACGTAACAGCGAAGCACTCGGACGCGCAGAGGCGAGCTTAAATTTCTGCTGCAAAGTACTTTACGCATTTTCAGGAACGAAGCACGATCTTGTTCTATTCTGGCACGAATCTCCTGCATGCTGTCCCACTTCTCATTTAGTTGACACCCAAGATATTTAAAAGTTTCTACTCGCTCAATTCGTTGACCGTTAATTGTCAGGTGTCCGTCCACGTTGTTTGATTTGCTAACTGCTAGCCACTTTGTCTTTCTCACGTTCAGGCTAAGTCCGGCCTCTGAGCTTGCAGCCGTCACGCGGCTTACCAGCTCCTGCAGTCCTTCCAGTGAGTCGGCAACAAGAACCGTGTCATCCGCATACCTCAGATTGTTGATATTAATCCCATTGACAGATATCCCCTCGTCACATTCATCCAACGCCTCTTGAAATATCCTGTCGGAATACAAATTAAATAACAGTGGTGATAAAATGCATCCTTGACGAACGCCTCTCAGGATTTTGATCTCGTCGGACGCGGTGTTATCGATTCTTATTTGAGCACTTTGGTTCCAGTAAATGTTGGCTATTATTCTAAGGTCTCGTTGTTCCAGTCCTATTTCTTTAAGAATGTTGATCAGTTTTTCGTGCTTTACTTTATCAAAGGCTTTTTCGTAATCGATGAAACATGCGTAAACGGTCACCGACATGTCCCGGCACCTTTGGATAAGAACCTGTATGCTAAATAGTGCCTCCCTTGTTCCAAAGCCATTGCGAAAACCAAAATGAGAGTCCCCCATCATTGTCTCGCACTTCGCATATATTCTTTTGTGTATTATTTTCAAGAAGAGTTTAAGCACATGGCTCATCAGGCTAATAAGACGATAATCACCGCAGTTCTTGGCCTTCGCGTTTTTGGGGAGCGGGACAAAAGTAGATTTTAACCAATCAGAAGGTATACTGCCGTTTCGGTAAATAAGATTGAATAGCTTTACCAGCGTGTTCAGTGATTCTTCGTTTTGCAGTATTTTTAGAACTTCTATATAGACGTCATCAGGACCACTAGCTTTCCCATTTTTTGAAATTGACAGCGCATACTGAACTTCTGCCTTCGTTATGTCCAAGCCTTGGCCTTGATTAAAGAATTCTTTCTGAAGTTCTGGCCGGGTATCGTGAAATAGGTGCTCGATGTAGTCGCACCATTCCGTCAGTTTTTCTGAAGTATCCAGTATCAGCCTGCCCTGTGCGTTCTGTAAAGTCGTCGCGTTTCTATTTCTGCAGATACCTGCTGCCTCTTTTATCTTCTTGTGCATGTTGAAGGTATCGTGTTTTGCTTCCATTGCTTCTATCTCTTGGCATTGCTCGTAAAACCATTTCTCTTTTGCTTCTCTTATCTTGTTTTTGATTATGCGGTTTTGCGCCCGGTATTCGTTGCTCTTGCCTTTGAGTGTCCGTTTTTTTTCCATAACATCAAGGATTTCCTCTGACATCCATGGTTTCTTCTTGTGGTTTTGTTGAGGTTTAAGTATTTTGGTGGTACTTTCTGTGATGGTATTTTTTATATTGGACCACAATTCATCAGTCTCGGCTGCCTCCGTTATGGGTATCGCATCAAGTCTGGAATTCAGTTCATGTTTCAGTTTACTCATTATATTTATGTCCTTTAGCCTTGAAACATCTGGCTTATTATGTCTGGGTCTTTGCAAACATCTTTTGAGTGTAAGTCTTGCTGCTGCAACAACTGGATTATGGTCTGAGTTTATGTCTGCACCTGGATATGTTTTTGCATACTTTATGCAGTTTCTGTATCGCTTTTTAATAAGCCTAACCCAACTAAAACCAGAGTGGCAGCATTCCATCTAAAAAATAGAGAGGCCCGAAGAAAACTGAAGGTCATGTGGGAGGGAGTAGAACTAGAACACACTTTATACCCCAAATATCTGGAAGTCACCCTAGACCGCACCCTTACATACAATGCGCACTGCACAAAAACTAAAAATAAAGTAGCTGCCCGTAACAATATCATACGGAAACTTACTGGAAGTAAATGGGGAGCCAATCCCACAGTCCCAAGAACCTTAGCTCTGACATTATGTTACTCCGTAGCAGAGTACGCGTGTCCTGTCTGGAAAAAATCTTCACATGCTAAACAGGTAGATACAGCGCTAAACATACATACATACATAAAGTCACGCCTTTTTCCCATAGGGGTAGGCAGGTTGTTGGTGCTCTTGACCTGGCCTTTCTTTAAATCAATGTTGATCTGATCGAATATGTTCGCCGACGTCGACCTCTACCGACGTCGACCTCTACCGACTTGTCCATTCACACTCGCCTTATAAATTTGTTTCGTCAATCTAAACGAGACCTGCAGAATTATTACGGGATGCCTAAGACCAACTCCAACAGACAAACTTAGCCGAAATAGTCCCTCCAAGCATAAGACGTACAGTTGCAGCCAATATCAAAAGAGGAAAAATGGAAACCTATGAGGAGCATCCGCTATATGGGCACCAGCCACCCGGAAGGCGACTGAAATCAAGAGTTTCTTACAGAGCGCAGTCCCACTAGACGTCCAGCTGAGAGCAGCAAGGACCGGTATGTAAAAGGATAAGCTGGACCACATGCCACAATGGAGCCACCCCACAGAGGCCTTACCACCTGGTGGAGACCTAGAGTAAATCGACTCAGAAGCGGAGTGGGCAATACTAAGGATAACCTGGCTAAATGGAATTACAGTGCAACAGAAGTAGCTTGGCGGGCGAAGAACACACAAACATTCGAATAACGTGCCACGTCTTTTTCGTTCTCTATAGAGTGCTCTGCCAGCGGTCTCTCTACTGGCAAATTATGCCCGAGCTCAGCCGTAGAGGGTAGAAAAAAAAAGTGAGCCGCGCCACCGACTTAGACGGTTCAAGCCGGAAACCCCTAGGTCTTATAGGCACTAGCAGAGCCACACGATAAACAACCAAGATTATGGTGAACCAAATAAATGAAATTATAGCAAAAATATATTGGATACTTTACTCCTACAATAAATCAAAATACACAGCTCAATAGCAAAATTATAACAAATATAGTCAAAATCAACAGCTAACAATAAATCGAAGTACTCAGTTCAATAATAACATTATAACAAATATAGTCAAAATCAACAGCCAACAATAAATCGAAGTACTCAGTTCAATAATAACATTATAACAAATTTAGTCAAAATTAACAGCTAACAATAAATCAAAAATCCAAAGTTAACGATTCCATAAAATAACCAAAACAAAAGTAAGAGTAACAGACCTTACCAAGTTACCAAAAAAAACGTATATAGGTCAACTTCTTAATAACACTAAATCAAACGTTCACACAAGGCTGCTAATTTACTCATGTTTTTACTATTTACATAAAGATTTACACTGTTAAAATAATCGAGCTTATTTAAAAATATTTCTTTTTGCAATGGCTGTCCTTCAAAATATCAATATTGTAGGATATTTACAAATAAGTATGAAGAAAACATTCTTACTTGGACACAAAGAACTATTGAGAAGATTACTTTAATCAAAGTTCAGCCTTGGCATATTATCGAATGCAATAAATAGTTTTCAACAATGTACCATATTAATAAATTAAAACAAAACTTAATCGTGGTGTCAAAAATAAGTCACGTCGTTAAATATTCTAAAATAAATCACTTGTAACCTTTGGGTATACGAATTCACTACTCCTGTGGCTGGTTTGATTATGGAACGGCACCTGCTAATTAACAATGGCTTCCCTCAAATAAATCCCGCATGCGGTTATTTTAACTCGACACCAAAATCCAAAATATCAACAACAAAGGTAAGATAGAATGGTCAAGTTAAAAATTAAATGGTTTTTCTTCAAAATCCAATTAAGATGGCCCAAATACAGCCAGATATGAAAGAAAATTGTAGAGGCTCCGCACACTTGTTAATATCAAATCGCCCCAAAAACTCTCACCACACCACTCCCAAGACTGTCACCAAATGACTACCACCAAACGACTGACTGCTTCCCAGGCCGGATATCAAGAAAAATGACACGGAACCGACGTCAACCAACAATATTCGCAAATCTATGTTCCACACTTAGAATCGCGCTCGTCCGTGTTGATAGCCAGCCCCATCCACACAGAAATGCAAACCAAACAATTATATAACCGACAACACACAACAATCGAGGCCAAAAACCAAAGCAAAATCTAATGACGAAAAACCCCCACTCAATCTCCATCGATTAACAAAAATGTCACAGCCATTAACAATCGAATCCTATCACTACAAGGTATGCAACACTATTTACAACGAATGATATATTTAAATTTCAACAAAATACGGTAAGCGAAACTATTTACCAGTACCTGAGGAATACAAAACTATCAGAGACCCAATTATAATGGAACTGTAGAAGGGAAAAAATAGGCACGAAATTTTCAGTAATCGTGAGTCTCGAGTACAATCGTAGGAAGAAGTTTACGAATGTGAAGTATATTCAGCCGAATATTTGTTATTTTAGAGGCTAGTTGCCCGCCAAGCTACTTCTGTTGCATTGTACCTCGTACTGTACCTATGCGAATGTGGATAACCAGAAACCATCGAACATCTTTATAGCTGCCCACACTGCCCTACGACCTGTACTCTGGACGACCTCCTATCGGCTGAAGAAAACGCCATTAAGGTTGCCCAATTTTGGTCCGATAAAGTGTAATCTGTATAATTTTCTTTTTTTTTTCTTCTCCTTTTACTTATTTTTTCCGCTTACTATTTGTGATAATTTAAAATGTCTCTTGGTTTATTTACATATTGTAGCATATGGTTTATAGTTAATTACGCTTTGTTATACGTTTAATGAAGTAAAGACGCTTTTGACACGAAATAATAATAATAATAATACCTAATATTTAACTTTCTGCAATAGATACAGTCTTTACAGGCTTTTATTTACATTATCATTATCTAAGCCTACAAAAGTAACAATGGGCAATGTCTGGAATATTAATCATCTTTAACTGTAATTAAGAATCGAGAAATTATACTAAATTTTGTGCTCGATCATTATCAAAATTAACATTGAAATCTTCGCTTAGATTGAAGCAAGAGAGTGAGAGTGGGGTGAGCATCGAGTCGGGATAGGAGAGAGGGAATGAATAGCTGGCGCGACAGCCTGGCGCCGTTACGCTTTTGGGAACGCGACCACATGCCCGAAGAGTTTACAGCTTCGCATAAGAAGTTATCACTTCAAAAATTGTTAATCAATTCAGACCCGCTGGCAAATAGAAAATAAAAAAATACATACTTTCTTGCATTTGGCCAACACTTACAGCAATCGAAGATGGCGTGGCACCCGCAGAAGTACGAGTAGCTTCAGTACTAAAATATAATAACGATTTAAACAAAACACAATTTATTTTAACGGTGTTTTAAAAACCTAAATGTAAAAGAGTTACGAATAAAAATCGTTGTACCCACCTAGTTTTTTGTAGCAATTTTAGTATTCCTACAGTAGATCTAAATACAGCTGACGTTCCTCGTATTTTTAAATCGCAAATTGCTTTTAAAAACTCGTTTTCGCTTATCGGATTACCTTCAGCCACTCCCATCGCCCTAAAAAAATCAAAAATTATCACTCATAATCTCCCTTGCAGCAGAATTATTACCGATAATTTTTTTCAAGGTCACGAATGTTTTTGTTGATAAAAAATTATCCCGAGTCGAAGACTGTTGGTCACTCTATTATCTGTCAGGTGCGTAGCGCACCTGAGTATGGCATAAACCTCGGCCTGGAAGACCGAGGCGTATTTCCCCAGGGGTATGCTTTCCCTGTGGTTGCAGGATGCTCCAAACACACCTGCCCCGTAGCGTCCCTGGTACCCTGATCCATCAGTGTACCATCGTTTCACTCCTGGGCTGGTCAATGGTGTTTTCTTTAACCAGTCTTCACTGGTTGGTATTTTTGTTTTATAGTTTTTCCCTATTAAGGTCTTTTTCGAAAATTTGTCCGATTTTATTGTGAAGGGGTGTTAGTGGAGGGCCTCGATCTTGGTATGGCCAATCCAGTTGCTCCTCCATCCCCCTTGGCACTTTAGTCTGTATGCAGTGTTCCTGGCCCGAACAAAAACATTAGTGAAACCGAGAAAAAAATGATCGAGAATTAATCCTGCTGCGTGGGAGATTCGGTAAGAAAATTTCAGAAATTGGAGTTGCTTTTAATATGATGAGAAGATGAACCCTACGACCTATTCTGCGTAGATGTCGAATTTTTTATGGGTAAAATTTGACACTTAGGTATACTACTACCACTTAATTTTAATATAAATGTCGAGTCATTTCGAAGTGACAGGTAAGACAAACCAGCAAGTAACACTCAGTTTTTTTAGTCGTACCCGTGATATTTATTGTGTAAACAATGATTCGTTTTGGTAATGAATCAGCAAGTTCGATTGCCAAAGAAATTGAGCAGTTAGTACCCAATAATACAAGAAAATTAAAAGTTAGTGTGTGGAAACAATTTAAGCAATTCTGTGGTGAAAAATCTTATAACATGGGCGATCCTTCAACATTCATAGCAAATTTAGCATCAATAATAAAAGATTGGGCTTTTAACACAAAAAAACAAAATTTTGAAGATTACAAAGAAAACTCTATTAAACTAATGTGGAATTCCATATCGCAACAGCTTCAAGAATATTATTTTACCACATATAAAATTAAGTTTGATCCATTTAAAGATATAGAGTTTTTGGAAGCTAGAGCGGCAAGAGATACAAAACGTCGTAAATTGCAGATGGATGTTTTCAAACGAGAGAAAAGTTTTTCAGCATTACAAAATATTACATATATTTGTTGAAACAGACAATTTTTGATGATAGAATTACCAAGTTTTTCGCCTACTTAAAAAGGTGCAGTGCAAGATTTTCAAAAAATTTTATGTGCCTCTTTTACCATCGGTTTTTTTTTTATGAAAATAGTCGCAAAAAGGAGCGGACGGCCCGCACTGCGACTATTAGAAGGGGAAGGGATTATAGAAAGGAAATGATTGTGGACACGCTTTTTAAAAAGTTGCAGGTCATAGTTCTCTGGAAAAACTGATTTTGGAAGCTTATTCCATTCCGTAGCAGCCCTGTAAAAGAAGGATTCTTGATGAAGATTGGTCCTTGTAGTGTCAATCTTGAGAGTAAATGGGTGAGACTGATCAGCGTGCCGAGTTCTTCGGCCGAATGTGGCCAATGGTGGTACAAGAGTTTTTATTTCTCTGGAGCATCTGCCATGGAAATATCTGTAGAGCAATGACTGGTCTGCAACTCTTCTGTTCTAGAGGGTGAAGGGTATCTGTGAGAGTTGAGCTGTTTATCAAACGAATGGTATCGATAAAAATTATAAGTTAGCAACAAAATGTATTTGGATTTTATTCTGTGTGACTTTCGCCAATAGATATAAGGCGCTTCATATTTGACAGAAAAATTATCACCTAATAATTCCATTATGTTAATAGAAACAAAATAATCGCGACTATTTCACGCACTTATGAAATAAACCAATCGGGAGCTCTCGTCAATTTCGGATTATCGATAATACCAAACTTGACTCTTGACTCTGATTGGCCTGTCAAGTTCGGCATTTTCAGATTTGTGTATGCGACAGTTAAAAGTCAAATATAAATAATCACGCTGTGCACGCATTTAAAAATAAGCAGATTTGTATGCCAATGTTTCCTGTTCATTAAACTGTATTAATTTCTCTGATCAACTTAACTTTTTTGATAAATTCCTTTAATTCTACCGAATTTCAAATTTTTTACCTTTAACTTTGTGAAAAAATCGTGATTAAATTTATCTCATAAGTCTGTCTTTTATTTCATAACTCAACTGAGTTGCTTGTATTCAAGCAACTTAGTTTCGTTATGAAATAAATTAACGGACTTATCGCAAAAATTCAATCGCTTGTGGTATTACTACTGATAATCTCCCGTTGCTATAAGCAACTTAAACAAAAAGGATCCTACTAAATGCTTGAAAATAAATTTATGAAATTTTCAGTTTAATCCACTCAAAACTGTCTCTTTTAATCTTTAAACTGAACCGATTTAGCGCGATATTACACTTAAGAACAATAGGGACATTACGAAACATCTGTAATCTTCGAAAACATTGGCAAATATTTTATGTAATAGCATACTTATATGTATCGGTTGCTTCCTTAGCAACGTTCACAGCATCAGTGGGATTTTTCTTAACTTTTCTCAAATCGAAAATAAGGCCTTTGAAGTCATCCGCTCTTAGCATTTTGTCGTTATCTTTATCGTAGTACCTGTAAATGATAAAAAAAAAACAATGAAATAAAGTAATGCATGATTACAACCACCTGTATAAAACGACCACCCTCTATAACCAGCTTGACCAGCTTGACATATTTAATTGTAATGTAATGCAAATTAAAAAAAAAATGTTATTATCAGCAGTAATATTGTTGTATTAGTCTTAAGTTTTTACTAATGTTAGTAGGGTTAGGTTAGGTTAGGTATCATGTGAGTGGGGCATGGTCGCCCCTCCACCACGACCCTTAGTAGGTCTATTGTAGCTCACCCCTAGAGGTTACAGTTCACCGCACAATCCAGCCCTTCTTACAAAGTTCATGGTTGTATAGGGTGAGATTTTTTTGAAATCGGTAGGTTCTAGGTTAGTGTAACAAAATATGTTGAACCTTATTCTTCCCAGATAAAAAAAATTTGTTTCGTCGTCTGTGCATAAATTGTCTGTATGACCGCTACACTGTCATTATTTTTTCACGCAGAATCACCACCTGAAGTTGGTCGCACTTACTTACTAACACCCTGTATAATATGTACGCAAAAGTAAATGTTTTAAACTACGAAATATAAATTTAGTGCATATAAGTCTTAAACAGAAAAACGCAAACGTCTTTATGTGGTTTGATTTTTCCAGTAGGGGTAGGCAGAGACCACTTTCGCTACAGTTCTTACACACATCTTTTGCTTCCTCTAATTTCATTAGTGCACTCATAAATGCTCGTCGGTTGTTGGTACTCTTGACCTGGCCTTTCTTTAAAACAATGTTGATCTGATCGAGATATGTTTGCCGAGGTCGACCTCTACCGACTTGTCCATTCCCACTCGCTTTATAAATTTGTTTCGTCAATATTCCTTCATCCATCCTTTCTACGTGTCCAAACCATCTAAGCATTCCTTTATCTATCTTGGTAACCACATCTTTTTTTACACCACATCGTTCTCTTATTTCACTATTCTTTACTTTATCCAACCAAATCACTCCGGCTATACTTCTCAAACTACTCATCTCCACAGCATAAATCCTATTTTCATGCTTCTTCTGCCAAACCCAACATTTACTACCATACATAAGTGTAGAAACTAACACTCCTCTATGCACAGCCAGACGTGCCTTTTTTGAAATTTTCTGGCTGTTAATAAAGATACGGTGCCCCATTCATTTGTTTTCCTGCCAACACCCTTCGCTCAATGTCATTGTTATACTTTTTATCTCTCGTAAACTTTGAACCCAGGTATACAAACTCATTTACTTGTTCCACTCTTTCTCCCTTAATCAGAACTTCAGAGTTTGTCCTGCTTTATTCTCTTTCAAAAACCATTACTTTTGTTTTGCTTACATTTATTTCCATTCCTTTGAATCGGCGTAAAGAAGGCATTTGACGATCAAATCATTCATTTTCAATCAATACGCACTCTCTTTCAAATCTTTTAAACAATTGTCTATGTATAAGATAAACAGCCATGGCGAAGCCACACATCCCTGTCTCACATTACATAATGTAAGTAATTTTAAAATCTTGTAGGTTCTTAAATTTTTATTGTATTTTTTAAAGAAATTAATTATTTAATTTTATGATTCCCTGAGAGCGGGGAATCATAAAAATTTAGATAGACTTATTTAAAAAAACAACAACTTCAAATAAACGATTCTTGGATGCAGGGATGTTGCACGATTCATAGGAATTTCTATTGCTTCTACTGCATACAAACTTTGAGTTTGAGAAGAAAACTTTCCCATCAATGGTATAGGTTTTACCAAAGTAGGCCCAATATAAGTAGTAAATTTAAATGAATTTAACAAGCGTTTTCTTTTGTGTTTACTTCCCAGTTTTTTCTTCTTAAAAATACTCATTATAAGTAAAAATGTATTCACCTAAACATATATCTGCTGCGCATTTCAGCTGCAGCACCTCCGTGTGAAGTGGCGGGATCCACACATGCCAAAAAATAAATGAACTCTCTGAAAGTTATTCCATAACGACAATTAAAATCAGCGGACCTACAATACAAGCATAGATTTTTTTAAAAAAGTTCACGTTTCAGTTATTTTATACCCACCGGAATAGACTGTTAGCGGTGCCCTTTTCCCATCCCAAATCGGTCACCACTTTGGTGAATGGTCTCAAATTCAAATAGGCTGCGGGATAGGTCATTATTATGAATTCTTTTAAAATTAGCTCCTGGCCTGTAACAGTGGTAAACATATCAAAATATTATGAATGAATAAATAGGAGTTGTGAAAGAGGTCTTATTTTTTCCCAGGCACTGCAGCATTGTCTGCTTTTTGCATCTTCCCAGCTCCTTAGTTAAGTCCCATTTCTTCAATTCTCCTGTTAAGGAGTAGAAGTTCATGTACTGCTATTGCCCCAGGTGGATTACTTCCTTGGTCTTGTATACACTTCAGGTAGTGCCTCCACTGGGCGGTGGCTTCACATTCGAAGATAATATGAGTTGCTGTTTCGTCCTCCTCATTACATAATCTGCTTATAGGTTCTTTGTCAGACACGCCTATATTGTGCAGATGTTTCCTCAAAAACCAGTGTCCGGTACAAAGCCCTACAACTGTTTTAAGTTTTTCCCTACTTAGCGAGAGCAGCTTTCCTGTCTGCTTAGGTGAGGGTTCTTTCAGCATTAACTTGCTGAGTCTAGCTGCCTCTGGTCATGCCTACTTCAGCTGATGCTGAGAGTGGACTCAGCCATTGAACGCTGATTTAACGCTGGCCTTGGGTATCCCTATTATTCTGGACCAATAAATGGTGTTCCAGAGCCCCGCCTAGCTAGTTTGTCCGCTTCTTGGTTACCAGAAATACCCTTATGCCCTGGCACCCATGACAAAATGACCTTGTTATGGTTAGCCAAGGTTTGTAGGTTACCGGCACATTCCCGGACAATTATTAATTCTATTCTCCGTGATGCCAAAGCTTTAGGTGCCGCTTGACTATCTGATCTAATAAGGGTTGTTTTCTTTTTGGATCCTCGTCTCAGATTTTTAACAGCACAAGCGTTTATGGCATGTACTTCAGCTTGGAAGACCGAGGCATGATCAAAATATTAAATAGTAACTAAACTACCACATTTTTTTTATGCCAAGTTTCCAAAGAAGCGTACGAAAAGAATTCAAACTAGGAGTAAATAAACGCCGGACAGGTAATGATTAAACACTTATAATATGACAATTTACCTAAACGATCAATTCCTGATGAATCGACTAACTGAGCCAGCGTGGTATTTTTCCCGCTTATAAACATTTCATCGCTAGTCTCAAAAAGATTGTCCATCATTATTACTTCTTCTGGCATGTTGTAGTTGTTAGGAAACGAATCTTTTTTTGTTAAACAAAACAGCTCCATTAGTTCGGGGCTTCGAAGATTGTGCGTTTGCATTAATTTGGATATATCCGCTTGAGTGACCCAACGACATTTTCCTCTATACTGAAAAAGTCACAAACATACACTCACGGACAAAAACATTACATATCTTATTTTTGGTCTCTATTCTTTTTGTATAAATTTTTTTGATTTGTATTACTAAATCTTGTTCGCTTAGGTATTATTAATTTTATTATTTAGTACACTTGGTTTTATTCGAGGTTTCAACTATTTTTTTTTTAATTATTTTTAGCAAAATCACTTGGCGCCCTCTAATGTGGTTAAGCTAAGTAGGTACATTTCAGTTTATTTGTTTAAAAAAAAAGAATAGATATATCCGCGAATTGACCTCGAATTTAATTCAATTGAGAAACCAAGAACGCACAACCGTAAGAAATAGTTATTAGTTTTTTTTTAACATTAATTTTTTTTTTAAAAATAAAATCTTCAAACGCTGAGTACACGACTTATCAATAAAATACTCACTGGCATAAAGTGCCAGGACAAAGACAAGCGAAAAGGCTTTCGTCAAGTAAAGCTAAACAGCTTCTTGAATTGGACAAGGAAGACTTGAAACTGGTGACGGGACTCCTCACTGAGTACTGCCCTCTGAGGTATCACCTGAAAAAGATGAACAAAACAGAGAGTGATAGTTGCCGCTACTGCGAGAACTTCGCTGAAACTGCAGAACATTTGCTTTGCGAATGCCCAGCGCTTTTCTGCAATAGACTTAAATTTAACTTAAATTTCTGGAATAGGTCTTCCTAAAACCCTCCGATGTCGGAAACTTAGCCCCCAGGAAACAGATAAACTGTTTACGAAGTCTGGGAATCCCGGGCCTCGAAGTGCTTGAGAGGCAGCATAGCCTTCACGACCTCTCCTACAATCTACAATCTATCAATGAAATAAGAAAATGTTTTTGTATATTACGTCTATATTTCTCTATTAAACAAAGCGCTTTTGGCTAGTTAGTCATCGTCAGTACTAATCTGTCAACTTTTCTTGAAAAGATTGGAATAATTATATATTTCATTTTTTTATTTCTATTTCTATTTCCTTAAGTAGTTCGTTACAAGAACTACTGAAGATGTGTAGTAATTATATAAGAATAATAACGGGTTTTCTTACTGGTCACACTCTAATGAGAGGACACCTACAAAAAATGGGGCTATACAACGGAGAACTTCACTGCAGACAATTTGTCAAGGGACAGAAACGACCAAACACATACTGTTATAATTCCAGGCATTAGACCGCAAAAGACAGACAATATTCGGGCAACCTAGGTTAACCCCCGAAGAATACAACAGCCAACCGGTGAAGAACCTGTATAGATTAGTACAGGGGACTAGAGTTACAAAAAAGGTGGTGTGACAAAAAAACCGCAAGAGGCTGAGGTGTAGCTGGAAATTATATATATTTATAAAGCGCCAATCGCTATAATAGCATTACAGTTTTCTATAATTATATATATATATATATATATGAATACTAGGTTTTCTGGATAAACCGCGTTCAGAAAATTTGTTTTCTTGACGTTTCGGCTCCCGCTTTGGAGCCATTATCAAGAGTTAGGTTAGGGTTATGAAGGGTAAGGTTCAGTACGTTTTCGTGGTCTCAATCTGCCTACTCCTCAGGGACAACTGGAGTAGGCAGATTGAGACCACGAAAACGTACTGAACCTTACCCTTCATAACCCTAACCTAACTCTTGATAATGGCTCCAAAGCGGGAGCCGAAACGTCGAGAAAACAAATTTTCTGAACGCGGTTTATCCAGAAAACCTAGTATTCATTTTTCTGAACGCGGAAGCATTTCTGAACATTTCATATATATATATATATATATATATATATATATATATATATATATATATATATATATATATATATATATATATATATATATATATATATATATATATATATAAAATTATAGAAAACTGTAATGCTATTACAGTAAACTTAAAAAGTACAGATGTCACGACTGGCGCTTTTTGCGTGGTTCTTCATGTGTACTTGATAGGAGCGGGAGCTGTGAATTTATTTAATCGCAGACTAAACCTGCCCTATGTTGACGAAGGACAACATCCCGAAACAGGTCCGTAGGGGGTAACTGTGATTAAATAAATTTAATAGCCCTTTCTCATACGTAACAAGCATCTGTATATCTTGCTTCCTGTGATGGGGTGATATACACGACTATCAATACCTGTCGCGA
Source organism: Agelastica alni (assembly GCA_950111635.1). Taxonomy (NCBI): domain Eukaryota; kingdom Metazoa; phylum Arthropoda; class Insecta; order Coleoptera; family Chrysomelidae; genus Agelastica; species Agelastica alni. The sequence continues at coordinate 30,819,339 of OX467714.1, forward strand.
CATATAGCCAAAGAAGTAGTTGTTTTTTTATCTATAATCGGCCCACATGTATACCTATATTAAAATAGGTATCATACAGCAAAAGTAAGCTGGTTTTTAAGAAATCAATTACACATTTTCACACATATATATATATATATATATATATATATATATATATATATATATATATATAAAACTAAGCTGAAAGTTAAACCGAAATCTATTCAGTATTAAAATAAGTGTTTTGACTGAAAAATTATGTGGAGACGACGATGCTAGTCCTGCTGCGACTACGTCATGCAATCACTGTAAAGCGGAGGACTAGAGATATGAGATGTGTTTACCAAATTCTTAAGGTCGATAAAATTCTGTCTTACTCTAATAAAAATATTTACTTACCTTTCCTATAGTATTTTTGGCCTTATTTTTCGTTGGAGTATCTACAAATAATTGAAAAACAATGTGAAGCAAATATGGTGAGGTGTGTCTGGATATTAACAACTTCGATATCCTTAAAATTTTAAGTTCTGCATTGGGTAGAGGCCCAAATATCTAAAACAAAACATTCTTATAATAATACAGTTTAACTGGCTTAATTCACAGGAGACCCTGTGTATGATTGGGACATTGCAACAATCAATTATTAATCGATGGTTTTTAAACTTCATAATGCAACTGTTGGCGATAATATTAGACAGTTATCAATAAAAACTTTTCAATTTTCATCAGTAAAGTTTGTCGTTGAGATATCTTGGTACCTACTTCTTGAATTTCTTTTCGTACTGTTTTTTCCCATACTTGTCCTTGGGGTACTCTAGCGCCTGGTATCCAATGTTCGACGTTCTCTACTATTAACAACATGGTGGAATCGAATGGACAAAATGCAGCTACCGAAACTACGTCACACAGCTCGTTTGCATTCTTAAACATCAGCGCCATTATTCACTTCTGCTAAAATTGTTTAAAAATATTTAAAAAAAACCGGTCAACATTGAATATAAAAGCAATTATATAAAAATAAAATTTGGCTTTTTGGCGCGTTTAAAAGGTTACCTTTTTTTGAAAATTTAAAGACGGATATTAGAAAGTTTTTTTTTACTTATCATGATTTTGCGAATTAACTAGATACTGAAGTTATTACAAATGACATCTGTCCTTTTGTTGGAAATAACAAAGTATTGTCACATGATTAAGTGCCAAATACACTACATACCTTGTTCATTACCATTATGGGCGAGAAAGAGACAGTAGACTAAAATTTTGAGTTTTAAATTAAACGCAAATGAAAAAAGGTGTAAAATGACACCTACTGTCTTTTGAAGGCTCTTCTGAAGTAACAGACTTTGGCCTATCTGAACGAGGAAGTTCCGCTACCGACTCAGTCTCTTCAAATCCTACATTTAATTTGAAAATACCTTGTCAAGATTGAAAAAGGTTTCGCAAACATATTATGGCAGACTACTGCTACCGTTTTGACAGAGACGTAGCGCTTTAAAGGTTTTTTTTTATTATTATTCAATTAACAATAAAATGAGTATTTTTTTTTAAGTTAATTACCCCAAAATTTTTAAATAGCAACTAAGCAAATAAGATGTCTTTCAAAAGCTCTTACAATTCCCTATACAATAGTTTTTAAGTTTTAAAAATCTGCCCATTACTTATTGAGAAACTAGATTTTAAATGTGAAACTTATCTTTGAAAATAATCCACAGTATGATCATTTGATTTTTAACAGAACGGTGCTCCCCCGCGTTATGCGGCGATTGTTCGTTAGTATTTAGACCAACGTTTTCCACGGCATTGGATTGGGAGAAGAGGCAGCATTGAATGGCCTCCACGATCGCCAGATTTATCGCACCTCGATTTTTTTTTGAGGGAACATCTGAAAAATAAAATCTATAAAACACAACCAGCGTCGTTGGAAGATTTGCGTCAAAGAATCGTTGACGAGTGCCTTCGTATTACTCCGGAAATTCTTCGGAATGTGCGTGAACGTTTTGAACAAAATCTTTATTATTGTATGGAAGCGGGCGGTCATCAGTTTAAATATTTAATTAATTAAGTAAGCAACTAAAATATTTCGAATTTTAACATGTAATTTTTTTCAAAGTATTGGGAGGAAATGTAAAATTTAAAGACTATTGTAAAGAGAATTGTCAGAGTTTGCAATTTACTATTGCTCTTATAATTTTTAATTGGTTTCTTTTTATTATTATGTTTCATTTATTGCTGCAGCCCCACAGCTCTATGCCGTATATCCATATTGGTTTGATAATTGTTTTATACATAAAAAGTTTTATTATTTAATGAGAGATAAGAATTTGTTCCAATTAACCAATTGATCTCTTTTTATCTTAGTTGTATTTGTTTCTTTTTTTTGTTGATGTGTTCCTTCCAACACAGGGTCTAATCTAGGTGTAATCCTTGGTATTTTGTGTAAGTCCTGGGTAATTTCCTATTGGTTATGTACCTATATGGATGATATCGATATGATAGTATTATTTACACGTGTTTTGTTGAACAATAGTTAATTTAGTTTCTGTTAGGTTTCTATTTATAATAATGCTGGGTATCCTTTCCAGAATAATAACAGTGTGATTTCTACTTCAATCTAAAATTCTAATATGTTTAAATCGTGTGTAAAAGAGTATTATACACACTTATCTGTAAAATGTTACACCAGCACTTTTATGTTCTGTTGTCAGGGAATATCCACGAGATAAACAACTTAACATATTTTTCGTTATTCTTTCAGTAATGTAACAATGTTGTACCAGCAATTTATTTAGAAATCAATAATGGTTCACTAATAAGTATTTACACTAAAGCAAACAACAAAGTCTTGTCACACTAATTTTAACCGGTATGTAATGTATTAGGATCGCCATGTATTGTTAGGTCTCTTGCTCGCAGGTTTGTTGAAGTTTCGGGAAAACTCTCGTTAATTAAAAAGAACGTTGAACTTAAAAATATGTTTAATCTAGTTTAGCAATTCTACATTTTAATGCGGTGATCTTGACCGTCACTGCAAAGTAGAGCAGCGTAACGACCGATCGAAGTAAAACAATAACACACTATTATTTCGAGACATCTTGGTTGCGAAATAAAAACGAGTGATTAATAAACACAAACATTATTACGTGCGTCTTACGACACGTTCTAAGTGAGTTCAAAGTTATTCCCGTGAACGGTCAACTGAGTTCATTTATTAAACCTTTTTGCATGTTTTCTTGGCTAAGGGCACTACAGGTATGAAGACTTGAAACTACTTAAATCAGAGTAGCAATGCTCGTTTCTGTTTGTTTTATATTTAAAGTACTACACACTAGTCAAGTTTACAACCACAATGCTATGCAATTGTGACTTATGGCCCACCCTGTATATTGTGATTGCCCTGTTTATATGTCGTTATAAATATTTTACACATGGAAATGTAATTTGGTCTTTTCTTTACGATTAAATCTAAGCTTATATGCCTATTATAAAAAGGAAACATCAAAACATTTTATTTACTTAATTATACGTCTTAACGCTACACGAACATAGTTGATAAATGGTGTTTATTTAAATCTTTTTGAGTCAACTGGTCATATTATTAATTTTATGTGTAACTGCAGCCTCTAGAGGTCTTCTTTTCGTATATTTTCGAGAATAAACAATCAAATGAAGTTGCTGGTCTGTCTTTTTTTGTTTCAAAGTTTAGCTTCGTCTCAAATTCAAAATGTTTCTTCTCCCAAGAACATACGCTTTTACGAAATTTTAGGGATAATAAAAAAGTTTTCTATGTCTGGAAGCATGTTACTAATGGATAACACAACGGTAAGCTTTATGGATCAACTTATGCCCTCGATGTCCAACTTACAAGGTAAGTAATGCCTATATATCGGTAAAGTTATGGATTTGCTTTATTATTGTCTTTAAACTGTCTCTTTTAACTTCCAAAAATGGCTATTCTCCTTCTTCTTCTCTCTAGTATATAGGCTGATAGAGCCTGTTTTTTCATCGTCCCCCTGCCTGTGCTCCAATTCCAGGAATATTATCACTCCAGCGTTTTTTGGGTCGTCCAATGCTTCGGCGACAGGGGCGGATTGGCCCACCCAAACGCCAGGACATTTCCCGGTGCATCGGGTTCAATCAGAGTTGCAAAAATAGTTGGTACCCACTATTTCTACCAATTTGGAAACTATAAATCATCTAAACAACACCAATTGAACCATGAAGGCTCGTTGGTTCCGATGCAAGTAATAGGAATTCGTACTGTGAGTTTCCACGATCGACCGTTTCTGTTCCAAGTATGAACTCCTGCCACTTTGTAACAAAACTTTCCCAAGCAGCTTTATCCTTCCTTTTCAGCTTTTTTGCGAATAAGCCGCACTATGATTTTTTTTATCTGTGGTCCAGCGAAGATACAAGGATAAACGGAGCTTGCACGGACTGGTTTAACATCGAAAAAGGTGTGAGACAGGGATGTGTGGCTTCGCCATGGCTGTTTAACTTATACATAGACAATTGTTTAAAAGATCTGAAAGAGAGTGAGTATGGATTAAAAATTAATGTTTTGATCGTCAAATGCCTTCTTTACGCCGATGATCAAGTTATATTAGCGTCATCTGAAGAGGAGTTGCAGGCGATGGTTAATGTTATGCATAATGCCCTGAAAATCAAAGGGATGAAAATAAATGTGAGCAAAACGAAAGTAATGGTTTTTGAAAGAGAAGAAAGCATAACAAACTGTGGAGTTTCGATTGAGGGAGAAAGAGTGAAACAAGTAAATGAATTTGTGTACTTGGGTTCAAAGTTTACTAGAGATGGAAAGTATGACAGTGGCATTGAGCGAAGGGTGTTGGCAGGAAAACAAATAAATGGGGCACTACATAGCTTTATGAATAGCCAGAAAGTGTCAAAAAAGGCACGTCTGGCGGTGCATAGAGGTGTGTTGGTTCCTACACTTAGGTATGGTATTAAATTTTGGGTTTGGCAGAAGAAGCATGAAAATAGGATTAATGCTGTGGAGATAAGTAGTCTGAGAAGTATAGCCGGAGTGACTCGGTTGCATAAAGTAAAGAATAGTGAGATAAGAGAACGCTGTGGTGTAAAAGAAGATGTGGTCACAAAGATAGATAAAGGAATGCTTAGGTGGTTTGGACACGTAGAAAGGATGGATGAAGGAAGATTGACGAAACAATTTTATATGGCGAGTTTGAATGGACAAGTCAGTAGAAGTAGACCTCGGAGAACATACTACTAAGATTTTTATAATTTAAAAGCATTTTATTATTTTCCAGGAGGTGTAATCATCATAAATTTGGATCAGAAAACATTTCCGTCTCGTCCGAATGATAGACGTTTCTTGCAAATTGTAATGTTAAAAAATCCTTACGACTACATAAATTTTTTGAGTATTCCAGGCAATCTTGTTAAATCAGATTCGGTGATCGTATTTACAAAAAGCTTAACCAAAAGTATGTGTAACGTAAAAGGACTGAAGATTTGTCCACACTTTGTATATTCAGTGGTTGACAAAAAATTGTGTATTTGCGGCCACCGCAATAATTTTACCACTAATTTGATATCATTTAAATCAAATAACGATACCGAAATTATATATCAACGTATAATGAAAGCGGTGTATCAATATTATGGTAATTTCGAAGGACGTACTCTACTTATTGGCTACTGCAATACGCCACCTTTTATTTCAGTAAGGTACGATAATGAAATTCCAAAACTCGTTGCCTAACAATTTAAATGCCATTTATGGAGCTGAAATTCGTTTATATTAGACCTAAGGGTGCAGTCTCGCACGTCATTATTGCCAGTTGGATCGCCAACCTCCGGAGACCTAAATGTACTTAAAAATGGTATGAACGTGAACACAATTTTTTTTTGTGTAAGGCTTAGTTGCCAAGTTAAGGGATTTTTAAAAATTGACGTTTTTAATGAAAAGATTTTTTGGAAGCTTCTTCTTCTTTAGGTGCCCTGTCCTCCTCGGACGTTGGCAATCATCAGCGCTATCTGAACCTTGTCTACAGCTCGGCGAAACAATGTGGTAGTGCTCACTCCATACCATTGTCTTAAGTTTTTTAGCCAGGATATCTTTCTTCTACCCGGGCCTCTTCGTCCTTCGATCTTCTTTTCTTTAATAAGCTTTAAAAGTCGATACTTGTCATTTCTTAAGATGTGACCAAAATACTCCAGTTTGCGCTTTTTTAGTGTAAACAGAACTTCCAGCTGCTTGTCGAGGCGTTGAAGTACCTCGGTGTTACGCACTCTTTCTGCCCAGGAGATTCTTAATAGCCTTCTGTACGTCCACATTTCAAAGGCTTTCAATTTTTTGCACATCACATCTGTCAAAGTCCAAGCTTCCATTCCATAAAACAGTATGCTGAACACGTAACAGCGAAGCACTCGGACGCGCAGAGACAAGCTTAAATTTCTGCTGCAAAGTACCTTACACATCTTCAGGAACGAAGCACGAGCTTGTTTTATTCTGGCACGAATCTCCTGCATGCCGTCCCACTTCCCATTTAGTTGACACCCAAGATATTTAAAATTTTCTACTCGCTCAATTCGTTGACCGTTAATTGCCAGGTGTCCGTCCAAGTTGTTTGATTTGCTAACTGCTAGCCACTTTGTCTTTTTCACGTTCAGGCTAAGTCCGGCCTCTGAGCTTGCAGCCGTCACGCGGCTTACCAGTTCCTGCAGTCCTTCCAGGGAGTCGGCAACAAGAACCGTGTCATCCGCATACCTCAGATTGTTGATATTTATCCCATTGACAGATATCCCCTCGTCACATTCATCCAACGCCTCTTGAAATATCCTGCTGCCTTTCGAATTCTTTTTAATTTTTATATCAGATTCAAAATTTATTTTTTTCCTGTGCAAAACCGGGAGTAAACATTTCAAATCAAAATTTCAATAACTTCAACCATTTTTTTTTAATATTTTAGTTACAAAATAAAGCTAAAAATATATTGATTTTACCCAAAAAGTTTTTAAATGGGATCTACATTAGTTTAGGAAATGCATGAATTAAAGTACATACTTTACTTTCTGTGTGCGGGTCATACGATATTTTTCCAAAAAATAGCCGCTGCGATAGCCTTGTCGTTACATAATATTAAGTATCTGTGAGTGCATCTTTCTTCTAATCGTGGGCAGGTCAGTAGGTGGTTCATATCTTGGATTTGGCCACACGAACACAGCACATCGTCGTTTTCTGGCAGCATTCTCCACTTCAGCAGATTGTCTTGCACCTTGCCACACCTATTCTTAGGCGATTCAGGAATTTCCATATTGCGGGAGGGAGGTGTTTGCCTAGAGCCATTTCTTCTCTTGGGGGTTCCTGGGCAGGGTCCACCTAGTTATGCAGTTATTTTCTTGGGACCCCTCGAGTATTTGTGATCTAGCCATGAAGCTCTTTCGCGATCTTAGGCATCGATTGGCTGGCTCGTGTTGATGCATAGGATGGAGTGCATCGGTTTCCTGTCTCGTCCTTTCGGCATCTGTGGCGACAGCTCTTCGCACTGATGGGGGCGCTACACCAATGAGGGGGTACAAACTCTGAACTGGAGTTGGCTTCAGACAGCCTGTCACGATTCTTGCTGTCTCGTTGATTGCGACGTCCACATGTTTTGCGTGAGTTGAAGCGAACCAAACCGGTGCGGCGTATTCCACGGTGGACACGCACAGTGCCAAGGCTGAACTTCCGAGCGTATCTAGTTGGGCTCCCCATGATTTGCTTGTGAGTTTACGCAAGATGTTATTTCGCGCACTCACTTTGCCTTTTGTATTGATGCAGTGTTGTCGAAAGGACAGAGTACGATCCAAAGTCACGCCCAGGTATCTCGGTGTCGGGCAGTATTCTGGTAGTAGTTTGCCAATTCTTCAAGGTACATACGTGTCGCACCGAGCGTGGTACCTGGCACTTGCTTAGGTGGGCGTGTTGGCGCAAAAATACATTAAAACGTTGATATGTACTAACCAATTTAAACTTATCTTCTTCTTCTTCTTTTTTTTATGTAAGCAATTTGCTTGTTTTTCTTCGTATCCTCTGCCGTTCAATTATTAGAAAGGTTGTCGCTCCATCTCTTGCGGGGTCGTCCAACGCTTCGGCGCCCTAAGGGCGACTTGTCTCTAGTTATTTTGACCATTCTGTCGTCATTCATCCGGTCTATGTGTTCGTTCCACTCTCTCTTTCTTCCTAGTATCCATTCATTTACATTGTCTATTTTACATGTTCTTCTAACGTCCTCGCTTCTCTCCCTGTCAAAAAGTGTTTTTCCAGCGATCCCGCGCACTATTTTCATTTCGGTGGTTTCTAATATTCTCTTTGTGTTCGATGTATCTGGTCTAGTTTCCGCTGTGTATGTTAATATAGGTGGTATGACCGCCTTGTAGATTCGGGATTAGGTCTCGATTGCGATATATTTGTTTCGGAGGATTGTATCGTTCAGGTAAGCTGAGGTTCGTGCTGCTTTTGCCGCTCGGTTTCTTACCTCCGCCTCGATGTCACCGTATCCTGATATTTCTATGCCTGGGTATTTAAATTTCATCTCCTGTTGTATAATTTTATCATCCACAACCAGTTTGCATCTGATAGGTGTTTTTGAAGTCGTCATGCATTTCGTCTTTGCTGCAGATATCTTCATTTTTAGACTTTTTGCCGTTGTGTTAAATTTGAATAGTAATCTCTGCACCGGGGATGTCTAGATACGCGTATACCTTTCGGCGGCACTGCATTCTCATTTCAGTAGGATGGGGTAGAGTCCGTTTTTATCCTTTTCAAACAGTAGATTGCATGCTCTTTCGTTCGCGCATCTCACCCGCCAACCTAGACTGGTTGTGTTATACATTTAGGTCTAAAATGAACGAATTTCAAGACCTCGCGTTTTTTGCGCTGTACGCCTCACGTGCAGCTAATCTTTATCAAACTCTTTAGCATTTTCTCAGCTTCATCATTGCCACCACAAATGTGTAATTTACACGCTTGACATAAAGTAAACTCGCAATAGTTTTTTAAAAAAGTATTTAACATTTTCTTGTAGGAATGTATCTGGTAAAGTGATAGTAAAAGGCATCGAACATGAGCTATTAAAAGTCCTGAGTAAAAAGTTGAATTTTAAATACGCTTTTAAAAAGATTCCCGGAAATAGCTCTTACAGTTCCAGGACTCTGAGTTTAAAAGAAGTAAGTAATAAATATGAATAAAAAACTGTTAGACGTTAAATCTTAATTTTAGCTTTCACGCGGTCGCGTAGACATGGTAATAGGCGGATTAACAATAACGGCAGACACATCATTAATATTCGACTTTATGTTTTCCTCTTACAAAGGCACCTACGTGGCTCTGTTTGCATCTGAAAACGATCATTTAGTCAATATTATCGATATGATCAGATATAATTTAAATAACTCGTTTTACTTTCCTCTGCTGGCACTAGGAGCACTTGTTTCGGGGTGTCTGTTAACAATTTCACACAAAATATTCCAAACTAAAACTGAAGGATTTATTGAAGATATACTGGTAAGTTAACAAGAAAATTACGTCCTGTTGCAATTTCTTTAATTTCTTTATCTTAAGATATGTAAATAAACTAACTTTACTAAATCTGAAATTCTATTGTGCACCAAGTAATTTTTTGATAATAAAAATTAGAGGAGTGCTGATCCCTACATTTATGTATGATAGCGAATGTTAAGTTTGGCAGAAGAAGCATGAAAATAGGATTAATGCTACGGAGATGAGTAGTCTGAGAAGTATAGCCGGAGTGACTCGGTTGGATAAAGTTATGAATAGTAAGATAAGAAAACGCTGTGGTGTAAAAGAAGATGTGGTCACAAAGATAGATAAAGGAATGCTTAGATGGTTTGGATACGTAGAGATGATGAATGAAGGAAGATTGACGAAACAGATTAATATGGCGAGTGTAAATGGAAAAGTGGGTAGAAGTCGATAACTGCGAACATATCTCGATCAAATCGAAATTTTTTTGAAAAAAGGCCGGGTCAAGAGTACCAGCAATCGGCGAGTATGTATGAGAGCACTGATAAAAAAATAGAAGAAGCAAAAGATGTGTGTAAGAACCGTAGCAAGTGGAAGGAAGTGGTCTCTGCCTACATCTACGGGATAAAGTCGTAACTATACAGTGTGGAACAGCCAAATGGAATAAATTCGATAACGAATAAATGAGAGCGTGTTGAAAAAAACGCTTGAACACGTCGATTTGTATTTTTAGATGCACATTTTTTTCAAAAAAAATAATTATATGGGTGTGTCATGTGACAGTGGACAACACCAACTTTCTTATTTTAAATACAATTTCCTGTATATTATTTATTTTTTGGATTCTTCAGAAAATTCTAGACATAATTCATGTACAATGTCCCATACCTATCTTCAACTGTTTCGGAAATATTAAGTGTTTTCAGATGTTTTCAGGAGCTCATGGAAGACGATTTCGACGTATTTTTGTGAACATATGATGGAAATGTTAGATAACGATGTGATCCAATCAGAAGATGTTTTGTTTTCTGATGAGAGCACATTTACACTTCACGGTCATGTTAATCGTCAAAATTGCCGCTATTGGTCTAATGAGAATCCTCACTGGATGAGAGAGGAACATACGCAATATCCTGAAAAAGTTAATGTTTGGGCAGGAATTGTTGGAAATTATATCGTAGGTCCCGTTTTCATTGATGGCAACTTGAATGGAGATAAATATTTAGAACTGCTCCAAAATAATGTCGTGCTAACTTTGACAAACTTATATCCTGATCCAGCAAACCCACAAGTTCCTGCCAATATACTATGGTTTGAGCAAGATGGAGCACCGCCCCATTACCAAATTAATGTCCGGCAGTACCTGAACCAAAATTTTCCATATCGGTGGATAGGGAGGCGCGGATCGATAGAATGGCACGATCTCCTGATATGACGTCATTAGACTTCTTTTTGTGGGGATATGTCAAAAGTATTGTATACAAAACTAAACCACTAAACTTACATGACTTAAAAAGACGAATCACGCTTGCGATTAGATCAGTCACGCCTAAGATGTTGAGTAACGTTAGAAGACATTTCTATACCAGATTAGCATGTTGCCAAGACGTTCGCGGCGGACATTTTGAACATCTCTTGCATTGAAATTAATGTTTTTTTGTTTTTTTACATTACTTGTGAAATAAAATAATTTTCTTTTTTTAATGTTAATTTTTGTAATACATCTGAAAATATTTATTATTTCCGAAACAGTTGAAGATAGGTATGGGACAATGTATATGAATTATGTCTAGAATTTTTTGAAGAATCCAAAAAATAAATAATATACAGGAAATTGTATTTAAAATAAGAAAGTTGATGTTGGCCACTGTCACATGACACACCCTATATAATTATTTTTTTTTGAAAAAAATGCGCATCTAAAAATACAAATCGACGTGTCCAAGCGTTTTTCCCAACACGCTCTCATTTATTCGTTATCGAATTTATTCCATTTGGCTGTTCCACACTGTATGTATGAATTTATGTTATAGTCATAAGTCAAGATGTAACTGGCTTCTTTTTCTAAAGTTAACAACATAAATATTGTACAACAAAATTAAATGTAAATTTTTTTCATTGATTTTCTCTTAAACACAGAGAAGATTTTGTATACCACTGCCTTTCCTATTTTTGGTTAATTTTAGGGGGAAGAAAAGTTCGAGGACTTTCATAGGGGGGTAAAATTTAAATCCTGGCGCCCAAATAAATTTTTTCGGTGTTATTTACTTCGAATAATCTGTTGATTCTGTGATTTTTAGATTATTTTCGGTATATTAGCAGAGAAACCGTTTTCATTTCTTACTTTTTACAAAAAAAGCAGTTACAGGACTACGATTAAGTTTTTATTAGCCATGTGGCTGATCATTAACGTAACTAGCCACTCATTTTTTGATGCAATGTTTAAAACTTACCTTACGTATAGAAAAACTAATCGAGATGACATCAGCGATTTATTGGCAAAGGATTATACTTTTGTCGTAAGTACCTAAAACAACATTCTATGTATATATATATATATATATATATATATATATATATATATATATATATATATATATACAAAGTGGACCAAAAGTCTGGAAACGGACAATTATCTCGTAAATTGCTATTCCGAATTTTACAAAATTTGAGATAAGCCTATTTTAAGATACGGATGTTCCAGATTTGACATTTGCAATTTTTAAAAACATTACCCTGTATATTTAGTCATTATTGGAATCTCAGCTCAGCCATATGTAACAATTATGATTCTATGTAGTCTAGAAGGTCTTAAATAAATAAAACAGAAGTGTGGCACATATTTTTAACCACATTTAAACGTAACAATTGAAATATAACATTTTTAACATAATGATTACTTAATCAAGTGTTTAAAATGTGCTCAGATAATTGTCCGTTTCCAGACTTTTGGTCCACTATGTATATATACATATTTAATAGTTTTAACCAGGGACTTCACCTACATAAACTTAAGTGTTTAAATGTGAAGAAAATTTACTAGTCACAAATTCATTTTATTTACCAGTCAATTAACAGCAAATAATTGATGACACCAAAAGCGTAGTTAAATCTGCCTACGAGAACCTTGAGTCTGTGGCCTTCCAAACTGTGATTCAAGCCGAGCTTATATTTCAATTCACCAACATGCAAAGTCATAATGGGATTGAGGAGTCGATCTCTTTGCTACAGTTTTTTAAGCTGAAACTGTAGCAATTATACAATGTGCACAGACGGCACACACTCCACAGGGGGACCAGTGGATCAAAATATGCTTGGACAGCCAGGCGGCAATTATAGCGCTTGTGACTATAACTATTAATTTACAAATGACTATGAATTACAGACGGTTTGTAGAGATATTGGCAAAAAGCAAGAAGGTCACTCTTGTCTAGGTTCCTCGTCGCTCGGAAATCAAAGACAATGAGAAGGCTGATAAGCAAAAGCGGGATTGGAGACTAAGTTCGTGGGAACTGAAACTGGATTACTGGAAAACAAAAACCAAAGACAACTGCAGACAGGCAAGGACCCTCTTGGGGGGGCCTCCCCGAGAAGACCTATAGCCGGAAGCATTACGTCACTGAGTAGGAAGAATGTCAGACTTATGCACAATCTGGGGCTGGTCGACACCCTAATTGTGAATTGTGTGAAGAGCAGGAAACCAATCTCCATATCCTTGGCCAATGCCCAGCTGGCTGTGCTGAGCTCACTGAGCCTCACTTGAGCACAAGCAACTAAGTTAATTACCGATCGGCCACCGGATTCTAATTTGGAGGAATACCGATATATCAGATCACTAAATGCTATCACATTGAGACATAATGGACATTGTCTGAGTGCCGTTGGTGGGATTTGGAAGGAACCACCTTCCAGCTTATTATTATTATTAATATTATTATTGTTATTTTTTTTATTATTTAATAAACTGTGATTAAAGGATTTTACACTTATTATTTTTTATTTATACATATTGCGGAATTTTTTAGATTGATCCCAGCGATAAAGATCTTCTAAGAAGTTATTGCAACGATCCGGCTACAAAAATTCCAATCTGTAAAATATTTCCAAACAAGGTCATATACTCAACGAACAAATGTAAATTCTTCGTAAAACCACGCTTCGCCGTTTTGATGGATGAATTACCATCTGTTTATTTTCTGGTAAGTTTTTTAAAATATGTATACTGACGATTCATGAGCGAAGACTCAATTATATTAAAAGATGATAAAGTCTATACATTAAACTGTTGACAATTGTTTTTGATCCGTTGTGAACAAAATGAAAACAAAAGTTGGTGGTACCCAAAATTTATGCTTTTGTTTTTATTTTGCTTCAATAACTAAGCGCTCTGGCTTTGACATTTTAGCAACTAAGTAGACTTGGTAAAGATAACCAGTTTTCATTTGAAATATACCTTAAACTGTTGTCAACTGTTTTTCGTTCGTCGTGAACAAAATGGACAATTTTATTCTTTATTACATTTTAAAATCATACATACATACATATAGTCACGCCTTTTTCCCGTAGGGGTAAGCAGAGACCACTTCCTTGCACTTACTACGGTTCTTACACACATCTTTTGCTTCCTCTAATTTTATCAGGGCTCTCATGCATGCTCGTCGGTTGTTGGTACTTTTGACCTGGCCTTTTTTCAAAACAATGTTGATCTGATCGAGATATGTTCTCCGAGGTCAACCTCTACCGATTTGCCCATTTACACTCGCCTTATAAATTTGTTTCGTCAATCTTCCTTCATCCATCCTTTCTACGTGTCCAAACCATCTAAGCATTCCTTTATCTATCAAAGTATCAAAAAATTATTTTTTTTGTTCCAGAATAGACTGTATAGATTTTCTAAAAAAACCTACCACACGTACTTATCTAAATGTAATTTTTTGGACCGCAAGACCATAAATATTCAAATAAAACCAAACATTGGCATTGGAGATGGTTTTAAAACTTTTTTTTTTTCAAAAAACTCCCAATATGAACGAGCTTTTAGCAGAATTGTACTAAAATTGACAGAAAATGGACTTACTAAATATTGGTAAGTATTTATATACGCCGATTTGTCTTCTAAGTTGAAACTGTACGTGCAAGAGCAAATAAATAGACTGAATTTTTGATAAAGTAATTTAAAGGTTTTTAATTTCGCCAATGACAGCAAAAATAAATTCTTGCCCTTTATGTACCTCTCTCAGTCAGTCGTACTCTCAAAGCTGAGAGGTCGTGATTCCATGATTTTTCAATTTGTGTTGTTGATGATCTGCTTCCAAAGTGTTCTATCTTATGTGTCTCTAATGGTTGTTTGTCTTCCCGTAATTTTCTTTACCTGGTCTACCCATCTGGTGGAAGAGCGACCCCTTGTCCTCTGGCACTCTATTTTTCCTTGTATCACGAATTTTTCCATGTTTTCTCCTTGTCTTCATATCATTATCTTGGTTTTATTTAGATTTATCTCCAATCCCAGCGTTAGGCTTTCTTCTGTTAATCGTTGTTATAATTGTACCATTTCCTGTTCGTCGCCTGGTATTAGCGTGGTATCGTCAGCGTACCTGAGGTTGTTAATTCTCTTGCCTCCGATGGATATTCCTCCATGCCAGTTTTTTGTTGTTTTGCGCATAATGATTTCGCCGTAAATATTAAATAGCCTAGGCGATAATATACAACCCTGTCGGACACCCTTTGCACATTTGAAGTGCCCTATGTACCTAAATTACCGAATTTTAAAGAGATAAAAATTTGTTTTTACTATTCTGACAAAACTCCTATTCAGGGTGTAACGAAGTTTTATTCTACTCCCAATTAGTGAAACGTAGTTTAATTCTTTGTTACTTAATAAAATAGGGTAAGAAAAGCCACTGTGGCGACCTTTATCTGCAGAAGGGCCATCGGCAGACAATGGGGGTTACAAACACATGTTGTTCATTGGCTCTATATTACAGTCATAAGACCAATTCTAATGTATGGATCGTTAGTATGGTGGCCAGCCCTAGAGAAGAGAGTCAACCATACAAAGGTAGAAAGAGTCTAGAGATTGGCATGTCTGCTGATCACAGGCTGTCTACGGACCACCCCAACAAAAGCCCCTGATACGATTCTACATCTACTATCAGTAGATCTGTTTGGGAAAGAATGCGCAGCTCGTGCGGCTCTCAGACTCAATGCTGTGACCCCATGAACCGAAACGCACTATAGTCACTCTAGACTACTAAGAGAATAGGACCTGTGCACTATAAGAGAACGATGTGGTGTAAAAGAAGATGTGGTTACAAAGATAGATAAAGGAATGCTTAGATGGTTTGGACACGTAGAAAGTATGGATGAAGGAAGATTGATGAAACAAATTTATAAGGCGAGTGTGAATGGACAAGTCGGTAGAGGTCAACCTCGGCAAACATATCTCGATCAGATCAACATTGTTTTGAAAAAAGGCCAGGTCAAAAGTACCAACAACCGACGAGCATGCATGAGAACCCTGATAAAATTAGAGGAAGCAAAAGATGTGTGTAAGAACCGTAGTAAGTGCAAGGAAGTGGTCTCTGCTTACCCCTACGGGAAAAAGGCGTGACTATATGTATGTATGTTTGTCGAAACTACTGGCAACTTGAAATTTTGCCCTCATAGAGGGCGCTAGTTACATGGTTCGTACTAAATAGTTGTAAACATAACTTTCATGAGGTTAAATTTTTAAGGTTAAATACGTCGTCTGCAAGTACTTGGAGCAGCAGCTACATCCTTATCAATGGGAAAAAATCACTTTTTGGCACACAGATAGAAGAAGAAGCTATGACTTGACCGTTTTTTTAATATTAGGAAAAATCACGTAACGCGAGTTGGCGCAGTCAATAAGAAAATATTGGATCAAGGTGTAAACAACAAATATTCTGTCATTTGATCACTTGTAAAACCAAAGTTTGTATTGAAGGAAAAAACTTCAAAGATTTGAGTTTATTTTTTATGTTCAACTATTGGATTGAAGCTAGATTTAAGGTTTGTTTTCGAAGTTTTCCAGTTCTGTTGTCCCTGGAATTCTTGTTTCAGTGCCTATGGAAGTCGAAATATTAATTTCGGACATATTCTATTAAGTGGATGAACCTGTTCTACCAATTAAAAGAATTATATATTATAATCCAATTAACTTCGGTCACTTCTATCTTTCTTCATTATGGAATGTTGATACTTTAACACTGGAAGATTCTGGATAGGAACAGATCCATCTTTTAAACGCCTTCTCTGTGTTGTTGAAGTCACTATAAATAATCACAAATAAAATGATAGATCATTGGACAACAATATCAAACTTACCACTAAAAAAATCATCTTTCACAAAGTGCTTGCTGCAAACAAACATAAACTTTGAGATTAGTTTTCCTCTTTTTAATCCTTTGCATTTTGTGGGTTATTAACACCAATTCTTCGGAAAATATACTTCAAATAACAACAAATAACAACAAATTTTGTGAAATAACATGAGACCATAACAAACACCACCTACGCCACTTGTGGATACGTGTCTAATTAGGGATTCATTAACTTACTTTTGAATACATGTCGCCTTTTTTGACATTTTTTGTCAATTTGTTTCTTTTTTTCTAAAATATTAATTGTATATTTAATTAGTTTTCCGTGACGTTAAATTAGCCATTATTTGTAGCTGCAGCATCTTGAGTTATTTTAAAATAGTGTATTCTCTGCAAGAACGAAAAAAAAAAATATTTATTTACGGTCATCAAAACAAATGCGCTTGATTAACTGCTCGAGTGTTTAATGAAAGGCATCCTGATAGAAATATAGGCGACCAGACCATCATAGCGTTAGTCTAAATAACTTTGAATTTTGTGTAAATGTAAGAAAAACAAAAAACAAGTTGAATTTTAAATCAAGGAGTTTAAAAATGGTAATCTGCCCCCCTTTAACATCCCCCACCCCTTCTTTAAAATGTTAAGTAGCAACCCCTTACCTTGTGATACATTAAATGAAAACATAGCGAAAATACAACAGAAACTAAAATAAAGTTAATTACAAACAGCTCCTTAAAAGTATTTACAGGAACTGTTCAAAGTGTGCTCCGTTATTTTGTAGACAATAATATAACCTATTTTTAAATTCTTCCCGAACTCTTTGCAAAGTTTCGCTAGTAATTCGTCTACATTATTCAGTATTTAGTTCTTCAATGTCTTGGGAGGAGTTTCGTAAACTGTTTTTAAATACTCCCACAGAAAAAAGTCAAGTGGTGTTAGATCTGAAGATCTTGCCGGCCATTCTATAAAACCCCTTCTTCCAACCCAATGTCGTGAAAATTGTTCGTCTAGCCATTGTCTTACAGTTAGTGCGTAATGTGGTGTAGCTCCTGCTGAAGGTATATATTCTGTTTATCTATCACCATATTTCTCTGTCCATTAACTTGTCTTTCTATTGACTGAGCAATAAGTGGATCAATTTCATTTTCTAATAATTGTGGGTGCATTCTCTCGTTAGGTTTTGGTCGATAAAAATTGGTCCAATAATCTTATTTCCTAGAATACCAGCCCATACATTGATCTTCGCTAGAAATTGAGTGTTATCCTATCGAAACACGTGAGGATTTTCGTCATCCCAGTACCTACAATTATGTTTGTTAACAAAGCCATTTAATTAAAACGTTAAACAAATTTTTTTAACCAAATTTGCGTCTTCTTGTATTTTTTGGGACATTGTTTCACAAAATTCAATTCTGCGATCATTAACCTTAACAGTGCGACAAAACTTAAGTGATCTAAACTTAAATAATCACGCAGTATACATTTCAAATCAATTTTTTTTATATTTTTAGGACAAGCACTAAGAAGCAAACACTAATGAAATATATGGATATTATAAAACACCGTTTTGTACCGATTAGTATGAAATTGAAAAGATTTTATGTTGTGTTCTACATTTGGTTAGGAGGACTATTTTGCTCTTTCGTAGTTTTTTTAGCAGAGAAAACAATATTCAATATAACTCGAAACAAAAATTCTACTCGTAAAGAATATAGTAACGAAAATTTAAATATACGAAGACAGAATCAAAATTAAACATTACCATTGATGTCAACAAAAAATAATTAAAGCACTGTTGAGCACTTGTCTATCTTGATAGCACTAAATTATAGTCACTTTTTCACCTAAAACTTGTTCAAGTTACGCCATCAATTTTTTTTCCTGATACATACCTATATTTTGGCATACTACTACTTTCCCAAGCGAGGCTAAGAATTACCCCAAAAATTTTAAATGGCATTGGGGTGATAAATAAATACATAATAAAGATTTTGTTCAAAACATTCACGCATATTCCGAAGAATTTCCGGAGTAATTCGACGGCACTCGTCAACGCAAATCTTTCAACGACGCTGGTTGTCTTTTATAGATTTTACTTTTCAGATGTCCCCACAAAAAGAAATCGAGGAGCGATAAATCTGGCAATCGTGAAAGCCATTCAATGCTACCTCTTCTACCAATCCAATGCTGTGGAAAACTTTGGTCTAAATACTGACGAACAATCGCCGCATAATGCGGAGGAGCACCGTCTTGTTGAAAATAAAAATGATCTTCGTCATGCTGTGGATTATTTTTAAATACATATCAGTCAAGGCAGGGTCCATAGCGTCTTCCAGTAATTGCAAATACATTTCGCCAGTCAAATTGCCTGGTAGAAAAAAAGGACACACCAGTCAGTCACTGCAAATACCAGCCTATACATTTAATTTTTCCGGTTGCTGTGTATGCGCCTCGTAAAAAACTCTTGGGTTTAAACCAGACCAATAGCGGCAAGTGTGCTTAAAAAGGAACTGTGGATCGTTCCCTGATCGCGAACTCATTATTTCGCAAAACTGCAAATGGCGGTCATAATCATCCTTAGTAAGTTCATGGATTAGACATATTTTATACGGATGGAATTTATTCTTCATCAAAATGGTTTGGATGCTAGTTCAATTAATCCCGGACATAGATGCCAGCTGTCTCGTACTCAACGTAGGATCAAGATTTTTAGAAGTGATAACAAATCGCCACAAAGCAATGCAAAGCAAAAAATAGGTACTAAATTTATACCATTGGCGTACTTAACTCAAATGAACAAAATTTTAACCGTTCGTGATTGTTTGCAGATAAGTTTCACATTTAAAATCTAATTTCTCAATAAGTAATGGGCAGAATTTTAAAATTTAAAGACTATTGTATAGAGAATTGTAAGAGCTTTTGAAAGACATCTTATTCGACCCCCAATTCCATTTAAAAATTTTGGGGTAATTCTTACCCTCGCTTGGGGTTGAAAGTAGTAGAGTCAAAAATACCAGAAAAGAGTGGCCGCCCTGTATATTGTCTAATTACAAATTTTAATGGAAACGTAAAAGGAAATAAATCTTTCAATAGGTTATATCATGCCCTAGATAGTTATGTGTATTTACATAATATTGTGGGAACTATTAAACTAAATGTATTTACCTACTTGGTGCATAATAAATGGCTGACATCGGATGTTTGGACAAAAATTACGTAAATAATTTCCGGTATTTACTGTAAAAAAATTATGTACAATTTTCTTAAATATTTGATTAAATAATTTTTTTAAAAGCTATAACAATAAATCACTTTTATTACTTTGAATTGTCTTGTTTGTTTCTTTGATGTAAGAAAATAACAAATAATAATGATTAATGTGAAAGTTTATGTAATTTGTTGACAGGTATTTTAATGTCCTCTTAGTTTTTTCCATGTGTGAGAAAAACATTAGAATACAAATAAGCAGACAAACAATTATTGCTTCAATTGATCACTCAATCAAATTAAAACCAGTCTCGAAAATATAATATTAGCATGTGCTTTAACAAAAATTTTATTATGCTTTTAAATCATCATCATTATGCAGCCCCTTTTACGTCCATTGTTGGACATAGGCCTCCTACAAACGTCTCCAGTTCTCTCTGTCCCTGGCTGTTGCAATCCAATTTGTCACTATCCTCTTCAGGTCATCCGTCCATCGAGTGGGAGGTCTGCCTCGGCTACGCTTGTCAGTTCTTGTCTCCTTTCCAACAAATTTTTGGTCCATCTCCCGTCTTCCACTTTTGCAATGTGTATAGCCCATTTCCATTTCCGTATAGTGATCCGCTGTATAATATCATCTACTCCAGTACGTCGGCGTATCTCTTAATTTCTCATTCGATCCCTCAGGGTCAGGCCAAGCATCGATTAATGCAATAAGCATTGGTTAAATGCTTTTCGTTTTAAGCCAATCAGGATATTTCCTTTAAGGATGTCCTTCATTTTTCCGTACGCCGCCCAGGGTAATTCGTCTGTTTAGTTGGCAGGTTTGGTTGTCTCTGGCTATTCGAAGCTATATATATATATATATATATATATATATATATATATATATATATATATATGTAAAAATTATAGAGAACTGTAGTGTTCTTACAGTAAGCTATAAAAGGTTTTTCAGTTTCGACAGCGTGAATAGGTGTAAAAATATGTAACTGATTGTTTAAAAACCAGCTTACTTTCGCTGTATGATACCTATTTTAATATATAATATATATGTGGGTCGATTATACATCAGATAACAACTACTCCCCTGACTATATATCACGACAGGCATTGAATTACATCCGATGTATAATCGTGTATACTACCCCATCACAGGAAGCAAGATATACAGATGCTTGTTAAGTAAGAGAAAGGGCTATTAAATTTATTTATTCGCAGCTACCACCTATGTAGCGGTTTCAGGATGTTTGTCCCTTATCAGTATAGGGCAGGTATGATCTGCAATTAAGTGGGTAGGAGAAAGAGCCGTGAATTTATTTAATTGCAGATCATACCTGCCCTATGCTGATAAGGGACAAACATCCTGAAACCGCTACATAGGTGGTAGCTGCGAATAAATAAATTTAATAGCCCTTTATCTTACTTAACAAGCATCTGTATATCTTGCTTATATATATATATATATATATATATATATATATATATATATATATATATATATATATATATGTGGGTCGATTATACATCAGATAACAACTACTCCCCTGACTATATGTCGCGACATATATATATATATATATATATATATATACCTATATTAAAATAGGTATCATACAGCGAAAGTAAGCTGGTTTTTAAACAATCAGTTACGTATTTTTACATATATATATATATATATATATATATATATATATATATATAAGTAGTGTTTGACAAAATCTTAACTTTAAGGGCGGAAAGCGCAATAAGTCTAGATGGATATTTCACCTACCACTGTGGCCACGCGTTTTTTAAATATTTCGACTGAGTATCTGCGTTCAATAATGAGTCAGGAACGTCTATTTGGCCTCGCGATTCTAGCCACTGAAAATAAAACAGGAAAGCATCCTTGTAAAGATGTTGCAAAATTTTCCTTCTTACAGTGCTT
Organism: Agelastica alni; assembly: GCA_950111635.1. Classification (NCBI taxonomy): domain Eukaryota; kingdom Metazoa; phylum Arthropoda; class Insecta; order Coleoptera; family Chrysomelidae; genus Agelastica; species Agelastica alni. The sequence continues at coordinate 30,841,303 of OX467714.1, forward strand.
TCTCAAGCGTTGACGACTCCCATATTGACTACTTCTTTGTATCTATCTCTATCTTGAGCTGCTTGGAGAAGTTCCTCAGCAGTTAAACCTGTCCATTATCGGAAATTTTGAAGCCATGATAGCTTTTTGTGGCCTATCCATTTTTTCCCTTCGATCTTGCCATTTAGAATAAGCCGAAGCAGACTATATCGTGGTCCACGCATCACATGTCCCAAGTATTCCAGTTAGGGGCGTTTGATGGTAGTTAAGAGCTCTCTATCGTGCCCTAATCTGATGAGTACATTCTCGTTGGTAGTTCGGCTTATCCACGGAATTTTGAGCATCCTTCTGTACATCTCGAATGCACTGATGCGGTCAAAAAAATTTTGGTGAAGCGTCCATGTTTCGCAAGAGTACAACAGAATAGACCATAAATAGCACTTGGTAAACCTATCCCGCATATGAATGTTAAGTTGCTTGGCACAAAGTAGCGGCTTGAGTTTCAGAAATGCTCTTCTAGCTATCTCTATTCTAGATAATTTCTTCGTCTGGATCCATCGACTGATTGATGCAGCTTCCAAGATATTTAAAGTGCTAAACTCTTTTAATATTTTCGCCATCAAGTGTTATTCTTTCCGGGCCAACATTCATTTTGCTAACATTCATAAATTTAGTTTTTTTGACATTGATTTTCAGTCCCCATCTATTACTTTCTCTGTTTATCTTATCTAACATACATTGTACTTCTTTCAATGATTCAGCTAGGAGCACGGTATCGAATGTTATTAATGGTTTTGCCTCCAATCCTTATTCCTTCAACAGATTGTGTTGCCCCTTTAAATATATATTCTCCGTGGAGAGGTTAAAAAATGTAGGAGACAAAATACAACTCTGTCTCACACCTCTATTTATAGGTATCTGAGATCTCCTCTCCATCGAGTGTTACCGTAGCAGATTGATTCCAGTAAAGAAAAAAGCAAGATAAGAGATATAAAAAGCTGGGTTTAATTGAAAAAATGTCTTGATTGTCTATTGTTTTTCCTAGTTATGTTTCCCATTTTATGTCACACAATGATTTTTATAGTGTAGTGTTATGTACTCCCAAATTTTAAACTTACTTTTTATTTTTTGTTTTAAGTAATAATTTATAGGAAATTGTCACAGAACTCTTTTCCTACATGACAAACTTATAAACAAACTATTTGCTTATTGTTAAAATTTGTAACAGATTGCAAATAAAGTGAAAAAATAAAAAAAATAAAAATGTCACACAAATTAAAAACCTATAAGATAATATGTAATAAAGAGGTCAAATTTGATTTCCCGGTCACAACAAATGCCATCCATTATATATTTGTAAGTTTTTTTAACAATTTACCTCAAACGCTGGAGAGAGGGGGCGCCACTATCAAGTTTTTACCCCCGTTCGAAAAAATCGTAAAATCGTAAATGGGCCACTCTGTATGCCTAATAAAGTGAGTACGGAATTATCTTGCATGGTATAAACACATTATTTCGATAGTGTTTTGTTAAAGTAAATAGTAATTTGGTATAAAAAAAAATGTTATTGTGTTGTTTTAGTGAACAGTTAAAAAAATGAGTGTTTGTATTATGTTGCACGTTTTATTAGCAACTTCAGCGTTATGCGATATACCGATTGAAAATGCGTCGTATCCTCTATCGGTAATTTCCAAAATTTCGGAAAAATATAAATACGTCGCCATAGAACATTTCGATTATCTTACAATACACTTTAGGGACGTGTCTACGAACATGGTTCGTTATTCTGTTAATTATGATCTTTCAAAGTACGAAAATCGTCCATCGGAATTAAATCTAATGCATGTCATAGACTCGTACAAGCTGATTAATAACAGATTTTTTTTCCGAATTGAAACAAAGGTGAGTTGTACTGTGACGATTTATTTAAAATAATTGATATTATTAGGTACATACATACACTTCCTTCCACTTCCGCTACGGTTCTTACACACATCTTTTGCTTCCTCTACTTTCATTAGTGCTCTCATACATGCTCGTCGGTTGTTGGTACTCTTGACCTGGCCTTTCTTCAAAACAATGTTGATCTAATCGAAATATGTTCGCCGAGGTCGACCTCTACCGACTTCACACTCGCCTTATAAATTTGATTCATCAATCTTCCTTTAAATTTTTTCAAATTCGAATTTGAAAAATTACTTTTAAAACGGCTTTTACCAATCCTGCAGGATAGACAAGTGATTCCCGACCACCAATTTGGCTTTCGAATTGAGCATGGTACGGTTGAACAAATACATACGTATAGTCAAGCAGATTAGCAATGATCTGGAATGCAAAAGGTTCTGCGCTGCAGCGTTTTCAGATATCAGCCAAGCCTTTGACAAGGTAAACTACAGAATACACTGAATTGTATAATATAGAAGCAGGAGTTCCTCAGAGAAGTGTATTAGGACCGAACTTGTACTTACTTTTTACAGCAGACCTACCAGTGACCCGAACAACAACTGTTGCTACGTTTGCAGATGACACGGCAGTATTAGCATCCCACTATGATGCAAAAATGGCATCAAGGAATTTACAGAACAATCTAAACACCATCCAGAAATGGCTCGAAAATTGGAAAATTAAAGCAAACGAAATAAAATCTGTAAATGTAATATTTTTGCTGAAACATAATACTTGTCCACCTGTTTATTTAAATAATCATCAACTACTTCAAACAACCAAATACCTCGGGCTGCACCTCGACCGAAGACTGACCTGGCAAAAACATATATTCTCCAAGAGAAAACAGCTTGGTATTCATCATCATCATCATCATCATCACTCAGCTATAGTAGTCCACTGCTGAACATAAGCCTCTCGTTTATTTTGCCACTCTGCTCTATCTTGAGCCATTTGTATCCAATTACCACAGATTCTTTTGATGTCATCGGTCCATCGTGTGGGGGGGCGCCCTCTACTACGATAAGCTTCGTGCCTCGGACGCCACTCCAATAGTTTTTTAGACCATCTTCCGTCAGTTCTTCTAGCTACGTGGCCAGCCCAGTTCCACTTTAAAGTTGTTATTTTTTCGATTACATCTATAACACCTGTTCTTTGGCGAATAATCTCATTTGGTATTCGGTCTCTGAGGGAGATACCCAGAATAGCCCTCTCCATCGCCCGTTGGGTGACATGCAGTTTCTTTGCTGACTTTTTTGTAAGCGTCAATGTTTCGGCTCCGTATGTCATCACTGGTAATATGCACTGATTGTATACTTTTCGTTTTAGACTGATGGGAATATCCGACTTGAAAACATACTTTAATCTTCCAAAGGATGCCCACCCCAAGCCTACTCTCCGGAGAAGTTCGCACGTCTGGTTGTCCCGTCCTATTCGGATCTCATGACCCAAATATTTGTAGGCGGTGACCTGTTCAATAGATTTGCTTCCAATAGTTATGTTTTTATTGGGGACTAGGTTTGTCATGACTTGCGTCTTTGCAAAGTTAATTCTTAGGCCAACTTCCCTTGAAGCATTGTATAATTTTTCCAACATCATGGACGCTTGATCTATACGGTCGGTGATAAGGACGATATCGTCTGCAAATCTTAAGTTATTTAATCTTTCACCGTCTATATTTAGGCCCATTTCCCCCCAGTCGATTTTCTTACAGACATATTCGAGCAGTGTGGTGAACAGCTTTGGAGAGAGGGTATCTCCTTGACGTACACCTTGTTCTATTCGGAATGTTCTTGTGTTTTTATGTAATCTTACACACGCCGTTGCTTTCTCGTATATACCCTTAATCAGTGCAATGTACCTGTAATCAATTCTGCATTCTGTTAATGATTTGAACATATGTTGTTGGCTGATTGAGTCAAAAGCTTTTTCATAGTCTACGAAAACAAGGATGAGAGGTTTATTATATTCTGTTGATTTTTCTATAAGGGTCTTGATTGTATGTAAATGGTCATTTGTACCGTACCCTGCTCGAAATCCTGCCTGTTCTTTCGGCTGGTAAAAATCTAATTTTGGAGTTAGGCGTTTAGCTACATAAGCTACATAAACTAAACTGGCTTATAGGCAGAAGCTCCCAACTGAAGACAGAAAACAAAATCCTTCTATATAAAACAATACTGAAGCCAATTTAGACGTATGGTATTGAATTATGGGGTACAGCCAGTAGTTCAAATTTGGAAATCCTTCAAAGATTTCAAAATAAAGTTCTTCGGACAATTGTCAACGCGCCTTGGTATATGCCAAATCATCTAATCCAGAAAGACTTACAAATTCCGTCAATTAAGAGCGAAGTCAAAAGGTTTAGTGAAAAGAACAGGAAGCATCCTAACCCTCTCGCGAGTGACTTGTTTGATATAAGAGGTGAAGTGAAGTGCGTAGATTAAAACGTTTCAAACCTAACGACCTAATAACTAGGTTTTGAGTAATATTTGTTCCATGTTGTCATAAATACAGATTTCAATATTGTATATAGAGTCATGGAGTTATAAAAAAAAAAATCTTCCTTCATCCATCCTTTTTACGTGCCCAAACCATCTAAGCATTCCTTTATCTATCTTTGTAACCACATCTTCTTTTACACCACATCGTTCTCTTATCTCACTATTCTTCACTTTATTTAACCGAGTCACTCCGGCTATACTTCTCAGACTACTCATCTGCACAGCATTAATCCTGTTTTCATGCTTCTTCTGCCAAACCCAACATTCACTACCATATATAAATGAAGGAACCAACACTATTACCTTTTTTAGGTGAACCGAAGAGATATCGTAATTATAATCGAAAGAAATAGTAAAATACCGAGGAAATTGTTGAATGCATTTTATTTTGCGAGAAGTGTCTTCCTCATAAAAGCCAACGTTTCAAAAACGTTCTTTTGTAGTTATACAAACAACAAGAAATTATGTATATTAAAGGAATGGAAAATCGATGATTCTTTTCCACATTTTAGGAAAAAGTTGGACATCCCGAATTTTTTTATAAAAGAAAAAGTTGGATTTGCGTCTTACAATCCCTATACCGATTTGAGGTGAAAAATTTAAAATATTTAGTAAAATAGTAGGTACCAGTAGCGGTTCTTTTTCGATACCTCATACGAACATTTTATTTATTGCTTGATTTTTTTCATTCAGTATTATCACTTTTACTAATTATTCTCAATTTAAAATAACGTTATGCTGCTTTTATATGCAATTTTAGTCATTCCTAAAATATCTCAACCTTTTAAAGTTCAAATTGGCGCTAATTAGAAACAAAATGACATTAGTCAACATCAAATTGGTAACATAAATTTTAAACTGGCATTAATCAACAGCAAATTGGTAACAATTATTATGTTGACATTAGTCAGTTTTAAGTTGACAACAGCTGCGGGAAGGTGAAAGTCAACAATACGCTATCTAAGTCTTTTAGCCCAAAGTGCGTTGAAGACAGGGCTGTATTGTGTCACCGATACTCTTCAATATATACGGAGAATATATAATGAAAAAAGTTCTGCAAGGCTGGCGAGGGCGATTAACCATAGGGGGAAAAAGTATTACTAACCTTAGATATACAGATGACACTTTAATAATATGAAATAATATGGAAGATAAATAAATTAAACGCATAAATATGCACACATTTTTGGAACGAAGTTCTTTATCGCACGGTACAGGCTTGGCGGATGGGGGCTAGTCGAAAGAAAGTTTAAGATTTTTCCGTCACGAAACGCTAACCAACTATACCTGCGCAGCCGGTGCTGCCTTGAACCGGTAAGCGCGCACCTATGATCGGTCACAGTCAATAGCATACGCGTCTATACTACTTGTACTTCTGTACTTATGCTTATGTTTATTTCCAACAAAACACGTGCTGCGTAACCTCTTTGCGAATTGTTTGTAAACACTTTCGTTGGTTGATAATAACTCTTGTTATTGGTTAATGTACATCAATAATGCATTGTGATAGTGGCTTAGAAGATAATAACAATGACGCTAGGTAAGTGTCAGAGCTAAAGTGCAACAATGTGTCAATAATTTATTTTTAACCTAAAATTTTTATATAACGACTTTCTTATTTTTTTATAGCCAATTAGTTGACAAATTGACTAAAAAAAACATTAAAAAAACGCAACAATGCCGAAAAATGCCAACACAAGCGTGGGAGAAAATATAATACGTTCATCAATAATAATAATATACTACGAAAGGAACTTCGTTCTAACCGAGTGTTTCACGATACTCACGCATTAGTTTTTTAAATTATTTTTTTTTTTAGAAATCATACGGTGCATGGATTTGAAAAAAAAATGGTAGAAGTCATGAGTAGGACTTTTAATTTCAAATACTCATTTATTTCCTATGATAACGTAACCAATCAAAGTAAAGTAGAGCTAATGTTAAAAGACGTAAGTACACGAACGTGCATCTATTTAAATAGTAGCCAAGTCCATAAGCTCCCCATCGATATGGAGTCATGGGTAAAGAATATTTAGAAATATTGGATGAATGAAATATGCTTCCACTCTCACTATAATGTCCAAATTAAATTATACAAAAAAATAACACCATCCATCAAAGGTCAGCATATACCTGTAATAAAAATCCATTGACCTTCCATTGGACCTTTGTTTTAAAACACTTGAAGGTCTCAGACTTATTGCGATACTCTGTGTTAACCCATTGATCTCTCATGAACCTTTTTCTTTAAAACACTCGGAGATCTTAGGCCTATTGCAGTATTTTGTTTTAATCCATTCACCTGTCACCTGCTTTAAAACACTCGGAGGTCTCAGACCTTATTCTGTGTTCAAAATTCATTAACCTCCCATTAGACCTTTGCTTTAAAACCTCTTCAGTTTTTGACAAAATCGATTATTGTGTGAGGTTCACCTCAACGGCACTGTTGCCCATGATGACTGCTGAATTTTTGCAAACCAAGCTGTAATTCTATAATCGCTTAGTCTTTCTGCTGTTAATCTTGCGTCATATGTGTCTGGCACTCATCTTAATTCTCTTTTAACTCCGCCCGCTTTTTCGGTGTAAATTCTTGCATCCTGAGATGATCGGTGGTAGCGCAACGAGTACATCATTTGCAGGGTAATAATAATACATCACAACTGTAAAAAACTATTGCTTGCTTTTCGTTTATCATTCAAGATGCAATACCACTTTAGCAGTTATACTCCACTAAATATTTCTGAATTATGTTAACTAATATTAAGTTAATTTGGATTCGTGTAATGCCGTAGGTGCTGGCTGGAAAATTATCCTGGGCGACGGGCGCAATCATTCTGAACGAAGCTAGATCGCGTAATTTCGAATCTACAAAATACGTCTCCATCGACGGATTTTCGGCCGTATTTTACAAGAATTATAAAAAACGTGTGGTAGATAAAAAAATGAAGTACGTCATTACGGAAATGGTTTCGCTCACATTTGGAGTGTGTGTTGGTGTTATTGTATTTGTACATTCCAAGATTTTTAAAGAATACCACTATTTTTCCTACGTGGTGGTAAGTAGGAAACAAATATTATTTTTTAAAATTTACAAAGGCAATAACTATAAGGACATACAAGGTGGCCAACCGAAAACGAAACAGAGCCATTTGCAGGAAACTCGTCAACATTTTAGAAAAACGTTTAGACCCGTCGATTTTTGATTAAAGGGGGACACTCTTTTCCGGTATTTTTGACTCCACTTCTTTCAACCCTACGCGAGGGTAAGAATTACCCTAAAATTTTTTTAAATGGTATCAAGGATCGAATAAGCTTCTACAATTCTTTATACAATAGTCTTTAAATTTTACAATTCCGCCCATTACTTATTGATAAATTAGATTTTAAATGTGAAACTTATCTACAAACAATCACGATCGGTAAAAATGTCATTCATTCGAGTTAAGTTTTTCCAGCGAACTATGACCTGCAACTTTTTAAAAAGCAGGTCCACAACCCTTCTATAATCCCTTCCCCTTCTAATAGCCGCAGTGCAGACGGCCCACACGATAGATCTACCCTTTTTGCGATTATTTTCAGTAAAAAAAAGTTTTGTATGAGGCTTGATTGCCAAGTTATGGGCTTCTAAAAAATTGACGTTTTTAATGAAAGGATTTTTTGGAAGATGTTTTCGGAATTAAACCAATTTGTACGTCACGTACATGTTCAAGGCCAAGGTCACGTGACGACAAGGGGGGAGGATCCAGAACCGGATCAAAACCACTACTCTTGGTATATTTCATGGGTATCTTTTTTTCAGTTAATATTTTTTCCATTGTTCGAACAAAACTATCCAATTCGAATTATTCGAAGGCATTCTATGAAGATTTTATTCATAACGTGGTGGAGTTCATGTTATATCACCACAATTATCTACAAGACTTACCTATTTTCGTCACTAATACAAAATCATTCGGAGCAGTTGACGTTTGAGAATTTATGGGAACGCGGATTTAACTTTCAGGTATTTTGAAACGATATGCGTGGTGTTTTTATTTATTTATTTATTGAAACCAGAATGAATTGCACAATTTACAAATTCTGCAATCTCTTTGCAGTCTGATTACTTAAAACTATATTACTTTTTTTTGTAATAATAAATTCCTAATTTTAATTTTATTTATATTTTAATTTGTGTTGAAAGTAAATGTAATTAAACTGGTTAGGCCGAATTTGCAATACAAACCACTTTATTTTATAACGTTACAGTTGGATGTAAGGATGTACTCAAATTCCTTCAAAATAGCTAATGATCAAAATAATCAAACTTAAAATTACTTACGGTTGCCTCTGTAGTTTTAATCTACTTCCGAAATATTTTATGAAATTGACAATAATAATTATTTGATTTTAAAATCTGTTAATACTGTATGTTCGGAAGATTATTAGAGACAACTTAACTAGACGGTTAGCAGGCATCTAGTTTTTGATAGTCTTAGTTACAACTTTGTAAAGAACGCATCGTTTGCTGTTTTAAACTACATTTTTGATGTGTAACATCTTTGCTCTCGTTTTCTTGCATGTGTAACATCTTTCCTCTACCTTACTCTCATCTTGTGGGGGTCATTTCGTAAAATGTGTAACAGTAACATTTGATTTGACGAAAGAGCGCGCAGTTAGAGTTGACCGTCAGATAGCCATCATTTGGCCATTTTGAGGTTGATGTCTGTCACTGTCAGTGTCAATTAAATAAAATACAATTTTTATTAAAAAGAATTATCGTTTGTCATGAAAAATCATTTTAAATAATACCTGACCCATTTTTTCGGAATATAATTTTAAAATTGCTTATTACTAAGGTGAGATGTCAAATGTTACACATCATATGCGACTACTATAAGGCTCGCTCGTTTTATTATTTAAAATTAAACTGCGTAAATTATTTAGTACGATAATTAAGGTACATATCGTATGTAACAAAAAGTCGTAATAAACTTATTAACATTCCCAATACAAAATTATTATCTACCAGCAACACTTTCCCGTTACATTTATTTGAATCCATTTTTTTAATTTTAATTTAGTTGACTTTCATAGATATATTATAAAAAGCAGAGGTCCCAGGATTGTACCTTGAAGTACCCCAGTTTTTATTGTTTCTTAATTAATTGGTTCGACATGTAAGTATGAATCTTTTTTTTAGATTAATGAAGTAGATTACATATTCATTGTATCTGAATGCAAACGAGTACCTACACCATTTTGTAAAAAATTGTTACCAAGATTAACTTATTATAAACCGAAAAAGGTCTGTCTGGCAGCTTTAAAAATCTTTCAGACCAAGCTGGCGATTATTGGCGAAAGCTTGAAGTTAAGATACATCGTAAGACATTTTTATTTATTCTTATTATTTGTACAAAGTTTAAAATTCAATAAAATATTTTCAGTTCAACCTAACGTATATTTCATCAGTGAAAATGTAATTGTCAAAGTTATGCTACGAGGGTGCTTTGTAGTGATTAGGTTATAGTTAGAGTTGCCATCAGTCCCGATATATTGGGACTGTCACCGTTATTGAGCTGTCTGTCCCGACGTCCCGACGAAAGACTAAAATGTCCCGATCGAAACTGGGCAATGCAAATTTCGTCGATCAGCCACTTGATAATATATAAATATAATACTAAAATACTCCTATAGCTAACGCGGTTTGATTTTACTCTGGAAGCTAAAAGAAGATGATATTATTCTCTCTCCCACCACGCTTTGCATATTTTGTGGTGCTGCGGTGCAGTCACTCAGGCAGTCGTTTCAATTACTCGACGGCACACAGTGGAGTACGAGGGCGGTTTGATAAGTCAGTGACTTTTTGAATAGGACAAATTTTTTTCCGCAAATAAACATTTTATTTTTCTACATAATCACCTTTTAGCTCGATACATTTAATCCAGCGTTTTTCTAATTTTTTTATTCCCTCCAAATAATAGGTTTTTTCAAAGCTCTCAAAATACGCCTTTGTTTCGGCAATGACTTCTTCATTCGACTCAAATCTCTTACCGCCCAGCCATTTCTTTAGGTTTGGAAACAGAAATTAGTCGCAGGGGGCTAAATCTGGAGAATATGCTGGATTGGGTAGCAGTTCGTATCCCAATTCGTGGATTTTGGCCATCGTGACTAGACAAGTGTGCACACGTGCATTGTCTTGATGGAACAGCACTTTCTTCTTCGCCAAATGAGGCCGTTTTTGCTTCAAATCAACGTCGAATCTGTTCAAAAGCTTTGAATAATATTCGCCGGTAATCGTTTTACCTTTCTTGAGGTAATCGATGTGAATGACACCGCGTACATTCCAAAAAACTGTGGTCATGACCTTGTTGACTGACAGACTCTGTTTCGCCTTCTTTGGTCCACGTTAACCCCAAGCAACCTACTGTTTCGATTGTTCCTTGGTCTCTGGCGTGTTGTGATGGATCCATGTTTCATCCACAGTAACAAAACGGCGCAAAAATTTGTCCGGTTTACGGCTGAACATCGCTAAACACTCTTTTGAAGTGGTCACACGATTGCGCTTATGGTCGAGTATGAGCAATCGCGGCACCCATTTCGCAGAGAGTTTTTTCATGTCCAAATATTTGTGTAAAATATGATGTACCCGTTCAGTTGAGATACCTACAGCATGAGCCAACTCACGCACTTTCATTCTCCGATCATCCAATATCATTTCATGGATTTTATCGACGATTTCCGGCGTGATCACTTCTTTTGGGCGACCTGGACGTTCGGCGTCACTAGTGCTGGTACGCGACCACAACGGAACTCTGTAAACCACTTCTTAACCATTGAAATTGATGGTGCCGAGTCCCCGTAGTATTTATCAAGTCTTTCCTTAGTTTCAGTGATGGATTTTTTACGTAAAAAGTAATGCTTAATCAGCACACGAAATTCACTTTTTTTCATTTTCGTAAAAATTCACGAGGTTGTCTGCTTTGAACGGCTATCAAACACCAACTGCACGACGTAGCTTGCTCAAAATTAGAAAGTTGCCCACTGATAGATTATAGTTGACGGCAGCACTGTTGCATTTGGAGTAACTGCGCGGGAAATTCAAAAAGTCACTGACTTATCAAACTGCCCTCGTATTTAAGGCAAAATCCTGGTCAAAAATATTTTTCATTCTTTTGCAGTTAAAACTACTGTTGTCGACTTTTGACATGTAATTGTAAATACCCTTAATGTTTAGTCACTACAGGAAAATATTGCGTGAAAATATTTCGTGCAATGTACCATATTCATACATAAACAATCAGAGACAGTCTTCAAACGTATACGTATATTATATTAAAAAAAAAGCTGTTTCACAATAATTCAATCATTGAAGTCAGATTTATCGTTTGAATCCTCTTCGTAATCACTGCTTTCGGTTCGTGCATTTTCCGCTCCAGGGATCAGAAGACTTATAGTTTCCGCATAGGACAACTTACTTTTCTTACGTGGTTGTTGTCTACTGCTGCTTAACAATGGGTCAGACGTAAGTCTATTCGATACGTCCTATTGTATTTCACCAAATTGTTTCCAAGATCACCTTGAACATGTGGATCAATGTTGAGTCTATTCCAGTAATTCAAGAAGCAGCATCCGGATCAGATAAAATCTTTTAAAAGTATTGTCATCATTAGTGTTCCCGTTTTGGTATATCTACTAAAAAAACCGTCTTTAGAGAGCAGCTTAAGTTAACATCAAATCTTTAGTTTTCCTTCGTTAAGATCTATTGCTGGATTCCCCTAATTCCTTTGACGGTTGACCCAGCTTCCCTTTATTCCAAATGGCAAAATTATGGGTGTCTTCAAGCCACTGTTCGTTTTTTTCTTTAGAAAACGTTCATGTTTATAGTTTGCTGCTACCCTCTTTTTTAAATTCACACTTGAAATGACTCAAAGTGTGTTTTATTTTGTCCAGTTGACTATAATATATCAAAATCTTGATGTAGGTATTTCGAAAAGAATTTAGATTTGTTTACCTAGACCTTTTCTTTCGACTAGTTTTTTTAAACCGTGAAGGTACTTTTTCAAAATGACGTGGTAAACGAATGTTTTAGTTTTACAGGCAATGTAAATTAAGTTTTGATCAAATAAGCGACGTTAGCATGACTTTGAATAAATTCTTTGGAACGCAAATACACTTTTGGCCTATGGTAAAGAACTCCGTTTTTGCAGAGCCATTTGGAGAAATTATTAGTTTATTGGAGCAAGCAGGAATTTTATACAACTGGTAAGTCTCTATTTTCATTAATAAAACATAACACTTGGTTTCGATACAAAACGTTTTCGCCTCTTCTATTTTTACAGATTAATTGTGAATTCCTTTCTAATAACTGATCCCTGATTCAACCATATAGACCGACTTTTAATTCCATTCCATCTGACATACTTCACAACCTAAGTTATGAACCACTCACCCAGCCACATTTTTGGTACATTTTACAGTTTAATAAAATATTGCACCAGAACATTATAAGCATGTGGCTTTGTATTTTAAATCCATCTGTGCAATTGATTGTGAATCACAGGCTATGAATCACATATGCAGTCACGTTTTTGGTACATTACATCTGTAGGTAATAAAACTGTGATTTTATGGTCTATCCGTCTGTGCAGATTGATTGTGAATTTTACATCATCTATGCTATACATCCCAGGCTATGAATTACCTAACAGCCAATTATTTGGAACAAAGTTTAAAGGAATATTACGCTTGCAGGTTATGAAACACCTATACGAGCCACATGTTCCATACAAAGTTCAATTGAACATTGCATTTGCAGGTAATGAAACTTTAGTTTTATGTTCTGATCCATCAATGCACATTGATTGTTAATTTTGTCTCATACCATAATTCTTAACAAACTGAAAGTGACTAAACATTTACACCGTTTTCTTATCTTCATGTCAGATTCTACAAAATAACTATTTTGTCAAGCCTTTGGCATTCTTATTTTTATTTTGTTAACAATGCACCCAAGGACCCACCATTACAATAGTCCTTTCATACATATAGTCACGCCTTTTTCCCACCGCGTTCACTTATCTCACTATTCTTCACTTTATCCAAACGAATCACTCCGGCTATACTTCTCACACTACTCATCTCCGCAGCATTAATCCTATTTTTATGCTTCTTCTGCCAAACCCAACATTCTCTACCATACATAAGTTTAGGGACGTCTATGCACAGCCAGACGCGCCCTTTTTTATACGTTCTGGGTGCTCATAAAGTTAGGCAGTGGGTCATTCATTTGTTTCCCTGCCAACACCCTTCGCTCAATGTTACAGTCATACTTTTTGTCTTTGTGTCATTAATGGCTCAACTATCGAAGAAATTCCTGTAAATAATGGTATTCGACAAGATTTCCTTACCCCCTTATTGTTCTACATCGTTATCGACGAAATAATAAAAAGCACTTGTAACCTGAAAGGATATAAAATGGGGAACAAAACAAACAAACAAACAGATACAAACTGGTTGTGGATGATAAAATTATACAACAGGAGATGAAATTTAAATACCAGGGCATAGAAATACGGTGACATCGAGGCGGAGATAAGAAACCAAGCGGCAAAAGCAGCACGAACCTCAGCTTATCTGAACGATACAATGCTCCGAAACAAATATATCGGAATCGAGACCAAATCCCGAATCTACAAGGCGGTCATTCGACCTATATTAACATACACAGCGGAAACTAGACCAGATCGAACACAAAGAGAATAACCACCGAAATGAAAATAGTGCGCAGGATCGCTGGAAAAACACTTTTTACAGGGAGAGAAGCGAGAACATTAGAACATGTAAAATAGACAACGTAAATGAATGAATACTAGGAAGAAAGAGAGAGTGGAACGAACACATTGATCGGATGAATGACGACAGAATGGTCAAAATAACTAGAGACAAGTCGCTCTTAGGGCGCCGAAGCGTTGGAAGACCCCGCAAGAGATGGAGCGACAAACTTTCCAATAATTGAACGGCAGAGGATTCGAAGAAAAACAAGCAATTTGCTTACATTAAAGAAGGAAGAAGAAGATACTTTTCGTCTCTCGCTAACTTTGAACCCAAGTATACAAGCTCATTTACTTGTTACACTATTTCTCCTTCAATTAGCACCTCGCAGTTTGTCATGTTTTCTTCTCTTTCAAAAACCATTACTTTCGTCTTACTTACATTTACTTTCATCACTTTGATTTTCAGGGCATCATGCATAATATTAGTCCTTTCATTTTGATTTAATAAGCTACTCTATAAATGTTTATTTTACTTCTTGACAGGTGATATAAGTATATTTTACTTATTATTAGATTAAGATTTATGGAAACATATTTAATGGCATTTGCTAAAGAAATAATAGGATTATTTTTCAGGATTAAATCAGAAATTTTATTTAAACACCAATGGAAACCAAAACTAATCGAAGAACCTTATATTAAAGTATTAGAATTAGAGGATTTCTACTATCCCATTAGTATTTTATTCACGGGTTATGTGATATCAGCGTTAATATTTCTTACAGAAATACTTTATAAGAACAGAAATAGCTAAAATTTATAGATGTTGAAGATAGCTGAAGTAGATTCTGGTTGTACAAAAAGAAAACTTACCACATTACACACCAACGGAAATGGTTGCATAATTTTAAATAAACGTATTAAAAATGTCTCCATTTTATTTTTTGATAATTCTTTATTTTATTTATTACAAAAAAAAGGAGACCGTAATACTATACAAGCTAGTAAAATCAAATTATCTCTCGCAAATTGTACTAGCGACCTATAACAAATAAAAATCCCAAAATATATTTTGAAAATTGTCACTAACTTCTCCTGGAATATTCTTTTAAACGAAGATCAACAAAAATACATATTTTCCTAATTATATTAAATTGCAAAAATTTTACAAACGAAACTGCAAAACTTGCGAGATATAAGAAGTGATAAAAAACATTTTTAATATATTTCATTGCACAAGTCTAGTGTACTTGTACACTAAAAAAAGGGGGGCGATTAAACAATAAATGATATAATTAACATTACTACGGTGCATATTTATCTACAATTTATTATCTTACATTAAGCTTAATAATAACATTGTGATGGTTTTTGCACTTTGTAAGGCCACTTTATCACAGGCAATTATTCATTTTGTATTCTCTTCAATAATTTAAAATATACACACGGATTGATTGATTAACGAAACCATGCGTTACATAACAGTGCAAATAATTCACAAGAAAATAGTGAGCTTTTAACTTTACCGCTTAAAATGAAAATAAAATTTAATGATTTTTCTAAATCGTTTTTAAAGTGAACATGGTTTCTAAAAATTCTACATTTTTTCGAAGGTACAAGGTTATTCGCTATAAATATTACCCACCTCTAACCATCGTTATTAATGTCCAAAGAAAAAAAAGTTATAACTGAATTTTGCTATCAAAAGTAGCGTTGAGATTTCGGAAAATACAAAAAAATATATATATATATATATTGTGTAATGGAATATGTGCCCTGTGCATTTTTAAATTTTTTAAATGATCTTTATTTTTGCTGATTTAAAAAATATACCATATGCTACCTTATAGCGTTTTTGAGTTATTAAACGTCGAATAATTTCATACTGTGACTACGCAAAAGTTAATTTTATTTAGGGAGGTTCGGCGGTCAGAGCGTGGTGATAAAAAGAGACGCGAGGGGGTCCTAAGATCAACATGTTAAATAATCAGCGCTGCCAACTTCAAATAAAAAATATACTGATTTTTCTAATTGAAATTGACAGACACTTTTACAAAACACCATTATAAAATTAATTGACAAATCATTATTTAATCATGGTTTAATAAAATGTTTTTTATTCAAATAATATAATGAAAATTGAGCCCGAATTTATGTGTGTAGTTGTAAAAAAACGTGGCAACAGCGCAAATAGTCATGAGATTGGCAATGAAATTAGCGTATGTTTACTTTTATTAGCAGCAGCTGACAGCTGATAACATAACCTCAAACGATAAACAACTACGTCAAAATGAAATACCCAAATCGCAAAGAAAGTTTTAAATTAACAAGTTTAGCCAGTGATTTATTATCAATGACAGATGATGGTACACAAGATGCCTGTTACGATGTAGAAATGCTACAAAATCTTTCATTAACTTATCTTAAAGTAGAAGATATTATTAATCACAAAAAAACTATCCAGGATGTTTTATTAAGAATCGAAAGTATTAAGAATGTGAAATACTTACTAAGTTCTTATTCACCGATAAAAAATGTTTCAAGCTTGGGTATGCAAAAAAGATTATGAGAATTTGGCATCAGAAAACTTTACATTGATATTAACTTTATATATAACATTATATTATTATTACTTATAATACACTATATTAACTTTTCACTTTTTCTAATCATTATTTATTGGTTAGTGCACAACACACAGGTTATGTGTATTTACATGGGTGACTTGATACCTGAGTCGTCTGCACGAATGCGCCGTTGCCGTCACTTCTTTAAAGCTCACGTTCTTACGCCGTATATAAAAATTTTTCATCGTTGAAAATAAAATATTTCAAAAACTAAGTCGATAATACTTCTTAAGCACCCAAACTCTTCGTTAGTGCGTTCCACTAAGCGTTCAAAACGCCTTAAATACTCTTTTGGCCGTTCCACATGGCGACTACGATCGTTGTGGTCGTGGTGAAAACGTCACTAATGACGTCATGACATACGCTCACATGAATCTCAGGACAATCCATTTCAGGAGGTGGGTCGAAGTGAGCAATGAGAGAATTAGCGGGATTTTAAAAACTCAAAGCAATAAAGATGGCGACCGTGAAAATTAATTAATGATTCTAGCTCGCCATTTGTTATTCTTTACTTCAACGCTCTAAACGCTCCATAATCCATTCCACTTGGGTTTACGATTTCAACGCTCGGGACTAAGTGGAGCGGGAAAATCCGTGGTCGTGAGCGTGATCGTTGTGAACGCTTAGTGGAACGCACCCTAAGTAAGCTATGAAACTACCTGGTTAGGTATCATGTAAGTGGGGCGTGGTCGCCTCTCCACTGTGACCTTTACTAGCTCTATTGTGGTGAAACTGTCAACTATTGTGTTTGACAAATTGGCACTTCTTTAAGTGAAAAAATACATTTTTTTTCTAATATCTGTACGCTACTGTACTTTTGATTAAGCTGTTAACAAAATTCAGTCGCAACCACATACATTTATTTTATAGGCCATAATAAAGGTGATAAGAGATGGGTAATTTATAGTGGATAACCCTGAACAAATTGTTAATCAACCAATCCATAGTTACGCTACACGTTATAAAACCATTACAAAAAATTTGAGCACAAAGATCCTACAAAACAAAAACGAGTATGCATAGCATTCAAATATACTACAATTATTTAAATTTTATTGCTGCCGATACATTTCAAACAAAAAAAAGTCCATTTAATTAAAGAAGTCTACAAGGTAATTTGCTACGTTGAATCCAAATGTGAGGTTAGAATTGTGCCATGATGGCAGGATTTTGTGATATTTAAGATTATGTACTCGAACTATTAGTTTTCCGACGACCTCATGCGAAAATGACAAATAGCACACTATTTAGTGACTCGAAAATGACCAATATTACCCTAGAGATAAAAAGTAAAATATCACTCTAGAGTTTACCTCGTATCTGTGAAACGAAGTATTTGCGGGCATATGTTTATAAAGCTAACTGTCATTATTTTTTCATGCAGAATCACTCCCTGAAGTTTGTCGCACTTATTTTCTAACAATGTCACTATTACATGGGTTCCTGAGCACACAGGGTTTTAAGTTACGAGATATATTCCACTTCATAAGCATTCACATTTACCCCCAAAACCTCATGGAACAGGTTTATACAGTGACCAATACCGTTGCAATATATATGCGCTCTTTTGAATCCGTTATCTTAAAAAAATAATTTTTTTTTTGACATGAGAGTCCTAATTAGCGACCCCGAAAACTCCCACATGAAATTTTACCAGCATCGTTTTTTGTAAATTTTGATGCATCATTTTAATTATACAATTCTGGAAATTTTAATTTTCTGACTAAAAAAAAGACCAAAAATTGGTGCATCCTGTACATAACCTCAAAAGTAGCCAAAAAAACACTTTTTGAGAACATAACCTCAAAGATATCAAAATCCTGACATGGAAATGGCCCCCAGCTGCACAAATAAATCATGACCCTATTTTTTAGTAGACCTACGTTATTGAACGCTAAAAGGCATAAAAAATACTTTGATATCCTTTAGGTATTCGATTTAAAGCTCGCTAGAATTTCTTAGCTAACGATTAAAGCATAGCTTTCAGTCACAGTTCAGCAATAGAATGTTTAAATGGATTTTCCATTCGATTATTTTTATTAAATTTGTTCAGACTTCTTGTGTTAGTTTTGGGAACACATCAAGAGAGATCACACACTGTTAGTACCTAATGCCTTATAATTAATATCAAAAATGCGGAAGATCTGAAAAGTATTACAAAAACACCAATGAAACGATGTCCTAAAAAATCACAGGTAAACAAAACTTATATGTACACAAAAAATCGAATTAAAATTAAACATCGAAAATAAAAATAAAATGAGACCAATAAGACATATGGCAATAATTTTAAAAGCATGGCAAGAAAAAATACGCTGCCTCTAAATTAACTAGAATAAAAATTATACTAATAAGAGGGCCGATTTTTACGTATGGTTCACATCAAATACAAGGTGTTCCTTTTTAATAATGAAGCAGCTGAAAATTACTTTAAATAAAATCAAAACGATTGAATAAATTTTCCTCTTATTTTTTAACTTTATCTCACTGTATTTCGAAAATTAGGAAGATTTAAACATGCTTTTTTAGAACTTTTAAATTATCTTCAGTGGTTCACATTAATAACTGGAAACCCTATGTACAAGTGAAGAAGCATTAGTTACAGGATTCGTAAAGATTTAACAACGCAATAAGCAAATTTGATTTAAGATAATTGCACTAAAAATTTGTAAGTTATAACCAAATGAACCCCATAACCGAAGAATAAAATTTAACTAAGTAATCGACACTCCTTTAAAAAATAAATCTATAAGAGAGTAACATGTCCTAAATTAGCAGAAATAACAATCTCCATCACAGATTGAAAAACAACTCTCACATTGGCAGTATCTGTTGCAGTTGTAAAATGAGGGTACAACACTTTCCTGGAATCGCCATTCCTCAAAACGAATTTATGTTGTATAAACAGGGCCCCTCTGTCTACATCTTTATCAGGCCCTTAAAAGATTTAATAAAATTATAGAATATTTTAATATAAAAATAGCGATGTAAATGTAACATACATGCATATAGTCAAGCCTTTTTCCCATAGTGGTAGGCAGAGACCACTTTCTTCCACTTACTAAGGTTGTTACACACGGCTTTCGCTTCTATTACTTTCATCGGCGCTGTCATACATGCTCGTCAGTTGTTGGCACTCTTGACCTGGCCTTTCTTTAAAACAATTTTGATCTGATTGAGATACGTTTGCCTAGGTTGACCTCTATCGACTTGCCCATTCACACTCACCTTATAAATCTGTTTTGTCAATCTTCTTTCATCCATCCTCTCTACGTGCCCAAACTATTCCTTTATCTATCTTTATTACCACATTTTCTTTCACACCACAGAATTCCTTTATCTCACTATTCTTCACTTTATCTAACTGAGTCACTCCAGCTATATTCCTCAGGCTACTCATCTCCGCAACGTCGATCCCACTTTCATGCTTTGTCTGCCAAACCCAACAATCACTACCATACAAAAGTGTAGGGACCAGCAGTCCTCTTTGTACACCCAGTCGTATTTTGACACATAGTGCAAACAATAGTTTAAATTTTGCAAAAGATACAATAAATTTTATTTTTTATATACTCTACTTGATATTGAGAGAGAAAGAGAAAGAGTAAATACCCTAATTATACCTGTAAAACACTCACCCCTGAAAATAATTTTATAAGTTTCTATAAGCATTTACATCGCAGTTTTTCAGAATGGAGGGAGGGATTGCATCGGGTATGGGGCCTTTTTTACGATCTAGCTGGCGAAGTTTATCGTATGTTTGGGATATTTTGATTTTGAATGTAGAGAGATTTTCATACTGACTTGTGCTTGAGCTTGCTGGTAAAGAGTAATTCCAGAGTAAATATCAGTCAAATGTATGTTCCATGAATTTTATTCCACATCTGTATAATCATACAATAAAATAAACTTTTATAGTATTTTATTACTTAAAAAGACTCATTCACCAAGTGTAAAATTTATAAATAGTATGATTTTGGCTAAGATGCAGACAGGTAGGTACGCACATGGAACAGCCTCTTGACAATAATTTATTACTCTCTCTCTCTCTTTCTCTCTCTCAATACCAAATAAACAATAGGTATATATATATATATAGGTAATTATCTTACCTTTATAATCAGGAAAATATAATCTTAGATGCCTTTGTGAATACAGAATTTTTTCTCGAAATAAATCAAACTTATTTAAAAACAAAACAAACGAAGCTTCTCTAAAAAATGGATTATTCACTATTTGTCCAAACAAATTCAGGCTTTCTTCAAGTCGATTGACACTAGGATCTTCCTATAAAAATACCGAACATAGTATTTACCCAAAAAAAAAATGTTTAGAGAACTTACAAGTAATGTCATGTCATATCCACTAAGAGATATGACAAAAAGTACTGCTCTGACATCATCAAAACAATATATCCATTTTCTTCTTTGAGATCTTTGTCCCCCAACATCATACATACTGACAATCATATCATTTATCCGAAATTGAGTTTCTATTATGCCTTGGGTGCGTACTCGAGCTCTAAGAACATCAGTAGGATTTGGCACATATTTTGGATCACAGAGCCGTTCCATGTTCTCAAATAAACTGAAAAAAAGTATGTTCAGTCAATACAAAATAAAACTCGATACACATCATAGAATTTGTAGCTACCATTTTAAATATATAACTAATTTTTAATATACACAAAGTTGAACGTAAAAAAATTAGCTTTTGGACATAACCAAGTAGAATAGACCACAAGTATATTAAAAATTAAAATACTATAATTTATTGCAAAAAATGCGGTTTAAACTGACAGTTTTTAATTTGCGCGCGAAAATGGACCTACAATTCCGATAACGTCACTCCTGTTTATCACGCGTTATACTTGCTCGTCACCGGCTTTTATTGTTTTTTGTTTTGCATTAGTTTCGACTTTCAAGATATTATTTTTGTATAAATACATAGAGGTACTGTAAAATATTTAAAATGGACCATCCATCAACATCAGGTAGTCATAAGAATGCTACTAATGCTCTAAAAGAAAAGCCTTGTTGATTCATGTTTTCTGCCAATGTGTCTACTTCAAGGAAGTTTCCTAATAAATTGTTTTTAACTAGGCCTTCTGATTTAAAATTGAGAAAAAAGCTACGAAGAAGGATGACAATTATTCTCTAAAGACTATCGTCATAGAAACATATGGGTTTTAAAATATTAAAATATCTAATGATAAGAGTGTACAGGTGGCTATACATCCTTATAAACAATCGAAAAAGTTCAAGTAGATATAAAAATACCCGAAGACTGTAGCTTTATCACCTAAACATGTGGATGTAATGAATTGTAAAACATTACCAATAGAAGCTGCTGAATGAAAAACAAACTTTAACTTTGATTTATACTTGTCATAGTAGTTTGTCTATTTAATTTCTACACTTGGAAACTCGGCACTCTCGACAAAAAAAGAAACTTAAAAAATGCAATTAATTTTCGCAACAAAGTAATGTTTACCTTTATAACTATAACCTCAAAAAAGTTGTCATAACAGGAGTGACGTCACTAGACGCTGATTGGTAGATTAAAATATGTTCTCTTAAACATCTACATCATTGATGATGTGCATTGGATCTTGTTTTGTATTTACTGTAGAAAAATTTATGATTTCATTTTAAAAGTATTCAATAATATGTTTTTAAATTTGCTTATTTAAGAAAAATTCTAGCTGAATTCAACTTTTAACAAAAAAAATGTATGTTATCTAACAATTTATTTATTTTTGACATATCTATCACTGCTTGAAAAATCCAATTAGTCATTAATAGGGATGCAAAATAAATAAATAATTATTCAAGGAAATTTACAATATTGTTATTTTGATAAGATAAAAGCATCTATTTGTAAACAGGTAAATATATTTAATGAAGTTTTAAAAACTTGTTTTTATGTTTATATGTTTCACTATGCAGATTGTTATTGCATGATCTTTATTAGATTAGACAAGGTTTATAGTAAGAAATATTTGATTTGTAATTTGCTAAAATAACTAAAAAAATTATATTGAAGTACTTATATTTTTATCATAAATAATAAAAAAAGTAAATTGTAAAGTTGAAGTTCAGTTTAAATATTTTTCCAAAAGAAATACTTACTAGAGAGCTGAATCATTTAACTCATATTCATAACCCCTGGCAACTGCTAACCTCACACCCCTATCAGACCAAAGAGCTTGTAAAGAAGCTGCAACTCCTGGAAGTATTGTAAAACTCATATCAAAACAACTTTTAGCAACTAGAACATTTTGAGCATGAACTTTATTCCTTTGATGTTCTAGATTTATTCTTAAAATTCCCATACCAGCTAGGACATATTTCATGGAAGCTAAAAGATTATCCAGCACAGTTGGTCTAAAACTACTTAATTCAGCATGTGTAAATCCATCTGTGTGAATTATTTTCATTTGTTTTACTAAGGTACTTTTCCCACTTTCTCCAGCTCCTTAAATAAAAAATATACAATTAAAACTCCTATTAAAGATAAGTATTCTATTAGAACTTGTATGTATACACATTTACCAAATTATAAATCAATCATTTTACTTACCCAAAAGTAGTATTTTAATAACATTATTTTGCTGTTTAGCAAATTCGCCAAGTTGTCTATCAATTTCCTCACTCCTTTTTCTTGCTTTGCCCTCTTCGCGTTCCAATGTTAAGCATGCCCCCATATCGAGTACATCACGATAATAAGAATTATAAAAATGAAATTATACCCAAGAACAACTGTGTAATACTATCAATAGATTTCAATTGAAGCGTTTTATTAGATCAGTTGAATAAACACAGCAAGGTCATTAAGTTCTGAGAAAAAAGTCTGGATATAAATGAATCATGTATTACGCAATTAATGAAAGTTATATAAATAATAGATGAAGATTAAAGGAGATTCAAAAAAATATTTACTTCTTTAATAACATCAAAACTGTACAAAAGAGAACACAAAAACAAACATATAAACAAAATTGAGGTTAAATTACTTTAAACTATACTAATGCAGACATGCCATCTATTTTGACTTCAGGAAAACGTATCACTTTTGAACAGAGTAACCTAAGTAACCTAAGTAACCTAACGTCTTATGGAAGATTTGGTATTATAGCCACGTGATTATTTTCGTTCCAAAGTATTATCACAGATGGCGATTAATGCGTGAATCCTATGGAGATGTGAAATGTGAAGTTAGCGATTCGTACATTTCCAGTTAATTTATTGACGTATTCGTTAAAAATGGGATTTTTAATTTTCATTTCTCTAAATAATTATTTATTAATAACATGTACTACTACGCTGTACAAATCAAGCACAAAATAAATAAGTTAAAATTAATATAAGAAATTAAGAAAAAAAATATTTAATATAGTTTTTTCAAATGTTAATTTTTATAGACTAACAAATAGTTCAGTCAATGAGAAGGAAAAGAAAGTATAGCGTCCGAGTTTTTTTCCAGAGAACCGATTTTCATAAAAAATTTTAATTAAGATTATCTTACTCTCTAGACCAAAAGTTATGTGTGCCGAGTTACTTCTTATTTTTAAGGGATAAAAACCACCCCTCATTAAAAAATGTAAAAACTACAGATATATGCGTTTTATTGATTAAATCAAATAGAAATATGTAAAGTAAATATTTTTTCATACTGAGGATTACAATTTATGATTTACGACAACCTCACTACCCTTAGAAACCACCCTTAGTGACGAAAATGTTTTGATGGTGCATATATGATTAAAATTTATAGTGACTTTAACAACACAGAGAGAAGCGTTTGAAACATGATTTTTTTATTGAGACATAAAATTATGTGGCCGGCCTTAAACTTCTTTACCTTCCTTAATTGGTCGAACACGTTCACCCACATAATACAATATGTTCGAAATGGATTTTTCGTCTTTCATAGGCATTGCAACAAGAATTCAAGGGGCAACAGAACTGAAAAATCTCGAAAACAAACCAAAATTGATACCTAGTTACACCTGTTCTTTACTTGCAATTAACAAGAATCCAGCGACAATAAAACTGAAACGTCGAAAACAAACTTTAAATCCAGCTTCAATCCATTAGTTTAACACAAACAATGGAATCATTTAAAGACATTAGCAGTTCACTTTGGAATCAACAGCACTAGTTCCATCTAGTAGTTAATTCCAAAACCATGATAAAATATTTATTTTGTCAAATTATAATTGGTGTGCATATCTTTTCAGTGGGTTACTAATCTCTGCCTTTAAATAGCTGAAATAGATTTTCATTCCATTTTCAAATATCTTTAATATGTACATGATCATTGATTAATATTTAACTTTCAGACGAAACTCAAACTAAGTGTAAATAAAATAAAGTCATCTTTTAAATAGTTCACTATTCGAAATTATTTGGAAAAGAAGAAGAATAGTAGGCACTTTAAATCAGTTTCAGATTTGATTTATTTCAACGAACATTTTCAGTTACATTTTTTGCTAACTTTTTTCGTGTAATAGTTTTACTTTAAAAGGTATTACATCAATATATATAAAATGATAGACATATATAAAAATATGAAAGGTTTCGTAAAATTAGGAACTATTCATACAGATAATAATGTATTCAAATTACATTATAAAATTACTGTAATATTGTTAGTGGTTTCATCTATATTATTAACCAGTAAACAGTATTTCGGAGAACCTATTACTTGTGATGTAGAACAGAGGAAAGAGATCGTGGAAACATTTTGTTGGATTCATGGAACATTTATTGTAAATCAGAATTTAAGAGGTAATCTCAGAAAAACTTTTTTGTACTAAATTAGAAGACATTTTGTTCTGTCAAATAACCATGATTTTTTTAACATATAGTATATATTTCCCAATATTTCATTTAAACTGTTTGCTCATCTTAAATAACAAAATATTTTTTATTGAAATTTTCATTTTT
The DNA here is from genome assembly GCA_950111635.1 of Agelastica alni. Lineage (NCBI taxonomy): Eukaryota > Metazoa > Arthropoda > Insecta > Coleoptera > Chrysomelidae > Agelastica > Agelastica alni. The sequence goes on from OX467714.1 coordinate 30,867,060, forward strand.
ATACAAGTTTGGTATGAATTTAAATATTTTAAATCGTTGTTTTTTCAGACCCTTATGTTCCTGGTTTGGGAATATATAATCCTGGATTGGATAATAAAAAAGATACACCAATATCTCGACAAACTTACTATCAGTGGGTTTGTCTAGTTTTTGGTATACAAGCAGTGTTTTTTTATTTGCCCAGATATTTCTGGAAGGCTTGTGAAGCTGGAAAACTTAAGCAGCTTGTAGGAGAGTTTGGTAAGCATTTATCCAACAACTTTAAGTGTACATATTTAAATGACTTCTTGTAGGGACACCACTTATTCCAGATAAATGGAATAATATAGAAAAAGATAAAATTGTGAAGAATATTATAGGTGATATTTATTCACACAAGATTTATACATTGAGATATTGTTTCTGTGAACTTTTGAATTTTATCAATGTGGTAAGGCTAGAACACCTAATCATCAAACACCACTTATTTTTTACTTTAAATTTTCATTTTTAGTTAGCAAATATTTATTTTATGGATTGGCTAACTGGTAAATTCTCAAGTTATGGAATAGCACATGCCTCTTACAAAACAATTAGTCCTATGAGCAGAATCTTTCCAAAGATAGCCAAATGCATATATTACAGATATGGTCCTACAGGAACTGTGGAGATACATGATGCAATGTGTATTCTTCCTCTAAATGTTCTCAACGAAAAAGTTTTTCTCATTTTGTGGTACTGGTTTTTTATTTTATTAATAATTTCGTTTTTGTGCATTGTCTACAGGGCACTGTTTTTATTTGTACCAGCATTTAGAGTTTACTTACTTAGGGCACAAGCTAGAAAACTTGAAAGAGAAAAAGCAAAATTTATTGTGAACAAAATCTCCTATGGTAACTTCTTTGTGCTATACAAGTTTGGTAAGAATGTTAATCCAACTTTATTCAAGGAAGTTGTTATTTGTTTATATGACCATTTAGTTAGTAGAGGATCATACAAGGGTTTCTTTCAAGGCGTTTAATACCAAAAATATATTTTGGGTAGAATAAATTTTCTTTAAGTTTGATATTTTCAGAGTAATATTTTTTTTAAAAGAACTGTCCATTTAAAATGTACAAATTAGTATTAAAATGATTTCTTATGAATTATAAAATATAGAGCTGTGATAATGTTACTAATAGTTCTATTATTGTGTAAGATATTTACAAATTTAAAAAAATGAAGTTTTTTTTTGATTACAGATTTGGTAGTCAGTTCACTTGATATTACATGTACAAAGGAAACTATGAAAGATTTGCAGTACAGTTCTATTTAGTTAATTTTTTTAAAATATTTTTCACCACAGGCAATATATATCTCCATCTTCCAAAACCAATCCTTAAACCACATCTGCCAAGTCTCGCTAGGGAGTATGGCGCACTCGTCCCAAGCCCTCAAAAGGTCTTTATCACTGGAAAACTCGTCTCCCTTTCATTTTCACATGGGGGAGCAGTGTGCAAGGTCTGGACTGTGAGGAGGGTACTAAAGTAGTCTCAGTCCTATAGTGGTCAAATATTCTGTGTACCACTTCGCTGTGGCTGTCTTTTCATGTGTCCAACATGACACTTGATTCCACTTGATTTAAAAAATGCAGTTATCATTTTCTTCTTTACTGATTGGGATTTTCTGTCTGCTACTACTGTATCCTCGTTAAAAAAGACCCAAACTTTATTTTGAGACTTGGTCGGCATATTAAAATAGTACAGCTAGTCTCGTCACCTGTCACGATGTTGTACACATACCGAAGTTGTTTCTTATCAAAAATTTTCAGCGTTTCCCGGCACCATTTCACACGTCGTGTCATCTGGTCTTCAGTCAGACTATGCGGCACCCAGAGAGAACAAACTTTCGTCACGTGCAAATGATCGATCAGAATCGAATGAATTGCTGGTGCATTTAAGGTTTCCTCAAAATGGTGGTAAGTCACTCGCCTGTATTCGTCAAGCATTTTCCTCACTGCAGTAACTTTTTCCTCCGTAACGGACGTTGATCTGTACTACCTGAATATAGCCGTATGATGTGGACAATCATCACCTAGTGCAAGAGTCTTTTCTTCTAAGCACTGGTCTATGTTTAACCTTTAAAATGTGAACTTTAAAATATTACGCATTGGACTGACTAGGGTCCAAAAGGACCCCATTTTAATTCTAATTTAGAAACCGGCTTTATTTTTTTGTTTTGGTTTTTTTGATAAATGTAAAATAAAAACAGGCCTTAATTAAAGTTATTTATTTTAAAAAAGTAACGTATTTTATAAAAATAATATAAAGTTTAGCTAACACTGTCATTTTGCTCGTCAGTGCAGAGATGGCTGCTTGGAGAAAGGCCTTTTCACAGTTTCTGACGAATATTTCAAATACGGCTCATATAGGCGCTACTTTGTCAACGGCTTTGCGTGCTGCCCTTGTCTCAAAATTATCAAATCTCAAAAAACATGTTATTTCTATAGGGCGACAATATGCAACGTATTCACACCATAGTGAATCCACAGACTCTTTAGAAGAGCGAAAGGCACCAAGCATTATCAGAAGACCAATTTCTTTCGTTAATTTGGGTGTTCTTGATTCCATTTTTTAGAATTAGCTTGTCCTTTTCTGTTTGTCTAAGTAACTATAATCAAAATAATTTATGGACACAAAAAGCGAAAATACTTCATTTTTTGCTAAAAAATTGGAACTGAAAGGGGTATCCTAATTTTTTGGTCTTTATATTAGCTTTCTGACGTTTCTTTGGCCATGTTTCTTTTGAAAGTATGGTCCATTTTTTCCCATCCTTTGCTACATACCTTGGGCATTCGTGGTCTTCAGCAATCTCAGGTATGGAATCAGCAATGTGTTTTGGTCATATTCTAACACATCAGCTTCAGACTGAACCTCTTCGATAATATCTTTATCTTCTTCATCGCTCGCACCATCTTCGTTGGCTCACTGATTAAATTCTGGATCATCGTTTTTAAGGATATGTAACAGCTCCTTGTCCGTCAATGGCCTGTGAGAAGGCAAATTCACACCCATTTTTTATATGAATGCGTACTTTTTAAAAAACAGACAGGACTAAACTAAAATGTTTGAATACAAAACTATTCTAAACAAGTGGGTTTCCCCGACTGAATATAAAACTATAAATCGCATGGGATTGCCAGAACTAAAAATAAATGGATAAATTACCGCAAACAAATGGGTTTCCCCAACACCATAAACTGAAAAATATCATATAATTTATAACATACAAAGCAGACTGGGGTCCTTACCGACCCCAGTCAAAAAACTGAAAGACGAAATTTCAAATTGAATATTGGGGGTATACACTACATATAAAACCACAAAATTATGAATTATGAAAACTTAAAAAAATAAACGCGAATTATTTACAAAAAATAAAACATGGGGTTGGAAAGGACTCCAGTCCGCCTTTTAAAGATTAAACCAGAGCAAATTTATACAGCGAAACTACCCGAATATCATTTCATGACCAAGATGCCATAGCACGCACTTTAAACTATCACTGCTGACAAACAACTGAACTTGGTACAGACTCTTGCGCCACGTGGTTGCAAAACTTTCCTAGTTCCCTTTGTATGTGACATTTGAAAGACTGTCCAATTTCATGTAAGAGTTATTCAGAAAAATAATTTTCTACGCTAATAAAATGACTAAATTTACCAAATTATGTACCTTGCAAACTCTTGCTCATTTTAGTTAGACAGTAAGAGTATTTTCAGTTACAGAAGGTTTTTACGTTAAAAGTTAAATTATAAAATGCTGTTATTTGTTTCGTCATTTGTTTGTGTTGCTTATTTTGTATGTTGTTTTACAAATAGGTTTTTGTATTATTTATTTTATGTTTATACCCTTGTTCTACAGCTCAAAAGACAAAAATTTTCTTTTTTTAATGTAAACAAAAATGATAACTTAAAATTGAAATGTAAAGCTATGTACATACAGGTATGGAAAAATATTAAAGTAACATAGAAATTTAAATGCTACATGGGCGGTAACCAGTCGACCAGCACAAAATATAATAAATATTCCAGATAAATAATCAAGTAATTAAGTACACGAATCTAATTTGAATTTTCGCCACTCCGGCGACATGTGTTTGCGCCGTCACCAAGAAAATGTTAGCGACGGTGTGTACGTCTGACTTATCAGGAAAGAGACTACGACATATGTAAGAGATCAAATAATTTCTTTTCCAAAAATGTCTTCAATTTTACCATTACGGCTTCCATAAAATAAATATTCTATGAATTAAAAAACAACAATAACTTCTGAAAAATAAACTAAAAATTTGAACTCTTAAAAAAAACATTACAAATATACTTAACTAGAGGACCCGGCAGACGTTGTCCTGCGCAAACGATAGCCTGCTTTGGGAATATCACTATCAAACCCAGCTACCTCGAAAACTATAAATTCGACACTTACATCGCCGTTTCTAAAAGATTTTATATTCCATCCCTTTTCCTAGGGGTGCAAACCACTTTGGGGATATCACAATCAAACTCAGCTACTATGGAATTTGACACTAATATCGGAGTTTTTAATAGTTTTTTATTTCATCCCCTACCCACCCCTTTCGTAGGGGTGCTACGAAATTAGGAATGTTACTATCCAATTCAGCCACCCCTAAACCTTTGAATTCGACACTAATATCAGCCGTTTTTGATAGTTTTTAAATTATATCCTCTCTCGTAGGGGTGCTAACAAAATTGGGGATTTTGCTATCAAACTCGGCGACCTTAAAAACTATGAATTCGACACTAATATCGGCATTTTTAACAGTTTTTATATTTCATCCTCTTCTCACCTCTTTTGTATATGTATGCATTATACATATACCTTCCTCTTGAATCACTATCTATTGCTGAAAACTGCATTAAAATCTGTTGAATAGTTTAAAAGATCTAAGTGAACAGACAGCGGAGTGACTTCATTTTATACTGTGTAAAGATGTAATCTTCAGAAGTTGATGTTATGTCTATTTCCTGGTAGTTAATTACTTGATTATTTATCTTAAATATTTATTATATTTTGTGCTATCAATTGGTTACCTCCGCCCATGTAGCATTAAAATTTCTATATTCTTTAAATATTTTTTATTATCTGTATATGGTCAAACATTGCTTTATATCAAATAAGGCAAACCACCCAGTTCAATTTTTCTTAATTTTTATTTTCCATCGCGATGGAAATTTTCTTTTTTCAATTTAAAAAAATAATATTAATTTCAAAATGGAATACAAATATTTTGCTGTGCATTGAATGTAGAGTTACATACTATATTGTGCTTTAGGAATTTGAAGCAGCCCAATATTGTGTATAAATAGAAAATATTTTGCCATTTTACATAAATGGTGTAAAATAAGCTGTAAATTTAGGGTATAAATTTATTTTCTAGTGAAATAAATCTTTAAACTATTGGTCTATATTTTATTTACTAATTGAACACCCTATTTAACATATGAGAGCAATATTAACACCAAAGTTGGTGTCTTTGTTTACTTTAAAATATATAGACATTAAAAAAATATTTATTAAAAAATACAGTTAAGTATTTTTTTCTTAATTACTTGTATTTTTGTGCTTTAATATTTTTATAAGCATCTATAATTTCTTTTTGTTGCTTATCCAGTTGCCTTCTCAAAGAATGTGGAAGATCCTTTCTTTTCCCCTTTTTGTCTATTAACTTATTACTTGTTTTACCTTTAGATTTGTTTTCTAATGGTTTTGACTTCTCATTTTGACTGTTGATAATTGACTTTAAAAGGAGATTTTTGTTGCCAGGCTAAAAATAGAAATATATTATAACAATACTTCACAATTGATACATTGAATTATATTTTAATGGAGTAAGGTACAACCCTAGGTGCAATCTGAGCTTTTTCTACTTTTCTTGGAGGAGCTAGTGATGGAGGGGCATGAACAATTTCACCAAATTTAACTTGATCCTTATATTCTTTAAATTCATCTATATTTTGATGTTCTTTTCTGTCTTGTTTTTCTTTCAATTTTTTTTTTCTCTTTTGCCATTTGGACAATCTAGGAGTCTCTACTTTATCTTTTTGTTTTTTCTTTTTCTTGTACCCTTTTTCTTCATTTAATTTATTCCTCTTTGCTTTCTGAAGTAATAATTCCAATTCATCTTTTTCTCTTTTTACTACACCTTCTATCTAAAATAAAATAAATATTTCTAAAAAATTAAAAATTCGAAATGGTCCTAAAAAAATAAAAATAACATGAATTTTTTTTCAAATAAAAATAGACAGTTTTATATCAACATTTTTATTTATAATTTAGATTTCAAATAAATAGTTATCAACTCATATAAGAACATGCCAGTATTAATTAAGTTGTAGTTTATAATGATTCTAGAAGACTCATACATACTTCTCCTTGTTCATTTCTTTTAATGTCAACTCCATATTTTTCTTCAAATTTAGCTTCTTTAACTACATCCATACAAATTCTATTAATCCGCTTTACAAATTCTCTATTGGTTTCATTTGGTAGTTGTACAAAATTTTGAGCAGGTTTTTCTGGCTTTTTGAAATCCTTATTTGATTTTGTTTCATTATGTTCTTTAACTTTTGGTTTAAATCGTTTGATTCCCAGTGTTCCCTCTTTGGTTTGATTTTTTAGATCAATTATTCTTTGCAGAGATTTTGGTACTTCTTGATTTCCAGCATTTGTAGGAGGTGCATTAATTTTATTTTTTATACTAAAACACTTAAATCAGTACAAGAACTATTTATTTTACACCTATTTGTTTTATATACCTTTCAAACCTTATCGCTGCTTGTTTTTCTGGATCTCTTATGCCTCGATGTTTACGCCCAGGAATTTTTCGACCCATAACTTATATTTAATTAATAAATTTACGTAAAACTAAAAACTTCCAACACACTAAACACCACATTATTCAAATAAGTAAGGTTAGTAGTCTATTTGGCTTGAACTATTTGTCAAGGAGCTTGGTCAGTAATTGATTATTTTAAAATAACCTTTAAAAAGTAAACTTCGTTATGTTATTTAAAAATTTTAAAATTACTTTTTATTAGATATAGTTTTTTAAAGTTTTTTTTAATCGTGTAGTTTTTAATGACTTTAAATTAAACGGAACACAGCCATACTTTTTGAATCCTCATTCCAAAATTGTACACATAACCTTCAATTCGAATGTCAATTCACACGTGTTTATTGTAAAAGGTTTTTTATTTTTGTTTAATTGTTGGCGTTTAGATTTGTGTAATTAAATTGAAGCAATTTTTATAAAGTAAATTATGAAAAAACAAATTGCAAATACAAATCAGGTTGATGATCCACCAAAAAAAAAATTTAAAAAAGATGTAACAGAACCCGAAAATTTAAAAAAAACATTAAATGCAACAAAAAAAGTAGCCAAGTATGCCAAAACGGATAAAATAGTGGCTCCAACAAATTTAAAAAAACCAAATCCCAAAGTGGCGGCTAACAAACAATTTAAAGGTGAATATTAAAAACTGCCATAAAAGCATGGTTGAATCATCATTACAATTACTATTTGAAAAATGAAATGTATTATTTTAAAAATAGTTGTGTATTGTGAATTTATAAATAAATATTTATATACTTATAGGTACATTTGATAAAAATAAACCTGAAATATTTGAAAACTGGAATGAATTCAAGAAAAAAAAGAAAGAACTAAAACTGAAGCGTAAGCAATCTAAAAGTGGCTTTGATGCTATAGTTAAAGCAAAGAAAATTGGTGAAGAATTAAGAAAAAAGACACTTGGTGGTGGAGAACAAAGGCGAATTCAGCTTATAAATGAACTACACAGCCTTCTAAAAGGTAGAGAACATTATCCTAAATTTGTTCTTGCTCATGATACTGCAAGAATTGTACAATGGCTTTTGAAATATTCATCAGATTTAGTTATAAATCAGATATCAAAAGTAAGTTAAAACCACACTTATCAATTATGAAAAAAATTCTTTAGAATTAAATGTTTTTTATCTATTAAGTAATTCTTGTAATTATATTTTTTAGGAGCTTATTCCTGTTACTGTAGAAATGTTGCAATCTAAATATGGAATTCACTGTGTTAAAAGACTATTAAAGTATGGTAGCAGTGAAATTCGCTCTGAAGTTATAGATGCAATGGTTGGAAGTGCTGTTAAACTGGCTAGTCATACCATAAGTGCTCCAGTAGTTGAATATGCCTTTTCAACATGGGCAACTCCACTTCAAAAACAATATCTTGTCCAGGAATTTTATGGTGATCTTTATAAGAACTCTAAAGATAAAAGTGTTAAACATCTTAGTGATACTTACAAAGATAACCCTACTCTAAAAAATGCAACATTAGGTAAGAAAGTAGAAATGTTTGTTTATTTTAAATTATGTTTACTTGAGTATCAATTAATTTTAATTCATTTCAATTGAGGTTTATAATTACAATGCTCTTTATTTTGCTATAGGTGCTACAAAAGCCAACCTAACAAAGATTTTAAATAAATCTCTACTAGATTCTGGTTTGATACAAACAGTTTTGTATCAATTTCTTTGTGAATGTTTTGAAGATGACAGAAAGGAAATGATTAGTCAGTTGGCATCCCATGTCGTAGTTATAAGTAATAGCAAAGATGGGGCTCGTGCAGCCATGCAGTGTATTTGGCATGGTTCAACTAAGGATAGAAAAGTGAGACAATTTGAGAAAACTATGAGGTTTAAATTTAAATTTAAAATTTTTGTTTAATATTTCTATCTTTTTTTAGGTAATAATGAAAGCAGTTAAGGAACATGTTATTGAATTATCTAAACACGAACATGGTCATTGTACTGTAATAACATTATTGGATTGTATAGATGATACTGTATTGCTACATAAAATTATTTTATCCGACATTTTAAAGAATGCTATGGAATTAGCTGTAAATGAATGGGGAAGAAAAGTAGGTGTAGTACACTACAGATGTTCTTAAAATAATCTAAAATATGTTTGTAGGTTTTGCTTTGGTTAGTGGCACCAGCTGATCCAACAAAGTATCATCCAGTTTTTATAGCCGAATTGAATGAAGGAAGGACTGCTTCAACTTGCAAAAAATCGCCGGAAGTGCGTAGAAAAGAAATAATAGGTTACTCTGCTTCAACATTGCTAGAATTAGTAGCAAATGATTCTAAATTCTGGCTGTCAAGTCCATCATTAGCTGTTGAAATGATAGCTATAGTCAAAGCAGGTAAGATAATAATAATAAGGAACTTTATTGAACTGAAATAAATTCAATCCAACAGGCTATTGACTGAAGTCCTTTTGCCTATTGTTGGAAATCATTTATATATATGACATTAAAGACAGTTATACTTTGTTAGACAGGTGAAAAAAAAATAAAAATTAATGTTCTTGTCGTATTTTCTCAAGGGTGGTAGTGCGAGGGTGTCGATGTAAGGGTTGTGCTTCAGGGTCTCTTCTCATTGCAAATTTCTCCACAAATTCGACATTTTTGGCCTTTGAACAGATTCTATGGAATAGATAATCCAGACGATCTACAATAGGCATTACATCTGTTAGCTCATGTAGGAGGTTATTTAGATTGATATCCTTATTTTGGTATGTGAGTCCTCTAGAGTGCTTGGCTCTGGATATGCGTGTTAAAATTGAGTTTGATATCCATCGTGATTCCCAAGTATTTGGTTGTTTTCGTTGGGCTGAGTAGTTGTTGCTGCATGGTAATCATAGAAGATGTTTGACCGAGATGATGATTAAATATCATCAAGTGAGATTTGGTAGGGTTTGGCTTCAATCTCCATTTATTGAACCAATGGCATGTAGAGTCGGTAAGTCTTTGTAGGTTGTCCATAGCTCCTTCAATAGATGTATCGTGGGAATCCAACACTGTGTCATCCGCAAACTGGAGCATATAACCCAGGTGGGAGAAATGAACTGGGTCGGGAAAGTGATGATTATAAATGTTTGCACAATAAGGATTATAAAGGTGGGAGGAAAGAGGCAATCCTTGGGGTAAGCCCTGCTGTGGGGGGAATACTAGCGAACAGGCGTTTAACACTTTCACTTTTAGCCTTCTTTCTGATAGTAAGGAATTGAGGAGAGAAAGTAGCTGCCTTGGATATCCCATTGAATGGAGTTTGTAAATAAGTCCTTTGATCCAGACACTATCGAAGGCTTTATTGATTATCAGGAAAATGGAAGCAGATTTTTTCTGGTTGAGTTTTGATGTTTCGATGTTGTTGGTGAGGATTGTGAGAGGAAGTAAGGTTGAACACTCATTTTTGAAACCAAACTGGTAATCAAGTATCCTATTTTCTAGAACTGCTTGTAACCTATTTTTGATAATCGTTTCTAGGTTTTGCCCAGAACTGGGAGAAAAGTGATGGGTCTATAACTACTAGTTTTTGTGTGGTCTAGCCCTTACTTGGGTATTGTTATGATGGTACATGTTTTTCATTCTGTGGGAAAAAAGTTTTTGGTCAAGCAAAATTCATAAATTTTGATGATGTAATTGTGAATTTGTCCATCCAGTTTTCTTAGCATTGTCTTAGACATGTATTCATGCCCAGGTGCGGTGTTTTTGCCTTTCATCACTATCTCATAATATTTATCTTCTTCGACAGTCTGGTTTTCTGGGGGTGGTGTTTCCCTCATGTTTGTATCATACCATTCTGATACAAGATTATATTTTTATTCATCAAAGTTATCATCAGAGGATTTCTCAAAAATCTCTTGGTAATGTCTTGCAAAGATGCCTGTCTTTTCTTCAGGTGATTCATATGTGGTCCCATTTTATTCAATTTTTAACTCTTTTTGTTCTTATTATTAAATTTTGAAAGTTTTTTGATGTCATGCCAGTATGTTTTTCCCCTTTTGTCGTTGATATTTTCACATGCAAGTAAGTTTTATGAACTTTCTTTAAATTGTTTTTATAAAACTAAAAATTAAGTTAGTACATAAACTTATTTACTAGTTTCATTTTAAAAATATATTTTGCTAATACATTCTGTTAATTGTTATCAAATTCATTCTATTAGATGTTTACCTGGTGCTTAAATTATTCAAGCATGGAGATACAATATTGTTCCATTTATTAACTTAATTTATCTATGCATATAAATAAAATTAAAGTGTCTGTCTGTGATTTCAAAATAAATCTATTTTCTAAGCTTATATGATTATTTAGTTTAATTTTTTGTCTGTTTGTTTGTACGGACACATTTTTGAAATTACTGAACTGATTTTAATGCGGTTTTCACAGGTACATAGAGCCTGGCTAGGAGCAAAAAAATAATATAGGCTTACTTTTATTTAAATCGAATGGTAAAAAAAAATTATTTCCATTTAAAGATCTTTCTAGCTTGAGAAGTTACAAGGCAAATAATAATTACTATTGTCAAAGTTCTATGGACATCACTACACGAACGAACAACAACGTTCAAAATGAAAAAAAAAAACACAAAATAAATTCGGTTAGATTTTATTTAGTGTTATAATAGGTGGCGCTGTTTATTATTAGAACGCACTATATGAATTTTTACAACAATCCACCTAACTGACATCATTTTAAAATTTAGTTCCTAAAAAATTCACTAGATGTGACGGTTCAGTTTTAAAATGCATATGGTGGTCTATAAAGATATTCTTTGATGTTAAATCGGATATCAAGAAAAAAAGTTATCCTCACTTAAATATATTAAGATAAAACTAAATTCCACGCGGTCGAAGTCGCAGGCAATAACTAGTTTATATCTAAAAATATACCCTTTTAATTTATGACTTTCACAGTATGAAATTTTACTTACTGCCTCATCAACTCATTCAGTAGTTAGCTACGTCTGTCTTGTAAATTCTAACAGTTTTCTATTATTTATTCGCGATAGTAGAAGCGACCTTGAACCTCATGGGATTCGGGAATTTTGAGCGGGGGCAGTTCGGCCCACATTAAGAAGTGCCTAGCACCAGAAAAAAGTTCTAGTCACTAAAGGATTGCTTGCCTATCGTCAATTTTGATCAAAAGTTAAATAGGGATATTTTGTATTACAAAAGTTTTTTTTTTAGAGGTTATGAGCCTGAAAGCTCAAGGTCTACTTTGAGACTCCACTGACTGTATCAGGTCCACTCACTAAAAACTCCACCCCTATTTAGGTCCGCCTGGCTATTGCCTCCGGTGACACTTAGGCCTGTTAGCCAATTGTATCTTGTCTATGTGGTTTTATATCATTGTACCCAATCCAGTACTTTCATACCTTATACAAGTTTGTACAAGTTCTTTACTGGGTGGTAGCAATATAGTTCTGGGTCGCCGGATGGCTTCCCAAAAGTTGGCTTTCTTTTGCGGTCCAGTGCCTCGCAGCAGCAAAGTATGTGTTTTACTGTTACCTGTTTAATCAAATGGGTGTACCACCTGGAAACTTGCTAATTAAAATCCTTTTGAATTCAGAACATTCTAATAACATTAATATACATTATATTTATTTAAAATGTTCATCATATTAGTTTTTCATTATGCTGAATTTGTAGTTTGGTTTATATTTATATTTTGGTTAATTTTTAGGGTCTGGAAAGGATCTAGAAACAACATACAGTGGCTTATCGGAAGTTATAGTCGATCAAGAATGGACTATTAAAGAAAATGACAAAGATATTTTGGCAATAGAAAATGCTGGAATTCACATGGCTTTGAAAAAACTGGCACAGCACGATAAAGTAAGATTAACAAATGATGAAATTACCTTTGGTTCCATTTTGGTGGAAAAACTGACCGAAGAAATAGTAAGTGTTTTAACTACCCCATGCGAAGTTCCGATGGAAATTAACATTTTTTTTTTATTATTTTTAGTTGGAGATGTGGTTAAAACTTAACAGGGGTTGTTTCCTCCTGGTTGCGGTGTTCGAAAACGGTTCTGAAGATACACAAAGTAAACTGAAAATAAAGCTAAAAAAGCACATGAAGTTACTGAAGAAGCAATCTTCATCAGGTGCGGCTATTTTATTAAAGAAAATATCTTAGATTTAAGTTTTAATATATTTTATTAATTAAAAAAAAGTAGTTTCATTTACACACTGATTCTATTCCTGCAAGAAAGAAGATATTTCATTTGTCAATTGGTTAGCAGACGCTTCCAAATCAATCACTAATTAATAGCAAAATCATCAGGCTAGGAAGTAATGCATTTTCCAAAGGGAGAGACGCGTCAGAGTAGCGTTGTAGGTTAGCTTGAACCGATTAGCTACGCTAGTACGTGACACTTAGCTGTGCTGAGCTATCAGTGTCATTGCATTGGCGTAGCCAATCAAAACGCGGCTCTATCTAACTATTAGCGCAACCGTGGTCACTTGGTGAAATGTCTGTTCTTACTTCATTCCTTTAACAATTGTGTGCCAATATTTATAGTGAGACAATCGCTATAGGGAAAAATCACGTAACGCAAGATGGCGCTTTCAATGACAAAATGTCGGATCAAGGTGTGAACAACAAATATTTTGTCATTTGATCACTTGTTAAACCTAAGTTTTTATTGAAGAGAATTTTAGTTATCTCAAAGATTTAAGTTTATTTTTTGTGGTAAACTATTGGATTGAAGCTGGATGTAAGGTTTGTTTCGACTTTTCAGTTTTATTGTCGCTGGATTCTTGTTAATTGCCAGTAAAGAACAGGTGTGTCTAGGTATCAATTTTGGTTTGTTTTCGAAGTTTTTCAGTTCTGTTGCCCCTTGAATTTTTGTTGCAATGCCTATGAAAGACGAAAAATCAATTTCGAACATATCTTATTATGTGGGTGAACGTCTTCGGCCAATTAAACAATCGTCTATGTATAAATTAAACAGCCATGGTGAAGCTTCACATTTCTGTCTCACACCTTCTTCGATGTTAAACCAGTCCGTGTAAGCTCCGTTTATCCTGACACAAGCAGTGGAATCCTCGTAAAGTGATTTCAGTGCTCGTATTAAACTACCGCTCACCCCATACATTGACAATGTCGACCACAATTCACTCCTCACCACTCTGTCATAGGCCTTTTCCAAGTCTATAAAAGCGCAGTAGACCTTCTGACTTCTAGCCAGGAATTTTTCGACTATACCTCCTAATGAAAAGGCCTGATCCAAACATCTTCCTCTTCTTAATCCTGCTTGCACATCCCATATCATCTCAGTTTCATTCGTTACTCTTTTAATCAATATCTTAGCATACAGTTTGCCGTGTATGCTAAGTAAACTAATACCTCGGTAGTTCTTACAGTCCTGCTGCGAACCTTTTCCCTTGTAAAGCGGCGCGATAACGGCTTTGCACCAGTCGTCTGGAACGCTACCACTTCTCCAACAAAGGAAAAAAAAGATAGGTTGCATTAATATTGCTTGATATTATTATAATTATTGTTATTGCACTATTGGTTCTGTTACCTCTTTGATATTATTTTTAATCTTTTTCTCATCACATATTATTTTTGTAAAATTACAAATTATACTTTAATGGAGTTCAGAACACCGATAATAAGGATTACCGTCTTCACGTTGTACCCCAACTTTCCAACTCGGAAAAAAGATTCTTGTGCTATTCTCTCCTTTGTACTTTTTGGGGGGACTAGCGACCAATTGCTTAAGCCAACGCTGAAGTAAGTTGTAAATTAAGTCAACACGAGACTGACAGTACGACAGGTACGCTGGTCCTAAAAAAATCTGCCCGTCGAGTTTGCTGACCGGCGATGATAAACATTCAATATTTTTAAAAACATTGGAAACGAGATTGGTAGGATTGTGTGAACCTGTTGTGCCGAATACACATCTTCGTCGATCAATTAATTGATATTGGTTTATTTCTATTTTATATTCAACGATTGCGATAATTTTCAAAACTACAAAATCTTGTGCAAAGTTAGATTAATTGAGCTAAGATCAAATAAGAAACGTGTCGCACGCACACAACACGCACACACACACACACACAACACACATACACAACACGCACACAACACGCACACAACACGCACACAACACGCATACAACACGCACACAACACGCACACAACACCCACACACAACACGCACACAACACGCACACAACACACACACAACACACACACACACATACAACACACACACACACAACACACACACACAATACGCACACACAATACGCACACAACACGCACACAATACGCACACAACACGCACACAACACGCACACATTTTTTATAATGTTACTGAATTTGATGATACTCCGGTCTCTCCTTCTTTGTTGTCAGATATAAAACTAGATAATATATTCCATCGTCTAATACTATGACCAAAAATTAGGTAGGTAACTTATATTAAAGGCAAAACTATTTTTTTACTACTTAAATGCGTAATAATAATTTTTTTTTTACCAAAAATAGTCGCAAAAAGGGTAGACCTATCGTGTGGGCCGCGGACGACCCGCGATGCGAGTATTAGAAGGGGGAGGGATTATAGAAAGGAGATGATTGTGGACCCGCTTTTTGAAAAGTTGTAGGTCATAGTTCTCTGGAAAAACTGATTTTGGAAGCTTGTTCCATTCCGTAGCAACCCTGTAAAAGAAGGATTCTTGATGGAGATTGGTCCTTGTAGTGTCAATCTTGAGAACAAATGGGTGAGATTGATCAGCGTGTCGAGTTTTTCGGCCGAATGTGGCCAGTGGTGGTATAAGAGTTTTTATTTCTCTGGAGCATCTGCCATGGAAATATCTGTAGAGTAATGTCTGGTCTGCAACTTTTCTATGTTCTAGTGGGTGAAGGGTATCTGTGAGAGTTGAGCTGTTTATCAAATGTTTATCAATATTTATAAAATGTTGGGATTCTCCTCTGACCGGGTGACCCTTCCGGCTGGGGGCCCAGGCATTTTGCCGACTTGCCACTCTGTAGTTACGCCACTGTGTACCCTGGAACCAAACTACCAACACCCTTCTATAGAACGATGAGTAGTTACGAAACAAATAATATGGAATATCATGATATAATAGTACAAGTTACTGTTCGAAAAAATGGTCAGTGTTTCTTGCTACATTTAACCTACTATCGCAGATTTACCAAATTTATTTTTTTAAGAATAATGCAAATTATGAAAAATGGGTTTTTCCTAATAAAACCGCAAACTGTACCCTCGTATATTATTGAAAGATAAATTAAACACGTTTGTTATTCACAGTAAATGGTTACTTACCTACGAACAGTCATCGTTAAAACAACCTAAGGTTGCAAGAATGTTAAATTGTGTTTGTGTTAAAGATTACGAAAATTATGCAGAAAATGTTCTTTCGAATAAAAGTTTTGAGTTTTTCAAAGAAGGTACCGGACATCAAGAAACACTCAAAAACAATACGAATGGGTTTAAAAAGTAAGTTTTATTTTTAATTTTGTAAACTTCTTTCCAAAAATACGCGGAATTTTTATCAGCTCGAGATATTTTCGCCTACGAACTCGCCGATGGAACGAAGTAGTGGATTACGTCAAATCCAAAATGATGGTTAATCTCAAGATTAGATGCATTGTCACTTTTAATAAATAAAAAAAAATTCGTCTAATTTATGGTTTCCGTTAATAATTATTCTAAAACTAAAACTTTCCACAAAAAAAGCTTATTGCTCATAAGAAACTCCTTCTTTCTAAATATTTTTAAAGTATTCCAAAAATCCATCCAATTTACCAATTCCAAAACACTTTAATGCTTCACCAACGAATCACCAAATTTTTTTCGTTCTGGTTCCCACGAAAAGAGATATCCTGTAATGCTCAGAGAACATCGTAAGAACCAAGCGAAAAAGGTAGGAATTGGTGTGCTTTTTAAATTTCTGGAGGTTGTATGCCTCGGGGAACACCTCCCTTGGCAATGTGTTCCAAAGCCTCGCTGTTCGTTGAATGAACGAGTCTTTGGAAAGAGATGTTCTGCAGGTCTCCAAAGTGACCACGAAGGAGTGTGAAGTCTGAACTTGATGGGTTAATCTCGAAAAAACTGCTAAAGGAGGAACGATTGTTGATATTTCAGAAGAGCATCGCCCATGAAAATATCTATAAAATAGAGACAAATCGCTAACTTTTTTACGGTGTTTCAAAGAAGGGAGCGAGTTTGTAAGCGAGGCATCAGCGACCAGACGAACTGACCTTTTTGAACGAAATCCAATAGTTTCGGGATATGTTTAGGTGCCGCACTCCAAACATGGACAGGTCGAATATGCGCCTTATAGATCATAAGCAGCTGACTGGAAGTGAAATAGCTCTTGGCACGAAACAGAAAGCCAAGTTTTTGGGATGCACATTTGGCAATGGACCTCACGTGAAGGTTGTTGCTGATAGTAATACCAAGCATCAAGATGGATGACTTCAATGGTATGGTTACTCCTGACAATATTATGTTGGGCACAGTGAGATCGGCTTGTGTTTTATTTGCATTGAATTCTACCAAGTTATTGGATCACCATTCGATTATTGTTGCCATATTTATGTTGTTGTCATTTCTTCCTCGTTCATTTCTGGTTTCACGGGCAGATATAGGAGCCCTGGAAGAGAAAGCGGTATGAAGGGTACTATCATCCGCAAAGCTGTGTACTGGACATGAAGTCAATGATGTGAAGTAGAAATAGTGTTGGTGCTAGAATTGATCCCTGCGGAACACCAGCATTTATTAGTAGAGAGTCAGATGAAACTCCATCCAACTGTCCCCAACTGTCTAACACTGTTCGGGAACGACTAGTGTTGATTGAATTTCTTTGTAAATTTTTAGTTTTGGATGGGCGTTGGGGAATACGTACAAATACAGAATGATGAGGGGTCACTCGTTGGGGATATTTTTCAGCATAAAAATGAATGAATGAATATCGGTCAATTCAGCGTTTGTATACATGTTATAAAAAATGCATAAATCAAACTATTAGTAGTAGTAGACACAATAACTCAAAACTCAAACTTATAAGTAAACTTCAATTTGTAACTATTAATAACAGAGTTTGCCATCAGCCTACTAAAATTTGAATAAACATTAAGTAGACACAAATGAATTGCCAGAGTGACACCAGCCCACTATTGCATTGTAATTAGAACAAAGTATTACCTACACAGGGTATTGTATTTTATTTTTTTTTACCGAATCTATTGGTTCTAAAAAGAAACTTCAAGATTAAGATATGTTTTTAAAAAAACAGAGATTTTAAGAACTAATTTTTGAACACAATGTTCGCACCAGCTTAAAAATAGTAAAATATCCTTTGTAGTAACTTTTTGGAAGTTTCCTTTCAATTGCTCAATCATACGATCTCTTTCTTCATGTCTAGTGGATAAGTGCGCTTCGTTAAAAACATTAAAAAAGGTGTGAGACAGGGATGTGTGGATTCACCATGGCTGTTTAAGTTATATATATATATATATATATATATATATATATATATATATATATATATATATATAGGATTGTTTAAAAGATTTGAAAGAGAGTGCGCATGGATTGAAAATGAATGATTTGATCGTCAAATGCCTTCTTTACGCCGATGATCAAGTCATATTAGCGTCATCTGAAGAGGAGTTGCAGGCGATGGTTAATTTTATGCATGATGCCCTGAAAATCAAAGGGATGAACAAAACAAAAGTAATGGTTTTTGAAAAAAAAGAAAGCATGACAAACTGTGAACTTCTGATTAAGGGAGAAAGTGTGGAACAAGCATATGAGTTTGTATACCTGGGTTCAAAGTTTACGAGAGATAAAAAGTATGACAGTGACATTAAGCGAAGGGTGTTGACAGGAAAACAAATGAATGGGGCACTGCATAGCTTTATGAACACCCAGAAAGTGTCAAAAAAGGCACGTCAGGCTGTGCATAGAGGAGTGTTGGTTCCTACACTTATGTATGGTAGTGAATGTTGGGTTTGGCAAAAGAAGCATGAAAATAGGATTAATGCTGTGGAGATGAGTAGTCTGTAAAGTATAGCCGGAGTGACTCAGTTGGATAAAGTAGAGAATAGTGAGATAGGAGAACGATGTGGTGTAAAAGAAGATGTGGTTCTAAACATAGAGAAAGGAAGTGTAAATGGACAAGTCGGTAGAGGTCGACCTCGGCGAACATATCTCGATCAGATCAACATTGTTTTGAAGAAAGGCCAGGTCAAGAGTACCAACACCCGACGAGCATGTATGAGAGCACTGATGAAAGTAGAGGAAGCAAAAGATGTGTGTAAGAACCGTAGCAAGTGGAGGGAAGTGGTCTCTGCCTACCCCTACGGGAAAGAGGCGTGATTATATGTAGGTATATATGTATTAAGAACTCCAAACAGCTCTTATATAAAATATAATACCTTATGCTTTTTTAATCTTTGACAGGGTGTATTAGTTTTGTAATACCGTTTACTTTAATAATGTCATATCTTTTTAAAAATCTATAAGATCATTACTTTCTTTTTTGCTCGCAGTTTTTAGATTTTTGACTTTTTGAATGTACTTATTATATTTTAATATGGTTAATGTAAGTGAATTTATTTTGGAAGTCGAGCGTTCTAGCTTAACTTTTTAACGAAACAGCTTTTCCTTGAAGTTTGACGTAACTATTACACACTTAAACTAATGATTAAAAGGTAAAAACACACTGAAACTAATTAATCAAACACACACTGAATCCTCGGTTACTGATGGAAACTATAACAAATAGACGAGTGATCAAAGAAAACAACAGTGAACAAATAGAACTGGGGTATTCAAAACAAAGATATGTAACATAATTATACAAAAGTAACACACGGCAATGAAGTAAACGTTAATTTTAAAATAAAATGGTAAAAAGATTAATTTATAATCGTTGTAGATATAGAATAAGACCGAGATATTTTCGAGATATAGAAAATAGAACAATGAATAGGCAAATCTTGGGGAAAAACGTATCAATGCCTGTGGGTATTTCCCCTACTGCCTTACATAAACTGGCTCATCAAGATGGAGAAACCGCTACCGCCAAAGGTAAACATTAATTTTAATTAATTTCGGTAAAAAATTAATTTTAAATATTTCAGCGGCTCAAGAAATGAACACCATTTTTACTCTCAGTTCCCACGCGACGACAAGTATCGAAGATATAGCAAGCGCCGCTCCCAACTGTAGAAAATGGTTGCAATGTTACGTTTTCAAAGCAAGGTATTCATTCTTAAACATGACACGAAATGTTATGTTTAAAATTATTACGTTATAATAGTAGATTCCGTCACTGGGTTAGAAAAAAAAATTCGATACGAGCGGAATATTCCGAGCGCGAGGAATCACGAATATCAAATTTTTTCACTCCAACCGTGTAACAGACGATACTTTCTCCACGACCAAAGAATTTAAATAAAAAATACATGCAAACCCCTATTAGAAACAACTGTTACATAATAAATATTCCCACTCTAGAGTATGAAAGTTGTCATTATGTTATTAAAAATAATTTCATAATGAGTATATTACAAATATGGTCGTGGAGAACGTATGTTTTTGATGTTTCAGGGAAATTACCAGGGGCTTAATCGCCAAGGCTGAAAAAGCAGGATTCGAAGCAATAGTTTTGACGTGTGATTTTCCAGTAGTGGGCATTCGTTTATCAGCAAAAAGAAATAATTTTAAGATACCTTCATACATGCAGTAAGTAACAAAATACAACAAGCAATTCAGATGTACCACAAAGATCCGTTTTGACACCTAATCTATTCAAAAATGTATCTATGATTGAGCCAATTTAGCCAGCAAAAGACTTAGCACTAGCTCTGTATTGTGGAACACACTTTCCTGTTATATTTTTACTTCCCCTTCCAACCTTAAAGCGAAAAAAATGCGAGGTTCTAAAATTCATTCATATTAGACCTAAATGTACTTATAGTTGGTACCTATGATCGTGAACACATAATTTTTTTTGTATGAGACCAAGTTATTCGCCTCTAAAAAGTTGACGTTTTTAATGAAAGGATTTTTGGAAGTTGTTTTTCGCATTAAACAAATTTGCAATTAAATATTAAACGTGATGATTTGTATTGAAAATTTACTGTTCTTTGATTTAAAATTAATTTTTTATTATGTACAAAACCGGAAGTAAACATTTTAAATAATAATGTTAATAACTTTAACCATTCTTTTTAAATTATTTTAATTACAAAATAAAGCTAAAAATATATTAATTTTATCAAAAAAGTTTCAAAACGGGATCTAAATTAGTTTAGGTGATACATTAATTAAAGTAAATAGTGACCATTGATAAGTTTAAATGGACTAATAAATAATAATATAATAAATGTCAATATCAACGAAACATATTGTTACGGATTGTGGTCAGCGAGTGCGCCCCTGGAGTCATTATTGGACCTGAGGCGACGGCTAATCGTTTATAGTTCTTTCACTATCAATTGCAGAACACAGTTATGTGAGGAGTAATCAATAATAAATATATACGCATGGCACTTGTGCCAAATTTAGAAACAAAAAATAATGTTTACTACTCGCATAAAATCCGGTATAAATAAAAAAAAAGCGTCTGTCCATGTGGACTTGATTGACGTGCGTCAAAATTCGCAAACTAGGAAATGATTGTGGACCCGCTTTTTGAAAAGTTGCAGGTCATAGTTCTCTGAAAAAACTGATTTTGGAAGCTTGTTCTATTCCGTAGCAGCCCTGTAAAAGAAGGATTCTTGATGGAGATTGGTCCTTGTAGTGTCAAACTTGAGAGTAAATGGGTGAGACTGATCAGCGTGGCCAATGGTGGTACAAGAGTTTTTATTTCTCTGAAGCATCTGCCATGGAAATATCTGTAGAGTAATGACTGGTCTGCAACTCTTCTTCTATGTTCTAGAGGGTGAAGGGTATCTGTGAGAGTTGAGCTGTTTATCAACCGAATGGCCCTTTTCTGAATGGAATCTAGAAGACGAAGAGAATGCCTTGGTGCTGAACCCCATATGTGCGAGCAATACTCCAGTAGAGGTCGGATTTGAGCATTGTACGTCGTCAACAGTTGACAGGAGTAAAAAACTTGCCACAATAGTTAACCAACTACCCATGATACTTCTGTAAATTTAACTTCTTCTTCTTCTTATAGTGCATCTCCTATCGGAGGTTTGCTATCATCACAGCTATCCGGACCTTATTGACTGCAGCTCGGAGCAGTCCCTTAGGTTTTTAAGCCAAGACACACAGCGTTTTCCAATATTCCTCCTTCCACCGATCTTTTCCTGAACTATCAGCTGGAGAAGTGCGTATTTGGGTCCTCTCAGTATATGACCTAGATATTGAAGCTTTCTCTTTTTTATGGTGTTAATGACTTCACATTAACAATTTAACAGCTGAGAATAAAACGATTCTCAAACATTTTTTATCATTAACATTGTCGAAATGGTATTGACATTTTTAGCGAAGCTGTACTTCAAGAATATCTAGACAAAGGAATAATTGACAATGTGGTAAACATAAGTGATAGGTCAGTAGACTGGAGTTACATTAAATGGTTGACTACAATTACTTTCCTTCCAATCATCACTAAAGGTATTTTGACAGCTGAAGACGCAGTTTCGGCCGTTGAAGCTGGAGTATCTGCAGTTTTGGTCTCGAATCACGGAGCTAGACAGCTTGATAGTTTACCAGCAACGGTACGCAGTTTAAATATTATAAAGATTAAATGTTAAAAACAATCTTATTTTAGATCGAGGCTTTACCGGAAATCGTCAAAGCTGTTGGAGACAGAGTCGAAGTGTACTTGGATGGTGGCATTAGAGACGGTACCGATGTGTACAAAGCGCTAGCTCTGGGGGCTAAAATGGTCTTTGTCGGTAGGCCTGTTATTTGGGGTCTTGTGCATAGTGGAGAGGAAGGAGTTAAAAATGTTTTAACGATATTGAAGAATGAGTTAGATACAGCGTTGGCTATTTCAGGTAAATTGATTTTTGTTGTCTTTTTTTAAATCAACCTTTTTCTTTCAGGTTGTGCAAGTTTGGACGAGGTGACATCAGAAAGAGTGGTCCATGAATCGTATTATTCAAAAATGTAGAGCAATTTTGTTTTATTTTAGAGTAATCTGTAATAAATTATCTTGATTAATTTTAAATAATAGGAGAAATATATTATAGGAACCAACACAGTTAGAGGTGGGGACAGTGGGACATAAAACTCGAAAAAGGCACTGTCTCGCTCTCAATGCACAATTGCTTTTAAAGCATTTGCGACGTGGCCTTACGATTGTTGCTGATGCTTTAAAGGACTGTAAATATTTAAATTATTTTATTTCTTAATAAAATCCTATTTTTATAACAGCCTCGTGTATTTTTTCTATTTGATTACGGATTACGATTACGCAATGTTTAATATTAATTATACAATTATATTCAGATAAAGCGATTGTAAATATGTAAATAATTTTATTTATTTATAACTTTTAATTGCAGCAATGTCTGTTTTTTTGTATTTAATTATGGATGAGACTGTAAAGTCTAACAGTAATTATAAAATTATATTTAAATAAAGTATTAGTATATATTTAACTTTATGTACATGAAATACATACACATAAAACGTTTTTTCTTTTCACACAAGCGTTGAAATAAGCATTCTCGGCTGTAAGAACAATTCTTCGTTCTTATAAAGAAACTGTAACTTCATGATCTGACCTCAATTGGAATAGAATGTCGCAATCATACTATTTGTCACACTCTGTTGAAGAGGGAAATAATTTCATCAGGGCTTTTATACCTGTTCGTCGGTTGGCTGGTACTATCTTGACCCACAGCAAATTGTTACCCCTGTAGCAATGCAACTCCCATGTTAGCGTTGGGAAAATAAGTTTGAGCGCCACTGGCGTCGGGCAGGTTGTCACTCCATCTCTTGCGGGGTCTTCCAACGCTTCGGCGCCCTAAGGGCAACTTGTCTTTAGTTATTTTGACCATTCTGTCGTCCTTCATCCGATCTATTTGTTCGTTCCACTCTCTTTTTCTTCCCAGTATCCATTAATTTATATTGTCTATTTTACATGTTCTTCTAATTTCATCGCTTCTCTTCCTGTTAAGTGTTTTTCCAGCGATCCTGCGCACTATTTTCATTTCAGTGGTTTCTAATATTCTCTTTGTGTTCGATGTATCTGGTCTAGTTTCCGCTGTGTATGTCGGATGACCGCCTTGTAGATTCGGGATTTGGTCTCGATTCCGATATATTTGTTTTGGAGGATTGTATCGTTCAGGTAAACTGAGGTTCGTGCTGCTTTTGCCGTTTGGTTTCTTTCCTCCGCCACGATGTCACTGTTTCCTGATATTTCTATGCCTAGGTATTTAAATTTCATATCCTTTTGTATAATCTTATCATCCACAACCAGTTTGCATCTGATAGGAGTTTTTGAGGTGGTCATGCATTTTATTTTTGCTGCAGATATCTTCATTTTTAGACTTTTTGCCGTTGTGCTGAATTTGAATAGTATTTCCTTCGTTTTCTGCAATCAGAACAGCATCATCAGCATAGCATAGGATTTTGACGTCTTTGTTCTCCATTTTATACCCTTTCAGGTTACGAGTGCTTTTTATTAATTTGTCCATAACGATGTTGAACAATAAGGGGCTAATGGAATCTCCTTGTCGAATACCATTATTTACAGGAATTTCTGCGGTAGTTGTCATTAATTTTGGTATTTTGTTTCTCTGGTAAATATTTTCGATGGTTTTTATGATGTTGTATGGGATTTGCCTGTTGTATAGAAGGTGCACCACGTCCTCCAGTTGTATTCGGTCAAACGCCTTTTCCAGGTCTATAAAACACACGAAGGCTGGTTTGTTATACTCGATGGATTTTTCAGTTATTTGTCGCAGGAGAAATACCGCATCTGTACAAGATCTTCCTGATCTGAATCCTTGGTGTTCATCGCCCAATGAGGTGAGTTCATTTATTTTATTTGTTATAATCTTTGTTACTAGCTTTAAGGTTGTGTTTGGAAGGTTTATGCCTCGGTAGTTTGGGGGTATCTTTTTGTCTCCTTTTTTGCACAGTAAGGGTAGTACTTAGGCGCCATTCGTCAGGAATTTTTTGATGTAAAAGGATTTTGCGAATTATGGCTGTTAGCTGCTGTTACAGGCTTCTCCCGCCGTATTTAAAAAGTTTATTTGGAATACCGTCTGGGCCTGGACTTTTTTTGTTCTTAAGTTTAATTAATGCCGTTTCTATATCCTTTTCTTCTAATTCAGTTACTTCGTTAGTTGCGATTTCTGGGGTGTCCGGTATGCTTTCCATATCTTCTTTTTTATATAGTTCTTTAAGATACTGGATTTTAAGATACGGCATTTTCAAAATAAATATTTAAAATATTTTATTTTAAAATGCTAAATAAAGCTGTATTTAAAATCATATTTTTCGAAAAATTCATACGTTAAAAAATAACGAAGAAATTCATCTAGTTTTTTAAGTACTATAATATAACAATATGTTTAAATTTCTGTATGCAATAATTTTGTAACATATTGGACATCCTCAAGGAGAGATTTTTTTTTAATGAAAATAGTCGCAAAAAGGGTAGACCTATCGTGTGGGCCGCGGACGGCCCGCACTGCGACTATTAGAAGGGGAAGGGATTATAGAAAGGAAATGATTGTGGACCCGCTTTTTGAAAAGTTGCAGGTCATGGTTCTCTGAAAAAACTGATTTTGGAAGCTTGTTCCATTCCGTAGCAGCCTTGTAAAAGAAGGATTTTTGATGGAGATTGGTCCTTGTAGTGTCAATCTTGAGAATAAATGGGTGAGACTGATCAGCGTGCCGAGTTCTTCGGCCGAATGCGGCCAATGGTGGCACAAAAGTTTTTATTTCTCTGGAGCAACTGCCATGGAAATATCTGTAGAGTAATGACTGGTCTGCAACTCTTCTTCTATGTTCTAGAGGGTGAGAGTTGAGCTGTTTATCAACCGAATGGCCCTTTTCTAAATGGAATCTAGAAGACGAAGATAATGCCTTGGTGCTAAACCCCAAATGTGCGAGCAATACTACAGTAGAGGTCGGATTTGAGCCTTGTACGTCGTCAACAGTTGATCAGGAGTAAAAAACTTTCTAGCTTTCCACAGAAAACCTAGCCTCTGGCTGACTTTGCGATGTTAGCAACATGGTCATGCCAAGACATATAATTGGACACCGTGACTCCCAAAATCGAGATAGAGGGACTTGATTCAAGGGTATTTCCGGACATTGTGATGAAATAATTTGAGTAATTCACTTTCTTGGAAAACGTGGCGCTTTGTATTTTCTGGGCGTTGAACTGAACAAGATTGTTAATTCCCCACTCGACGATTGCTGCAAGATCTCTATTGATGGAATCAACCTGTTCCTGTCTGAGTCTATTTGTATCATTCACCGAAAGTGATCGATAGGTTGTGAAAGTTGAGACAAGTGTGCTACCGTCTGCGAAACTGTAAATGGGGTTCGTGGTGGTTTTTAAGAGGTCGTTGATGTGTAAAGGAAATAAGGTGAGGGATAGGATGGAGCCCTGGGGGACCCCGGCATTGGTTTTAAACGCATCCGAAGAAATACCGTCAACTGCCACATGTAAGGAGCGATCTTGCATGAAGCTCAAGAGCCATTGGCGCAGTTTGGTTGGAAGTCCGTAGGCAGATAATTTACTTAACAATGCCTGGTGCCAAACGCGGTCAAAGGCTTTAGATATATCCAAGGCTATTGCACGGGATTCACCAAACTTTTTAATAGTGTTTGTCCAGAGCTGAGTGACAAAAGCCAGCAAATCTCCAGTAGACCGAAGTTGTCGAAATCCATATTGTCTGTCATGGATTATCTCAAATATCTCCAGATATTTGATAAGTTCTATATTAATCACTTTTTTCATAACTTTGGATATGACTGAGAGCAATGCAATAGGGCGATAATTCGCAAGAATAGTCTTCTTTTCTTTTTTCGAAATTGGTTGCGTTTATTGTAGGTATCGTTGGGGGTTGTTTACCATTGGTATCGAGGGTTGAATTAGAGCTGAACATTCCGGCCAGCAGATCCGCTTTTTCCTTGGAAGATACGGCTGTCGTGCTGTCGGACCTCTTGAGAGGTGGTAAAGAAGAAGTTGTAAAATTCTTAGATCTTGCTTGCGACAGTTTTTGAATAACACGAAATACCGAATATTTTACATTTTTATTTAAATTTTATTTTTTTAAAACTACCTACGAAGAACGTCAATCATTAGTGGGTTTTTTGTTTAAAATTAAAAACAGCTTTTAAGATAACATACACATTACTCGTTTAGATAACATAATCTATAATCGGTAAATATATAAGACGATTCGTTTAGTTTTTAACGAAATACTTTGCAAATCGGTTTCAACTTATTACAAAAAAAAAAATGACTGGTCTAGTGTGTGTGAATGATTATGAAGAATATGCAAAAGAACATTTGCCAAAAGTGTATTTCGATTTTTATATCAGCGGAGCCGGTCAGCAGCGCACTTTGGAATGGAACAAAACCAGTTATTCGAAGTAAGAAATATTCAATACACACATTATTTGTTATCACGTTGCAAATATAAATGGATATACCGGGCACGTGGAACAAATACAAAATGTTTTGTTTCTTAGTCACATTGGTTTTACTATTCAAATATATATATATATATATATATATATATATATATATATATATATATATATATATATATATATATGTGAGAATTATAACTGCTGTATTTTCCTACATATTTTTAATATAGGTATAAGTGGGTCGATTATATATCAGAAAACAAAATACTCCTCTAGCTATGTGCCTGTGTCAGGCATTGAATTACATCTGATATATAACCGTGTATACTACCCCATCACAGGAAGCAAGATATACAGGTGCTTGTTAAGTAAGAGAAAGGGCTTAAATTTATCTGCTTGAAGAAACCACCTGTGGACCGATTTCGGAGTGAATTGTTTCTCATTAGCAAAGGGTAGGTTTTCATACACATTCAAGCTCCGACTCCTACTAAATACACATATGCTGATGAGGAGCAATTCACTCCGAAACCGGTCCACAGGTGGTTTGTTCGAGCAGATAAATTTAAGC
This sequence comes from Agelastica alni, assembly GCA_950111635.1. Lineage (NCBI taxonomy): Eukaryota > Metazoa > Arthropoda > Insecta > Coleoptera > Chrysomelidae > Agelastica > Agelastica alni. The sequence continues at coordinate 30,895,083 of OX467714.1, forward strand.
CCTTTCTCTTACTTAACAAGCACCTGTATATCTTGCTTCCTGTGATGGGGTAGTATACACGATTATATATCAGATGTAATTCAATGCCTGTCGCAGGCATATAGCTAGAGGAGTATTTTGTTTTCTGATATATAATCGACCCACTTATACCTAAAAATATGTAGGTAAATACAGCAGTTATAATTCCCACACCTAATTTTTGCTGTCGGACTTTAAAATACTTTTATAGTTTACTGCAATAATATTACAGTTTTATATAATTTTTGCACATATAATATATATAATATTTTGTCATTTAATCAATTGTAAAACCAAACTTTTTATTGAGCGGAATTTTAGGTATCTCAGAGATTTAAGTTGATTTTTTTTGTTAAACTATTGGATTAAAGCTAGATTTAAGGTTTGCTTTCGAAGTTTTTCAGTTCTGTTGTCTCTGGAATTCTTGTTGCAATGCCTATGAAAGCTGAAATAACAATTTCGGACATATTGTGTTGTGTGGGTGAACGTGTTCCACCAATTAAGGAAAGTGAAGAGGATTTGAAGGAAATGTATGTAAAAATGTAATTAAATTGCCAAATGTAGAGCATTGGGGAACAGAGCATATTTTTCGCGATTTTATCTCCAAGTCCTCTTTTTTAATCCTTTGCATTTTCGAGTTTGTGGTGTATTAATACCAATTCTTTACAAAATATCGTTATTATATAAAGTTTACTTTTCATCCATATAAACAAATGGAGGTTGGTTTGATATTCACACCTCGAGAAGTTTATACGATCAATAATAGATGTCTCCCACTCCGTGATTTTTCCCTATAATCATAGATAGTCACAACTTGTCGTGTAATGTGAAACCGCTCTTAGTACATAGAAATATCAATGAACGCAGATTGACATGCAACTTGATCCAGACTTGAGACATCCTTTTACGCATATCGAAGACCTCAATTTAGAAATCCATGAAATTTTTAGCTAGGAAACTAATCTTTTAATCAGCTGTTAGTGTTTTAAGTTTTTTAGAATAAAAATTAAAACAATAGATGCATATTGTATCTAAAAATAAACAAAAATATTTCTTAACTTTCAGGTTTCGAATAAGACCAAAATATATGCGAAAAATAAGCAAGAGAACTACAGCGACTACTATCTTGGGAAAACCTGTCTCTTTTCCGATAGGAATATCTCCAACAGCTTTTCATAAGTTGGCTCATCATGAAGGCGAATGTGCTACCAGTAAAGGTAAATTAATTGACCATTAGTTGTACACATGCAGGGTGGCCAACCGAAAACGAAACAGAGCCTTTTGCAAAAACCTTGATAACTTTTTTAAAAAAACGCTTAGACACGTCGATTTTTGATTAAAGGAGGACACTCTTTTCCGTTATTTTTGACTCAACTACTTTTAACCCCAAGCAAGGATAAGAATTTACCCAAAATTTTTAAATGGCATTTTCCACGATCGCCAGATTTATCGCCCCTAGATTTCTTTTTGTGGGGATATCTGAAAAGTAAAATCTATAAAACACAACCAGCATCGTTGGAAGATTTGCGTCAAAGAATCGTTGACGAATGCCATCGAATTACTCCGGAAATTCTTCGGAATGTGCGTGAACGTTTTTAACAAAATCTTTTTTATTGTTTGGTAGCGGGCGGTCATCAGTTTGAACGTTTAATCAATTAAGTAGTAAGTAAGCAACTAAAATAATTGGAATTTTAACACGTAATTTTTTTTAAAGTATTGGAGGAAATGTAAAATTTGAAGACTATTGTAAAAAGAATTGTCAGAGCTTTCAAAAGACATCTTATTCGACCCCCAATGCCATTTAAAAATGTTGGGGTAATTCTTACCCTCGCTTGAGTAGTGAAGTCAAAAATACCGGAAAAGAGTATCTCCCTTTAATCAGAAATCGAAGGGACTGAGCGTCTTTCTAAAATGTTGACGAGGTTCCTGCAAATGGCTCTGTTTCGTTTTCGGTTGGCCACCCTGTAGAATACTTACATATGAAAACTACGTTTCTGAAATGGATTTGGTAGGGATTGAAATACCATATACTGTCTTGGCATTTTTAATAATACTTCTTACTTTTTAATACTTGCAACATCTGTACAATAAATAAACAATAATAATTAGCAAATAACAAAATGTAAGCATGAAAAACCATCCACGTGTTATAGGTTATTGTCATAGACAAGTTTGGTCTACGACAAACCAGTTTTGCCTGAAATCCGGTTTGGCCGGTAACATAATAATACACATGAGAAAGGATATTTTAATCTGAGCTAAACATGTTTAACTAAAGCAGGTTAATTTTGACAAAGTTTATTCAAATCACAACACCATAAGCTAAATCAGCAGCGCTGTTGCCTCTCGGTAAAGACTGACAGCTGCATTTCGTTACTCAGATGTCGTTCATTTTTGCAGATAATTTTAAAAAACTACATACCGGGAATTCAAGCGGGAAATTACGCTTTGAGATGCTCGCGCTACATCTGAGTGTCGAGCGCCATGTCTAGGATTCCAATGGCTTTCAGCATTTGTTCGCGGTATGAATGGACATTTTTCAAGTTTAATTCAAAAATTTATAAGAACTACATACTTTGAACTCAAATCAATACTAAAATATTTTTTTTAGATATTTGAAACCGATAAAATATAGAACAATAACAAAAATAAATTTTTTAAAATGTTTTGGTTAAGCCTCAATGTGGGTTAAAAATAAAATATATTTAATGAACCAACTTGATATTTAAATAACTCGACAAGCGTAAGGAGTCCTTGAACCCCAGATGCGCCAAGAGACAATCGCGGCATTGCGTAAAAAACCGGAGAACAGCTCATTCTGATGTCATTCTGTGTTAGCATTGCTTACAGTTAACATCGTGATTTTCCAGAGGCGTAGTAAAATTTAGTTTTACTTGAATTCATGATTAGTTAATTTTCAAAATACTTTTAATACAATCAATTATTAGATTTCTATACGTTTTTACAAACTTTATGGTATTTTTTAGTTAAACTTAAATAACATTATTTTCATTATCGACAAATATTTGTTAAAGAAGTAAATTATTAAATAATAATTTTAGTGTTTAATCTTTAACATTATGCAATTAAAAATGTTTATCAAACTTGTCATATCTGAACTTTTATTTAATTGCACTATATTTTTTTAACCGCTTGAAGCATTACTTTTGGAAAATGGTATAGGTAAATATTACCGAATTATTAAATAAATCTAATTCTTTTTTTTTTATTTTTATAATTTCAATTAATTTTTATTTTTTAGTGTGTACCCTATTACAAACACTTTTTTGCGACAATAAAGATATTAATATTATAAAATATAAACTGTCTAACATTTTTAGGAATAATTAAGTTTGGTTTGTTGTGAAAATGTAAATTAAATATTTTTATACCTAAGGATCATTGTAGGCCTTTACGAAAAATATTACACATAATGTCAATAAGTAAATATTTTCCAACGGTTTTAAAAACCACTTTTTATTTTAGTATTTTTTAAACATTTACATTCCTTACAAGCCGGTAAGCAAGAATATTATATTTGTAAACGAACTTCGTTTTTCTATTAAATATACAGCAGGTAGGTATACCAGTTTTCTGCATCTTTAACCTTCAGTAATAAACTAAAAACTATTTTACCCAAGCAGCCCATTGTGCCTACTACCATGATCGCTCAAGCGTGCTCGAACCACACGATCATTTTTTAGTTTTTGTCGGGCAGCTTGCGTCTCTCTTTCGGTCGCGCATTTTCAAGTGACTTCTTATGCTTGTCGAATTATAGTTAAAATTGTATCTAATCACATTTCCATCACTTAATATTTGTAGCTGCAGAAGAATTGGAAACAATATTTATATTGAGCTCACACGCTAATTCCACTCTACAAGAAATTGCAACAGCCGCACCAAATGGCAGAAAGTGGATGCAGTTATATATTTTCCGCAGCAGGTAATAGTCTGACTGTCTAGAATAGACGTCGATGCAAGTAGAACTTGTTGATTTTCTTACCGGCTGTGACTCATACCGGCGCAGAGTTAAAATTTACGGTTCAACTGTCGTCTACTAAACGCTTTAATAATGTACGCATTCGATTTGTAGAAGCGTATGAAGCACATCGGCTTGGCGCGTGTCTTAACGGACTATTACACTATTTTACACTTGTTCTTTGTTTTACCATTTCCATTCTGTGTTTCATGTACCATGGAGGTCGTGTTTTGTTGTCTCCACAGTTTGTGTTCCATGTCAATACACTTCAACTTTCACTTGTCATTTGAATATTGTCTTAATGAGAAACTAAATCTCAAATTGCATCCTGGTCAAGGATATGTATTTTAACCTGTTTGTCATGTAAACTTACACAACATTTAATGAACATGAGATTTTTCATGTTTTTTTGGCTTTTTGTACACCTGACGAGTAAATAACTATTTTTGTATAATATATCCTAACGTCCTAACCTAACACCGACAGTACCTAATGAAGATCTTTGAAAACGCGGGGACGTATTAGAGAATTTATATTGCATTTAAACTCTGAGAAAGTAAAGTCTTCTACCCGCATATAATGATAGCTATTATCCTCTTCATTATACGCTCGTTGAAGAATATAGGGGTCCAAGGCCATGCGCCTCCTTAATATTACTTGGGATGCTACATACTAGTAAAGAACGATAGAAAAAAAAATTTACGGGTTGCACTCTGGGAGTGCCGGCAGAAGTGAAAACTTAAGTATTAACGCACGTGAAAATATTATTTTTAATCTGAAAAATATTGTCTCCAGATTTCCATAGTTTATGAATAATGCATTATTTTTATTAACGCTTTATTATAAATCATATATTAAACATCAGTACCAGATTTGAATGTTTTCGATTTCTTTCTTCCGCTTTTTGCTTGATCTTCTTTCAATATGGCGCTTTTCTTCCTACCTCGACTTTTTCGTTTTCGGTTTTGTCGCTTTTGGCTACGTCGTCTACAGCTTCTGCTTCTATTTTTTCTTCGTCTTCGAGCCTCCGTTATCGGCAAACCAAAACCTAATTTAAACCTTCCCCCGTTCTCTTTGATCAAACCAGCTTTCAGTCCAGTTTTTAATGCTTTTTTAACACAAATTGATGCATTTTTTAACGGCTTCTTGCACTGATAAATTATTTGATCTAAAATTTTGTCGGGGGGAGAACCATTAGAGTCATTAAGACACGCTATGGTGTCCATAACATCTGCTAAAAACGACACCTCTCCTTGGACCATTTTAATGCAGCAAAAGCAGAACTTAATCAATAAACTAATGAAAAGCACTTAAATTTTGAGTTTAGCTACTAAATTAATTTGTCAAAATGACATAAAAAATGTACTTTAATTTGTCAGTTTGTTGAATAAGGTTGCCAAGTTACCAGTCAAGAAAAGTCGCATTTTATATTGCTCCAGTGAAATACATCCGTCTTACGAATTTTCGATCAGGCCACGTGTCCTGACGCGAGTTTAACATTTTTTACCCATTACAAAAAAAGTTCACAGCGTGCCATAAGAAGTTATCACTTCAAAATATTTGGAGCACTTTCGAGGTGGAGCCGTGATTCGACAAATTTACCGAATCTTTTCTATCTATTATAACATATCTATCAACTTTAACTTAGTAATAATTGTGTTCTTTCGTCAGTGCATTTTATTTGTACCTATTTATTTATTAAAATGCAAAACGGTTTTGTAAATGCAGATAGTACGAATCTGCCAAAAATTGATTCAATGATGGTTGCATATAGCTGTTAACGTTAAATGAGTGCCGGTCGTACACGTCTGTTGTTTTTACCAATATTACGTCACCAAAATGGCTGACAGCGTTTTCGTGGAAATAAAAAAGGTTCAAAATTTAATTTTATGGCTAGAAAGCGTGTTTATTTTGCTGAAATATATTTTTTTGTGGCTTTTTATTTGGAAAATCAACATTTTGAAATACCTTTTCAAATATAGTAGAATACCCTATTGATTTTTAGGACGACGAGAAGAGGTGCAAAAAATACCAGTAAGTTTCAGTACTATAAATTAATAGTCATGCTGTATTGCGGGTTAGCCATTTACGATTCGATCAATTTGATAACGAAATTCTCGCTTGTGTAAGATATTTTTAAACTTCCAGGGAAATGACCGAAGATTTTGTCGGGAAGGCCGAAAGGTTTGGATTCGAGGCTCTAGTAATCACAGTGGACTTTGCACTTTTCGGATTGCGTTTCGCAAATATCAAAAATAAATTTGATCTGCCCCCAAATGTAACGTAAGTATCACTATGACGCGGACTAAGAACTTTAACTACAAACTTTTTCTAAATATTATGTTCCTTAAAACGTTTGCTGCTTTAAAATATACTTGTTATTCATTCGATCTTCCCCAACTTTTTCTTTCATATAATAATCTGGAGCATAAACGATTATATTCTCGGTAATAATTAAAATGTTGTAAAACAAAGTCTTGCAGATATTTGAAACATATTGTTTTAGTTCTGTTAATCTCGACGAGTACAAAAAGAAAAAATATATAGAAAATTACGTGGAGCTTGCTAATCCAGATGCCGACTGGGGATTCATAAAATGGTTGAAAACAATCACCAAGCTACCAATAATCATCAAAGGAATTTTAACTGCGGAAGATGCAATCTCAGCTGTAGACGCTGGCGCTTCGGGAATTTTGGTATCGAATCATGGAGCTAGACAACTGGATAGCCTTCCTTCAACGGTATTAACAATGCATTAATAATTTTGTCATAACAACGAAAAAAGTTACTTTATATTCACATTACTAATACAGGGACGTCACTTTTCTCTCAACATGCCTCGTAGTTTGGCAATTTCCACGTTTTTGTCGTTCTTATATTTATAATTATAGGTCTGCAAATAGCCATCATTGATACTACAGCAATATTCAGAAATTTTTAAACACTTATCATTGGAAATGACAAAATCTTTTCAGATCGAAGTACTATCGGAAGTTGTAGGAGCTGTTGGAGACAGAGTTGAAGTTTATTTGGATGGGGGGATCAGAGATGGAACTGATGTTTTTAAAGCTTTAGGTTTGGGTGCCAAAATGGTGTTTATAGGAAGGCCGGCAATATGGGGTTTGGCACACGATGGAAAGGAAGGAGTTAAAAACGTTTTGAAAATCCTCAAAAACGAATTAGATAACGCTATGGGCATTACAGGTAAGCAGTGAAGTCGGCGATGTACTTATATTAGCGTCTCTCATATGTTATTTATATTAAAAAGTCATTCTACTAACCAACAAAAGAAACTTTGGTTATTTTTCCGGTGTCCACCATCTTTTCATATCTTCATTGTTCCATCGTGGCCTTCTATATGTAAAACTGTTTTTTACAGTTTCATTTTTGGTTATACCTACGAGACTAGAGGATGCCTTAACTATAGATATATTCTTTAAATTGTGCAGGTTCAAACTCTAAGGACTTCTCACATAAAGTGGTCATTTGTAAATAAGAGTCTTAGATCTTAGAAGTATCTTTCAGATGGAATTTCTCCTTTCCCTGCTAACCTTTAACTTTTTCAGACTAGCTTTAACAAATTAAAACACCCACAATTTAATCAACTTTATATGCATTTAAGTATCACCTTCCAGGAATGTCCACTATAAAAAAATCGTATAATAACGAATAAATTATTTTAGGTTGTTCAACATTGAATGACATCACTCGAAATATGGTGGTTCACGAATCATATTACTCCAAATATTAAATCGATTATAAAATTAATCCTTTTGTAGTTAAATTAAAGTATTGCTCAGTTTCGTTTTTGTTTTTATTTTATTTACGAAGCATAGTTGGACATTTTTCCATTTTGTCATTCGACAAATATGGTGTGCTAATTTAAAAAGTTACAAAAGGGGGAAATGTTACAGTAAAATTAGGTCTGGCGAACTAGGTAACCAATTAATAGGATCTTTTCTTTCAATCCATTAATTCGGATAATTGGTATTTAACAACACTGGCTTTATAAACTTCTTGTGTTTATAGTCAAGCAGGGTTACTCATCAACAGCCGTGCTTTTTTGACGTGTCGTCCTACACCGACGGATTTTAACGGATGGGGTCCCTAACAATAATAATTCATCTCTTCCTTGTTAGGTGATCAATAATACTGGCGTTATAATGTGATTATAACGTCTTCTTATTCTTCATCGTGTGCCTTGCTCGTAATTCAAGCGTTGGCGGTCATCATGCTCCACTTGTAGACCCGTTCAACGGGAATATTGCGTAGCCATGAAAGTTTTTTTCGGCCAATCCAGCGTTTTCCTTTTGCTGACTGAAATATGACAGTTTTCTTCTTTTGATGAACAGCGAAACACGACATACGCCTATTCTTCTCAGCACTTCCGCGTTCGCTGTATGGGATATATCCATGTCACGCGCAGCATTCTTCGGTAGCATCACAATTCGAATGTTTCTAACCTATTCATGGTGTTAATTTTTAAGGTGCATGTTTTACAGGTGTACAACAAGACCGACCACACGTAACACTTCAGCACCCTCAAACGTGTACCAATCCAATGTCAAGTGTCTGTTAGTTTTCCATGTGTTGAATGAGCTTCTTATCATTTCAATTCTTACTCTTACTTCCATATCCGAATCATTGTTGGAATTTATCCAGCAACCAAGATATTTAAAGTGGTCAAATCTCTCTATGATGTTATCTCCGAGTGTCAGCTTGGTATCAGGTTCTATATTAATTTTACCTGCCGTTTTCGAACTTAACACATATGATAGTGAATGATGGGTTTGGCAGAAGAAACATGAAAATAATATTAATGCTGCGGAGATGAGTAGTTTGAGAAGTATAGCCGGAGTGACTCGGTTGGATAAAGTAAAAAATAGTGAGATAAGAGAACTCTGTTGTGTAAAAGAAGGTGTGGCTGCAAAGATAGATAAAGGAATGCTTAGATGGTTTGGACACGTAGAAAGTATATATGAAGGAAGATTGACGAAACAAATTTATAAGGCGAGTGTGAATGGACAAGTCGGTAGAGGTCGACTTTGGTGAACATATCTCGATCAGATCAACTTTGTTTTGAAAAAAGGCCAGGTCAAGAGTACCAATAACCGACAAGCATGCTTTAAAGCACAGATAAATGTAGAGGAAGCATAATATGTGTGTAAGAACCGTAACAAGTGAAAAGAAGTGGTCTCTGCCTACCCCTACGGGAAAAAGGCGTGACTATATGTTTGTATGTATGTACGACAAATTTTTGGACCAAACCATATTTATTGACCCTCTAAAGTAATAAACTTATAATTTTAACATTTATTAATAACAAAATTAAACAAAAGAAAATGTTTTATACAGAGAAATAATTAAAATTAAAATCACTTTTTTTGGTAATAAAAATGAGATGAAACTTAATTTAACCTAAATCCAAAACATAAAAATAGTGTACCTACAAAACGTTAGAACTTTTAAAACCTTCCTTACTCTAATTGCTGTTGGGTAAATTATTAGGATGTCGTTTATGCATAGGCTTGCAACATTAACAAAAAACACAACAATTAAGCTTAATCGAATCTACAATTCTTTGATACTCTCCTATGAATCCTAAACATCTAAACATCTTGGATACGCAGCATTTGTTCCATAAACTTATTTAGTGAATTCCAAAACGTAAAAATTATGCTATTCCGAAGATACGATATAATTTCTTCAAGTTCCAACAATTTGTAGGTACAACAAATAAATGCTACAGATCAAACGGAACAAATTCGTAACTATCCAGAATATATTTATTGCTAAGAAACGCTAAAACTATCACCTTCACAAGGAACAATTTTTCTATGCAACATTCTATACACCTTCAAGCAGCAAAACGAAAACAAAATTGAAAGAATCTTTTTAACGTAAATAATTTGTGCATCGTTCCAAATGCGAATTTTTCTTTCTATTGTTTATGTTTCAAAAGATATGTTACGTTAAAATAGTATTTTTTCTTTTTCGTCATTTAATTTATTGTCATTTTTATATTAAACACTTTTTTTAAATGAGATTAATAATACAGTATGGTAATTGGAAGGTAAGTAAAGAAAGTTTTTTGCAGCAGTTTTAAGATAATCGGTTTGTTCCTACAGAGGTTATTGACAGTTTGCAAATCAACTTCAGTCAATTGTCATTGTTTTTTCTTCTTCGTGCGCTCGTGGGCGTATTCCGGAGAGACAAGGTTATGAACTAATTTTAACTCCCACAGACAACCATAGATATAGGAGACTACACTGCGGGTCTATATGTGAGAGTTGGCTCCCGATGAGAAAGAGACAGTCGATCGAGAGGTTGTTTCGCGCTCTCTCTAATGGGTGGGGCTTACGCCCTAGTCTCTGACCCGATCTCTCCACTCAGCTCGCCGCGTGCCTGTCGGGCGTAAACCGCATCTTTTTCATCGGGAGCCAACAATCAGCACGGGGACCCACAGTCTAGTCTCCTATGTATGTGCAGTCAACAGACTGTTTTGTGAACTGCGCAAACTGCTTTGACAGTCACAAAACTATAATAAGCAAAATGTGTGGGAGCACCGTTTGCAAATAATCAGTAACTCTTGTTGGAAGGTTTCTAAATATACTGCACATAATCTGGACTACCACTGACTATTTCTGACTGCTGTGGGAACAAACCCGATGAATAGGATCACAAGACTGACAAAACAATCATTACATACAAGCAATGAAATAAGCATTGAAAAAAAGTTTAAAATAAAGTAAAGAGCGCATATATGGATGTACAATACCCGACCATTTTTATGAATTTTAATATCCATTCACCAAATTTTAGGCAAAAATCGCCAGTGAGAAGCAGCCCTTTGTGGTAACTACACTAGAAGCGAAAACCGGCTTAAAGTATGTTGAAGCTGTTCTTTACCGAGTTACCTTCTCCAAACAAGTATTCGGGTATTGACAAAATAGTTTTTTTAATTTTTTTCCAAAACAAAAAGTATGTTTTTATTTGAAAGTACTTAAAATATACGGAACAAGCGTTCGTTAATAACTAAAAAAAACAGCTACAGCCTCCAATAACGAATAAACGTTAATTTTAAAAGAATATAACCACTCTCTTAACTAAGTGCTATTAACGATTCTTTAGAATTATTTTTTTAAGTATTTGCTCCGTTTCATTTCCTTTATTAATACCTTTCATTTATCGATATTCACTTTTCAAGAATCTTATACCTACGAAAAAAAATCTACAAAAAAATCGTTTGGTTATCTCGCAACAATTCAATTTCATATTAGTGGTAAAAAAATTTTTAATGCAAATCACAGGAAACACACCAAACCAGTAATGTGTAACACACTAAATTTTGATGTGCTGATGCAACAACACTGCCACAGCTGGGTGTGTCAACACACTGTAACAATGTATCACAACAACGTATTAAAGCAACATTTGATTCTTTAAGTTTCAAAATACTATCTCGTGGTTGTTTCTGTTGAGAAAAATGTGGTTTGCATTAATATATTTTTAAATATAAATACGAAAGTATAAATACTCACAAGTTTAATTATTACCTGACACATTATCTACACGAAATAAAGTTAGGTATGTTCCTAACTTATAAAATATAATACAAATATTCAGTGGCAAATGCAGGATAAGATAAGATAAATGGCGATAAAGGCGGGAAATTCAAATCCATAAAAATAAAGATGAACGTTTACCAAATGTACATTATTGTGTAAACAGTATACAATCCTGTGTTATATAGTCGTACATGGCTAAGCTTTGATTAGTTTAGAAATGTAGCCAAATACTTAACTTGATTTCTTCCGTGCAAAATTGCCAGTCAGATGATTGCCTGTGACGTCAGTAAAACTTTGTTACCTAAATAGGTAAATTGTAAACAATAAACTCGAAACTAACAAATTGTAAAGGTTAGAACGGTAAAAATTTAACAGCCTGTACTTGAATAATGTGTAAACCCACCATATCTTATACTAGATATTGATTTACTGATGTCAGTAAAAAGTAAAACCGGCAACAAGAGTCTCAATCCTATTTAAATGAGAACGAATTGGATAAAAGCACAACACACTAAGTTGAATCAGAGAAAAGTGAAACACAATCGGCACCGACAATAAGCATCACAAAAGTGTCGCTTTATCATGTAAACTGTTTCAACACATTCGATGATACACTGTAAGGTTTCAGTACCAATAAGCATCACAAAATTGTCACTTTATCGTGTTAACTGTTTCAACACATTCGATGATACACTGTAAGGTGTCAGCACAAAAGTATCATTCAGTACAGTGTTACACACGACTACACGATACCAGAAATAACATTCTGTGTTTATTATAACCAGTAAAAACCTTCACCGTCATTTAAACCTTATCGGCTGTCATTTGGATTGTTAACTATAGAAATTAAGCACCAAAACTGAAGTTATTTTAGTGAACCGACAACCATCATTAACAGCAATTACCACATCCATTATCTGATGCGTAAAATATTTCATTTTGCAATCTCTTAGAATTGTTTTCTACCTTAGTTTCTCGTCCGTATAATTTCTAACTGAAAAATAACCAAACTTATACAAACTACAAAATTTTTGAAACGTCACTAGCATCTATGAATACCATCAACGAATATAGATATGTACGAGTCTATATTCGTCGATAGTCTGCGAGTTTAAATCAACGAACTATAAAAAATGTTTTCTACAAAAGCTTGACATACCGACACATAATTATATATGTTATATTAACTGTACATTGAACTGTTTACTAAAATAATCGTTTTAACATTTATTTATATATGTATATATATTTATTTATAACATACTTTTATTAATGACTGTATATATTTTACAAAAAAAAAAGTTTAACATAAAATTCGGCTGGAGATGAATTTATAAAATGAACGGTATCGACAATGCGTATAATTTTATTAACAGAAACACCTTAAACACGTTAAAGATTAATTCTAATATTAACACTTGTTGAGATCATGGAGTATTACAGGTGTACATGATTCGGTTGCTGGGCAGCTGGCGATCATTTTCGAAGTAATTTGCTTGGTAGAATCTGAAACTGAGGACAGAATTGGACCATCACGTGATGTTTTCAAGAAATTTGAGGTTACGTACCTACTCAAAAAATGGTTTTTTTCGACTACTTTTGAGGTGATGTACAAGATGCACATTTTTTGGTCTTTTTTTTTAAATGCATCATTTAATATTACTTTTACCCTTTAAAATACGCTATTGAACGGTCATCTACGATTTTTTCTTGTAAAATATATCCTAACAACGTCATGAGCCTTCACATTAACCCCCAAAACCCAAGGGGGTAGTTTTTTCACGACCAATATCGTTTTTGCAATCTGCAATCTTAGAAATTAATAATACATTCATTTTTTTTGACATGATATTCATAATCAAGATCCCGTAAGAGTAGTTTTAAATAAGGCAGTTGGAAGAAAAGACCAACAAATTTTTGTGCATCCTGTAAAGCAGCCAAAAGACGCATTTTTTTAAATACATAACCTCAAATATCTTAAAATTCTTAGCTCAGATTCGAATTGTACATAGCAAATTAGTTCGGAAATGACCCCCAGCTGCTCAACATCAAACAAGACCCCATTTTCTATAGACCTGTGTTATAATATGGAGAAACAACTCTGTTGCTTGACTCCCAGTTATTGATGTAAAGATACTATTGAAAGGCATCCCAAGTGGCTAAATTGGACGAAGTGAGATTAGAACGTTTACAAAATACGACGATTACTAAAGAACTGTGCTTCGGCAGTTGATGCAAGCTTTTAATAAAGATGTAGTAGACACACAGATATTATTACAACAAAAACAGATTTCTGTCGTATGCATAGAATGTTCGGTCACTATGTCCCTGTGAACATTTAATCACCGGCAGAATTGTCTCTCCTTATTATATCTATACTCGAAATCGAGATCGTACGATTAAGGAACAATAAGTCAACATCAAACTGACATTTAACTTAAAAACACATGTCTAGAAAAATCTAAAACGTTAATGTCAACAGTCAACAATTTATGGCCAACAAGCGATGATAATCAAGGATAACATCACTTGTATGTCCAATTTATGGAAATTTGAACAAAATTATTTTGCTTCACGAATGAAGACACGATATATAGGTCTTAAATTTTTGTAAATGACACGGTAATACGAGAGATAGCGTTGCATTTTGAACAGTCACTTCATACCGACTGAAAATTATAACACCAACAGTTTTCCACTAAATAAAAGAAATATGATCGTCGTATACTCCATTAGTGGTGGAAATGAAGGTGATAGCATGTTAAAGTTTTAAAAAAAAATGAGTCGTCGCGGGACGCCTGGCAGATGTAAAACTATTTTATATAGAAAATATGCATAAAAGGAAAACAATAACCCATAAAAATTTAAAAAAACGCTGTTTTTGGCAAATGCCATGTGTCATCAGTAATTTTCGTCATTTTTATCACTAAGATCTCATTTTTTAGTATGCTAAGGTATTTTGGGTCAGATGGAAGACTGACGGTCGCCACGCTGATCAGCCGCAAAAATGTGAACATGAAAAATCGCTTGAAAACTCAGCATAAAGTGGCATAACTCGTGCTAAAATAATGTAATACTTATTGTCATTAAAATATAACATTGAATGCCAACATTAAATTGAGTTTTAATGTCGAGGGTTGTGGGAGCATTGATTATATTTATTTAACACACGAAAATTATGATGCTTTATTCGGTAGAGAGACAGTATATTATATGTTACAGTATTAAACGGTTGTTGCTAACTGATGAAGTGTTTGACCTTTATGGTATCCGATACAGCCAGTAATCCGGAGAGCAAACAGGCGTTCAGGACAAGAGAATGTCTTTGATTAAATGCAGGTTGTTATAAGTATTTTTTATTGTTAACAACAACTGTGGGTGCTGTTTGTGGGTATAAACATCGTTGGAATGACTATGCAACGCTCAGATCATGGCCATGCCAGACACAAAACTCTAAGACCTGTACGTGCCGATTTGCTTATTGTTTTTTAGCTTAAGTAATACATTTTCGGTGTTTGGTTCATTTAATATATTCTTCTTCTCAATTCAAAAAAACTAGCCTCTTAACAAATCACAATCGCAAGAAAATTAAATCTTGTTAATTCAAATCCGTGGATAACTGACTGGCTCGCTATTCTTGCTGAAGTTAGAAAGTATTTAAATTACATCATATACGGTATGGTATGCGAATGAGTTTTAAAAAAAACTTAATGTGTATGCGTCATTTTAAAATCGTTCCATAGCTCGTATAGAGTAAGGTATACTGCACAAAAATACTTGACAAGTCAATTTTACACGACCGTTTGCATTTCGTACAAGAAACCAATAATATAAGGTTTATTAATACTTGCGTATTTAAATATTCCTAAGTACAATAATGACGGAAACCTTATAAGTGGTAAAATCATCGAAATCTAGTTATTTTTTCTACTAGATTAGGTGACTTATAATGTCGACGACTTTATGGAAAAATAAACATCTATTATCGGTCTTAATAAGCTGGGGCTTGGAAATCCGTTGGACCTAAAAAATTAAAAATGATCCCGTTAATATTAAGTATAACCTTTACCTAAAAGAAAATATTAAACAATAACAATACACAATGTACACAAAAAGTATCTTATAAAGAGAGATTTGGTTAGTTAAAATGAAAAATTCAGAAAATAATTGCAAAAGTAATGGTTATTTACCAAAAACAGAAAAATCGATTTATAGCATCTGGTGAAAGGTTTCTTATTAAATTCCTAGTAATCTGTATATCTTAACTTTTCCATTCGTCTAATAAAGCGTGTTCCAGCTCATCTAAATTTATTGGAGGAATATTAGAGCATGTATATTGTATGTACATACATTATAGTCACGCCTTTTTTCCGTGGGGTTAGGCAGAGACTACTTCCTTCCACTTGCTACGGTTCTTACACACATCTTTCTCTTCTTCTACTTTCATAACCGCTCTCGAACATGCTCGTCGGTTGCTGGTACTTTTGATTTGTTCTTTTTCCAAAACAATGTCGATCTGATCGAGATACGTTCGCCGAGGTCGACCTCTACCGACTGTTTGTTTCAAATAATACCTGACCCATTTTTTTCAGAATATGATTTTAAAATTGCTTATTACTAAGGTGAGATGTCAAATGTTACACATCATATGCGACTACTACTTCTTAGATTACTGATCTCCGCAATATTGCACAGACCTGTCCTGTTTTTTTGACACGTTCTGGCTGCTCATGAAGAGATCCCATTCATTCGATTCCCTGTCAATGCCTTTTCCTCAATGTCAAAGTCATACTTTCCGTCTCTCGTTAACCTTGAGTAGTATAAAAACTCATTCACTTGTTCCATACTTTCTCCTTCAATCAGCACCTCGCAGTTTGTCATGCTTTCTTCTCTTTCAGAAACCATTACTTTCGTCTTGCTTACATTTAATTTCACTCCCGCAGTAGTTCTGCGATAGAGAGTAAACTCGTGGAGCTAACAAAATCTGCTAAGCTTCTCGTTCTTTTTCTAACTGCCCATTGCCTGACTATAGCGTAAGAGAGACCGCAAAAGTATACGATTCAATAATACGGGGGAAGTTCGGGATTTTCCACAAGGGAAAAATCTATTACATACCGGGGGTGTTGTAATAGTTAACTTGCTTTCTTTTAAAAATGGAAAAAAAATCCGGGACATTTTAGAAGTTCTGTGGAATTTTCGGGAATTCTCTTTTTTTTTAAAATTATTATATGATACACTACAATTAAAAATGAATAATGACATTCTCATTTTAACAACGTGGTACGGATGCTGTTTTTTCGAGACACTTGAATTTATTAAGTTCTGAATTATTTGTATCCTACTTTAGTTATCAAAAGCCAATTATTTTTATTTTTCCAAATAAAAGTGACAATGAAGATAAATTAAATCTGTGATTAGTTTATTGCAGAAAACAAAACATTTAAAATTGTTCGAAGAAATAATACGTTTATAATATTTAAAATTAATGCTGTTTATAATTTTCCAGAAAATTAGATAAATTTATAAAATGTTATTGCCTTTATTTTGTTTTTTATTATTTTTGTACACTTATTGACAGTTTTTGCATACCATGAAAAGTTTCATATCTGACACCGTTTGTTTTTGACTGACGTATAATAATTCTTGTTTGTGTTCGACAAAAAATCCAAAGTTTATGTTTTTTGACAAGTAAAGCAGACCATACACGTATCATTTTGTGTTAAAATTTACTTCACGTCTGCAAAAGTTTTTATAAATTTTAAAATTAAGCGAAACTGTTTGTACTAATTGTAAAATCAGTCCTTAAAGAACAACTGTAGGCTTACTTTAATGATTAAAACTTTGGTATGAGACAATTGAGGTCGCAAGGTAAATTACCAGATCAAAGTTTGGCATTCTTCTCAATTAACTTCATACGTATGCACTATACGAGGTCTGGCCATTAAATAACGAGACTGCACGCGCAGTTGGCGTCCTAGAGGGGCAGAGGGGGGGAAATAATGCAGCGTTGGATAGCTGGAAGTGTCTACTGTTTCAATACGAAAACACGTTTTTGTCGCTGTAGTAGTATTTTTTCTATAGATGTTAAAAACGAACGAGTTTTTTTCTCGTGCCGATAACAATGTGTGAAGAAAAACACGAGCAATGGATCAATGTGAAATTTCTCATTAAATAAAAAAAAAGTCCGACTGGGTTGTTGAAAGAGGCCTATGGTGAGCATTATCTATCTCGTGCGAGTGTTTTCGAATGGTATAAACGGTTCTGAAGACCGAGAGAGCACTGAAGATGACCAACTTCGAGGTCGACCTGTCTCTGTTTTAACTCCGCTAACAGTGACCAAAACCAATGAAATTTTGCGCGGAGATAGTCGTATGAGTATTCGGATGATTGCCGAGACTGTAAACGCGATAAAGAAAGTGTCAGAAAAATTTTAGATGACGAATTGAACATAAAGAAAGTCTGTGCAAAGATGGTCCCAAAAAATTTGACTCCTGAACAAAGGCTCGTCCATCAACAGATCTGCTCAAGAGTTTTTTGAGAGGTTAGATGAAGAGTCTGAATTGATGAAAAACATCATAATTACTTGCGATGAGATCTTGGATATTTCAGTACGATGTTAAAACTAAGCGGAAAACAATGCACTAGAAAACACCTGCGTCGCCAAGAATGAAAAAAGCATGGATGTCAAAATCAACATTTAAAACCATGCTAATCGTTTTTTTTTCAACATCAACGGCATCGTAATGACTGAATGGGTTCCAGAGGGTGAAACTATAGACCAAACTTACTATTTGAAAGTTTTGGCAACACTACGGGAGTGAGTTCGTAATTATACAGCAAAGGAGTATCATTATCATACAACAAAGGAGTATTTCCGTCCATGTGGAAAAACGCTAAAGTCCAACCATTTCCGAAAAAAAGAAAGAAGACTATTCCTGCCAATTATCGCCCTATTGCATTGCTCTCAGTCATATCCAAAGTTATGGAAAAAGCGATTAACACAGAACTTATCAAATATCTAGAGAAATTTGAGATAATCCATGACAGACAATATGGATTTCGACAACTTCGGTCTACTGGAGATTTGCTGGCTTATGTCACTCAGCTCTGGACAAACACTATTGAAAAGTTTGGTGAATCCCGTGCAATAGCCTTGGATATATCTAAAGCCTTTGACCGCGTTTGGCACCAGGCATTGTTAAGTAAATTATCTGCCTACGGTCTCCCAACCAAACTACGTCAATGGCTCTTGAGCTTCATGCAAGATCGCTCCTTACATGTGGCAGTTGACGGTATTACTTCTGATGCGTTTAAAACTAATGCCGGTGTCCCCCAGAGTTCCATCCTGTCCCGCACCTTATTTCTTTTACACATCAACGACCTCTTGAAAACTACCACGAACCCCATTTACAGTTTCGCAGACGATAGCACACTTGTCTCAACTTTCACATCCTATCGATCACTTTCGGTGAATGATACAAATAGACTCAGGCAGGAACAGGTTGATTCCATCAATAGAGATCTTAAAGCAATCGTCGAGTGGGGAACCAACAATCTTGTTCACTTTAACGCCCAAAAAACACAAAGTGCCACGTTTTCCAAGAAAGTGAATTCCTCAAATCATCCCATCACAATGTCCGGAAATACCCTTGAACCAAGTCCCTCCATCTCGATTTTGGGAGTCACGGTGTCCAATAATATGTCTTGGCATGACCATGTTGCTAACATCGCAAAGTCGGCAAGCCAGAGGCTAGGTTTTCTGTGGAAAGCCAGAAAGTTTTTTACTCCTGATCAACTGTTGACGACGTACAAGGCTCAAATCCGACCTCTACTGGAGTATTGCTTGCACATTTGGGGTTCAGCACCAAGGCATTCTCTTCGTCTTATAGATTCCATTCAGAAAAGAGCCATTCGCTTGATAAACAGCTCAACTCTCACAGATACCCTTCACCCTCTAAAACATAGAAGAAGAGTTGCAGACCAGTCATTACTCTACAGATATTTCCACGGCAGATGCTCCAGAGAAATAAAAACTCTTGTACCACCATTGGCCACATTCGGCCGAAGAACTTGGCACGCTGATCAGTCTCACCCATTTACTCTCAAGATTGACACTACTAGGACCAATCTTCATCAAGAATCCTTCTTTTACAGGGCTGCTACGGAATGGAATAAGCTTCCAAAATCAGTTTTTCCAGAGAACTATGACCTACAACTTTTTAAAAAGCTTGTCCACAATCATTTCCTTTCTATAATCCCTTCCCCTTCTAATAGTCGCAGTGCGGGCCGTCCGCGCCCACACGATAGGTCTACCCTTTTTGCGACTATTTTCATTAAAAAAAAAAAATGTAATAATAATAATAATAATGGAAAAAACTAAGGGAACGGTGTTTGGCGAGGGGAGAGAAGTACATTGAGGGGGAGCAATTGGATGCAGAATAATTCTTAAAATAAAACTCTATTTCATAAGCAGTCTCGTTATTAAATAGCCAGACCTCGTAGATTTGGCGAATCAAAGCATAACTAACAGCCGATAAAAATATCACAATAAAAACGAACCTCTTTGGTTGGGTCCAGCCGAGAAAGGTGGTTCTTGATACGGCTGATCCGAATCGGGTCCTCCAGGATACGAAGGGTACGACGTAGCCATTCCCGAATCGTTCTCGTAATTTGTTGCGAACGCTGCGCCGGCCCCCTGACGGAAACGTTGATAAGCAAAAAACGCCGAACCAGCCTATTGCGAGAAATTCGTTAGTAAACATTTTTTTAGCGATTACTATTTTATAGCCGCATTAAATACAGTAGACGGTATTAGAACGATGACCTTTAGCCTTATTAGTTTTATTAGGTACGAGCAATAAAAGGCTGGCGAAGTAACTAACTACGAACGAATCGAAAATATGAAATTGATAAACTCAACATATGACCGGAGTTACACGCCAACGAAATAAGAAATTTGTAACCTACATAACTCAAAAGATATAGTAACAGGCGAGGAGCCGGTGACACTAAAAGTGCACTTATATGGATTCTCAAATTTAGCATACTAATTAATAGTATTGGTTAGGGTGGGTCAAAAAAATCGATTATTTTTTTTTACAAGTGACACGAAAAAATGGGTTGCTAGACACCTTAAAAAAATTCTTACCAAGCACGAGCTCTTAATTTTAATAGGAAGATCCTCCGCATCGTAGTTTTGTATTTTTTTCTCAGCCCAATAGAAAAAAATTCATGCCTCATCATTTATCGATTGAACAGAAAAATGTTCCGAGAGAATTTTTTAGGAAATTTAATGCTCTACAAAAAAGGTATCTTATATTTTTTCCGTAAACCTCACCATTTAAAATATATTAAGGATTTAATTTTGATTATTTTAAGACATATTTCATTTTTGTTTATGAATTTTATAACTCGACAATAAATGACTTTTACAAAATGCGCAAAAAAAAAATAATCGATTTTTTTGACCCACCTTAGTATTGGTCTATTGCGCTTTTATAGACATAGAAAAGCCCTATGACAGAGTGGTGAGGAGTAATTTTTTGATCGACATTGTCTATGTATGGGGTGAGCGGTAGTTTAATACGAGCACTGAAATCACTTTATGAGGATTCCACTGCTTGTGTCAGGATAAACGGAGCTTGCACGGACTGGTTTAACATCGAAAAAGGTGTGAGACAGGGATGTGTGGCTTCGCCATGGCTGTGTAACTTATGGATTGAAAATGAATTATTTGATCGTCAAATGCCTTCTTTACGCCGATGATCAAGTCATACTAGCGTCATCTGAAGAGGAGTTGCAGACAATGGTTAATGTTATGCATGATGCCCTGAAAATCAAAGGGATGAAAATAAATGTAAACAAAACGAAAATAATGGTTTTTGAAAGAGAAGAAAGCATGACAAACTGTGAAGTTTCGATTGAGGGAGAAAGAGTGGAACAAGTAAATGAATTTGTGTACTTGGGTTCAAAGTTTACGAGAGATGGAAAGTATGACAGTATCAAAGTATGACAGTGACATTTCCCTCGTCTGCGACTCCGGAAATTTTCAAAATATTCATGAGCTCGAAAAAATTTCCGGAAATAATTTGACCTCTAGTGGTATTACTAGTGAAAATACATAAAATTTGCTACAAAATGGTCTATAAGAAATTAATTTTTATTAAAGTGCAAATTACTTATGATTATTAGAAAAATAAAAATTTATAAAAAATATTTTTGCCAGGATAAACTCTGGCACACCGGCACACCTATGTTGTACCTATGATTAAATACTATTAATTCCTACGCTAAATTTCAGAATCCATATAAGCGCACTTTTAGTGTCACCAGCTTCCGGTCTATAATAAGTGAAGACAACAAATGACTAGTTTTGGTCTATGGGGCATTTTATGTTAAGCGGGCAGGCAGCGACCTAAATGTACTTTTAGATGGTATGAACGTGAACACACAATTTTTTTTGGCTTAGTTGCCAAGTTAGGGGCTCCTAAAAAATTGACGTTTTTATTGAAAGGATTATTTGAAAGCTTGAAAAAATATAAAACAATTAAATTTCGAATCTGATTTAAAAATTAAAAAGAACAGTCAATTTTCTATACAAATCACCACGTTTAATATTTAATTGCAAATTTGTTTAATTCGGAAAACAGCTTCCAAAAAATCATTTCATTAAAAGCGTCAATTTTTTAGAAACCCATAACTTGGCTACCAAGCCAAAAAAAATTGTGCGTTCACGTTCACACTATTTAGGTCTAACATGAACGAATGAATGGGGTACTGCATAGCTTTATGGACACCCAAAAAGTGTCAAAAAAGGTACGTTTGGCTGTGCATAGAGGAGTGTTGGTTCCTACACTTTTGTATGGTAGTGAATGAAGTATAGCCGGAATGACTCGGTTGGATAAAGTAAAGAATAGTGAGATACGAGAACGCTGTGGTGTAAAAGAAGATGTGGTTACAAAGATAGATAAAGGAATGCTTAGATGGTTTGGACACGTAGAAAGGATGGATGAAGGAAGATTGACAGACAAAATGTATAAGGCTAGTGTAAATGGAAAAGTCGGTAGAGGTCGACCTCGGCGAACATATCAACATTATTTTAAAGAAAGACCAGGTCAAAAGTACCAACAACCGACGAGCATGTATGAGAGTATTGATGAAAGTAGAGGAAGCAAAAGATGTGTGTAAGAACCGTAGCGGAAGTGAAAGAAAGTGGTCTCTGCCTATCGCTACGGGAAAAAGGCGTGACTATATGTATGTATTTCATAACCTCGCATTTTTTTGATGCCTGCTTCACATAAAATGCTCATTATTAGAAGCCTAAATTATTATGCTTTTTATTTCCACTGTTATAGATAAAACGTACTTACCCAAGAGAATATGGAAAAAAATGAAAATGCGATGGCAGCTTGTACGTTATTAACGCCAACATCAAGTGGAGGCGCTTTAGATTTTCCCCACTGACTTGTGAGATACCAAAATCCAACGAAATATAGGAAAGCCCAGAAAGCTGAAAATCACAGCATCCATCATTATTGTAGATGTATAGAAATACACCGGTGGGCTTAAAAACCGATAGGGAGATGGAAAGAGAAAGCGGCATAAGTGTTTCCCTCTCCGTTTAGCCGCGATTACGATTAACGAGCATTTTATATGCTAAGACTTTGTTTTGTGTTTAAAAGTAATAAAAGTTACTAGTTAAAACGTGCCTAATATGTAAATTGGAATTACCTTCATTCCAGAATAGGGTACTTTCGGTAGTGAAAAATAAATTATGAAATTTGATAAAAATTAAAATTTATGTGGAAATATCTTTAAATATTCTGATTTTGAGTCATAAAAGCACATTATTGTTTATCTGTATATCACGTGACCTAAAACACGAGCCGTCATGGTGTGACATCATATTGGCAAAAACTGTCAGTTCAGTGTAAACAGCTAGGTATATATCTATCAACTTTAACTTCAAGGAGTTATAATTGTGTTCTTTCGTAAGTGTATTTCATTTGTATTTATCTATTATTAAAATGCAATCCGGTTTTGTAAAAGCAGATAGTACGAATCTGCCAAAAATTGATTCAATAATGGTTGCATATAGCTGTTAACGTTGAATGAGTGCCGGTCGTTCATACACGACTGTTGTTTTGACCAATATTACGTCACCAAAATGACAGACAGCGTTTTCGCAGGAATAAAAAAGGTTTAAAATTTTAATTTAATTTTATGGCAAGAAAGCGTGTTAATTTTGTCAAAATATATTTGTTTTGTGACTTTTTATTAAGAAAATCAACATTTTGAAGTACTTTTTCAAACAGTAGAATACCCTATGGTAGTTTGGTACTGTAATTATAAATGGTACTTAAAAACATTACATTCTCCGAAAGTTACGAATACATTTTTCGATCTTAAAAAAGGTAATTATTTGGAAGTGGCTTTCACCAAATTTTTGAAGAAAAAACATCAAAAAATTAACGTTTTAAAAAAGATGACTGGACCAACTGTTGTTTTTTTTTAGTTTGAACGTACATTTTTAGTGAAATTTTAATATTAACCTATTTTAAATGGTATGAGGTATTTTTTTTTGAAAACTAGAAAACTACATAAAAAAAAACAATTAATTTGAATAAAATGTATTTTTTATATTGTAATTAAAAAATTTTGCTTAAATTTTTTAAAAAATAAAAAAAAATTCGATTTAAAATTAAAGTATTAATAATTATTATTATTTATAGCTTTTTTGGGGATGACTTAAAAAAAATTATGAATTACAATCTAACCTGAGAATCCCAAATCGCCCAGAACGAAATGTTTTCTAGTTTTGACGGACGACATCTGTTCGAATAGGTACTCTCCAACTAGTAACCCCATACTGGCTAAAAACGCAATAACACTTATACCAACACCGTAATTACATGCGTTCGCATCTGAGTTGTAAAGACAAACTTGCTTCTTCGTCGATGGATCAATCCTCCAACCCTGCGATGATATGCAGCCGAATATTATAACGGAAAATAGCTGCAATGAAAAAAATCTGTTATTACTTAACACCAGTCGAATATGCTACTTTAAGCGTGGTTTTATTCCATATTTTACTGAAAAAAACTTCGAATAACACCCAGTCTACAAGTTTGCTTTCATTTTGTGGCGCCTTCCTCATCGATAAGTTCACCCTTCTCCCTAGGGGTACGTCCATCACTGTTCTAACTCCTCTAGTCATTCGGGTCTTTTGACAACAAAATTTTAGTGACAAATTTTAATACATTTGTTAAGGTGTATATTTGTAAATGTGTAAATGTTCTTAGGTATATGATAAAAAATGTGTACAGAGAGTCACGAATCATTAGATATTATAATCTGTTTGATGCCAAATTTGACATCGGCAACCTTGCAAATGCATAACGACCTTACCTCAATTTTATGCAGAGATAAATGTTATTGTTTTGGTTCGTTTTTATAAGATTTTTAGACTATTCATGTGAAACGAAATCGTAAATTACTATCGTCAACTTTGAATCCCGAATTCGGACTTGTCGATTTTCATTTGAATTGAATTATTAAATTATTCTATAAGTGTGGGAGATACAATTTTTGACTTCTAGTAATCATGGCCAACTAACAATTGATACGTTAAGATGCCTAATTCATACTTTGCATGGAAAAATGAAAATATCTCAAAAACTAATAACTTTAAGTTGATAAAAATAGAAGTATGGTAACAGCAGTCTTCGATAATTATATAAAATACAGGGTAATCCATTTGAAATTACCAAGAAAATAATGTACGCAAGTTTCGACTTACCCTGTATTCGATTTAATAAATATTCGCAAATAGTTCGTGTTTATAAACTTTGACAATCATTGAAAAACTTTAGCGTTAATAGATTATTATTCTCGTACTTCTTTTTAATTATACAGGCCGTTGAACTTGTTAAGATTTCCACATAGAATCGGTTATAACTTTTTAATTTTTAATTTAAAATGTTAAGCTGCCTAAAATTTTTATACACAATTTTTTTGGTATCTCTTATATATTACCTTATGAAAAAAAAACATTTGTTTACAAAGAAAATGTTATTTTTAATTTATTTCATACACAAAAATTGTAAAATAATTATAATAACAAAAACATAAGTAATTGAAAAAAATTTTTCATTTAAAACTTTAGTAAATGAAGTAAACTTTGTTTTACATATTTTGTCATTAGTGCGAAGGATGACGTTGTTTGTCATCACATAACAATTTCAAATTGGGTTCGAGATCCAATCTGTTTCGATACTTATTTTTTAAGTACACCAGTGTTGAGAACGCAGCTTCACACGTATAAGTGGTGACAAAAGGTATTAAAAATTGTATCGCTTTTTTGCTTGGATATTCCTTTTGACAGCGCAACCAAAAATTAATTAGTGGTACAGTTTCAAACACTTTTTTAAGGTCGGTGTCGCATGAAATTTCAATTAAATGATCAACTTCTTGTTCACTAGGATTGATCTTTTCATCCTTTTTTAATTTCGACAAAAAAAGGATCTTTAATCTACATATTATTTGAAAGAATATCCGGAAAGTAGTCGTTAAAACTATTTATTAGCTCCGAAAGATGTCCTTGAATTGAAACTGATAGTGTTTCAAGATGTAAATCTTCTTCATCGTGGTTTAAATGGGTTTCAATAAATTTATGTAATGTTTCAAAAGATTTAAAATTTCCTTTTGAAAGTCGTTGTTTCTAGATAATCACCGATATAAAAGAAATAATATGTAAAAAAAATTTTTTTGTGTTTTTACAATTTTTGTCGCGACCCAGCAGAATTTTTTTGCGACCCGGTGCAATTGTATAGAAAAGACATTTTGAACTCGTTTTATTAGTTTTTTGTTGTATTAATCAAAACTCTGTAAAGTCCTACTGAACAAGCGTCAGTATTCCGTTTATGTCAAGGGCTAAATCGTATTACGTAGCCATACTACAAATTTATGCATATATTATCGGTTAATTATTCAAATGAGTAAAATGCTTTGGAGCGCAAATAAATGCCTTTTTTTTAAGTGAATATCTACTTATATCTAAAAAATAATATACTTGCAGTATCGTTTTGAAACGATTAAAATCGATATATTCAGAATAATGTGACATTTAAGTTTATATGGGCGAGATGCAAATATAGTGGGCTGTATTTACTAATGAAACATGCAAAGGTTAGGTATCATGTGAGTGGGGCGTGGTCGCCCCTCCACCGCGACCCTTATTTGGTCTATTGTGGCTCAAACATGCAAAAAATTAACTGATTAACCGGCAATGGCAAACCCGAAATGGTACTTATAAAAAATCTTAGACCCCACTCGGATTTAGCCGGAGTTCCAAGTTTTACAAATGGTACTCATAAAAAATCCTAGACCCACCTCGTATTTAGCCGGAGTTACATTTTTACTCTTTCTTCTTACACTGATGAACTGTCTCTACGGGATACAGAGATATATCAGTCTTAACTGGTAACTTCGGGGAAAACCCTTTTTAACAGCTTGTTATCCGTCTGAGAGCAATATTAGTGACTTCCTTGTGAATACAAATTGTCTAAAAATGGATCTCTTCATGAAATTTAATTTCATTTTATTAAGATTCCATTGGGATTAAAATAATAATAAACTTAATTAATTGGATGGGGTAAAATAATTCTTGTTGACAGTGGCTTCCACGTTGTACATGTGGTTTTTTGACGTTGACATATTATTACTTCATCTGTCATTTATATGCAGTCACGTTCCGTAATTTGTAGAGTAGGTACGTGACAATAGAAATTTTCGTACCTAAAGCTGCCATTGATTCGCGAATATTTAGAGATTAAAAATCATTCGAAAATCAACCACATACTGGGCGAAGAAAAATAAACGAGAACTAAACAACGTCTAATAAAAAATATGAGTGTATAAATGTTACGTTTTACAATTACATAATTCTAAAATATGTCGTAGTTATTTATTCTGATGCACGCATACAATTCTGATAATAGAAACATTGACACAGTGCCGATTTTGAGATCCCTCTTCGTGGGAACCAAAACATAAAAAAAAACAAAAGCAGCGCATATTAACATGTCCAATCAATTTTGATTGTTGTGGACAGGAAATTCATCAGGTAAAAACGGTTCCCGGGATTGTATCTATTAATATTGAGCTGGTTCGGAAAATTTTAAGTGAATTTTCACGAAAATTGTCCAAGACATGGTAGTGTTTAAAAGGAAATATTTTCTAAGCAAATAGACAAAATTCGAACATAAAATATGATATATACCTTTTGGATTATGTAAATAACATTTTCTTCTATGACCATATGGAAAAATAAAAACAAAATGAAAATCTGAGCAAAAGTGGAATGTCAATTTCTTTGCACAAAGTGTACAACAAGTGACAATTTAATTGTCAGTAGCGTACCAGATGACTGTTGCAAGGCCGTTATCGTGCCGCTTTACATGGGAAAAGCTTCGCAGCAGGACTGTAAGAACTACCGAGGTATTAGTTTACTCAGCATAGTCGGCAAACTGTATGCAAGGATATTGATTAAAAGAGTGACGAATGAAACTGAGAAGATGATATGGAATGTGCAAGCAGGAATTAGAAGAGAAAGGAGATTATGGATCAGGTCTTTTCATTACGAGGTATAGTCGAAAAATTCTTGGCTAAAAGTCAGGTCTATTGCGCCTTTATAGACTTGGAAAAGGCCTATGACATAGTGGTGAAGAGTAAATTGTGGTCGACATTGTCTATGTATGGGGTGAGCGGTAGTTTAATATGAGCACTAAAATCACTTTATGAGGATTCCACTGCTTGTGTCAGGATAAACGGAGCTTGCACGGACTGGTTTAACATCGAAAAAAGTAGTATGTATGGTAGTGAATGTTGGGTTTGGCATAAGCATGAAAACAGGATTGTTTTGAAGAAAGGCCAGGTTAAGAGTACCAACAACCGACGAGCATGTATGAGAGTACTGATAAGAGTAGAGGTCGTTTGGGTATTTTTATTTTTCTTCGACAATCATAGCACCTCTTTGATGACATTAAACGTAATTTTGAGTAGCCGGATTTATCACCATCGAATTTTGTAATCATTTATCTCTTGATACAATAATAATGGCGACATCAAAGGTGGCAACATGCGCAGAAACCCAATTTATACTTGTTTACCTGCGTCGCCTAGCAACGTCCCATTCGGTAGCACGTCACTCTTTGTGGTTTAGAAGTAAATTTTAAAGGGTAATACCACTAGAGATGAGCATTTTATAAAAATACTTTATCGTTTTTTTGGGAATTATTTGTTGAAACTTCACGAAACAAAGTTACCAAGGAAAAATTCTTATCCCATGTAAGATTGTTTAACATTTTATGAATGACAACGAACAAACGTCAACATTTTTCAACAATCAATCGACTTTGACGCTTCGAAATTCCAAGACAAATTTGATGTTTGTCACAAAAAATATAATGAAGTGAAAACACTGCAGCATTGGTGTTTTCAGATCCAGTTTTTTTTCATTGGTCCCTTTCAAAAATTGAACAGTTTCATAGGACTAGTGTATATTGTATTATAGCGTTGAGTATTCCAAAGCATTTATTGCTATATTCGTTCCACCATTAAATTCACACACACTACCCATTTAGACTTCTGTTTACAACATTAAACTATTTTTATAAACAAAAATCAAGGAATCTAGTTTTAGGTAATAAAATTTACAACGAATTTTTGTTTATATTAAGCGATTCATTCGAGAGATAATCTTATCCTCTATATTTACTAATGAATTTTTATTATATGTACATGGCTGTATAGCTGGGTGTCCGTTATTTACCAAGTTAAATTTTTTTCTTGCGACGTCCCCTCAATTTTTAGTTTATCGTTTAAAAAAAAATGTCAGACCAAAATAAGCCCTTAATATTCATAATAAACCTCGCCCTAAAGACGATATACATTTCCCATTTAAATTACATACAGCAATGGGACGTACATATTCTTATAGGAAATTGAACGTTATAAAAAAGGTCATTTATAGTTATAGTCAGAATCGAAAAAAGTCTAGAAATGTTTTCTTTAAAATGAAACAACTATTCACTAACCCACACTTAAACCTTCAACTACGTCCGAGAATGGTTAAATGTTATGTAATCCAAGTGCTTTTATACGGACTAGAATCATGGACGATCAACAAAGCCACAATGAAAAAGCTCCGGGCATTTGAAATGTGGATCTTCCGGCGTGTACCGAGAATATCGTGGATAAAAAAGATTACCAACGAGGAGGTTCTACGCCGAGTAGAAAGAGAAAGAGAATTGGAGAACTTGATTAAAGCCAGAAAACTGGAATATTTCGGTCACATTATGCGTGGAGAGAGATACAATATACTAAGACTGATAATGGAGGAAAGATTGCAGGAAAGAGAGGAAGACCAGTTACGACATGGTTATATGAAGTTTTGACGATGAGGGACCGGGCAATCAATGATGAAGTCTGAATAGATAAAAACATGTGGCGATCAAAATGCGGTAGAAGCTTTAGGACCCCCGCCAATACATACATACATACCTTCTTTATCGATGGTAACCTAAACTCTGTCAAATATTTACAGCTTCTGCAAGATAAAATTATTACGAAAGTTCAACTACTTCTTATTAATTTTGGGGACATTTGGTTTCAACAGGATGGTTGTTCAAATCACAATGCACGAGCGGTGACACAATTTCTCCAAACGACCTTTCCTGATTGTTTAATATCTATCTATCTCCCAGTTCATCAGATTTATCGCTAAATGATTTTTTTCTTTGAGGATATCTGCAAGAATCAGCTTATCAACACAAATTTGGGTAAAAGGTAAAAAGGAGAGAGATAATTGGTAATGTAATTAAATTTATCAAAAACGAGGCCAAACATGCTTGCAAATTCCAGTTGAAAGTTATTGTCGCCGAGTATTGGCTGCAACAGGAATATCGAAAAAGGTGTTTTGCAGTGTTCACGATGATGCTAAAGGAGTAGACTCGTATTTCATCTACAAACACATCTAAAAGAAGGCATCACTCTAGAGATTTCATTTCAGAAGTACGAATTGGACAGTAAAATTTAAAAAAGTACTCTTTGGCAAAAAACACCCGGTAACAGAGATACATTAATAGAAAATTATGATGTCAAATATAGAATTTTTAAATAGAGTAAAACAATATTGTGAGAAAGGAAGAGATATCATTTATACCGATAAAACATACACACTGTACGGATAGATAGACTAACAACCACAACCCCATTGGTCTCACACAATATGCTGATAATACCGATAATTTTAAAAATATTAAATAAATCTAGAATTTGTGAAATTATAGTATATTTGGTACCAACATTTTTTTTAGTATACCAATGGCTTAAAAAACATTCCTAAATGATTTTAACAGTATCCATTAATAATTTATAATTTTCCAATATATTTTCTGACAAAAAATTTTTGCAAAATATTTAATGCACGCAATTGGTAAGCAGTCAAAGTGGTGCTGCTGTTAAATATAGAGTAGGGACGTAGCAAGTGTGCCTTTATCTAGGCACAAAGAGAAATGTCAAGAGGACAATTAGGTCAGTGTCGTCTGTATAAGAGAAACAGAATTCATCGATTGATTGATCCATTGATAATAACCAAACCTCATGTATGTGATGAATGACAGTTCTGTATCAATGTTTAAGCCTGAACTGGTACAATATTTCCAGTAAAAAATAAGCAAAAATACCATTTTATAGATTCATCCATGCCGTGAACGCAGCTTCATCTGAAAAGTGTCAGTGTCAAATTATATTTTTTTTTAGCTTTACCGATTTATTTTTGTAAACAAATTGATTTGCTAAATTAATATACTATTAAAAAAGATACAAAATAATTATAAAAATCATTACAATTATTTCATAAGATGTGCGAGATTTATTACATTTCAAACATAATTTGTCACTGACACTTTTCAAATGACAGGATAGTAAAGCGTCTTTTAAGCTTCACAACAATCCGTATGGTATCTACAGAAAAATAACTAAATTAACACTAATTAGTAATAGCGGTTACGTGTTAATGAAAGTTAATAAAATAATACAGATAATTTGAAAGGCAACGTGGTAGGGCAGAAAATTGATTATCAGGCCTTAAATTTATTGAATAAAACCACTAATGGAATCACAAAAATGCATAAAAACGATAAACCATGTAAAAAACGACCAGAAAAACCTACAAAATGTTGAAAAATTCATTTCCTACAACACTGATCTCCCAGTGTGTTTCAAATTCTTTCAAGTCGCAGACAAAGAATTGAGGCTATTTATATTGCTTCCTTGCAACGTTGTTACTTTAATTACTGTATAGTTAGATCTAAAATTAGGGTTGTTTGTTTTATTCTAAAATTTATCTATTTTCAATTTAAAATCCCCACCACCTTTCGTCCATAAAGTAACAACCAATGACTAGAATTTAAAATAAAAATAATATTACCTATGTTTAAAAAAATATACTAATGATAAGAATTTTACAAGGTCAGTTATTTATATAGATATATCACTTCCAGCAATGTTGAAGAATAAAATTTTAATGTGCACCAATTTGAAATTATTCTTGCAGATAAGCTTGTAGGTGTTGTGGTTTTCTTTTATTTGGGCATACATATTTACCTGTCCTAAAATTATAATTTACCTGAAACATGATTCGGAAATACCTTAAAAATTCGTTTTTATCTTAATTTAAACATAAGTTAGTTAGTTGAAATGTAATTGATAAAAGTTTTAAAACGTTTTTTGAACACCATTTATTCTTACTTTAATGTTTTAATACATAAAATCGTCCTCCTAGAATATTTTATTATGGCATAACAATTATTTATTGCTGGGTAATAAAGTTAGACAGTAATTAAGATAATAATTATCAGGAAGGAATCCCTATGATTATTATTCTACTTTTTCAGGGATGACCCATTTCAAATTCGAATCAATATTATCATTTGACACACCCCCACCAAGAATCTCCCCCATCTAATATTGATTTGGATGGGTTTTACATTTTAAATAAATTTTTTTAAATGATTTACAGTAAAGCTGAAATTATTAGAAAAAACACTTACCCAGCATATCCCTCGAAGTATAACTTGAGGTCTTTGTAGAAATGAAAGAGGATCAAAAGCTCCACCGGCTTTTCCGCCACCGTACGCACCAGGAGCCTCCATGTTTTGATTATAACTTTTGAATACTACTGCGCTGACTCGGGAATTGGGCGAAGTCTCCAAAAATGGGGCAAAATGACAATAGCCTTCAAAATAACACGGAACTACAGCCACAAAGATATAGCTCAAAGAAAGATGACCATTATTACAGCTACGTATGTAGGGTTGCCGACTTTCAGGTCCCTTTTGAAAAGTTTAGACAGGGTCGTCTTTAGTATAGTTAGGAACTTGGTATGGTAATTAAAAATAGGCAGCTCAGTTTTTCATATTTCCTTCTTTTATTTATTGTAAAATATAATTCAATAAAAATAAAATATTTATTTAAATTATAAAGTTTACGTAACGCTAAAAATCACGATTTAATTAAACAATTATTAGTAGTTAGTTGTTCCCCATATAAACACTGTTTACAAAAAGTAGATACAAAAATTATTTTTTAAATTGTCTGCTGACAAAGAAGACACGCTTCGCGTACTAAGTAAGAGGCAAGTGACGCTGCAGATGTCACACCGTCGTAGTATCTCAAAAAGACGTAAATAATTTCCTATCAATGAATTCGGAAATATCCAACGTTGTTTTATAAAAGCTATGCTAAAGAATTTATCTAAATATGCTAAAGAATCATTTTAATGAGACGCAAATGAAATATGTCAAATGATTAACCCCTTTCGAGGATTCCAATTATTAACTTAAAAATTAGCGAAGATCAGTCAGTACCGCCCTGCTCTAACAACACGCAACTCACATTGCAATAAAAATGTGTCAGCAATGTTTATACTTGGTACAACTATTTAATGAGTTTCAAAAATTAGTTCTGGCATTCCTAAATTTTATTTCACCATTTTTTTCTTCCAGGCAAGGTACTTGTACTAAATTGAAATAAATATTTCCCATTATGTTGGCAGTGGCGGAACCAGCCGCTCTTTTTAAACATTTAAATAAAATATCGTCGCAACTACAGTGGGATTTCGTGTACAAAGAGGTATTTGTTAAATTGTACTTTTTCGAATAAGCTCTAATTTTAACGGGACATAAATCGTGTGCACGACAACACACATCAACGTTCGGTTCGGCGCCCAGATCGAAGTAGTTGTTGGCAATATCTCCAGTACCGCACCATTTGGTACCTAAAATTAAACACAACAAAATCAGAAATTTATCACTTGGCAACATAGTTTTAATAGAAGAATAGAATTAGGAATAAAAGGCACATCATAAAGAAACTAATTTTTTAATTTGTCTATGAGGAACATCGAGGGGCAAAATTGTTCGGAGTAGGCTGTGAATTAAAACAACACACGACAATTGCCGAACGCACTACTTGATGATTACAATGAAGTACGCACGGAATTTATGGCGGGTAATAATAATGTCTATTTTATCATACACGTAACTTGCTAATATTTCGATTTCTGTTTGGTTTACCAAAAAAAATGTTCGTTACAAGTTTTTTCAAATAATTCAGGCCATCTGCATAAGTCGATTAGAAGTATACAGGGTGAACCGTTACTCCAAAATAACTTATCGATGTATCGATTATATCGATGCATAAATTCTACACTGCTAGTGAGTGTAAGCTGTTGCCATATTGGTCAAATCTAAACAAATTGCGGGAATCACTCGTCTAATTTCAAACTTTACAAACTGTATAAACCGATAGTTTTGTTAAAAAAAACCTAGAATTTTTAT
The DNA here is from genome assembly GCA_950111635.1 of Agelastica alni. Lineage (NCBI taxonomy): Eukaryota > Metazoa > Arthropoda > Insecta > Coleoptera > Chrysomelidae > Agelastica > Agelastica alni. Next base: position 30,929,549 of record OX467714.1, read on the forward strand.
ATTGTCACTGGCAAAAAAAAAACAACCCTTAATGACCTCATAAGTTTTCAGTTATAATTTTTTTAACTCTTAATTCGGATACATTTTTTTTATAAAAATATTCGATAATCGTTACAAAATATTAAGGTTACGCCACTGGTACCTGATTCGGTTTCAATCGGCATTGGAAGTGGTGCTGCTGTCGCGAAGAAGTAGGGATGTTTAGGCCCGATCCTCACTATAATGCCGTTCACAGTTTGTTCTCGGTCCAATCTCGGTTTGATAAAATATTATCAAGTAAAAAATAGATGTGTGCAATCATACTATCCGTAACAGTCAAGTTCAAATCCCATTCCAATCACGATCAGTCTCGAAGAATATTTTGTTTGAGCGAGATCGAACTTATTAATTCCTAATTCTATTCTACTACCTACCAGGTATAATTCCGTTGAGAATAGTGAAAGGATTTTTCACGCCTCTTCCTTGACTGACTTCTTCCGAGTTGGTGTTACCCTTCTTTATTTCTTTGATAGATCTCATCATCTGTCTGTCTTGAAGTTGCGTACACTGATTCATTAAAGTCAGCATTTCGTCGAACGATATCATCATTGGTCTGGCGGTTTTTTTCAATTCTCCCAGTGTTTCCATAATTTGAGATGGTCGTCTACAAAAAAACGACAAATTTTGGAATGATTAAAGAAACAATTATTTGTTATGTAGATTATTACGGCCTTCGTGGCATCTAAACACCTTAATAATATCTCATACCACATTAATATTAGAGGTTTTCGGTAACCAGAAACTAATAGAAGCTAATTTTTCGAGTTCTTGGGTGATTACATTCATTTCGATTTGGGCCAATCAAAGTGTAGTACATTTAGGAAATATATTTCAAGTTTGTAGAGCTTTTGATAGGATGCACGTAAATTATCCCTCTGATCATTTCCATCTGACCAGTGAGATTATCGGGAGTAATAACCACGGTGTTCTGAATATACGATACGATTCTGACGGTGTGATTGTCGCTGAGCGGACAATAAAGGCGGGTTGTAAGTAACCTGAACCACCTTCATTTTGTGTTGGTAATATTAGTCTAATAATAATAAGCTGTGGAGCGGTTCCTTTCGAAACTCAGATAACGTAAATTGTGTCTCCCCGTGACAGCCATTAGCGATCAGCTACACCCGTCTTCCTTCAAAAAAGGAGCAGGTCGTTAATCGATAATTGCCTTAATTGCTCGAGCCCAAGTAAAGCTAAGCTCAGCACAGTCAGCCTTAGTCCAGCGTACGGCCAAGGATATGAAGGATATGAAGGCTAGTTTCTCAATTAGGGCTATCGGTAAGCCCCAGGTTGTGCATGTGATATCTAAGGGTACCATGACCGGTCAGTATGTGTACTGCTAATCTGGAATCCTTCCTACTCAGCCCTTACCTGTCTGCACTTGTCTCTGGTTTCTGTTTTCCAATACATTAAGTTCTGGTCCTTGAGCCAGACCCGAGCTGCCCCTCTGCCTAGACAGAAGGGAATCGCTAATGCTGGTTTCGGGCCCCCGAACTTAGTCTCTGATCCCGCTTTTGTTAACTTATCAGCCCTCTCATTGCCTTTGATTCCCGAGTCTTTTCTCTAGAAAAGCCGATCTCACTGTGCCTAACATAACTTTGTCAGGAGTAACCATACCACTGAAGTCATCCATATCGATGCTTGTTATTACTATCAGCAATAACCTTTCCTGAGAAAATCACGTGAGGTCCATTGCCAAAAGTGCATCCCAAAAACTTGGTTTTTTGTTTCGTGCCAAGAGCTATTTCACCTCCAGTCAGCTGCTTATGATCTATAAGGCACAGATCCGACCTGTACTGGAGTACTGTTCCCATATTTGGAGTGCAGCACCTAAACATATCCTGAAGCTACTGGATTCTGTCCAAAAAAGGGCAATTCGTCTCGTCGGTGATGCCTCGCTTACAAACACGCTCACTTGTCTGGAACACCGTATAAAAGTTGGCGATTTGTCTCTATTTTATAGATATTTTCATGGGCGATGCTCTTCTGAAATATCAACAATCGTTCCTCCTTTGGCAGTCTCTTCAAGATTAACCCGTCAAGTTCAGTCTTCACACCCCTTCGTGGTCACTTTGGAGACCTGCAGAACATCACTCATTCACTCATTCATCCAACGAATTGCGAGGCTTTGGAACTCATTGCCTAGGGAGGTGTTCCCCGAGGCATACAACCTCCAGAAATTTAAGAAGAACACCAACTCCTACCTTCTTTCCCTTGGTTCCCACGATGTTCTCTGAACATTACAGGATATCCCTTTTCGTGGGAACCAGAACATAAAAAAAAAAAAGAGTGATCAGGAACCCAGACAAGAGTGATTTTGTTGCTTTTCGGCAATGCCTCTAGGGTTTGTCTACAACCCAGAGTCAATCGTGAATTAATGATCGGAGCCGCTAGGCTTTAATTGCCGCTTGGCTGTCCGAGCTTATTTTAAAGCACCTGCTGGTCCCCCCTATGGAGACCAACAAACGGAGTGTCGGGTTTGCTGCGTGGATTGTGCGGTAAACTGTAACCTGTAGAGGTGAGTCACAATAGACCTACTAAAGGTCGCAGTAGAGGGGCGACCACGCCTCACTCGCATGATACCTAACCTAACCTAACCTAACCCCCTATGGAGAGCGCATTGTGCACATTGCACCATTTCCGCTTAAAAAACATAAATAAATATAAAACAAATTGGAACAAGCATTGCTACTCTGTACTCTATACTCTGTACTCTATTACCCTCCACGTAAGACTCATTATTTGAATGTTTTCACATGGATGTGTCAATAATGTGTTGTCAAGTCATTGTTGCATGATTTGGTGTAAATACATACATTCATGCATATAGTAACGACTTTTTCTCGTAGTAGTAAGCAGGGACCATTTTTTCTACTTGCTACGGTTCTTACATGTTGATACTCGCAGACTTTCCTTCGATAAGGGCCAGTTCAGGGAACGGAAAATAAACTATAGTTATAATATGTCTACCACTACCCAAATTTAACGTCATGGATAGATTGACAACAATGTTAAAAAGAGTTAAACTTAGTTACACAAAATATAAATTCTTTTATTTACAATCGTTGCAATAAATGTGGCAACATAGCCAGTTGTGAAATGGAGCATAAAAAAGAAAAGGGTTTTTTACATTAGACAGTTACTTATAACAAATAATCAATAAAGGTGTAAAAAGATAAAACTACAAATACTAAATTAAATGGATATGTATGGATATTGGATATGTTACATTTATCCCAAGTAAAATACTACTCGGCGCCAGTAATCACAACCGTTAGCTTTGGATTGTCCGTATTGATAAACTAAAATTAAACACTTACAAATTCTAGTAGATCGCACTACACCAAATATTTAACTAATTTAATTGTATTGAAGGTTAAAAAACATGAGAGGATGTTAACGTAGGAGTGGTATTTTTATGACTCTTTTAGTTGTTAAGTAACCACACGGGGACCGTATATTTCGGGAAGGTTCGGGCGACTCCCGATCGTTCTGACCGTTGAGTAATGTAAGAGAATCGTCGCGTTTTGAAAAATGGGTATATAAAAAATTTGCTTCTTGTTAGGATTCATAGATAGATAGAATTTTAACACTTACACTCTTCTTTCGCTTCTTCTACCTTCATACATGCTCGTTAGTTGCTGGCACTCTTGACCTGGCATTTCTTTAGAACAATTTCGAGATATGTTTACCACGGTCGGCCTCTACCGACTTGTCCATTCACACTTGTTTTGTCAATCTTCTTTCATCCCTCCTCTCTACGTGTCTAAACGATCTAAGCATCCATCATTGTTACCACATCTTCTTTCATACCACAGCGTTCCTTTATCTTACTTTTCTTCACTTTATCCATCAGAGTCACTCCAGCTATACTTCTTAGACTGCTCATCCCCACAGCATTGATCTCACTTCTTCGCCAAGCCAAAATTCCCTACTATATATATATATATATATATATATATATATATATATATATATATATATACGTGTACAGCACTACTCCATACAGATTGTTTTTAGTTGTAAAACATTTAAAAGTTATTAAATTTGAATAAAAATTACCAAGATTTTGACTTTGGTGGTTACTACAGATAAATATTAGTTATATAATAAACATTTATCATTTAATCCAAACAATATACGCACATACTCGAATACCTACTCTGTTGAATACAAACGGGGTATAAACATAACAAACTTTCATCATTTCTGTACGTGATGATTTTATTAAAACGTACTTGCAAATTTAAAATAATTAATTTAGGTACTCATTGTAAACGCAAGGCAAACATGTTTTTTCAATGTATATTACAATTTATCAACTTATAATTCCAAATCGATGAAACTAAGGTCGTCTTATAAATAGTTTTTTTTTGTTTTAGTCATTGTTCTTATGTAATAATGAAATAATGAACAATCAAGTACTACATTCTAGCTTAATTTTAATTTTACCGTTCTATTATCCCATGAAAATGTTTTTACGAGAGCGATGACTAAGTAGGTAAACTCGACAAGCATAAGGAGTCACTTGAACCCCAGATGCGCCAAGAGAAAATCGCGGCATTGTGTAGAAAATCAGCTCATTCTCTGTTATCATTGCATACAGTTAACATCGTGATTTTCCAGAGGCGTAGTTAAGTTTAGTTTTATTTGAAGTCATGATTAGTTAATATTTAAAATAACAGTTATAAAAACCACATTTTATTTTAGTATTTTTTAACATTTTTTACATTCCTTAAAAAGCCGGTAAGCAAGAATATTATATTTTTAAACGAATTTCGTTTTTCTAGTAAATATACAACAGATAGGTATACCAGTTTTCTGCATCTTTAGCCTTCAGTAGTAAACTAAAAACTATTTTACCCAAGCAGCCCGCTGTACCTACGACCATGATCGTTTAAGCGTGCTCGAATCGCTCGATCATTTTCTATCTTTTGTCGGGCAGCTTGCGTCTCTCTTTCGGTCGCGCATTTCCAAGTGTCTCCTTACGCTTGTCGAGTTATACATAAAATTACAGTGAGAGGCTACTTTTTGCTGTGCCTTTTCAGCTGCCTCTGGATAAAAATGACAAAATCTTCGTTGATGCAGCTAAAGATTGGACAATTCTTTGTCCGAACATTTCTTCATATCAAAGATGATTTAATAAAAATATCTACGCATGTTTTAATGCAGTCAAGTGTGGATACATATAGTTGGTTTAAAAGGGATTATATCTACTGGACTTCTACCAAACAGTAGAACAGGCAGGCTTCAGTTGAGGATACGAAACAAATGATCACCTCCTCACACTAAAACTGCTCATTGAGAAAACAATAGAATATAACAGGACATTAGTGCTTGTGTTTGTTGACTTTCAGAAAGCATTTGACACCATCTAAATGCATGCGATTCTGGAAGCACTTGGTAAATGTCGGATAGATTCACACGTATGATACATAATATTTACACCAACTCAATGGCCAGCGTAAAAATTCACAAATGTAACAGGTCATTACTCGTCAGATGTACAAGAAGCAAAAAAAACCATGAAAAATCTTGTTCATTAAATGTTGTGTAAGTTTACATGACAAACAGATTAAAATACATATCCTTGACCAGGATGCAATTTGAGATTTAGTTTCTTATTAAGACAATATTTAAGTGTGCTTGCTAGCAAGACTCAAATGAGTCATTGATCATATCGATACGTACACACTGTCTAACCTCACACTTAAATATAGATGAATCATTTCTGTTAATATTTAAGAAAAATATAATCATGTTTGTACAAAGTACTGTAGGTAAAGGTAAACCAGCAAAAAAAAAGGAAAAGTTTTTTACTAGTGTTTACTAGCCGGAATTTGAAAGATTTTCTCTATTGTGGAGGTCCCGGGGCTATAGCCCCGAATGACCTCCCCTAAAACTGGCCCTGTCTAGCTTCAGTCTTTAATAGTATATTGTTTACCGGGTAGAAAAAGCCTAACACTCCTGGACGACCGTGAAGATTGCTAAGTCGAAGCGCAAGCCGAGACTTAGCAACACAGAGTCCAGGAATATGGCTTTTTCTACGAGGTAAACATACTATTTTTTCCGCAAATCGTTTAAAATTTGACAGATATTAATTAATTTTGAAAAAATTTTATTTTTAAATTTTATTCATTAATAAATGGTGCTTTAAAATTCGTAATAAAATTGGTTGCGTTACTATGGAAACGTATTAATGTTGAATTGTCAAACTTGACGCATATAAATTTTAATTGCTGGTGTTTTCGAAAACAAAACAATGTAAAATGATAATGATGATTAATTTTCCATTTCTGGGACTCTTCCAAAGCTGGTTGAGGCAGTGAATTATTGCCAAAGAAATCAAGAGAAAAGTATGAATATGCATAAAAACGTTTTATGGACTATCGCAAGGGTAATTTTAAAATGTATTCTGCAATGCATTGAGCTTTTCACAATATAAATTAATTCCTTATGACCAACGTGTTTTTAATCATTTATGTAGAACACTAACAACTGTAAGAAAATATCGTTTCCTTACGGTAAGGAAATGAATATTTCCTAACAGGAAATCTTGACTTTTTCTTTAAGAAATTTTGTCTGGAATGCCAAAATTTCCTAGCGATTTGCGGAAAAGGTTGTTTAATCGTCCGGATGATTTATTATTCGTCCGACTTTTTTTTTACTGAAAATAGTCGCAAAAAGGGTAGACCTATCGTGTGGGCCACGGACGGCACGCTCTGGGACTATTAAAAGGGGGAGGGATTATAGAAAGGAAATGATTATGGACCCGCTTTTTGAAAAGTTGCAGGTCATAGTTTTCTGGAAAAACTGATTTTGGAAACTTGTTCCATTCCGTAGCAGCCCTGTAAAAACAGGATTTTTGATGGAGATTGGTTCTTGTAGTGTCAATTTTGAGAGTAAATGGGTGAGACTGATCTGCGTGCCGAGTTCTTGGGCCGAATGTGGCCAATGGTGATACAGGAGTTTTTATTTCTCTGGAGCATCTGCCATGGAAATATCTGTACAGTAATGTCTGGTCTGCAACTCTTCTTCTATGTTCTAGAGGGTGAAGGGTATCTGCTAGAGTTCAGCTATTTATCAACCGAATGGCCCTTTTCTGAATGGAATCTAGAATACAAAGAGAATGCCTTGGTGCTGAACCCCAAATGTGCGAGCAATACTCCAGTAGAGGTCGGATTTGAGCCTTGTACGTCGTCAACAGTTGATTAGGAGTAAAAAACTTTCCAGCTTTCCACAGAAAACCTAGCCTTTGGCTTGCCGACTTTGCGATGTTAGCAACATGGTCATGCCAAGACATATTATTAGACACCGTGACTCCCAAAATCGAGATAGAGGGACTTAAATCAAGGGTATTTCTGGACATTGTGATGAAATGATTTGAGGAATTCACTTTCTTGGAAAACGTGGCGCTTTGTGTTTTCTGGGCGTTGAACTGAACAAGATTGTTGGTTCCCCACTCGACGATTGCTTCAAAATCTCTATTGTTGGAATCAATCTGTTCCTGCCTAAGTATATTTGTATCATTCTCCGAAAGGGATCGATGGGATGTGAAATTTAAGACAAGTTTGTATTTTTCGTTTTTTTCGTCCGTTTTACGGACTAGACACTTCGTTTCAGTTACAAGACTGCAAACAGATAAAACTACCTTTTTCTCTGCACGATTGCAGAATTTGTAAATTGTTGAATCTATTCTGGTATTAATAAATGAAAATAAATGTCGAAAAAAACCGTTTTTCCATTTACAATTTAAAAATGGGTAACTTTGCATTGTCAGTATGACTTATACAAGAGATGTAAAAGTTTTTCGGGAAAAACTGAAAAAAAAAAATGAGTACTTACTGAATTTCGATAAATTCACAATTCAGCAGCAGTTTATTGGGTCCCAATTCCACCACGGCGACAGTTTGATCACTAACATACACCATCCTCAGGGAATCTTTACTGACTCGCGCTCCAGTATAATGTTTCAGTTTGATTTCAGCTTCTTTTCCATTCGGTCCAAAAGTTGTTATGGTCGGTAAATTTAATGTAAACGACGGTTTGCCGGTGATTCCCAATATACACAATACAAAAAATACCGCATACATAACCACATTATTCCTTTTTGACGGCCACATTTTTCTGTTAGGAAATGTCACCTGGAAACTATAACGACCAGTTATTTACAAGCGAACGTCGTAACGAGAGATGTCACATTTTTTTTAATTTGTAGTGCGTTAAATTTTTAACGGACTTTTTTTATTATTTTTTTTGATATTGATGTCGTCAACGCACCTTCTCAAACCGAGGTCTGAGCCCAACTGAAGAGAAGACTGAACGGAAATTCATACAATCATGTGCCACGCTGAATTTTCTAGGTCAGTAAAAGAAAATAATTCAAACTAAGGTGTTAATACAATGCATTAAACGTAGAAAATTAGTGAGGCAAAATAAATTGAGCACGAACCAGTACTGTATGACTGAAAGGGCATTTGGTACGTCCATACTATTTATACAAGGTGTCCCTCTAAGTACCATTAATTATGGGAACGATACACTTAAAATATGGTGCAAAATCGGTTATTTATTTGCGGTATACCATACGGCGTGGATAAATATAAACATAAACAATGCAAATTTTATTACATTTTTTTCGTAATGGGTTTGAATATATACAGGGTGTTGGTAAATAAGTGATTCTGCATGAAAAATAATAATAGTTTGCTATATAAACGGATGTTCAGAGATACGGGGTGTTAAAGTGTTTCTTAAAAACTGACGATTTATTTATTGTTCTAAAACCGGTCGATATATGCAAAAAAAATTTGGTGGGTTTTAAGACGTAGTTATTACGCATTTTTTGCCATGTAATTAAGAATTTTATGTTTATCATTGGCGCGCATACGGGTAATGATCCCAATTTTTTTAAAGAAAAAAATGGTACGCAACTGAGATATTTTTAATTAAAATTCATGTTTGAATTCCTCGGTAAATTTGTGACAAAAGATCTCTCTTGCCTTTTTTTCGTATAGGGCGCCGTTTTTATGCAAAAAAATAAAACATCTTTTCTTCTTTAATACATTATCAAGAACTATATACTACAATAACATTTAAACCAGAACCCGTATCTCTGAAACGAAGTATTTGCGGGCATATGTTTATATAGCAAACTGTCATTATTTTTTCACCCCCTGAAGTTTGTCGCACTTATTTACTAACACGCTGTATATGTAAACAAACTGTTAGTAGAGTTTTGGAAAAAAAACACTTTTTTTTAAACAGCAATCAAGTCAAAGTAGTATTATGACAGGGCAGCTGTAATCTAGACAAAATTATCCACATTTTTTTTATAAATTAGTTCATTAAATATGCGATAAGTATAGAATAAAGTATTTTTGTATGCAATTTTAAAGTTTTCAGAAACTGAATACTGAATTGTATACTGTCCTAGCTTTTACCCATGACTTTTTCCGCAAGATCTGTAATATTTTATTGTAAAAAAAGTATGCTCTAAGGATAGGAATAAATAATATAAAAAATATTGTTAAGAGTAAGTTGATCATTGATTAATTAGGTTTTCTCTGTTTATAAGCTTTGTTCTCGTGGACCACTGGAATTTTTTGTACATACATATAGTCACGCCTTTTTCTCGTAGGGGTAGGCAGAGACCACTTCCTTCCCCTTGACACGGTTCTTACACACATCTTTTGCTTCCTCCACTTTCATCAGTGCTCTCATACATTCTCGTCGGTTGTTGGTACTCTTGACCTGGCCTTTTTTCAAAACAAAGTTGATCTGATCGAGATATGTTCGCCGAGGTCGACCTCTAGCGACTTCCGTCCATTCACACTCGCTTTATAAATTTCTTCATTAATTAGGTTTTCTCTGTTTACAAGCTTTGTTCTCGTGGACCACTGGAATTTTTTATACTGTTTCCTAATTAGGTTAGGGGTCGAATCCAAACTGCAAGGGGTCCACGAAAGCAAAAATTGGGGAAGCATGAGATGTCACGATAGTGTCCTTTGTATGGGTGTCCAAAAAGTCCGGAAACACCTAAATAATTTTCCAGGTAAATTATTTTGAAAAATATTAACTTTTTACGACGAATTCAATAGTGACCTTGATTTTAACCTTGTCGATTGCCTTAAAGGTTTTAATTGGAAACCCTTTTTTGACGTCAGAAATCGATAAAGGGGAAAATTTTATGTTCAGATGTGTGTTCATGTCTAAGGCTAACATAATCCCTGCCAAACTGATTAAACTCTCGAAATAGGCACAATTTAGTGAATTTGAAATCTTGCGGTTTAGCAATGATTTACTTAATCAAACTCGGGGTGGGCAGGATTGGGATTAGAGTTACCTAAGAACAACGATGTGGTCGTAGCAAATTTGGTTCCTTTTAGGATGCTTTTAAAATACTTAATCCTTTTTTTTTTCAACTCTTACTTTTCAATTATTAATATAACGTCTTCTTGATCATCTCGGAAGACGAAGATAACCTACAGAGGCTCCTGTATCATTTCCAACAAATAGCAGAAACGTTCAACATGCAAATATCCATAAAGAAAACAAAATCCCTTACAGTATCTAGAGAACCGAGAAGATGTAAACTAGCGATTTACGATCTGGACACTTAAGAGATTTAATTTGGCGGAATAAACATATGAGCACTAGGGTAAAGTCAGAATATATAAAACTTGCGTAATATATACGCGATAGAAACCAGAGCGGAGAACGCAACAACCAAACGAGTTTTAAAAACAACAGAAATGTTAACACTAAGATCAATAACAGGACATATGATATTCGACCGGAAGAGAAATAAGAGCAATGTGTGAGATTCAAGATGTAGTAAGTTGGGGATGAAACCGGAGAAAAGAATGGAGAGACCACTTGGACAGAATGCCAAATGAGCGGTTGGCAAAAATTGCGAAAGAGAAAAACCAAATACACATCGAGCACGTGGACGACCACCTATAAGATGGTATAAAATGGTCTTCAGCATCCCAACTGCCCCTGGCAAACCATTAATGCAAACACAGGACTTAGTCCTAACGTAAGAAAAAAAAAGTCTTATTCTTTTATTTTGAATATTAAGCTAGCATTTCAAACATAAATAAATCATATTACATGAAAGTCAACGTAAGATTTAAGTAATTTCGTATAAAAAAAAGTTAAATGTAAAATAGCCCATTATTCGTTTTTCAATTTCAAACCTTTATGACCGAAAAAACAAGAGCAGCCTTCACCTAAATGTCTAAATTATTTAAGATTTATAACTTGAATTTAAAATTAAAACTCGGAATGCTCCGATGCTACATATTCTCCATCTTTTTATACTGTGTGGAGTCTTGGACTTTGACGGAGGCAACAACAAAGAAACTGGAAGCTTTCAAGAAGTGGATTTACAGAAAAATCCTTAAAATATTGTTACAATACGGATTTGGTTATTTATCGGCATCCGAGCACCGACCGCAGCAGAAAGGTAGAAAGGTCTAGAATTGTGATTTAGAGGTATAAAAAAAATGAAAGCGGCCGCGAAGAAGACAGTATTAGTTTTAAAAGTGTTGATGATTTAAAAAATGTAAATACACCTATCCCCCGATTTACACGGTAGATACGTTCCTGAGAAAAAAGTGTAAATCGAAAATTAAAAATTTTCAAGTCAAAACCGTGTAAATCGAAAAGCTTGCAGAAAATGCATAATTTTGCTATTTAACAGTTATGATTTTTTTCAATATTTTTATGTGTACACAGAAATAAACATAAAATGCATTGACAGGTTAAAATATGTAATATATTACGGAAACACTGTTTTTTTAATTTAATTACAATACAATAGTTTCTAAAGAAATAACTTTTCTTTTAACTTCTTTCGACATTATAAGCCTATAATTTTTTTTTAATTTATGTTAATTTATAATAATCTAAATTATGCACTCACTTGTAATTTACGAAAATTAAATCTTTCTGAAACTGTGAAACTTTCACTCAAATACAATTTTCCGTAGATAAAACTTTAATTTTATGCGAAGAAATACAGACACAGTGTGCATGTGCAGCAAGTCAGCACATACGCTCGGGATTCGCTGTGAGATGTGTACACAGCGCACGTGTTCAAACACAGTAGCATTTAGTAGATTGCGATAAAAACAAAAAAAAAAACTTATTTGGAAAACCGTGTAAAAGCGAAAACGTGTAAAACAAGTACCGTGTAAATCGGAGGATAGGTGTAGTTATAAAAAGTTCTATATCTAAGTGATTTATAAAAGTAGAATTTATTGTATTGGAATAAACATTGTTTTGTTACTGTATCGAGAGTTTTTAATCCCACGGAAGAACTAAAATTCTTAACAATATCATGGATGTACAAAGTATCAAACGCCCGAGTACTCCCAAAACTTAATAAAGAAAAAGAAATAATGTACCCAGTAACACGTAGGATCACATTATGAGAAAGGAAACCAAAAAATACAAATAACTGTAATGCATTCTACAGGGAAAGGTTCGGGGCAGAAGAAGCATTAGCAGAAGACGAATATGCAGAGCAGCAACAAATAAAATTATCATTGCTAGAATGTTTGCCAACATTCGGTAACGGATAGGCACTAAAAGAAGAAGAAGAAGAAGAAGGCAGGCACACCATATCGTTTTTGTAAAATTCTTCGGATTCTTCGTGTACGGACACAATTAAGTTACTTGAAGTCAGGTACACCTCAACATCAACCACCAAAAACAATGAATAAGAACAGTTGTTATTAGAAATGCAGGTAAACGAATTAAAATTTGGTTTCTGCGCACGTTGCACATGTGATGTCGCAGTTGTATTTACTATTAAAACGTCTAAAATTTATTTTTGAATTGTTTTTGAGTTTTACCGGCGCGCTGACTTTACATTGACTTTTGACCTTTTGTAAGGTTATTTTTAAATCTCAATACGCACCTTTGGGGAACAACATGAGTTGAAAACGTGTGACACAACTTATTCACTACGTATTTTTTAGAAAATTAAAACTTTATAATATTACACACGTATTCTTTATGCATTAGCTTCATAAATTTACATTGTTGACAATATTTATAGTATGAATTTTTTAAATTTTTATTCCGCTTTAAAATTCTAATGATCGACTAATTTACAAATTATTTGTTCTTTATAAATTCATTAATTATGAGATGTCCAAAAAGTTAACTCGACAATTTTGGAATTTAAAAGAAAAAAAATGTGTCAAAATGCGCCCAAAATGTGCTATTATGTGCTACGTAAAAAAATGTATTAAAAAAACTTAACTTTTATGACTAGGTTCTTTTTATGATGTTTAGTTAGCTTCACAAAATCACTTCATTAAAACCAAACCAATTGTGCTGTAATGTGCTCAATATGTGCTATTATGTGAGGCATAGAGGTGTGTTAGTTCCTACACTTATGTATGGTAGTGAATGTTGGGTTTGGCAGAAGAAGCATGAAAATAGGATTAATGCTGCGGAGATGAGTAGTCTGAGAAGTATAGCCGGAGTGACTCGGTTGGATAAAGTTAAGAATAGTGAGATAAGAAAACGCTGTGGTGTAAAATAAGATGTGGTCACAAAGATAGATAAAGGAATGCTTAGATGGTTTGGACACGTAGAAAGGATGCATGAAGGAAGATTGACGAAACAAATTTATAAGGCGAGTGTGAATGGGCAAATCGGTAGAGGTCGACCTCGGAGAACATATCTCGATCAGATCAACATTGTTTTGAAGAAAGGCCAGGTCAAGAGTACCAACAACCGAAGAGCATGTATGAGAGCACTGATGAAAGTAGAGGAAGCAAAAGATGTGTGTACGAACCGTAGCAAGTGGAAGGAAGTGGTTTCTGCCTACCCCTATGGGAAAAAGGCGTGACTCTATGTATGTATGTATGTGAGGCTTGGCACTGCTAAACTCACTATATCCATATTTTTCCAATATTAAGGTAACGGTGGATTTTGAATCCATGCACCTTCCTCACAAAAACTGCAGTGTGTTGTCGTTGCAAAAATTATTTTATCCCTATTAAAAATACACGAGAAAAATGGGTGTCACTCCAAAACTCGCGATATTTTACTGCAGTACTAACTATATCCACTGAGCCAATGAGATCGCTCAAAAATATTATGTAGCTACCTGTCTTGTGTCATTAAAAAAAAATTATCTGGAAAATTAAATTTTTTATTGAGACATCCTTTTTGGTGATGTTTAGTTAGCTCCGCAAAATCACTTTATCAAAACTAAACATATGGTGCTGTAATGTGCCGGCAATTTGCTGTTAGCAGGTATTGTGGAATGATTCCTCGGAGCAATTGCTTTGTTACACTTCGAGCAGTACGATTTCTAGGGATCGTTCGAAACAATGACGGCGCGATATACGTCGATGTAAACATTTGGGTCAGTGGATATATACGTTTGAAAAAAATTGAATGTCAAATCCCATGTACTTTTGTTCTTGAAGTTCTTTTGAAATACTCCAAATAATAATTCTAAGAAATGTTTTTAAAATATGTATCGAATTTTATCGGTCAAAGTAGTTCTTTCATGTGGGAGTGAATTTTATGGGTGCTGAGCAAAGGCCCCATAGGAAATTCTATTGAACAAATTATAAATTTTCGAACTATGTATTGATTAAAGTAATTACTGGATAAATGAAAAATTTTTCTCTTAATTGATTGATGAATTTAAAAAATAATTTTTTCGGTAGCTTTGGTAGTTACAATTCGATAGTTGTAGATTTTTCTTGTAAAATATTTATTCAAAATCGTTTGTAGCATGGTGTTATTATGCTATTTTATCGCACCAAACTTATCTATGCGTAGAAAAAGTAAGACAGAGTGGTGAGTAGTGAATTGTGGTAAACATTGCCTATGTATGGGGTGAGCTGTAGTTTAAAACGAACACTAAAATCACTTTACGAGGATTCCACCGCTTGTGTTAGTATAAACGGAGCTTACACGGACTGATTTAACATTAGAAAAGGTGTAAGATAGGGATGTGCGGCTTTGCCTAGGCTGTTTAACTTATACATAGACGATTGTTTAAAAGATTTGAAAGAGAGTGCGTGCGGATTGAAAATGAATCATTTGATCGTCAAATGTCTTCTTTACGCCGATGATCAAGTCATATTAGCGTCATATGAAGAGGAGTTGCAGCCGATGGTTAATGTTATGCATGATGCCCTGAAAATCAAAGGGATAAAAATAAATGTAGGCAAAACAAAAGTAATGGTTTTTGAAAGAGAAGAAAGCATGACAATCTGTAAAGTTCTGATTAAGGGAGAATGCCAATGTCATTAAGCGAAGAGTGTTGGCAGGAAAACAAATGAACGGGGCACTGTATAGCTTTATGAACAGCCATAAAGTGTCAAAAAAGGCACGTCTGACTGTGCCTGTGTTGGTTTCTATACTTATGTAATTATGTATGGTAGTAAGTGTTGGCAGAAAAAGCATAAAAATAGGATTAATGCTGCGGAAATGAGTAGTCTGAGAAGTATAGCCGGAGTGACTCGGTTGGATAAAGTAAAGAATAGTGAGATAAGAAAACGCTGTGTTGTAAAAGAAGATGTGGTTACAAAGATAGATAAAGGAATGCTTAGATGGTTTGGACACGTAGAAAGGATGAATTAAGGAAGATTAACGAAACAAATTTATAAGGCGAGTGTGAATGGACAAGTCGGTAGAAGTCGACCTCCGCGAACATATCTCGATCAGATCAACATTGTTTTGAAGAAAGGCTAGGTCAAGAGTACCAACAACCGACGAGCAAGTAAAAGGAAGTGGTCTCTACCTACCCCTACGGGAAAAAGGCGTGACTATATGTCTGTATGTATGTAGAAAAACTATCAATGAAGACTTAACATTTTACGAAAAATTTAAATTTTTTATTCAAATTTTTTTTTCACATTGGCACGTAACAGCGCATTGCGGAGCTAATTAAACATTACAAAAAGGATGTCTCAATAAAAATTCAATTTTCATATAAATATTTTTTTCGAGATATGTTCGCCGAGGTCGACCTCTACCGACTTCCGTCCATTCACACTCGCTTTATAAATTTCTTCATTAATTAGGTTTTCTCTGTTTACAAGCTTTGTTCTCGTGGACCACTGGAATTTTTTATACTGTTTACTAATTAGGTTAGGGGTCGAATCCAAACTGCAAGGGGTCCACGAAAGCAAAAATTGGGGAAGCATGAGATGTCACGATAGTGTCCTTTGTATGGGTGTCCAAAAAGTCCGGAAACACCTAAATATTTTTTTTTTTCACATTGGCACGTAACAGCGCATTGCGGAGCATTTGCGGAGCTAATTAAACATTACAAAAAGGATGTCTCAATAAAAATTCAATTTTCATATAAATATTTTTTTAATGACATTGCAGCACAATTGGTTTGGTTTTAATGAAGTGATGTTGTGAAGCTAACTTAACATCATAAAAAGAACCTAGTCATAAAAGTTAAGTTTTTTAAATACATTTTTTTACGTAGCACATAATGGCACATTTCGGGGTTATATTGGCACATATTTTTTTTCTTTTAAATCCAAAATTGTTGAGTCAACTTTTTGGACATATTGTGAGGCAGTATATTTTAGAATTTCGATTAAATGGTTGATCAAACTAGAACAATAGTACAACTGTTGGTCGATTTTCTGCTAGATATTTCAAAATAAAATTTATCAAAATCACTCACCACTTTTCGAAATCATGAAGTCGTTGCTTCCATTTCTTACTTGTTTAAACAATGAAATTTTCTTTAGTGTTTTTTATACGTTAACTCAAACGTAACAATGTTTAATAATAATTGAAAAATATTAAATTGCAAAGCAAGAAATACTAAAATACCTACCAGTAAAATTTTAATATAAAACTTGGTGATAAAATTTTTTGGATTAAATAATTTTGATTTGATCGAAACAATAAAATACTGCAAACGTAAAAAAGTAGAGGTTTATGGTAGTTCTCCGCCCGACGCATAGTATGACCGTTTTAGGTGGACAAAATTCTGAAACTTGTCCATATTTAACCTTTGGGGTCCCAGATTACGGAAAAAATAATAAAAAAAATCTAATTAATTTTTTGACACGATTTGCGAGCGCACGGCGCGGTCAATAATCAAATTTATTTGCTAAAATCTCAAACTTTCCTACATTTAACGTTTGCAGTCCCAAAATACGGGAAAAATAATACAATTCTAAT
Source organism: Agelastica alni (assembly GCA_950111635.1). Lineage (NCBI taxonomy): Eukaryota > Metazoa > Arthropoda > Insecta > Coleoptera > Chrysomelidae > Agelastica > Agelastica alni. Next base: position 30,946,781 of record OX467714.1, read on the forward strand.
TATCGGCTCGGAGTGGCGTAAACCTGCTAATAGATGTATTTTAAATCATTTAAAACTTTGTTGAATTGCAGTCGAAAAAGAGAGCCAAAGCTTCTTCAGGGGAAAAACGTCGAATGTTGGTACAGGTCGACTTTCTTGTAGAAGAAGATGGCTGTTGAGAGGTAGATGCCTCTTTCACAACTTTGGAAGCGCCACGCTTGCCAGAAACACAAAACGCGTGCTGTGCAGCAAAAGTCAACTTTTCGCAGTCTACCTTTTCTTTATTTTTGTTTTCTTACTAGAACATTCGAAACTTTTTTCAGGGCGTCCTAAACGTTGACAAGTAGGTTGGATAACTGAAATACTAAAATTCAAGTCATCTGAATCAAGTCAACTAGAGTATTTATTGAAAAAATCTTCCAGTTTTCCCACCTTTCCGAAATGTTGTCGGAAAGACGGGAAATTCTAATTTTCAAAGGTCCAATCTCCACATCCTCTTCATTATTAATATGAGCAGAAGTAAGAATAAATATCAGCAAGTGGTCTTGGCGGTTTTTTTAGGAAACTTAACCCACTCTTCAAAAAATTTCCTCCTCGTGATTCGGAGTGTTGTGTCTGAAAAAAATTATGTATCACCCAAAACGCAAAATTTCTTTGCAACATTTAAAGACTGGAAGGATTGATGAAACAAATCCAGCAAACAAATCCTTGGGGTAACTTGGGGGTTATATATTTTTTCGTTATTGAATAGGGGCATATATTTACAAATTGCTTAATTAACTTTACAGGTAAATTGCAATGTATATGCAATAACGAGAGTGGAAATATAATGTTTTACCTGTCTCAGCAATGTCCATTGTATAAACACTTGTATAAACAGGAATGATTCACTCATTTACTATTTATTTGTAAACACGGTATGGCGTGAAATATTAGTATTAAGCGTCTTACCAACTAATAATATAAAGGTCAGGCACTTAGAAATTCCAAACTTTTGACTTGACTTTTGTCCACGTAAATAAGTGATTTTGCCCACTGTGCGACGTTTCGTCTTTAATTATTTGAGGATTGATAGTATTGTTTATTCTCAGTGTATTTCATTAAAACAATAAAATATTCCAACTGTTAGAGTAAGCGTTTGTTTGCAGTTTGTTTGCAAATTATCATTATAGTCTATAATTAAAATGTCCTAATTGAAAGATACAGCCTAATTGTATATATATATATATATATATATATATATATATATATATATATATATATATATATATATAGCTACAACAAAAACTTTAATATTTTTATCTAGCATAAATAATGAATAATTTTTTTGGAAACCTTGAGGTTTTGTTATCATTTGTATTCATTATCATAATTATCTAGTATTATCACAGCAGTTATTTTTAGTTCTAGTTGACAAAGTTTTCTTGTCGCGTTCAAGAAGACTCCCAAAAACATTCGACAATGCAAACAGGCATTTGCAGTGTTGGGAGAGGTCTTAATCATTCAGATTGATACAAAAGCTAGTCCTTTTGTGGGTAACTAAACATACTGGGTTGTGAAATCATTCAATTGAACAAAGTTATTAATTCCTCAAGGGTTATTTTGTTATTTTGGAAAGATGATTAGTTACTCGTTGAAGATCTGTGACATGTTTCTGCCTGTTGTATTGTCTGCAAGTTGAAGAAGGAAATAAACATCATGGTACAGGTATTACCTCCATCAAAAGACATTTGGTTGAAAGTCTATTCAACTATTCTTAACACGTTGAGCCCCAACCGAAATCGATGAAATTTCCCCCTGGCCCCGAGGGAAAGTTTATCAATACAACTTTCCCCAGGGCCCAGAGCGGGCCTTTGAAAAATATGTACAGGTAATATCAACATGGCACATATTTAATGTTATAATCCAAGTTTATTTGAATAATATCGAAAAAACCTAACCAAAATATGAAAGTATGCTTTTTGGGTTAACGATGGAGTAGAAAATTAGGAAAAAAAAATCAAACGGCCCAAGTGTAAGGTAATGTTTCAAGGACCCAGGGCGGTCCAACCCAACTGTAAAACCCAAGAAAATGCGGTCCCTTGGGCTTTGGAGAAGGTTTAAAATAAATTACGTCGTGCGGTCCATAGGCCCGCTCTGGGTTGTGTTCAGTTGCGGGCCTATGGACCGCACCGGGGCTCAACGTGTTAAATGGTAAAAAGATGTCCGTTCTAATTTTATCTTTCTTGATGCTTTATCCTTACAGCATTAAAAGAAATTTTTGGCCATAGCTCAGAGTCGATAACAAAATATGATTATAATAGACGTCGTTGATTCTACAACCAGAATAAATTTAAAATATTAGAAACCCCATTTTGGACTGTAATTTCTTTGTAATAAAAGTTATCGTTTATGTTTCATTGACTCTTTTTTAACATTAAATATGTTTGAAGAAAAGTTTAATGTTTTGCTTTGATATTAAGTTATGCATGGTACATAATCAACAAGACATTATTTATTTAAAATGTTTAGAATTATTATGAAATGTTGCGAAAACTTATAACCTTGTCATATAATGTAGACACTATTATAAACATAATTTTTTTTATTAATTGATTTACGTTGTAATTGATAATTTGCATATTTGGTAACCTCGATTACGTCAATGGAAATTCTATGTACTCTGATATTTTCGCTATTGCAATTAAACGTTCATGGACTGTATTCCGATAACTTAAATTTATGCTGAATTTCCACTCGTAGCTTAAAATAGTTTCAATTTATTGTGAGCTGATCCATATTGGGCTTTCATACTCGGCAGCAGAGTAGCAGAGAGCTTATTATACATATATGTAAAATTGTTTTCATTTCAAATTAAATTGTGTACACCACTGTCATCACAATAATTTTAAAACTTAAATATTGATTTTAATTATTCGTGTCGATTAAAAATCATTTACTAGAAAATAGTCATCAGTGAACAGGCCCGGACTGGGACCATTTGGGGCACTCAGCTAAAACCTGTAAAGGGGCCCTCTAGGGAGGGGGTCCTTCCCCGTAAATTTTTTGAAAATAAGGTGCTTGGCAACAATGAAAACGCATTTTTATGCTATTCTGGCACAAATAAAGAAGAAGAAATTCATACATACATACATATAGCCACGCCTTTTTCTCTTAGGAGTAGGCAAAGACCACTTTCTTCCACTTGCTACGGTTATTACACATATATTTTGCTTCCTCTACTTTCATCAGTGCTCTCATACATGATCGTCGGTTGTTGGTACTCTTGTCCTGGCCTTTCTTCAAAACAATGTTGATCTGATCGAGATATGTTCGTCGAGGTCGACCTCTACCGACTTGTCCATTCACACTCGCCTTATAAATTTGTTTCGTCAATCTTCCTTTATTCTTCCTTTCTACGTGTCCAAACCATTTAAGCATTCCTTTATCTATCTTTGTAACCACATCTTCTTTTACACCACAGCGTTCTCTTATCTCACTATTTTTTACTTTATCCAACAGAATCACTCCAGCTATACTTCTCAGACTACTCATCTCCGCAGCGTTAATCCTATTTTACTACCATACATAAGTGTAGGAACCAACACACCTCTATGCACAGCCAGACGTGCATTTTTTGACACTTTCTGGCTGCTAATTCATTCATTTGTTTTCCTGTCAACACCTTTCGCTCAATGTCACTTTCATACTTTTCATCCCTCGTAAACTTTTAATCCAAGTTTACAAACTCATTTACTTGTTCCACTCTTTCTCCCTTAATTAGAACTTCACAGTTTGTCATGTTTTCTCCTTTTTCAAAAACATTACTTTCGTTATGCTTACATTTATTTACATCCCTTTGATTTTCAGCGCATCATACATAACATTAACCATCGCCTGCAACTCCTCTTCAGATGACGTTAATATGACTTGATCATCGGCGTAAAGAAGGCATTTGACGATCAAATTATTTATTTTCAATCCATACGCACTCCCTTTCAAATATTTTAAACAATCGTCTATGTATAAGTTAAACAGCCATGGCGAAGCCACACATCCCTGTCTCACAACCTTTTCGATTTTTAACCATATCTCGTAAAGTGATTTCAGTGCTCGTATTAAACTACAGTTCACCCCATACATAGACAATGTCGACCACAATTCACTCCTTACCACTCTGTCATAGGCATTTTCCAAGTCTATAAAAGAGCAATAGACCTTCTGACTTTTAGTCAAGAATTTTTCAACTATACCTCGTAATGAAAAGACCTGATCCAAACATCTCGTTCCTCTTCTAAATCCTGCTTGCACATCCCATATCATCTCAGTTTCATTCGTCACTTTTTTAATCAATATCTTTGCATACAGTTGCCGACTATGCTGAGTAAACTAATACCTCGGTAGTTCTTACAGTCCTGCAGAGAATCTTTTCCCTTGTAAAGCGGCACGATAACAGCCTTGCTTCAGTCGTCTGGTACGCTAACTCTCCTTCAACAAAGGTTATAAAGGCGGTACAGCACGATTACCACGGTTTGTTCAGCCTTCAGCATTTCAACTGTTATCTTGTCGTACCCAGCAGCTTTACCCAATTTCATACCGTTCAACGCTTTCTCAAATAAACTTTAGAAGTATTCGTTCCATCTCATTAACACGCATTCCTCTCCTTTTACCATACTACCATCTTGGTTTTTGATTTTTTTCAGTTGCGAGGTAGTATTTTTACCTCTGGCTGGACTTTCAGAAGAGTTTAATATGTTTTGGAAATCGTCAGATAACCTAACTAACCTAAGAAATTCAGCTAAGTTTTTATACGAATATTATGATTTTTTACTTTTGTTGACTTTATTATTTATTAAAATAAGAAATTCTCAGTATTTTTAGATTGCCACAACACTACAAAACACATGCTGTAGAACTGCCAATAATTACAACGCAGTTCAAAATAAAGTGCAGTATTTTATTTACACCAAGGTATTAATGAATTATGTCAAAATTATTTTAATAATAAAAATAATGACAAACGGATTTTAGGGATAAGAAAAATAATACTATTATTTTTTTAAAACTCCTGCGTATTTAACAGTTTACAATGTTGTTATACTAGAATAGAAGGGGCCTAACTGAGATGATTCGACATTTTACTCCCCTAGCCATTAAGTAACAGCTTCTTTGTAAGCAACTCACTTGTTTAAGCCACTTCATCTATTATTTTAATTTTGTCCAAATCATAAAATAAATCACTCTCAACATCAATAAAAAGCAAACTGGACACAAGGTCTTGGCCTAAAGACGACCGAAGTCGATTTTTGATTATTTTAAGTTTAGAAAAAACTTGTTCACATGTGACTTGAGTACAAGGTATGATAAGAACAAATTTATATGCAATATACAGGTTGGTAAACAGTCCAGATCGAATAAGTTCAAACAGAACAGAAAAAGAACATGTCAAACACTGGAAACATTGTCTATTTTCAGAGCAATTACCAAGAACACAAAATAACTTCTTGCAAGACAAAATCTTTTTTGTACGTTATGTGGGGACCTCTTCGGGACTCCCTTGGTCGTGGGCCCTCCGCAATCGCGGACCTAGCCAGTCTGGACCTGTCAGTGAAAACCAATTAGCTGCTTAAGATTTTATTGTAGGTATATTCTTGCTAGAAATTATCCAAACGTAAAATCGATCGAGCCAATCATAAGTCACTTTCAGGTCAAATTAAACACACAACCGACTTGAGAAAGTTCCTCGGAATGACCTAGATTGATCGACAGATATATCAAACGCTTACGATTGCATTCTCTTATTTTTTTTATTTATCTTGATCATTTATTTATAGATTGTAAGATACTTATCGGACGAAAACATGGAGGAAATAGATGTTGAAATAGAAAAAAAGTGTGTTCCCTCCAACGAAGATGTAACCATTGATAATAATGAAGTAAGTACGTACTTAAACAGAGATCACCGGTTTCGTTTTTTAAAAGCTATCGTCACTTCCTCGATGAACTACACAGGATTCTTGTTTGTATATTATTTTGTTTCGTAACCCATTCCTAAGAATGTTTGAAACGGCCGTCTATCGGAAGATATTGAACCATCTTATCATTACTTCTGGTACCTTTATTTTTATTCATTGATACTGTTTCGTTCCGTTATCGTCATCTCTATCAATTAATTTATACCAGTCGGTCGCCTCTCTAAAAGACCGTAATATTTTCGGGGGAATCGTCGTCTCGAGAAGAATGTGAAAGCAATAACAAATAACACCTTTAGTCATTAAGTTCATTTGTAATAGTAACTTGCTCTTTAATGTATACTCTGAAATAATATTTAGGGAAGCACTAACTGATATACAAGCCTCCAGTCGGGAAGATTTACAACGGATACTGGATGCAGTCATCGAAAAATGCGCAATGGCCGGACTCGGATTAAATGCAAAAAAGACCAAAGTATTAGCAATTAGCAAGCAAACTAATAGCTAACAACAGTTGGGGGTGAACTATTGAAGCAAGTTAACCAAATAAAATATCTAGACAGCGTAATAACTAACAGCGCGGATAGTCAAACTAAAGTAAAATCAAGGATTGAGCAGGCTCGAGCAGCATTTAAAAACATGAGTAAGGTCTTGTGTTGTAGAGATCTGTCATTAACTCCATGAATCCGACTTCTCGGATGTTATGTCTTCTCCACCCTGCTGTACGGTATGGAAGCCTGGACTATAAACAAGTACGAAGAAATAGGACTTAAAGCCTTTGAGTTGTGGGCTTACAGGAAAATATTAAAAGTTTCATGGACGGAAAAAGTATCCAACTTGGTAATACTTCAACGACTGAATAAATCCTCCGAAATTCTTAACACCATCAAAAGGAGGAAACTGCAATATTTCGGGCTTGTTATGAGAGGCGAAAAATACCGATTACTGCAGAACATCATGCAGGGTAAAATTTATGGTAAAAGAAAGCCGGGCCGCAGAAAAGCATCATGGGTCTAGAGTCTACGTGATTGGTATAAACTCAACTCAAGCTCTCTGTTTATACTTGCCGTCGACACAGTATGGATACCGTTGTTGGTGACCAACGTTCTAGAAGGACATGGTACTTAAGAAGATGATGAAAAATAAAGAAGAGAAAAAAACAGGAAATTAGTATAGTTTACTGTTAAGCTGTTACGTGTTCCCAGTGTTGCTTTATGAAGCAGAATCATGTAGTGTCCACAGAAAAGCTTGAGGCATTTGATATGTGGCTATATCGGCGAATACTTAAAATACTTGTTTTCTTCTCTTTCAAAAACCATAACTATCGTCTTGCTTACATTTACTTTCATCCATTTGATTTTTAGGGCATCATGCATCACCTGCAACTCCTCTTTAAATGATGCTAATATGACTTGATCACATCACATACAGGAGGCATTTGACGATCAAATCATTCATTCTCAATCCATAGAAGTTCTCTTTCAAATCTTTTAAACAATCGTCTATGTATAAGCTAAACAGCCATGGCGAAGCCACACATCCCTCTCTTACACCTTTTTCGATGTTAAACCAGTCGTTCTATGGTTAAATAATAATAACTCATACCTCATAACTCATGTTCGCTAAGTATTTATAGAAATATATGTTTGTTTTGTCAATTGAAATAGTAAAAATCACAAAAATTTATAAAAAAATATACTCAAACGCTTCAATTTGGTAATAATACCAAATACGGACTTCACAGTGTTTTCCTATTGGTATAGTACCATGCTTCGTGAAAATCGCCAATAAAGTATTTATTTTCTTGTTTTCGTAGTTCATAAAAGCTAATGTTTTATCTTTCATTGCAAGCAGGATGTAGTTGGTATCCGTGAGTTACGCAGTAATGTGAAAGTAATTCAAGTTAAGAATCAATGTTTCCTTGTTTAGCTTCGGCGTTGGACGTGGATATCCCAATAATACGGAGGGTAGAGGTAAGGAGAATCATCTGTGTGTACATGAAAAAAAGGCCGTCCAAATGCATTAAATTAGGGTGGCGCCACATTAGCATCAGGGTAAATTTTAAAGGAAGCGCGAAATTTTCCAATTTTGTAATCTCGCCGACGTCTGTAAAATTCGATAAATAAAAAATGAATATGTCCTCATTGATTAAAACAATTATAAAAATGAGCTATGGTTTATAAAGTAAATTTTTTGCAAAAAATTGTTTTACTTACTGTTGGTTGGAAATACGAAAGAGGCTGAGGCGCATCATTTTTTTTATTTTTGGATTTACGTCCACTGGGACAACTTTTCACAACAAAAATTTTACCCATAACTGTTCTGTTATTCACACACTTCGACACCATAAAACAACAAAAAATGCTAGAAGCGCTGACAGAATGCCGAATTGACCATCGATACACAAATATAATTAAACATATATATCAAAACGCCACAGCTAGCGTTAGAATAGGAGAGAGGCAAACCCAGAAATTCCGAGTACAACGCGGAGTACGTCAAGGAGATACCATATCGCCGAAGCTGTTCACAACACTCCTGGAATACGTATGTAAAAGGGCTAATCTCACCGACAAGGGAATCAATATAAATGGAGAAAAACTCAGTCATCTGAGGTTTGCAGATGACATTGTGCTAATAGCTGATCGGCTAGATGAGGCTACGGAACTTCTGAACGATCTTTATGTTTCATAGTTAAGAGTGGGATTGAAAATAAACATGTCAAAAACTCAAGCAATGACAAATCTTGTTACTAGTGGAAACATGTACCTAGGAACAACAGCCATAGACCAGGTAAGGACATATAAATATTTAGGCCACGAGATTTGAATCTGAAGAGACAATCAAACCACCGAACTTCTACGTCGTATAGGGCTGACTTGGGCAGCTTTCGGCAAGTTGAGTTATGTTTTCAAATCTAACCTCCCAATATGCCTGAAGAAAAAGACCTTTAAACAATGTGTGTTACCGGTGTTGACCTACGGAGCAGAAACGCTAATCTTGACAACGGAAAACGGTGCAAAAGATCCGAGTGACTCAAACGGCGATGGAACGTGTGATGTTGGGGGTTTCTTTGAGAGACGAGACCCCAAACCGCGAAATAAGGTCAAGAGTAGCTGATGTTGAAATGGAATTGGGCAGGCCACGTCGCTAGAATGACGGATAATAGATGGACGAGGCGAATACTGGAGTGGCGACCAAGAGACGAAGCACATCGAAACAGGGGCCGCCCACCAACACGATGGACTGATGACGTAAAGCGTTGCCAAGCAAATTGGATTCAAGCAGCACAGGACCGATGCGAATAGAAAGTGATGAGGGAGATCTATGTTCAGCAGTGGACACGAGAAGATTGAGTGATGATGATATTTACTACATTTCTTTGTACTACGCAAGTAGTTGAAATTTTCAATAAGTAACTACTTTAGTCGACAATACCATTAAATTTTTTAACTCGGCATACTTCAATTCGTTTACAATTGCTACATTCATACCATACCCTTTGTCTACAGCAGCGCCATTCTGGAAGATGTTTGAACTGTTATTTATAGCTTACAGCTGGACACTTTTTTAAGTTTTCTACCATACGAGATGAGTCTCCTTACCTCTATCTACCCTCCATACCGAATAATAATATATTTGTTTCGTTAGGTTACAGGCGATTTGAAAAAGTTGTCAAAATTCAAGAAGCGAATAACGAACTATAAATTCGTGCGCAATACTGGCGGTTTGGTTACGTTGTACGTAACGTCGTGCGAAAAAGACGCGGTTACCAAACTTTCAATCGACAAAATTAAAGAATTGATACCGAATTTGAATTTGGATAGCGCCATAGAGACCGATTACGGTTTGGTGATTAATTTGTTGAATGATACTTACGTGCAGAAAATTTTGCAAATGGATCTGGCTAAAATATTCGGAAGACCCGTGCAGGTATGTTGCGAGGCTTTCTCGTATTAACTGTCAATTATACTTCTTCTTCTTCTTCTGCTGCATATCCACTAATGGATGTTTGCGATCACATTACGCCACATGTCTCTTATGGTACGTATTAGATCTCCTGCATTATTCAGTCCTGTCCATTGTTTGATATTGCGGAGCCGTGACATCTTCTTCCGGCCGACACCACGCTTACCTTCTATCTTTCCCTCTATTATTAACTGAAGTAATTGGTATCTTTCATTTCGTATGACATGTCCCAAATACGCTGTTTTTCTGCGTTTGATTGTTATCAATAATTCGCGGTCTCTTCGTTCGTCTTTTTTGCTGTCCACGGAATTTTAACGATTCTCCTATATATCCAAATCTCGAAGGATTCTAGTTTGTTCATGGTGCTCACTTTCAACGTCCACCCCTCCATACCATATAGAAGTACTGCCCATACATAGCATTTCATGAATCTAATTCTAAGGTCCAGATCAAAATCTGTACTTGTAATGATTTTCTTGAACTTCGTGAATGCTGTGCGTGCATGTTCTATTCGACATTTGATCTCGATATCAGATGTCCATTCTTCTGATAACCATGTTTCTAGATGCTTAAATTTTGCCACCCTTTCTATGGGCAAGTTGTTATGAGTTAGCTGCACGTTATGGAATTCCTCAAGCTTGCGGGAAATAACTAGAAACTTTGTTTTCTAAGTATTAATTTTAAGACCCATATTCTGGATGTGTTCTTGGACAAAGCTAAACAGATCTTGCAAATCACCTATATTGTCTGCTATTAAGACTGTATCATCTGCATAGAGGATATTATTTATCCACACACCATTCACCTTGATGCCTTTATCTCTTTCTTCGAGAGCCTCTCTAAAGATGTGTTCAGAATACAAATTGAATAGGAGTGGGGAGAGAACACAACCTAACCTAACACCTCTATAGATTTGAAATAATCTAAGTACATTCCATTGTGAGCTTGAAATTATCAGTAATAATACCACAAGTAATTGAATTTTCGCAATAAGTGTGTCGATTAATTTCATAACGAAACTGAGTTGCTTGAAAACAGCACGAGTCCGCAGGACGAGTGGTGTTTTTTTCAAGCAACTCAGTTGATACTCCAGTCAAAACAGATCCAAAAATGACCCAACATCAAAATAAATCAGAAAGTTTTGAAACTTTGCACACCAATTTGTAGGGCCCTAGTGATGAATATACCAAAAGTCCTCATGAATCGGAGGCGAGCTCTAGCGGCAATTAACGAAAATAGTGCACTTTTTTAGAATTTTCGTCAATATCTCGAAAATCGTTGGTCGGAGGTGAAAGTTTACAATTTACAAAATTAAAGCTTATCAAATTTGCAACAAAAAATAAAATAATTATATACATTTTTTTTTTATTCTCAACGGTTACCGAATTACAGGACGATAAAAGATAACGTTTTTCTAAAAAAAGTCGAGAAGCGCACGATTGTCTGTACCTACCATTGTATTTCACCTAAATGTCATCGAAATTGTTTAAACATTATCGCTGGTTTTTAGTATTAATTAATAGGAAGATAATTATAGCTCAATAAGATATTTTATATCGTAGTGTGCAGATTTTTTGTTTGTTTGTAAACGGAAAGGATCAGAAAGATTCTTTGTATTTTGACCACCGGTCTCTATTGTCTGGTGCAACCCTCTTTTTTCTGACAACATTTCAGGTAACTCAGCTCAGCCAATCATTCCTTTCTCCAGCTATTGTGTAGTGTATATCACCAAATTCAATTTTGGCTTGGGAATGAGCTTCCCCCTGTACATTGGGGTTGGAAGTTAGAAAGCGATCGGTTAATCCCTGTGACAACGCAAGACCCAGCAGCACCTCAGGATGTCCTCAATCTCATTTATTACAAATGTACTAGTGGATGTGGAAAGAGATGTGGCTGCCGAAAGTCAGGTATTGTGTGTACAAGCATTTGCCACAACTGCCACGGCGAATGCCTGAATGGTGTTACTTCTACAATGGAAGAAGACGTTGATGACCCTGATGATCCTGAACTCATACAATTTGAAGAAATTACATATTCGTTAAAAAAAACCAACACTGAACATTTGGTACGAGAAGACATGTTTCCATGTGTATAATGGTTCTCTCATACCAATATGTTATACCTAGTAACAGCTGTTATTAAATGTGTTTCAGGAAGCAAGTACAGAATCTTACCAAGATGAGCAGATTGCAGATCCTTCTACCGAGAAGCGATCAAGATTTGATTCATTATAATTTTATTCTGAATTTCCTCAAAATTTTGTTATTTAAGTCATTATTTCATTGTTTAATAAAGATCTGGTCCTTTTTTACAAGATTTTGAATTTTATCTCTTCAATGATCCTAAGTAATCAAAATGTTGATACAACGTAGTCGAATATTACCAGAAATGCCATATACGCTAACATTTATCGTCCTGTAACTCGGTAAAAGTTAGGAATACAAGAAAAATGTATATAATCATTTTTGTTGCAAATTTGATAAGCTTCAATTTTGTAAATTGTAAACTTTCACCTCCGACCAACGATTTTCGAGATATTGACGAAAATTCTAAAAAAGTGCCCTATTTTCGTTAATTGCCGCTAGAGCTCGCCTCCGATTCATGAGGACTTTTGGTATATTCATCACTAGGACCCTACAAACTAGTGTGCAAAGTTTCAAAACTTTCGGATTTATTCTAAGGTTAAACTCTGTTTTGACTAGACTATGAGTTTAAATTAAAAGACAGACTTTTGAGATAAATTTAATCACGAGTGGAATTTTATTAGACTATTTCACAAACAAAAGTGAAAGGTAAAAAATCCGAATTAGAGGAAATTAGCAAAAAAGTTAAGATGTTGATTAGAGAAATAAATAAAGTTTAATGAACAGGAAACATTGACATCGAACGAAATACATATTTAATTAAACCAGTATCAACATAACGTACTTAAATATTTCTCAATTATAAATGTTACAGTTATTATATACAATGCTTTAAGCAACTCGAAACTCCGTCCATATTTGTTATATTTTTCTTGCAATAATTTAGCACTCGTATTCCAGATTCGTCTTTACGACACATTTCTTGTAATCAGCACCATCAATTTTGCTCAGTGCTTTAATATAACAGCTAGTCATCGCAAAATCTAGTAAATTGCTTCCAAACGTACTTTTTCGATTTCTTCGTATTTTTCGTATTTTCATCAATTTTTTTGTTGATTAATTCATTGGAATTTATCCCAAATATTTTTAAATGCGTGCACAGCGTGATTATTTATATTGGACATTTAACTGTCACATACACAAATCTGAAAACGCCGAACTTGACAGGCCAATCAGAATCAAGAGTCAAGTTTGGTGTTATCGATAATCCGAACTTGACTAGAGCTTCTGATTGGTTCATTTGATAGGTGCGTGAAATAGTCAGTAGTAATACCACAAGTGATTGAATTTTCGTTATGTCTGTCGATTTATTTCATTACGAAACTGAGTTGCTTGAAAACACCACGAGTTCGAGTCAGTTAAAAAGGAAATCAGAATACCCAGAATTAACAATAGCGGTTTGATTCCATTTGCCATCTCGCACTTGTGCGAGTTGAATTTGGAAAAAGATTTAATTCTCAATGTAGCAAAAATGGATCCACGATGGAAGAAATTGGTTAATAAAAAACAAGCGCAACCTTTGCATTAAGAGTTCTCATAAGTTTTTTTGTTAATTAGATAATACATACATACCTATAGTCATGCCTTTTTTCCGTAGGGGTAGGCAGATACCACTTGCTACGGTTATTACACACATCTGTTGCTTCCTCTACTTTCATCAGTGCTCACATACATGCTCGTCGGTTGTTGGTACTCTTGACCTGGCCTTTCTTCAAAACAATGTTGATCTGATCGAGATATGTTTGCCGAGGTCGACCTCTACCGACTGTCCATTCACACTAGCCTTATAAATTTGTTTCGTCAATCTTCCTTCATCCATCCTTTCTACGTGTCCAAACCATCTAAACATTCCTGTATCTATCTTTGTAATCACATCTTCTTTTACACCACAGCGTTCTCTTATCTCACTATTTTTTACTTTATCCAACCGAGTCACTCCGGCTATACTTCTCAGACTACTCTCTTAATTTGATACAAATGTTTGAGATGAAAGAGATAGTTAACATATTTGTTAATAAATCTTTTTAAACTTTACCGTTTTTTTACTGCAGTAGCTTTCCCAAACTTTTGCAACTTCCCTATAGAAGCTTCGCGATCCACACTTGAAAACACTGGTTTAATATAATGGAATTAGAATCACAACAAATTTATCTTCAACGATTTTTTCACTAGGCCGTCCCGCTGTTTTCCGGGCATTATAAGAAAATTGTGAGCTTCAAAGAGATCCCTTGGTGCATTCGCATCGAAGAGATAGAAAATTGTTTAAAGAACCAGGGCGTCAATTACGCCAAGCTCACCAGAGAAAAATCGACGTTGTACGTAGAAGTAAGTGACTTCCCGAATTATCAAAGATTACGCGAAGAGGGTATTAACTTTTATGATTCCGTCGTTTTTCAAGCCTCCGAAGATGCAGGTCTAAACGAAGAAATTCATTACAATAACGACAACATTATTCAGTGCTACAAGTGAGTATCTGCAAATGATCCTTGTTACAAAACTAATTTCCTCAATACTAAAAAGATAACGTTTGTAAAATTTTGCATTTCAAAAGTAGACTTTTTAAAAAATAATAAGTCATATATGTAACATTTTAATTGTCAGTGTATCTATAAGTTCTAGAACTTGTTTGTTAGACCTCGTATGTATAAAAGATTATCTTTTATTTCGTCGAATTTGAAGCAACTTATGAATTTACTCTTGAAGACATGCATTACAAAAGAAATTCTTTAACACCATCAGGTCTTGGTAAGTGCTTACCACGAATGGCCAGCTTGTCCTGCAGACCTTAGTCCGTTAAATTAATAAAATAACGAGTTTAGTAATGTTAATTAGAAATATAACAAATCTTTTTTATTCCAAAAAAAATTCCAGTCCAGCAAAAAATACAGTTTTAATTTATAAAATAAAATTTAAAAAAAACAACCGACTTCATGGATGCCATTTTCAGAACTGGACCAAATTGAAATGGGAACACACGAAAAGCATCGGCTTTCAAATAAAAAAAGAATCATCAAAATCGGTTAACCCAGTCGAAAGTTCTGAGGCAACAAAAAAAAACAGTTGAATTGAGAACCGTTTTTTTTGAAGCCGGTTAAAAATGTGGTGGAATGAATAAAAAAGATGTTATTTATTCATGGATGCCATTCTGTATTCACACGCGCTTCTATAGGCAGACAGAATCTGGCAGCCGAATAAATCAGTTGATGGATCCAGACGAAGAAATCAAGGCTAGAATAGAAATAGCTAGAAGAGCATTTCTGAAACTCAAGCCGCTACTCTGTGCCAAGCAACTTAACATTCATCTGCGGGAAAGGTTTACCAAGTGCTATGTATGGTCTATTCTGTTGTACTCTTGCGAAACATGGACGCTCCACCAAAAAATTATTGACCGCATTGCTGCATTCGAGATGTGGCTGTACAGACGGATGCTCAAAATTACGTGGACAAGCCGAACTACCAACGAGAATGTACTCATCAGAATAGAGCACGATAGAGAGCTCTTAACCACCATCAAGCGCCGCAAACTGGAATGCTTGGGACATGTGATGCGTGGACCACGTTATAGACTGCTTCGGCTTATTCTGAATGGCAAGATCGAGGGGAAAAGAAGGATAGACTGCAAAAAGCTATCCTAGCTTCGAAATCTCCGATAATGGCCAGGGCTAACTGCTGAGGAACTTCTCCACACAGCTCAAGATAGAGATAGATACAAAGAAGTAGTCAATATAGGAGTCATCAAAGCTTGAGAAAGTAGAACACTGTAAGAAGAAGAAGCAGGCAGAAATGAAAGTATCTCGAACTAAATTCTAAATACACAGGGTGATTACAAAGTAATTTGAAGTAATCTTGCTAATAATTTCTTGTACTAATGTAAAAAAACAAAACCTACAACTAAAACCAACAACATATAGTCACGCCTTTTTCCTGTAGGGGTCAGACACCACTTCTTTTTGCTTGCTACGGTTTTTACTCGTCTTTTGCTTCTTCTACTTTCATCAGCGCTTTCGTACAAGTTCGTCGGTTGCTTGTACTCTTGACCCGGTCTCTCTTTAGAGCAATATCGATTTGATCGAGATATGTTCGCCGAGGTCGACCTCTACCGACTTGCCCAGTCACACTCGCCTTATAAATCTGTTTCGTCAATCTTCTTTCTTACATCCTCTACGTTTTTAAACCCAACATTAACTACCGTACATAAGTGACAGGACCAGCACGTCTCTATTCACAGCCAGTCGGGGCTTTTTTGAGACGTTCTGCTCATAAAGTTTGCAGCCTCCCGATCATTTTGACGATCAAATCAGTCATTCTCAATCCATACGTACCCTCTTTCAAATATTTTAAAGAACCCTCTATGAATAATTTACACAGCCAGGGCGAAGCAACACATCCTTATTTGATACCTTTTTCGATGTTAAACCAGACTGAGTGAGCTCTGTTTATCCTGACACAAGCCATGGAATTCCCGTAAAGTGATTTCAGTGCTCGCATCTACAAACGGAGAATAGACCTTCTGACTTTTAGCCAAGAATTTTTCGACTACGCTACAAGCGAAACCAAATATCTTGAAAATTTTCCATTGAGAAAGAAGAAAGGAACCTGGTCCTTGCCAGTCCTTCGCAGTGGCATAAGACGTGTTCCGCCGTTTCTTTTTTTCAAGACAGATACGACATTTACTGCTCTTAGCCCCTCCTGACCTAAAAAGGTGTTTGTCCTGTCATTGTGCAACGATACTCCAGATGAAGCCTTATGCAATTCATGACGGAACTTCGTTATTTCTAAAGGACACTTTTAAGGACATTAATAATTCTGGTTCTGAGGAAGTAAGTTTTATTGGTAAATCGAATTTTTTGTAAAAAATGGGGTATTATTTGATTTTTACAACCATTTATTAACATAAGTTAATTAAATTCCTACGCAGGGGATAATAATTAAATATTTTTTTTAATTTAAGTGTAAGGCTGTGTGCACGTGTTTATTACATTTGGAAAAAAAATGTGTATTTCGTCATAAAAAATTTTAATTTAAAAAGATTGTTTTAACGATCCTATAGTCTTTCGAAACTTTTAATAACAAATAAAAAATTTACTACATATCATTGACGAATTTTAATACATGTGTAAAGGTGTAAATGTTTAAAAATTGTAAATGTGTAAATGTTCTTATGTATATGATAACTTTTTTTTTAAATATTAAATTTTAAAGTCTGCTTGCAATAAATGCAGTCATGCTGTCAATTTTATTTTCACAAACACCGTTGCAAGAAAATTTGAGATAACTTTAGAAGCTCCCTGTATTTATATGTATACATGTAATAGTGGCAATTAAGCTCATTGGGAAAGGCGAATAAAATTAAGATTATTACCAGACGGGTTCGTGTTTCTTGAAAGATAAGTTTGAAGACAAAAAAAAATGTCACCGAAAAAACAAAGAATATTCCTTAATAATTAATACAATGGATAAAAAAAATGTGTGCGTGCAGTTCACATGCAGGAAGATTGAAATATAGCAATAGGCAATATTTATTGTGAAAATAGTTAAATTTTATTTATTAATCCGTTCCATCATAACTGTTCACAAAACATTTTGTAACAAATATCTTTCAACGTACGCCTTTGTAAACTATACAAGAGTATACGTACGAATCACCGCACAAAGAGGAGACCGATAACACTGTATGTATAATGTATTCTATCTCATTCTCTCGCAGGCTTAATCCTATAGATTTGTGTTTGTCTCTTTGTAGTGTCGCTTTTTTTCGTTTCAACGAGTTTGATATCACAATGATTCTAAAGAATAATCTCTTTACAAAAACATCAGTAATGCACTCCGTAGGTAGGTAACAATAAATATGTTATAATTCCATGTCGCATTGACACCAAATCGTTGTCACCGGTAACAGTTTACGAAGTGTGTAATAAAACGGATTTTTTAGCACCGCAAGATTTCGTTTCTTTTTTAGATTAATTTACATACGATTTGCATTTTTTTTCGACGACGACAACAACTAAACAACTTTAAATTTTAATGGATTTATAACTTTCTAATGTTGAGAAAATTGTAGCATAACAATTATTATGTTCTCAGCTAATCGAGCTACAGGAAAATAATTATTTTTCTAGTTGCAACTTCCAATGCATCATTTATTTGTAAATAAACAATTAATGCAAAGTTTATTAATAATAAGCTTAACGCAATTCATTTAATAAACGTTTCGTATTAACACTTTTACCCAACAAGTATCTATATAAAAATATTTCCATAATTCTGGTCGTTTTTTTACGAATTAACTCACGTTGACTGTTTGGCCAGTAGGAAGAAACTCTTTGTGGGCAACGTAGCCGAAGAAAACAGTCAACATGACCTTGATTATTGACTTGCTTTTGGTTTTTGTAACAAGAAATTTTATTTTTTTGACTAAATTTGATGCAATTTCTTTGCTCCACAAATTTTTCCATTTTCAAAATCACTAGCAACAATTTTCCTTAAATACACAACATGCTGCCATTTCAGAAGGTCTACTGCGATTTTATAGACTTGAAAAAGGTCTATGACAGCGTGGTGAGGAGTGAATTGTGATCAAAATTGTCTATGTAAGGGTTGAACGGTAGTTTAATACGAGCACTGAAATTACTTTAAGAGGATTCCACTGCTTGTGTCAGAATAAACAAAGCTTACACGGACTGATTTAATAAATGTAAGCAAAACGAAAGTAATGGTTTTTAAAAGAGAAGAAGCATGACAAACTGTGAAGTTCTGATTAAGTAAGAAAGAGTGGAACAAGTAAATGAATTTGTATATTTGGGTTCAAAGTTCAAAGAGATGGAAAGTATGACAGTGACATTAAGCGAATGGTGTTAGCAGAAAAACAAATGAATGGGGAACTGCACAGCTTTATGAACAGCCAGAAAGTGTCAAAAAAGGCACGTCTGGCTGTGCATAGAGTGTTGGTTCCTACACTTATGTGTGGTAGTGAATGTTGGGTTTGGCAGGAGAAGCATAAAAATAGGATTAATACTGCGGAGATGAGTAGTCTGAGAAGTTAAGCCTGAGTTACTCGGTTGGATAAAGTGAAGAATAGTGAGATAAGAGATCATGTATGAGAGCACTGATGAAAGTAGAGGAAGCAAAAGATGTGTGTAAGAACCGTAGCAAGTGGAAGGAAGTGGTCTCTGACTACCCCTACGAAAAAAAGGCGTGACTATATGTATGTAAGTTTGTACTTATTTTCAATTTAATAGTGACGATAGTCGATTTCAAGTAATTTCACAAAATGCTATTAAGAATTTATTGTTATTTATTTTTTGGTTTTGTTTTAATTTCAGGGTAAATCTCATTCATTTATTTATTAATTCCAAATATTTTTAAATATCTATATAAGTTCCATTTAATGAAGATTTTACAAGGCAAACAATCACTTTCAGCTATTTTACAAACATGTTGCCTGTAATTTGTGAAAATAAAGAATATTTTATGCAATTTTAAGTGTTATTGGAAGCACTTAAGTATTCACTTTTGTTGTAAGCATAGATACAGAACAAGCACTAATTATCTTTTACAAATTCACATAACACAATGATGAATATTTAAATATTAAATATCTTGATACATGGAAAAGGCTTAGAAAGCATAAATTTGTGCTTTATGATTACTTACAAACTAGCTTTATTAATAATCCCTCAGATGACGTTCAGACTTTTAAAATAGCGTATTATGTTACAAGCCACTACTAACGAAAACAGGGGGCTACAGAAGTATTAACCTATGAACATTTTCCAGATGTCAAGGCTTCTGGCATACAGCCAACACGTGCAAGCAGAACGTCAGGTGTGTCAGATGTGGCGAAGAACATCAAGTGGAAAATTGTAATCGTCCGAAAAGCAGTCCGATCTGTTGCAATTGCAAAGGGCCGCATCACGCGGCTTATAAGTTGTGCCCTGTCAGACTGAAGCTGCAAAAGTCAGTGCGCGTGTCTTTTTCTTTCGACCAGTGATGGCATCATGTCAACAGTTAGGAAACCGATTTTTAATTTATCAACGTTTGTTACAATTACATTTCATTTTCGAAATACAGTAAATGCGTTATTTGTCGACGCATTTAGGGAGCAAATTGTTGGGGATCTACCGTTAATGTGTCTTTATCTACGAGTCATTATTTGTCAAATATTTGTGAGCTTTCCGTAAACGTAATAACATATTCCTATATTTAGCTGTGCTTGTTATTAAGTAGATCCAATTGTAAAAACGTTTATACATTACAAATTGGTTTAAAAAAATTATTGTATGAATAAATAATTTTATTTTTTAACTGCATTACTTGACGTTCACAATTACACATTTATTTATACCTTAACATGTAATCATCTCTAATAAAATGGAGGTACCGATTTTTTCTTAACTATTTGTCATTATTATCAGATATATGTAAGGAAACGAAAAAACGTTTAAAAAAATATATATTTGTTAAAATACACGCATTACATAAATAAAAATATGATAACATTTTAAAAAAACAAAACAAAATAAAAAGCTCATTATGCCTTATTATATTCTTTCAAAATTGCAGTCCCCACGAGACTCCTATGTACATCGTTAACGCCGCCATATATCTCGGTTATTCTTGCATCCCTGTAATGCCTCTCGGCCGGCATGTCGCTAACATAACCCATCCCTCCTAATATTTGAATGGCCCCGTGCGTTATATATGTAGCTGCTTCGCTAGCGGCCAGTTTGGCCATAGAAGTCTCTTTAGTCGTTCTTGTAGGTACATCGCAAAGGGCTGCTGCCCGCCACACCATTAATCTAGCCGATTCCAGACGAAGAGCCATTTCTCCAAGGCGCATCTGAATGAAATTTAATGCCAATGGGTAACGTGCACTTGACGTTTCAGCTTGACAACGGTAGAAAGAGTGACGTACAGACGTCACAGCTTGAGATTTTATCTGTCAAAAAGTGCCCTAGGCTACAGGTAACTTAAACCCTACTTAACTCTTGAATATTAATGTTCAGTCATTAAAAAGAAAAGTGTTGGCAGGAAAACAAATGAATGGGGCACTGCATAGCTTTAGGAACAGCCAGAAAGTGTCAAAAAAGGCACATCTGGCTGTGCATAGAGGTGTGTTGGTTCCTACACTTATGTATGGTAGTGAATATTGGGTTTGGCATAAGAAGCATGAAAACAGGATTAATGCTGCGGAGATGAGTAGTCTGGGAAGTATAGCCGGAGTGACTCAGTTAGATAAAGTAAAGAATAGTGAGATAAGAGAACGCTGTGGCGTTAAAGAAGATGCGGTTACAAAGATAGATAATGGAATGCTTAGATGGCTTAGAAGGCCAGGTCAAGAGTACCAACAACCGACGAGCATGTATGAGAGCACTGATGAAAGTAGAGGAAGCAAAAGATGTGTGTAAGAACCGTAGCAAGTGGAAGGAAGTGGTCTCTGCCTACCCCTACGGGAAAAAGGCGTGACTATATGTATGTATGTATAAACACCACAATATTGTTCCTCACACCTAAATAATTGTCAACAAGCTCACTCTTAACTCAAAAAGGCTCAGAAAACCAAAATCATTAACCGAAATCACCAAATACACATAACCTTATGAAAGATATATGTCATTTGTTGTACCACGTGCATTTTACCCATCTCAAGCAGTGACGTCACGTGTACGTCACCCTTTCTAACGATGTCAAAAAGTGACCACGTGCTGCACTTCACCCATTGATCAAATCATACGGGATGTCGCTGTTTTAAGTTCCACATTAAAATGGAAGCCGTTATAAAAACTATTCTTTCATAGAGTAAAAAGGAAAACAAAATATTGCAGTGTACAAACTTAGGAAGTTATTTAAAAACATAGTAATCAAGTATCTGGATGGGGAAAAAATCTATTGGGTATATTTCAAGGGTGTAACAATTTTTTTTTGTACCTTGACAGCTTCCAGTTCGCTGATCGTTTTACCGAAAGCTTTTCTTTGTAAGGCATAGCAAGAAGCTAAATCCAAAGCAGCTTGTCCTATTCCAATTGCTTGAGCTGCTATACCTACTCTAGCTATGTCCAGTTGTTCCATTGCAATTTTAAATCCATCACCTATATATTTAAAAGGAGTATTAGAAAAAATTATAACCATAAACACTGCTGCAAAGTACAATATATAAGTCAAAATAATAAGCAGATACTTTATTTGACAGTACAGTTTTTTCTATTGATTACTGTACGTTTAAGTAATATAAACTACTGGACAAAATTAACGCAACAAAATGAAATCTAAAAAATTAAATAATCATTTTCTTACATCTCTTTTCGAAGTTAATCGAGTACTTGAATAGTAGGCTATGCATATTTTGTCTCGTTGTTAATGGCATCTATCAAAACAATTCGTTTAGATTTACAGCTTTAAACAATTCGTTAGAAGTTAAACAATTTTGTGCAGTACTTGCGATAGATTTTTATTAAAAGTAAGCTCATAAATTGTTCCTTTTTTGAAAGTAATACATTTGTTGTGGTAGACTGTTTAATTTTTGACCACGAAAAATTAAAAAAAAATGTATAAAACAAGGAATTTAACTGAACAAAAGATAGTGTGGCCTCAATTTTATTGGATGAGAGATATTGTCAGTTATGTTGCAGATTTGTTAGGTAAAATTCGTTCCACAATAAGTCTTTTGAATGAGGTAGGAAATTATTCTAAAAGGCCAAGGCAATGGCGAAAACAATGCACTAACGACCAAGATGAACGTTTTATTAGACAATACACTTTAAGAAACAGGACTGTCACTAGTTCTGTGATCAGAAACGAACTTGAAGCTGTCCTCAATGTTACAATTTCTTCAAAAATAGTTTTTTACCCTCGGATGCTGGTCCTATCGCCAGCTACACCTCAACCTCTTGGACTTTTTGTATTCTTCAACCCATTCCGTAACTCTAGTCCCCTGTACCAATCTGTACAGGTTCTTCACCGGTTGGCTGTTGTATTCTTCATGGGTTAACCTAGGTTGCTAGAATATTATTGTGGTCTAGTGCTTCGCATTATAACAGTATGTGTTTGGTCGTTTCTGTTTCTTTCACCACATTGTCTGCAGTGAAGTTCTCCATTGAATAGCCCCATTTTTTTTATTAGGTGTCCTCTCATTGGACTGAAACCAGTAAGAAGACCCGTTACAATTCTTACCTGATTCCTACTCATCTTCAGTAGTTCTTTAGATATGTGTTTTCTCGTTTCTTTGATAAATGTTTTCCCGTGGTGCATGAGAGTGGCTTCTTTCCACCGCTCTCTTTGTTTTCATTTGACCCAGTCTCGTATGCATCCTCAGATCCCAGATTTAGTTTCAAAAAATAAAAAAAAATAGAAGACGATTAAATGAAGCTGGATTAAACAGCAGACCAGCCACTGCACTCTTACTTACTAGAGAGAACAAAATCGCCAGGTTACATTTTGCTCAAAATCCTCAAAATTGGTCTGTGGATAATTGGATAAAAGTTTAATTCACAGATGTAACTAGATGGTCATGAATGAGTCTGGGGAAGACCAGAAGAGAGGTTTGCTTCTTGCAATATCCCAGCAATTATTCCATTCGGCGGCGCCTCTTATGTTATGGGGTGTTATATGCTTTGACGCTAGCACAGGATTAGTTCCTGTCCGTATGAGATCCATAAATGCCAATTACTATCTTGAGAATATTGAGCATGTGATGCCCTACGGTCCTTTTTTGGAACACAATTTTCTGTTTATGCAAGACAACACTCGATCTCACATAGCTGGGGAGGTACTCAATTATCTAAATCAAGTTGGTATACCAGTTATGCAGTGGTCACCAAAAAGCCCGGATCTGAATGCAACCAAGCATTTATTGGATCACGTCATAATAAATGTTAAACGTCAAATACCTGCACCTAGAAACCTGAGAGAACTTAAAAATGCAGTTATTACAGCATGGGAATAAATTGTTAAAGATTTCATCTAAAATTTAATTAGAAGCATGCCTAGATGCATAAATGCTGTGATCCAAAGTAGAAGAGGCAACACATGTGCCACACTTGCACTATTAATTTCACTACCAGTGTCCTATTTACACCATAATGTACCTTTTTCGACATTACAATTTTGTTTAAGTCTTAAGAATAATACTTTTTTTAACTTTCAATGCAACCAATGTCCATAAAAAATTATAAAATTAATTCATTATAGCAATTTGTATGATTCCATATGTTGTTGCATTAATTTTGTCCAGGAGTCTATTGTAAAAGTCATTAATCTTATCAAAGTGCACTGAATGTTTTCAAAATATTACATCAATATATACCTAACTCTCCCAATAAATTTTCTGCAGGAACTGTAACATTCTCAAGAATTAAATTACAGGTAGAAGATGCTCTTATACCTAATTTGTCTTCTTTTTTACCCAAAGTCAGTCCTGGGCTTGGAATGGGAACTATAAATGCTGAGATGCCTGAAGATATAAACAGGTAAAAATGCAATCTATTGCCTAACCATAAAATATTGATTAAAAAAGTGCCAAGTATTTCACAAACCAGATTGACTAGAGTCTAGCGACCACAAATTCTACGTTGATTTCGGCAATATTCGATAGCACTCGGCTTCAACTGTCAGGCGCTCGCAATGAGATGTTGCGATCACGGGTTAACTAAACCTTTTTTTAAAGTCAGCATAACTGTGAGCGTGTGAGGTTAGGTGTTCAAATTAAAAAATACATATAGGAGACTAGACTGCGGGTCCCCGTTCTGAGAGTTGGCTTCCGATGAGAAAAAGACAGTCGCTCAAGAGGTTGTGGCGGCGGCGAGCTGAGTGGAGGAGTCGGGTTCGAGACTCAGGCGTAAGCTCTGCCCATTAGAGATAGCGCGAAACAACCTTTCGAGCGCGACTGTCTCTTTTTCGTAAGGAGCAACTCTCGCATCTAGACCCGTAGTCTAGTCTCCTAAGTCTATGAAATGAAATAGTGATAAAATGTTTTCTGAAAATTGCAAACAAACATTTTCCACTCATTCAAACTTAGTTGCCTAAGTGAAAAAATTTAATTTAGGTTAATTATTTACCTTCGTATATTATTACACATATAATATTAATAATAAACCTAAAAAAATGTTGCTTTTGTTTTAGATAAACTTAAAATCATAAAGCCGGAGAAAAAATAACATTATAATTGTGTTACATGCGGAAAGAAGAAGCAAAACATTCTGCAGTAGCTAGTGATAGTGAAAATCACCTAAAAAAGAATTATCATTGTACCGTTTTCTTATTCTAGTTCTGGTTCAAAATTAAAACTAATTAATCATATTCAGCCTAGTCAGGACATTAAAATAGACAAGGAGTTACTGCAATTTAACAATAATATTCAAGAATTTGAAATAAGGAAAATGAAGATTAAATTCCCATTGGTCGCTAGACTCTTGCACCAGATTGGGAATGTAGCTAGTACTTGCCTTTATGTTTCAGTTTTTTATCAATAGTAGCAAAAACAACTGCTGCTTTTCCTTGCAGGCCACTTGTAACCCAGGACTTCGTTCCATTTAAAACATAATTATCTCCATTTTTGACAGCAGTGCATGTCATGGCACCTACATCACTTCCAGCATCTGCACAAAACATTAACTATTTTGTCAACAAGTTATAAAATATAATATAACTAGTTTTTTACCTGGTTCAGTAAGAGCAAAGCAACCCAAGTTTCCATGGGTAAAAGGTTTTAAAAAAATTTCTTTTTGATCTGGGGTCCCCAGTCTATCCACAAGACTGGCATATAGACAATTATGAATAGAGACAATAGCACCTGTTCCAGCGCATCCTTTAGATATCTCTTCAACAGCTATTGCCATGCCTAGACCATCCTGAGCTGAACCTCCATATTCTTTGGATACATTAATACCTAATAAACCAAGTTCACCTAACTTTGTAATCTAAAATATAAACAGTACTTAACATGCATCACAATACCATAATTTTTTTAAACAATACCTGCTTTTCTGGAAATTTATGTTCTTTATCCAGTATTGCAGCAATAGGTTTGAGTTCCTTTTCTGCAAAATCTCTGCATGTTTTTTGGAGACTTTTGTGAGTTTCTGGCAGTGTGTGTAGACTAAAAAATTTTACTAGCCTGTTTGATACATCTGAAACTAAATAAAAAGGACTAAACAACTTGATTACTTTTCAAAAGCAGCATATTTACCCTTTAGTAAAGAATGTGGCACTTTACTTACAGCCATTTTAATGTAAGACAATATTGAACATCTACATATAAAAATATTTTTTATCTTTACAAAGATTAAAAAAATTAAAGAGTAGCAACAGGTTGAAATTGTCCTTGGTTTAATATTTTTGATTATTAAATGACTGATTAGGTACCAAACTTTTCAATTCGCTTCATAATTTGTGTTCACAGTGCATATTTACATTTTTTAATACATTACATAATGAACTTTGTACGTTTTTCATCGATTTACATTATAAATATTAATATAAATTTTAATTTATATCAATTGAAAAGTAAGGTTAATTCATATAGGTACTTTATAACCTTGATGTAGAGATCTAACATTTTTTTATTATCTATGTAACTTTTGGTTAAATCCAATATTTGTGTTAATTGAATTTTATTGACCAATCGTATAGTTATGTAAGCCAAATATTCCATTAGATTTGTAAGCACGCGAAGTCTGAAAAAACCAAGAAAATGCTTTTTAATAACGTTTAATTAGAACAATTTGTTCCCATCACAACCATTGATGTTTTTCTGTTTGTTTTGGTTTCATACTTTGGTTTTCTAAAATATAGCTAGTCAGCTATTTTTTAATGGTTCATTTTTTCACTATAATAGCTGCACGATTGTTGCTTATTGTTCGGAATTAAAGAACCAATAGGAAGTTGTTGACTTTTTTACAGGACCGGCTTGTTTATAGATGTATCTTTAATAATTTATATTTGTAAATAAAAATAACTCTCTACTCGTTTGTTTTTATACTTTTACTTTAAAAAAACTTAAGTCAACGATTTTTTAATAGTATATTCCACCAAAGTTAAAAAATCGTATTCGTTATTTGTAAACGTCAATTTGATAGACGTTTTTAATTAAAATCAAATTCAAGTTAATTTTTTTCAAAATTAATGGGTGCTAGAGATACAGAAGAATTTAAAGATGCTATTAGGGATATAGCATCTCATGTACATCAACTAGACAATCCCTTTGGTAATTTATAATTTGATTTTTTTATTTAATTCTACAACTTTTTCAATTTCATAGATAGAGTTCGATGCGTGGAATGGTGCAGAAAACTAGCTGGATTGTCGGACGACGATTTAGAATCGTGTAAATTAAAAAACGAATACGTTCAGTTTTTACGCATTCAAGTTAGAAATAAATTTTTGCATGGCCCCTTCTTGAAACCTCCTCAAGAAAATAAACTTAGTAATTTACCAGAGGTTCTAGGCAATCTCATGGCTCAACAGGTACATTTTTGGTATCTTTTATTTTGCATTGTATATTTTCAGTTAGCACTTTTTATTTTTCAATTTGACAATACATTTTGTTTTTTAGATACCATACTTACCACGAGTAGGACCCTTAAGCCCAATTATACACCACAAGTCTCCTGATGGTAGAGCTTACATTTCAACAAAACAGATTCCTGGAGGTGGTGTATTTTGTTACATGGCTGTCAGTCCGGACGGTTTAAAGTGCACAATAAAATAGAATCCTATGTTTTTAAACAATTTCTTTTTCACAAAAATGTTGATCCTGTAATTATTTGGTTTTTAATGCTATTTACTGAAATTAATAAAGTGATTTTATTTATTTTTTTAATATTCTTTATCAGTAGGTAAATTTTGTTCTATGTTCAATCTGGTATAATAGGCACCAAATTGATCGGTATTTTATTTTTGTCACCTTTTTTAACTATGACTATTTTAAAATCTTGAAAATGAATAAAACTCTGGAAGGCTAAAAAAAAATAAATTTTCTATAAATAAAATAAATGGGTAATACAGCAAAATTACTCTCTCAATTACCATATCTACCAAGTCCATTGAAATCCATCAGTAAAGACTTTCATGAAAACTACCCGTGCACTTTCCACATCACAGAAGACTGTAACTTTGGATAGAAAATATCTCATATTCATTCTTAGAACCTAAAGAAGTCTAAGGTGGATCTAAATTACCACACAATGCATAGAAATCACTGAACATATTGCGTGTGGTAGTTGGCATATGCAAATACAATACATGTGGGTTAAAAGATTATATGCCCCATCTACTTGTCTGTCCTGCAGTCAGTGTTCCAACAATGCTATCAGAACGGCAGAACACTGGCGAAATATTTGATGCTTGGTGATAAACAGACACGGATAACTAACAAATGTTTTCAGCCCCTGATTCCTGAGTGATCATAATCATTGTTGGAGTGGTTTTTGTTATCCTCGCTCAACCATAGGGGTATTTATTCCCCCATAGGTTTAGATGGTTCACTGTGTAGAGAGTCTTTTATTCTTTGCACATTTCTTCTTTTATATTTTTGATCACAGTTCCAATGAAACAGCTTATTTTTATCACTTTTTTTTAATATAATAAAAACTGAAACGTAACAACGAATAACTGAAAAAGTCGATTATTATTTTGAGTTCAAAAAGAGCACTTTTGGGTATTCAAGAGACATATTTTTATTTTACTTATTAACACTTACGAGAATCAACTGATCGAGATTACGAGAATACATACATACATATAGTCACGCCTTTTTCCCTTAGGGGTAGGCAGAGACTACCTCCTTCCACTTGCTACGGTTCTTACACATATTTTGCTTCCTCTACTTTCATCAAAGCTCTCATACATGATCGTCGGTTTTTGGTTGAAAAGACAGATATTTAAATAAAATTTACATGACATAGACTTGTAAGAAATGAAAAAAAATTGATTTTTAATTATCTATTCAAAAACAATACCAAAACGTCAAGGTTGGCTTTAGCAATGCTGACCGTCAATCGAACAAATAAAAAAATGGATGCAACGGCAAAATTACCGTTACATCACCTTCGAGAGAGAAACATCAACGACTTGTTTTGGGAGGGAAACATTAACAACTTACTCTAGCGGGCAACATCAACGACTGCATTTGACATTGATATAGCCTGCACTTTAACAACGCACATGTGTTTATATTAACCGATGGTTATATCTAAATATTAACACATGTCAGTGTTAAATTTTTCGACATCACATTTTTGGATAACAAGATAACAATTTAAATGTGATGCTATCTAAGTATTTCAAATTCTCTCAAAATGGGTTGCAAATGAGTTTTAAAATAATCATCCAGAACGTTGTAATATTTTTAACGGTAAATTATTCAAGCCCAGATTTTTAATTATTCGTTCCCATATTGGCCTTTACAGCAATAAAACAATAACCACTTATTATTATTATATTAATATTTTACATATACCATAAAAATTCTAAATAAAATTAATTTTGTTTGGTTAATAACAGCAGTAATAATAGGGGACGTGTGGGGGATTACATAAAATTTATTATCACAAATAATATGCTCTATAAACATCTAATCAAAGCTTATTAACTCTGCAGTTTGTGCTTCTCCATTCGATTGCGTTCGTGAACTTGCCGGGGGAGCCCCTGGTTGCTGGAACTGCGGCGCCACCTGCAATAAAACAGATCGTACAGCAAGTCAACAATAGCGATAAATAATGCATTCTTGCAAACAAAATTTGTTTAAATCTTGAGGAGTATTTTTTTGCATCACTTGTCAATAGTGTCCACCAGTAGTTATTTCAAATACACGTTAATAATGCTGTAAAACATTTTTGCAGAAAATTTTATCATTAGTGTTATTACGAACTCACCTGCCCTTGTTGCGGTAATCCTTGATTCTGTGGAATTCCACCATGCTGTGGTATCATCCCATGCGGAGGAGGTACACCACCCGGTTGGGGAGGCATACCACCTTGTTGATGGGGCATTCCACTTTGAGGTGGCATACCACTTTGTTGAGTCGGTATTCCGCTCTGTGGCGGCATACCACCCTGCTGTGGTATACCACCTTGTGATGGAGGCATACCCTGTGGAATACCCTGATTGTGATTAGAAGGTATTCCGGTTCCGATCATTGTTTGTGATGCAAGTCCATGCGGTATGTATTGCTGATGCGGATTATTAGGAATGGAAGTAGCCGACGAAGGAGGACCGTGAAATCCAAGTGCTGGGTTATGGGGTTGTTGAGGTGGTATAGAACCTAATAAAATATTAAGTCAGTAACCTTATTTTTTTATTTTCAAACAGACTACTTGCCGTGAGGTGGTCCCTGATTAACGCCAATTTGTCCTGACGCGCTCTGTGGAGGTAACATGTGTTGCTGTGGAAAATGGTAGGTATTGTAATTGCCCATTGGAGGCGCTGTGTTCGGTGGAAAAGGTTGTCCATGTACCGGAGAACCCATGTATCCAAAAGACGGTATCATATATTGCTGTTTCTGCTGTTCTTGCCTAATCTGCATCTCTCTTTCTTGTTCTTGGATCCTTTGCAACGCTAATTGACGTTGATATTGTAAATATTCCTAAAAAAATGCGTATTAAATAAAATCTAGCAATGCTATCACTTGTAGAATATATCCTAACCTCTTTTTTCTTTCTCATCACCTCCAGCTTGTGCGCCATCTGTAGCTGACGCATTCTTTCTTGCTCTTCAGCTTCTCTTCTTAATTTTTCGTTATGTTCTTCTCGGAGGGCGTCTAAAGCTGCCCTGGCATCTTTAACTTGGGTCAATTTATCTTGAAGCCGTTCAAAGTGAATTCTATTGTCGTCGTGCTCTTGGATATAGTATAACAACCTCGAATGCATCGCAGTTATATTCATGAAAAGCGTTTGGACGCTGGTATCGTTTGTTATCGACCTAAAAATAAGATCAAATAAGAATATACTGTCGTGCGAGCCACTTCTCAATTTGGGCTCCGTTGGAAAGTCTTAAGTCCCCTTTAGCCCACAGGGCTCTTATTTTCCACCACCAAATAGCTATGTCTTTCGATCATCCGGCTCGAAGGTTCCCACATGGTCAAAAACATAAAAAGAACTGCAAGAACCAACTGAAAGAAGTTCGAAGGAAATAGCCAATTATTAAAGGGGATTAATATGGATGATATAGATATTCAAACTCATAGTCACGAGCGCACGGAACAATTCAGATAAATAAAATAAATTAATAAACGATACAAAAAATTTAGACTATGCATAAATTTACAATACAGTAAAAGAATTGTTCAAAACAAAACTTCTTTTTTACCTTCCTCTGCTAGAATTACTTTTCATCCTATTGATAAATATCTCAACATGACTCTTTAGGGTTTTCATAAATTCTTCCAAGTCGTTATCGGCTAGACCGTTTTCTTTGGCTTTGTATTTGACATCAACGTTCTGAGCGGGTGCAGTGGCTGGAGCGGAAGGGCTCATTGGTCGGCTCAGCTCTGTTTGATCATTTGATTGTATGGATTCCCAATAGGAACGATTTAAGTATCGTGCCAATTCTGGATTTGATTCTTCTTGCTGCTGCTGTTGCGGAGCAGGGGGTGCTTCTATTGGAGTTGGTTCAACTGCAAAATACCGAAACTAAACTGTAAGGAGGCCAGTCTTTTACGAAAACCTCAACACTTAATGAGCTGCTAAGGAATTATAACAATTAATTATCGCATATAAGATTTATGTACACACACCTTTGACTTGGTACATCGAGGTTGACTTTAGTTTTTCTTTTTCCTTGGCTTCTGCTTCGGACTGGCTCAGAGCTAATGCCAATTGGAATTCCTCTTCTTCTCTTAATTCATCTTCGCTTTTCTTGGGAGGTTCCTAAAAAGAAGGGATTTTGGTTGGACAAAAATACTCCTTGTGATAATAATCAGTAACTACACATAACATACATTTAAGAATGATTTTTTATTAAAATAAAGAGATTTAACCTGTTTCTGTTGTGCCAAAGAACTCTTCAAATATTCTTCAGGTAGATCGGATTCTGCTTTTGAAATTGCAGCTGTTGAAGAAGGTGACGGCTTCATGGCTTCGTCAAAACATGAATCACATACTCTTACCTAAATAACACAAAAATATAACTTAATGCTGGAAATAGTGACCTTGATTTTTGACTTGCTTTAACTTGATTATTTTCTTTTGACAAAATTTGATGCAAATTTTTTGTTCTAGAGATTTTTCCATTTTAAAATTCGCTGACAATTTCTCATAAACACAAAAATCACTGCAATTCCTACCCTAATAAGACAAATGTCATGAAATGTATGTCAGATACTCACAACAGTCATACCAACCTACCAAATAAATATATACATTAATATTAATTGCACTCATATTTAAAAAAAAATACAATCTCATTACTGTTTGACCAGAGTAGTATGTTGAATGGTTTCATTTTTATTTGGTGACAAAATAAATATTATCTATTGTTTTATACAGAATTTAATAAATTGTTTGTACAAATTTGGCTTACCAGATTTTAATTATTCTTACCTCTTTTTCAATTCCATATTTTGGTAATGTAGATGTCTTTGATGTACATTGTGCACAAAATACTTGTCCACAAGCTCTACAGTGATGTTTTCTCAGTATCAAATTAAATTGCACCCTGCACCTGTGACAAACATCTCCGTCGGCCCATTCTGGAGCCGTATCGGCGGAAAACATTGCGTCCGATTCTCTTAACGCAGGAAATTTGTGGCCTTCTATTTTCATAACATTCATAAGTTCCTATTAAATGAATTACACTAATTAGATTAACATAGATCAATAATATTATAAGTAATTTTCCAATTACTCTTTAAACGTAAGCACATAAGCATCCATATTATAAATGAAACATATTTAAATTTACTTTTCTCACAAAATATCCATTTTAATTATGAACTTACCAAACAAACTTAAAATTATATATCTTTTGGAAACAACAATTTTTGTAGTTTATAATTTTTTTCTAACTCACTTTCGATATGACTTTTTACTAAATGAGTGCATAATATTATTAATAAGGCTAAATGTACCTAAATAGTCATAATATTACCTTAAGGGATCCATGTTTGGGATTTTTTCTAAAAGCAAAATTCCAAGTTTGAATTAACTCTAAAAGCTTACTGCGCACTTTATCGTGAGCTGTAGTTTTGGACAATTCATGCAAAAAATCACAAAAAGCTTTGGTAGTTAATTCTTCATGAACTACTCCACCTAAAAATATCAAACAGCACATAAAAAACATTATTCAATGTGTGTTTACTTAAATATATGTTTTATTTAACTTATAAAACATTTTAGCAGATAAAATTATTCCGAAAACAAGGTATTAAGATTAATAAAAAGTCAAATTTGTTGAATACATACTCTATATATTTACATATCACCATAATGAACAAAGAAGTCATAAATTTGTACTTATTTTTAAAATCAGTGCTACAATTTAAATTTTATTATAATTAAATCTTTGATACTTACCACAATTTTTAACCATGCTTTCTAGAACTAAAAGAGCATATAATGCTGAATGGGGATTTGGAGAAAGAAGCTTCTTTTTTAATTGAGTTAGAGCATATTTAGGCCTGTCAAATAAATATAATATATTACAACAAAAATACACTATGCTAATATTGCTAATAATGAGTTGTGATGAAATTTATCTATATTTGTATTTTATGGGTCCAAACTTTATTAAATATACTCGAGCATTTTCTTCCACCAATGATGGGATTTTTTTAAAGAAATATTAAATGACCTGCTTTCTTTAGAGCTTGGTTATTACCTTATGTCTTATAGAGTTATGAGCAATCAGTTTAATGTCTTTGTTTTGTATTAATTATGGATAGCATTACTACAAGAAGTTAGTGCAAATAGAAGTTAATGAAATCAAAGCAAAAAATTAAAATATACATTGTATTTAATATCCAAAATGGTTTTAATTTAAATATACTTACTGCAAATCATTTTGTCTGATTAAATCACATATCAGCAGCGTAGATACCCAATCAGGTTCCATCAACAAATGGCTAGTTGCTTTATCTATAATTTTTTGTGTTAATTTCCTGAATGTATTCAAGTATTCATAACTTGTACTTACCAAGCAAGACATCAAAATTTCTTGTACTTCGAAAAATAGACATGTTGATGAAAACTTTTTAATGCAAATTAGAAACAAGATTTATTATTTTTTTGGTAATCAATGAAAAGAATGGGAATGACTCATTTGCTTTCATAAACAGATGATTTTGATGTTGACAATATTCACTGACATTTGGAAAGAGAAAAAGAAGACAATTTGTAGCTATTTTAAACAAGCAGCTAGGTCTTGTAACTGGCTATGAATGATAAAAAAAAGCAATTAAATTTTTTCATATATATTTTTTTTATGGAAGTTATTTCAAATATCCACTTATCCTCGTTTAGTAAACCTATAAAAAAAAATTCTATGTGTAATATGAGTTGCCTATATGGTGCAACAATTTTTGATTGGTAAAGAAAAACATAGTTTATATTTTTATTACAGGATTAATAAATTTTACAAATTTAAACCCAGTCTACTGGAAACTTAGGAGTGTTTGTTGGTTGCTCATAATCACTAGTTATAATGTCAATATTTTCTTTTTCATTTACCACATTTTTGAAAAAATTGCGTTTTTTTAAATTTCCACCTGTTCCAATGTCACTTGAATAAAAGTTGGCTTTCTTTGTGTTATCTAAAATTTTTGTATTAGTATCTAAAAAATCGATAAATATATTTTTTATTTACCACAGTTAATTAGGGAGAATTCGGCAGAGGAACAAGCCAGCATCGGAGTGGCCCTGATTTTATCAAAATTTGTATAATTTACTTCATAATACTCCATACGCTCGTTGTAACATAAAATATTTTCAAACGTTTGTCCCCACAAAATTTCATTTTCCAAATAACTTGTCTTGGCGTGAATGCTTTGTCCAGTACTTTCGACAGTGGCGTCCAAAATAACAATCATTTCGAATTTCTCTTTCAGCATTTCTTTCGCAGAAAAGCGGTAAAACGGTGAGCTTTCATTGATTTTGTGAATCACTGTAATGGGCCAAATGAAAATCGGTTCTGTCCCGACATCGTCGCATTGAATCTCCAATTCAGTCTCGTAATTAATGAAATTTTCACCTTCCTTCGTGGTGAGATTATGAATTAGAAACGCCTTTACGTTCACACCTAAAACAATTTTTGTTTAGCGATTAGTTTCATTTAAATTGCGAGAATGTCCGTCTTGATACTTATTTTTTAGAAATAAATTTACCTTCACCAGAAGTAAAACAAAAACCCATCAACAAGACACATTGCGTAAATATAATTTCTTTATTATTTTAAAAGGTACAGAAATGGATGCATGTAAAACGTTTAAAAAAATTATTAACTTTTAATTATGTTTTACAATTAGTAATTATGTACATAATTCCATTAATAGTGTGTGAATAGATTTTATAGAAATGTATTAAATGTCGGGTGAGTTACGTTGGTTGCTTTTTAATAAATAATTAGGTACCTAAAAATTTCTTTTTTTAGAAGATTTCTTCTTCTTATAATTCCTGTATCGTACATGCTATCTTAACTTTGTTTACTACATCCCGGAACAACTCAGTTGTACTCATACCAAACCAGGTTCTAAAGTTTTTTCACCATGAGATTCGTCCCACACTTTCTTTTCCTTGCCCATTCTGTTGAGAACCTCGATATTTGTTGTGTGGTCCTTCCACGGTATTTTCAATATTCTACGATATAGCCATAGCTCGAATGCTTACAATTTCTTCGTTGTGGCTTCAGTAAGTGTCCATGCTTCTACCCCGTAAAACAGGACAGAGAACACGTAACAGCGCAGTCTTATCTTGGTGTGCAATGTTATGTGATGGCTTGTGAACAGATATCTTATCTTGCTGAATGCGGTCCTGGCCTTTTCAATTCTGCTTCGTATTTCCTGCGAATGATCCTATTGCTTTTTCACCAGAGTTCCGAGATAAGTAATACTGATGACTCGTTCTATCGGTTTTTGGTTGATTATAAGCTGACAGCTATTAACGTTGTCTTTGCTTATAATAATTAGTTTTGTCTTTTTAATATTGATGTCTAGGCCATGTAGTTAACTTAACTCTGTTATTCTATTCATGAGATTTTGTAACCCCTCTATGCTGTCGGCAAAAAAACGATCGTATCATCTGCATAACGAATATTGTTCACTCTTTCTCCATTCAGGGATATTCCTAAATCTGTGTGTTCTAAGGCTTCTCTAAATATGAATTCTGAGTAAATATTGAACAATAATGGGGAGATAATGCAGTCCCGCCTTACACCCCTCAGTATCTTCATTTCCTCTGTTGTCTCATTTCCGACTCTGACAATAGCTGATTGATTCCA
Organism: Agelastica alni; assembly: GCA_950111635.1. Lineage (NCBI taxonomy): Eukaryota > Metazoa > Arthropoda > Insecta > Coleoptera > Chrysomelidae > Agelastica > Agelastica alni. The sequence goes on from OX467714.1 coordinate 30,983,244, forward strand.
GTACAGGTTGACTATTATGTTGATGTCCCTTCCATCCAAGCCTACATTTTTCAGAATTTCTACCATTTTTCGATGTTTTATTACATTAAAAAACTTCTGGTAGTCAACAAAACATGCAAACACGCTACAGTTCATGTCTTTGCATCGCTGAAATAAAACTTGGATGCTATATATGGCCTCTCGTGTTCCTGCTGCATCTCTGAAACCAAACTGTGTAGGTGCTATTTGCTCTTCACAGATCCTGTAGATTTTTCTGTGTATGATTTTTAAAAAAAATTTGAGTAGTTGGCTCATCAGGCTTATTATTCTAAAGTCTTCACACTTTGTAGCTCCTGATTTTGTAGGCAAGGTGATGCACTCCAACGTAAGCCACTCGTGCGAAATCTTACCAGAACTGTATATCTTATTAATACATTCGTTAACCACCTCATGCTGTCTTCATTAAAAAGTTTCAAGAACACTATATTTATTTTATCGGGTCCCGGAGATTTATCTTCCTTTATGGATTTTATTGCTGCTCTGACCTCGTCAATGAAAATAATTGGACATGCATCATCATCTACTTTGGAAGGTTCGGGTTTTGTGTCATAAAATAGTTGTTCTATATATGTTTTCCATGTGTCTTTCAAGTCAGCAACATTAGTTATAGGTTTTCCCTCATTGTTGGTTAGGGTGGTCATATGTTTAAGTTTAGACGTCCCAGTTAACTCTTTAACCTTTTAGTGTACGTTGAAGTATCTGCAGTGTTTCTATTTCAGTACCCTTTTCTTTGATGTCTCTTTCCTTGGCTCTCTTTATGCTATTGTGTGCACTATCATCGTCTCTCTTTTTTCTTCGTAGTTCCATCATCTGCAGAATCTCGTCGGTCATCCAGAGTTTTTTTTTCATTTTATCAGGTTGTAACAAGTCGTCGTTGATTTTTGATCATGCTTACGTACGTTACTCTTTTTTGGTCTCTTCATCTTTATCTTGAATACACCGACAAGCGGATTATGATCTGAGTGTATGTCAGTTCCTGGATTGGCTTTTACTGACTTACAGCTATTTCGTTCACAAGTATAAAGTCGATCTGTTTCCTAATTATATAATCCATCCTGTCGCGAGGTAATCTCCAGGTATATAACCTCCGATCTGGAGGTTTAAACCATGTGTTTGTTTTTATAAATTTTTGCTCTTCTGCAAATAAACCAACCAAGTCTCCTCTATCGTTCCTTTACCCGAGCACATATGGTCCTATGATATCTCCTATCCGCCTCTTTCCAATCTTTGCGTTAAAATCCCCAATAATTATTGTTAGTTCTTGTTTGGACAATTCCCTCAATATGTTTCTAATTTCGGAATAAAATTCTTGTACTTCCTCATCACAGTGTTGCGTTGTTGGAGCATATAATTGAATTATATTTATATTGGTTGGTGTTGATTTTAACTGTAATAACATAATTCTTTCAGATATTGGAGCAAAGTTTGTGACAGATCCAGCAACTGTCTTGTTCATTAAAATGTCCACTCCATGTTAATACTATCCATTCGTGCCTCCCGAGTAGTATATTCGGTGGTCATCAATGTCACGGAAACTAGCGCCTGGCCTTCGCATTTCACTTATTCCTAGGATTTCTACTTTTAATTTTTCCATTTCTTTGATGACATTGTGAGAGCTTTAGTCATCGAATATTAACAAACGAATAGAAGTGTCACTTCTCGCTGCCGGTGGATTTAAGCCGACAAATTCTAGCATGCTCCTGGTATGGACTTCGGACTTTGCAAAATAGATTACATGACGTTATCTTAATTACAATGATGTTTTTTATTAACTGTGGTAATAACAATATTTATATATTAACCAAAACTGCAGTTTTTTAAAAAGTTTAAATGAATCGTTTAGCTTCTTGTGTGTCTAGTTGACTTTCTTTATAAAAAGTTAAAAAGCGAGTTTTCGGTAAAAGTCCGCTCATAATTTTTTTCAAATTTGTCATTCTTTAAATACTTACCAATAAGTTTGCTTTTTCTCAAGTCTCCGATCCTTACCATCACGCAGTACTCTTCATCTCTCATGCAGATCACAGCATTTTTAGAAAATTGCACAGTGTAAGCTGTCATCCTGGGTCGAGTTAATTTGGCAAAAATTACCCCAACCGTAAAGGAATCTATCAACGTGCCAATGATGCATTGAGCGCACAAAAGAAATATAGCTTCTGGACATTCTTCCGTAACAACTCTCAGGCCGTAACCCATGGTAGATTGAGTTTCCAATGAGTAGAGGAAACATGAATGGAAACCGTAAATGTTTAAAATACATGGCTTCCAACCTGTAAAGTTTCAAAATTCACTCTTTAAAAGAAATCTCGGTACTTTTAAAAAAAAGTTAGTAAAGTCTCTGAAAAATATGGGACTTGAAAGCGAAACGATAACTGCCTTGCATCAGTCTCCTGTTACGCTGCCGCTCCTCCAGCAAAGGTTAAAAAGGCGGTACAGCAGACTGGCTACCACGCCCTGTCCAGCCTTTAGCATTTCAACCGTAAACCTGTCCTACCCCGCAAATTTTTCCAATTTTATACTGTTCAACGCTTCCATAATCTCTTTCATACTCATTTAACTTTTATTGCAACTTTCACTCATGTCCCTGAATTGGGCTTGCGCTCGAGTATAAATTTTCAAAGTATTCCTTCCATCTCTTTAGAACGCATTTCTTTCCTCTTACGATATTATCATATTGGTTTCTAATTTTTTCCAGTTGCAAGGTCGTATTTTTACCTCTGACATTGGTTCCTGATGCCGCCACCTCTTAAAGAGACTTCTTATTCAGCTCATTATAACGAAGTGGTTGGACATTTGCAGTTGCTAAAAGTTCTCGTTTATAGCAGTCGTTAATGTTCTCTCCCGAAGGTGAACATTTGAAGTCGCGAATAATCCTAGTTTGAAAACAGTACTTCAAAAGATGTTGTTGATGCTACTCGCTCGTAATAAGTGTTAATATTTCACACTTGAATCCTTGAGCAAGAACATATCGCTCAGTGGAATGCAAATACTGGCTCTCCAGAAGAGGGCAGACGCACTCTGGACGATGAACTGGAGTAGGCTAAGCAGCACGCTTGGCCTGCTCACTGGCCACATCGCACTAAGGGCGCACCTCTTCAAACTTAAGCTGGCGGCTGAGAAAAACTCCGACGACTATGCGGCGAAGAGGAAGAGAGCAGCATACACATTCTGTGTAGCTGCCCGATGCTAGCGGTGTACAGGTATCAAACCTGGGGCCGCATGATAATGAATCCAAGTGATCTAAATGAGACAGGGCCAACAGAAATCCTGCGGTTTGCCAAAACCAGCGGACTGGAATTCTGATGCCCTGCAGACATAGCGGTAGTCACCGAGGATCAATGATCTAGGTGACATAGATGCCTAAACCGATGGCCCAACCGCAAAAATGTAATGTAATGTCATGTAGTCTTAATATAAAAATGCTATTATATAAAAATTAAGTATAGAAATCTCGTAATTTCGATCAGTTGATTTTCGTTAGTGTTAATAAGTGTAAAATAAAAATATCTCTCTCGCATACCCAAAAGTACTCATTTGGACTTAAAATAATGATAATTGACTTTTCTGTTCTCCGTTGTTACGTTCTTTTTAAGTTTTTTTACGTTCTTTTTCTGGAACTGCGATCCAGAATGTAAAATAAGAAACGTGAAAAAACTATCTACACAGTAAACCAGCAAAACCTATGGTGATATGAAAACCCCTCTCTTCAACAGTAGTCGTGTCAATGCCGGTACCACGGTATGCCCGAGTGTCCATCACTTTCTTAAATCTTAATATTTTTAATTCAGAATATCTGTCACACTATCCCAAAACTCCTGCCTCTCTCTTTGGGTTTTCGAAGACCTTAATCAAATTTGAAAAAGTAGTTATCAACAGTTATAAACAAAATATAAATTCTAACTATGGTATACCATAACTTTGCAAATCGTAGTTACAGAAAGTTAAATATGATTGTATTCGCATGTTTACATATTTTGCTCAGGTACAGTTGTAGTACCCTGTATATTAGTTTATTTTCTACTCACCGTTTTGTGCTTGCTTTGCAGGCAAGTGATCCTCGTGTAAATCATTGTGTACAAAAATGATCAGCCACCAAAGTAGACCAAAACTCAGCCAACATCCAGTAAATCCCATAATCATAACTTGTATTGTCCATTTCCATTCGGCATCAACTAAACTTGTAAAAGCATCTTTTACATAACGTAAATATCTCCAAGGAAATTTGGGTTGAATGATATTATATTCTCCATCTTTTAAGATTGCTCTTTGCTTTAAGTTCTTCGTTGTGTTAGGACCGTATGGTTTTCTAAAAGATTCAGATTTTGGAAAAAACAGTTAACTTTTCTGGAAACCGTAGGCTTAATGTTAAATAACTTACCTTCTAAGGTCTTTTACACTCGCTTCTACTTTTTTAATGGTTTTGTTAACTTGTTTAGTTCCCATTTTGCAAAGTTGATTTTGTTACTGAAATTTTTTACTGGATGTACCTAATTTATCACACCCAGGATATTTAACCGTGCAGGATGTTTCGTTAAGTGTAGTAAAATATTTTAAAGATACATACCTTTATTATGATTTATTAAATAAACAAACAAATGATGTCATATTTGGCGAGTATAAAATACAGCATATGGAAAATGGATAGAAAAGAGATAAATAATCAAATCAATAAAAAACATTTCGAATATAATTTATCGGTTAAAGCGCTTTTAAGTTTATACAGTGCTTTCATTTCAAAACCAGTCAGTCCAAATAACTTTTGATTTTGCGTAAATGTAAGAAACACAAAAAGAGGTCGAATTTTAAATTAAGGGGGAGGTTTAAAAATGTGATTTTCTCTCTCTCTCTGTAGCACTACAGAAAGTGAAATTAGTACGACAGAAATTGTGGAAGCGTTGAACAGTATGCAATTGGCTAAAGCTGCTGGGTACGACAGGATAACAGTTCAAATGCTGAAGGCTGGACAAAGCGTGGTAACTAGTCTGCCTTTTTAACCTTTGTTGGATGAGTGGTAGCGTACCAGAAGACTGGTGCAAGGCCGTTATCGTGCCGCTTTACAAAGGAAAAGGTTCGCAGCAGGACTGTAAGAACTACCAAGGTATTAGTTTACTCAGCATAGTCAGCAAACTGTAAGTAAAGATATTGATAAAAAGAGTAACGAATGAAACTGAGATGATATGGGATGTGCAAGCAGGATTTAAAAGAGAAAGGAAATGTATGCATCAGGTCTTTTCATTACTAGGTATAGTCGAAAAATTCTTGACTAGAAGTCAGAAAGATAGTGCGTATGAATTGAAAATAAATGATTTGATCGTCAAATGCATTCTGTACGCCGATGATCAAGTCATATTAGCGTTATCTGAACATTTATCTCTGCATAAATTTGAGGTTTGGTTGTTTCGCATTTTTGACACGAACGAAAATAATCATATGTCCCCACTCTGTTGTTTTGACGCAAGGCGATCATGGGTCAACAGATTTGCAAGGTTGCCGATGTCAACCTTCGCATTAAATAGATTATAATGTCTAATTGGTAACCCTGTCTGTATACCTTTTTTTCGTGTACTTTTATCTTCGTTATTTAAATACCGGGTCTTTTCTAATACGTCCCCGCATTTTCTTTACCAGGTACTGTTGGTGTTAGTTTAGGACGTTAGGTTAGGCTAATTTTTTTAATTTTACTTCCTCAATTAATACAGATAATTATTAGCCTAACCTAACCTAACGTCCTAACCTAACATCAACAGTACCTGGTGGAGAAAATGAAAATGCGGGGACGTATTAGAAAAGACCACAAATTTTCTTTAATTCATATACCAACAACTTATTTTTTTATTAATCTAAGGAAGAAGAATTAATTATCCAGCATGTACGATCAAATACAAACCATATTAATTCATAAAAAAACTATTTATTAAAATATGGTATAAATTAACTTATTGTCTATTCAAATTAAATGTTCCGTCACTTCTGCGACTTGGTCCATTTCTTCTTCTTTTTCCTCTGGAATATCCTCTTGTTTTTTGACGGTGTTTATCGCGCTAATTTTTCTTTTTGGATCGTTGATGTCCTTCACCGTCGATTTGTTGTTTTTAGATTTTTCCTGAATACTAACGTCTTCTATTTGAATGTTGAAGTCGTTCTGATTAAGCGAAACCTTTTGGCTGCTCGAGGTGTTGGATTCTTTTCTAGAAATGCGATCCAGTGACGAAACTCTGGATATTGGTGCGCTCTGGACGAGGAAGCTGTTACTTGGCGAAAGGCGATAGGGAGATAGAAATCGCATGTCGATATCTACGGAAAAAATACAGTTATCCAACGTGTATTGAATGTTTTACAGATAAATTTTGGTTGTACCGACTGGAGATAAATCGTGTTATTAAAATTATTAACTTCTTTTAATTATGGTTTGTAGCAAAACAAAATATTTCTGTATCGACAAATAGCACCGGTCTACAGCATTTTATTTTAATGCTTTTATACCTAGAAATAAGAATAAGAACAAAAAATAGTTCTGAATTTGCTTTTATGGGTAAAAAATGAAAAAATTCAAATCAATGAAAATACATAAAAAAATGACATAAAGATGATTTATTAAAAGATACCAAACATCAATTTATGATTCATTCTTACAATAGAAGTTTTAAAATAGAGTCCAAATGTTTAAAAATAAACAGTTTTACTTTTCCTCTCATGTTCAGTAGAAGTTTCTGTTATTAACCCCCAAATTTAGTCCCCATCATGCTTTCAGTAAATTGGCCTTGGTAACGTTTCTCAAATTCCATTATATATTGATGGAAGGTGCCCCTTACTCTTCCGAAAAAGCTCCCATATTATCTTTAAATTTATCCAAATAAGAATGTAAGATAAGCATCTTTAGAGACATTCTACTTCCGATGATGGAAAAATTCGTAATCATGTCAGTGATCAGCTCGTCATAATTTTCAGCTCTATGGTTTCCAAGAAAACCATGAACCACTGCCTTAAAACTGTTCCAGGCTTTTTTCTTCTCGTTGCTAAGTAACTCCGGGAAAATATTACAATCCATAATTTTTATAATTTGAGGGCCTACAAAAGAGAGTAGTTGATTTTCCCCCGCCCTCTTACCGCTCTTTCGACAGCGCGGAAAGACCGACATTAATTGGGCGCGAAAATCAAAAATGGTCAAATCGCTATAACTTCTTAAAAAGCAAATATTTTCGATTTGTTATTGCACTTTTTTATATATTGTTAAGATTTTTTTAGTTCTTCCGTAGGTTCGGCGATTAAAACTCTCGATACAGTAACAAAACAATGTTTATTCCAATACAATAAATTCTACTTTTATTCATTACTTAGATATTCACTTAGATATACAACTTTTACAACTCTTTATAACTATTTACATTTCTTAATTCTTAAACACTTTTAAAACCGATACTCCCTCTTGTTATGATCACTTCCCCTTTTATACTTCGATATCACAATTCCAGATCATTCCACCTGTTTCTTTTATCTTCTCGGCCGACGCGGTTTAGAGAAGTTGCTCGACCTTGCTAGACCGTGCCGCGGTCGAATCCTCGGTTGCCGACAGGACCGGATTTGTAACAATATATTACCGAAATATCACAGTGCCCTGGTAAAATTATCTTTTTTAAACTGAGATGGGAAATACTATACATTGTTGTTAGTCACAAATCGCTTTGATGTCGGACCAAAAACCGACTTGTGACGGATAGGGTACGTTGTATGCCACGAAAATATATTTGCTTGCGGTGAATCGTCCACATCTGCATAATTTTTAGTACATGCTTGCATATTTGTGTCGAATACAACGCACAACGTAAATATTTAAAGTTGTAGACCCGCCTTAAGATTAAAAAAATTATTGTACGCTATCACGTACTCCTGGGATACCATGTATATCTACAGTTCACCAACAATGTTAATCAAAATAATATTACCTTATATTGTTACTCCCATAACCTCCCATTTTATTGTTAATATCAATAATTATTTAAGTTATCTTTAAACAACTTAGTTGGAAAATAAAAAAAAGCATTCAATAAATAGGACAATATATTAAATAAACGTACACAGTACTTTAAATATTTTACAAATATATGTTAAAATTAACACATCAGTAATACAAAAAGCGATTTGAAATACAGTAGAACGTCAAAAATCCAAACTAATTGGGACCATTTTCGAAAATAACCAAGAAAATACCGTTTAGGAAAATAGCATGCCATTTAATCAAATTAAGTGGTTATACAATATGTAGGTACATAACATACATTACACAGTATATAACGCTACAATATGTACCTACATACAAACATTTTTAAACAAAATTTTTACAAAAATACACTATCATTGTTTACTGAAAATAAAGGAAATAGTATATTACACGCCTCGGTCAAAAAACATGTGCTCTGAGACATTTCATAATTAATTGCCCGTGGTGTGTATACTATTTTTCTCCCTACTGTATGCGGAAAGTGACAACTTCGTTTTGCGCAGCGAGCCGAAAGTGACGCTTTCTGCACAGTGGGGAGAAAAAATATTTACAGTATTGTATGTACTCTGAGGAACTGCATATCATGTAGTATTTAAACAAAGAAAATTGAATAAAATTTTGCAAAATACACTGACCTTACACAAAGAAAGTTGAACTAATTTCTGTAAGGAAATACTGACTTGAACGCATTTAAAAAAATCACCGATTTTTGGCTGAGAAAGCCTTGAAATTATTTTCCAACGTGCCAAGTCCTTCATTGGTCATTTCCTCCAAAATTTCCGTATATTAAAAAAAAGTTCGTAGGAGTTTGTTCGGATTTTTGACGTGCTACTGTAACTCACAAAAGCAACTTAACAACAATAGGCATGTTTGCCTATAATACAACACAATTGCGATTCTTTTTTGAATTTTCAAATATAGAAACAAAATTATGCAAATTATTTAACAATGAATTACGAATTTAGTTGTCGTCTTTTGTTTATTAATATAATAATATTTGCCAATGAATAAATATATTTTCACTCAACTCCACAAATTGCACAAAAATAAATAATTTTTAAATATTAAATAATACTAGAATTTGTGAAATTATTATACAAAATATTTGGTACCAATTTTCTTTTTATTTCGTCACTGGGTAAAAGAGCAACTCCTAATAATCTCAAAAAAATCGGCTTGAATCGGCACTCGAAGTGCGCTGAATTTGAAGTGGGGACGCTGTAACTGTCCCTTTCATTAGTAATTTATCTTTACACACTCTTAGAATTTTAAGACTAGCACTCCTCCACCTAGCAATGAATACGACAACCAGTTACGTTTGGTGTTCTGTAGTAGAAAGTTTTGTAGTTCAAAAGTAGTTGAGTTCATTTACTATGCAATAAAAACATAGTCATCTCTGTTTTATAACTAAAAAATCCACAAACGAAAAACGGGTGTCAGTGAGCATTAATTTTGATACAATAATGGGTGGTTTATACTAAAATAACTAAAAATTTACTAATACTGAACATTCCTCTAAAATATATAAAATTTAAATCACAGTCGCGGCATTAAAAAATAAAGTTCCCTGTATAGAATATTTGGATTACAATTTGGATAAATTAGTCGGCTGCGGAGTTGAATTGATGTTATCTGTAAGCAAACAAAATAAATGTTGTAATATACACTTATCGGGAAAATAACCATTCGAAAGATTTAAAATAAATATATGTATATAAGGGTGTCCGTTATTTACCAAGCAAATTCCCAGCGGGAAGTTATAGTAATAGGTCCGATTTTGCGAATCCCGAATTTTGACATATCCTCACATTTCTAGGTCCCCAGAGTCGAATACAATAGTTTTAAAAGGACGTCTGTGTGTGTATGTCCGTTTGTGCGTATGTTCGTATGTGCGTTAGGAATTATTTTTCGTTTCGATTATCTCAGGAACAAAAAATGATATCGACGTGGGACCAATTGCATTCGACGCATAAGCAACTTAAAACTGATTGGATTTTCAGCAAAATCGGTTAAGCTGTTTTTTAGAGAATTAAAAAACTGAAAAAAATGGTAAACTTTTGTAATTATTTTTCGTCTCGATTATCTCGAGAACAAAAAATGATACCGACGTGGGACCAGTTGCATTCGACGCATAATTACGCAACTTAGAACTAATTAGATTTTTAGCAAAATCGGTTAAGCAGTTTTTTATGGAGAATAAAAAATTGAAAAAAATGGTAAACTTTCGAAATTATTTTTCGTCTTGGTTATCTCGAGAACAAAAAATGATACCGACGTCGGACTAATTGCATTCGACGCATAATTACGCAACTTAGAACTGGTTAGATTTTTAGCAAAATCGGTTAAGCAGTTTTTTATGGAGAATAAAAAACTGAAAAAAATGGTAAACTTTCGAAATTATTTTTCGTCTCGATTATCTCAAGAGCAAAAAATGATATCGACGTGGGACTAACTGCATTCGACGCATAAGCAACTTAAAACTGATTAGATTTTCAGCAAAATCGGTTAAGCTGTTTTTAAGAGAATTAAAAAACTGAAAAAAATGGTAAACTTTTGGAATTATTTTTCGTCTCGATTATCTCAAGGACAAAAAATGATATCGACGTGGGACCAGTTGCAATCGACGCATAATTACGCAACTTAAAACTGATTAGATTTTCAGCAAAATCGGTTAAGCTATTTTTTACAGAATTAAAAAACTGAAAAAAAATGGTAAACTTTTGGAGTTATTTTTCGTCTCGATTATCTCGAGAACAAAAAATGATACCGACGTGGGACCAGTTGCATTCGACGCATAATTACGCAACTTAGAACTAATTAGATTTTTAGCAAAATCGGTTAAGCAGTTTTTTATGGAGAATAAAAATTGAAAAAAATGGTAAACTTTCGAAATTATTTTTCGTCTTGGTTATCTCGAGAACAAAAAATGATACCGACGTCGGACTAATTGCATTCGACGCATAATTACGCAACTTAGAACTGGTTAGATTTTTAGCAAAATCGGTTAAGCAGTTTTTTATGGAGAATAAAAAACTGAAAAAAATGGTAAACTTCCGAAATTATTTTTCGTCTCGATTATCTCAAGAGCAAAAAATGATATCGACGTGGGACTACCTGCATTCGACGCATAAGCAACTTAAAACTGATTAGATTTTCAGCAAAATCGGTTAAGCTGTTTTTTAGAGAATTAAAAAACTGAAAAAAATGGTAAACTTTTGGAGTTATTTTTCGTCTCGATTATCTCGAGAACAAAAAATGATACCGACGTAGGACCAATTGCATTCGACGCATAATTACGCAATTTAGAACTGATTAGAATTTTAGCAAAATAGGTCGAGCTGTTTTTTATAGAGAGTAAAAAAACTAAAAAAAAATGGTAAACTTTCTGAATTATTTTTGGTCTCGATTATCTCGAGAACAAAAAGTGATATCGACATGGGACCAATTGAATTCGACTCATAATTACGCAACTTAGAACTGATTAGATTTTTAGCAAAATCGGTTAAGCTGTTTTTTATGAAGAAACAAAAAAGTGAAATAAATGGTAAATTACCTGAATTTTACAATTTATAAATTATACTATGTTTAATACAGAATTTTAAGATCTTTTGAATTATATCATTATTGCATATTAGGAATATTTGTATGAAAAATATGATGACAGTATTTCATAAAAAAAGATAGTTTTATAAAACAAAAATAGGGATTGGAGAATTTTAAACTTTTGTCAGTATTAAAAGAATAGCATCGAAGACCCTATAATAGTGAAAAATTATTGTTAGTTATAATCAAGCATTGTTTATAACAATTGAATATTGTTACTAACAAATGATTATTGATCATAATAATTAAAAAAAATTCAATTGTTAAATAATTTGTTTTAAACAATTTCTACTACTTTTTCATTCTTTCCACTTGGAAGTTAGTCGTGTGGACCTCTCGAGTCGCACCCAGACCACTGATATTTTTTCTTGCGACGCCCACTAAATTTTTAGCTTATTGTCTAAAAAAATGTCACCAAAATAAGCCCTTAATTATAATAATAATCGTCTTTATTGTATCACGGCCCTAGTTACTTATAATTTGATTTAAACTAAACAAAAAAGTGGTACATAGCTAAAATACAAAAGGCGAAGTTCAAATTAATAGCACTCAACCTCAAAAAAAATTTTTTACCCAAACTAAGACAAAAAAAATTAAGATATGAGACTGGTATAATTATCATGATGCACGAAAGGAAAAGATGTATAGTTCTTCCATAGTCAGTTTAAATTTATCAAAGTGTCTAATGATTTATTTAAAATCGTTAAAATTTGTTAAATATAATTTCTAATGTTGGAACTTGTTTTTCTTTGTACGTATACGTATAATTGCGTCTAGTAGTTCCGAAACAATGAAAGATTGTTCGGGCTCTTTCTGGAAGGTTTTTCGGAGAAATATAAAGACAGCGGCCGCGGAAGCTTTTAGTCAGTTTTAAAGTTAAGTTGAAGTTAGTTTAAAGTCAAGTATTTTAAAGTAATTGTAAAGCGAATATCTAAGTGATTTGTAAAGTAAAATTAATTGTGTAAAAGTTATTGGAATAAAAATGGTTTACTTATTGTACCGAGAGTTTAGAATTACCGAACCCAAGGAGAAAACATTGTAACAATATTAAGGGCTTATTTTGGTCTGACATTTTTTTTAGACGATAAAAATCTTTAACTTGGTAAATAACAGACGCCCTAATGTATATGCGTCATTATTTTCAACTATGCAAAAAGGGGGGATACTGCAAAACAGTGCACAAAATAAACTACATCTGTTTCTTTCTTTATCTATTGTTCGCTAAGCAGCAAAGAACGTGCAGCCAATAGAAATAAAAGAGAGAAAAAATAAATTAATCAAACTGTGTTAAATTGTGAAAAACGTAAAAGGTACTTATATTTCACCCTGCAATAATTGTCACCACCAACACAACATGTAAGTCGTACTGTTTAGAATGTCTTGACTAACGCTTCAATTTACTATAAAGTTATCATCAGATCAGCGTATTCTTTTAAGGCGCTCTACATTACTCGATTTACCATTCCAAATGCTTTTTACAAGTCTATAAAGCACGATAGACTTTTGTATTATCTGGCTATTTATACAAAGCATTACCTACAATGCGAACTATCTATCGTATACACAAAACGGCGTGAAAATTATATTTAGGAGAATATTTAACGTAATACCAAAAATATATAAAGTGGGAAATTTTTGGTGGAAGTTCCATCACATGCGAATGTACAAATATATTTCTTCTATCACACCATAGACATATAAGAATAGATCACGCTAGCAATGGAAGTATCGTGCACTATATGCGATATAGAAATAAAAAGAGAAAAGAGGGTTTACTATCTTTGTCTTGAATATATACATTGTACAGTGTTTTAAAGTTTATAATTTTTAACACGATTCAATCCACTTATTTCTTTCCTATTCGTCTGTAGGACGATAGAAAGTATAAATATTTTTATTCCTCTATCGCTTTTCATGCCTACTCACGTTGTCCATTCTTTTATGTCTATACAGGGCGATTCATAACTATTGGGACATAGGCTAAGTGGCATAACTTTAGACAAGGAATTTTAATACACTATGCTCTGCTTTTAACACTTTCACTTCACTAACTCAAATGGTTTGGTCCTTTTAAGTCTTCTTTCTATTCCTGTGTTGTCTAGCAGCTGGATTGCTTCGACGTTCACATGTTGATTAAGCCTTTCTTCGTGTCTTTTGGCTAAATTGATAATAGTTTGTTCAATAACTTCCATCTTCAGGTCCCTGTGAATATCACTATTACGAATATACCAAGGGAAATAAGCAATGTTCCTTAATACTTTATTTTGGAATCCTTGTATTCTATTAAGATTTGTCTGTTTGGTACACCCCCATAGTTGTATACCATAAGTCCATACTGGCTTTAATATTTGCTTGTATAGCAAAAGCTTATTATGTAATGACAAAGTGGAGTTTCTCCCTATTAGCCAATACATTTTCCTATATCTTATACCAAGTTCTTCTCTTTTTTTAACATGAGCTTTCCAGCGGAGCTTTGCATCGAGCGTTATACCTACGTATTTTGCTGTGTTTGAAAATGGTTCCATGGTATTATTAATATTTACTGGTATATGTTAGCATACTTTATTGGTGAAGTTGACATGTGTAGATTTCGTTTCATTTAATCTGATTTTCCATTTTTTAGTCCAGGTATTTATTTTGTTGACAGCTGTCTGTAGTATATCAGTTGCTTCTTCACTATTTTTACCTACTGTCAATATATCTGTATCGTCAGCAAAAGTAGCAATAGTATTATTTTCTAGTTGTGGTATGTCGCACGTGTATAAGAGGTACAGGACCGGACCCAATACACTTCCCTGTGGCACACCAGCTTTAATTGGTTTCAGTTCTGAATATGCTTCTTGTTTTATTCTAAAATATCTCTCAGAGATGTATGATTGCAAAATTTCAGAGTAATGTTTCGGTAAGGTCTTAGTTTATAGTTCAACCTTTCGTGCCATACCTTGTCAATTGCTTGAGCTACATCTAGGAACACTGTAAAACATACCATTTTTTCCTCTAAAGATTTTTCTATTATGTCTGTTATTCTGTGAACTTGGTCTATTGTAGAGTGTTTATTTCTGAATCCAAACTGATGGTTAGGGATCAATTCTTTAGCTTCTATAATGGGTTTTAACCTTTTTAGTAAGAGTTTCTCGAACAATTTTGATATTACAAACAGTAATGATATTGGTCTGTAGGACGTTATTTCATGAGGAGGTTTTCCTGGCTTGAAAATCATAATGATTTCAGCCATTTTCCAAAATCTAGGGACATATCTTGCTGCAGAGTGACCGCAAAAATTTTCTTGTGCGTATACACAAATCATATCCTGCATTTCTTCATTCGTAAACTGATTGTGACGAGGCATTTCAATCGAAAAAAAAATGATAACTTTAAAAAAATGCAACAATAGACTATAACATCACAGTAACAATAATTCTCTCGGAAGAAATGACATTTACCAGTAACAATTATCCGACAGTCCAAAGCACACTCTTAATAAATTAATTAATTATTTAAATCCCCTTCTGAGACTCTGAATTGTTCAATTACGTTTTTCTCGAAAACGGATGACATTATCGTGTTTAAACAGGAGTACCAATATTACGTAAAAGTCAAAAAAAGTTACCAGTCGATTTCCTCATCAGGAATCATTCACATGACGCGTTCTATAACAATATGTAAAATAATACATAAAATAATATTTCTTGTCTAAAGTTATGCCTCTCTGTCGATTTTGGTAACAATTGATAAATTTACAGTGAAAATATTATCAAAAAATGAAAACAAAATTTCAAATTTAACGCCTTGTATCTTATTCCACAGAAATATTTTGGTATGAATCACCCTGTATGTGATTTCTCAAAATAGTTACGACTACGCAACTACTAAGCTGCTACCTAGTACTCCATTGCATTTGTAAAACTGTATAAACGCTATATTTTAGTATAAAATATATTTTATATTTTAGAATAAAATATAGTCAAAGTGTATTAATTTTTACATAAAGTTGTTTTAAAACTGTCACCAAGGAGGCATCCATCACAAAGGTTTCTAATAAAGAAATGCAAATCAAAATGATTATGCTCCAAGAATATCTGAAAAGAGATTTGCCCATATTCGTAGTTAGTTAAGCTCTGTCAACCTGGCACCTGCTTTTATCAAAATAAAATTCCGAATCACTTTTTGGAATAAGTCTCGTTTATTTTTTTGTTTTTGTTCCATTAATATTAATATTTTTTAATACAAATCTTATTACAGATAAAAAAAAATTAAATTGCAAGTATCATTAAATTTTTTGTGCTTGATTTTACCCCGACTTTTATCATCAATAATTTTGTAATGGATGTGTTGGAACAACTCAATTATCAATTTTACCAGTCAAATTTACTTATTTTAAAATTTTTTTACATTAAAGAAACCAATTGATGGTAATGAATTGATAAAACGAAAGTAAAAGAGGTAGCAAAATTAAAATGGAAATTCGCCTGTCACAATTCAGACAAAAAGAGGACCGATGAAACAAATGTATTCTAAACTGGGAAAAACAAAGAAGTAGAGGAAGACCCCAAATGAGGTGGGCGGATGACCTGAAAAAGCACTCTGGAACTAGATGAATGAAAATGGCGACGAACAAGGAAGAGTGGAAAAGACCAAGGGAGGCATATGTCCAAAGATGGACCGAAGAAGGCTAAATAGATAGACATTCAATTGAATCGTTTGACCCGTAAAAAATATTTGCAATCCTCGAAAAGGGTGCAGGGTTGACAAAAGGTTAATAAAAGCGAGAGCTAAAGCGAAAGCAAATAAGCAAGTAATATTCGTCAAGACTTACCAGAACTCTGCTGTGCTTTGTAAAACTCTGCAAGATCAGCTCCCGAACACAATGGGGTATCAATAGCTACAGTAGTGTCGAATTTAGAATAGTTAACTTCGTATCCTTGTCGATCTTTGTTATAAGAAACCACTGGCTCGAATCTGTGTCCCCATAAAACTTCGCTCGCTACATAGCTAGATCTAGCTTGCGTCGTTTGTCCGGTACTCTCGATGGTCCCTTCTAAAATGACCACGATTTCGAATTTTTCGCTGAGGACATCGCTGGCGGTGAGATAGTAAAATGGCGATTCTTCGTCTATTCTATGAACAATCGTCATCGGCCAAATGAAGAAGAGGTTGCCGTCGCAGCCGTCTGCATTCACTGCCAATTCCGTTTGGAAGTTGCTAAGCACTTCGCCTTCCTTCGTCGTCTTCGATCGGATAAGTTGCGCTCTGATACTCGCTCCGATGATGTGGCTCTTGCGCATGTCTCCCACTCTGAACATCAGACAGAGATGACCTTCGCGCTGACAGATCACGGCGTTTTTGGAAAATTGAAGCGTTTGCGTTCTGAGCTTGGGGCGAGTCATTTTGGCGAATACTATGCCTACCATGAAGGCTTGTATGATCATTCCGGCTATACTCTGGAGGCACATTACAAAGATTGCTTCCGGGCATTCTTCTGTGGTCGTTCTTACACCGTAACCTGCAAATGGGTCACTATAAAAATAATTTATAAGGTACCAAAATATTTTTCGATATATTTAAATGGGTAGTAAGAGCACCGATGAGTGTAAACGCTAGAAGAAACGTAGTTTTTGGGTCTTTTCTAATACGTCCCCGCATTTTCAAACTTCACCAGGCAATGTTGGTGTTAGGTTAGGACGTTAGGTTAGGTTAGGCTAATTTTTTTACTTTTAATACCTCAATTAATACCGATTATTATTAGCCTAACCTAACCTAACACAAACAGTACCTGGTGAAGAACTTTGAAAATGCGGGGACGTAATAGAAAATATTAGAAATGTTAGAAGTAATTTTGATCAAAAGAGTAACGAATGAAACTGAGAAGATGATATGGGATGTGCAAGCAGGATTTAGAAGAGGAAGGAGATGTATGGATCAGGTCTTTTCCTTACGAGGTATAGTCGAAATATTCTTGGCTAGAAGTCAGAAGGTCTATTGCGCTTTTATAGACTTGGAAAAGACCTATGACAGAGTGGTGAGGAGTGAATTGTGGTCTACATTGTCTATGTATGGGGTGGGTGGTAGTTTAATACGAGCACTGAAATCACTTTACAAGGATTCCACTGCTTGTGTCAGGATAAACGGAGCTTGCACGGACTGGTTTAACATCGAAAAAGGTGTGAGACAGGGATGTGTGGCTTCGCCATGGCTGTTTAACTTATACATAGACAATTGTTTAAAAGATCTAAAAGAGAGTGCGTATGGATTGAAAATAAATAATTTGATCGTCAAATGCCTTCTTTACGCCGATGATCAAGTCATATTAACGTCATCTGAAGAGGAGTTGCAGGCGATGGTTAATGTTATGCATGATTCCCTGAAAATCAAAGCGATGAAAATAAATGTGAGCAAAACGAAAGTAATGGTTTTTGAAAGAGAAGAAAGCATGACAAACTGTGGGGTTTCGATTGAGGGAGAAAGAGTGGAACAAGTTAATGAATTTGTGTACTTGGGTTCAAAATTTACTAGAGATGGAAAGTATGACAGTGACATTGAGCGAAGGGTGTGAAAGAGGTGTGTTGGTTCCTACACTTATGTATGGTAGTGAATGTTGGGTTTGGCAGAAGAAGCATGAAAATAGGATGAATGCTGCGGAGATGAGTAGTCTGAGAAGTATAGCCGGAGTGACTCGGTTGGATAAAGTTAAGAATAGTGAGATAAGAAAACGCTGTGGTGTAAAAGAAGATGTGGTCACAAAGATAGATAAAGGAATGCTTAGATGGTTTGGACACGTAGAAAGGATGGATGAAGGAAGATTGACGAAACAAATTTATAAGGCGAGTGTGAATAGGCAAATCGGTAGAGGTCGACCTCGGAGAACATATCTCGATCAGATCAACATTGTTTTGAAGAAAGGCCAGGTCAAAAGTACCAAAAACCGAAGAGCATGTATGAAAGCACTGATGAAAGTAGAGGAAGCAAAAGATATGTGTACGAACCGTAGCGGAAGTGGAAGGAAGTGGTCTCTGCCTACCCCTATGGGAAAAAGGCGTGACTTTATGTATGTAGAAGTAATTTGAGATATCTTTGATTTTTTTGCGGTTTTCTTCTTCTAATTCTTCCTTCCACTGATTTACTATTCGTTTTATTTCTGTTACCTTCAGGAGCATTTTCAGTTTTTTATTATTTCTCTTTGCTTCCCAAACATTTCACTTGGCGTCGATCAAATTAACATTTAAAAACAAGCATTACCATATTTTTACCTTACCTATGGTGTGCTGCGTTTCAATTGAAAATAGGAAACAAGACGTGAATCCATGGATATTCAAAATGCACGGTGACCAATGCGAATCTACTTGCTTCGTCGGTAGATGATCCTCTTCTAAATCACCGTGTGTAAAAACAATCAACCACCAAACAAGAGCGAACAACAACCACGAACCCAAAAATCCTATAGCGAATATCGACAGTGTCCACCTCCACTGCGAATCTACTAGAGTTGTAAAGATATCTTGCAAATATCTTAGTCGACGTTTCGATATTCGAGATTGAAGGATATTGCAGTCTCCATTTTTAAAAACAGCCCTTCTTCGCATTTTCCTCAAAGCATTCGGTCGATAGGAACGTCTACAATAAAGTAAATAAATTTTTTACACAACATTAAAAAAATGGTCAGTTTTAACACGTTGAGCCCCGGCGCGGTCCATAGGCCCGCAACTGAACTTTCCTCACAACCCAGAGCGGGCCTATGAACCGCACGACGTAATTTATTTTAAACCTTCTCCAAAGCCCAAGGGACCGCATTTTCTTGGGTTTTACAGTTGGGTTGGACCGCCCTGGGTCCTTGAAACATTACCTTACACTTGGGCCGTTGTTTGTTTTTCCTGACCTTCTACTCCATCGTAAACCCAAAAAGCTTAATTTCATATTTTGGTCAGGTTTTTTCGACATTATTCAAATAAACTTGGATTATAACATTAAATATGTGCCATGTTTATTTACATTACCTGTACATATTTTCATAAATTTTTTTTTTATATTTGGGTATAAAAAATTATTTTGCAAGTTTCATACCGCAAAGAAAACAAATGAAAAGATTTATTTCGAATGAAAAGTGCAAACAAATTTATATTTTTTGTGTGCGGTCCAAAGGCCCGCTCTGGGCCCTGGGAAAAGTTGTATCGATAAACTTTCCTTTGGGCCCAGAGCGGGCCTATGGACCGCACACAAAAAACATGATTTTTTCATTATTTTTCCTTGAAATTATGGAGACTAAAACAGGGCAAAAAAATTATTGTGCCTGGGGGAAATTTCATCGATTTTAGTTGGGGCTCAACGTGTAAGCTTCTGAAGACTTGTGGAAGTCGACAAAAGTCTCGAATTGGTTGTGAGTGTAAGTTTGCTGATACAGTAGTTAAGAATTTATGGTTCTGTTGAATACGAATATCAGAAGGTATAAATGACTACTGTAATTAAAAAGTCTTGTGATTTTATCTAGGTATCTTTTGTAAGATCAAGAAGGAACTGAGAAGAAGAGTTCTTCAGAGTGTTCGTAACAGCACCTGGAGAAAAGAAGGGTGGAGAGATATTAAAACCTTATAGTACTATTATTTTCTTAAAAACCTACGGATTTTCTAATTACAATTATCACTGTCTTTTTGGGACAAACAAATAATATTTTTTTAATTCTATAACTGCAAATGCGGTAAATGTTTTTTATAAAAACAATTAATTAAAAGTATATCGACCAGAATAAGAAAGGCCACTACGAATATGTTGGGACAATTTAGAAAAATCGGTTACCTCCAAGGCTGCATACTTTAATTATTAAAGCTAATGTGACATCTGTCAACCGTTTGTTCATTGTTTAACAGTAAAATAAACAATATGTTGCTGAATTTATTTAATTTAATGTAAATGTAGTTTGGTATCTGGGTACCATTGTTTCTGAACGCACTTTCACGGCTCTGCGTAATTGGGTCAATATCGAGATTAATCCCGATTACATATCACACATAATTAAATTAAAAATAACGTCGACATTGGTTTTTTTACTTACATTTAATCAAAATGATCAGGATATAAGATTTATGCTTCTGTTATTTTTTTTCTTTATTTAACAGCAATCAGAAAAATTCAAATTCATTAAGCTATTTTGTTGGCACAGGACAACATGTACAAAGCTCCTTAATTTGACATGATGAGGTTTTTTTTTTCAGAGCTTAAGGTCTACTGTGAGACTCCACTGACTGTGTCAGGACTACTCACTAAAAACTCCACCCCCGTTTAGGTCCGTCTGGCTATTGCCTTGACACTTAGACCTGTTGGCCCTTTGTATCTTGCCTATGTGTTTTTTGTAGCTTTGTATAATGGAAACCCGTCCAGCAGACCACCCATCAAGGATCCGAAAAAAGCATAACACACAGAGCGCCGCCGCGAGGCACTGGTCCGAAAAAGACAGGCAATTCCTGGGACCTAGAACCACGCTGCACCCAATCTAGTACCTTCATACCTTGTACAAGTTTGTACAAGTTCTGTACTGGGTGAAACCAATGTAGTCACCCAAGAACTGCCCATTCCCCCCAACGCTCCGCAGCAGCATAGCAAGCGCTCCACCGCCCCCGGATCCCCGCCGCACAACCCGCAGGCCAGACCTCCATTATACAGTCTTAGCTGATTCCTGTTCATCGGTAACAGTTCTGCCGTCCTTTTATGGCACGGTCCTTTGATGCATTATTTCCCGTGTTTGTTTCCTGGTATATTTTCCAGTAGTTTTTGTGTTTTTCCGCACCTCTGCTTGCAAGTTCGTCTACTTCCTCATTACCTGCAACTTCCTGGCGTCCTGGAACCCGTATCAGTTTGACGTGATTACGGTCTACCAGCGTTATCAGATCTTCTTTGCAGTCAACGAGTATGGGGGAAGGGGTGGTCCGGCTCTGAGGAGCCCCCTGCACAGGACTAAGGCTGTCTACTACAGGATTTCGCCCGGTTTCCTGTAGGTCCGTTAGCGACGGTGCTCACCCACCGCCATGCATCCATCAGCATGGGTCGCATAACACTTTGGATTGGGAGTCTTTTAGTCGCCTTTTACGACAGGCAGACCATACCTGGGATCTATTCTATTTTCCCCGTATCCTCAGCGGAAACATGATGAGGTTCCTCTATTGAGAAAAACCTCTTGCACCTTA
Source organism: Agelastica alni (assembly GCA_950111635.1). Lineage (NCBI taxonomy): Eukaryota > Metazoa > Arthropoda > Insecta > Coleoptera > Chrysomelidae > Agelastica > Agelastica alni. The sequence continues at coordinate 31,005,054 of OX467714.1, forward strand.
TTTCAGGTCAGCTGGCCATTTCCTTTGCAGTCTTCTTTGGGGGTATTCTTGTAGGAGTGTGTTTTCATGAGACTCTAGTCTATGGTGGTCATTATTTTGTTTTATTCAGTAACATTGTAAGCATGTTTGAGACCATGCTATTCTGCTTGCAAAACTTCGATTTGGTTCTGTGTATGTTGTCCTGGTCTTTTTGGGTCTGTGTGTTTGTTGGATGGTCCGTGATCGATTTGTTATGATTTTTAAATAACTTCTAGTAATACTCACAGCCTCTGTAGTTTGCAGGATAAGGGCCTCCACATAATGCACATGATGCTGGGGTTGCTGTGCTTTTTTTGCCACTAGTAGTATTGTGTGATTCACCACATTTAACACAAATAAAGGGTCTGTTACAGTAAGTTTTTGTGTGACCGTATAGTTGACATCGCGTGCACTGTACTACTGCATTGTTTATTCTAGGTAGTTCAATTTGGACTATCTTGTTTTGCAGAGCTCTAATTTTATATATATATATATATCTTTATTTTTTTCTGATGGCTCTAGATCTACAAAAAACAAATTCATTGGTTCTTGGTTTTTCTAATTCTTCTTTAATATCGTTTGTATCAACGAAGTGGTGTAAGTACTTTATAACGACCCTGTACGCTCTCTCTTCTTTTGGCTGGTACGTGTGGTGGACAATATTTTTTTCCTTCATGAATTTTGCAAGTTTTCTGTATCCTTCTAGTGTATTAACGTTAATTTTAATGGTATTATCCGCCATTGATTTAGTAAAACATCCCTTATGTTTTCTATTATGCTTGCGTAGTTAGCTACTCCATAAACGAATATTGGGGGAGGCTTTGGAATTTTTTCTGTTGGTTTTGTAATAACTACGTCATCATCTTTGAGGGAACTGTATCTGTTACTTACAGGGATTTCTTCTCTTGTGCTTTTGTCGCTGGTCGTTTTTTTTCTTTTTACGCTCCTCACAGCTTGCCATGGGTTTTCATTATTATCTTCCTGTAAATCTTCATCACTAGTTGAGATTATTCTTAAAACTTATGAACTTTCTTGTGGTTGAGAGTATGTCATTTGATTATGTTGTTGAGGGTGCATTTGTTGAAATTGTAGTTGATTGGGAGGAAACATATCTTGTGATTGGCTTGGGAGCATTTGTGAACTACTAGAATACACAGGAATTTGCGAATTATTTGGATACACTAGCATTTGAGAAAATTGAGGTAACGGTATTTGCATTTAAGTATTCATTGTTGAATGACCCTGTATAAAGTTCGGAAAATTAATTTGAGAATTGTTCATGCTATCGTTATTAAATGCCCCCGAAGGGAACATTTTTATCACTTTATTTATCACTTTGGTTTATTTTTAATACTGATAAGAGAATATAAAAAGTTATCGTTTTCTTTGGGATTTCGCAGCGCTTACGCTACGAAAGTTAAACCGATACATGCTTCTGTTATGGCGACGAAATCATTGCTAAACTAATAATACGTGTTTTCATCAAATAGCCCTCGTATATTCAAATTACAAAATCTGCGCCTTTGTGTTTTTATTCACGAGTATATTAATGTACGATTTGTTTTATGACGTTAATAATATTTTTGTGTTTTAAAAGAAAAACTTGAAAATAACCTATAATAGTCAATTATACTGCTCAACAATTAAAGTGGATAATTATAATTTTTACAAAAATTGCATTTATAGATGTTGTCAGAAGGATTAAACTGTATGATGTCTAAAAACATTTATCAATAGTTAATATTTTTTTCTTAACACAAACACCGAAACACACTACGAAAATGGCCAAATGCAGCTGTGAGCCATATAGCGAGTACGAAAATGGAAGTAGAGCCGAAAATGATCATTTTCGTATCGAGTTCTCATGAAAACGAGACTTTATTACAATTTTCGTAAAAAATTGTTTTTAATATTGTCAGTAAAAATTAGTCACAGTTATATAAAAAGAATATAAATCACTTTACGTGGATTCCACTGCTTGTGTCAGGATAAACGGAGCTTGCACGGACTGGTTTAACATCGAAAAAGGTGTGAGACAGGGATGTGTGGCTTCGCCATGGCTGTTTAACTTATACATAGACGATTGTTTAAAAGATTTAAAAGAGAGTGCGTATGGATTGAAATTGAATGATTTGACCGTCAAATGCCTTCTTTACGCCGGTGATCAAATGTAAGCAAAACGAAAGTAATGGTTTTTGAAAGAGAAAAAAGCATAACAAACTGTAAAGTTCTAATTATAATTAATAAGAGAGAAAGAGTGTACCAAGTAAATGAGTTTGTATCCTTGGGTACAAAAATTACGAGAGATGGAAAGTATGACAGTAACATTGAGCGAAGGGAATTGGCAGGAAAACAAATGAATGGATAGCTTTATAAACAGCCCGAAAGTGTCAAAAAAAGCACGTCTGGCTGTGCATATAGGAGTGTTGGCTCCCACACTTATGTATGGTAGTGCATGTTGCGTTTGGCAGAAGAAGCATGAAAATAGGATTAATGCTGCGGAGAAGAGTAGTCTGAGAAGTATAGCCGGAGTGACTCAGCTCACATAAATAATAGTGAGATAAAAAAACGCTGTGGTGTAAAAAAAGATGTGGTTACAAAGATAGATAAACGAATGCTTAGGTGGTTTGGACAGGTAGAAAGGATGGATTAAGGAAGATTGACAGACAAAATGTATAAGGCTAGTGTAAATGGAAAAGTCGTTAGAGGTAGACGTCGGCGAACATATCTCGATCAGATCAACATTATTTTAAAGAAAGTTCAGGTCAAAAGTACCAACAACCGACGAGCATGTATGAAAGTACTGATGAAAGTAGAGGAAGCAAAAGATGTGTGTAAGAACCGTAGCAAGTGGAAGAAAGTGGTCTCTGCCTACCCCTACGGGAAAAAGGCGTGACGTTAGTCGCTATGGGCCTGGCAGGCCTTAGTCCGGGCAGGTCAATACATTCCAAATAATTGTACCGCAATAAAACACGGCCGAGGTATAAAATTTAGGTATCATTCTCCTGATCAACTGTTGACGACGTACAAGGCTCAAATCCGACCTCTACTGGAGTATTGCTCGCACATTTGGGGTTCAGCACCAAGGAATTCTCTTCGTCTTCTAGATTCCATTCAGAAAAGAGCCATTCGCTTGATAAACAGCTCAACTCTCACAGATACCCTTCACCCTCTAGAACATAGAAGAAGAGTCGCAGACCAGTCATTGCTCTACAGATATTTCCATGGCAGATGCTCCAGAGAAATAAAAATTCTTGTACCACCATTGGCCACATTCGGCCGAAGAACTCGGCACGCTGATCAGTCTCACCCATTTACTCTCAAGATTGACACTACAAGGACCAATCTTCATCAAGAATCCTTCTTTTACAGGGCTGCTACGAAATGGAATAAGCTTCCAAAATCAGTTTTTCCAGAGAACTATGACCTACAACTTTTTAAAAAGCGTGTCCACAATCATTTCCTTTCTTTAATCCCTTCCCCTTCTAATAGTCGCAGTGCGGGCCGTCCGCGGCCCACACGATAGGTCTACCCTTTTTGCGACTATTTTCATAAAAAAAAGAACATCCCTCTAAAATGTTACAAAGCGACAATGGTGTGACTCTAATAGTTGTCCAACAATTAGCAAATAAAAGCGACTAATAAAGGGTTAATTAATGAAAAAAATATGACTTCTTTGGACATTTTTCCATAACACGGTTCCTCAGTAAAAGCTTAACGAGCAGCGCCATTGACACTTGTAAAAGACTACCATATCAGCGGTCTTCCCGATGTTAATTGGACTTCGTGCAAACGATTTATCATAATCCTGGAAGAAATTTGTGTTAGATGTGTTAGCAATAGCTGCATTTGTAAATGTCGTTACCAAAGGGTTTTTCCTTGCTGCCAATTGCAAAAAACAATCTTTATTTTGGGTTGTAGATGTCGTGTCAGATATATCTCCAATTTTTAAATAACGGGCATTCAAGCGGAAAATTACGCTTTGAAGTGTGCCAAATACTCGCGCTATATCTGTTTGTCAATAGCCATATCTAGCATGCCAATAACTCTTAGCATTTGTTGGCGGTTTAAACGGTGCCTTTCCATGTTTAATTTAAAAATTATTGTGATTTACTTTAAACTGAAATCATTTCCAACACATTTCATTTAGTGTTTAAACCCGATAAACTATAGAACATATTTTTTTAAATGCTTTTGCACTAACGAGGGTTTAAAATACAATATATTTAAATAACCAACTAGATAAAATTTAATTAAAAATAAATATCCCAAGATTTTTTTCATGCGGGCATAAAATAAACAATAACATTACCTTCGAAATTGTTTAACTATTTCAGAAATCCACATCAAGCCGCCAGAAACGGCCATAATACGTAATCAGTGTGCGGAATTAACAATTACCACAACTAAGTTGTTGCTCAGTTCATTTACTAATCTGTTACAACGTATTAAGTATCGAGCGGAAATTATTTATTATAAATTACAATCAAAAATCACTTCGGTAAATATTTGTCAAACATTTGATGTGTATTACGACGCGCTGACTATATCATTACCTAATTATCGACAAGTACGAGGGCAGTTTGATAAGTCAGTGACTTTTTGAATTTCCCGCGCAGTTACTCCAAATGCAACAGTGCCGCCGTCAACTATAATCTATCAGTGGGCAACTCTCTAATTTTGAGCAAGCTACGTCGTGCAGTTGGTGTTTGATAGCCGTTCAAAGCAGACAACCTCGTGAATTTTTACGAAAATGGAAAAAAATGAATTTCGTGTGCTGATTAAGCATTACTTCTTACGTAAAAAATCCATCACTGAAACTAAGGAAAGACTTGATAAATACTACGGGGACTCGGCACCATCAATTTCAATGGTTAATAAGTGGTTTACAGAGTTCCGTTGTGGTCGCGTACCAGCACTAGTGACGCCGAACGTCCAGGTCGCCCAAAAGAAGTGATCACGCCGGAAATCGTCGATAAAATCCATGAAATGATATTGGATGATCGGAGAATGAAAGTGCGTGAGTTGGCTCATGCTGTAGGTATCTCAACTGAACGGGTACATAATATTTTAGACGAATATTTGGACATGAAAAAACTCTCTGCGAAATGGGTGCCGCGGTTACTCACACTCGACCATAAGCGCAATCGTGTGACCACTTCAAAAGAGTGTTTAGCGATGTTCAGCCGTAATCCGGACAAATTTTTGCGCCGTTTTGTTACTGTGGATGAAACATGGATCCATCACAACACGCCAGAGACCAAGGAACAATCGAAACAGTGGGTTGCTCGGGGTGAACGTGGACCAAAGAAGGCGAAACAGAGTCTGTCAGCCAACAAGGTCATGGCCACAGTTTTTTTTGGATGTAAGCGGTGTCATTCACATCGATTACCTCAAGAAAGGTAAAACGATCACCGGCGAATATTATTCAAAGCTTTTGAACAGATTCGACATTGATTTGAAGCAAAAACGGCCGCATTTGCCTAAGAAGAAGAAAGTGCTGTTCCATCAAGACAATGCACGTGTGCACACTTGTCTAGTCACGATGGCCAAAATCCACAAATTGGGATACGAATTGCTACCCCATCCAGCATATTTTCCAGATTTAGCCCCCTGCGACTATTTTCTGTTTCCAAACCAAAAGAAATAGCTGGGCGGTAAGAGATTCGAGTCGAATGAAGAAGTCATTACCAAAACAAACGCGTATTTTGAGAGCTTTGAAAAAACCTATTATTTGGAGGGAATAAAAAATTGTAAAAACGCTGGACTAAATGTATCGAGCTAAAAGGTGGATATGTTGAAAAATAAAATGTTTATTTGCGGAAAAAAATTTGTTTTATTCAAAAAGTCACCGACTTATCAAACCGCCCTCGTATTAGAAAACGTTTAAAAATAGATGCAGATTTATCATTTAATTGTATTGTTATTGTTACGGAAGTTTCTACATATCTCATTAAATAATATATAATGCAACGATAATGTATCAATATGATCGAACATACGCTATTTTTTTTACGATCAATATAAGTAATAAAATAAGAATTCACTTAACACTATCTACATTTTAACAGATTCCAACACATACAGGTGTATGCGTCGAAAGCCTAGAACTAGAGGTGACATTAGCGATGAACTAAGTAGTCGTGAAGTCACTTCTTAAGCGTTTAAATTTCTTGAGTGACAAATAGGATAGGCCGGCTTCTAGAACAATATGACGTCAAAACTATCTTCATGCCATCTAAAAAGATCGAGAACCAACGATAAGAGAGCCAAGGATAAGAGAGTCTCACTAAGTGTTTATCGTATTCCATGCAATTGTGTCATGCAAGTGTCTACATTGGAACAAATAAACGGTCCATTAACACCAGGATCAAAGAACACAAAGCCAACTAAAGAAAAAGCTGCCTCGGAAAACAGCAGTCTAAGAAGTATAGCCGGAGTGACTCTGATGGATAAAGTTAAGAACTGTGAGATAAGGGAACGCTGGGGTATGAAAGAAAATGTGCTTGCAAAGAGAAATAAAAAAATGCTTAAATGGTTTGGACACGTACAGAGGATGGATTAAAGAAGATTAACGAAACTGAATTTTATAAGGCGAGTTTGAATGGGAAAGTCGTTAGATGTCGACCGAGGTGAACGGATCCCGATCAGTTTGAAATTGTTTTCAGGACAAGAGTATCAGCAACCGGCGAGCATCTATGAAAGTGCTGTTGAAAGTAGAAGAAGCGAAAGACGTGTAAGAACCGTAGAAAGTGGAATAACGTAGTTTCTACGGAAAAAAAGTCGTGATTATGTATGAATATATGTACGTAATTTTATGATTTAAGAGTTTAACAACCTTTTTTTTAATTGTGTAAAATACACAAAAGGCAGATGATCCCTTTGGAGACAAAATTATGTTTGAAGTACGTACTAGATAATAAACTGACCTCTTAAATCATTCTTTTTGCAAACAATCACAGTTAACAGAAGACCACTTAAATATTTAGCACAAAAAGATAATTTACTACTATTTCAATTGAGTTAAAAAGGGTCATCAGGCGAGATAAAGACCGCCACGAATCCATTTTGTAGGGTACTTGAACCCATAAACTGTCACTTCTTTATTACTACAAATCGTTACTTTGAAAATAATTTTGTTTCAATGACTAACATTTATCCAATAGAAGACAAAGTTGAATAAGTTATAAAAAAATGAAATATTAAGAAAAGACGACATTTACATTGTGATCCAAAATAGACAAAATGCAAGAAAGAACAAAAACAACAAGGTGGTTAATTCTATAGAAATCTACTTAAAATTATTTCGTTGGAATCTGAGCTTTAAGCTCAGATATAGAATGGTCAATTGTTTTACTTTGTTTAGTGAAGGTTTAAACTAGGTTTAGCAATGTATAACTCTGAAATTCCTTTCCTCCAAGTTAAGCATCATCTCTGAAACGTCATAAAACTAACGACTCGGGGGACGTAGATAAAAAGGACTGACAGAGGCTCACAAAGTCAGTCAGTTTCCGACGACAGTCAGTCTCTTAACGGCCCCCAACCCAGTCTTTCAACGAACTCCAACAGTCTCTCGACGAACTTCGACACTGACGCACATCGCCTTCCTTGCCAAGGTTTTCTTTCGTTTCAATAAATACCCGTAGTTAACAGTAATTCGAATTGTTCATCATTTCCCTAACACTCATCACACATATTCCAAAAACTATTTAAAATAATTTGGGATAAAAAATGATTTTTATTTACGACTGTTACAAAATGGCTGCCAGAAATATAGGAGGTCTGACAATACATTTGTAGAATTCATTGCCTTAGAAACACAATGACAATTGAAATGTAACTAATATGTCATATTATTTGTTAAAAGTTCAACCTCCGGAAAAATATGGTCTTGTTTTGTCAACTTTTAATACAAGATGATTTTGGGGTGCATAGAATCGGTTATGATTATATTATGGAGTTTTTACATGATAGGGCACCAGTATATCCTACCGCTCCAATTTACAATTTGTGCTAAAAGTTTTTTGATATTGTTTGTTAATAATTTTTTGCTGGTCTCGTGATATTGATGCGCGTTTATTCCGCTTAGTTTTAAAACCGGAAGTAGTTGGAGGCTCTAAATATTTTAGATCAATTCGGCATACCCGAAAACCTAACCTTTCACCTCAAATTTTCAGATTTTAATTATGTTAAGTTTCCCTATAACGTCTAATTGGAACTCCCAAAGAATTACCCTGTATAATACTAAAATCGCAAGCTTTCCGAAACAACAATAAACAAAAATAAATCAATACTTAATTGTGATTATCACAGAAATCATTTAACAATTTTTATTTGCTCAACAAATCTGTACACGTTGTCTAATTATTTCAACCCGAGACTCCAAACCTGTGAAGGTGATTAATAATGTTCTAATATATTCAATAAAACACAGTAGGTGGTATTTTTATGATAATTTCAACAGTGTAATAATGAGGCAAATGAAATTAAAACTGATTCTCTGATGTGTTAAAAGTAGACGAATAATTTTAAAACGACCATACGAAATTGGTTGTTTCATTAACTTTTGAATGCCTAAATTCGTATAAATTTAAGTGTTCTTACATCGATTTGCTTCTTTTTAATATTTTGAAACGTACTTCTGTGTGTTTCATGACCTTCAAATACGCGTCCGCAATGTTTGTCAACCACTACACAAATAGAGATTTCTGCTCGAGATGTACATAAATATTAATTGTAAAATGCAAAAACCATAAAAAATGACCAACATTTCCCATCAATTAAATTAGTTGGTGGAAGAAAGGTCAAATGTGGAGCTGGTGCACAAATCCATTGGAATAAATAATTATAGTTTGGAAAAAACTAAAAACACGCTTTTAGAGTTAATCAAACTAAAAAGTAAAAAATAATTCTTGACATAGGAATAAAATTTCTGACGAGAAAATTAATGTCGCTGTTCTAAAAGCGTGGAATGTTCTTATTCCTTAACGCAGTTAGTTTAAAAATGTCATACCTCGTCAGTAATTTTATTTCTATGTTAAGAATTATTTTGTACTTTTTACTTTGATTTACTCTAAAAGCGTGTTTTTTTAGTTTTTTTAAACTATAATTTATTTTTCGCTTTTTAGTTCGATTTGTTTAACTCACTAAAAGAATGTATTAAATGGTAAAAGCACAAAAAGAATGCATCGGTCGGGAATTGAACCCGCTCGCGTGGCAGGCGAGCATTTTACCACTGAATCACCGATGCGATGAACTGTGTTAATATTTGTTCTGCGCGCATGCGTAGATCACGCACTAGTTCTACCTTTCTTACTGTTATGCAAAGGATCCCTAAAGAAATTTATAAATTCTGGCGAAAGTAATCAGGATAATCGGATATTTTAATCAAATTATTGCATTGTCGTCGGTCTTTGACAAGTGTGCAAGATTTAAATTAAATCTGATCGCTTAAAGTAGGGCAAATCAAGGCCAAAGAGTCAGTTACAAACATACATACAAGCAAACAAACAAGATACAGGTAAAACTAATATAAGCGTGTTGATAATATAAATCGATGTTAAAATGCAAAAAATTTAAAAAGGTTGAATTTGTGTCATTATCTTTACACACAAAAATTATGTAAACGAAGGATTTCATACCCAAATTAAAACACAAATAAATTGCATTAAAAAAATTCCCATAAGAGATTTTTAAAATCTTGTTTGTGCGTTTATAAACAATAAATAAGTACTTTCTTGGTATTAATACACACATAAAAATAATTTCTTCATTGGAGATGATACATTTTTTCAATTCTGAATTCTTGAACTGAGATAACGCTTTCTTCTTCTAAAATAATGTATTTGATACAACGTTATCGAATATCTCTAATATATAAAATTATTTATTTGAAATATTTACTCAGTTTTACCAAATATTCTTTATCCAAATAATTACCATTATTCAGAAAATAAAAGTACTCTTCTTGAAAGACATAACGAAATATTTCTTGTTCGAAGACAATACAGAGTGGACCAAAAGTCTGGAAACGGACAATTATCTCGTAAATTGCTAATCCAAATTGTAAAAAATTTGGGATAAGCCTATTTTGAGATACGAAGATTCCAGATTTGACATTTGCGTTGTTGTCAGATTTGCCGTTTCTCTAATATTATTAGTCACTTTGGGTTTTGAAATACATCACCCTGTATATTCAGTCATTATTGGAATCTTCTCCTCAATACAATTTTAGCCATGTGTAACACTTATAATTTTATGTATTCTAAAAGGTCTAGTCAAGGTCTAAACCAGGGATCTCCAAACTTTCCAGCCTTAGGGCCATACTAATTACTCCAGTAAATTCCGAGGGCCAAAACCATATCATCATTGTTGCCGGTGGTAAAAAGTGAAATAGTCCACTGATGAAAAAAAAAGTTCGAAAAAGTACGCAACGTTTAAAAAAGGCTGCAAATCGGACTAAAGTCCGCAAAACGGCAACACTGCATATTATTAATTTTCCTGTCATTATCTGTAATTTCTAATTGATACTGTTTCAATCACAACTACGAAGTAAATGTTTTTCACATTTTAAAACATGTGAAATATTCAGCCACACCACTGAGACTGAGTTTCCTATCGATTTTGCAATCGAAACTTTGAGTGCTTTGAAAATAAATTTTGATACTCGTTTCTCGGACTTTGATGCCATTGCGAATCAAATTAAGATTTTTCAGAATCCTTTTGATACTGACATTGAAACCCTAGCCCCGGAACTTCAAATGGAAATGATTGATCTACAGTGCAGTGATATAATTAAGAACAAATATCAAAACTCGTCTTTGTTGGAATTTTATAAGAGTCTTCCACTGACACAATTTGATAATTTGCATAAAATTGCTCGTGGGCTGTTTTCTGTTTTTGGTACTACTTATTTGTGTGAGAAGACCTTCTCCAAAATGAAGTACACAAAAAATGTTTACAGATCTAAATTAACTGATGAGCATCTTAAATCTCTTTTAATAATTGGTACAAGTAAAATTAGTCCACAACTACAAACTATTGTCAGTGGAAAATCTCGATTAAATAAATCTCATTAGTATTTCAATGTCATTACGCTTGTTATAAGTTATGTTTTTATTTAAAATGTATAAAATGTTAGTTGGATTCATTTCAATAATTTGTTAGTTATTATATACTGAAGGTAAATTTTCTGCATATTATACATGTCTTTACTCATTACAATTCTGTGTTTCTTTATCCAACTTATCACAAAAACAATAACAATAAGCCTACAACAATGTTATGAGTAGATAGCCCATGACCATATCAATGTAGATTTCATATTAATAATTATTTAACATAAAATTAGAATACTTCAGTAAACTAAATTTAATTTGCTATAAAAAATATGTTCTCTAAAAGGAGTTTTCAAGTATGCTAGCTCTCCGCGGGCCGGACAGAATCTGTCCGCGAGCCGGATGTGGCCCTCGGGCCGTAGTTTGGAGAACCCTGGTCTAAACAATCATGGAGAGTAATGTGGTAGACGCATTCTACCATCGATTAGGGTACTGTCAACTTACAAATGGAGCACATTTTGAACACCAGATTTAGTAATCATTATATTAAAAATGTTGTAATTTTTAATTGTTACGTTTTAATGTAGTTGAAAATGCTTTGTATTAAAAAATTATTAATACAATTAGGCATTGCCACACTTCTGTTTTATTTATTTAAGACCTTTTAGACTACATAAAATTATGAGTGACAAATGTGGCTAAACTCGTATTGAAGAGGAGATTCCAACTAAATATACAGGGTGATGTATTTAAAAAACCAAAGTGACTAATAATATCAGAGAAACGGCAAATCTGACAACATTGCAAATGTCAAGTCCGGAATCTTCGCATCTCAAAATAGGCTTATCCTAAATTTTGTACAAATCGGACTAGCAATTTACGAGATAATTGTCCGTTTCCAGACTTTTCGTCCACTCTGTATACTTATCAGCACATTACAAGAAATCTAATGCCAACCGAAACAAAACTACTGCAGTTTACTAATGAGGGTAGGCGGCTAATACAGTATTAGCTATCAGAGTTCGTGTGGCATAATTAGTGTTTACCAGTGTGATTATCTCACTACTTTTACAGCGACGAGTAGAGGTAGGCGTTTTGTAAGAAAATGTTATCACTATTTAAACAAGTTTAAGGTTATGTTATTATTGTTAACATTTATATTTTTATTCATTTTAAATTGTTATTATTAAATATATGAGTAGATATTCTTAAGCTTACTGTAGTGTTTATAAATAAATGTAAAATATCTGCAGCAATGGTTATTAATTATATTAAAAAGAAAAGCTGGATGACCAACTATATCCTAGACCTCATGGAGAAGAGAAGACTTCAGAAAAATAAAGACCAGTTCAAGTATTGGTATCTGCAATGCACTATAATTAATTAATTTTTAGGGCATCATTCATAACATAAACCATCGCCTGCAACTCCTCTTCAGATGACGCTAATATAACTTGATCATCGGCGTAAAGAAGGCATTTGACAATCAAATCATTCATTTTCAATCCATACGCACTCTCTTTAAAATCTTTTAAACAATCTTCTATGTATAAGGTAACCAGCCATGGCGAAGCCACACATCTCTGTCTCACATCATTTTCGATGTTAAACCAGTCCGTGTAAGCTCCGTTTATCCTAACACAAGTAGTGGAATCCTCGTAAAGTGATTTCAGTGCTCGTATTAAACTACCGCTCCCCTCATACATAGACATTGTCGACCACAATTCACTCCTCACCACTTTATCATAGGCCTCTTGCAAGTCTATAAAAGCGCAATAGACCTTCTGACTTCTAGCCAAGAATTTTTTAACTATACCTCGTAATGAAAATACCTGGTCCATACATCTCCTTCCTCTTCTAAATCCTGCTTGCACATTCCATATCATCTTTTTTCGTTTGTTACTCTTTTAATCAATATCTTTGCATACAGTTTGCCGACTATGCTGAGTAAACTAATACCTCGGTAGTTCTTACAGTCCTGCTGCGAACCTTTTCCCTTGTAAAGCGGCACGATAATGGCCTTGTGTATGGACCCCCTTCTAAATCCTCCGAAACTGAGTTTACCTTATTTTTGAAGCAAAAAATGAATAGAGTAGCTAAAAACACGAAGAAATGCCAATTTTCAAAAGATTAAAGCCGTTATTACAGTCATATCAGAATCTCAAATACTTAATAGTTTTTTTTACAGTGACAGTAGCTCGAAAGGGATGCATTTTATGACACATGTTTATCTGAAAAAAAAGTCTTATTCAGCAAAACGTTCTTAAAATATCTACATTAAATTTTGAATCATCCTATATAATTATGAAAAGAGAAAAATTAAATCTGACTTTAACTATACCTGTACTCAGTCAAGAGTCTATAAATTTGACAAATATTTTCTAAATGTACCTCGAAAACTACACTTTCACTGGCCAAAATCGAAATGAACAAAATAATCAGCAAAATATATTTCTCGATTTTAAAATGTAATACCTGTTTAGTCGCTTTTGTAATCTTGATGGGGAGCTCTTAGATAGTTCATCGGATATACTGATTGACAAAACTGTCCTCGGTAAGGACGGCTCACCTATTAACAATTCATGTTTATCGTTGCTCGACACCATCTTCAAATGCAATTTGAAACGATATTATTCAAACCAACAAATTATTTAACACATTTTCAAAGTACCGAATTTTCAGTGGACCGAATGAAAGAAGGCTAAATTGCTTGACACGAAAATTGGCGAAACAATGCGAAATATTTAATCATTTTCCTTTAAGATTCACTTTAATTTTGTTATCACTGCGTTTTGAAGTGTCATATTTATTTATCTAATTAAATATACGTTCCAGATATAAATATAAAACGTAACCTTAATCTGAATATATAGACAGATTTGTTGTAGAATTAAGTTATTTTTAATTATCGTACCTTTAATTGCATTTTACATTAGAGGAATATGATACATTTTTTACAACAGTTACTTAGAAATGTATGATTTTACGAGCATACTGTTTTATTAAATGTGGAATCCAACAGTGACTAACAACGGTATTAAGGAGTAAGTATGATAAACGAACGCAAGAAAATGAGTAAGATAACTAAATAAATGATTCAAAAAATCGTGTAATAAATCATTTTGTGTACGTAATAGTTGGTACGCCAACCTAGAACCTAAAGATTTCAAGAAAATCTCACCCCATACAACCATGAACTTTGTGAGAAGGACTGGATTGTGCGGTAAACTGTAACCTCTAGGGGTGAGCCACAATAGACCTACTAAAGTCGCAATGGAGGGGTGACCACGCCCCACTCACATGATACCTAACCTAACATAACCTAATAGTTATTAATCTATCACTGCAAATCAGTCTAAAGCCCCGTCCACATCTGAGCAAACGCACCGCTGCGCGAGAATTCATTTGAGGGAATGTAAGGAGGCCTTCCTTTGGAAGATTAAAGTATGTTTTCAAGTCGGATATTCCCATCAGTCTAAAACGAAAAGTATACAATCAGTGCATATTACCAGTGATGACATATGGAGCCGAAACATTGACGCTTACAAAAAAGTCAGCAAAGAAACTGCATGTCACCCAACGGGCGATGGAGAGTGCTATTCTGGGTATCTCCCTCAGAGACCGAATACCAAATGAGATTATTCGCCAAAGAACAGGTGTTATAGATGTAATCGAAAAAATAACAACTTTAAAGTGGAACTGGGCTGGCCACGTAGCTAGAAGAACTGACGGAAGATGGTCTAAAAAACTATTGGAGTGGCGTCCGAGGCACGAAGCTTATCGTAGTAGAGGGCGCCCCCCCACACGATGGACCGATGACATCAAAAGAATATGTGGTAATTGGATACAAATGGCTCAAGATAGAGCAGAGTGGCAAAATAAACGAGAGGCTTATGTTCAGCAGTGGACTACTATAGCTGAGTGATGATGATGATGATGAAGGAGGCCATCAATAAAAGGAATGCATTGCATAGAAAATATATACAAAAAAAACGAGTGAGAGAAAGGAAATATTCGAGGACGCAAGAAGAAAAGCTGATAAAGTGTGTAAAAAGGAAAAACGAAAGTATCTAAACCGCCCGGTGGAAGAAATAAAAAGAAGTCTTTCTAAGGATAATGATCCCAGGAATGCATACAAGTATATAAAGATACTAAAGTGGGATTCAAACCACATATCACCTTAATGAGAAAGAAGAATGTTAACATAATAACAAACATAACAGAAATCAAACAAACTTGGTAAAAATATTTTTAAGAACTCTTAGGAGATGCCGACAATGAGAACCCGCACCAACAGAATGATATGAGCAACAACGAACCTCTAGAGCCACCCACACTAGAAGAAGTCGTGCAAGCCCTCAAAGCTCAGAAAAATAATAAATCACCTGAATGTGATGACATACCAGTGGAATTATACAAAGCATCAGGCCGAAAACTTGTTAAACAACTACATGCACTGATAGTAAGAATTTGGAATGAACAAAAAATCCCGGAAGACTGGAAAAGAAGTATAATTATCCCAATCTATAAAAAGGGTGATAAACTGACATGCAAAAATTACCGAGGGATCTCACTCCTATGTACCGCCTACAAAATATTCACATATATACTGAACAAGAGGATACAAAAGTATTCGGAAAACCTCGTTGGAGAATACCAAACAGGGTTCAGACCTGGCAGATCTACCCCCGATCAACTATTTAGTGTCAAAGAAATACTGAAGCGAACATGTGAGTATGACATAGACATAAACCAAATATTTGTTAACTTCCGCCAGGCATATGACTCCAACAAAAGGAAAAAACTCTTAAAAATAATGAATGAATTTGGGTAACCAGGAAAAATAATCAAACTAATCAAGACAACGATAACAGAAACGATGGCGCACGTGAGAATTCAAAATCAGATGACAGACTCATTCGAAATAACGCAAGGTCTAAAACAGGGTGATGGGCTGGCCCCAACGCTTTTTAACATCAGCCTTGCATATGTCATAAGAAAAATGACAATCAATCCAATGAACAGTCTAAGCAATAAATCCTCCCAATTAGCAGTATACGCAAATGACATCAATATAATGGGACGGTCAATGATAACGATAAAGGAAATATATGTAGACCTGGAGAATAAAGTCAGCGAGGTAGGACTAACAATAAACGTAGACAAAACAAAGGTCCCAACACAAACACGCTCAGCTAGATATAATTATTGGTGACGACAACCTAGAAGAAGTAACAGATTTTACTTATCTTGGAAGAAGATGGAAGTGAGGAACCAAAGCTGTTTATTAAAGTCATGAAGAGTGTATTCAAACAGTTGGACTGGAGTCAGAGAGGTGTAAACATAGATAGCAAGAACCTAAACAACTTACGTTTTGCAGATGATATAGTGCCATTCTCGGACAATATAGAAGAAATTCGACTGATGCTCCAGGACCTGCAAGAAGTGTGTGGAAAAGTCGGTCTTAATATCAATATGGCAAAAACAAAATTCATGACAAACCTTGTTCCCAGCTGTGGCTTGAAGATTGGCGGAGCTAAAACTCAAATGGTAGATAGATATGTGTACCTTGGCCATGAGGTCAGCATCTCAAGGTATAACCAGACATGCGAACTAAAGAGAAGGCTCACTCTCTCATGGGCAGCTTTCGGAAGACTTAAAGACGTTTTCAAGAGTGACATCCCCGTCAATCTAAAAAGAAGGGTTTTCGATCAGTGCGTGCTAACACTAACAACAGCAACAGCTAAGAAACAGAGTTACACAGAGAATTTGCGCGGAAGAACCGGTGTCAGCGATGTCGTTGGATCTATTGCGAAGCTTACGTGGAACTGTGCTGATCACGTTGCACGGATGCGGACAGTCGATGGGAAAAGAGGCTTTTTGAGTGGAGACCTAGAACGGACAAGCGAAGTAGAGGAAGACCGCCTACGCGTTGGTCGGACGATATTAAAAGGACCCGCAGCAACTGGATACAAACAGCACAAAATCGATCGGAATGGAAAATGATTAGGGAGGCCTTATGTTCAACAGTGGACACAAAGGGCTGAAGGAAGATGATGATGATGATGATGATGTAGTGACTCCAAAAACCGGTTCTGGTCCAGTGAACGCAGATTCGGCCCACTGTTTTGTAAGGGTGTCGGATTTTTCGTTTCCCTCCAACCCCTGGTGGCCAGATACCCACAGCAGAGTCACTCTGTTGTTCGCACCAAGGTACTCCAGGGATTCGATGCAATTTATCTTGTTGAAGCTCAGTGCTTTTAAAGCAGCCAGCAAATTTGTATAGATTCTCAATTTTAAAGTGTTTTATCTACGGCACTTACAAGCTGATACCAGCTCAGATCCTTTATAAAAGCAACACTAATTTATGTCGCGCCATTTAAAACAAATGTTGAGGTGCATAAATGACAGTTTGAAATTTGAATTCGAAAGACGACCTCGTAAAAGAATAAGAATAAGAATAAGTGGTTTTATAATTCAAATAAATAAATGTATGGATAAAGTATGAGAAAGAAATGTTACCTGCTTATTTGACCGGGTGATTGGGGTGATTTTTTCGTAATTTCCTCTGATACCTTTCCATTATGGACAACGTTTATCGGCAGCGAAAGTTTCTCAATGAACAAGCTCTTATCATCAGTCTCGTGCACCTTCATTTTTTATACAAAAAAATAAAACGCGAACTATTAGATCGATCTCAAACCGGCCGATTACTTAACACATACTTAAAAACTTAAATAGTTTTGATGGGAATACTGTGCTTGACAAATTATTAATACATTATGATTGTTTGGGCTGAAAATTAGCAAAGAATCGCGAAATGTTTAATACAATTGTTTTCCCTAAATATGTAAGTTTGCTGTGACGATATTTTGTTATCGCGACATCACCGTGTGATATTTATTTACCCGAATATTTATTAGGATCTTTGTAAAAAATTTATTGTGAGCAGAATTTTTTTAGTTTATTATTTAGTCTTATTTTTCATTGAAGAAATCACGTTTTGTAAATCAGGGGTCGAATTCAGTTAACATATAAACAATGTTAAACAAATAAAAAAATGTTAATTACAAAAAAAACCTAAAATAACCTACAGGGCAATCCTGAAAGACTTGACCAAACTTGCGTCTAAGTATACTTTGTACGAACTCAGTTGGACAACGCAAAAATCGGGGCACGGTCAATAATGCCACGTCGAGCATCAAGCTAAACTGAACCGTTTGTAATTGATTACTTCCGGTATTGTCCTCATGGACTGTCGGCGAAACTTTTGTGATTCTATGTATCTTATTGGATAGTACTTAACCCTAATTGGCCAAATTTTATCGGCAGTTTTATCACCGCAAAAGTCGATGCCAGCAAAAAACAAATCAGTGTTTACACATCTATTTACCAGTACCGTGTTGTTATAAACACATATTTTTCCGTTTTATACATTCCTAATATCTTGTTTTTTGTTTTGTTGGAGTATCTTCTACATAGTTAGTAATATAGAAATACCTTTTAAAAACTGTACACAAAAAACATTTTTGGAACTGGTGAAACAACAAAATTTTAAGAAAGAATACGTCAAAGAAAAAGAAAAACATTGTGTATTGCCACAAATCGAACCGATAGTGATAAATAACCAAGAAGACTCAAGTACTGATGAGTGTGTTTCGATAGATTATAGAACTAGTAATAAAGTGTATATAGTCTAATCACAAGTTGAAAATGACGAAAAATAGAGATAAAGCTTCCAAAAATATGTGCGACATCTTTTGTAGCATCATCAACGTTTGCGAATTTTTTATTCCTTTGTTTTCGCTTCATTGAATGGTCAACTACATCCCCTGTTTTAATGACCCGAAGAACTGTTGAACGAGTTAGTTTCGTTAACTCGCACATTCTTTTCACAATTTCATTCTGTGAAGTGAGACAGTTTTACTTCTTCAAGCATTCATGAATATTTAAAATTACTCGCTGAACTTGACCATCTAAATCCTTATTTTCGAATTCTGGATTCCTGTCGATTGACACAGATTCCTCACACGTAATGTGATTATTTGTTTCGAAAGTTCTCCAGAAAGCCATGTTTATAAAATTATTTTTAATCATAAACCTATTATCCAGAAGAGACGCAACATTCCATTCATAAAACTCTGTTTGTTTTGTCGCAATGATTACACGAGAGTGGCCATGAGTGTGACAAAGAATACTAATCGATTCTCTTTGTACCATCTTTGGGCTGGCAACGCAGGAACATTATTATGACGTGCTATTTCTTTAAAATGAGAATTTATCTATCGGTAATATTTTCCTAAGCCAACTGTGTCTTTTTCCTTTTTTCCCAATAAATTTATGAAATGACAATTGACATATGACATACAAATAATTCTAACCTCTATCTCCGTTTTTCACACGTGTTCAGTCATAATATGCCATTATTATTCTCGGCACTTTTTAGAATTTTACCGGGTTCCGATTTTTGTGCTTTTACCATTTAATAAATAAATTTTTTAGTGAGTAAAAAAAATCGAACTAAAAAGGAAAAAATAAATTATAGTTTAAAAAGAGTTAATCAAAGTAAAAAACAATTCTTAACATAGGAATAAAATTACTAATGTCACTGTCAAAAAAAATTAATGTCACTGCTTTGTATGACATTTTTAAACTAACTCTGTGACGCAACAAACATTTTAGTTGTATTATTAAGTGGAGCACATCTAGCTAGCTTGCAACCAATAACTAAAAAACTAGTGAAGGATTGATTCCAAGAGACAATAGCCCACAAAAATACACTCAAGAGTTTTTTAGTGGGTAACGTTGAACGAGATTTCAATGAGTCCCACACTAGTCAGCGCAGAAACGCGCTCTTCTCAGAGCAGTGTAAGAGCTGAGTGTCTATAAAAGATTTTCCTCTTGTAAAACAAAAAAAACAAAAAAGGTTCTGAATTAGAAATAAGAAGGGGGTAGTGCAGTGCAATTTTTGTTTTGCTTTGTTTGATTACCTAGCAAAGAAATTGTACATGATTTGGCAATGTTCTCGAAGCCGCAACTCTTTTTAGATGATGGTTTAGAAACGCAGTTTAGATATTCTTGTCAAAAAGTTAATGTAAAATAAAAAATTTGCACGCAAACTATAAATTATTGTCACTCGTTCGTCATAAAGAATAATGCAATGTTAGTCGAGGTTTGTGGCTTTATTTCAACATCGTTTAAATATTTACAATCTTGTCAAGTGACGAAATTTATGGGCTTTGTTACGTCCCCCTTTTCAGGAAGAGATTTGGTGTTATAATAAATACAGGATGATTGCTTTGTTAGAGATTAGAAGTTCCTTTTAAAAGGCACTTGCGAAATGTTAAAATATTGCTTACCTGTAAATTTAATACAACAAATTAAGTCATCTGAGAATTTATATACTCCAAGAAAAAATTATTCAATTAGCTAGGTTCCTGTAAGGTTATGTTTATTTGTACCGCTTGGCACAGATTTTTTATCAATCACAAACTGATAAATAATTTTATTGATAACGTACGAACTTCAGGGCTTGATAAGAGTGCAAAAGATAAAAAAAAAAGAAATTATTTATTTTTATTACTGAAATAATAATAATAATAATGTCGTGATTGATAAATTTACAATAAAAATATTTTCCAAGTAAAAAGAAAACAAGAAAATTGTTTAAATCTTTCTCGGAATAGGAAGGGTAAACTAATTCGTTCACAGCAGAAATGAAAAAAATATTGATTATTATTTTTGGTGTAATAATATCTGGACCTGAGAAACGTGACTGCATTTTTTGAAAGTATTTTAATAATATGCCTGTAATTTATTCAAAACTTTAATTTTTTTTATTATTTTGAATATATAAAAAACGCTGTGGTGTAAAAGAAGATGTGGTTACAAAGATAGACAAAGGAATGCTTGGATGGTTTGGACACGTAGAAAGGACGGATGAAGAAAGATTGACGAAACAAATTTATAAGGCGAGTGTGAATGGACGGAAGTCGGTAGAGGTCGACCTCGGCGAACATCGATCTCGATCAGATCAATTTTGTTTTGAAGAAAGGCCAGCTGTCAAGAGTACCAACAACCGACGATAATGTATGAGAGCACTGATGAAAGTGGAGGAAGCAAAAGATGTGTGTAAGAACCGTAGCGGAAGTGGAAGGAAGTGGTCTCCGCCTACCCCTACGGGAAAAAGGCGTGACTATACGTATGTATAAGATTATTCTCTATATCTCTACCCTCCATATTGAAATCATTAAATAATAAACATTTTAATAACGTCAGGTTTGCCCATTACCAAAAATGGTTTAACGCGATTAAAGAAGTTTTTACTTCAAAAATAAATATTTCTAGTAACAATTACTAAAGAAAGGCACCAAGGCATTCTCTTCGTCTTCTAGATTCCATTCAGAAAAGAGCCATTCGCTTGATAAACAGCTCAACTCTCACAGATACCCTTCACCCTCTAGAACATAGAAAAAGGGTTGCAGACCAGTCATTGCTCTACAGATATTTCCATGGCAGATGCTCCAGAGAAATAAAAACTCTTGTACCACCATTGGCCACATTCGGCCGAAGAACTCGGCACGCTGATCAGTCTCACACATTTACTCTTAAGCTTAACACTACAAGGACCAATCTTCATCAATAATCCTTCTTTTACAGGGCTGCTACGGAATGGAATAAGTTTCCAAAATCAGTTTTTCCAGAGAACTATGACCTGCAACTTTTTAAAAAGCGTGTCCACAATCATTTCCTTTCTATAATCCCTTCCCCTTCTAATAGTCGCAGTGCGGGCCGTCCGCGGCCCACACGATAGGTCTACCTTTTTTGCGACTATTTTCATAAAAAAAAAAAAAATTAATGAAGAATCATTTGTAGTATGACAAAAAAGGAGTGTACGTACCTGAATCCTTCCTGCCTGACGGATCCCGGCGACCAATACAAGGAGCTACCCGCCGTGGATACGCGTCCCAAACTAGGAGCATGCGACAATTTACCGAGACTGGAATACGTATGTATTCTATTAAGGTTAGGGGCACTTGGAGTCGACAAAATATTCCTACCGTTTCTATAGAGCTGCGGTTGAGTCTCGTTAACGATTTGGTACTTAGGCTCATCGTACAAGCTGCGCAGATCCTCCAATTCTTCCATTAACCCTGGCTTGTAGAAGAGCTTCTCGGGCGGGGATGAGCTTTGCATCTTTGAGGTGTATCACTCGCCTTTTACGGGGCTGCTGGCAGTTTCACACTGATGTTTGGGGGACATTTGAACCTGCAATTGATAATTACATAACATACCGGTATGAAAAACGGACTGCAATTTTAAACTTGATAAATTAAAAAGTAATTTCGTTTGATAATACGGTTTTTTATTCGTATTCTTTAGGTAGGGATGCTTTAGCACATTTTTCAGCAAGACCACCAATGAGACCTTTGTGCTGTCCTCATGCTCCTACTAACCCTATTATAATACTGCTGCATTATAAAAGGCAAGTATTTTCTTGACAAGTTTGGCCATACCTTCCTCTGGGTGGCGATACTTGGTATGCCAATCTCTTTGCTCGGTATCTTCAACACTTGAAAAGTACTCCTCATCACACCTTCACATCAGAACAAGCCTTAAGGTGATATGTGCTTGCTCAGAACAGCCAATGCCGCCCGACTGGCATAGCATATGAAAATCTCCTGATTCTTGTAGTCTTGCAGTTAACCATTGTCCCCAATTGGTGCTTGGTTGTATGCTGTCTTAAGACATGACAACAAACAACATTATAAATGACGACTTCTTTTGATTCTCGGTGTTCTCAGCGGTTGCCTAAAGAACTTTTACCTCAGGTACATGACGCAAAAATATTTTACGCTTATTTTGTTTTGTATATTGTAACAGGAGAAATAAGAAGAGTTGTTCTTGTTGAGAGGGTGTAGCGAGGGAGCTGCTATCGAGAGCTCTGTCTTACCTTTCCGGTAAGGTAGAAGAGCAAAAATTAAGAAACTTTTATCAATGACGCGATAAGTATTTGTTTATAAAGAGTGGTCTTGGAGTTGGAGCTCTCAGAATAAACTAAATTTTATGAATAGAGAACACTGTTTCAAAGAGGAGTTATTATGCTAGTGTACGCTTTTTTAATTGTTGAAACATTTATTTAAAGAAATAAAATAGTTTTTAAAAAGTTAACAGTGTTTTTTTTTTAATTTTAAGCAAAAAACACTAAAAAATAACTAGAAAATAATTGTGTAAATCGTATCCCACAGTTAGATATCAATTTGCCGGCAACATCAATGAGGTAAACCATTAAAAAGTGTCGTGTACATACATGTAAAGTAATTTATCTTTAACCCACTTTACCGGGTAAAACGTCAATTTGTTTAAATAAACATCGTGTCGATTAAGTCCAAACTATATTAACGAAAAAATATATTAATTAAGAGCCTTTGCAACAGATGGTACGTCGGGCAGTTCGTAAGATAACTTGTTCTTCTACTTTACAACTTAAGACTCAGTGATAAATTGTGTTATGAATGTCTAAAAGCGCGGTTTACTTATAGTAGAATATAAAATTAAAAATGCTACACGTCGAGCGGGTTATACAGCTCTTTCGTTTTGCCACATACCCACATTCACAATCAATATGCAAAACTAGTCAAAAATGTTTTTGGTCCCAAAATGCTTGATACAGTTAGTCCAAAAATAGTTATTTTTAACACGCTTATATTAGTTTCACCCGTATCTTGTATGTATGTTTGTAACTAACTCTTTGGACTCGATTTTGCTCTACTTTAAGCGATCAGATTTAATTTAAATCTTGCACACTTGTCAAAGACCGACGACAATGCAAGGATTCGATCAAAATATCCGATTATCCTGATAACTATCGCCAGGATTCATACATTTCTGCAGGGATCCTTTGCATGAGAGTAAGAAAGATAGAACTAGTGCGTGAACTACGCATGCGCGCAGAACAAATATTAAAACAGTCCATCGCATCGGTGGTTCAGTGGCAGCCCGGGTTCGATTCCCGGCCGATGCATTCTTTTTGTGCTTTTACCATTTAATTCACTTATTACTTAGTCACCAGAAAGACAAGTTGATGAACAGGGAGATATGTTGCTAGGTGAACAGAATATATACCTTTAACAGGGCAGAGCTACACAACATTACGTAAGACAACGGCTAAGCGAACGATTTCCAAGACATTGGATTAGCAGAAGGGGTTTTATAGAATGACCGACAAGATCTCCAGATCCAACACCACTTGACTTTTTTCTGTGGGGCTATTTAAAAACATTAGTTTACAAAACTCCTCCCGAAGACATTAAAGAACTAAAGCTTCGAATAACTGAAGAATTTAGACGAATTACTAGCGAAATTTTGCAAAGAATTCGAGAACAATTTGAAAATAGGTTATATTATTGCCTACAAAATAACGAAGCAACTTTGAACAGTTACTGTAAATACATCTAAGGAGCTGTTTGTAATTAGCTTAATAAGTTTTTGTTGTAATTTCGCTGTTTAATGTTACCTGCAAAATAAATCGATCGAATAAATTGTTGTTTACATGGCTAATTTGCATTTTTATTTGATGTATCACAAGGTAAGGGTTGCTATGTCGATAAAAATTAAATACGAGGGCAGTTTGATAAGTCAGTGACTTTTTGGATTTCCCGCGCAGTTACTCCAAATACAACAGTGCTGCCGTCAACTATAATCTATCAGTGGGCAACTTTCTAATTTCGAGCAAGCTACGTCGTACAGTTGGTGTTTGATAGCCGTTCAAAGCAGACAACCTCGTGAATTTTTAAGAAAATGGAAAAAAGTGAATTTCGTGTGCTGATTAAGCATTATTTTTTACGTAAAAAATCCATCACTGAAACTAAGGCACCATCAATTTCAATGGTTAAGAAGTGGTTTACAGGGTTCCGTTGTGGTCGCGTACCAGCACTAGTGACGCCGAACGTCCAGGTCGCCCAAAAGAAGTGATCACGCCGGAAATAGTCGATAAAATCCATGAAATGATATTGGATGATCGGAGAATGAAAGTGTGTGAGTTGGCTCATGCTGTAGGTATCTCAACTGAACGGGTATATCATATTTTACACGAATATTTGGACATGAAAAAACTCTCTGCGAGATGGGTGCCGCGATTGCTCACACTCGACCATAAGCGCAATCGTGCGACCACTTCAAAAGAGTGTTTAGCGATGTTCAGCCGTAATCCGGACGAATTTTTGCGCCGTTTTGTTACTGTGGATGAAACATGGATCCATCACAACATGCCAGAGACCAAGGAACAATCGAAACAGTAGGTTGCTCGGGGTGAACGTGGACCAAATAAGGCGAAACAGAGTCTGTCAGCCAACAAGGTCATGGCCACAGTTTTTTGGGATGTTCGCGGTGTCATTCACATCGATTACCTCAAGAAAGGTAAAACGATCACCGGCGAATATTATTCAAAGCTTTTGAACAGATTTGACGTTGATTTGAAGCAAAAACGGCCGCATTTGACTAAGAAGAAGAAAGTGCTGTTCCATCAAGACAATGCACGTGTGCACACTTGTCTAGTCACGATGGCCAAAATCCACGAATTGGGATACAAACCTAAAGAAATGGTTGGGCGGTAAGAGATTTGAGTCGAATGAAGAAGTCATTACCGAAACAAACGCGTATTTTGAGAGAGCTTCGAAAAAACCTATTATTTGGAGGGAATAAAAAATTAGAAAAACGCTGGACTAAATGTATCGAGCTAAAAGGTGATTATGTAGAAAAATAAAATGTTCATTTGCAGAAAAAAATTTGTTTTATTCAAAAAGTCACTGACTTATCAAACCGCCCTCGTATCATGTTCATAGTTCATGTTTTTTTGTTCAAATTTTGTTGTTTAACTTATTTTTTGACCATTAAAAACATTTTAAAACATAATTGTTATTGTCAAGTACGCCCAAGAGTTTATTCATGGTTTTCTATACCACGATAACAAAGATAATAGCACAAAAAAATTACCAACGCAAGGCAGTAAAATATTTTAAGATTGTTGAGATAAAAAAGATTATTGTTTGTAGAGAATAATTTATAAAAACAATAATGTTTGTTGTACTTACCTAACTAATTAACAAAAACATTTTAAAAATACTTCCTCATTTTGATTGGGTATATCGTACTGAGTATCAACAAAACCAGTTTTATAATTATTATTCATAAATTTAAATATTAACCTCTCACGGTCATTGCGTAATTGGAGATCGGTTGTACCACGTGGTGTCTTAGTTGACTAAACAAAAGTAAGTGTACCAAAA
Organism: Agelastica alni; assembly: GCA_950111635.1. Classification (NCBI taxonomy): domain Eukaryota; kingdom Metazoa; phylum Arthropoda; class Insecta; order Coleoptera; family Chrysomelidae; genus Agelastica; species Agelastica alni. The sequence continues at coordinate 31,031,416 of OX467714.1, forward strand.
TCTTACACAACCGATATTTACCGGTTTTAAATGGTAAACGGAACCATTTTTTCCGATTTAAATATTATTTTTTATTTATATAACTATAGACTATATTTTAGAATTATTTTTAAATATTCTTTATATTTATATTTATTTTATATTCTTTTATAATTTCGTGATAAGAAGTTCCTACGAATGTGTAGTTTGTTTTTAAGTAAGGTAGGTAACTCAAACTAAAAACCAAGGTTTACATGGAATGCATTCTCCCGGTAACAACCTACGGATGCGAAACATGGGTTTTAACAAAGAAAATCCTAAATAAATTAAAGATAAACCAAAGAGCAAGAGACCTTGGGGGAAGAAAAAAAGGAACCGGCAGACCACAGCAAAGTTGGTATGATGACATCAAAAGAACAGCCGGACTTAACTGGTACCAAGTGGCACAGAATAGAGAAAACTGGAAAAATATGAGGGAGGCCTATATCCAAAGGATAGAAAACGGCTAGAAGAAGAAGAAGAAAACGTAACACGTTTAAAATGCATAGAATCACCAAAGATTTAACACTTTTTTTCCAAAAAAATTAAGAAAATTGCCGTAGATGTTCGTAAGTGGTTTCTTAAAGAATGTTTAAATTTTTGTTTAGTGTGTTCGATGATTTTCTATGCTGGTTTTTTTCTTAATTCTTCTTTACTTCTGTAATTCATGCAACTTGACCTATTCCAAACGTTTAAGATTTTTTTTATTTAAAGAATACCTAATATGGATAATTTTGTATTTATAGGATATTCTTTTTAAATAATATTACATAACAACCATTTATAAAGTTATAAATATTAATAGATCATTTTCCTTTAATATCACAAATAATATTTAAGTAATTTTTGGAGTGAATAAAACAAACTTTAAAGAAAATTTAGGTTAAAGGGTTTTTTTAAATTTCTGAAATAAAAGAAAATTATCATTCAATTATGTTAATAAATATTTTAATATTTTTGGTTAAATTAAATTTTTGTTTAAATAATTAAGAATATAAATTGAAATTTAGTTTTTTTTTAAATTTCAAATATTATTAAACACCTAGAAGAAAAAGAAAAGGTAACACGTTTAAAATGCATAGAAACACCAAAGATTTAACACTTTTTTTCCAAAAAAATTAAGAAAATTGCCGTAGATGTTCGTAAGAAGTGGTTTCTTAAAGAATGTTTAAAATTTTGTTTAGTGTGTTCGATGATTTTCTATGCTGATTTTTTTCTTAATTCTTCTTTACTTCTGTAATTCATGCAACTTGACCTATTCCAAACGTTTAAGATTTTTTTTATTTAAAGAATACCTAATATGGATAATTTTGTATTTATAGGATATTCTTTTTAAATAATATTACATAACAACCATTTATGAAGTTATAAATATTAATAGATCATTTTCCTTTAATATCACAAATAATATGTAAGTAAGTTTTGGATTAAATAAAACAAACTTTAAAGAAAATTTAGGTTAAAGGGTTTTTTTAAAATTTCTGAAATAAAAGAAAATTATCATTCAATTATGTTAATAAATATTTTAATACTTTTGGTTAAATTAAATTTTTGTTTAAATAATTAAGAATATAAATTGAAATTTAGTTTTTTTTTAAATTTTAAAAATTATTAAATTGGGAAAATTACAAGAATTAAAAATAAAATTGTTTGCTTAAAACTCACATCTTTTGCTTCCTCTACTTTCATCAGTGCTCTCATACATGCTCGTCGGTTGTTGTTACTCTTGACTTGGCATTTCTTTAAAACAATGTTGATCTGATCGAGATATGTTCGCCGAGGTCGACCTCTACCGATTTGCCCATTTACACTCGCCTTATAGATTTGTTTGTTTGTTTTCCCATGGGAATGATAAGATTCCTTCTCAGTGTATCAAAAATGGGGGAGAGTTATTACACAGACACCTACACAGGCTCATCTTGTTGATAGGGGAAGATGAAACAATGCCAAATGAGTGGAAGGAAAGCTTAATAGTCCCGATACACAAAAAATGAGATAAAAATAAGTGCAACAATTACAGTGGAATTTTCCTCATTAGTACTACATATAAAACTCTGGCCAACATTGTCCTGGAACGCCTAAAACCGATTACAGAAGAAAGTATTGAGGACTATCAGTGCGGCTTTCGAAAAAGCAGATCAACAGTTGACCCAGATTTTTACCATAAGGCAATCGATGGAAAAATTCTGGGTGTTTAACCGGGACGTCCACCGTCTTTTTGTAGACAAGACAGCATATTGTTAGCAGAACAGGACGTAGAGATAGAGTAAGTCAAAATGTCACTATGGGGGAATACAATTTCAAGAGGGTAGCAACCTTTAAGTATTAAGGAGCCACAAGATAACAATCTGACAAAAGAAATTAAAGTCCGAATTCAAAGTGGAAACAAATGTCTCTATGCACTAGGGTGAGTACTTACATCGAAAAATATCTCCCGAAGAACAAAAATTACAATTTATAAAACCGTTGTACGACCGACGGTTATGTATGCTAGCGAGACCTGGACCCTGACCAAAGACAATGAACGGAGACTAAGAATTTTTGAACGGAAAGTTTTACGCAAGATTTTTGTACCAATAATACAACAATACCGAGTAAGAACCAATCAAGTAATATCAGAATTATACAAAGATCCAGATACTGTGAAGGAGATAAAGGCAAGAATGCTGCAATAGGCGAGTCATGTGCAAAGACAGTCTGGCACACGGATGGTAAAACTGGCCTGGGAAGGAGCACCAGTAGGACAAAGACCTTTAGGACGACCCCGAATGAGGTGGCGTGACAACATCAGAGCGGACCTGAGGACCATACGACCCAGCATTGATGGAAGATCGACAACAATGGAGGCGAATAGTACAGTCGGCCAAGACCCACCCCAGGTTGTAGAGCCATGGAGTAGTAGTAGAGTATGCATATCTTGTCTTGTTGTTAATGACAGCTATCAAAAAAATTCGTTAAGATTTAGAGTTTTAAAGAATTTGTTAGAAGATAAACAATTTTCTGCAGTACTTGCGATAGATTTTCGTTAAAAGTGAGCCTATAAATTGTTCCTTTTTTGAAAGAAAGACGTTTTTTGTGGTAGACTATTTAATTTTTGATCCCGAAACATTAGGAAAATGAATCAAGCAATAGTATATTGCACACCTAGGGCACTAAGAAATGTCTCAGAGTACATGTGTTCTAAGACATTTCTTACTTTAAAGCCCGTGGTGTGTATACTAATTTTCTCCCTACTGTTGGCGGAAAGCAGCAACTTCGTTTTGCGTAACGGGCCGAAAGTAACGCTTTCTACACAGTAGGGAGAAAAGAATTTAACTGAACAAGAGGTAGTGCTATTCTCAATTTTATTGGATAAGGGATATTATAAAGGTTATGTTGCTAATTTTTTAGGTAAATCGTAGGTAAGAAATTGTTCTAGAAGGCCAGGACAAGGGTAAAAACGATACACTAACGACTGTATAAACGTTTTATTAGACAACACGCTGTAAGAAACAGGATTGTCACTAGTTCTGTGATCAGAAACGAGCTCGAAGCTGTCAGCGATGTCACATTTATAAGACGGTTAAATAAAGCTGGATTAAATAGTAGGAGACAAGCAACTGCACCCTTGCTTACTAGAGAGAGCAGAGTTTATTGTGAGTTACGTTTTGATCGAAATCATCAAAATTGATCTGTGGATAATTGGAAAAAAGTTTTATTCTCCGATGACCAGGAGAGAGGTTTGCTCCTTGAAATATCTCTGCAAGGATTCCATTCGGCGGAGGCTATGGTATGTTCTGGGTTAGTATATGCTTTGACGTTCGCACAGAATTTGTTCCTGTTCGAACGAGATCCATAAATGCTAATTACTTCTTGAGAATATTGTAATAGAACATGTTGTGATGCCTTTCGGTCCTTTTTTGGAATCCATTTGCCTGTTTATACAAGGCAATGCTCGACCTCACAAAGCTGGGAAGGTACTTGATTTTCTTAATTAAGTTGGTACACCAGTTACGCAGTGGCCACCAAAAAACCCGGATCTAAATCCTATCAAGCATTAGAAGCATGCCCAGACGCACGAATGCTGTGATCAGAAGTAGAGGAGGCAACACACGCTACTAGTGTCGCACTATTTACATTTTAATTTATATTTTTCAACATTAAAATTTTGTTAGAATAATTGAAATTCCAATCTTATAAAGAAATATTGAGAGTATCCGAATACTTTTTTTTTAACTTTTAATAAAGAAAACAATTTAAAAACATTAAGTAAAAAAATTTAAAAATATATAGTTTTTTTTATTTATGGGTAGATAGTTTGATATTTTCTTTTAAATTATAATTAAATTTTATTTAAATGAATGAAAGAATGAACAATAAAAAAACGTTTTGTTTTTTTTTTAATTTTTTAATTACGATCTCATATTTTGAGTTTTGAGTATTTAATATAATATTTTGGTAATTCTGTTTTGGATTTTTATTATTTTAAAGTTTTTAAGGATAATTTTATTTTAATTAAAACACTAAAAATATGGTAATAAATATTTGCATAAAAATGTCCGCTCTACCATTACGTAATCAAAAAAAATTAGGCAACTAAAACAATTTAAAAATCAAAAATAAATAAAATTAAGTCATAGTTTTATTGTAAAGTAAGTAATTTCATTTAAATTATCAAAAATATAAAAACTTATTTAGTTTTTAAATTTTAAATATTTTTGAATCGGGAAAATTCAAAAAATTAAAGTTAGCAATTATCTTTTTTTATTTTGATCTCTTACCTTTGAGTTTTGATCATTTGAATGGGTATTTAAATAACTTGTAATTCCGAATTTTTTTGGTGTGCTGATGGTTCTGGTACCTATAAGGGGTACAAATAAATAAACACGAATTTAGTACCGAACCCGCGCACATGCACACACTCGACAAACACTTGAAGTTTTGGTCTCTAATAGTTTTGCATTCTTCATATTATCCACTTAACCGTGATGGTAATTTCACTCGTTAGGGCTTAAGCCAGTGGCGGTACGAGCAACTTTTTGTATTTTAATCAGTGCTGCTATTTCATAACAAAAGTCAGATAAATCTTAATTAGAGAAGACCATCTATTATTGACAAAAAGCAAATTAAATGGTAGAAACCATTTTAAAGTTTTAGCAGGATTTACAGAACCTACAAAGTTTGCTATTTATATCTCTAACTATTGTTTTTAGGTGTAATCTGACAAAAAAAAACCATAAAATTTATGAGCAAGAATGTATTGTTATTAATAAAGAGTTATTTACATATAAAGTAATGCAAAATTATTAATTTTGCCAATGCCGTAGAATCAGGAAAAAATATTTCTCTTTCCTTGTTCACGCCGTTGTGAAAATGTCATGCATTGTTTAAATAATTGTCAAAAACAATTTAATAAATAAAAAACTCTTTTTTAATGTAAAAATTTATAACTCATATTTAAGTCGGATGTTAAACAAAAAATAAGTCTATGGAATTAATTAATGGGCTAATAAAAGTCAACAATAAATTTGCAATATTGAAATGATTAACAACTGTTAATGTTTTTAAAAAATATTTTGCAATTAAACAAAAAAACTGTTCTAATTCCAATAAATATGATACCACTTATGTTTATGCTTTTTTTACAAAATATTGATGATGTGTTAAGCAAACAAAGTACATTTGTAAGAGGCTTTGTATTTAATTAATAAAAAAAATATAAGTCATAAACATCTAATGTCAACGCATGTTTATACAGGGTTTCCCAACAGACGGGAGCATCGGTGAGATAAGTGTGCAGACTTACAAAAAGACTTCTTCTTCCTCAAGTTGCATTACAACCATATGTGGGTCTTGGCTTCAAGCACAATTTGCCTCCATCGACTTCTATCTAGCATTGTTTTCTGTTCATTTTCAATGCCCATCTTCAGCATATCCGATGGAACATTTTTTTTTTTATGAAAATAATCGCAAAAAGGGTAGACCTATCGTGTGGGCCACGGACGGCCCGCACTGCGACTATTAGAAGGGGAAGGAATTATAGAAAGGAAATGATTGTGGACACGCTTTTTAAAAAGTTGCAGGTCATAGTTCTCTGAAAAAACTATTTTGGAAGCTTATTCCATTCCGTAGCAGCACTGTAAAAGAAGGATTCTTGATGAAGATTGGTCCTTGTAGTGTCAATCTTGAAATGGGTGAGACTGATCAGCATGCCGAGTTCTTCGGCCGAATGTGGCCAATGGTGGTAAAAGAGTTTTTATTTCTCAGGAGCATCTGCCATGGAAATATCTGTAGAGCAATGACTGGTCTGCAACTCTTCTTCTATGTTCTAGAGGGTGAAGGGTATCTGTGAGAGTTGAGCTGTTTATAAAGCGAATGGCTCTTTTCTGAATGGAATCTAAAAGACGAAGAGAATGCCTTGGTGCTGAACCCCAAATGTGCGAGCAATACTCCATTAGAAGTCGGATTTGAGCCTTGTACGTCGTCAACAGTTGATCAGGAGTAAAAACTTTCTGGCTTTCCAAAGAAAACCTAGCCTCTGGCTTGCAGACTTTGCGATGTTAGCAACATGGTCATGCCAAGACATATTATTGGACACCGTGACTCCCAAAATCGAGATGGAGGGACTTGGTTCAAGGGTATTTCCGGACATTGTGATGAGATGATTTGAGGAATTCACTTTCTTGGAAAACGTGGCACTTTGTGTTTTTTGGGCGTTGAACTGAACAAGATTGTTGGTTCCCCACTCGACGATTGCTTTAAGATCTCTATTGATGGAATCAACCTGTTCCTGCCTAAGTCTATTTGTATCATTCACCGAAAGTGATCGATAGGATGTGAAAGTTGAGGCAAGTATGCTATCGTCTGCGAAACTGTAAATGGGGTTCGCGGTGGTTTTCAAGAGGTCGTTGATGTGTAAAAGAAATAAGGTGGGGGACAGGATGGAACCCTGGGGGACCCCGGCATTGGTTTTAAACGCATCAGAAGAAATACCGTCAACTGCCACATGTAAGGAGCGATCTTGCATGAAGCTCAAGAGCCATTGGCGCAGTTTGGTTGGGAGACCGTAGGCAGATAATTTACTTAACAATGCCTGGTGCCAAACGCGGTCAAAGGCTTTAGATATATATAAGGCTATTGCACGGGATTCACCAAACTTTTCAATAGTGTTTGTCCAGAGCTGAGTGACATAAGCCAGCAAATCTCCAGTAGACCGAAGTTGTCGAAATTGTCTCTCTATCTCATTTTAGGTCTTCCCGGTGGACGTCTGCTCGTCGGTGCTTCCGGTACTCTGTTTACGTGTCCTGCCCATCTTAATCTTTGTGACTTTGCTTCCCTCACGATATCTCCCTGGTACAATTGTTCTAACTCCGTGTTTGTTCTTATTCGATATTGCCCTGAACTAGAATCCTGGGATGGTCCATATATTTTTCTAAGTATTTTTCGCTCGAATCTTTGCAGGACGTCTTCGTTTGCTTTGGTTAGGGTCCACGCTTCACATCCGTACATAACTACCGGTCTTTTAGTAGCTTGGTACAATTTTAGTTTTGAGGATCGCGATATTATTCTCGATTGAAACAGTTCTCTTAGTGCATAAAAGCATCTATTACCGTTCTGTATGCGGGCCTTCATTTCTTTATTCATGTTGTTGTCTGCTGTGATGATTGCGCTGAGGTATTTGAATTCTGAGACCCGTTCAAAATTGTAGGTGCCAACGGTTTCATTTTGCGCTAGTCGATCTCTTCCCTGTCTCCGGGAATTATACTTGTATTTTGTTTTGTCTTCATTAATACATAGTCCTACTGTGCCTTTTCTATTTTTCCAAACAACTCTTTGGTTTTAATGGTTGTTTTACTGACAAGATCTATATTATCTGCAAATGCCAGTATCAGGTTTGGTCCACTGCTTGAAAAAACTTATACGTCAATGTTAGCCCGTTTGATCGTTGCGTCTAAAACGATATTGAACAATATTGGAGACAAACTGTTCCCCTATTCCCACTATGCGGAAATAAAATTTAAAGAAAATATGTCTTGTATTATTGTTAGGCCACAAAGTATTGTATTTTTTTAAATTTAATTTTACTGGGACTTTAAATTCACAAGCTGATCGATTTTCTCGCTCAGCATTCTTCGAAGCGACGACTTACCACACCTTGACATTAAGACTGGGTAAATAACAAATCGTATTATTTAAAAGCTGATTATCTTTTAAAGAATTATTGTCATAAATTTTTAATGTGTCCGTTCCAGAACGTTATTTTCGGACCTCCAAATTTTTTTAAATAGTCCACGCCAATGAAAATAATTTGTATGCGGTAGTTTTGGGTTCTAATTTTCGTGGGTTGATATTTTATACAACAGCACACTTACGAACCTTTTATCTCACCGAAATTTGTGTCATGGGCTAAATTTTCTTGCTTGATTGTTCATGTCACTTGATTGTTACTTTTTAAAATTTTATTATTATACAATGACGTTATTTACATGTTTACGTACGTTCAAGTATTTTCAATACTATAAAGGTAGTGACAATTGAATGATCTAAGTCATATCATGATGCACATTAAAATTTATAACCTCGGCTGCTACAGTGCAAGTTTTTTTTAACAATTTATTTAAAAACGAAATTGTCACGTAAAAAAATGCGAAATACTGCGCAGCATCACATTTCCCACAAGTGAAATGGGCAATACCATTTATTAACACTAATCTTTATCGTTGTATTGTCACGTAATGACAAATAAGTTATTTTCATTGCATATAATAAAGTATTATTGGTCATATTAGATATGAAGTGTACTTTCAAATTTTATACAATATTCAATTTTTTATGGTGATAAAATATATATCTTTTTTCTGTTCAAGCTTTCGAGTCTTTATTGGCTCTTCATCAGGAACTCTACAAATAACATTGAAACAATTCATTGGAAATCCATAAAAGCAAACAGTACTTACAAAGTTGAGATTTGAAAGAAGCATTGTTCATTATCACAATTATATAAAACACTTATTTAAGTGAAACATCTCTTACTTATTTATCATTATATAGACATTGTACGACAGAAGTTGTAAAAACATTAAAAAAAATTTTTTTTGTTGTAGGTTTCGGAAAAATTATTCTCATTATTAATAAATTATAACCTTAAAAACCACCATGTGAAAAATTTTTGGCGGGAAAGAAAATGAAAGATTAATTGACAAGTTGAAAATTCATGACATGGAATCATAGAAAACTATGTCATTCAGAAATTTATCAGATTGAAACAACAGGTTGACAAACTTGAAAACGGGATTTTCGATTAGAATTTCTAAAATTGTTATTTGTATTATGATTTGATAAGTGGGAAGGAAGACTAATTAAATAGGAATAAATAATGCTAAGATTATCAATGTCAGTTCTAGCATTCATAGAGTTTGGTTCTTTGACAATGTTGGTCATTTCAAGAAAAAGTCTTTTGGATAAATTAGATTCATTATCTAATACGCTCACATTAGCATAATCTGGGATGTGAACTTCAGTTATAGCATGTATAGCTAATGTACTAGAATGTTTGGAATTTCTGATATTGCTTTTGTGGGAAGAAATTCTATCTTTAAGTTTACTTTTAGTTTGGCCAATATACTTTTTTTCACATTGTGAACAAGGAATGGAATAAATTAAATTGGAACGTTCTAGCAAGGGATCTTTATCTTTTAGTTTTGAAAATATTGAATTCAACTGTAACGGATTTTTGTAAGCAACATTGATGGTTGGATATTTGAATAACAATTTTTTCATTTTTGATTTAATTCAGAAATGTGGGGAAGGGAAAAATAATATTTCCGAGTATTATCTTGACTAAGAGGAGTGTTAAGAGTGGGAGATACATTGGTTATTGATGATCTGCTGAACAACAGTTTAAAAATTAGTTTTTTTGGGTAACCACTATTAATGAACAATTTACTCAATTTATTAAGATTTTGTGTACAAACAAAGGTGTGGCTTGTTTTCAGAACTCTATTTTTCATACCTAAGACTAGGTTGATTTTTTGTTTATGTAGATGATGAGACTCATAATGTAGAAATCTACCAGAGGCACCATGTTTGGAATACCAGCTGGTGATTAAGGAATTGTCAACATTTCTGATTAATTTTGTATCAATATATATATAGTGTCCACCAACCGTCTTTAATAAAAGAACTGCAAAATCTAGAGCTCTAGAGTTCTAAAGATTGTCAACAAGACATTTGAACCTCTGAAAATGAAGACACTGAAAATAAGCAAGCAAAAACTAATGAAAACGAAACTGATAGTGGATTTTTTATCATAATAAAATATACAGTGTCCGAAAAATAAAAGGAACCGCAAAATCTAGAGCTCTAGAGTTTTAAAGATTGTCACCAAGACAATTGCGCGCCGGCGCCGACGACGATAAGTTAGCAGTAGGGGAATCGACAAACTATAGAAATGCTCTGAGGTGTGGGCAGCTTCACCACCGGAACCTCTGGTGTCTCGATTCACTTTTGCTATTTAACGAGGTCTTTCGTAGCGTAGTTGGTGTATTCTTCGATAACTCAGTAAAGCTGGCTCAATCTGTTTTTTACCTACTATAGGCTGAAGGTTTTACTGACTTTTATCGCCGTGAATTTCGTTATCACAGTAAATGAAACAACACACTTATCATCGAGAATATATTGTATAACTTTAATACATGAAGCTTACAGTTTTCAAACCTCCTGTATCTTCAGAATAATTTTACTGGTTGTTAGCTTCGAATTTGATTTATTTTATCTGATTATATTGATGTGCATTTTACCACGTGGTGTTTTAAAGCGGTGCTCTGAACGATAGAGGTGTTCATTCCTCGGCTGATGATATGCGAAAGAGGACGAGAGGCCCAAAGCCGGTTCGAACGTGGCTTCTTTCTTGCGTTGAATTCAGCGTTTTTTATTGGCCAAAAATCGTAACAGTCTTGTCACGTGACCGTATAGTTGTTTGCTACAATTGCGCGCGAATGTTCTGGAGGGATAAAAACTGCACGTGTTTTTTAGATGATTTTTTTGTCGGCGTCAGGTCCGTACTGAGTAGTTTTAAAATCAAGGAATTTCTCAAAAAGGAATTGTACAGGAGGATGAGTTGTACAATTGCAACAATGTAGTAATTAATTTTAAAAATTAAATTCTGTTTTCAACTAATTTTTCATATTTTTGCCTAGTATAACTAGGTATTTTTTCATTATAATCCTCAGTACTTCAAAATTTTAATTTTCCTAATAAAAAGCCACAAAAAAATATATTTCGACAAAATTACCACGCTTTTTTGCCATAAAATTAAATTAAATTTTAAACCTTTTTTATTCCCGCGAAAACGCTGTCAGCCATTTTGGTGACGTAATATTGGTAAAAACAACAGTTGTGTATGCACGACCGGCACTCCCTCAACATTAACATCTATATGCAACCATGATTGAATCAATTTTTGGCAGATTCGTACTATCTGCATTTACAAAACCAGTTAAAATTTTGATAAATAAATAGGTACAAATAAAATGCACTGACGAAAGAACACAATTATTACTCCTTGAAGTGAAAGTTGATAAATATGTACCTAGCTGTTTACACTGAACTGACAGTTTTTGCCCATATGACGTCACACCATAACATAACATCTTCAGAAGCACAAAGTGTAAACTCTACAAAACACTGATAAGACCGGTTTTAATGTGCGGCGCCGAAACATGGACACTCAATAAGAGTGACGAGACCATCTTGTGGTCCTTTGAGAGAAAAGTACTAGGAAGAATTTACGGGGCCATTGAGGAAAATGGGATTTGGAGGAAAAAGTACAACTTTGAGCTGTTTAGGCTGTTTCAGGGACCTGACATAGTCAAGGAAATAAAGTTGGGCCGGCTGCGATGGGTAGGACATGTTATGAGAATGGAGGCAGATAACCCCGCCCGAAAGGTCTTACTGGATAAGCCTGGAGGATGAGGCCAAACCTGATACTGGCATTTGCAGATGATATAGATCTTGTCAGTAAAACAATCATTAAAACCAAAAAGTTGTGCACTATGAGAACTGTTTCAATCGAGAATAATATCGCGATCCTCAAAACTAAAATTGTACCAAGCTACTAAAAGACCGGTAGTCATGTACGGATGTTAAGCGTGGATCCTTCTTCTTCTTAAAGTGCCATGCAGTCGTTACTACGTAGACGTCTTCCATATTCTATATATATCTGTTATTTGCAGCGTCTCGAAGTGATCCAAAGTCTTTAATTCTCGTCCAATGGCGGATGTTGCGCAACCAAGATAACTTCTTATGACCAATGACTGTTTTTCCTTCTAATATTAGTCGTGGAAACTCATATCTGTCTCCTCTCATTATGTGTCCAAAATATACGATTTTCCTCTTTTTGATTGTCCCGAACAGTTCTATGTCCTCTAGTTTTGCTCTTCTAATGACTTCTTCGTTTCTGACTCTCTCAACCCATGATATATTAAGCATTCGACAAAGGGTCCACATTTTAAATGCTTCGAGCTTGTTAATTGACGAAGCCTTAAGAGTCCACGTTTTCATGCCATATAGAAGAACAGGCCAAACTTAACATTTGGTCATTTTGAGTCTCAATTTAATGTCTAGTCGGTGGTCAACTAGAAACTTACGTAGACGTACAAATGCGGCTCTCGCTTGTTTTATACGGCACCTAATCTCCACCTCCGGGTCCCACTTATCATTTAGGTAGCAGCCTAGGTATTCAAATTTACGTACTTGTTCTATGTGGTTAATACCATTGATGGTTAATCTGAAATTTGGCAGGAGATTTTTTGAAATTGTCATAAACTTGGTCTTGGCGGCATTTATTTTTTAGACCCAACGCATTGCTTGCGTGAACCCTAACCAAAGCAAACGAAGACGTCCTGCGATGGTTCGAGCGAAAAATATATGAACCAACCCAGGATCCTAGTTCAGGGCAATATCGAATAAGAACAAACGCGGAGTTGAACAATTGTACCAGGGAGATATTGTGAGAGAAGCAAAGTCGCAAAGATTTATATGGGCAGGACACGTACACAGAGCACCGGATGACAGAATGCTGAAAATAACATGGCAGGAAGCGCCGACGAGCAGGGGACCCCCGCTTAGACCTAAAATGAGATGCAGAGACAATGACCTATCGGATATGCGGAAACTGGGCATTGAAAATGAGCAGGAAACAATGCAGATAGAAGTCGATGGAGGCAAATTGTGCTTGCAGCCAAGACCCACATAGTGTTGTAGTGCTACTTGAAGAAGAAGAAGACAAGCTGATGATAATAATGATGCCAAAATATTACATACATACTTAATAGCATTTGTTTGCCAATTTAGCTGGAAATAATCAATATTGTAAGGACGAGCGGGGGGGTTCGTCTATTTGTATATTTATTGTTATATTTGTTTTATAAAGCTTATTTGGCTGATTTTTCATGCACACGGCAGCTAATGTGCTGAAGTCTAATTAAAAAAAAAACCGAAAACCGGCAAAACGTTACCAAATTACGAAAATATCCGTATCCGCGTGGAGACGCGAATTAAATTCGCCTGGGTTCCTCAATTTCAGTAGTTGTTTATAAACAACAAGAAATGCGTCGCGAATTAGAAACGGCACCGCGAATAAAGGACGAAATAATAACCGTCCAGCGTAATAGGCGGAAAATGTAATTTCGCTTTATTGGACCTAAATGTTTCCTACGATAATAATAAATTATCATCAGATAGGTACGTGGTGTTGATTAGAATTCTTTTTCCTTCAAGGAGGATGCGCAACTTTTACAATCATTTATTCATCAATTTAATGCGGAAACGACAGGAACTTAAACTACCTACTGCACCTACTTCTACTACCTACTTCGGTCTACTGGAGATTTGCTGGCTTATGTCACTTAGCTCTGGACAAACACTATTGAAAAGTTTGGTGAATCCCGTGCAATAGCCTTGGATATATCTAAAGCCTTTGACCGCGTTTGGCACCAGGCATTGTTAAGTAAATTATCTGCTTACGGTCTCTCAACCAAACTGCGCCAATGGCTCTTGAGCTTCATGCAAGATCGCTCCTTACATGTGGCAGTTGACGGTATTTCTTTTGATGCGTTTAAAACCAATACGGGGGTTCCCCAGGGTTCCATCCTGTCCCCCACCTTATTTATTTTACACATCAACGACCTCTTGAAAACCACCACGAACCCCATTTACAGTTTCGCAGAAGATAGCACACTTGTCTCAACTTTCACATCCTATCGATCACTTTCGGTGAATGATACAAATAGACTCAGGCAGGAATAGGTTGATTCCATCAATAGAGATCTTAAAGCAATCGTCGAGTGGGGAACCAACAATCTTGTTCAGTTTAACGCCCAAAAAACACAAAGTGCCACGTTTTCCAAGAAAGTGAATTCCTCAAATCATCCCATTACAATGTCCGGAAATACCCTTGAACCAAGTCCCTCCATCTCGATTTTGGGAGTCACGGTGTCCAATAATATGTCTTGGCATGACCATGTTGCTAACATCGCAAAGTCGGCAAGCCAGAGGCTAGGTTTTCTGTGGAAAGCCAGAAAGTTTTTTACTCCTGATCAACTGTTGACGACGTACAAGGCTCAAATCCGACCTCTACTGGAGTATTGCTCGCATATTTGGGGTTCAGCAACAAGGCATTCTCTTCGTCTTCTAGATTCCATTCAGAAAAGAGCCATTCGCTTGATAAACAGCTCATCTCTCACAGATACCCTTCACCCTCTAGAACATAGAAGAGTTGTAGACCAGTCATTGCTCTACAGATATTTCCATGGCAGATGCTCCAGAGAAATAAAAACTCTTGTACCACCATTGGCCACATTCGGTCGAAGAACTTGGCACGCTGATCAGTCTCACACATTTACTCTCAAGCTTGACACTACAAGGACCAATCTTCATCAAGAATCCTTTTTTTACAGGGCTGCTACGGAATGGAATAAGCTTCCAAAATCAGTTTTTTCAGAGAACTATGACCTGCAACTTTTTAAAAAGCGTGTCCACAATCATTGTCTTTTTATAAATCCTTCCCCTTCTAATAGTCGCAGTGCGGGCCGTCCGCGGCCCACACGATAGGTCTACCCTTTTTGCGACTATTTTCATAAAAAAAAATAAAATTATGCGCTGCGTTTTACCGATACAGACAGAGTCATCAATCATTAGGCATTATAATCTATTTAAAGCGAAAGTTGACATCGGCAACCTTGCAAACCCCTGATCATCTTGTGTCATAACAACACAAATGATTGTTTTTGTTCGTGTCAAAAATGCGAAACGACCTAACCTCAAATTTATGCAGAGATAAATGTTATACATAGACGATTATTTAAAACATTTGAAAGAGAGTGCGTATGGATTGAAAATGAATGATTTGATTGTCAAATGCCTTCTTTACGCCGATGATCAAATCATATTAGCATATTAGCGTCATCTGAAGAGGAGTTGCAGGCGATGGTTAATGTTATGCATGATGCCCTAAAAATCAAAATAAATGCAAGCAAAACGAAAGTAATGGTTTTTGAAAGAGAAGAAATCATGACAAACTGTGAAGTTTCGATCGAGGGAGAAAGAGTGGAACAAGTAAATAAATTTGAGTACTTGGGTTCAAAGTTTACGAGAGATGGAAAGTATGACAGTGACGTTGAGCGAAGGGTGTTGGCCGGAAAACAGATGAATGTGGCACTGCATAGCTTTATAAACAGCCAGAAAGTTTTAAAAAGGCACGTCTGGCTGTGCATAGAGGGGTGTTGGTTCCTACATTTATGTATGGTAGTAAATGTTGAGTTTGGCAGAAGAAGCATAAAAATAAGATTAATGTTGCGGAGTGACTTGGTTGGATAAAGTAAAAAATAGTGAGATAAGAGAACGCTGTGGTGTAAAAAAATGTGGTTACAAAGATAGATAAAGAAATGCTTAGATGGTTTGGACACGTAGAGAGAATGGATGAAGAAAAATTGACGAAACAAATTTATAAGGCGAGTGTGAATGGACGGAAATCGGTAGAGGTCGACCTCGGCGAACATATCTTGATCAGATCAACATTGTTTTGAAAAAAGGCCAGGTCAAGAGTACCAACAACCGACGAACATGCATGAGAGCCCTGATGAAAGTAGAAGAAGCAAAAGATGTGTGTAAGAACCGTAGCGGAAGTGGAAGGAAGTGGTCTCTGCCTATCGCTACGGAAAAAAGGCGTGACTATATGTATGTATAAATGTTATTGTTTTAGTTCATTTTTATTATGTTTTTAGACTATTTATCTGAATATCTTTTTAAAAAATTAAATCTGCATGCGTGTTTTTTTAAATCATATCAAAATTACATGATTTTTGGAGTTTTTATTACACAGACATTAAAATTTTTCACATTTGAGCTATTTCGCCTTTATTTGCTCATTTTAAAGACAAAAGTGAATATTGTTTTTTGCTAACTGTATTTCTAGTGACATTAATCAAACTTGGTATGAAATCGATCTCAACTTAATATCTAACGCTTCTCTCGAAAAAACACTTCTAAAGATAAGAAATAACTTATTTTCCTTGTGTGCTACACAAACATTTAAACTACGCGAAAACTCAAAAACTATATTGTGCCACTGTCGTGTAAAACATTTCCAAATTAAGGAAGACAAATATTTAATAGCCATTTTTATAAAAAACCCCTTGTCATTTTGTATAATTATAATTTATTAATAATAAATAAATAATATTAATAAATTAATTAATAATAATTATATTTTGTATAATAATGCAAAGATTGCTACGAAAAATGTATACAAAAATGGGATCTTATTGATACTATTTATTAATTAAACGACAAATTATTTTGAAAAGACACATCACACAATAATTTATAAAGCACAATCTGGTATGTCGGGGGTTTTGGAGGTATTCACTTGAAATTATTTTCCATATCCATGCCCTTTTCCGCTACCGTATCCCCAACCGCCACCCCTACCACCTCCCCATCCTCCGCCACCACCGCCGCCTCCACCACCGCCGCCGCCACCTCCGCTGCCATGGCCGCTACCCCAACCGCTGCCATAACCGCTTCCTCCTCCTCTTTCACCCCATGGGTAAGGAACGGCCAAACTCGGGGAGAAAACGAGAACAAATACCAAAAGGCATAGCTGAAAAAAAAAATTACTGAAATATCCAATAAACTAGGTATCAGTTCATCAACGATAAAAATATTTATTTCTTAAACTGATTAAATATTATCAAAGAAATAAATGTATTTAGTAAGAGTTGAAAAGACATAAATTGAGGACCAATCAAGGACTTATAATTAGTTGTATGTACGAGGATAGTTCACGAATTGTTGTCCCTAACATAGAAGCAAACAAATGAGAAAAATGAAACTAATTTATTTTTCAACATAGTAACCCGCAACGTTTATACACTTGGTATATCGGTGTTGAAGTGTTTTAAAAAAAATTCAGAACTTTGAGTCTTTAGCCATTCATTTACCGCTGACATCACTTCGTTATCATCAGCAGAGCGGATTCCACGAAAATGTTCTTTTAATTTTGGGAATACATGGTAGTCGCTGAAGGCCAAATCCCGCATTGTGAATTGCAGCCATTGCAACACAACTTTTGTGGGCCGGAGCGTACTTTTGGTATTCAATTCGCACAATATTCACCAGTTATAGTGTGCCCACGCGGTAAATAATCCATGAAAATAACACCTGCAAAATCCCAAAAAACTGTAGCCATGATCTTACCAGCTGATGGGACAACACGAAGTTTTCGAGGGGGAGAGGAACCCGCTATACCGCCATTTCATGCTTTATTTTTTGGATTCTAGATCAAAGTGATGAACCCATGATTCCTGTTAATAATCTCCAAATTTTTCACCGCTGAAACCTGGCGAACACGCTTCCGGTCTGCCGTCAGCATTCCTGGAACGTAACGTGCAGAGTTTTTTGAAACCCAATTCCTGATGTAACATTTTTTCAACGCTCTCAACATAAACCTACATGTCTCTGCTATAGCCTTGACTGTAATTCCTGTCATTTAATATGATGTCATGGACTAAATTCACATTTTCTTTGGTCACCTTAGATTTAAGGGCTCCTGCACCTGGTGCATGTTGACAGGATTCTCCTCCCAGTTTAAAATTTTGTAACCAGTTCTTAATTACCTTGTACGAAGGGGCAGAGTCATCCAATACTTCTACCATGTGTAGTAAAACGGTGGAGGTGTCATACCCCCGAAGAAAAATGCAGGCGAAAAAAAAAGGTAAATTTACAGAACAAATTCACAGCGCAATAAAAAGATATGGGCACAAGTTAAAGGATATATAGCTTGACATACCACGACATTTAAATAAAAAGATATTCAAGCATTATTAGGCAGCGCCCTATTACAAGTGACCAAGGCAGATTGGCATAAGGCAATTGATCATGTATTAAAAGGAGAAGAAAACATGTGGATTCTGGACAAAATCTTTAGTAAAAGCATAGAATTTGTTGGGGCCACCTGTGCTGTATATCTACCATAAAATTTTGTTTTATTACTCCGTCTTGATCGCAATTCTAGTACAGAATTTATGAGAATAATTTAGCATCTAGCGGGTTAAACAAACATGCCTAACATTTTTATCATCAAAAATATAAAAGGTTAAAAATTATATAATAACTGTATTAGATATAAATAAGTGTATGTTCGACCAAAAAAAAACAGTGAAGCATATATTTGCAGCTAGTAATAATAAATAATTTTGTTTGTTTGGTCTTCAACCAGTGTGTTCTTCCTGTGCTAACTTACGGAGCAGAAACATTAACACTATCAAAGAGAATCTTAAACAAAATTCGTGTTGCACAGAGAACCATGGAAAGGCCAATGCTGAGAATATCCCTGAGAGATAGAGTTTCTAATAGCAGACTTCTCCAACTGTCTGAAATGACTGATGCATAACAAGGTTAAAGTGGAACTGGGCTGGACATGTAGCAAAAACAATAGACAGACGATGGACAAAGCTGATCCTAGAGTGGAGACCACGACAAAATACCCTTCGAAATAGGGGTCGCCCACCTACAAAGTGGACCGATGATATCGGAAGAATAGAACCAAACTGGATGAGTGCAGCACCGGATCGAGGACGCTGGATTAGACTACAAGAGGCCTATGTTCAACAGTGGACACAACCTTGCTAATTGATAATGATAATGATGAATCAATAATTATTCTAATATGAAGCTTTAAACTGTTTTATTTTGAGCTAGTTAAGCAAGAGATGAAATACTAAAAATCTGGACTCAAAAATTTCTTCAAATGTAATCAAAAACACAATGGAATATGTAAAAATGTACATTTGGAAAAATAAATATTTCTAAAAACGTGACAAAAAATATGGATTAGAATTTAAAAGGAAAAAGAAAAAATTAAAGAATCAAAAATAATGAAATTGAAATTTCTTTTAAAAAAATGTGTAAATTGACTTACCGTAATGTTGAAGATACTCTTCATAGCTTGGTTATTGTTACTCGTTTGCACTGATTCGGTAGCTGGAAGAGCCGAGAATAAATTTTCATCTTGTTAGTACATCTTTTATAGGTAAACATTGTCAAGGATTCTTCGTTTTTTTCGCATTATCCACGGTAATAAGGGGAATTACCTTAGCATTTGAAATTTTTTAATTATGGTCTATTTACTAGAGTGTATTGACTTTTATTTTGTTAAACATAAATACTACTTACTCATCTGTAATAATGAATCGATTTTTTTTGGTTGTCCCGCCGAACGTCCTTGTACATCATTTTCTACAGAATTTTGCAAGGATCGTTTGTTTTTAAAGAGTCGAATCAAAGTGTGCAATTATTCGTTTTGGATAAGTGAATATTTCTTTAGAACTTTATTTTTAAATTTATATTTAGTTTTAGAGCCACGACATCGAAATTTTTGCAAAATAACACATATCAAGTTAAAAAATGGTTAAAGAAGTGGAGAATAAAACTTCTTTTTCTTCTTCTACTTCTTGGAGATCTGTCGATCTGTTAATTCTGAAGCTGCCTCCGCATCTTTTCCTGAGAAGGAGATTGCCAACTATCTCTCCATCTTTTAGGTGGTGTCCCGGGAGGTCTTGAGCCGTGCGGGTTGTTTTATAGGACTATTTTCGATTCGACTATTTACATGGTTATACCACTGCCTCTTACGTTGTCTTTCCCATCTCGCAATATCTTGTATTTCGCATTGTTCTCTGATATCTGTGTCAACTTGTTTTCCCCACTATTGTTCTCAGTGAATAGCCAGAAAGTGTCAAAAAAGGCACGTCTGGCGGTGCATAGAGGTGTGTTGGTTCCTACACTTATGTATGGTAGTGAATGTTGGGTTTGGTAGAAGAAGCATGAAAATAGGATTAATGCTGCGGAGATGAGTAGTCTGAGAAGTATAGCCGGAGTGATTCGGTTGGATAAAGTTAAGAATAGTGAGATAAGAAAACGCTGTGGTGTAAAAGAAGATGTGGTCACAAAGATAGATAAAGGAATGCTTAGATGTTTTGGACACGTAGAAAGGATGGATGAAGGAAGATTGACGAAACAAATTTATAAGGCGAGTGTGAATGGGCAAATCGGTAAAGGTCGACCTCGGAGAACATATCTCGATCAGATCAACATTGTTTTGAAGAAAGGCCAGGTCAAAAGTACCAACAACCGAAGAGCATGTATGAGAGCACTGATGAAAGTAGAGGAAGCAAAAGATGTGTGTACGAACCGTAGCAAGTGGAAGGAAGTGGTCTCTGCCTACCCCTATGGGAAAAAGGCGTGACTTTATGTATGTATGTATGTATGTTCTCAGTGTTTTCATTTCGGCCCCCCTCAGCGTCTTGTTGGTGTCTTCGCGGACTTCTGTATCGTACGTCATGATCGGTCTGATACAAGTCTTCTTCTTAAGTACTATGTCCTTCTAGAACGTTGGTCACCAGCAAGGCTATCCTTACTTTGTCGACGGCAAGTCTGAACAGAGAGCTTGAGTTGAGTTTGTACCAGTCACGTAGATTCTTGAGCCATGATGCTTTTCTGCGGCCCGGCTTTCTTTTATCATAAATTTTTCCCTGCATGATGTTCTGCAGTAATCGGTATTTATCGCCTCTCATAACAAGCCCGAAATATTGCAGTTTCCTTCTTTTGATGGTGGTAAGAATTTCGGTGAATTTATTCAGACGTTGGAGTATTACCAAGTTGGATACTTTTTCCGTCCATAAAACTTTTAATATTTTCCTGTAAGCCCACATCTCAAAGGCTTCAAGTCGTCTTTCTTCGTACTTGTTTATAGTCCAGGCTTCCATACCGTACAGCAGGGTAGTTCACCCCCAACTGTAATGTTAGCTATGACATTAGGTTGCTTGCTAATTACTAATACTTTGGTCTTTTTTGCATTTAATCCCAGTCCAGCTATTGCGTATTAGTCGATGACTGCATCCAGTATTCGTTGTAAATCTTCCTGACTGGAGGCCAACAGTACCGTATCGTCTGCGTAGCGAAGGTTGTATGATTTCGCCATTTATAATAATGCCGGCTTGTATATCAGTAAGTGCTTCCCTAAATATTCTTTCAGACTATATATTAAATAGCAAGGGCGATAAAATGCAACCATGCCTTACTCCACGTTTGATCTTTATTTCCGTTTTATCATCACCATCTATTCTAATTACTGAAGTTTGGTTTCAATATAAATTTTCAATTATCCTAATACAAGTCTTGTAGATTCTAATTTTGCTATCTTTGCGCATGTACAGGTTTGACCAGACTATATCTCGTAGGCATCCTGATAGTGCGGATGCTTTGTTAATCTGGCTCCTCCGGTCCGTAACCGGGTCGTGGGTGCTTGATATGTGTATGCCACCACTAGCTAACATCTGAGCGGATCTTTCGCGATTGTCATTTTGTTGATAAAAATGTTCACGTTGAGTTGGCGGCGTACTTGAAAGAACTGGGGAATAAAACTAAATAAGTCAAAATCATTGTATATAAAATTTACGGCGCGTAGAGAAACTTGTCCACCTGTATGTCTTAATAATAAACAAATACCACAAAAAAAACTAAAATACCTTGAAATCCACCCAAAAAAAAGACTGTCCAGGATAAAACAATTTTATGGCACCCCGCTACCTTTCTTTTTCATATATAATAGCCCTAATATAGACCTTTAAAATTACCGAGAATAGGAGAATTTATTGAAACTTGGCAACGCCGCCCCGCTACATCTCATATAGGTAAAGCGTAAAGCCAGAATCGATGCTTCTCATCTGCTCTCTGTAATTTACGACGGATATCGAACATTCTCGTGACTTACCGCCGCTACGAGAAGTTTCGACCGTGGTTAAGATTTATTTGGGATATTATGGCAGATCTGCTCGACAGCGAAGCAAGCGTATATAAATGCTGCGAATGTTAAAGGTTTCGGTCAGTTTTAGTCGAGTTGCGGTGCCAAATTTTGTGTAACTGTACTGTATTTACGTAAACGGGCTAAACTACAAAATCTAAACCCCCCACAGGACCTCTTAATTCATGCCACCCTAAACAACCCTCCACCAAACCCCCTCAAATCCCGGAGCTTCCTATGGGCTGAGGCGGAACAAAACAACCGCATCAAAGAAGACTGGCGCCATGGATGGAACGTGGCAACAATATACAAACATGACATAGTAGACCCCACACTTGCTCTACCAGTGTTTTATCTAAAGAGAAGCACCTGGACCAGCCTTAACAGAATTAGGACAGGCCATGCAAAATCCAACGCCATGATGTATAAATGGGGACTTCGCGACTCCCCAGCCTGTGACTGCGGAGCCGATGAGCAAACTGTGGAGAATATTGTCTAAGTGTCCAAACCATCTAAGCATTACTTTACCTATCTACGTTATCACATCTTCTTTTACACCACAGCGTTCCCTTATCTCACTATTCTTCACTTTATCCAACCGAATCACTCCGGCTATATTTCTCAGACTACTCATCTCCGCAGCATTAATCTTATTTTCATGCTTGTTCTGCCAAACCCAACATTCACTACCATACATAAGTGTAGGAACCAGCACTCCTCTATGCACAGCCAGACGTGCATTTTTTGACACTTACTGGCTGTTCATAAAGCTATACAGTGCCCCATTCATTCGTTTTTCTGCCAACACCCTTCGCTCAATGTCACTATTATACTTTCCATCTCTTGTAAACTTTGAACTCAAGTAAACAAACTCATTTATTTAGAATTTAGAATTTAGACTTTTAAACAATAAACAATAATTCGTTAAAGGAAGTAGGATTAAAATCCGTAACGGTTGCTTCTAGTTTTTTTTGTGTCATCTTTTTTAATTATTCCCTTTTGAATAAAAACATCTTTAAAGCGTGAAGGCTTTATCGTCGTTTATTTCGAAGAATTCAATAACAATTAAATTTAAGTTTGGCTCGAAAAATCTTTGAAATACGAGTACGACATAAACACTAGAAAAACTCTAAATCGATCAAAACAAAATTGTTAAAATTAATTTATTGATTAATAGTTTTTTACATTTTCTAAATAAACTGCTTCACAAAAGTGAAGTGAGTTATAAATTCGGAGGTTGTGTTTTGACAAATTACGATTTTTGGTCACCAAGTGTTATAAATTGAATGTTTTTTTTTATGCAAGAGTTTGTTTGCCCTTTTACGCAATACGTTTACAGTTTTAAACAACAAAAACAACAATTTAAGGTTGTGTACCATTTTAATTTTACTAACAATTAAAGTACATACGTTAATAACGAGAGTATGCTTTCCTCTAATATCAATTACAGCCTAACAACGCCTCTGCATACTTTCAATAAGGTCGTTAAAGTAGCCTTAATCGATTCGTCTGCAAATTTGGAATAAAAACTGTCTTAGTTCTTGAAGTAGCAGTACGAATAGAAGACATGACATCAGAGGAAATAGAAATACAAAGAGGTGTTTGTCAGGGGTGTATACTATCACCAATCCTATTTAATCTGTACTTTGGAGGACATAGTACATAGGGCACTTGATGATCAGGACCTGGGCATTAAAATTAACGGCATGGCAATAAATAATCTGAGGTACGCTGACGATACAGTTATTTCAGCTGGAACACACGAAGACCTACAGACGCTAATTAACAAAATGGTCACAGTAAGCGAAGAATATGGACTATCACTAAGCATAAGCAAAACAAAATATATGCTGATAACAAAAACAACTCAAGACAATCGTAAGATATATATGAAGAACCAGCCTATTGAAAGAGTAAGACAATACAAATACCTAGGCACGATTATTAATAAGAACAATGACAGCTCCCAAGAAATACGAGTCAGAATAGAACAGGCGAGAAGCACCTTTACAAGAATAAAGAGGCTTTTCTGCTGCAGACATTTAAACCTTGATTTAAAAAATACGACAGATGAGATGCTATGTGCTGTCTATACTATACCATGGGAAGGAGGCCTGGGCACTGAAGGTAATCGACATGAGTAGTCTGAAGGCATTTGAGATGTGGATATACCGGAAAATATTGGGGATCTCATGGGTGGAGAGAATAAGCAACGTGGAAGTGATGAGACGTATGCATAATAAGAGAGAAGTGATTCTGACAATTAAGAGAAGAAAACTGCTGTACATGGGACATGTCATGAGGGGAGAAAAACATCAAATGCTGCAAATAAGTATACAGGGAAAAATCCAAGGCAGGAGATCCATAGGAAAAAGACGAAATTCATGGCTAAAGAATTTTGGGGATTGGTTTGGATGCAGTAATAATGAACTATTTAGAGCTGCGGTCTCAAAAATAAGAATTTCTATGATAATTGCCAACCTTCGAGGATCTTTGTCGCTGGTCCCAAGCATGCTCGATGGGATTAAGGTCGAGCGATGGAAGAGACAGTGCCAAATGCGGAATACCATGGAAGTCTAACTTCGACTACTCTTGTATGATGCGGTCTATTATTATCGTGTAAAAAGAGGCAAATTGGTCCAATCGCAGCATTAGGCAAACGTATAACATTGTTAATAACTTGTTTTACGTAAATCTGCACAGTCATGTGTCACGTGCCTATTTTTTTTTCATCTGCCGTTTCATTATTATGATAGTCTGGCGTTCGTAATTAGCTTTGCATACCGTATTTGGTTCGTTGAATATAATGTTGCCTATCTAGTAGTAGTAATAGAATTCGATTATTAATAGCTGTGACATTTTTGCTAATCGATGGGGATTAAGTGTTATTAGACTTCGCCTTGATTATTGGCCTCGATTGTCGTGTGTTGTCAGATATATTATTGTTCGTTTGCTTTTCTGTGTGAATGGGCTGGCAACTAACACGGACGAACGCGATTATGAACTAGGAACTTAGACTTGGAAAGGTTGGCTGACGCGTGTCCCGGGACATTCTCTGATATCCGGTCTGGGAGCGAGGAGTGGTTATCAGTCGTTTGGTGTCAGTGGTGGAAGTCGGTTGAGAGTTTTTGGAAGGATTTGATATTAACACGTGAGCGGAACTTCTACGGTTTTTTCTTTCATATCTGGCTGTATTTGGGGCCATCTTAATTGGATTAGGAAGATAAACCATTTAATTCTTAACTTGACCATTCTGTCGTGCCTATGTGGTGGATATTTTGATTATTGGGGTCGAGTTAAGATCACCACGTGTGGGATTTGATAAATTGAAGCCATCGTGAAGTACCACGTGCCGTTCCATCCACATCGACGATAAATTTCAGTGTTATAAAGACTTGCCTGGTGTTTTTAGCAGAAATTATTATGATAATACTACTTGGTGTTTCGGTTCTTGGATCATCGATGTTACCGTGACGTCTCAGTGAAGTTTTCAATTGGTTACATGGTATTGAATTTAATTTTATCAACTTATCAGTTATTATGTGCTTGATCTAAGTGTTTTCAATAATTTAAAAGTAACAAGTTATTTTCATTAAATTTGTACCTGCTCCCAGTGACGTCTCAATGAAGTTTTTAATAGTTTAAAAGAAACCAAATTATTTTTCGTTAAATTTGTACCGGCTCCAAGTTGAATCTGCATTTATATATTACTGAATTTAATTTATGTGGTTATTGTGAGGGTTTTAAAATATTATTCTTGTAGCGAGTCCATTTATTTTGTATTCCTTTTTTTTTGTGTTAATCTTTTGCTATCAGGAATTCTATATAAAACCAATTATTTTCGAAATTTTAAATATTGTGAACATTTTCTTTTTGTTGTTTTTTTATTTTAATTCTCTTTTGTACCTCATTAGGTTTTTATTACTGTCTGGAAGATTGTTCTAATTAATTTAAATATCATTTTAAGAAAAGTGTATTAAATTCGTTTAAACCACTTTACGAAAATACAGAATTTATTGTAAAAAAAATCAGAACATCATTTTTACTTAATTAATATATTGCAGTAATTGTAAATATAGTTTTATTTATCTAGTTCACCATAATTGTTTGTTGTTTTTCGCGTGGCTCTGCTGGTGCCTACAAGACCTAGGGGTTTCCGGCTTGTACCGTCTAAGTCGGTGGCGCGGCTCACTTTTATATTTTTTTTTCTTCTACCCTCTACGGCTGAGCTCGGGTATAATTTGCCAGTAGAGAGACCACTAGCAGAGTACTCTTTAGAGAACCAAAAAAAAGACGTGGCACATGTTCCCATCTAGCACTAACAATTATGTACGCCCATTAAAACAAATGCCTCCCCAATCAGCAACTGTACCACCCTTAAACGGATGAACTTTTTACACTGCTCTTCGATTTCTGGGCACTAGAGGAAGAGTTCATACACCAACACGGTGACTATCAGAAAACCGTCCATACCTCGACTTATCTGTGAACAATGCGGACCTCCATTCAGCATTCCAATTCACATGTTCATTAGCCCATGCGAATCGAGCACGAATATGAATTTGTGTTAATGGAACTCTTTTCAAAAGTCGTCGTGAACGTATGTCAACATCGTGTAAGCTTTGACGTACTGTTTTAATTAAAACCGAAACACCAAAAGCATTCAAAAGAAGCTGTTGTATGATCCAATAAGTACTCAGAGGTTCTCTACGGGTTAACACAGTCAGATAACGATTTTTGCGGATTTGGTTACCGTTGGTCGTCTACTTCTAGGTCTTTCTATCACGTTTCCAGTAGCTCGATATTTACGAAAAACCCGCGAAACGACACTTCTATTAACTTAGAAAACGTATGCAACTTTTCTCTCTGAAGACGACCCGCCTCAATCATACCAATAGCCCTATTAGCTTTACCCGCACTAAATTAACAAACAAAATTCTAAATTTTAAATCACCGTTGACTGAATAAAGTGGAAACAATAACTGATGTGAATTTTTTGAAAATCCAGTTAAAAACAACTAGCCTTAAACCATGGATTCTTCTTCTTCGACTGCCTATCTACTATTGTTGGATATTGGCGACCGTATTTCCATACATTTCTCTGTCGGTTGCTGTGTGTACCAACTCTCCTATCGTTCTTAACGTCGTCCAATCTCTTATATTTCTTAAACATGACATTTGCTTTCTGCCTATCCCTCGCTTTCCCTCTATTTTTCCTTCGACAATAAGTTGTAGCAGTTGATATTTTGAGTTTCGCATTATATGTCCAAAATACGATGTTTTCTTCTTTTTGACATTAAGCATTAACTCACGGTCTCTGCCGATTCTTCTTAGATTTTCATCGTTGGTTACTCTGTCTGTCCATGGCACCCTTAACATCCTACGATACATCCACATTTCAAATGCTTCTATTTTGTTGACGGAAGATGACTTCAATGTCCAGGTCTCTGCACCGTACAGCAACACCGACCATACATAACATTTGGCATAACGTAATCTTAGCTTTAATTTAATATCACGCTTTTATATTTAAAAAAGTTATTTCGAGCTATTTCAATCCTGCATTTAATTTCTTTGTCATTATCCCAATCGTCATGCAACCAGCTCCCTAGATATTTATATTGTGCTACACGTTCTAAAGTTTAGCCGTCTGCTATTAATCTTGCATAGATTAACCATACCCTATTAATCTATGCTGAAATTTATCAACTTGGAAACAAAAAAACTAGTCGGATGAGTAATTAAAAATTTAATATATTACAGATAAAACATTGGTGAATAAAAAAGTTAATAAGTTTAAATATAAATCCAATATTTGTGAACTTCCATTACTTTTGTGAAGCAGTTTATAAACATTCTACCATCAGAATTCAATGTCAGACTTAAAACCTTCAAATACATATTTCGACAATCTCATCTAAGTTAATTAAACAAACAATTCTGAAACATTCATTTTTTTATTTTTATAAAAACCAATTAGAAAATATTCGTAAAAGGTTATTTTAAATAAACGTTATTTATTGTTTATTATCCGTTATCGTGCCGCTTTACAGGGGAAAAGGTTCGCAGCAGGGCTGTAGGAACTACCGAGGCTCTTGAGCTTCATGCAAGATCGCTCCTTACATGTGGCAGTTGACGGTATTTCTTCTGATGCGTTTAAAACCAATGCCGGGGTCCCCCAGGGTTCCATCCTGTCCCCCACCTTATTTCTTTTACACATCAACGACCTCTTGAAAACCACCACGAACCCCATTTACAGTTTCGCAGACGATAGCACACTTGTCTCAACTTTCACATCCTATCGATCACTTTCGGTGAATGATACAAATAGACTCAGGCAGGAACAGGTTGATTCCATCAATAGAGATCTTAAAGCAATCGTCGAGTGGGGAACCAACAATCTTGTTCAGTTCAACGCCCAAAAAACACAAAGTGCCACGTTTTCCAAGAAAGTGAATTCCTAAAATCATCCCATCACAATGTCCGGAAATACCCTTGAACCAAGTCCCACCATCTCGATTTTGGGAGTCACGGTGTCCAATAATATGTCTTGGCATGACCATGTTGCTAACATCGCAAAGTCGGCAAGCCAGAGGCTAGGTTTTCTTTGGAATGCCAGAAAGTTTTTTACTCCTGATCAACTGTTGACGACGTACAAGGCTCAAATCCGACCTCTACTGGAGTATTGCTCGCACATTTGGGGTTCAGCACCAAGGCATTCTCTTCGTCTTTTAGATTCCATTCAGAAAAGAGCCATTCGCTTTATAAACAGCTCAACTCTCACAGATACCCTTCACCCTCTAGAACATAGAAGAAGAGTTGCAGACCAGTCATTGCTCTACAGATATTTCCATGGCAGATGCTCCAGAGAAATAAAAACTCTTGTACCACCATTGGCCACATTCGGCCGAAGAACTCGGCATGCTGATCAGTCTCACCAATTTACTCTCAAGATTGACACTACAAGGACCAATCTTCATCAAGAATCCTTCTTTTACAGGGCTGCAACGGAATGGAATAAGCTTCCAAAATCAGTTTTTCCAGAGAACTATGACCTGCAACTTTTTAAAAATATAATCCCTTCCCCTTCTAATAGTCGCAGTGCGGGCCGTCCGCGGGGAAGCGAAATATGTGTTTAAGAACCGTATCCAGTGGAAGGAAGTGGTCTCTGCCTACCTTTACGGGAAAAAGGCGTGACTATATGTATATATGTATGTTAAGTAGCACTTATTGTTTGGGTTTTTAACTCTACTTTAATGTCGTTTTAATATAGTATTTCTTTCACGTTGTACTGTTGTTAAGTCCTGGGCAATAGTTATTTTAGTATTCTTTAATTTGTTATAGTTAACTAACATTTGACGTTTAGTTAGGTACGAATTAAATTCAAATTTTATGGGAGCATTTGCAGATCTTCCCAAGGAATGGATATTCTTTATTTTTTCCTCCTTAATTTTAATGCCCAATAGGCTAGATAATTTTTTGCAAACAGTTTTAGGTTTTACTTTAATTATTTTTTGTTTTATGCCAAAGACTAAAATGTTATTTTTTTGACAACCACTCCATTTGGTAGACGTAGGTTTTCTATTTCTAGCTTTTATATTTTTGAATGTAGACTATCGAACTTAAGGAGTTTGTTTAGGAATGTTATATTGCAGTTTTTTATTCGTCCTGATATTCTTCATTAAGAATGTCTATATTGGCTGGAATTTCCGTGCATGGTCCCCTTTACTTTATTGCTTATCGAAGACCAATTAGCGATTAAGACAAAAACTTCAAGTATGGTAGGTTTTGGTTTGTGTATATCCATTCAAAATAAACCTACTACAGTTTCTAATAACGTATAAAATGAAACAGTTATAGTAAATATTTTCTTGTATGCTTCATAGCTTAGTGGCAAAGCTCCATTCTCGGGCATGGGCATAGCATTTCAGGTCTAAATGACGGAGACAGATGTATGTATGTCTGCACCGTTGGGTTGTCATCCTTTTGTAGACCCCTACTAGCAATATAGGAGTATTGAATACATGCTTTGCATGAGAGCAGTTCCATTAACAAAACAAAAATACGCGAGAGTTTTCTACTTTCCAAAAAAAATAGTTTGCCTGTTATCTAGTAGATGGTGCCTCTAGCAATTTGCAGTAATAGAAATGGTAGTTTGTATTTTGTGTGGCATAAAGGTATAGTGTTAATTTTTTAAAAACATTAATAATAAAACTAAATTTTCTTTAAATACAATTTGTTTTATTATATTAAAATTGTATTCAGTGTATTTTTAACACGCTTTTATTGGTATCAACTGTATGTTTGTATGTTTTTTTGTATGTTTGTAACTGACTCTTTGACCTCGATTTTGCCCTACTTTAAGCGATCAGATTTAATTTTTACTTGTCACAGACCAACAACAATGCAATAATTTGATCAAAATATCCGATTATCCTGATTATTTTCGCCAGGATTCAAAAATTTCTTTAGGGATCCTTTGCATGAGAGTAAGAGAGATAGAACTAGTGAGTGAACTACGTATGCGCGCAGTTCCAATGTCGTATTATAATTCACCCAATTCAATACAGTGGTGAGAAACGTGCCAAGGGATGAATGGCAAGAGGGTAAATAAAAAATTGAACAAAAAAGCAAAAAATAAATTATAGTTTAAAAAACTAAAAAACACGCTTTTAAAGTTAATCAAACTAAAAAGTAAAAAATTATTCTTAACATAAGAATAAAATTACTGACGAAAAAATTAATGTCATTGTTCTTAAATGTCATACAAAGCACCCCACGCTTTTAGAACAGTGACATTAATTTTCTCGTCAGTATTCTTATTCTTATGTTAAGAATTATTTCTTTTTTTTTTATTAACTCTAAAACCGTGTTTTTTAATTTTTTTAAACTATAATTTTTTCACAGTGCACAACGTTTTAACATGAATCAAACATAGGTTTACTGAACAATACTTAAATGGAAATCAGAAAACCAAAAACCACAGAGCTTGGTTAATATATGACATGTATTGGATTTATATTAGTTACACTGAGCGATAATAAAATATGAAACTCAGGATGAAGTTTTTAATAAAACTTTACGAAAACGAAACACAGTTAGCTTAATTTCTTTCAGCAATTCTTTTGGCATCACCCAAATTTAAGAAAATTAAATTAATATATGGAGTAGAGGGTTAAGCCCTTTTAATTTTTTATTAGCAGGTACAACTGCATCTTCTACGTACACAATAAAGTCTATATTGATATCGACAATCCCAGCTTCTTACTCTTACCTCTTGATGTGTTTATTGCAAACATATTCTTGTAAAGGTTCTGGGAAAAGTATAGAGAAAATTAAACAACGGTCAATAGCTGTTTATCACTTTTAATTTGATAAAAAACAAAATGTGTTATAAATACTATGGCACTACAGATCCTTACATTTATTCACAACTAAAGTCTACGCTACCTAGATATTTCTTAAAACTAATCAAATTAAGTACACGCTCATATAAAAATAAATAATACTTGAAGATAATCAAAAAGTTTAAAAAAAATGTCATTTTAATTTTTGTGAGCAATGTTATATTGTAAAATAAATAACAACCGGGTAACATCAAAAAATTTCCCAAACGAGAATGCAGCTTGAACCAAACTATTTTCAAAACCTCGAAACATTTTTATGTGAGATAATGTGTGTACCGTTAACTTTGCCGGATCTAATACAATCAATTAAAATGTTTCTGATAAAAAGAATGAAAACGATTAACGAAACATACTGACAGCTCTTAATTGACAATGACAATTACGTCTAGAGATATAGTTCAAATGATTAAATGAAGTCGTTTTGGTTTAGCTTAAAATATAAAAATAGTTTTCATACTGACTATATTTATAATAAATGCAAAAAACTATCAATAATAGACAAGAAAAGTATGTCGTCACAAATGTCATTCTTGTCAAAAACTTAAAGCTACGTTCTCTGTTGATGGTTTACTTATTAGTTTGTGATTGGTAGTTTGGATGCTGTTTAGTTAGGCAAAAGAAATTTACTTATTCTATTACCAAACAACTACGCGAAATCAATATCTAGCAAGTTGATTTAAATTTGACAGGTTTGTTTAGAATCACATTTTAACAAGAATGACATTTGTGACGTCCTCGTCCCTTTTATTAAAATTACTTATTAACAAGAGTGGTCCACATGGTGGCGGGATAAAAATTGAATGTCATCTGCTGTCAGTGCCACATTAACTGAAAGTAACTGTCAGTAATTGACATTTGTTGGTAAGGTCGCTAATAACTTCAGTTGCTAATTTAACTAAAACTTTAACGTCAATGCTTGACAGTTGACATTGACGTTGTAGCAAATAATTCCTCGCAAAGATAACGGTATATCTAGTATATCTAATGCACAAAAGATCTGATAGATCAAGGTGCTCGAGAGGCTGCATAGCCTTCACGACCCCCCCCCTTACAATCTACAACGGTATAACTACCACCAAAAAAAATTTTAGTTCATAAATTTACAAAAAAAAGTCAATAAAATAAATTTAAAATAAAGTAACTAATAAATTGCGATAATTTAAAAAAATTGTAAGAGCAACAATGTGCTATTGAACATGGAAAACTAGCATTAAGTCGGTATGGCGCTATGCATTTTCTTGTACAAAATTTAGCACGAAAATCGTTCAAACATTAATTTTGTATACATTTTTGTCATTTATGGAATTTGTTAAAGTTAATTGGAACCGGTTCTACTACTACTACTACTTAATCTTTTTATTAGAAGTTTACCCCAGAAGAGGTGGAGTTTTAAGATGAGCGAAAGTGAAAACAAGAATTGGTGAACTCTTTTCAACGTTTAAATAGCATGGAAAAGATTCAACGAGGTTAACGGTAAAGCACACTAAAGAACCAAAAATGAAGAAAACAAAAGACAGGGAAGTAAACCCAGAAGGAAACCAAAGAAACGAAGATGAGGACGAAGGAAGAAAAGGAAAATGATGAGATCGTTATGGGGTTTAATAATTTTGTGTGGAGGGGGAATGCTGCAAATTGATTATTTCATTGTTTCAATTAAACCCTGTTTATAATTTTAATTTTACAAATAATGTTCAAGTATCCAGAGGGATGCCATAACAAAAGAGCAATTTTTTAAAATTGTCCAAGTATTATTAATCCCAAAATTTTCAAAGCAAAATAAGTAAACAATTAACACTTTTGGCTAACAATATTTGTTGTCGTCAGTTTTCAAACGGTGAAAACACACTTTCATTACAGAAAAAAAGGTATTGTACAAGGCGCATGCGTATACACATAAATAGGCACAAGAAATTGCAAAAGTGTAAAACTGAACAACTTCAGGTAATTCTACACAAGAAATCGTACGTGACTTTGTACACGAAAATGCGGAGTGTCATACAGACTTAAGGCGCAGGTAAATACAATCAAAAATAAAATTATAATTTCTTTTAACAAATAGTTTCGTATACATGATTTCAGAATAAAAAAGAACATTTAAACAACACAAACAGTCTTTACAAACGTTTTAACATTGGCTATTATTAAAACTCTACTTTTAAACGACATTAAGTACTTTTTCTTTGTGGTAGTACGTACAATAAAACACTAAGCACCAAACATTATTATACTATTTTTTGCCACGTGTTTATGTAAGGTCACTTGGTAGTAGGAAGAACTTTTTTGTAATAATAATTATTAAATAAAGTGTCTCTTAAGAATAACGTTATTCCTTGTACTCTATTTATACAGGATGTCACTGAATAAGAATATTTAAAATATTCTGAAAGTGAGTTGCTTCAACCATACAAAAAACGACCCAGAATATTAAACTAAAGATTAATTCTCCGCAGTAATTACTAATTTTGTCGCGCCAAAATTGGTTAAAAAATCGTTGGATAATATTTTAAATTTCCTACTTAAAAATATTAATTAAGCTATTTCGAAAATAAAGCCATTTACAGAAACCATATAAAGCCCCGTATGATCTTATTCAATAAAATTTTCCCCTTTTCATAGTAGTTTTTTCAAAGCGAGTAACGTTTTTCGATTTAAACCAATATTCTTTTTGAGACACATTGTACATATACTTCTACAAAATAAATAAAAATTAGTTATATCGTCTTGCGATATAAGAATATTTACAATATTGCTAAGCGTATGTAAAATCATTAAAATTTAAAACCTAGTCGACGGGAGTTGATGCAAATTCCATTATGAAAAACTACAATAACTCGAAAATCGATAGGTGTCGACGTAAATAATGTCATTGCAAAGTTTTTCCTTCGGTGGTCTGACTTATAAAATGTTTCTTAATTTTAATTTTTTTTTATTTGAAGCGCATCATCTCCCGAAATTCGAATATTAATTTAGTCTAAATTTTCACCTGCGTTATACCGGCAAAATATTCGATTTATTTTTTATAGTCCCATTGGGTACACTTCCGGTTGTTAACGGTAAAGTTTCTTCTGCTATATCATCGGGAGCCGTTACAGTTACGGGTATTGGACTATTAGGTATTTTCATTTCGATATGCCCATCATCTATCGATAACGAATCCATGCTGGATAAAGTATCGCTGGAGTGGGACCTCGCAGAAGGAAAAAGACCGAGCCTGCAATGGCCTGAAAATAAAATCATTATCAATTCCTTGCACAGATGTGGCGTGAAAAGTTTTGATTTAAAGTAATGGCGGATACAGTTATGTTAAAAATCTTAAATTACGATGATGTAGGTTTTGGATAAAGCTGAGAGTTCAAATATAATGTTGTCCTGAATGTGGCACTACCGGTTATACCGAAAGTAGACGTCAACTTTGTTATTTTAAATAGAACTTAATATTTTTTATTTTATTTTCGAATTCCACATGAAATTTTAGGTAAAATTTGTACACAACAAAAATGAAGTATTTTCGAGATATTTCGATTTTTTCAAAATTTTGAAAAAATCCTAGTCCACATTGAATAATGATATCTCTATTAATAACGAAGCTAGTAACGTGACATTGTAACCAATAAACAACAAGCTTGTTGAAATTCAGTTATTTTTCAACTGTAGAATGTCCTTCAATCCATTTCTTTGTGCCTATTCCGTCCGAATGTTGGCAATTATTCTGGCTATCATTATCTTGTATGCTGCGGCCCGGTCGTGGTAGTAGAGAACCACGTTCTCAGGTTCTTCAGCCACGAGATACGTCTTCTTCCCGGTCCTCTCTTTCCCAATATCTTGCCTTGGAGAATCCGTTGTAGAATTTCGTATCGACGTTCGTTACGCATAATGTGACCAAGATATTTTAGTTTTCTGGTCTTTACAATATCCATGACTTCTTGTTTATTTTTGTTAGCACTGATTGGTTGGTCACATGGTCTGTCCATGGAATCTTCAGAATTCTGCGGTACAGCCACATTTCAAAAGATTGTAGTTTTTTTGTGGTAGCCTCCGTCAACATCCATGTTTCTACTCCATACAGCAACACAGAGTAGACGTATCATCGAAGAAGCCTTATTTTGGTGTTTACTTGTAAATTTTTGGTTTTGAAGAGTGATGCCATTTATAGACATATTGTTCTAGCTTTCTCTATACGGCAGCGAATTTCTTGTGAGTGATCCCACTGCTCATTTATCATGGTCTCTAGGTATTCATATTGTTGCGTTCTTTTGATGTTTTCATTATTAACTGTCAGTTGTACATCATTGATAGGGGATTTGCTAATGACCATATATTTAGTTTTAATGATATTACGATCAAGCCCATATTGGTGGCTAGTTTCAGTTATTCGCGTCATGAGATATTGGAAGGTCTTCATTATCTGCGAGAACTACAGTGTTGTCGGCATATCTAATGTTATTCACTCTCTCCCCATTAACGCTATAGTATATATATATATATATATATATAGTATATCGACCACTTTTTCCCAAGTATAGCCGGAGTGACTCGGTTGGATAAAGTTAAGAATAGTGAGATAAGAAAACGCTGTGGTGTAAAAGAAGATATGGTCACAAAGATAGATAAAGGAATGCTTAGATGGTTTGGACACGTAGAAAGGATGGATGAAGGAAGATTGACGAAACAAATTTAGAAGGCGAGTGTGAATGAGCAAATCGGTAGAGGATAATCGGAGAACATATCTCGATCAGATCAACATTGTTTTGAAGAAAGGCCAGGTCAAGAGTACCAACAACCGAAAAGCATGTATGAGAGCACTGATGAGAGTAGAAGAAGCAAAAGATGTGTGTACGAACCGTAGCAAGTGGAAGGAAGTGGTCTCTGCCTACCCCTATGGGAAAAAGGCGTGACTTTATGTATGTATGTATGTTTCCCAGAAGAATCATAAGTAGACGGAAAAATAAAATCAATGTGGATATTATGGGAGCGATTTATTTTTAAATTAATACCTACCAATTTATTTACCTATCGTTTTATTATATTTATTTTTATAATAGGTATTTTAAAACATTTTTGTGAAACTGTTAAAAAAAATAGTATTCTACCAAATAAATATCAGCATACCAAAAATCTAGTAATACATTTTAACACCCAACGTGATTTTTATTGAGGGACAAACTTTTCTGTGTTAATTCTCAAGTAAATAATGCGTTATCTCTGTATTAACATTTTATTACATTTGGCACCGACTATTTCGTTTGCATAAATTCTTTAATTTAACTGATGTATTGCAAATTAAATTGTTCACGTAACTATAAAAAATATCATTGGGTTTCAAATGCGAAAATCCTACTGGTCAATTCATTTATTAACAGATTGCGATTAGTGTCGGTAGTTCCAACATGGTTGGAACATTTATTAAATAGTTAAATATTACTGTTATTACTTGTTATATATTGCTGTTTCATATTTCTTTTAAATGAATTAAATATGTACATACTTAAATATTGGCCAAAAATACAATTGCAAAGATTTTACTTTAAAAGTTTGTCCCAATTTAAAAACTTACTTCATAAACTTTTATTATATCGAAGCTACACACATGATCAAAAATATTCTCTGCAGTTATAATTATTAGGCAGGAAGCTTTTCAGTGTTAAAACTCAAAAAGCTGGTTAATAAAAGTGTCTTACCAGTATTTAAAATTTTGTGTTTGTCTTCTGAAATAGAAAGTGATTTTTGTTAATTTCGTTTAGAAATAACTATTGCTAGTTGAAGGAAAATTTGTCAAATTGGACCATTTCACGATAAAACGTTCCCGATCGGTTTAAATCAACAAGCAATATAGCAATATAGGGTCTTACATGATAAGTACTACAAAATTACCTAATCCATCGTGATGGTACATAGCTCTTCTTTCGTCGAGTTCTTTCGCGCTGCAAAGAGGTGTATCCACTTCGACTGTGTTGTTGAACAGCGCGTAGTCCACTTCATACTCTCCGGAATCCTTTTTGAAGGTGATCAGCGATTGAAACCTGTGACCCCATAATATCTCGGATGGTAAATAACTGGATCTAGCTTGGGTGGTCATGCCCGTGGACTCGATGACCCCCTCTGAAAAATACATTTATATCATTTTTATGTAAGAACATAAATACTCTGCCCGTCTAAAGTCCGTTTCCCCACTACTAATTTTTGAACCACCCGGTATATCGCAACGAAATTTGTAGGGCTTGAAAAGTAGATAAAAACCTATTTTTTATGAAAAAATGGCGGCTGAGCGCTATCTTGAATTACTTTTTAAAATATAACACCCCATATATTATTCCATTTTCAAAATCTGTTCATAATTCTTAAAAAAAATTTTTTTTACACTTTAATTGATTTCGAAATATTAACGTTTAAAAAGTGACATTTTAATTAATTTCAAATTCAATTACAAGGAAACGAATTCTGCTATCGATCAAGTTTTCTTTAAAAAAATCATTGTCGGGGAATCTTACATCTTGTTTACTGTCAAACTTAAGTGTAAGTGTAAGCTAAAAAATAGGAAAATTCTGCATGCCCTCACGGATGATAATCCAGACCGGAGGGTTGAATTTTGTGAGTGGTTAAGAAGAACAATTGACGGAGACAAATGAAAAAGTCAATAAACAGAATGTACGATACTGGAGCGATACTAATCCGCATACTTTTAGAGAGGGACATACCCAGTTTCCCGAAAAAGTGAATGTTTGGGCGGGGATTTTGAGCAATCAAGTTGTTGGACCGATTTTCATCAGAGGAGTTTTTTACAGAAATCTTTTAGAAACTGAAAATGAATCGAATAAGAGAAATTGTCTCGATGCAAACTTTCCCGGGCGATGGATAGGTCGCAGGGGAGGTACAGAATGGCTACCAAGATTTCTGGATCTTACACCTTTAGATTTTTTCCTTTATGGATATCTGAAGTCAAAAATATACGCCACTGAATGCTAAACAAAAGAAGAGTTGGAGCGCAAAATAAGAGGAACTTGTAAATAAACAGATTTTCATCAACTTGAGCGAAGCTATTTATAAGAGGGCACTTTATTGTCAAGATTTAGGAGGTGGCCACTTCGAAAACATCTATTAAAATAATTGTTAGAGTTAAATTAAAGTTTTATTAATACAAAAACAAATAACTTTTTTTACCAACTAATTTGTGTTGAGTGTGAATTTAAAGAACACATTCGTAAGCTTCGAGGTTTTCCGGTAAGTTTATCCTTAAAACTGTTTAAGATGACGAAAATGTGCGTAATATGTATATAGAAGAAACGTAGTTTGCAATTGCAGGTACTGTTAACCTAAAAAATATATATATATTTTTCGATTTCGAAAAAACTTTGTACGTTATTTAATGCAGATTTCCTACAGATTAAATAAGTGGATTCAAATATAGAAGTTATCAAATGAACATTAAAACTATAAACTTTAAAACACTGTACGCATATACTGAGACAAGGGTAGCAATCCCTTCATGCAACTTATTCCTCCATCACATTCACCACCTATCCATTGCTAGCGCGGTCTATTCTTTAATGTTAATAATGGAGTCGAGGACTGCAGCGTGTTAAATAATACTAAAAAATTGCCCGATGGCAGATAATTCTTACCTAAAATAACCACAATCTCGAAACGTTCCCTAAGAAGATTGTTGGCGGACATGTTGTAGAGAGGCGAATTACTATCGATTTTGTGAACGATAGTGGTGGGCCAGATGAAGAAAATCTTATCTTCCTCGCCATCTCCTCCCACCTAAAAATATGAAAATGGTAAAATTAGAAACATTCAGTTTTAATAACGGCATGCCTAATTAACTTTTTAAGTCTGCAATCAAAATCACTCGTATAGAATGACATTTAAAAATAATAAATGGTATTTTATTAGTTTGACTAGTCCACCATCTGTCTTACTTACTTTTCCGCTTACCTTCAGTTCCGTTTGGAAGAAAGGTAAGTTTTCACCCTCTTTAGTGACCTTATGTTTAATGAGTTGCGCCCTTACGTGTGCTTCTATAATGTGACTTTTTCTCATATCACCTACCCTAAACATGAGACAAGGCACACCGTCTCTGTGGTTAATAACTGCATTTCTGGAGAACATTAAAGTTTGAGTTCGTTTCTTTGGTCTGGAGAGCTTTGCGAACACTACACCCACCTGAAATATTATATTTTTATCACAAAACTGATTGCTGCACAAAATATTGTTTAAGA
Organism: Agelastica alni; assembly: GCA_950111635.1. Taxonomy (NCBI): domain Eukaryota; kingdom Metazoa; phylum Arthropoda; class Insecta; order Coleoptera; family Chrysomelidae; genus Agelastica; species Agelastica alni. The sequence continues at coordinate 31,071,399 of OX467714.1, forward strand.
CAGTTGAGCTTAGCATTTTACCCAACCAGATCAAAAAATCTAAATTGTCATTATCAAAACTTATTAATTACAACATTTTATTTTCTGTGACAACGCCAATTGGATTTAAATGTTAACAGCATGTTACAAAATGTCTTACCATAAATGCTTGAATCATAACTCCGACTATACTTTGTATGCACATGACAAATATGGCTTCCGGGCATTCTTCCGTTGGTACTCTACCGCCGTACCCGATGGTGTGTTGAGTTTCAATACTGAAAAGGAAGCACGACGTGAAGCCGCGGATATTAGTGACGCAAGGGACCCATGTGGTCTCGTTACCATTCTGCAAAATAAAAGAAAGAAATCTAGTTGCGTCCATTACAGTTTTTCAGATAGGAAAATCATTTATCGCGACACCTTACTCGGGTGTAAAATAATGTACACATAATATTTCGCATAATGCAGAGTGGGCCATTAGTCTTTTCCTTGCTGTTCAAAGCAAACATTGCATCTGATCCGAATTTGGTCGCAAATATTTCAAGACCGTAGATTTTCAAATTATAATTAAATTCGTGTCTTCAAATGCTTAACATCACAAATCTTGAAGGAATGAAAAGCGGACGGAATTAAAAGCTTGATTGCACTCTCTCTGCACGAGGCCACAGAACTAGCCCAGAACAGAGAGGAGTGGAAAATTGATATAAAAATGGTAGAAGCATAGTGCCACCAAACCCTTGTGAGGGTAATAGGACCAAGGAGAGAGACTGCTTGTGTGTGATACATGGAGATCATAGTGGCCATTCGATGGTATCCCTTCTCCCAATCTATCGATCAAAGTCTCTCGCAATAACTTCATAATGCAGGGGTGCTCCATCTTGTTGCCATATATAAACTTTTTCTTAACCTTCTGCAGATGCTTATAAAGTGGGCTTTTCCAGCCGAAACGACACTTTTTACAGCATATCTCGGTACCTTACAGAATTGACAGTACCAGTCGTTACAAAAACAAGTCCCGATTGGCCCACGGCTCAAAATCCCTTTCGATACACTCACGCCAGGAGAGTCTTCATCCGGCTCGAAGGACCATTAATATTTAGACCTTAGCAATCTTACTTTAAAGACTATAAAAGACTAGTTTTTTAACGTCTTTTTGTTAATAAAAAATATAAAAAAAGTAAACTTATCACAATTGGCATAAAACACTTTTCCTTAAATTTAAAATACGACGTTTTGTCTCTTCAGTGTCACCAATAATTGCATTTTTTTAAATACGAACATGCCCTTTTTATTTAATAAAGTTAAATCCCTTCGAATACAAAATTCAAGGATATATGTCACACTTGAGGTTTTTACGATAAAGCCTTAAAAAATACGAAGACCCAACTGAGACTAATGAAGCGAAGCCTTAAATGTGGCGTAGAGGTAAAGTTCTATAGGACGCCCAACATGGGGACCTGGAGGTGAAGTTCTAATGGGGCATATAGTGTTAATTGACTTATGGGTACTATACACTAGTGAAGTTTACAAATGACTACCACTACAGTTGCAAGTCTAAGGAATTTTAGTAGGATTACTTCAATTATTGACCCAGTATAATGTTTAACACATTAACTATCATTAAAAACAGTATTTTTTAAATATTGTTTTATTTTTTGAAGTGATAACTTCTTATGGCACGCTATGAACTTTTTTTGTAATGGGTAAAAAATGTTAAACTCGCGTCAGGACACGTGGCCTGATCGAAAATTCGTAAGACGGATGTATTTCACTGGAGCAATATAAAATGCGACTTTTCTTGACTGGTAACTTGGCAACCTTATTTAACAAACTGACAAATTCAAGTACATTTTTTAAGTCATTTTGACAAATTAATTTAGTAGCTAAATTCAAAATTTAAGTGCTTTTCATTAGTTTATTGATTAAGTTCTGCTTTTGCTGCATTAAAATGGTCCAAGGAGAGGTGTCGTTTTTAGAAGATGTTATGGACACCAAAGCGTGTCTTAATGACTAATGGTTCTCCCCCTGACAAAATTTTAGATCAAATAATTTATCAGTGCAAGAAGCCGTTAAAAAATGCATCAATTTGTGTTAAAAAATCATTAAAAACTGGACTGAAAGCTGGTTTGATCAAAGAGAACGGGGGAAGGTTTAAATTAGGTTTTGGTTTGCCGATAACGGAGGCTTGAAGACGAAGAAAAAATAGAAGCAGAAGCCGTAGACGACGTAGCCAAAAGCGACAAAACCGAAAACGAGGTAGTCGAAAACGAAAAAGTCGAGGTAGGAAGAAAAGCGCCATATTGAAAGAAGATCAAACAAAAAGCGGAAGAAAGAAATCGAAAACATTCAAATCTGGTACTGATGTTTAATATATGATTTATAATAAAGCGTTAATAAAAATAATGCATTATTCATAAACTATGGAAATCTGGAGACAATATTTTTCAGATTAAAAATAATATTTTTTGAAGTGAAAACTTCTTTAGCGGCGTTGTACACTTTTTTTGTAATGGGTAAAAAATGTTAAACTCGCGTCAGGACACGTGACCTGATCGAAAATTCGTAAGACGGATGGAGAGTAGACAGCTGGCGTGGCGTAGGATAGGGAGTATCCCCCTCTCTTTCTACGGCGCGGCGAAAATGTATGCATGCGCCGGCTGTTTCGTTTAGGCGGCGCAGGGCGCACAACGTTAATACTTAAGTTTTCACTTCTGCCGGCACTCCCAGAGTGCAACCCGTAAAATTTTTTTTAATTAGATATCTAATTAAGATACATGTTTAATGGTATTAGCAGTAGGTTCGAAGGGTCATCCTGTATTAATGGAATTGAAACTCGGGTCGATATATTGGCACTTAAAGCATAGCATTACAAAAATAAACGTGACCGTTGGAAAATAAGAGCGAATTTCTTATAAACATGATTTCTCTTTAAATAAACAAAGCGTACATATCAATCAGCAGTTATTGATGGTTCAAATTGTTCAATTATTTTCAAATTATTTTTTAAGACGTGGGACCACGTGTTGTTTGGGTTTCACAATTGATATATTTTTTTTTAAACATAACAGTATCGCTTAAAAAATGTAAATAAAAAATTCTGTTAATTAAAATTTTTAACATGAGCGTCTATAATTTTAGCTATAAATCAAATTTATTATTTTTGGAATATTTATAAAATGTACACTAATTGCTTGAGTTCAAAAAGATTCTTAAAACACAGTTATACAGTGCCCTATTTGTTTTCCAGCCAACACCCTTGGCTGTCATACATTTCATCTCTAGTAAACTTTAAACCAAAGTAAACAAACTCATTTACTTGTTTCACTCTTCCTCGCTTAATCAGAACTTCACAGTTTGTCATGCTTTCTTCTTTTTCAAAAACCATTACTTTCGTTTTGCTTACATTTATTTTCATCCCTTTGATTTTCAGGGCCTTATGCATAGCATTAACCATTGCCTGCAACTCATCTTCAGATGACGCTAAAATGACTTGATCATCTGCGTAAAGAAGTCATTTGACGATCAAATCAATCATTTTCAATCCATACGCACTCTCTTTTAAATATTTTAAACAATCGTCTATGTATAAGTCAAACAGCCATGGAAAAGCTACACATTTTTCGATGTTAAACCAATCCGTGTAAGCTCCGTTTATCCTGACACAAGCAGTGGAATCCTTGTAAAGTGATTTCAGTGCTCGTATTAAACTACCACTCACCCCATACATAGACAATGTCGAACACAATTCACTCCTTACCACTCTATCATATGCCTTTTCCTAGTCTATAACAGCGCAGTAGACCTTCTGACTTCTAGCCAAGAATTTTTTGACTATACCTCGTAATGAAAAGACCTGATCCATACATCTCCTTCCTCTTCTTAATCCTGCTTGCACATACCACATCATCTGAGTTTCATTCGTTACTCTTTTAATTAATATCTTTATATACAGTTTGCCGACTATGCTGAGTAAACTAATACCTTGTTAGTTCTTACAGTCCTACTGCAAACCTTTTCCCTTCTAAAGCAGCACGATAATGGCCTTGCATCAGTCGTCTGGTACGCTACCACTTCATTAACAAAGGTTAAAAAGGCGGTACAGCAGACTAGTTACCAAGCTTTGTCCAGCCTTCAGCATTTCAACTGTAATCCTGTCGTACCCAGCAGCTTTACCAAATTTTATTCTGTTCAATGCTTCCACAATTTCTGTCGTACGAATTTCACTTTTATTGCAACTTTCACTCATGTCTCCGAATGGGGCATACGCTTGTGTATCCTCTTTCTCAAATAAAATTTCGAAGTTTTCCTTCCATCTATTTAAAACGCATTCCTCTCCTTTTAATATTGTTCTGGAAATCTTCAGATAACCTTTTATCAAATTCATCTTTATCACTCTCCTTCTTTCTTGCCACAACCTCCTTTGCCACACCTTTTAACCTTTATACTCATTCTTTGCCTTGTTTACATCCTTAATCGTTGCCTTTTGCATTCTTTGATTGGCTTTTGTAGCCAGTCAATCCAGTCAGGCTTTCTTCTTCTTTAACACAGCTTTTTGAACCTCTACGCAATTAGTTCAAAATTGTAACGTGCTAATTAAAACACTGTTGAACTACCTATACTTTAATGATATAAGGTCATATTTATAATCAATATTGGGTACTGGGATTTTTTGTATATATTGTTTGTTTTAAAGAGGAAGATCAAAAAAGCCGACATTATTTGTACGGCTTATTTTTTGTCATTTGCCTTCAGCAAACGTCCGCTCAAAAAATGTAGACAAGACGAAAGTAATAGTTTTTGAAAAAGAAGATAGCATGACAAACTGCAAGGTACTGTTTGAATGAAAAAGAGTGGAACAAGTAAATAAGTTTTGTACTCTTGACACTCACTAAATGCTCTTCGATGAGATCCCCATGGGTGAATACGATCAGCCACCACACGGACGCAAACAGTAACCAAGACAAAAAGAAGTTCATGGCGAACACCAATAGCGTCCAGCGCCACTGCGCGTCCACCAGAGTCGTGAAAATGTCTTGAAGATATTTTCGGCGTCTTTTCGCGACGTTTCCTTGTATAACGTTGCAATCGCCATGTTTAAAAACTACCCTCTTTCTTATTCTTCTAGCATTGAAACGAGACTGTCGGAATCTGCAAAAAAAGATTTCGATTATAAATTTGTAAAATTTCCTGTGGTATCTAAGTTGACGTTTATTTTTTATTCCTAATTTATTATGAATTATCGCCAAAAAAATACACTAGTTTTTTAATAAACCTCGCGTGACACACTCACACATCGTACCGAAAAATCGTCCCAAAATTAGTTTAAAAAAGGAAAATTGTAAACCATTTGGAATGTTTTACGCTAAATTATTGTTACCATCGCGAGCAAAAGCATTCAATTAATTTTCACAATCGATTTCCTTTTAATAAAATCCATAAACTGGCTTATAACGATATAAAAACAACAAACCTAATATTTAAATGGATGAATTTTTGTTGATGCAATTTAAAAAAAATAATAATTTTGCATTGTTACGATTTGTTTGTTGCAGCGCGCATAAATAAAAACTTATATTCATTATACCTACCGGAAAAAACACTATATTTACATGCCTATTTAGCGCACCGAAAGTGGGCTTTTTGACGGTGCACTAGTGTCATCAGATGCCTACCTGCATGTCAAAATAAAATATGTTATTGACAGTTCTCTAGAAATCTCAAATTTTTTATTTATTTTCTTAGCAACGCTTGTTTTTTGACAATTTTTTAATATTTCTAGTGATAATACCTTAACAATTTGTGGTTTTCAGGTAGATATAATGAAAAATATCGTTCATTACACGTCCATAAATGCTTTTTCCGAGCTTGCAAGACTTTCCGTGTTCGACTGCGCCTCCCACGGAAACTTGTCGCGCGCGCACGGAAAAAGCCTATTTTCTCGACTCCTAATGAAATATACCATTACCTTACATATGTTTTTTCAGGATGGCGTAGTTACTTGTTACCACCATAAAACGATAGGATAAGATATAAACCAAGAAAAGATAAAAATAATGCGACTAGGTAATGAGACAATACAAGGAAGTGACTTAGACTACATAAAATCATGTATGACACATGTGGCTAAACTCGCATTAAACAGGAGATTCCAATAATGACTTAATATACAGGGTGATGTATTTAAAAAACCAAAAAACCTCCGTATCTCAAAATAGGCTTATCCCAAATTTTTTACAGTTCGGACTGGCAATTTACGGGATAATTGTCCGTTTCCAGACTTTTGGTCCAAAAGATGACACAGAATGTTTGTATGTATGTCCTTCAAAAACTCCCAAACGGCTGGACCGATTGGGATGAAATTTTTAGAAGTTGTTTTATACATACTAGGGGTGGTTTTAGTGAAAAAAACTTTTGTGTAGGAAGTGGTAATGGTACCTCCCATACAACGCAAATGAAATTTTCGTAGCCAAACACCTGTCATTTCAAATTTTTTATTCGAAAATATTGAAGCTGTCATTTATGTTTTTGAATTATTTCAATTTAAGCAAAAACATTTGTGATCGAAAATCTTTATGAAAATAAAAACCTTTGTGATACAAAAACTACCGCGATTTTGATTGACTACGATTTGGATAACAATTTTTTGGCTCCCAAAAATGATGATGTAAACAATATTAATTATCAAATTCAATTAAAGCTTCCAGGTGAAGTTGCCAAGTATAAATTGATCGACACAGTTATAGATGAGAAACAAGCTGTTAACTATCCAACAAGACTTGCTGTTAAAAAATTATCGCCGAATTTAATCGAAGCCACACATCACATCACATCAGCGGAAAATTTAAAGGAGATGTGCTGATACCACGAATTCCAAGTCTGGCGTCTGCGTCTGGCTTTCGCTATAACCATCAACAAGGCCTAAGGCCAATCTCTAAGTGTTACTGGTTTGATCTTACAAAGTTTTTCGCACGCTCAATTATATGTTGTCTGCTACAGAGTTAAATGACCAATAAATCTTTACGTAATCACACCTACCGAAAAAACTGTAAATATTGTTTTTCAGCTGGCATTAAAGTAAAACATTTGCCGAATAAATAAAATTTCAATATGGATTGGGCATCTTAAAATATTGGGGTGAAGCAACGTACACCGGGTTCTGCTAGTAAAAAATAAAAATCTTCTTCTTTTTAGTCGCTACCTCGTATTCGAGAATCATGCTTTCAAGAGTTGCTCCCCACAATATGTCTCCATTCCTCTCTGTTCTCTGCCATCCTGAATGTACAGGCTTGACTTTATCCCGTGATGTTAGTGATGAGGTCCGTATATCTAGTGAGGGACCTACCTTGGGGTCTTTTTCCGGCTACCATGCCCTTAACGGTTAGTCTTTCAAGGCCGTTTCCTCGTACTACGTGGCCAAAACATTTAGCGATGTTTTCAGCTACTATTGTTCTTAATCTCTTTTTGATTTTATTTGTTGAAGTATTGATTCATTGGTTCTTCTTTGTGTCCGCGAGATTCTCAGCATTTCCAGGGCGTCAATTTTCTTTTTTTCTGTTACTTTGAGCGACCAGCATACTGATCCATAGAGAAAGATTGATTGTTGCCAAAGAGATTTCATGACTTTTTCATATGTTTGTTAGTTTAGTCATAGCTTCCTTTGCTATGGAGCTTCTCCTTTTAATCTCTTCACTGGCTCCGCCCTCGGAGCCAGTGAACTTGTTATTTATTTTCTTTATTTCTGGTCTATTGTTGTTAGCTCGGTCAACTATCATAATTTTGGTTTTCTTTATTCTCAAACCAATCTCCTTGCTAAAATGCTCTATTCGCCTGATCAGGTCGCATAGTTCCTCCTCTGATGCCGCAATTGCTGTAGTGTTATCAGCGTAGCGAAGGTTGTTGATCTTTTTGCCGCCCAGTGTTATTGCTCCAGTCCAGTCTTCCAAAGCTCTCCTCATAACCCATTCTCCATAGATGTTAAACAAGAGAGGACTCAGTATGCATTCTTGCCTGACACCCTTCTCTACCTGGAATGACACCCTTTTCTACCTGGAATGGGTCTGGCAGCTCGTTTTCCACTCTTAAAAACACATAACCTGAAAATGCTTATTTGCAAAACCGTTATTTTTGTAAATTTTAAACAATATATCGACTTTCTAAAAATATGTAGTTTTAAAAAATTATCAGATTGTCTTAAATACAGTGGGTACTGACAAGCATCAAAAATATACAGTATGACTTGAAGAAAACTTAATCTGAAAGCAACTATTCGAAAAGAACCGCTTTGAAAATATTAAGCAATAATTTAAATTTCTTTAAATAAGTTTACAAAATTATCAGATTGTTTAAAATACTGTGTGAAAAAGAAACGTTTTGAGCTTGCTTTAATTGGTATACACAGGACATGAAATACGTTTTTGCAAGTGCCTAAAAAAATTATTCGTTTTTTCTACCTTTTAAATTGTTCGGAATAATCTTTGGCGTTGTGATAATGGTGTCCGTAAACGCAATCTTTTAAATCGTCCGAAGAAAATGCATACACAATTTTATCCATCATTAAAGAGAAAAGCGACAACTTCGAACTTTGGCGCGATAAATTTTTGCGTTCAGCCATCGCTAACGCTTATCGAATACTGAGAATATTACGAAAATAATAGCTTGCTGCTACAACGACGTTGTTTGTAACACCGGTTTTTATAGTTACAGATAACGAAAAATATAAATTTTAACGCGAATTCGTACGGGTTTTGACAAATGCAATGATAAACATAAATGAGGAATAACCTTTTACGAAACTCGTTTAAAATAACCGATATGCTTCATTGAGTTAAGCTTAGCAAAAGATTGCTATACAAATTTGAATTGCAATACACATTTCAAACATATTCGGATATTTTCGACCAATCGGAGATAAACCAGGTTTTAAAAAAAAAAAGCAAAATATAGAGGAAGTAAGGGTAATATGGAATATACCATTTTTGTTTTTTAAATATAAAAACATATTTTTTCTTCTTCGGGGTAGCTCTACAACCCTTCTTGGGTTTTGGCTGCGTTAACGATTTGCCTTCACCGATCTCGGTCCAAACGTTTCTTCTCTGTGCAGGAGATGCTGGTGGTCAAATATATTACAAGGTCAACAAAAATCAACATATACAGGGTTTTTCAAAAATAAAGTAAAGAATAGTGAAATAAGAGAACGCTGTGGTGTAAAAGAAGATGTGGTTACAAAGATAGATAAAGAAATGGTTAGATGGTTTGGACACGTAAAAAGGATGGATGAAGGAAGATTAACGAAACAAATTTATAATGCGAGTGTGAATGGACGGAAGTCGGTAGAGGTCGACCTCGGCGAACATATCTCGATCAGATCAACATTGTTTTGAAACATTCAACATTGTTTTGAAGAAAGGCCAGGTCAAGAGTACCAACAACCGACGAGCATTCATGAGAGCACTGATGAATGTTAAGGAAGCAAAAGATGTTTGTAGAAACCGTATCAAGTGGAAGGAAGTGGTCTCTGCCTACCCCTACGGGAAAAATGCGTAACTATATGTATGTAATGTTTTTTACATCACACAATCGTTAAATAGACTTAATTTGCTTCCGTTTTTGAAAATCTTATGTAAAATATTTACTATTACCAAAATTAATAGACTCTATTTGCTCCCCTTCATGGAAATCATTAGTAAGTGATGTAAACGTTTTTTTGGTAATAAAAATATAATGTGCCTTTTTTTATTAATTTTGTGTAATCTATTTCGTCAAATAATTGTTTATTATGTTAACGACGCGACGGTAAGGTTATTTTATGATATACATATTATTTTATAATTAAATTTTCAATATTTTTGTCGCGTATTTTGGTCGAGGGGTTTTCTGTCGGGGATTTTATGTCACAGGGATGTTTTGTCGCGGAGATATTTTGTCAGGGATATTTTGTCCGGGATTCAAAACGCAGGCGACCCTAATTACCAATATACCCAAGTTCATTCAAAGAAATAAACTGCTTTGAAATCCAATCTGTCATATCAGTAATATAAACATAATGAATCTATTTTTGATCTTAATTATTGTATTATTTATATTAAAATATATATAAGAATGTTCTTCCGAAAACTTTGGAATCGTATGTTAGATAAAATACAAACAATTACTGTTAATAAAAAATGTAGGTACAGCTATTTAACAATAAATTAGTAGTAGATTCAACCCAAAGCAAGATTTGATCGCACAGCTGTAATTGTGAGGCTCATTCCGTTAAGTTACTTATCGCCCCTCTAATGGATTTGGTTGAACACAAAACTTAAATTTACAACAAAACTGTTTTTAAAATTATCTTGTAGTGGTAATTTTAAATGTGTATATCTTTTTGGGAGTAAATATCAATGAATATTATTTGTTAATGTTAGTTTTTTGATAAGCAACCGTATTATTTACTATCTAAGTGGCAACACACGTCAGCAATAAAGTAAAAATTGATATATTAACTAGTTTTGCACAACACGATTTATGCAAAAACAACTGATAAATGCAAAAAATGTGTTCGTAGCCACGACAAAAAGTTTTTATTTTTAGCTTGAACTTATAAATGAGTTGATATTTATTTTTCCGGAATAGGAAACAAAAACATAGCATTTATCATTAAAAATGGTTTTATTGTCTTTTAAAATACACTTCTCAAAGTTCAATACACTTTTACATGCGTTTAAACCAAACTGAAAAGCAATGTTTCCATTGCCAAAACGGTGTTTAGTATGAATTTTGGACGTCCTTCACAAAATTCGTTCGTGAGCGAACGAATAATGCCATGATTAAATTTATTAAACTACTGCAATACAATCATTTTAATGATGTTTAATCACCAGATAAAGAATAAAGTTAATGTTAATATTTCTTTCTAAAGTTATACCAAACCAATTCTACTCCTTATTTCATTCGGTGCTCTCTTATGGTGCTATAGCAGCTTTAAGATGTCAAAAAAAAGAATCAGAGAGATTTAATGCTATGATAAAAAAATTTTTGCTCAGTAATTATTTTTATGACATTGACAGCTATATAGTATCTGCCGGTTCATTATGCATTTAATTATAATCTTTTTATTACCTATATTAATGTTTTTCATCCCGATTCTTTGTATCTTTCCTTTGCAGAAATCCGGGAGTGTACTACTTGTAATTATTTGTTTTTTAACACGCTTATATTAGTTTCACCCGTATGTTTGTTTGTAACTGACTCTGGCCTCGATTTTGCCCTACTTTAAGCGGACAGATTTAATTTAAACTTCGCACACTTGTCAAAGACCGACGACAATGTAATAATTCGATCAAAATATCCAATTATCCTTATAAGTTTCGCCAGGTTTCTTCAGCGATCCTTTGCATGAGAGTAAGAGAGTTAGAATTAGTGCGTGCGAATGCGTGCAGTTATTATAATTCACCCAATCCAATATACTAGTAAGAAACGTGCCGAGGGATGAATGGCAAGAGGGCAAGTAAAACAAATCGAGCTAAAAAGCGAAAAATAAATTATAGTTTAAAAAAATCGTGTGGTACTTCAATTCCGAAAAGCTGAGTTAGTTTAAATATGTCATAAGGCTTTTTCGGAAACATACTCGGGTTAACACGATCCATAGCCTGCACGTTCGTTTATCTAACCCGAGGTGCCTACCTGTGTTCGGAAAATTTTGATTTGTTGACTCGATCATAGACCCAGGTTCGCTTTTCGTAACCCACCTCGAGAGAAGGGTCGTTAAAGACGCTATAGGCACCGCATGCGCATTACTGAAGGTTAGTATAAAAAAAATGTTTGATATTATTATATTATAACCTAATTCCTTTGGGGTTCTTATTACTGGCTACTCTTTTATATGTCGTAGGACATTACTCTCCTGACTAATGAAACCACATACCTTACATCTCCCCAAATTTTCCTTGACTTGCATGATTTTCAGTTATAAAAAAATGATAAATAATTAATCGACTGAAAACATACAAAATTGAGGTTAGGAGGACTTTAACAGTCAGATCGAAAACGAAACCTTAAAGTTCGTAAACTACAGTTCTCGGGTAGGTGATCGGAGTGATCTGTCACGTGATCTCATTGGATCGGGTTGGTGACCCAGAGTAAGTTACCGAAAAGGCCTATACAAAGCACCCCACGCTTTTAGAACAGTGACATTAATTTTCTCGTCAGTAATTTTATTCCTATATTAAAATTTTTTTTATAACTCTAAAAGCGTGTTTTTTAGTTTTTTTAAACTATAATTTATTTTCATTTGTATTGTTCAAATATTTTATATGTTCGCTGATTTCGATTTTCAGCTACAATTTTCATTTCAAAACCAGCCAGTCCAAATAACTTTTGATTTTGCGTAAATGTAAGAAAAACAAAAAATATATCGATTTTTAAATCAAGGGGGATGTTTAAAAATGTTATTCTGCTCTTTTCAAGTGGCACCGCTTTAACATCCCCCTTCCCTTTTTTAAAATGTTAAAAATCATCCTCTACGAAGACATTATAAAAGTCTACAGGATTTTACAGCAGCAAAAGAAAGATTGTTGCACCATTTACGAAAGCAACAGGTAAGTGGCAACATTTTAATACTTTTTTGCCACGTGCGAAGATATTTTAAAGTACAATTAAAACAGTCTGTTGTCTTACTCGTCCAAAACAGATGGCAACATAGTAATTAACATTTCCAGTCGCTGAAAGAATAATACAAAACTAAAAATAAAATAATCGTAATCATAACTGCTTTTATGTATAAAAAGAACGTCTTTAGCGAAAATAATACTTCAGGCAGCTGCAAAAAAGTTAAATAGTATACCGGCCAATTGGGCACAGAGCCCACTTGGCAATCCAATAAAAGAAACAACATAAAAGGGTGTCTGTAATTCTTCTAAAATAACTGTCGCAAATTTTGATTTGGAAAAATTATCTTTGCATTGTGATACCAGCGAAAAAAGCAAGAACAAGCTGGTTAGTTAGGACTACATGTTTTGTAAAACGACTTGACTATCTTGAACATTTTAAAAATATGTGAAAACATTTTACTGTAATGTATGCCTATTGAAAGATTTTAATATATAAAATGATGTTTTGTTATCTAAATATTTTTTTTACTTACAAAACTGGAACCTAACCTAAAAAAGTTCAAGAATTCGCATTGATGTTGGTTATCAGCCAAAAGAAACTATTGCACTAGCGTAGAACTTATTTTTTTAACAGATATTTTCTCAAAGGTACCTCTACTGCATTTTATAGTCCTTTTTATGCGATACCAATAAGCTAAATTCCATTTTAATAAAAGGTTTTTATTTTATTTTTAAACCTTTATATCATTCAAACTCAAATAATTTTTTGCATAGACAATTTTGTTGGATGAAAACGGTATCAAATCTAGACGATTATTCTCAATGAGAAAATAGCACAGCCTCTTCCTGTGAACATCAATGTTTCAAGGAACTAAACACAAAGTACCTTGGCATGACTTTTTATCCCAAGTTTCGTTGAAAAGTACATTCATGACAAAAAGAAAAGAATAGAATGGGCATGAAATATAGACAGCAGCTTCTTTGACTAACTTCCAAATTGTCAATACTCAATAAATTATTATTAGTCTTTAAACAGATATTTACTTATTAGCGTCATCTGAAGAAAAGTTGCAGGCTATGGTTAATGTTATACATGATGCCCTGAAAATCAAAGGGATAAAAATAAATGTAAGCAAAACGAAAGTAATGGTTTTTAAAAGAGAAGAAAGCATGACAAACTGTGAGGTGCTGATTAAAGAAAAATGATTTGAACAAGTAAATCAGTTTATATACTTAGGTTCAATGTTTACGAAAGACGGAAAGAATGACTGATATTAAGCGAAGGGTGTTGGCAGAGAAACAAATGGAAGCATAAAAGTTAGATCAATCCTATGAAGATAATTTCCATACAAGTTTAGAATTTATCTTGTTGGAGCTCAGTGCTTTTAAAGCAGCCTGGCTGTCTGATATTATACTTATGTTTTTGTTTGCTAGAGGTCTGTTGGACAGCTCTCTTGCACACAAATCGGTAGCGAAGACTTCAGCATGAAAGATTGTAGCATACCTGCCAAGACTGGTAGATATTTCAATTTTTGGTTTCCTGCTGAAAACACCGGCCCCAACTCCATCTAGGGTTTTTGGACCATCTGTGTACATTACATATTCAGTCTCTGGGAAGAGGATTTCTTTCCTTACCCATTCACCTCTCTTCAAAGATGTGTGTAAGAATCATAGTAAGTGGAAGGAAGTGCCTACACCTACGGGGAAAAGACGTGGCTACATGTATGTATGGTTTTAAAAGATTCAGCTAATAGCCAAAGATAGTTATATCAATCCGATTCTAACATTCCAAAACCCCTTCCCCATTCCCCATTCCACCCCACCCCATTCCAAAATCACTTGGCATGGGCGCAATGGGGACATTTATAAATGTTAAATAGGGGACCAAGACGTTTGCAGGCAAGCAAAAGACGATGTTACACCTTAATGTCTTCTCGGAAGCTTTTTAGCTGCTGGACAACCAACAAAGTGTTGATTCTTCTCCTTGTTGTGCCATACCCCCTGGGGGGCGTCGGTGACCTCTCTGCAACTATTCATGTGCACGCTCGATCAGTGTTGCATGAATAGAAGGGACCTTACAGTTTAATGCCGGTTCCGAACGGCTAGTTTAGAGAGGCCTTACTAGGCAGAATACATTCGGTGGTTTGCCATTGCCTTCCGAACGGCAGCGGTCGCTTATAATTCGTTGGTTTGACCTGGGAATCGAACCCGGGTCTCTTGGTGCAGAGGCTGGCGCGCTAGCAACTACACCACGGCCGCGACGTGTTGATTGGAGAGAGCCAAATCGCTTGATCTTGTGTAGTGTGTTGTATGTGTTTAATTTTTAGTTATTAAATTAACCTTAAAAAAAACGATGGATTGACTTGATTAAAGTATCTGCTTTAGTTTTAATTAAGGGTTCGTAATTGAGACCAATTTTATTAACAGTAAGATATTCAAGAGGTTTTTTTCTTAATGTAAAAAAGAATAAATAAGAATGATTAATAATAAGATTGTTATTATGAGTGTGCTTCAATAAAAACAATTTATAATATCTGTATAAATGGCAAAATTTAACTTCCACCACCTTGGTAACGAATTAAGAATGAAAACGATCGGTTTTGTTACTACCCTCGCGACTGGTGACTTTTTTTTATTGGATAATAAATTGATGCCAATTTATTTGTCCTATTTACCCCTCTGCATAACCAAAAATACCACGACGAAGCAACAAATAGAAATAATAACTGCAATAGATGATAGGTACATATTAAGTAATTTAAAACACACATAAAAATAATCGAAGGATTATTCTATTCTGAGCTGGGAATTTTCAACTAAATTGTATTGAGGTTTTACTGTTGATAAATAAAAAAAAATTAATTAATTTTGACAAAGTAGACAACGTATTTTAAAAAATATATAAATTTCTATACTTTTGTGTACAGAAATGAGCAGTTTGGTTTTCGAGGCGGTATGGGTACCCGTGAGGCGTTGTTCTGCATGCGAACACTTTTGCAAAAGAGTGTTGAATTTCGTAAAAACATTTACGTATGTTTCATCGATTTCGAGAAAGCCTTTGACAACGTACCGCATACACCACTGTTTTAATGTTTAGATCTAATTGGTCTTGACTCATATGATGTAAGACTGCTCAAAAACCTTTGATATAATCAGACTGCTAGAGTAAAGTGGAACAAGAGGTTTCAGAAAAAGTTCCTATTAAACGTGGCGTTAGGCAGGGATGTGTCACGTCACCAATGCTTTTTAATGTCTACTCGGAAGCTGTCTTTGAAGAAGCGCTGAAATATCGCCATGAAGGTGTTAAAATTGGTGGAGAAGTAATTAACAACATTAGGTACGCTGATGATACTGCTATAATGGCAGAAAGCCTCGAAGACCTCCAAACACTACCAAATGCAGTAAACAATGCATGCAAGGAAAAGGGTTTAAGTGTCAACACAAAGAAAACGAAGTGGATGGTTGTCAGTAAAATTAATATCGACTATCCAAAATTAAAATTAGATGGTAAAATTCTGGACAGAGTACAACACTTTAGATATTTGGGTAGCTGAATGGACTGTAGAGTTGAAAGCGATGAAGAAATCTCAACCAGAATAGAACTGGCACGTAAAAGATTCACTAGTTGGCGTTCTGTACTATGTAATAGAAGTCTTTCGATGAACATCCGTCTAAGAGTATTAAAGTGCTACGTTTGGTCTGTTTTGCTTTATGGGTGTGAAACCTGGACACTGAAAGTAAAGCATCTAAATAAATTGGAAGCGTTTGTGTCATGGTGCTATCGCCGTATGCTAAAGATTTCGTGGACAGCACACGTAACTAACGAACATGTGTTAGAATCACTACATAAAGAGCGAGAATTGACAAACACCATCAAAATAAGAAAAGTCGAATACTTTGGACATATGATGAGGGGGCATAAATATCACATGCTCCGATTAATTATCCAGGGTAAAATAGAAGGAAAGCGATGGATTGGCAGAAAAGAGCTTTATTGGCTTCGTAATATTAGACATTGGACGGGTCGAACAGTCGAAGAATTGTTTCATGTAGCTACCGATCGAGAAGCTTTCCAACAAATTGTCAACTCTATGATAGCCAACGCCTGAACGCTTGATGATAGCCAACGTTTGAAAACAAGCATGGCATACAAGAAGAAGACGTACAGAAAAAGCCATTTTTGTTTTTTATTCCGCTTGTTTTATTGGTAAATTTGGTCGGTGCTTTTATATTTCTGTAGGATTGTTTCACGTTGTTGTTAAGCCTATCATCCTCTATTTCTTTCAATCTTCCATTAAGCTTTTTACAAGTAAATACGACAAAATTGTGCCACTAGTGAGCCAAAGCCTTACACACTTTATTGGGAAATTGGATATTATTTTTAGTATTTTTTCAACATCTTAATTTAACTAAAAATATTAGGAGACCAAGCTTTTAGTGTATTCTAGTATTAGGATAAGTTTTTCACTAAAATCTCTGACGCATTACAGTTTTTCTTTAGGAAACTTTTTATAATAATTACGACTACGTCGGAATATAGATTATTTCGAGCCGGTTCTGGCAACCTAAAAATGTTTATAATTTATTACAAGGGCGTTTCGGCGTTGATTATCCATAGTTTGAAATCGTCACGTCGGAACAAAAACAAATTTTCACAGAGTTTATTAAACACTTGGTACTTATAACGCGAAAAGTGTTTCCCAGAAATAACGAGGCGTCGATGCAAAATTTTATTATAAACCTCAACTTTATGAACCACTATGATCCAGAGTAAATAAACTAATATTTTATAATCACTTAAGCTGTTTATTTCTTATCGTTTGGTTTATTAATATGATTATTTTTTTATCTAAAAATACTGAGTCATGTTTCATGGAGGAAGATCAATTAAAAAACTTAAATAAAATTTTTATTGCATAAAAAAATTATTACCGTTTTCGAATGGAATAGCATTTTGCAAAACTCAAATTAAGCCAATTAATGTTTTCACATTCAGAGCACTTTCGTCACCTTTTCAATCAGAATATTTGGAACGAAAGTTGGAAAGGGTTTCTTTAGTTCTTTTTCTGTGCCAATAATTAATTAAATTATGCCTTTTTCGTCTGCTGACTGCAAGTGACTAAAACGAATACGCATGCGCGCGAGACTATTTTGTTGATTGTTTTAGACACGAAAATAAATAAATAGAACTTGTTCTATTTTCTTACTTGAACCGAGGGGATTTCACGGACGATTGTGGTAATGTCAAGCTCGCTAACACAGTCATTATCTGTTTGACTTGACAAAACCAACAGATGGATAAATGAAAAAGAACATTTATTGTTAATTTATTTTATGCTCACAGCTCTAAACTTCCTTTCTGAAACATTCATTAAAAAAGACATGAAGTAATAGTTATTTAGGTTTAGCCAAGAAATAGCCACGGTAAGGGGCACAAAATAGGCATAGTGTAATGAGTGTATAAAAAGTATATATACCTGGACCAAGTATGCGCCCACGCTTCTTCACCCGACGTGGTAGCTTTGAAGGCCAACATGGACATCTGAGAAAGACATCTTTTTAATCCTGCCATGCTTACCATTGTTGAAACGGATGATGTTGCCGGTGACGTCATGGAAACCACACACTTATTTACACGATCAAAAGAATATTCAGTAAATCAACGAAGGTTTATATCACTCCGGAAGGGTTAAAAGTTTTATTCGGTAACACATGTTTGTCAACTCGGTGTGATGCCTGCAGCGGTGAAAAATAAAAAAAAATGTTTTTTGCATTGTACGATAATAATTATCAGCTGTTACCGGATACTTCCAATTTTTATACGTACATACAGGGTGCAGCAAAACTTATTTCATTATTACAACGATACAAATTTAGTCATGAAGACGATTCTACATGCATACATATAGTCACGCCTTCTTCTTTTCACTTGTTACGGTTTTTTTTTCCACCTTCATCAGCGCTTTCATACCAAAGTATACAAACTCATTCACTTGCTTCACCCTTTTTCCTTTAATCAGCACCTCGCAGTTTGTCATGCTTTCTTCTCTTTTAAAAACCATTACTTTTGTCTTGCTTTCATTTACTTTCATCCCTTTATTTTTTTGGGCATTATGCATAATATTAACCATCACCTGCAACTTCTCCTCATGCTAATATAACCTGATCTTCGGAGTAAAGAAAAGCATTTGATGATCAAATCGTTTATTCTTTATCCGTATGTACTTTTTTTAATCTTTTAAACAATTGTCAATGTATGAGTTAAACAACCATGGCTAAGCCACTCATCCCTGCCTAATACATTTTTCGATGTTAAACCAGTATGTATGTGTAAGCTCCGTTTATCCTGACACAAGCAGTTAAATCTTCTTAAAGTACCCGTATTAAACTACCGCTCACACCATACATAGACAATTTCGACCACAATTCATTCCTCACCACTCTGTCAAAGGCCTTTTCCAAGTCTATAAAAGCGCAGTAGACCTTTTGACTTCTAGCCAAGAATTTTCCTTTCTCTTCTAAATCCTGCTTGCACATCCCGTATCTATTCATTAGTTTCATTCGACACTCTTTCATTCAATACCCGATACATTTGCATACAGTTTGCCGACGATGCTGAGTAAACTAATACCTCGGTAGTTTTTGCAGTTCTGCTCAATTCTTTGCTTGGAATTGGGAAAAGAGAAGTAGATGTATACCGGGTGTATCAGTAATATTGTTCCAACGCCATATCATTGTTTAAATAAATTTTAATTCCAAAATATAAAAGATTTTTACAGAGCTAATGTCCTCGAAAAGAAGCAAAATAACAATATTTAGTCACCTCCGTTTTGACCCGAAACGAACCTAACTTTTGAAATTAAAATGACGCACTGTAAATTTCATTTAACATAAATTTAATTTTAATTTTATTCATATTATTATTTGTTATTGTGTACTATTAATTTCGGATTTAAAAAAACCCCCATTGATAATATGATGACCTGACACAAATTTAAAACAATCCGTTAATTTTGTTCACCCTGTATGTTCCACGTATTTCATCTCAGCATTATTATGGTCTTGGTAATTAATATTTGGCAAAAAACCTCTGTGTGCTAGCAAAAATAACTATCTAAAAATAACAAAGTAGATACCGATCATTTTTGGTACTCTCATAATTTTTAAAGCATAAAAATGAGCAGTCATTCGTTAAATTGTAGTCTGTTCTGTAACAATTTGCAATGCAAATACATTAAGAGTTTTTTTTTTATTCACGACCCCTAAGACGACTATTTTTTAAAAATAAAACGCTCAGAGAGGGTTGACCAATTACACATTTACGTGTCCTATATAATAAAACAATATTTGTGCTCAATGTATTAATTGATTACGCTTAGGCGCTATTTATAAATCAATTACAATCATTTATAAGTGAATTCGAAAGAGGGCGCATTGTTAGTATGCGGGCAGACGGTTTTTCAATATGACAAACTTCCGACCGCATAGAACTGTGTCAACTGTATTAAAGAGTTGGTCCAGGTGGTATAAAGAGGGAATCCATAACCATCGTCATGAATCTAGACGACCTTAAGCAACTTTAGACCGTCTTTTGAGAATTGCGGCCATACAAAACAGAGTTTCTACAACATGGTCTAATTGAAATGCTTGGTTGGGAGTCTCTATGGCATTGATATATCGTATAATAGCGCTTTTGGGCTTCGTTTATACACAATTTTAATATCTTTCACTGACACCTCGACAATGTGCCGCTTCATCCTCAACAACAAACTAGCCAGAGAAGAGCTTAACATACGATTTGATGGTAACAAACTAACTGACAGGAAAACAAATTAATGGGGCACTGCGTAGCTTTATGAACAGCCAGAAAGTGTCAAAAAAGCCACGTATGGCTGTGCATAGAGGTGTGTTGGTTCCTACACTTATTTATGGTAGTGAATGTTGGGTATGGCAGAAGAAGCATGACAATAGGATTAATGCTGCGAAGATGAGTAGTCTGAGAAGTATAGCCAGAATGACTCGGTTGGATAAAGTAAAAAATAGTGAGATAAGACAACGCTGTGGTGTAAAAGAAGATGTGGTTACAAAGATAGACAAAGGAATGCTTAAATGGTTTGGACACGTAGAAATAATGGATGAAGGAAGATTAACGAAGCAAATTTATAAGGCGAGCGTGAATGGATGGAAGTCGGTAGAGGTCTACCTCGCTCAACATATCTCGATCAGATCAACATTGTTTTGAAGAAAGGCCAAGTCAAGAGTACCAACAACCGACGAGCATGTATGAGAGCACTGATGAAAGTAGTGGAAACAAAAGACGTGTGTAAGAACCGTAGCAAGTGGAAGGAAGTGGTCTCTACCTACCCCTACGGGAAAAAGGCGTGACTATATGTATGTATGTAAATTCACATCCTAAAATCGCCACAGCTGGACACCCATAGCCGAGAATCGCCACGGGCGTTCATGGATCTTTTAACGGCTCTTTTATGTATAGAAAAATATGTGCAGGCATAATCATTGTATTTTGACACCTAGTGCTAATTTTAATAATCAGATCACTTTTGTGTAAATTATATTAAAAGACGTTACAATGAAACCCATTACAGTTTGCAGATCTACGTATGTATGCATTTCAATATTAAAATGGTCATACAGAAAGAAATGACGAATTTTACAGTGTAAAACAACAATATTAAAAAAGACCTACAGAAATAAAGTATTTACATTTTTTTGCAAATTACTAATTAATCGCACAATAATGAGAAACGCACTTTACTCTTGTGCCTTTCAAATTGAAGTGATAAGGCGTTATTTTTTTTCTTCAATTGTTGAAAATGAATGTACCTAGAAACTGATGCAAAGAAGCGGTTAGATTCACTAACAATAATAATCGTTCACAGTTATCTCGTCTTGAACTTCAACTTAAACTGATAACCTGCACTCGAATTCTCACAAATACTAACTTAATTCTCCCGATAACTAAGGTTATATATTTATTCACTGGAAAATCAAACCACATTCGACTCTTATTGGTGTGATTATTAACTGTTTAAACAACGTTTTTAAGTACTTTTCCATATTTTACAGCAAGCTATTAACATTTTGTTAAAAAAATTGATGGGTCTCCACTTTTTCTACAACCATACCGCAAACGAAAGATAACACTGTCATAGGCTTCCAAGAATGAATCACGATCATTAAAATATTAAAATATGAATGTTAATTAATAAACACACTGCTCGATATTACTTTTTTATTAGTTTATGTTAAATTTTCGACCTTCTTACACCCATGGTCGACGGTCGTATCAAATGATAACCGACAATAATTATTTATTACAGAGTCGACCAAAAGTCTGGAAACGGCCAATTATTTCGTAAATTGCTAGTCCTAATTGTACAAAATTTGGGATAAGCCTATTTTAAGATACGTAGATTCCAGATTTAACACATGCAATGTTGTCAGAATTGCCGTTTCTCTGATATAATTAGTCACTTTGGTTTTTTAAATACATCACCCTGTATATTTAGTCATTATTGGAATCTTCTTTTCAATACGAGTTCAGCCATATGTAACACTTGTGATTCTATATAGTCTAAAAGGTCTTAAATAAATAAAACAGAAGTGTGGCAACACCTAATTGTCTCAATAATTTTTTTAATACAAACTATTTTCAGCTACATTTAAAGTTAAAAGATAACAACATTTTTAACATGATGATTATTTAAACAAGTTTTTAAAATATGCTCAGATAATTGTCCGTTTCCAGACTTTTGGTCCACTCTGTATAAATATCTATACATATAAATAATATTGAAGTGTCTGTATGTGATTCAAAAATAAATTCATTGTTCTCAGCTCATATGATTATGGAAGCGAAACCTGGACAATCGAGGAAGAGATTGGAGGCAGCTAAAAGGTCGATGTGGAGAAAAATGACCGAGATGGATAAAGAGGAAAAGTAAAGAGACAGTGTTGAGAGAAATTCAAGAAAGAAGGCAATTAATGAAATCAACAACGACAAGAAAAATCAAGTTAATATCTTACATCATTCTACACAATGACTTTATCAATAACATATTTGAAGAAAAAATACTGTGACAGAAAAAAGGAAGAAGAACGGGAAAGAGATACTTTAAAGTAATAAAAAATTCAATGAATTTGGAAGAAAGTATCTACCACTACGGAAAAAGTCTAAATTAAGATCAAAAATGACGTGGCTAATATTTCGCCAAATGTGTAAATAAAAGAAAGTATTTAGCTACATTTCCTATTATACAAGTTAACCTAACATTAACTTTTTATTAAAATTAACAGATATTTTTGAAAGCAACCTTTAGTAGTCTGATGTTTGGGTTGGTATAAAGTGGGAATGTTTTAAGCATGTGTTATTTTTGGCAGACCTCACAAAAAAGTGTAATTGTGTTAAATCTGGCGATGTGGAGGGCCATTCAATGGAACCTCTTGTGCTAATTCAGTGCTCGGGATATTGTTGATTCAAAAAGTCACATTCAGACATCAATCTCTGAAATCTAAACGTTGTTTTCAATTATTTCCACAATTCGAGGGTGGATAAAATCTTTAAGAAAATTAAGATAAAATTCTCCCTTAACATTACCAGCTAAATGGACCAACAATATTATTCGGACCTGACAAAATCCCTTGGGCACCTCAGCATTAAGATATTTTATGCCGCCTCCTGGGTTATTTTCATGTACAATAATACATGCATATAAGGTGCAAAAGTGTATGTTTTTTAAAAAATCTTTTTAAAATGTTCGTATGTATTTTATATAATTTGATGGATCTTGTAAACCTGACAAGTTAGCACTGAAGATGAGATAAAAGTCGAAAGCGCTATGCTATTTTAATAAAAAGTTTTTATAACTCCACTCATCTTCCACTTTTCCCATCTTTTTTAAATGCTTATTGACTGGATGATTACCTGTAGTGATTTTAACTAGCAGTTTTAGGTCTTTCCAATTTTGGAGTAAAAAGTTGTTGTCCCCACAGTATTACAAGTATTTTGCCTGTCTGACCTGTTCTAGGTTATACCAGTGTGTTGATTTCAGCCCTAGCTTCTATCTTTTAGTTTTTATGTTGTTTTGTATATACGATGTCTCCTTTGACCTCCCGTGCTATTTAAGATTTATGAAAAATACCATGTATGATGATTGTATTTACTTTGATATTAAAAATGCTCAGAAAATATAAGCTCAAAAAAAACTCCTTTTGTAATATATTCGACTACAAAACAAAGAAGTTAATTTTATTCAACGGGGGCAAACTCCTGAACTTGCTTGTATTCTACACCACTGACTAATCGTTTACCTACTTATAATTGTAAAATATCGTCCTAACTGTTCTTGTTTGTTATATTTTGTTGTTATCATACGATAGATATCCTGTTTAATTTTTCTTTTCTAAAATTAGAATTGTCGCTATCTCTGCAGTGACTTCAAAATAACGCGCGTTTTAAAAAAAATTCCTTAAAATGATCTATTTTAAGAAGTAATTATGATATGTATAACAGTACGTGATTAACTTGATTAACTTAATCATTTAAATCTTAAATATCTCCGGAAAAAGAATGGAGAAGGTGACGGACCTACAATATTTTTATATACAGTGTGGCCCATCACAAATAAGGTCGATGGTGTCATCTCTCCAATGTGAATTATTTCCTGTATTAGAATTTCAGGCGCGACTTTACAGACGCTCTGTACAATTTGTATTACGAACAAAGCGTCTTTTGCATTCTCAAGTTGTTTTTCATTTCTTAATGACGATAACATTATTATAAGTATGTGTCGGTTTTTGTTCTACTTTTATCCATTTATCAGCGTGTGTGGTATCCGTAATGTTTTTATAATCCATCATTCAGGGTCGGTAGGAATTTTTACGATACAAAAGCATAATTGCGCCTAGAAAGTAACCTGAATCTTTTACTTGTTTATACTCTGTTTTTTATTGAGAAAGAGTAATAATACCTGAAAAATAGTTTTAATGTTTCTAAAAGCATTCACATTGCCAGTTGGACCCACGAGTTATTTTTTTCCTGTCTAGCCCTGTAAAACTGCCGAAATCCAATGGAAGTGAGCTTCCATAAGCAAACATAGGCGTGCTTTGGAACTGGCAGTCTATTAGCTATATTTCTTCAAAAGCTGCATAAAATGAGAAACGTTTAATAGATACAAGATATTTTTGATGTGTATAACATCTTTCCTCTCGCTTTCTCGCACTTTGTGGGGGTAGTTCATGAAATATGTAATGTAACAGTAACAGGAAGTTGCGGAAGCACGCGCTATTTGATTTGACGAATGAGCACGCGGTTAGAGTTGGCCGTCAGATAGACGTCAATCAATTTGTCGGTACTGTCAGCCATCAGCTGTGCACTTAAGTTAATGTGTGTACAAAGTTTGCTGTTATATGCGTAAACTATATAAATAAATATTTACTGCTAATAATAAGTCCCAATAAAGTGCAGATTATTGATAAAAACTCAAGTAGGTAATAATAAATAATTATTTGAATAAAATATTTCGGTATTTAGCTTTTTAAATTTTGAGGTTGATTTCTGTCATTGTCAGTGTCAATTAAATAAATCAAAATTTTTATTAAAAAGAATTATTGTTTGTAATGAAAAATCATAGTGGTCGATGGAGTTTCATCTGACACTCTACTCATAAATGCTGGTGTTCCGCAAGGATCCATTCTAGCACCAACACTATTTTTACTTCACATTAACGACCTATTAAAAGCAACTTCATGTCCCGTACACAGCTTTGCCGATGATAGTACCCTCCATACCGCTTTCTCTTCCAGGGCCCCTATATCAGCCCGTGAAACCAGAAATGAACGAGGAAGAAATGTTAACAATATAAATATGGACTTAGCAACAATTCTTGAATGGGGAACCAATAACTTGGTAGAATTCAATGCAAACAAAACACAAGCATGTCTTTTCTCTAGAAAAGCCGATCTCACTGTGCCTAACATAACTTTGTCAGGAGTAACCATACCACTGAAGTCATCCATATCGATGCTTGGTATTACTATCAGCAATAACCTTTCCTGAGAAAATCACGTGAGGTCCATTGCCAAAAGTGCATCCCAAAAACTTGGTTTTTTGTTTCGTGCCAAGAGCTATTTTACCTCCAGTCAGCTGCTTATGATCTATAAGGCACAGATCCGACCTGTACTGGAGTACTGTTCCCATATTTGGAGTGCAGCACCTAAACATATCCTGAAGCTACTGGATTCTGTCCAAAAAAGGGCAATTCGTCTCGTCGGTGATGCCTCGCTTACAAACTCGCTCACTTGTCTGGAACACCGCAGAAAAGTTGGCGATTTGTCTCTATTTTATAGATATTTTCATGGGCGATGCTCTTCTGAAATATCAACAATCGTTCCTCCTTTGGCAGTCTCTTCGAGATTAACCCGTCAAGTTCAGTCTTCACACCCCTTCGTGGTCACTTTGGAGACCTGCAGAACATCACTTTCCAAAGACTCATTCATCCAACGAATTGCGAGGCTTTGGAACTCATTGCCTAGGGAGGTGTTCCCCGAGGCATACAACCTCCAGAAATTTAAGAAGAACACCAACTCCTACCTTCTTTCCCTTGGTTCCCACGATGTTCTCTGAACATTACAGGATATCCCTTTTCGTGGGAACCAGAACATAAAAAAAAAAATATTTATTATCTATACATACTTTTAATTTAAATTTCGTTATTAGTGAAATATACATTTTTTAACAAGCTTACAAAGCCTTTTACATGAACATGTTTAACTAATCATTTTTATCTAAAATGGAAAAATCTGCTGCCTGCCCCAATAGTCCTACTAAGGGTCGCGGTGGAGGTGCGACCACGCCCCACTCACATGATACCTAACCTAACCTAACCAAAACTCGCTCATTGATAGAGCCATAAAGGCGAAAAAGGCACTAAGAATATCAAAAAATACTCTTATCCTGCCACTACAGGTTTAAAGTATAAGTAATGAGAGTAAAACCTTTGGAAGCATTATAAATTACACAATCTGGAACCTTTGGGCAAAGTCCAGATGATAATAAGGCTTTTATGTATAGAGTGGAGCAGTAAAAAAATGAGATATACTGCGCGCTGTGTACAATTAATGATGGATCACTTGTATATTTTTGTTCTTAATGTTAAATTTTAAAAATTCTTTTGCATATGTGGATTGTAATTTAATGTAACTGCATGCACGAAGCTACTTGAATAAATCGATGTTGAAAAAGATTAAAAAACGAGTTTTGAACAACCTCAACTTGACCTAACCCTGAAGTGCCCGTATGAGGTTATTTGTCGATTATTTGGATCACACAATTAATAGAATTTTACCTCTAAACAGAACACAGTTGTTTCTTACTTTAATCAACTTTATTACGTTGACAAAAACAAAAGTTTCAATTGTTTTTAACATTAACATCCAAAAATTACACAAAAAAATCCAAAGAACCTCGCAGAAATTTCTGACATGAATTGGAATAATTATAACGACCAAAAAGAAGAAAACTTACCCCAATCGGTCCCATACTACCCTTAGATACAAAAACCAACTCTCCGATAAAGTAAATTACAGCTGGAAAAATTAAATGTTTAGAATCACTACAACAGAAAAATAGACAACAAATATTCTCGTATGAACCATAAAAGTAGCAAGAAGTCGAAGTAAACCCCGAATTCTTTACCGCTTTAACTGTTTTTTTAGATAGTAATTGAGCATTGAACCCGAAAATTCTTATCAGTTATTTATTATCCAATCAAAATTCGAGGACCATGAATTAAATAAAAATGTTAAAATTACTATTGATAAAGGTTTATCGTGATACAAAATAATTATGTTAATTAATTGATATCAAGTTAGTACTCTTTTGGTATCCCTTTATCCAGTGCTTTCATTGTAAAACCAAGGGAAAGGTTTAAAAATGTTATTCTGCTGTTTCCAAGTGGCACCCCTTTAACATCCCCCAGCCCTTTAAAATGTCAAATAGCAACCTCTACCTTGTGATACATCAAATAAAAACCCCTAAAAAAAATACAAATCAGCTAAATAAACAAAAAATTTTGTGAAATAACATAAGACCATAACAAAAACGACTTACGCAACTGTTGGATAGGTAGATGTCTAGTTAGGGATCAATTAACTTACTTCTGAATACATGCCAACTTTTTTGACATTTTTTTTTCTTATTTTCAAAAATAAATATATTTAGTTATTAATTCGTGACGTTAAATTAGCCATTATTTGTAGCTGTAGTATCTTGATTTATTTTAAAATGGTGCATTCTCTGCAAGTACAAATAAAAGTACTATTGATTTACGGTCATCAAAAACAAATTTCTAACAAAAGGCATCCTAATAGAAATATATGCCACCAGTCCATCATACAGTTAGTACGAAAATTTGGAGAAATTAAATCCGTTTGTAATAAAAAAAATGATAATCCCAGAGTTCTCAACGAAGATGCACAAATTTAAGTACTGGGTCATTTTGCTATAGATCCCACCCATTCCATTCCAAAAGTATCAAAACTTACAAATATTTATGTTGGTTGCTGTAGAAAAAAATCTTGATTTACTAAAAAATATTGAACATTATGCTAATATTTTTGTTTATGGTGATACAGAAATACTATACGTTAATAGAGAAAGATTTTTTAGAGTTTGATTTAAGTTAAATTGGTGAAGTGCTTTGTTTTATAGAAGAGTAAGTGTATTTTGGTCAAAAGATTTACTGAATTGTCCCGAAGAGTAAGAGTAAATATTTGCTGGAATTTCTCGTAAGTACATTTAATTTATTTTTCTAGAAGATTAATCGTCAAATGCCATCTTTACGCCGATGATCGTCGTAAAGGGGAGTTGCAGGCGATGGTTAATGTTATGCATAATGCCCTAAAAATCAAAGGAATGAAAATAAATGTAAGCAAAACGAAAGTAATGGTTTTTGAAAGAGAAGAAAGCATGACAAACTGTGAAGTTGCGATTCAGGGAGAAAGGGTGGAACAAGTAAATGAATTTGTGTACTTGGGTTCAAAGTTTACGAGAGATGAAAAGTATGACGGTGACATTGAGCGAAGCGTGTTGGAAGGAAAACAAATGAATGGGGCACTGTATAGCTTTATGAACAGCCAGAAAGTGTCAAAAAAGGCACGTCTGGCTGTGCATAGAGGTGTGTTGGTTCCTACACTTATGTATGGTAGTAAATGTTGGGTTTGGCAGAAGAAGATGAGTAGTTTAAGAAGTATAGCCGGAGTGACTCGGTTGGATAAAGTAAAGAATAGTGTCAATAGTGTGAATGGACGGAAGTCGGTAGAGGTCGACCTTGGCAAACGCAAGTTTGGTTAAAAATATTTGTTTCACTGATAAATCAACGTTTTATTTAAATGGTTTTGTTAATAAACATAATTGTAGGTACTGGTTTAACGAAAATCCTCACGTGTTTCGACATGATAATACTCAGTTTCCAGCCAAGATCAATGTATGTACTAGTATTCTAGGAAATGAGAAAATTGGACCAATTTTCATTGACCAAAACCTAACGGGAGACTTGTACCTACAATTATTAAAAAATGAAATTGATCCACTTATTACTCAGTGACTAGAAAGACAAATTGATGGACGGGGAAATATGGTGCTGGATGAACAGAATTTATACAGGACGGAGCTTTGACACTTTTTCCTTAATAAAATAGTATAACTGACAAGTTTATTTTTATGGTATATCCTAATTTGTAGAGAACAAATTTACGAATCAAATGGTATGTATTTAAAATGAAGTTTTAAAGTTTTTGTTAAAAAAAGTGCAGTAGTAGTGATGATCCTCAAATTTTTTATGAGTGTCTATGTACCTGATGAAAAGAGCGGATCTGATTTGAAAAAATATAATTCGAGATGTAAAAATAATTGATAGAACTCAATAAAATACCACGTTCTTATTTTAAACGACCTACAAAACTTTGTGTATCACATTAAATGTGTTGATATTTTTCTTGCTCGTACAATTAAATGACAACGTCGAAAAGTTTTCGGTCCCACGTCGCGTCTCGATTGTTATTGCACATCGTTATCACAATTTGTTTAAACAACTCATCGATCACCTGGAAGATTGTCCCGCACGTAAATATGAAAATGGCACAAATAAAAGGTGACACGTAATTACAAAATCGGCTGCGACTATTACGAATGGCCAGTTATTCAACAACTGTCGCCGTACAAAAATTTTCACCGCGACATCACATGAACTTTGGCGCAGATTTGAAATCTATTTTAATTTTATTATAAAAAAAATATAATCATATGAGAACGTGGATGCAATGCACGTTTTTAAATTAAAAAAAAAACACGCAGACTTTTTTGATCATTTAAGCAGCACGTTAAAATATTACGATTTTCTTTGGGTTATAATAAAACCTTGAAAAAACTGTGTCCATCATTACAGTAATTAAAATAATAGGAGTTTTAAAAAGCCAATGCAAACAAGGCTTAAATCCGACCTCTACTGGAGTATTTCTCACGCATATGGGGTTTAGCACCGAGGCATTCTCTTCGTCTTCCAAATTCCATTCAGAAAAGGGCCATTCGGTTGATAAACAGCTCAACTCTGACAGATACCCTTCACCCACTAGAACATAGAAGAAGAGTCTCACCCATTTTCTCTCAAGATTGACACTACAAGGACCAATCTCCATCAAGAGTCCTTCTTTTACAGAGCTGCAACGGAATGAAACAAGCTTCCAAAATCAGTTTTTCCAGAGAACTATGACCTGCAACTTTTCAAAAAGCGGGTCCACAATCATTACCTTTCTATAATCCCTCCCCCTTCTTATAGTTTTATAGTATATTACACACCGAGGCGGGAAGAGATTCCTTTTTGGTCGTGAGATTAGTTAGTTAACCGAGACGCAAAGCGTCGAGCCAGTTCTAATTGCGCGCTCATTCATTAAATCAACTCTCGGAAAATTGGTTAACGTCTATCTGATGGCCAACTCTAACCACGCGCTCATTCGTCAAATCAACTGTCGGAAAATTGGTTAACATCTATCTGATGGCCAACTCTAACCGCGCGCTCATTTGTCAAATCTTCTCTCGGAAAATTGGTTAACATCTATCTGATGGCCAACTCTAATCGCGCGCTCATTCGTCAAATCAACTCTCGGAAAATTGGTTGATGTTTATCTGACGGCCATCTCTAACCGCGCGCTCATTCGTCAAATCAACTGTCGGAAAATTGGTTAACGTCTATCTGATGGCCAACTCTATCCGCGCGCTCATTTGTCAAATCATCTCTCGGAAAATTGGTTAACATCTATCTGATGGCCAACTCTAATCGCGCGCTCATTCGTCAAATCAACTCTCGGAAAATTGGTTAACGTCTATCTGATGGCCAACTCTAACCATGCGCTCATTCGTCAAATCATCTCTCGAAAAATTCGTTAACATCTATCTGATGGCCAACTCTAGCCGCGCGCTCATTCGTCAAATCAACTGTTGGAAAATTGGTTAACGTATATCTGATGGCCAACTCTAACCGCGCGCTCATTCGTCAAATTAACTGTCGGAAAATTGGTTAACGTCTATCTGATGGCCAACTCTAACCGCGCGCTCATTCGTCAAATTAACTCTCGGAAAATAGGTTGATGTCTATCTGACGGCCATCTCTAACCGCTCGCTCATTCGTCAAATCAAATAGCGCGTGCTTCCGCGAGTGTTAAATTTACACACTTTCGTCCCATTTCACGAAATCACTCCTACAAATTGCAAGAAATCGAGAGTAAAGATGTTACACATCATTAAAAGTAAATTTAAAGCAAAAATTTTTTGTATATTTGTAGGCATGCCTTAAAGAGATTATCGAATTCGTAAGAAACCACAGCGGACTCACATTAATGAATAACTTTATATTTAACTATATCATTAAGTCAATTTTTAAGTATAATTAAACACAGATTATATAATACTTTACTAAGTATTTTAAGTTTTTTAAGTCATTACATAATTTAGGGAAATTATCTAAAGTAAGTTGGTACTACTGGTAGGGCTAATTTTAATTGTCTGATCAGCAGAAAGTTTAAAGACGGTTTCCGAAATGTCGCAAATTACACAGATTATTATTAATAACGGTAAATATAAAAATAGTTTATTTAATCATTTAAGTAAAGTGTCACTTTTAGCACAAAATTTTAACACAGTATTTCAGAAGCTATTTGCGTTTATATTTTGATGTCACAATTACGATTTTCGTGGCAATAAAAAACATGTTTTAACACTTCATATTAATGGACAAACGTATAAAAATTTTGAGGTTCTTCGTTTAGAGAAATTGTAACATGCACATCAAAACTGTCGACACACTGTCAACAATGTGATATTAAATTTTGTAACGACTTCACCGCAACAGTTAATCGGGAACTGATTTAATCGCCTACTGCAAACCAGAAAATAAAGCCGAACGTTTCACTGCGACTAAACAATATTAATCTCAATAAAATAATTTACATTAGAACTAGTTTGAAGGATAATTCGATGATTGGACAAAATGAAAATCGTTTTGATTATTTCGATATAAAAAACCGAGTAATCAATCTTTGTATAATTTTAGAACGGTTTGCGTAGATAAGGGGTATAAATTTAGATTTGTGCACATAAAAAAGTATTGTCAAGATTCGTTAAACACGATCGCTGCCGGGTGTTCAACTCTTGAAAAATTTGCAATTTCCCGCATATATTAATGTAGCTTTAATGTTGGTTACTATGGACGCAAGTCCACAACGAAAAATTGTTTTTTGCGTCTATTATTTTTTTTTATTTTAACATTTATTGCTGTTTTACAATCAACTTTATTAAGATTTAGTAAAAGAGATGTATGTTTTCGAGTTAAATGCCCATTGGCAATGTTTTAATGCCTCCGATGCATATAAAATTAGTTTTCACGAAGTACTTTGTGAAGGATCTTCCTCAAGATTCTGAAGCTTTTCAATACTAACAATTATTTTTTTTTAAATTGTCAAAAGCTAAAATTAAAGCTGGTATTTTTGTCGGCCCATGAAAATAATGGCCGGTGAAGAATTTCCACAATTAATCAACACCCATGAAAACAAGTCTGGTACAACCTGAAAGCAGTTAACCATGGCTCTTGGAAATAAAAAAGCTAAGAATTACAAAGAGCTTATTTTCACTTGATAGCTTTATAGTAATGGGTTGCAGAATTTCCCTTAATGTACAAGGATAGATCACGAATTGTTGTCCCTAACATAGTTGGCGTTAAATGACAAATGCAAATAAAGTGTCAGGCAAAAGCTTACTGCATGACATTAGTGTGTGCCAATTAGCATCAACGGATCAGTTCGTGTATTTTAAATATTAATTTTTTTCCATTGAGGTGTGCGTGATTTAATAAAAATCGACAAAATTGAGATAAGAGGTGCGATAAAGTTTCTCTGTCGGTTATCACCACAAGATATTTATAAGGATATGGTAGAAGTACTTGGTGACTCTACCCCTTCGTACGAGGTAATCAAGAACTGGTCACAAGATTTTAAACTGGAAAGAGAGGCCTGTCAACATGCACCAGGTTCAGGGGGCCCCTAAAACGGTGGTGACCAAGAAAAATGTGGATTTAGTCCGTGACATGGTATTAAATAATAGAAGAATTACAGTCAAGGTTATAGCAGAGACATGTATGTTTTCTGTTGTAAGCGTTGAAAAAATTGTACAACAGAATTTGGGTCTCAAAAAAACTCTCTGCACGTTGGGTTCCACGAATGCTGACGGCAGACCAAAAGCGTGTTCACCAGGTTGCAGCGAAGAAAAATTTGGAGATCATTAACAGGAATCCCGATAAATTAAAGAGAAAATTTCTTACGGTTGACGAAACATGGGTTCATCACTTTGATCCAGAATCTAAAAAACAAAGCATGCAATGGCGGCATGGGGGTTTCCTTCCCCTTTAAAAATTTCGTGTTGTCCCATCAGCTGGTAAGATCATGACGGTAGATGAATGGCTGAAGACTCAAAGTTCTGAATTTTTTTCAAAAGGGTTTGAAACACTTCAACACCGATATACCAAGTGTATAAACGTTGTAGTTGACTGTTGAAAAATAAATTAGTTTCATTCTTCTCATGTGTTTGCTTCTACGTTAGACAACAAATCGTGAACTATCTTTGTACATGCCCACTTGGACCAACTTAAAGAAAGATTAGGGCATATTCAGAAGAGCAAGAAAAACGCTTTCACTAGGATATGGTGGACTTTAAGCGTGGCTATCAAGGTCAATATAATGAGAACAAGATGGGTGATAATATTTGGGGGCTAATACGAGAAAGTAGCAGCTTGTTTGTATATTTCTTTGTATTTTTAAATTTATTTTAACCGAGTTTAGTAAATAAAAGTGATGTAAATATAATAATTAAAAATTGCTTTTTTAGTACTTACAATTAAATTTAGTAAAGGAAGGAAATTTTCTTAATTCGTTTTGGTAGCTACAAAAGCAAACTTTTTTAGAAAAAACTGTTTTTCCTTCATTGAGAAAGAAAAAGTGGAACAAGTAAATGAATTTGTGTACTTGCGTTCAAAGTTTACGAGAGATGGAAAGTATGACAGTGACATTGAGCGAAGGGTATAGCAGGAAAACAGATTAATGGGGCACTGCATAGCTTTATGAACAGCCAGAAAGTTTTAAAAAGGCACGTCTGGCTGTGCATAGAGGTGTGTTGGTTCCTACATTTATGTATGGTAGTAAATGTTGGGTTTATCAGAAGAAGGATGAATGGACGGAAGTCGGTAGAGGTCGACTTCGGCGAATATATCTCGATCAGATCGACATTGTTTTGAAGAAAAGCCAGGTCAAGAGTACCAACAACCGACAAGCACGTATGAGAGCACTGATGAAAGTAGAGGAAGCAAAAGATGTGTGTAAGAACCGTAGCGGAAGTGGAAGGAAGTGGTCTCTGCGTACCCCTACGGGAAAGAGGCGTGACTATATGTATGTATGTAGTTATGCATAAAAAATCAAAATCAGACGTACTGAACCCGTACATGTGGCAGTTGACGGTATTTCTTCTGATGCGTTTAAAACCAATGCCGGGGTCCCCAGGGTTCCATCCTCTCTCCTACCTTATTTCTTTTACATATCAACGACCTCTTGAAAACCACCACGAACCCCATTTACAGTTTCGCAGACGATAGCACACTTGTCTCAACTTTCACATCCTATCGATCACTTTCGGTGAATGATACAAATAGACTCAGGCAGGAACAGGTTGATTCCATCAATAGAGATCTTAAAGCAATCGTCGAGTGGGGAACCAACAATCTTGTTCAGTTCTACGCCCAAAAAACACAAAGTGCCACATTTTCCAAGAAAGTGAATTCCCCAAATCATCCCATCACAATGTCCGGAAATACCCTTGAACCAAGTCCCTCCATCTCGATTTTGGGAGTCACGGTGTCCAATAATATGTCTTGGCATGACCATGTTGCTAACATCGCAAAGTCGGCAAGCCAGAGGCTAGGTTTTCTGTGGAAAGCCAAAAAATTTTTTTATTCCTGATCAACTGTTGACGACGTACAAGGCTCAAATCCGACCTCTACTGAAGTATTGCTCGCACATTTGGGGTTCAGCACCAAGGCATTCTCTTCGTCTTCTAGATTCCATTCAGAAAAGAGCCATTCGCTTGATAAACAGCTCAACTCTCACAGATACCCTTAACCTTTTAGAACATAGAAGAAGAGTTGCAGACCAGTCATTGCTCCACAGATATTTCCATGGCAGATGCTCCAGAGAAATAAAAACTCTTGTACCACCATTGGCCACATTCGGCCGAAGAACTCGGCACGCTGATCAGTCTCACACATTTACTCTCAAGCTTGACACTACAAGGACCAATCTTCATCAAGAATCCTTCTTTTACAGGGCTGCTACGGAATGGAATAAGCTTCCAAAATCAGTTTTTCCAGAGAACTATGACCTGCAACTTTTTAAAAAGCGTGTCCACAATCATTTCCTTTCTATAATCCCTTCCCCTTCTAATAGTCGCAGTGCGGGCCGTCCGCGGCCCACACGATAGGTCTACCCTTTTTGCGACTATTTTCATAAAAAAAAAATAATTTAAATTATTCGTATATTTACATTTCCTCAATAATATTTATGAGAAACCTCAAACAACGTTGTTGACATTTTCTATTTAAGATGATTACATTACTGCGATTTGCTCCTTGGACTAGCCGCTTACGCACCATTTTTGTGTGTGAGTAACTACGTAAATTTTATTTAAAATAATAATCCGAAGGAAATATTACCTGTACTTACTAACTAATTAAAAATTCATGTGACGATTTTACTGGCCAAGCGTCGAATGCCAACCCAACCTTGGATTCTATTTTTTTGCAAACAATTCGCTTCACTGCAAATCGACTTTAGATAATTTCAAGAGCATAGTTTTCTTTTCAATAACGACGACCTAAAGACTACGAATATTACGAGGGTTTTTCGAATAGAAATGTTTTCTGACTCGTGTTTGCAGATTGAGTATGAGCGCTGGCCTCTCTTTATTTACTGAGCATGGGCACTGACCTCTATTTATCGAGCATGGGACTGACTTCTTTTCGTACAGTGAGTATGGGACTGGTTTCTCTTTATTAGTTGAGCATG
Organism: Agelastica alni; assembly: GCA_950111635.1. Classification (NCBI taxonomy): domain Eukaryota; kingdom Metazoa; phylum Arthropoda; class Insecta; order Coleoptera; family Chrysomelidae; genus Agelastica; species Agelastica alni. Next base: position 31,107,647 of record OX467714.1, read on the forward strand.
GGTATTAGTCTGTCTTTACTGACTGATCATGGGATCAGTCCCTTTTTATTGCCCAAGCATGGAAATTGGCCCCTCTTTACTAACAGCATGGAATCAGTCCGTATTTATTGACTTGGCACGTATACGTTTGTGATATTAATTAGTTTGTTTTTTTTATTTTATCTTATTTAAATGATTTAAGTCATTTTTATAATAATTACTAATCTTTGGAATATTTTTTAAGCTCCTTAAATTTTGCTCCAAAGCTCCAAACTTTTGAATAGCTCTGTTAGGTTTTTTTTTCATTTTTTATGAGTCAAAATACCATAAACAACTTGAGTTTGAATTTAGAAAATGGGGTATTTTTATGAATACTTGAAGAATTAGCTAAAATACAATTCAATAAGAAATAACATTTTACATCTGCCCTTGTGATAAAATACAGGAAATTCCATTTGAATTAAAAAAGTTGCAAACATAGCAACAATTTACTGCTAATTTTTGACCACCCAGTATATTTTAGTCAATTTTTCATTCATCTCACACAAAACTTAATCCATGTCTAGTTATCAAATTTAATTTGGTATGAAATATTCCAAATATCCGAATTCCAAATAAAGTGATATACCTAAAGAGGATTTCATTTAAAAAATTTTCGATACATTTAATGGTTTTGTTACATTAATAATTTTAAAATATAAAAATCCTTTATTAGGGCTTAGCCCTGCTTTATATAAAACTAACTCACCCCAAATATATTCATATTATTTAAAAGATCTTAAAATTCTATATTAGAAATAATATAATTTAAAAATTGCAAAATTCAGGTAGTTTACATGTTTTTTCAGTTTTTTGATTTTCCATAAAAAACAGTTTGACCGATTTGCTGAAACTCTAATCAGTAACGTAATTATGCGCTGAATGCAATTGGTCCCACGTTGATATCATTTTTTGTTTTTGAGATAATCGAGACGAAAAATAATTCTGAACGCACATACGTACATACACACACAGACGTCCACTTAAAAACTATTGTATTCTACTCTGGGAACCTGGAAATGTGGAGAAATGTCAAAATTCGGTATTCGCAAAATCGGACCCATTACTACAACTTCCCGCTGGGAAGTTAATAAGATTGCTCGTATAAGGGTGCTGTAGAGGGATTTTTTTTTAAATATATAAAACTAAACTATTTTTATTTTTAAAGATGCAAATTGAAAAAAAACTCAAATCAGCCATAATTTTCTGAATTCCACTTTAAACAATATTTTTTGAAAAATCACTTTTAAACAATCACTTTCGAACAATTTTATTATGTTTGGGGTGAGTTAGTTTTACATACATACATATAGTCACGCCTTTCTCCCGTAGGGTTAGGCAGAGACCACTTCCTTCAACTTGCTATGGTTCTTACACACATCTATTGTTTCCTCTACTTTCATCAGTGCTCTCATACATGCTCGTCGGTTGTTGGTACTCTTGACCTGGCCTTTCTTCAAAACAATGTTGATCTCATTGAGATATGTTCGCCGAGGTCAACCTCTACTCTTCCATTAACACTCGCCTTATGAATTTGTTTCGTTAATCTCCCTTCATCCATCCTTTCTACGTGTCCAAACCATCTAAGCATTCCTTTATCCATCTTTGTAACCACATCTTCTTTTACACCACAGCGTTCTTTTATCTCACTTTTTTTACTTTATCCAACCGAGTCACTCCGGCTATACTTCTCAAACTACTCATCTCCGCAGTATTAATCCTATTTTCATGCTTCTTCTGCCAAACCCAACATTCATTACTATACAAAAGTGTAGGAACCAACACATCTCTATGCACAGCCAGACGTGCCTTTTTTGACACTTTCTGGCTGTTCATATGCAGTGTCCTATTCATCTGTTTTTCTGCTAACACCCTTCACTTAATGTTACCGCATACTTTCCATCTCTCGTAAACTTTGAACCCAAGTACACAAATTCATATACTTGTTCCACTCTTTCTCCCTCAATCGAAACTTCATAGTTTGTCATGCTTTCGTTTTGTTTGCATTTATTTTCATGCCTTTGATTTTTAGGGCATCATGCATAACATCAACCATCGCCTGCAACTTATTTTCAGATGACGCTAATATGACTTGATCATCGGCGTAAAGAAGGCATTTGACGATCAAATCATTCATTTTCAATCCATACGCACTCTCTTTTAAATCTTTTAAACAATCGTCTACACAAAGCAGGGGTAAACCCTAAAATATGAATGGTCTACTACAAATTTTTTTGACAATTAGGTCCATCTTTTATTGCGACCCTTACGGGACATCCTGTATACTCTCCTAACTAAAATTAAATAGTGAAATAAGATTTTATTATTAAAGATAAATAAACAACGTCTTACCTGCTGAGCCTACTATTAAATTGTATGGGACCATCTTTGGAACCGATAGAACTTCTCAATCGATTCAAAGAACCCAGCAAACTGTTATCGGATTTTCTTCTGTTCTCCAATTTCTTTCCGCAAATCTGCGAAGCAGGCAGCAGGGAAGGCAGCGTCGGCGCCGTTTGGCATCTGTGGCCCAACAGCTTTTCGAACTGATCGGCGTTCTTGCCGTTCTCTACGCACACACCTTCCAAAATGTCTTGATTATTGTTCGTCATTTTCCGATCGATTTCATGGTAAAATATAAAAATTAATTTAGATCACAGATAAATTCGTTCTGGTTGAATATCACAGCACTTGGTGGAAGGAACTTTTCGAATGAGGAGGTGATTTGTGCCTGCAACAAAATAAATACAGTTATACTCCGTTCGTCTGGCGTGTAAAGCACGCTACCGAGAAAATTTATTTTTAACAGAGTTGCGCTGTGTAAAATAAACGTCTACTCGCATTAACCCATTTATAAAATTTCGACCTATTTTAGTTTGACCACCTTGTTTGCTCACAAGCCTGTCTCTTTTTTTGGGTACATTAACAATACAACCATAAAATATAAACGAATTTTGTTAATCCATATTCGGAACCGAGAATAAAATCAATTAAATCAAGTAGTGTACTAGTGCGTAAAAAAAATTGAGAATTTGCAAGATGAAGGTATAAAAGAGGAGTTTGTTAGTAAATTGATCGAGAAATTTGACAGTTTAGATGAAGCATGTGAGGTTGAAGAATTGTGGAAGTCATTCAAGGAAGGAATCGTGGATATTGCTATTAAAGTGTGTGGTGTAAGTGAAAGAAGGAAAAGATGCAAGCAACAGAAAATGTACGTAGAAGTTCAAAAAGCAGTGTTAGAGAAGAAGAAAGCCTGGCTGGATTGGCTGGCTACAAAATCAAATCAAAGAACGCAAAAGGCAACGATTAAGGATGTAAACAAGGCAAAGAATAAGTATAAAAGGTGTGGCAAAAGAGGTTGTGGCAAGAAAAAAGGAGAGTGATGAAGATGAATTTGATAGAAGGTTATCTGACGAATTCCAAAACAATATTAAACTCTTCTGTAAGTTCATAAGAACAACCAGAGGTAAAAATACTCGCAACTGGAAAAAATCAGAAACCAAGATGGTAGTAAGGTAAAAGGAGAGGAATGCGTATTAAAGAGATAAAAGGAATACTTCGAAAGTTTATTTGAGAAAGAGGATACCCAATTACAGGCCCCATTCGGAGACATGAGTAAAAGGTGCAATGAAAGTGAAATTACTACGACAGAAATTGTGGAAGCGTTGAATAGTATAAAATTGGGTAAAGCTGCTGGGTACGACAGGATAACAGTTGAAATGCTGAAGGCTGGACAAAGCGTGGTAACTAGTCTGCTGTACCGCCTTTTTAACCTTTGTTGGAGAAATGGTAGTGTACCAGACTACTGGTGCAAGACCGTTATCGTGCCGCTTTACAAAGGAAAAGGTTCGCAGCAGGACTGTAAGAACTACCAAGCTATTAGTAGTAATATCTTGACAGAAACAGCTATTATTAAAAAAAAATTAAAAACAAAAGGCTGTAAGGCTTTAAAATATTATCAATAGGTACTAAAATTATTTCTTTTCAAATTTTTGTCGGACACTTCTGGAATACCTTGTATCAACTTTCACGAGTTAGCTGCGCGAGAAAACAACAAAACATATATTTTATCTTAATTTTGATTGGTTCTTAATTAGCTACGTAGTTGTAAAAGTTATATAGAAATAATTGCAATATCAAGGTCATCGGAGCGGATATGATATACCACTATCCGATCAACAAGTTGTGACTGTTTGCAATTTTAGGAAAACGATTTCGAAAAAATCTGGTACATTGTGAATGTGCATAATTTCACGGTGCGACAGTATCATTATAACATCATTATTGTTATTAAAATTAACCGGACGGACAAAATCAAAATGTTGGCATTGGTGTTTATTAAAACGGCATCAGTTTTGATGATGATGTAATGCAGCAAAAATCACTATTTCAGATTATAGTATGATTTACAAAAAAATTTGTGTCATATCTAATACAACAAAAGTTTTTGTTAATGAGTGACGTGCAGCACGTGGCCACTTTTTGATATTGGTGGTATGGGTGACGTGCACGTGACGTCGCAACTTTGTACATCGGATGACAATGTATGTTTGGTTATCGTTTTTGGTTGCCTGAGCGTTTTTGGTTTTTTTTTGAGTTAAGAGTAAGCATTTTCACATTTATTTAGGTCTAAGAAACAATATGTTGGTAACAGTATCCGTTTTTTGAGTCGTTCCTTTCAGAATGGACAACTTTTTAATTTTATAGAGCAAAACCTACAAGTAAGGCACTCATGCAATATGGTCGCATATGCTTTTAGGCACCAAATCATAGTATTTATTATTTAATGAAGAAAATCTATACATACATAAAAAAAAAATGAAAGCAATTAAAAGCTGTAAACCATGGACTGTAACTCCTCGCTTAATTTGGTGTATTCATTTTACAATTTTTGATATGTGACTTTTAAGAGTCCATTAATAAAATTACTTAGGTTAGGTTAGGTTAAAACGGCAGTTCGGAGCAAACCCACTTAGGCCTTTTGGTCCGTTGTGAACCAGTTGGAACTTTTAATAAAAAGTGTGAGGTCACCCAGTCAATGTAAACTCTAAACTTAGCAGCTTGAAATTACTTAGTAAAAATACCTCTTCAAGTACCAATACTTAAATTAACTGATTCCCACTATTTTAGCGACTACGACGCGTGCAAGAGATCAAATTATCTTTTTAAAATGTGTTCACTCTCATTACAACGGACCCGAAAATAAAATAAATTTCTACGAATTAAAAAACACGAGGTTAACTTCTAAAAAATTAACTAAACATTTAAGCACCAAAAAAAACTGTTCAAAACGATGTAAATAATGTGTTTTGTAAAAAATTACCATTTTCATTTCGCTTTTCCATTATGGTTTCACAAAATTCCATGTTCTATGGATTTGGCTACTGTTTGGTATAACAAGGGTTTTTTTTTAACCTTTTTTGCGTTTGTAAAGACCCATTCACACTATGCCGCGGCTGGCCGTTGGCATTGCCGGGTTGGCACAGCCAATACTATGTGGACGTAGCCAACGGCCGTGCCAACGAAAATCGCTCGAGTGTAGGTGTACCACAAAGAAAGCCAATGAGAGTGGAATGGAATTATAGCTGTACAATACAACGTGTCAAAAGTGTGTTTGCACCCACCGTATTCTCTAGATCTAACACACAGTGAATATTACCTGTTCGTCCATAAACTATGCTCCAGAAAACGACATTTTAAACCAATGATGTAATCAGATTATTAACTGTGGGATTTTTTAATATTTTCCACCTGTTTTTCTTGCAAAAAAACAATAAATACCATATGAGAAGGTTAGATTTCGCGCTGTATTAATACAAATAATACAATCGACTTGCTAAAATTACTATTTGCACATTCCTGATAAGTGGTTCTCCCAGTAGATAATAAAAATATATGCAAACATACAAACTCCTACATAATACTAAATATTTCATAACGAATCCACTCAAACGTAAAATTTCGTAGATAAACCAATATCAACGGTAAAAATATTTTATATTAAAATCATAAAAGGATATGCCGAAAACACGTACCCCAATTTTAAACCGTTAGACATATCTTTTTTTATGCAACTTGACCAATAATAACTGGAAGAAGTTGGGCTGAATATCAACATCAGCAAGACCAAGTTCATGACAAATCTAGTCACCATTGAAAATCTAAAAGTACACGGCTTGAATTTTTTTTTTTATGAAAATAGTCGCAAAAAGGGTAGACCTATCGTGTGGGCCGCGGACGGCCCGCACTGCGACTATTAGAAGGGGAAGGGATTATAGAAAGGAAATGATTGTGGACACGCTTTTTAAAAAGTTGCAGGTCATAGTTCTCTGGAAAAACTGATTTTGGAAGCTTATTCCATTCCGTAGTAGCCCTGTAAAAGCAGGATTCTTGATGAACATTGGTCCTTGTAGTGTCAAGCTTAAGAGTAAATGTGTGAGACTGATCAGCGTGCCGAGTTCTTCGGCCGAATGTGGTCAATGGTGGTACAAGAGTTTTTATTTCTCTGGAGCATCTGCCATGGAAATATCTGTAGAGCAATGACTGGTCTGCAACTCTTCTTCTATGTTCTAGTGGGTGAAGGGTATCTGTGAGAGTTGAGCTGTTTATCAAGTATGGTCCTATAATTACCAAAGCCACGAAATTCGATTGGGGAGAGACAATTAAACTTGTGAAATCGGCAGAAGAATAGGTCTCACATGGGCAGCCTTTGGAAAACTGAGCTACATCTTAAGATCTAATTTTCACCTATGTCAAAAGAGAAGGGTCTATAACCAGTGTTTTCTGCCAGTGTTAACATATGGAGTCGAAACATTGACTCTAATAAATCAAACGGCAAACAAAATAAGTGTGACAAAGAGAAGCATAGAGAGAGCTATGTTGGGTCTCTCTCTGAGAGATAGGGTTCCGAATGCGGAGGTGAGTAGAAGAAGTGGAGTTACGGATGCCAACGTAAAAATATCGAATCTTAAATGGAAATGGGCAGGCCACATGGCTAGAATTAACGATGGAATATGGATGATAAAAATAACCGAATAGAGACCTAGAGATCATGCACATCGCAGCAGAGGCAGACCACCCACTAGATGGTCAGACGGTCTGAAGCGCATTCACACGAACTGAATGAATGAAGCACGGGATAGAGAAAGATGAAAATATTTACAGGAGGCTTATATCCAGCAGCGGACGACTATATAGCTGTTTGATAATGATGATCATCTCATTTTAGGAGTTACGGATATTTTAAATTTTTATAGAATTTTTATGCCTTATTTTTACGCACCAGAATAAATCCTACAATTTCAAACTTGTAAATCATGAATTTTTCCTGTTACAGTAATTTTTTCAAACATTTTTCGTAGCATATTAAAATAATCTGTTAATTTAAAGTTTCGCTACTTTTTTTTTTAAATTGGCACATTTCAAAATTTTAAATATATCAAGTAATATTTTTTTTCGATGGGTGATATATTTTCATTTTAAAAAGACAAGATTAGGTCGGTAAATATTTTTGTTAAATTTTTCGAATAATATTTACAAATCAATGTTGACTCGATGCATAAAAATAATTACGGTTTTTCTGCTAAAATATTAATTACGTGTATACCTACAATGCCGATATTAATTACAAATATTTTATTGTGATTGATAAATTGGCAATTAAATTTCTACTAAATTTATCACAAAAAATATGTTTATCGCCTATTTGGACTGCAACAAACATAATTTATTTAAGAGGAACGATTATTATTTATAAAAAATTAATAATCGTCGTTTTTGGTTATTACAGTTCCAAAATACACTCCACGCTCTTATTTTTATGTGATCAGGGATAATTTATTTGGACGCATATTTTAAGCCGTTTAAAAAATTACTTTTAACTTTGCCACTATAAATATAAAATCGAATACTGAGCACTTAAAAATGTGTGATATAATTTTGATTCTGCCAACTAAAACATCAATATTTCACACTTTGAGATAAAGAATTTTGACTGAATAAAATACATTTTGTATGCGAAACTATGGAATCAAAGAATTTTTCTTCTCAACGGAGAAAACTTGAAAAAAACTTGTATAGATTTAATACCATGTTAATTGTAATTATAATCTCAAACTTTAACCTTCTCAAGGTCTTTTTAAATTGACACATTTCAGCATTTCGTGTTATATTAATCCCACAAATAGATCAAGAAACAATTTCTATGTCTACATGACATCACCTCACTTTCGAATGATTGCAATAAAAGAAAAATACAGAGTGAAAATGAGAATTTAAAATGCAGAAGATATTTAAAATAATTTCGAAGCAGGCAAAGAGTCAGAAGCGATGTACCCAAAGAGAGTAAGTGATTGGTTAAAAGGTAAGGAAAGTGGAAGTGAGCTTCGCAATTAGATTTAAACTTTAATCTAGTTAAAACTTTTTGTTTTTAGCCCAGTTGTAAAATCCAAGTTCAACTTAAATTTAGGCTAAACTTGGTTTGAACTGGTTCATTGTGTTGTACAATAAGAGTTCAGTATGAAAACCGGGTTCAACAAACTCGCCAAAATCCGACACCTGCTTTGCAACAAAACATTTATTTAGGAGTATAACCTCAACATCGTGTTATATTGATAAAGAAGATTAAGAATCTCTATAATGTGGCACAGAGAGCTTGTGTAAAAAAAATTTAACGGTATTTGCACTTTATTTATTAGAATACATACATATAATCACGCCGTTTTCCCGTAAGGGTAAACAGAGACCACTTCCTTTCTCTTGCTACGGATATTACACACATTTTTTGCTTCCTCTACTTTCATCAGTGCTCTCATACATGCTCGTCGGTTGTTGGTACTTCAGGTCGGAGCCGTTCAGTTTCTTGATCAAGGTTGGTTTCTAGTTGTTCCAGTCGCGCTCTTCAGATTGCTGGACAAAACGACCTCATTCTGGAAGATAACATTCGCCGCCCGCGGTAATAAATCATCCGCTCTTTTAATGACCCCGAAAGCCGCTCTATCACCCCAAACCAAACAATAGGACAGGGGCGAACCCCGCCGATTACAATCCGTAACAATATTTAATAAATACAAAGCCTAATAATTGTTGTTTCATTTAATCTTCTTCTTGAAATTCCTCTTCTATCGGAGATTGGAAATCATCACCACTACTCGGACCTTATCAATAGCCCGCATGAAGAGTTCTGCGGACGTGCAACCAAACTACTCTCTCAAGTTGCACAGCCAAGAGATTCTTCTTCTGCCAATCGTTGTCTTGCCTTTTATTTTGCCTTGAATAATTAGCTTAAGGATATTATATCTATCTCCTCTCAGAACATGTCCTAGATATTCTAATTTTCTCCTTTTTATGGTGTTACTAATTTCTTTGGCTTTATTCATTCGGCGTAGTACTTCCTTATTTAAAACCTTGTCAACCCATGGTATTCTCAGAATCCTCCTATAGCACCACATTTCAAATGCTTCTACGTTCTTGATGTTTTCTGATTTGAGTGTCCAAGCCTCCATTCCATACAATAGAATGGAGAATATATAGCATTTTAGCATTCTGGTTCTCAGTTCTAATGTTACATCTCGGCTGCAAAGTATTTTATTCATTTTTATGAAAGCGCTGCGAGCTACTTCAATTCGACACTTGATTTCTTTTGTGTGTTCTGCTGTTTTAGTTACCCATGTGCCAAGATATTTGTAAGAGGATACCCATTCCAGGTTGTCGTTATTAATATTTATAAATAGTCTATTGTGATATGTGCTTTGGTTTTTTGAAGTTGCCATAGCTTTGGTTTTCTTAAGGTTCATTTAATACCATAGACATTTGTAAGCATTAAAAAAATATTTATTTAAAACAAGTTTCAAGAAGGAAGGTCCAAATTGCCTGACTTTCCGCTATATTGGATTTTTGTAAAATTTTACCATTGAACATGACGAACAAAGTGATGATGATGCAGTAAAAGAAATAGATCTGCATGCAAATAAACGATTAAAAATTGATAAAGGATCTAGAAAGAGATCTATATTAAGAAATGTTGAATGTAAACATCTACTATTTTTTATGATAATGTAACACAAATATGGTTATTAACAACAAGGTGTGATGTAAAATATTCATTGAAGTAACGGACGCATGCTAAATAATGACGATCAATCAAAATTCTACTTATCACTGATAAATAATTCTTTTAAGTCAGTAACGTATTTGTTATGAAAGTTTTATTAATCCTAAGTAATAACGAAACAATAGAATTATGCGATTATCTGATAATTCAACGTGAAGCATACGATTTTTATTGTACGTATTGAAAATGTTTACCAGAATTTGTAAATTATGTTGCAGGGTTTATTTTTTCATTAAAGTAGCCTATAAAAATTCCGTTGGTAACAGTTTGTGCAAAAATTTAAAAAATAATACGGATTGTCCGTCACATTCATAAATTTAAAGATCAACACGTCGATTTTCAGTTAAATTGAAACCGTTTAATAAACTAATTGTACACAGTAGAAAACTTCTGATCATGCAATGAATGGCGCATTTAGTGAAACTCGCATTCCTACATTTCTAATTATTTACAGTGAGACACCCGGTATTTGTTAAACCGAGCGTTTATTTTAGATACCTCAATTTATCATCTAGATTGGAAAATTATGCAAACAGTAAAGCTGATTCGCATAAACATCTGTGAAATTTTTTTTTTAAAAAATGTTTTACTTGAGTAGGAATCCAATGATAAAGAGTTTCGCAATAAGGAGCGTACTGCACTGTTTTTATTTGGTAGAAATGTTACTAGCTGTCTTTTGTCTATAGTATATTTTGACATATCATTGCAAAATACACAAGCTTCAACAACGTTTAAATATTATCCAAAAATGTTACAAAAACAACCACTCCTTTGTTCAAACTCAACGTAATTTTCGTGAGGATGATCGTCCTTCTGTGCTTTCTATTCGACGAGTCTTTGAAAAATTCGTAAAAAATTTCACTTTACTCGATACCAGAACACCAATAAGACAACGAAACGCAAGAAAGCAAAAAAATATTAACGCTGTACGTGCCAGTGTTAGAGAATATACAAAATCGGTTGATTAATTGACGTTCTCAAGTACTTGGCCTTTCAAGAAAGACAACTTGACGTATTTTAAGAAAATACTTGCGTTTACAATGATCATTCCTATAAGATTGTGTTGACTTAAGAACTAAAGTCACGTGATCAAATGCGTCGTGTGTTTGCTGACTGGGCTCTACAGCAACTTGAACTTGATCCTGATTTTTCCAAGCGATCGTTTTTGGTGTTAAAGTAATCCAGAACAGATTCTTTGCATCGAGAACAAGTGACCGTTTGGTGTGGTTTATGCCATGGCCATGGACCTTTTTTTTAAATGCAAATGGAGATGCAGTTACAGTGAATGGTGAGCGTTATGGATCAATAACAAATGTTTTTGTAGGTAAAATTGGATAAAATTGATTTAAGAGGCATGCTTTTTTAAAAAGATTGAGCAAGATCACATTTTGCTAATGCCATCATGGAGTTATTGGGAAAAAAGTTTGGTAAGTCTGTATTTCCAGAAATGGAACTATTAATTGGCCTCCAAAAAGTAGTAGTAGTAGTAGTTAAACACCTTTCGATTATTATGTGTGTTGCTTTAAATATTTTAAAATCTTAAATAATTCCAACTTTCATATGCCTAACATCTATCATTATGATATAAATTTATTACATTAAGTTAGAGTTAGAGCCTAAAAAAAATTAAGGGGTATCTATAGTAGGGAGGGGTGAATCTGACGTATATGAATTAGTGATAAAAAGTGTTGCCCTTAAGTTAAAAGTTGACGTGTTTCTTTCTAATATGACGCATTTCTGAAATATTAAGGGAGTGGGTCCTTTTCAAATGAACAATTTTTAACAACGATTAAATAACAATGAAAGACTGGTATCAAAGGCAAAACAATATGATTGAATAGAGATTTACCAGACCTTTTAAATGAGGCATCGGTGCAGATAAAGACCTCAAAGAGTTATACCATTAGGCACTTTTACCTTGAGCAGCTCCAACTTTCTAGAGCTGCGGACGTGCTAACGTTCTTGCAAAAAAACTATCCTAGCTGCCCAAAGATGTCTTCCAAATACAATGAAAATTATGGTTATAGGGTAAATGTTGTAGTTCGGTTTATCCCAAGTTTTGATAATTAATGTTATTTGATTAATTTTAGAATTACCAAACTTTGTAGTCAAAGTTTTATTAAAAATAATTTTTAAAATTACAAGTTCTGACTACTGTTATTGATTTGACGTTGCATCAGTAATAGATATCAATGTTGTTATTTTAACATTACAATTAAAAAGAAATTGCTTAGAAAGCATTAATAATAATAAAAATACTTTCAAATACTATAAATAATTGATGGAATTTTAACTTTCTACCATTCTACAACTGCTAATTGTTTTTAATGATAAACAAAATTATAAAAATTTTTAAATTGCCCGCAGATAAAGATCATAAAAACGATGATTCTACTAAATTCTCAAAGTTGCCTTTCAAAAACTGTACTGAACAAAATATTATTTAAGATGAATGAAAAAGCATAATTTAATGTACAAGATGTCTGAAGTAATCCATAGCAGGTAATTACTTGTATAATTTAATCAATAATTTTTTGTGCGTGACAAAATGGTTCCAGGATTTTTAAATGGTTTTTTACGTTATTAATTTTGTTAAAACATAAATTATTATGTTAAAATGTTTAAATACTCCTAAAATATAACAATCTTTATTACAGTGTAGGGGTTTAAAGGTTAAATAAACATGAAAATAAAATAAAATTTTGTTATGGACACGAAGCTCGACCTTTGCTCTGGTGAAAGTGACACGGGGGTATTATCTTTTTACAACGAAATCGAAATACTACACCTGACTCAGTATTTTTTTGCATCAAATATTTTTTGTTTTTCCTTCGGGTGCTAGAATCACCAGGCTACTCTGTGCGCTTACTTTGGAGTATGCCACATACAACTGGCCGTGGGAGAAGCAGCTTTCTCTCAAGTCTACTCTCACTACCTTAAGAGTTTGACCCTGAGCTTTGTTTATGGTTATGGCGAAGCAGACTTTAATGGGAAACTGCACTTCCTTGAATTCGAAGGGGTAATTTGATGGTGTTAGGGGAACACTAGGAATAAATACAGACTCTCCTCGAGAACAACCTGTCAGTATAGTTGCCTCGATTACATTGCGATGCAATGTTTTCACTTACAATCTGGTGCCCTTGCATAATTTTGGTGGATTTATATTGCGAAGCAACATAATTGGCGCGCCAACTCTCAATTTTAATATGTAAGTTGGGAAACCGGAAGGTGTCAGTGTATTCAGGAACTCGACCGGATAATGTATGGCATCATCGGTGTTTATCACTGAGTCGACGGATTTATATTGATATTCGACCCCTTCGAATGATCTCAAAAGTATTTCATTTATGACTGAGGTTTGTTCGTTTTTTGGTGTTGGGATGGCACGCTCGCATGACCATTCTGCAGATTTATCGTAAATATTATTAATGTTTGCGTAAATTTAAGCTATAAGCTCTTCTACAGTGAAAATAATTGTACCTAACTCTGTAGGAAGAATTATATTATTTAGTTCCGGAAAATTACCATTTTCTATTTTAAGCAAGCAAGCAACATGTCTGAGAACTGTCCGGCAGTAACATCTCCCCTAACGTGGACTCTAATATTTTTGGTAAGGATCAGTTTTGTCACTGAATAGTATTGCATTGCACCAAGCTTTTATGTGAGTTCAACGTTTTTTAATCACTCTAATTTATGCGGTGCAACAACTCTATAAAAACACAAGATCATGAATAAAAATGGGAAAATATATAACCGAAGATTTCCAGTTACCAAAGGACTAAGACAAAGATGTTGCATTTCTTTAAAATGTATGTAGCATGCGCATTAAAGCAATGGAAAAGGAATGTTCATGGCATGGGTGTTGAACTGGATAACGGATGTATTTACACACTACAGTTTGCAGATGATTAGGTCGCAAATGATATAGAGGATATGCATTACATAATGAGAAAACTAACAGAAGAATACAGCCAATGGGGACTAACTGTCAATCTGACAAAGACAAGGTATTTACTTGAAAATGGAAAATAAATTCCTTCTTGTCAATAATACGTATACTTGGGTGTTTCATTGGACAGCACAGAAACTGACGTCAAAAAGATCGAAAAAAGAATTGTTCAGGCCAAAAAAGTTATTGGGTGCTTCAACGGCATACCATGGAGTTAGGAAATTACGAAGAAATGGAAATATAATATATGCAAAACAATGATAAAGAGCACCTTATTATATAGAGCAGAGACATGAAGACTGAGTAAAAGTCAGAAGAAAAAACTAAAGGTGGTGGAGATGGAAGCGATGAGAAGATTTTTATGTATATCCAGAAGGGACCGAATTAGGAATGAGATAGTAAAACAACGGATGGGTGTGGAAGGATCTATAATTCAATACGAAAATGTCAAACAGCTAACATGGTATGGGCATGTACAACGAATGTCAGTATCAAGACTACCTAAATAAATTCTAGAACGGCAACCGATGGGTCGACGAAAAAGAGGCAGACCCAAAAAAGAATAACAGAAAACAATCCACAAAGCCATGAGTGAAAAGAATTTAACAGCGGACGCCTGGGAAGACCGAAGGAGATGAAGATTAGTCGACGGACAACGTCGTAAGACGTTCTAGAACCGGCTTATATAATATATATATATATATATATATATATATATATATATATATATATATATATATATATACCTTATAATGCCTTCTTTACGCCGATGATCAAGTCATATTAGCGTTATCTGAAGAGGAGTTGCAGGAGATGGTTAATGTTATGCATGATTCCCTGAAAATCAAAGGGATGAAAATAAATGTGAGAAAAACGAAAGTAATGGTTTTTGAAAGAGAAGAAAGCATGACAAAAAAGGCACGTCTGGCGGTGCATAGAGGTGTGTTGGTTCCTACACTTATGTATGGTAGTGAACATTGGGTTTGGCAGAAGAAGCATGAAAATAGGATTAATGCTGCGGAGATGAGTAGTCAGAGAAGTACAGCCGGAGTGACTCGGTTAAATAAAGTGAAGAATAGTAAGATAAGAGAACGCTGTGGTGTAAAAGAAGATGTGGTTACAAAGATAGGTAAAGGAATACTTAGATGGTTTGGACACGTAGAAAGGATGGATGAAGGAAGATTGACGAAACAAATCTATAAGGCGAGTGTGAATGGGCAAATCGGTAGAGGTCGACCTCGGAGATCAATATTGTTTTGAAGAAAGGCCAGGTCAAGAGTACCAACAACCGAAGAGCATATATGAGAGCACTGATGAAAGTAGAGGAAGCAAAAGATGTGTGTACGAACCGTAGCGGAAGTGGTCTCTGCCTTCCCCTATGGGAAAAAGGCGTGACTTTATGTATGTATGTATGTATACCTTATAAGTTTGGTTTCTGTGTATAATTATGCTCTTCTACCTTCATCAACTGTTGAGCTGTCTCTTTCCAAGACAATTCTTAAAACAGCTTAATATCCATGTGCACAAAAAATTGTTTACCACAAAATTTCGTGATTAATAAAATATTTTGGAGACACAGTAAATTTTTTTTATTTGTTTTATATGTGAAATTTTTTCTCGATTGGGAATGAGACTAATTCGGCGAAATGCTACCAAATTTTTGCATTTACGATTTCTTGTAATTATCCACATCGCTAACGGTAGTACGTAATTTTCATATTGACCTCGTAAACTAAATTAAAAACTTTACGTGAAACTGTAAATATATAAAACAACGGTGGTAAAAATATACCTTTATTGCAACAAAGAAAACGAAGACAAAACGTTATTATTTCATACTAGTTTGCAGCATAGGAAATAGGTAGTATCTGCTTTAATTGAATAACAGTCTATGTTTTGTTTCTTAAACAACAAATTATTTACCTCTTTAAATCTAAAAACCCATACAGTGGTGTTAACGCATTTTGTCTCCGCTTCTATTTAACATTTATTCGAAAGATATTTTCAGAGCGGCTATATTGGAAGAAATGGGGGTATTGAAGTGAATGGAGTCCGCATAATTAATATACTCGTTAGATACGCAGACGACACCATAATTTCAACACACGCCACAGCAGAAGAAAAGGACGATCTTAATAAGGATGTTTTTTATGATAAACTAGAATCGTTAATTCAACAAATCCCCAAACAATATATGATCATGCTGTGTGGAGACTTTAACGCTCAAATTGGAAAAGAACGAAACTACATACCGACAATTGGCATGCACAGTCTAAATAATGTGTCTAATGATACCGGAACCCGACTCGTTCAACAAGCCGCCAGTACAAACATACCAATAAAATCCACGATGTTTGAACATAAAAATATCCACAAACAAACGTGGATCTCAAATGATGTGGTGACGAGAAATCAAATTGACCACACAGTGGTGGACGCAAGACATGGCACTTTTTTTTGTAGTGAAAACTTCTTTAGCGGCGTTGTACACTTTTTTTGTAATGGGTAAAAAATGTTAAACTCGCGTCAGGACACGTGACCTGATCGAAAATTCGTAAGACGGATGTTTTTCACTGGAGCAATATAAAATGCGACTTTTCTTGACTGGTAACTTGGCAACCTTATTCAACAAACTGACAAATTCAAGTACATTTTTTATGTCATTTTGACAATTTAATTTAGTAGCTAAATTCAAAATTTAAGTGCTTTTTATTAGTTTATTGATTAAAATCTGCTTTTGCTGCATTAAAATGGTCCAAGGAGAGGTGTCGTTTTTAGCAGATGTTATGGACACCATAGCGTGTCTTAATGACTCTAATGGTTCTCCCCCCGACAAAATTTTAGATCAAATAATTTATCAGTGCAAGAAGCCGTTAAAAAATGCATCAATTTGTGTTAAAAAATCATTAAAAACTGGACTGAAAGCTGGTTTGATCAAAGAGAACGGGGTAAGGTTTAAATTAGGTTTTGGTTTGCCGATAACGGAGGCTCGAAGACGAAGAAAAAATAGAAGCAGAAGCCGTAGACGACGTAGCCAAAATCGACAAAACCGAAAACGAGGTAGCCGAAAACGAAAAAGTCGAGGTAGGAAGAAAAGCGCCATATTGAAAGAAGATCAAGCAAAAAGCGGAAGAAAGAAATCGAAAACATTCAAATCTGGTACTGATGTTTAATATATGATTTATAATAAAGCGTTAATAAAAATAATGCATTATTCATAAACTATGGAAATCTGGAGACAATATTTTTCAGATTAAAAATAATATTTTTTTAAGTGAAAACTTCTTTAGCGGCGTTGTACACTTTTTTTGTAATGGGTAAAAATGTTAAACTCGCGTCAGGACACGTGACCTGATCGAAAATTCGTAAGACGGATGGAGAGTAGACAGCTGGCGTGGCGTAGGAGAGGGAGTATCCCCCTCTCTTTCTACGGCGCGGCGAAAATGTATGCCTGCGCCGGCTGTTTTCACTTCTGCCGGCACTCCCAGAGTGCAACCCGTCGTTTTTTTTTATTATTATTTTTTTGACCTTTCCGGCTGTCCACTGCATAGAAGAAGCATGAAAATAGGATTAATGCTGCGGAGATAAGTAGTCTGAGAAGTATAGCCGGAGTTACTCCGGATGGATGGAGGAAGATTGACGAAACAAATTTATAAGGCGAGTGTGAATGGACGTAAGTCGGTAGAGGTCGACCTCGGCGAACATATCTCGATCAGATCAACATTGTTTTGAAGAAAGGTCAGGTCAAGAGTACCAACAACCGACGAGCATGCATGAGAGCCCTGATAAAAGTAGCAACCGTAGCAAGTGGAAGGAAGTGATCTCTGCCTACCCCTACGGGAAAAAGGCGTGACTATATGTATGTATGTATGACTCAGTAATAAAACAATGTTTTACCAGCAATTTATTTAGATGTCTATAATGGTTAACTACTAAGTACTTCTACACCAAAGCATACAACAATACCTTGTCTCAGTAATTTTAACCATTATATAACTGCTAAAATCTATTAAACATATACTCTATTGACACACTCACAGTGAAACATTTAAATAATCAGTCATACGTGGAGGGTCACGGAGTAGAAATGCTTGTTTCTGTTTGTTTTATATTCCAAGTATGCTGAGTATCTTAGACACTCGCAAAGTACATGAAAAGTAGTTTCTTCCTTATCAATTCCTCACATTTACGGCTTGGTGTCAAGTTTATAATATGTCAATTTAACTGAAATGACCTGTTTATAATGTTGTCATTGTCTGGCATTGGTTCCTACTTAGTGACAGGATTTCATTGCTGCATTTGCAAAAAAATCCTTAATATAGATCTTTAATTGCCTTATCCTCATTGGGTGTCATGTCAGCCAGTCTTATTTTCGCGTGACCAGGAATCCACAGAAAATATTTTGTCCGGATATTTTGTCTATTCTTCTTCTTACAGTGTCTTGCTTTCTCAAGCGTTGACGACTCCCATATTGACTACTTTTTTGTATCTATCTCTATCTTGAGCTGCGTGGAGAAGTTCCTCAGCAGTTAAACCTGTCCATTGTCGGAGATTTCGAAGCCAGGATAGCTTTTTGCGGCCTATCCATTTTTTCCCTCGATCTTGCCATTCAGAATAAGTCGAAGCAGACTATAACGCATCACATGTCCCAAGTATTCCAGTTTGCGGCGCTTGATGGTAGTTAAGAGCTCTCTATCGTGCCCTATTCTGATGAGTACATTCTCGTTGGTAGTTCGGCTTGTCCAAGGAATTTTGAGCATCCGTCTGTACAGCCACATCTCGAATGCAGCAATGCGGTCAATAATTTTTTGGCGGAGCGTCCATGTTTCGCAAGAGTACAACAGAATAGACCATACATAACACTTGGTAAACCTTTCCCGCAGATGAATGTTAAGTTGCTTGGCACAGAGTAGCGGCTTGAGATTCAGAAATGCTCTTCTATCTATTTCTATTCTAGCCTTGATTTCTTCGTCTGGATCCATCGACTGATTAATCTAGCTTCCAAGATATTTAAAGTGCTGAACTCTTTCTATATTCTCGCCATCAAGTGTTATTCTTTCCGGGCCAACATTCATTTTGCTAACAACCATAAATTTAGTTTTTTTGACATTGATTTTCAGTCCCCATCTATTACTTTCTTTGTTTATCCTGTCTAACAAGCCTATGGCTTCTTTTTAATCCAAAATAAGCCTTGAGGTGACAATGAGCTTGCTTAAAGCACCAAATTACTCACGACTAACAGAGCATATAAACATCTCTAGATTCTTGTAGTTTCTGCGTTTAATCTCCAAGAGCCAGGCCTTCACCTGGAAAACCATATCTATGCACCCAGAGAGCAATACACTTGGTACCTTGCACCCTTGGTACCTTGCACCCTTGGTCCTCGGAGCTAGACCCATCAGTGTCAAGTTGATGGCTATTATTTTAAAAAATAACAAAAAGATTGGCACAACAATTTGTTTTTGTGAAAACCTAAAAAGCACGTCTTATATTAGTTCTGCGAACTTTGAACGCTCCATTTGTAAAGCAGATTCACTGCTATACTAATAGAAAGTTTATTTTTTTATTGGATTCCTTTTATTAATGACTTGTCATGATAAGTATAATAAAAAACTAAAAATATAGTAAAATATAGCGCAAGAATGTTAACGAACCTATCTGGCAACGATTTGATGAACTTGATTTGAACGAATACAATGTTTGTGCTATAAGGATATTTTTGTAAATATCTCGATTTTTAGCTAATAATAACTATTCTAGAAAAAGAACAAAACACTTACGGCCAGAGTAACGGATTGAGTAATACCGCTATCGATAACTCGCAAATTCCTTTGTAATTTTTAATGATAATAATTCAAAAATAATTTTGATAAGTAACACAGTCAATCACGCATTTTAATGCATGTTATTTGGTAATTGTGGGCCTTTATGCAAGAACCAGGTATGTTTAAAGTTTTCAGCATTTTTGCCTGAGATTGTTGCAAGAACACGGCACAAATGTTCCTTCATTTCTATACGGTAAATAGTGTAAAAAATACTACATCATTGGCCAATAAAAACTCGTTATTCGTTGGTACTCCGATACCTTCAGACTAAAAGGCGGCGTCCGTCAGGGATGCATTATTTCCCATATTCTTCTTAGTCCATTACATCATCCATGATTTGTGGTGGTGGTTGTTGTGAATTTCTGTCATTATCCAGTCTGTCCAGGACGTTACTAATAATTTGTTGGCTGCTGTTAGCCTCTCTAGTTGCTGTCTCTAAATTTAGGCCAGTTAAATTGCAAACGGTGTCTGTCCATCTCGTTGGCGATCGGCCTCGTCGTCTTTTACCAAATGGCATTCCCTGTACAAGAGGCGCTCCAGATTGTCGTGTCGAATTATGTGGCCGAAGAACCTTAGTGCAAGCGCTAAAGTTTGGCTCTACAAACGGTGCTCTATTCTTACTTGTTTTAATATGGATGCGTTTGTTCTTCGAGCAGTCCATGGGATTCTTAACATTCTGCTCCAACACCAAATTTCAAACGCAAACTGAGAATACCAGTGATTTTACTAGAGCTTTTTTTGTTTGAATCGAGATGTTGCCATCTTTCCATACTCTGGTGAGTTGGCTCATAGCTGTTTTACCCAGTTGAATGCGTCTATGAATTTCAGGTTCACAATCTCCATTTGATGTTATTATTGACCGTAGATACACGATCCTTCCGACAACATCGCAATTCGCCACCTTGTGTGGTTGTGGAGCACCTTCTTGTTCTCGGTTGATAATCATGATCTTCGTTTTTTTGTAGTTTATTTGCAACCTATATCTTAAGCTCACAGATTCGAGTCTGTCGAGGAACATCATCAGTTCTTTTTCATTACTGGCAACCAAAAGGGTGTCATCTGCATATCTTAAATTTGAAATTTTTTCACCGCCCACAACAAAACCGCCGTCCCAGTTTTCCAGCACTATTCTCATTAAGTGTTCCGAATATAGTTTAAATAGCAACGGAGATAGTACACAGACCTGACTAATACCTTTTTTAACTAAGGCTTCCCCAGAGAGAGAGTTGTCCATCTTTATGACTGCCTTACTGTCTGCATATAAATTCTGAATGAGCATTACGAGATGAGATGGTACACCCATATCCAAAAGAATATCCCACATCATTGTCCATTTCACATTATCACATTTTTCCTATACTCTTCAATATATACAGCGAACACATTATGCGCACTGTCTTCGATAAACGGCAGAAAACTAAAGTGATGATCATCGAAAAATGCAGAAATAACCAACCGGGGAAACGAAACGTAGCAGGATATAAAGTGGTGAGTCATTTCAACTAATTGAGCTCTGTTGTCACAAACAGCGGGGTGCAAAGAAGCAATACGCAGACGCCTTATAATGGCCAGATCAGCAACGGCCCAGCTTACTAAAATCTGGAAAGATAAAGACATAACTAATAACACCAAAGTACGCCTGGTACGATCACTTGTCTATCCTATCGCCGCTTACGCAGCAGAAACTTGGACCGTCAAAAAGTCTTATTCACAACGTATAATGGCTTTTGAAATGTGGGTGTATCGAAGAATGATGCGCATACCCTGGACAGCACACCGCACAAATATCTTAACTCAACATCACCACTAGACTTACCACAACTATTAACCAACGCATGTTGAGATATTTTGGACATATAACTAGACGAAGGAAAGGTATAGAGAGATTAGTAGTTGAAGGCAAAGTAGAGGGTAAAAGAACTCAAAGAAGATCGCCACTGCGATGGGCAGATCAAATAAAAAGTATCACCGGGTACTCTCTCCCTTAAGCAGCACATCACGCCCAGGAAAGAGAAGAATGGACAATAATCATAAATCGAATAACATAACGTCACCACGAAGGATAAAGGCCAGAGGAGGAGGATTCGTTGGTTCGTTGTTATCCTTGCTCCAAATGGTTAAATTTTGTTGTTTTCATTTATTATTATTTAACCTTTTTCAGGTGCAGTAAAGCGAGTCATCGTTGAAGTCTTTTAAGTTATAAAATAAATATAAATAATGTACGAGTTACACTTTTGTTCAATGTTACCCAAAGAACAAATCTGCAATAATCGTGAATATTGGGGCACTACATAACTTTATGAACAGCCAGAACGTGTCAAAAAAGGCACGTCTGGCTGTGCATAGAGGAGTGTTCGTTTGGCAGAAGTACTCGTATAGCCGGTTTAGGTTGGATAAAGTTAAGAGATAGAGATAGAGATAAAGATAGAGATGGAGATAGATAAAGGAATGCTTCAATGGTATGAAAACGTAGAAAGGAGGGATGAAAGAAGATTGACGAAACAGAATTATAAAGCTTGTGTGAATGGACAAGTAAGTAGAGGTCGACTTTGGCATATCTCGATCAGATCGGCATTATTTTAAAGAAAGGCCAGGTCAAGAATACCAACAACCGACGAGCATGTATGAGAGCACTGATGAAAGTAGATGAACCGAAAGAACCATAGCAAATGGAAGAAACTAGTCTCTGTCTACCCCTACGAGAAAAAGGCGTGACTATATGTACAAAACATTTCACATGATGTTGATTTATTTAATGTCAATTTTTGTCTTTAAAAATACGTTCCTTATTAAACCATATTTTATTTTATTGCTTGTTTTTTAGTTATTTGCTGTTAATTTCCATATTTCATGAACAATCTGACAACGCTGCAAATGTTCACAATGATGACGTGAACGCATCTTTATTTGACTTTTGCTATATGTATATATGTACAACATTTATACTATTTAAAAAAAACCAAACACATTTTTTTTACCAGAAAAACTATGCGACGAAATTATATAAAAAAAGTAAATAATTAAACTTATTCTGATGATACCCATTAATTAGCTCTCAATGTTGAGTATAATTTATGATTAGAAATTAGAAAATTCCAATCCTACGCGCTTGGTATAAAATTCCATTCTTTCAGTAACAAGTAAGCAATTGTGTTAGTGTTTTCATTAACATTATTGTGTTCACAAAGATATTAGGTATTGCAACGACTTTATCACATCATAAAGGGCAGAAGTTCAATCTTGGAGTGGAAACGATCGATCGTGGAAGCTCTCCGATTCCTATTACTAGCTAGTCCTTTTTTAAATGAAAGCCGGTTGTAATCTTTGACAATTTACTGACTGCAAAGCATTTTTTACATTCTACAGTCCACGATTAATTCTCGGCGGTTATATGATTCTTGGATCCACAAGAGTTACATCACTGTCTATTTTTAAGCCACAGCGCTCACAATTCCCTTTTTGGAATGCCAAAATGCATCGAACGAATGAAACTTACCAAAAACTTACCCCATCAGGTGTCTTCAGGAATATTTTAAGCTCAAAGAGAGTTTAAACCGATATACTAAATTCAAATGGGTTTACCAATCAACCTGCAATATCCAAGGAAGTCTGCAAATGTCCAATATTAAAATATATTAAAATTAGTAATCACCGTTCTAATTGAAACTACTACCTAGTAACGAATATCCAATAGTCATTAGAATCAAGCTAAATGTGAAGACAGAAAAAGTTTGTAGTTTTTAACAGATGGTAAAAATTAATTCACCATTAAAATGTAACGTCCAAGTATGAAAAAAAAAGACGTTAGATTTTTTTACTTTAATAATAATAGATTGGCAAATAATAGGAAGAAAGCAGAAATTACTAGAGAAGCATCTTTAAAACATCCAAGCATATGTTAATGAACTGTTGCAGATACAGTTGTGATTATACGTTTTAAAATAAAAGCAAGATTTTTTAGCAAATATACTTACATTTTACGGTGTATGCAGATAATTGTTACTTAGCTTTAGGTAATTAACCCAAATCGATTTCTCGCCGCTCTTGATAAGTATGTAATTTTCATTACAAAAAATATTGACGAAGCAAAGAAACCTTCTATCTTTAACGTTTACTGGCCTTTTAGAAATAACTGCGATAACAAAAGAAATACGATATCAGAATTCAAAAAAAAACATTGTTACCACAATCAACAAAGTGGTAAACCAACATTTATAAGATAAACTGTAAATAGTAAAATCAGCGCAGTATTAAATTTAACTAAAGAAGATAATAACAAAATATATAAAGACATGATGAAGCCTGGCCTTTTTACTCAACTGAAGTATCGTCTCTAGTCTCGACTCTGATTCTTGTTCATGCAACGCATGAGTAACTCGAACTGCAAGGTTTAGGACTGTAAACAGTTACAGCCGCTTGTAGTTCTTAACGACACAGCTAAAAAAGAGCTATGAAAGACAGCTCCTCGGAGCTTAGTTTTTGTGAAACGAGCTCTATAATGGATCAATAAGTAAGGACTGGTTAAGCAGCTTAAAAAATAGTGAAGGCTCAGATGTGGAGCTTAATTTAGTAAATTGTCAGTTTCCTGTCTCTATAAACAACTGGCTTACAAATTTTGAACAGCTGACGTTGCTATAACACTAACATGTTGATAAATTCTAAATCCTGTACAAAATCAAAATTAAAATCGTTAAAAAGGATCTGATTTTATTTACGCAAAAAGCGTTGGGGCGTTTTTAAGGATTAAGCATTAAAATGGACGAAGTAGTGGACTGTAGTCGTTGATTGTAAAAAATGTATGCTTTAAGGATCTTCGTATTAAGAAGAAATTGGAAAAAATGAAATAAAAAATATTGCTGTTAAAAGTAAATTAATTGTTTATTATAATACCCTATTTCGAAATGATAGGAAGTAATAAATCTTACTCATAAATGCAAAACGCTAACAAAGTGGTCAAACAAACTTTAATGATTTCTACAGGGTCCCCAACCGCTGTTATAGCGTAGCTTATTATAAACACAACGTCAAAAGTCTCGAACCCCCTATATATCAAATGAAGAGGAGTTGCAGGCGATGGTTAATGTTACGCATGTTGCCCTGAAAATCAAAGGGATAAAAATAAATGTAAGCAAAACGAAAGTAATGGTTTTTAAAAGAGAAGAAAGCATGACAAACTGTGAAGTTTCTATTGAGGGTGAAAGAGTGGAACGAGTAAATGAATTTGTATACTTGGGTTCAAAGTTTACGAGAGATGGAAAGTATGACAGTGACATTGAGTGAAGGGTGTTGGCAGGAAAACAAATGAATGAGGCACTGTATAGCTTTATAAACAGCCAGAAAGTTTTAATAAAAGCACGTCTGGCTGTGCATAGAGGTGTGTTGGTTCCTACACTTATGTATGGTAGTAAATGTTGGGTTTTGCAAAAGAAGCATGCAAATAGGATTAATGCTGCAGAGATAAGTAGACTGAGAAGTATAGCTAGAGTGACTCGGTTGGATAAAGTAAAGAATAGTGAGATAAGAGAACGATGTGTTGTAAAAGAAGATACGTTACAAAGATAAGTCAAGAAATGCTTAGATAGTTTGGACACGTAGAAAGAATGAATGAAGGAAGATAACCGAAACAAATTTATAAAGCGAGTGTGAATGGACAAAAATGGAAAAGTCGGTAGAGGTCGACCTCAGCAAACATATCTCGATCAGATCGACATTCTTTTAAAGAAAGGCCAGGTCAAGAGTACCAACAACCGACGAACATGTATGAGAGCACTGATTAAAGTAGAGGAAGCAAAAGATGTGTGTAAGAACCTTAGCAAGTGGAAGGTAGTGGTGGACGCCTACCCCTACGGGAAAAAGGCGTGACTATATGTATGTACGTATGTGTATTTTACTCGAGCCACCCAGTTTTTATTTGGCAGCCTGTCGCAAACAAAAGGTTTTATTAGCAAAAAGGTCATTTCCTTCCTACAGTGGTGTAACTATGGATATTAACATATAAATTTAACAATATTATTTTAATTTAAAATGCTTGTTATACCTACCGTCGTCAGAAAAATCTGTCAAACTTTCCTCGTGTTCCATTAATATGACTAATGATCTACAGTTAGGTCAATAAAATTGTCTAGTTTTAACATTTTTTCTTCGGTTATTACATGCTCAACACACCTACGTCATTTTTTGGCATCGATATTTTTTAAAGATTTCTCAGAGAAAATTTTAATATCTTTCGTTTTAAACGTCGTGTTTCACCTACAAAACTTTTTACTTGGGCCCAAACGAGTTCAATGAGATTTATTTTACAGTCACACGGCAGCAGACGAAGAATAGTAACATTTCATTTCTGTGCAATTTTGTCAAATACATACTTGAAACAAGCTTTATTTAAAGACACTATGGACAACAGTTTTTCACCATACTTTCATCGAATATTACGCTTTTCTGTACGAGCCACTAAATAATGTCTGCTTTTCTTCATAAACAAGTCGGTATTTTGTCAACTTTTCTGGAATAATAACTCGCATTGTCCATCACTATCACAAAATTGCGTGGAATAAGGTCTAACATTTGTTCAAACAGATCGCTGTGTACTGGCTACCATTCAGGTCTCTCGGTTTCATTGAAATGCGTATGTTCCACAAACATACAAACCAACAAACAAACAAACAGACAAATAAAAAATTCAAAAGTTGGTGATTTAGACTTGACACCTAATCACCATATCGTGACCTTTTTTTTGTAAATATGTATCTTCAATGTACACACTTTTATTACAGTCTCATAATGGTATCTTAGCCATTAGTCAGTCAAAATAAAACTCATATATTTTTTCAAGTTACTCAAACCGGTTTTCGGTGTGAAATAAATTAAGAGACGTCAAAGAGAAGTTATTTTTTTAATATGTAATAACCGACCAGCACGAAATTTTCTTTCCATTGTCATTGGAAAATTTGAAAAATGTTGGCTCATTCCAAGGGTATTTCTATTTGTTTTAACAACGCAACAATCTGTAACTAATGATTAGTTTCCTATTAGCAATGAAAAAATTCTCAATATTAAACAAAACAAATAAACAATAAAAAATTTAAATTCCATGTTCGAATGGATGAATTTTATCTTTAAGAAAAGGTTCATCGATGTATAAAGTTGTTCTAAGTAATACGTCTGCATTAGTTTTAAGGTCACTGATAATATTATTGGAAACATAAATGACAACGAATGTTGGGAAATGTTCAATTAACACAAGCTTGATCTCCGTTCTTTGTAAACGTCTGCAATGGAAAATCCATAAGCCTTATACTTTAGTCAGATTGAACATCGAACGCTGTATCAAATCGGGTATTTTTTTTTTGGTATGTTGTTTGTAATGTAGAGGGAATGTTAAATGCAAGTTTTTGACCTCGGCAGACGATCGGGTCATTCTCAAAAATATAACAAAACTTAAACATTTTAACCTTTTTTTAGTTTTGCTAGATTTTAAACTGGAAAGATTGGTTTTCATCATATATTGTAATACTCATTTTTAAAGTACGTTTAATTTCCAAAAATTTAAGGCCAGATATTATCGGAGATACAGTTTTTTAAAATTTGGTCAATTTTTCAAGGTACACGATTTTTAAGAAATGTGGGCGAGGTCAACGTTGTGTGACCTACACCAACATCTCTTTCAAATTTAATTATATTGACCCTCGGCTCCTTCTTGTCATCCACGCCTTCGGTGGATGTCTTCATTCTTTGGGCAAAGGAGAACTAAAATTGTCACCACGTTTCAAAAACATCGAGTGTATCACAATTGCTCTTTATGAAGGACTACACAAAACGGAAAACCTGGGCAATACAATTTGTTCTCAAAGGCTGGTAAGATAACTTTTGTATACCATTCACCTACCTGCACAGATAACATGTCAGACGAAGATAAAGTAAACGAAGAATTGGCGGTGCCCCTCTTGGATATTCTTGAAACCCCTCCCGCCATCTCAAAAGACGACGTCTTGGACCAACCAGGTCCATCGAAGAGGGCAAAGTTTGATTAAAATAAATACAGCAACAAAACTGATGTCAGATTTTCAGTTATTTTTAATCGATGTATCTACACATACGTTTCTTTTTAACACGCTTGTATTATTTCACCTGTATCTTGTATGTATGTATGTAGGTATGTATGTATGTTTGTAACTGACTGTGCGTGAACTACGCATGCGCGCAGAACATATAATAACATAATTTATCGCATAGGCGGTTCAGTGGTAGAATGATCTTTTAGCCCGGTTTTGGTACAGTAGTTGCTAAAAAACAATTAAACGTTTTCTTTGTAAACGAATAAACACTAGGTATTTTTTTCTTTAAACAGAAATAATCAATACGGTCTTATTTGTAAATTACCAGAATTTACTGCTTTTCAATTTTATAAAATATAGTAAATAGTAACTCTGAGCGATATTCAGATGCCTCATAAAGATTACATTACATTTATTGTAAATGTTAATGTTAATAAAATTGTTTCGTTTTAACTTTTTATGTAAGTACCTACGTGTAGTTTTCTTATTTATCTACTAAAAATATATCTACTTATTTAATAATAATTTCTACTAAATCCATCTTCAATCCGACTAGAGAGAACTTAGACTGGACTATTACAATTACACTAATCGAATAGTTGAGTCAATGTTTTCGGTTTGCACTTCAATAATTTTGTTAGCTGGAACGCGCACATATTTTCAAGGTTATAGACGGTAAGAAAATCAAATACCAATACTTATTATTTTTTTTGGCACTGGCGAAAAGAGCAATCCTTATTGATCTTAAAAATATCCATTTTTTAAATATTTTTTTTAATTCATTTTTAGTTCCAATTCATTTTTTAACAGAAAAATATTCGGTAATCTTTACGACATATTTAGGATACGTCATTGGTAACCAATTTGGTTTAAACCAGCATTCGAAGAGGCGCTAGTGTTATAATAAAGTGAGGGACGCTAAAGTCTCTCATGAGTAATTTATCTTGGGAGGAAATTTAGTTGGATAATTTCAGATTCGGATTCAGCATCACAACAAACAAAGATCGATAATAAAACCGACTTTTTGATTTTTCGCATTTTTTTATTTTTTCGCGATTTTCAGAAAACAGTTTGATCAATAAAATTAATTTTTTTGGCAATAATTAGCAATTCTGGTGTGTTTTTTATTAAATAGATAGAGCTTCTTTAAATAAAATTGTCAAAGAACAACAAACTGTGCTATGCCAGCATAGCCTTTACGATTTTTAATCAATTTATTTATGCATGATGCCCTGAAAATCAGAGGGATGAAAATAAATGTAAGCAAAACAAAAGTTATAGTTTTTGAAAGAGAAGTGCATGACAAACTGTGAAGTTCTAATTAAGGAAGAAAGAGTGGAACAAGTAAATGAGTTTGTATACCTGCGTTCAAAGTTTACGAGAGATGGAAAGTATGACAGTGACATTGAGCGAAGGGTGTTGGCAGGAAAACAAATTAATGGGGCACTGCACGTCTGTCTGTGCATAGAGGAGTGTTGGTTCCTACACTTATGTATGCTAGTTAACGTTAAGTTTGGCAGAAGAAGCATAAAATTAATGCTGTGAAGATGAGTAGTCTGGGAAGTATAGCCGTAGTGACTCGGTTGGATAAAGTAAAGATAGTGAGATAAGAGAACGCTGTGGTGTAAAAGATGTGGAAAGAATGGATGAAGGAAGATTAACGAAACAAATTTATAAGTCGAGTGTGAATGGACGGAAGTCGGTAGAGGTCGACCCCGGCGAACATATCTCGATCAGATCAACATTGATTTAAAGAAAGGCCAGTTCAAGAGTACCAACAACCGACGATTATGTATGAGAGCACTGTTGAAAGTAGAGGAAGCAATAAATATGTGTGTAAGAACCGTAGCGGAAGTGGTCTCTGCCTACCCCTACGGGAAAAAGGCGTGACTATTATGTATGTTTGTATGTATATTTTAATTTAAAAAAGCTCAATTTTTGTGCGAAATAATTCAACCAAATTTATCGCTTTCTTAAATTTATAATAAATATTAAAATATCGACTTATTTAAATAAATACAGGGTGTTTCAAAGAAAAACGAGCGAATGGCTTACTTTGGTTTTCAAATAGAATTATCCAGTTTTTTTTTAATTTGACGGATTATATTTAATATTTAATTTTTTAAAAAATAATGATTTTGGTTTTAAACAATTTAAAATTTTAAAATTCCAATTACAGTAAATAAAACTTTTAAAATTCCAATTTATTATAGATGAAAGATGAGAATTAGATGCTTTCGTTTAATTTGAACAATTGAGTATGGAGAAAGTAAAAGGGTAATAAATGTATACAAGATGTTTGATTTTATTAATAAGAATGTACTGCCAATTGAGTGGATATTTTTTAAGAAAAGATTCGTTATATTTGGACAATAATTTTGTTTTTGCTAAAAGCAATTAAAAAATTCTGTTGGAGGACGTAACATATTTTTTTTTTAAATATACCGGTCGCTGCAGAAACTAATATTTGTGCTTTTAAGTTAAAATAATAAAAATCAAAGGAATCGTATAAAAGTCAAGGAAAAACAACAGAAATAATAAATTAGACCGGCCTTGCTCTTATAGATAATAATAGACAACAATCGACGTTTCCTGCAAGAAAATCTTAAAATAACGCTCCCAAATTATCCGTACGACTACATAACCTCAATCGCTTACCGAATCAAATGTATTCCCGAAAAATTAAATACACCACAAACAACAACAATAACTTCACCACCCACTGCCGTTATAAAAGGTGTTCCTCGAAGGAATTCGAGCAAGTCATTTCCAACAAAATTAAACAAAACATCGTCGTGAACGTAACAAATTGCACGGCGGCGCTTCGCTGCGTTATAATCGGTACTCGGTACCCCCGTTCGACGTCCGTTCCCCAACCGTTGGAACGAGACAGTGCGGCCAAAGGCGGTTGGTGTTGCGATTATATTTTTGCGATCTGGTACCCAGAATTGGTGTGTGTGTGTGTGTGCGTGCATGTAAAATAGCAGCGTTTGTGTGTAATTTCATGCTGTCCAGGGCCGGCGTTTTGCTCACACGAGCGCTCTCTATAGAGACCGTGCGTGAAGTATTGGCAATGTCAGACAAGCGATACGACATCTGATGAACAAATCTGAACTAATTAGTCAGTAGTCCGGTTTATTTACATAAAAAATAGTGCTTTGCTTTCATCAATTACACTGACGAACATTTTAAAACTTTTTTTTCCTCCCCGGAATGATTTTGGCTAGATTTTATATATTTTGGCCCATTGAATCCGCATCTGGCCTCAGATTTTCGATATCAGCCTCCAATGATAAGTCAATAAAAACCCCTTTCAATGCAGATTTATTAAATTTAAACAATTAAAAACGTATAATACATTTTATTAACAGTTGAATGGAAAATGGAGAAAGTAAAGTTTTAGTGACATGTTGCATTCTAAAATATGATAGGCCGTGAGCAGTTCTTCCGCGAGTTCACGATAATTTTCTGATTTATTATTTCCAAGAAAATTGTTGCAAACAAACACTTTCAAATGCATTCCATGCCCGACTTTCATTGTCACTTAAAATTTGCCTGAAGTTCGCATCTTTAAACAATCGCCTAATTTGGGGACCAACAAAAATTCCTTCTTTAAGTTTGGCCCCACTTATACGTGGAAATTTGTCTATTAAATACTTGAAAGCATTCATTTCCTTCTCTATCCAGTGCTTTAACAAAATTTTTGATCAGACCCAGCTTAATGTGAAGTGGAGATAAATATATTTTTTCTTTCTGAACTAATGGTTCTCGGGTCAAATTTTTAACACAAAAAGCAACAGTATTTTGTATATCCTGATTGCAGTCCTGTCAGTTACGCCACCACTTTTAAATCTACACTTGTGATCTTCGTACTTTAAACATCTTAGTAACATCTTAAGTTTGTCATATGTTTCTTTCATATTTACCGAATGACCTATAGGAACCGATGGATGCTCTTTTCCATTAAAAATTAAAACAGCTTTTAGACTTGTTTTAGACGAATCTATGAGTAGTCTCCATTTATCGGGCGTATAGGGTAACTTCAGTTCGGTAATTAGGCCAGGTATGTCATGGCAAAATACTAAATCACCCTCCACTGCAAAAAAATGTGTGAAAGTCGATTGCCTTTTCCTGAAGATGGACACCTTCACTCCTTTTTCGAAGAGCTTCCACTGCTGCAGGCAGGATCCGAGAAGTTCCGTTTTTGTTTTCAGGAGGTCCAAGTCACGAACAAGGTCATTTAATTTACCTTGAGGGATTAAATGAGGTGTATCAGGCAAATCATGAGAACTAGGGATGTAGCTTGGTCCGGCTTCTGGTGAAGTACTTCCGTAGTCTGATTCCGAATCAAGCGTGTAACTCTCAGGTGGCTGAGAAATGGGTAATGAGTTGTTTTGGGGCACTGGTCGCATTGCAGAAGGAATATTGAGGTACTGAATGCTACGTTTGATTTTGCTAGTAATTTCTTTTATATTCGCCATGCAAAATTAACAATCATCTACGTGATTACGAGGTTACCCCCAAACCATTGGAACTGCGAATGGCATAGATTTATGAGTACCTTTCAGCCATCCCGTGAATGTTCTCGAACACGAACTGGAACACATTTTTAGGGCCCAGGACCTATCTTGATCGCCAACTTTGCATCCAAAGTACAGTTCATAAGCCTTTTTTACTAATGAAGATATCGGTTTTTGGTACGCTTTCGCGGTAACTTCGCCACAAATATAACAGAAGCTATCGGCTTTATTAACGCAAACGCACGTCGACATTTTTGGTACCGTTTTAAACACGCACGTAGATCTAAGCGAAAATATGAATAGGTGTTTACTTAATGATTATAAAGTAACGACTAAAGGGATATTTCAAGCTTAGATACAACTTGCAAATAACAATAGGACGCCCGTTTATTACCTTTTAATGGGCCTACTCGACCCTTCCAAGAAATCTGAGGCCAATATAAACATTTAGGAGTATATTAGTTTAAGTCCAAATGTTACAAAACACACGATATTTTTATAAAGAGGATTTTTGTGTTGAACGGTTTTATTAAGGTATTTTTGATTAATTTAAAAGATTTAATGAGTAGGTATTGTTCAGAGCCTCTTTGTAATTCCTTGAAGAAAATATCAGTGGTCTGGGTGCGACCCGAGAGGTCCACACGACTAACTTCCCAGTGGAAAGAATGAAAAAATACCATATGTTTTGTTGTTATAATTATTAAATTATTATAAAAAACGATTTCAAATTATTAAATTATTATAAAAAACGATTTTAAATTGTTTATAACAAATTATAATTGTCATTAACTATATTATGTTTATGTCAACCGTATTCTTTCAAACTTTTTCTTATCATTTCATAAGCGGGAGCTATTTTTAATTGTTTATAACAAGTGAGTAAAGTTTATAAATTTTTAAAAAACTTTGAAACGGCTTAAAAAATTAATATCTGATGGTTTTTGACCACATAGCATTTTTTTTAGGAATGCATTTTTTACAAAACCAATAATAATAAAAGTTTTCCATATGGTTTCAACTTAAGTAGACACACTGTATAATAAAATTTTTGTGCATCATTTTTCAATGCCTCATTAGTAAATAAACTGCCCCACAAAAGTTAGTTCACAAATATTGAATTTATGTTAAAAATGATTAACTGTTATTGTCTGTAATATATTGAATGTTTACTTGCTTATTTGACTAGTTTTTTTTGTTTCCCAGCTGATAAGTTTTTTAGTTTAAGGCAAGTTGTATTTTTAAAAAATTTTCGTCGGTTATTGCTTCCACTTGATGCAGTCAACTGTAATTTGATATTTAGAATTTTGTTTTGAATAATGCCTAGACGTAAACTTAGTGCGGATGAAGCTAATAGGGCAATTGGTATGATTGAGGCGGGTCGTCTTCAGAGAGAACTCAGTGATAGTGTTATTTCGCGGCTTCTCCGTAGATAGCGACCAACTGGAATCGTGATAGAAAGTCCTAGAAGTGGACGACCAAGGGTTACCACCCTCCCACAAGATCGTTATCTGACTATGTTTACCCGTAAAGAATCTCTGAGTATTTGTCGGATCATACAACATCGTCTTTTGAATACTTTTTGTTTCGTCGACGATTACGACGACTTTTGAAAAGAGTTCCATTCACACAAATTCATGTGCGTGCTCGATTGGCATGGGCTTATAAACATGTGAATTGGTATGCTTAATGGAGGTCCACATTGTTCACAGACGAGTCAAGGTATGAACGGTTTTCTGATAGTTAGCGTGTTCATGCATGGACTTTTCTTTCTTTTATTGTCCTTTATCTATCTTTGTTATCACATCTTCTTTTACACCACAGCGTTCCCTTATCTCACTATTCTTTAGTGTATTCAACAGAGTCACGTCGGCTATACTTCTCAGACTACTCGTCTCCGCAGCATTGATCTAACTTTTATGCTTCTTCTGCGAAACCCAACATTCACTACCATAGGGACGGTTTTAATTGTAATTTAATAGATTTTAAAAAACCGAAAATATAAACAGAGTGTACTATTTAAAAAATTATGTTAATGGGTTATTTTCGAGTAACGGTGCACCCTGTATACTTCTAATCGATGCAGATGGCCCGAATTATTTGAAAAAACTTTTATTTTTTTTATAAACTCAACGGAAATCGAAATATTAGTAAGTAACTTTATGTACACACTGTATAAACAAAACGTGTGTTGTTGATTGGGTCAAAAAAAATTATAAAAATAAAATACACTTATAGTCCGTTCATAATTTGTCGATAGCACAAAATGTGCGTCCAAGTCATAAAACGGCCGTAATAGTCGTAAAATCATAGGCGGAGGTTCCTGAGGTGTTTATTCATGTCCGTACACAATTTGTTGATAGCTCACTGCAAGTTTGACCCTCATTAGGTTTAGTACGTTTTTGATCGCATTTAATTTACGGCTCGTTGGTGTTTCGGCGTCTACGGCAGTAATTAACGTCTCTAATATTTATTTTGCGAATTTTGTGCAGTGCGTGAGTAACTTTTTTTCATATTCCTACAAACATATACGTACCTTTCGTTCCTGCTTGTTTTGTTTGATTGCTTGCGATGGCTTCGTCATCATCATCAACATCATCAAGTTTTACACCGGTACTGTTGCGTACAGTCAGTAAGTCTGTCTATTCACCAAGAGAGAAGACTATTGTTTTGAACGTTCACGATGCTCTGCTTTCTCAGAATTCCACAAACACTGTTCAGAACATAATCAAGAGTTGTGCCCACATGACGGGCGTAGGGGAGTCAACAATATATAGGTTCCTATCAGAAAGAAAAAAACAAGGTATAGCTAACCCAAATACAAACGAATACTTAAAGAGGGGGAGAAAACCTATTGAAATTGATGAATTTGCCAAAAATGGTATTCGAAGGAAAATTCACGAATTTTTTTACAAAAAAGAAATACCCAACTTAAACAAAATTTTACAAGAAGTTAGAGACGACCCGGATTTGCCTCATGTCGGACGAACCAAATTGTGGCAAGTTTTAAAAGAATTAAATTTCCGGTGGGAGAAATCAGGTCATACTCTCACAAAAATTTGGTCAGATAAAAATATATCAAGCTCCAGGCAAGCCTTTATGGAAGGTTGGTCTACTGGTATTTCCCCACCCTCTGGTAAAGGCAGTAGATTAATAGTTTCTCACATTGGCAGTGAAAAAGGATTTGCTAAGCATGGTTTGTTGGAATTTCAATCCAAAAGCACAAAAGACTATCACGAGGAGATGACAGCTGATGTTTTCGAAGAGTATTTTGAGCAGATGATTGAACATATACCACCAAACTCAATTATAGTATTAGATAATGCACATTATCATTCACGACTAGTAGAAAGACTTCCAACGACTGCGTGGAAGAAACAGGATATCATTGAATGGCTGCGGAATAAGTCCCTGCCTTACAAAGATGGAATGGTTAAAGCAGAACTTTTAAAAATTGCCCGGCAACACAAATCTAAGTTCAAGAAATACGTAGTTGACAAAATGGCGGAAAGACGAAACATCACAGTCCTTAGACTTCCACCCTACCACTGCGAATTAAATCCAATTGAACTCATTTGGGCACAAATGAAAAGCTATGTGGCTAGAAAAAATACGTCATATAAAATACAAGCTGTACGCGAATTGTTATATGAGTCTTTACAACATATTACAGAACAAAATTGGCGAGATGCAGTAAGACATGTAATAGAAGAAGAACAAAAAATGTGGGATCTTGTCAATATAATTGATGCGACTGTAGAGACACAACCGCTAATTATTAACCTGCAAGACGACTCGGATTCCGAAGATGATCCTGTTTATTTTGAATTTGAATAGTTTTGTAAGTAATCGTAGTTTATATCATTTAAAAATAGGTATTAATTAAATAAATGTATCTTTTACAAATTGCAAGTAACTTTTTATTTTTAAATAAAATAAAGAAATTTTATTAAAATAAAAATACAATTTACAGTACCTACAGTTTAAGAATATTAATATATTTATTTATTTAAAGTAACGTAATGTTTTAATCATATACTCTACGACACTGGTCAGTCATTTCCACTCAAAATACCTACATAATCGGATTAAAAGTTTTATAGCTGTATTGTATTTATTCAGATACAAGGTGGGTTAGTCGAAAACATCTTAAACTGCCAGTTTTAGGTTGGTTTTTGTTATTATATCATACTACCTGTCCTCTCTGTATTTCAGTTCTCTAATGAGGGTCAAACTTGCAGTGAGCTATCAACAAATTGTGTACGGACTATAGACAATTCATTAACACGATTAATGAGACTAGGTAATGAACACTGTAATCTTGAATTAAATATCTTCAACGTTTCCAAACACAAATTCGTAATTGCTCTCACTATGGAGAACAATATGAACCTCTAAGTTATAGTTACCAACAATGTTTAATTTTTTAACTCGGCACACGAGGGTTGCCACCTCTCCCGATTTGATCAGGAGACTCCCGAAATCATATTATCTCTCCCAAATCACAGTATTAATTTTAAACTTCCGATTTTTGTGTAAAAAAGCTTTATCGGAAAGCTGTAAAAAAATACCAAATATGATTTTAAATTTAATAATAATAATAATAATAATAATAATAATAATAATAATAACAAGTTATTATCAGAATAAACACGTTTTGGACAATAAAAATGTTTAATTAATTGATGTTAATTAATTAAAAATTTTGACCTTAAATAAAATAAATCAATAAATTTTAAATATTTATTAAATTATTATTTATTTATACCTATAAATTGTTTACTCAAACGCGTACACACATTCACGTAATTTAAGTTATTAATATTAATTAAAAAAAAATGGACTGTGTAGGAGGACCCAGGACAGAAGTGAAACTTTACTCTCTTTACATTGAAACTAAATTTATCTACAATATAAATATTTGTAATTGATTATGAATAACAATAAATTATAATAAATTTTAGTGTTATAGTAGTAAAAAAGTATACTTTATTTGTATTTTTTTAAATTATTTCTTTTACAATTTTTTTTAAAATTTTAAACGTATTTTTAATACACTGGTCTGCAAACAATAAGATCTAAATATCCACTTATCATCCTTTTTTTCTTTGACACCACAAACAATAATGTGGTTTGCTGCAAAAACAGCTTCAACCTCCACGATGCATCGACTACTTGGAGTAAACACAAGAGAAAAAGAGGAAGACCTAGAAAAACCTGAAACGACATGATAGGAAAGATTTTACAAGGAAGAAATAAAAAATGGAGCGAAGCAAAGAAATTGACAAGAGACAGAAAAAAATGGAAGAAGTTTATAAAACAAGAATAAAATGATAACCCGACAGTAAAAGGGTTCAAGATATATATATATATATATATATATATATATATATATATATATATATATATATATATATATATATATATATATATATATATATATATATAAATTAAAAAAACGCATGAATTTTTATTTAAAAACATAATTATATCTCCCGACATTCATTATAGCAATTTGTATGATTTAAAATGTTGTTCCGTTAATTTTGTCCAAAAAAAAATACTAGGTATATTTTATTACTGAGCATTTCATTACACATCATTGAAAAAAAAACAAACCTATTAATGTTTTCATTGTAATAAAGAATACACAGCTTTTACAAATGCTCGCCTTAAAGTGATACTGCAATATGGAATATCTTAAAATGAACACCTCTGCTTGAAGGTTAAATGGGCAAGTCCTGACCAACTCTCTGAATCATATCACCAACGGCGATAGGTACAGCATTTCTTTAAATTGAGTACTCCGTCATTTTCTTTGGAAACGACATTAACTCAATAGCATCATTGTAATATACTTTTATACCTGTTGCTATCGAAAGCCTTCAGGTATATCCAAATGAGGATGTTAGTCATAATTTTTTTGCGGCACTCTACCTTTTCTTTCTTTTAAATAAAAAATTCTTATGTTGCTGATAAAGCCACTTTTCTGGATTAAGTCTACTATTTTAAAGAGGACTCTACACTACATGTAATGTCATAATATTATTCATTATTTTTTAAACTTACACGATCATTTGGAATGATGTTACTTTCACGATGATCTGAATCATGATGAAATACAGAGAACACCCACCACATTCCTATCGTATTACTTACCATTCAGTTTGGTCACGCATTCACCCATTCATTATAAGTGTATATTATGAAGAGAACATTGCTCCAAGTGTGGTACTGCCAACCTAAATTTTTTAAGACAGCAATGTCTACCAATTTAAAACTATTAGTGCTTCAGTGCTCCAAATGTGGTCTTATTTCGTATAGCCACCATGAGCCTAACACGTACATGATACTGCCAACCTATATCCTGTATGACAGCAATGCCCTCCAGTTATTTATTTATTTCCGTGGCCGGATCAAATCAAATTTTTAGTTTCCAAAAATCTGTAGGCTTTGCCTACCCCTACGGGAAAAAGGCGTGACTATATGTATGTTTGTCTCATGTTTGGACACACGGCCAGATGTTGGTGGTTTTGGATTGGTTAGGTTCACAGTTGTCATCTTATTTATAGCCCCACTTTTTTAGGTTGCTGTTACCATGGGACTCACGTTCTTAACCTGTTCAGCGTCCTCCACATCGGGAAAGGTAGATGGTGTCCAGTGACCAGCTCTTCACTGGCCTTGATTCGAGTGCGGTTAGCAGCTACTCGCCATAGGTTTGTTCCGTGTGCTTTAGGCGTGATCCCAGTGGTGTTGTTGACCGCATAAAGCTCTTCCGAGATTTAAGTCTATGTGGTTGCATTTGATGCCCATATAGGGGATGTCTCTGGTCGGTTTCTTGTTTTTTACGCTCAGCCCCGCGGCAACACACCTCCTGTTTTTAGGTGGGGCAATACCATACATACATACATAGAATCACGCCTTTTTCCCATAGGGGTAGGCAGAAACCACTTTCTTCAACTTGCTACGGTTCTTACACACATCTTTTGCTTCCTCTACTTTCATCAGTGCTCTCATACATGCTCGTCGGTTGTTGGTACTCGTGACCTGGACTTTCTTTAAAACAATGTTTATCTGATCGAGATATGTTCTCCGAGGTCGACCTCTACCGACTTGTCCATTCTCACTCGCCTTATAAATTTGTTTCGTCAATCTTCCTTCATCCATCCTTTCTACGTGTCCAAACCATCTAAGTATTTCTTTATCTATCTTTGTAACCACATCTTCTTTTACACCACAGCGTTCTCTTATCTTACTATTCATTACTTTATCCAACCGAGTCACGTCGGCTATAGTTCTCAAACTACTCATCTCCGCAGCATTAATCATATTTTCATGCTTCTTTTGCCAAACCCAAAATTCACTACCTTACATAAGTGTAGGAACCAACACACCTCTATGCACCACCAGACGTGCCTTTTTTGACACTTTCTGGCTATTTATAAAGCTATGCAGTAGCAGTCAGAGAATGTGCAGTCATATATATAGACCTGGGAGCCTGGATAGATCAATCAGGTGACCATACAAGAGAAATAAGAACGAGAATAGCCAGGTCAACATTTACGAAAATGAAAAAGTTGTTCACCAGTCGAGATATCAAGATTGGACTTAGGATGAGGATGCTGCGTTGTTACGTGTTTTCCACGCTTTTGTATGGAGTGGAGGCTTGGACTCTCAAGAAGAATCACACAGACAAACTACAAGCCTTCGAGATGTGGTGCTACCGTAGAATGTGGCGTATTCACTCAACAGAAAAGATCTCTAATAAGGAAGTCCTAAATCGGATGAATAAGGAAAGTCATTAAAACCATAAAAAAAAGAAAGCTTCAATATCTAGGTCATATACTGAGAGGACCAAAATACGCAATTCTCCAGCTGATAGATCAGGGAAAGATTTGTGGAAGAAAGAATATTGGAAGACGCTGTGTGTCTTGGCTTAAAAACCTAAGGGACTGGTTTAATTGTAGCAATGTTGAACTCTTCCGAGCTTCAGTCAATAAGGTCCGGATAGCTGTGATGATATCAAACCTCCGATATGAGATGCACTATAAGAAGAAGAATAGCTGTCGCGAATTGCATTTGAATAAACTTTACTGGCAGGGGTGGGCTCGGTCGCGCATGGGCACTTCGGCTGCCTGCGATGGAAAATCTACGAATGAATT
Source organism: Agelastica alni (assembly GCA_950111635.1). NCBI lineage: Eukaryota > Metazoa > Arthropoda > Insecta > Coleoptera > Chrysomelidae > Agelastica > Agelastica alni. The sequence goes on from OX467714.1 coordinate 31,148,283, forward strand.
TTTTAACAATTATTTCATTTTTGCATGCACCGTTCGATGATCTGACCACGGAGCAATTTAGTTTGGATCAGGAGCAATTTTTTCGTGTGGTTCATTCATCGAAAAAATCTTTATTCGTGTTTGAAAATCAAGTACATAAAAATTCAATTTTTTAATGTTTTCGGAAAATTTACAAGAGAACTGATTTTTCTGCCGACGTCCAGTAAATGGAGCTAATTGGAAATCGTTAAACTAGCTGTCGCTAATTGCATTTGAATTAACTTTGCGGGCTGGGGTGGGCTCGGTCTATAAGTATGCCCCTTACCATTGGCAGACTAAAAAATTGGTTACGTTTTTCTGTCGCTAGCTGAGAGTCTATTAGCTGTTGGTGAATACCATGGTGGTTTTCAACATTGTTGAATAACGTTTATGATTTACTTTTACTTTTAGGTCAAATTTTTAACAGCGGCTTTCAATGAACAGGGGTGAGACGAAAAAATAATATGATAGATGTGTTTGATAAGTTATTCGTAAATATTTTAAAGTGTTTAATTGCGAATATTTAAGATTACTATTCAATGCGTTCCAAAGGAATTTTTAATTTATTCCTAAGTAGGTAAGTGGGACCGAGAAACCAAAATCCGTCATTACCGCGGATTTTTGCAACAAATAAGACTATAATTAGCGAACAATCATTATGTTTATAGTTTGATCAATTAGTTGCGAAATTCCTTTCAAAAATCGTTCTGTTGTTTTTTAATTTCAGCATCTCGTATATAATTAGAAAGAATGGAAACTAAATAATCAATTAAAAAAAAAGGATTTGCTAGATGAACACAATAATAATACAAAATGAATCATCGAATTGGTAATAGGGAAACCGGTTCGCAGAATTCGTGATGCTTTTTCTTAGCAGATAATTGACGTAGTAGACCAATTTTTAAAAAAATTGTTCGTTATTTTTAAAAAGCTTAACATTTGAGACGATGGATTCGGGGCAGTTTTTTGCATTAATCTTCATTGGCAATTTGTTTCCGGATGTGAAAACCAGTGCCGTCATTAAGGCACGGCACAGGCCCGGAGACCCGAGGTGGCAGGGGGCCCCACGACTCCGGAAAATATTCTGTTTAAATAAGAAGTAATTTTATATTACAATAAACAAAATAGTAAAATACATGTTGGGTAAAATAAAAATGTTGTTTAAAATTTTATTTTTATAATATAATAACAAACTAATTTATACACAGACTTTTTAAAAAACATTTTTTCGTGATTTTTGGCTGCGCTGTCAGCTATGAGCTAATCGAAATCAATCGTTTTTAGTGAGTCAGACTCACCTGGAACGCCCACTTAAAAAAACAATAAACAAAGCCAGGTTTTCTCTCTGGAATCTCAGAAGAGTATGTGGCAAATCTTGGGGAATGAACCCCAAACAGATTTACTGGATTTATCAAACAATGATAATATCTATGGTCACGTATGGTTCAGTGGTCTGGTGGACCAAAGGGTTACAACAGACAGCTAGAGCAAAGCTTGCAGGCCTTCAGCGGCTGGCATGCCTGGCCATAACTAGGGCTTTGTCCAGCACACCAACGGCAGCGATGGAACACCTCCTACATCTTCCTCCCCTAGATATTCTCTTAAAGAGGGAGGCCTGGATAGTCTCCTATAGATTCCTGTCTTTGGAAAAGCAAATTAATGGAGAGCAACTCGGGGATCACTCCGGGATACTGAGTGAAACAAAAAACCACCAAATTCTCGGGATAGTTCCTGACTTGCTAGCCACAAAAATACACGTAGAAAAGTCCACTTTCCGAAGAGAGACGAATGGATGAGGGGATAAATCCTCTTCCCAGAGACTGAATACGTAATGTACACAGACGGCTCAAAAACCCCAGATGGAGTTGGGGCCGGTGTTTTTAGCAGGAAACCAAAGAATGAAATATCTACCAGTCTTGGCAGGTATGCTACAATCTTTCAGGCTGAAGTATTCGCTATCGAATTGTGTGCAAGAGAGTTGACCAACAGACCTCTACCAAACAAAAACATAAATATAATATCAGACAGCCAGGCTGCTTTAGAAGCACCACAAGTGCCGCCAAAACAATTATTTCGGACTGGGCAGGGAGAAAAATACTCACGTACTGGTCCGACATACCAGGGTTAACCCACTCGAAGGCGTTTCTTCCGTTTCAACCCTCGAGAAACACAACTAAGCAGATCCTAGAATGGAGCAGAAATGACCTGCGTATTCTAACAGGACTGCTTACAGGACACTGTCGTCTAAAATACCACCTCAGAAAGATAGGTCTGAACCAACAAACGGACTGTCGGTTCTGCTGCGTGGAAGACGAAACTGCTGAACATATTCTATGTTCATGCCCCGGCCTGGGAAGAATAAGGTTCAACACATTTGAATACACCAACCTAGAACCTACCGATTTTAAAAAAATCTCACCCTATACAACCATGAAGTTCGTGAGAAGGGCTGGGTTGTGCGGTGAACTGTGACCTCTAGGGGTGAGCCACAATAGACCTACTAAGGGTCGCGGTGGAGGGGCGACCACGCCCCACTCACATGATACCTAACCTAACCTAACCTAGTGAGTCAGATTCTATGCTCATTAAAATTAGTCTAATAGTGACTGTGTATACAGGGTGCGGCGCGAAAAGTTTTGGTTAAAAGTAATGGCGGATACAGTTATGTTAAAAATCTGAAATTACGAAGCTGTAGGTTTTGAATGACCCTGAGCTCAAATACAATGTTGTCCTGAACTTGGCACTTCCGGTTATACCGGAAGTAGACGTCAACTTTGTTATTTTAAATAGAACCTAATATTTTTATTTTATTTAGAATTCTACATGAAATGTACACAATGTCCCATACCAAAATGAAGTATTTTCGAGATATTTTGATTTTTTTCAAAATGTTGAAAAAATCCTAGTCCACATTAAATAACGATATCTCCATTAATAACGAAGCTAGTGACGTGAAATTGTAACCAATAAACAACAAGAGCTTGCCCGTTAACTCCATATGTCCAACTCATTGATATTTCATACAGGGTGTTTTAAACCTAGCCGGCAACATGCACAATTTAAATCATTTATAAGTTGCTTACTTTAAATAGAACACTCTATATTTTAATACATTTTCCGCTGTATTTTTTTAAGCCAATTCGTTTGGTTTCGGTATTCCCTATACCTGAATCCAACCACTTTTGAGATATTTCATTATCTTAGTTAAAACATAACAACTTTTCACGCCACACAGTGTTCATTTAATTTAATTTAAGATAAAATTTATTTATTCTACATAAATTATATTACAAAAATTATTAATATAAAAATGTTCTTTTGTTAAGATATTAATTGTAGGTATAGTCGACAGGGACTTCGGTCAGAAAATTTACTTCAAAACATCAGAGCTAAGCATATGTAAAATGGTAGCATTGTAAAATTGCTGAACGTCCTTTATCTTGAATACGGATGGCGGTACGAAAAATTTTTACTAAGCAAACCCCAATTATTTTTCAGTTGTCTACCTATCCTAGAGACGGGGTCACCTTTTTTTGAAACACTCTGTATATACCTCGTTTTTATTGCAATGAATTCCTGATGTCTGATAAATAAAATTTAAAAAAAATTCAAAAAGTTTACACAGACTAAAATAGATACTTGGCTCTAATTTACTTTTCTTAAAAAGGCCCTTTATCGTTTATTTTTCCATTTTATACCTATATTTCAGAAGGTATACCGACAAATTCCCTTTATGCAACTGACGTCGCAACACATAATATTATATAACTGCATTATTCATATTTCATGTCAACAATAATATACAATATACCGTCTCATTAATAACGCCTGCAAAAAAGAACCAACATATGTCCCGCATTACGTAAATAAAAATGTTGAATTGATGATTCACGCCGTACATCATAAGCAGTTTTGTGTCATCGACCATAGATTTTATGAAATTAATTTGCAAAGTATTCCCCGAGGTTATTATATTACTGCGAAAGGATGTAATAACTAAGAACGTGATTTCCTAAATTAGTTTTAAAAACGGCAAACATACTGTAATTTATAAGCTCAACGACAAATCTACAAAATTTAAGTTTAAGTTTATGCAATAGTTATTACAACAAACTGTATTAAGAGTTGTATGACTAAAACATTACACTCATTATTGTATTAGTTTTAAAAACATTTTAAAATCCAACTACAAATAGCAAAATTAACAAAATCTACAAAATTTAACATTTATTTTAAACTATATAAACAACTTTTAAAAATATATACAGTGCGTCCATAAAGTAACACATAAATTCATTATTAACTAAATAAACTGTAATATGAAAAAATCCCAAAACAGGTCGATTTTTAATTATAATTTCCTGTTTTAATTTTTTTATTTTTTAAAAGAATAATCTATCATACAGGGTGAATAACCTTTGAGTGATGACGTCAACACTACTTTTTTTAAATCAAAAACTCTTTCTTTAATTTGCGGATTTCCCTTGATGAGTTGATTCCAAAAATGTATCACAAGTTAATTGAATTGGTACAGGGTGGACAAAAAAGCAAAAGTTGTTAATGTCAATTTATTTTTACAAAATAATTGATAAAGACTAAACGTAATTTAACAAAACCAAGAAAAATTTACAGTAAATGGATAGACCGTTATTTACTCGTACTTTAGATACTCCATACTGTACTAGTATTTTTTTCAAAATTGTGAAAAAATCGTAATTTCTCGAAAATACTTTATTTTTGGTATAGGACATTGTGTACAAATTTTATTTAAAATTTTATGTAGAATTCGAAAATAAAATAAAAATATTAGGTTCTATTTAAAATAACAAGGTTGACGTCTACTTCCGATACAACCGTAAGTCGCCGAAAGTCGAGCATATTTTTATACGATAGATCAATGCCCAAAACCCCTTATTACAAATTTTCAGATTTCTATTCTGGCTAGTTTTGCCATAACGTCTAATGTGCCGTCGTGAAAAATCACCCTGTATGATTTTTGTTTGTAACGTTGGCAGTGTTGCACGATTCATAAGTATTTCCATTTACCTCCTCCTAGAAAAGTTGTCATTTGGGTATCAGAATTTAATTTAACCCTTTCGTTCCCCCTAAAATTAACCAAAAATAGGTAACATCCCTCCATACATAGTTTTGTCATCTGAATGAGATTTTTTGGTATTAAGAATTTAGCCATCGCATTTCATACTAGGCTTCTCTCTATGCCATCATACGCAATCACAGACATCTTCAGTCAACTCATGGATGAGACGTAAGTACTTTATAAGGATTGTATTTTGCTCTTTTAAAAATATTTGATACTAAAGACTTTTCAAAGTTCACATCCCTAAATAATCTTCGCACTGTACGGGGTAGTCTAGTAAGAGGTTAGGCCACTTTGGAATTTAAAAAAAAACCAATTTTTTTGTCTCAAAACTGCATTATTTAAGTTTGCCGGAACATAAATCGGGCAATGGATAAAGAAAGATTGACGAAACAAATTTATAAGGCGAGTGTGAATGGACAAGTCGGTGGAGATCGACCTCGGCGAACATATCTCGATCAGATCAACATTGTTTTGAAGAAAGGCCAGGTCAAGAGTACCAACAGCCGACGAGCATGTATGAGAGCACTGATGAAAGTAGAGGAAGCAAAAGATGTGTGAAAGAACCGTAGCAAGTGGAAGGAAGTGGTGTCTACCGATCCCTACGTGACTATATGTATGTATGTATAAATTTGTTTTTTGGCGTTGAAATTTTGTTTACTATAATATAGAGATGTAAACTATCGAATAAAAATATAAAGAAAATTCATGCATATTCCCTATTGTGTGAGATTCAACGAATTTATAAGTATTTGTATATTTATGCAACACAAATTGCAAAAAACTGTAATACGTATTGCCTAAATTTTACATTTACCTTTTAGTTTGAAATGGGAGATAATCAAACAATAAAGGTCTGCTAATATCAAAAATAAAAAACGTTATTACTGAATATGATACTCAAAAACAAATATATTTTGGAATGTAAAAAAATAGATGCAATAATAGCGTAAAAAAGGGACCACGTGGAAGAAAATATCTTAAAATGCATCACCACCCAAATCAAAATTATTATCCATCATAATAATCTAAAAAATAAACGCATAAATGCCTCTAATTTCTAATGCTATATTTACACACAGACAATGTCGACCACAACTAATTTCTTACCACTCTGTTATTTGGGGGCGCGGTAGTGCCCCTGTCAATTCGAGCAAAAAAGCGGCACGGCCGTATCATCCTTTTTTCGAAGCAGTTCAGGCCATTTTCGACCCCCCTATAACTTCGTTGTGGATAAAACTAGAAGCCCGAATTTTCAGTAACCAAGCAAGCATTGTATAAACACGGTATATTTCAAATTTTATTCAATTTGAACCAGTGTTTAAGAATTATTATTATTCTTAATTTTGTCACTCAATCACTGACTGACCGATCATCAAAACTCTAAGTCACTTCTAGCACACATAGAAGCTTCGAATTTAGAATACAATTAGTGTTTAGTGTATAAATCAAGGAAAAACTAAAATATTTTGCAATTTTTGTCCAGTTTTCTAGATACACCAACTGCATAAATAACTTAGTAATCCCATATAAATATATAGGATTACAAAGTTACATTTGCAGTGAATGAATCAGTGTACCTGTCTATGTATAATAAAGAAAAAAAAGTGGGACTATCTATAAAAAGAAATGGGATGCGATCAAAAATATAACTTATAAAAAACACCAAGTCTCGCTACTCAGTTCTTCTACCGTAAAAAGTCATCGCATGAAAACACAATGTATCTCACAAGTAATATATATTATATTAAATAAGATTTTCAAGTGCGATTCCTAAGTATGTTTTTGATGGCATAGAGTATTTTCCAAATAAATATCAAAATAAACTCTATTTATTACGGTTAAGCCGAACCAATTCTTAGGCTTAACTTTAGAGCAGGGGTCTCCAAACTTTCCAGCCTTAGGGCCATACTGATTACTCCAGTAAGTTCCGAGGGCCAAAACCATATTATCATTGTTGCCGGTGGTAAAAAGTGAAATAGTCCACTGATGAAAAAAAAAGTCCGAATAAGTACGCAACGTTTAAAAAAGGCTGCAAATCGGACTAAAGTCCGCAAAACGGCAACACTGCTTATTATTAATTTTCCTGTCAATATCTGTAATTTCTAATTGATACTGTTTCAATTACAACTACGAAGTAAATGTTTTTCACATTTTAAAACATGTGAAATATTCAGCCACACCACTGAGACTGAGTTTCCTTTGAGTGCTTTGAAAATAAATTTTGATACTCGTTTCTCGGACTTTGATGCCATTGCGAATCAAATTAAGATTTTTCAGAATCCTTTTGATACTGACATTGAAACCCTAGCCCCGGAACTTCAAATGGAAATGATTGATCTACAGTGCAGTGATATAATTAAGAACAAATATCAAAACTCATCTTTGTTGGAATTTTATAAGAGTCTTCCACTGACACAATTTGATAATTTGCATAAAATTGCTCGTGGGCTGTTTTCTGTTTTTGGTACTACTTATTTGTGTGAGAAGACCTCCAAAATGAAGTACACAAAAAATGTTTACAGATCTAAATTAACTGATGAGCATCTTAATTTTCTTTTAATAATTGGTACAAGTAAAATTAGTCCACAACTACAAACTATTGTCAGTGGAAAATCTCAATTACATAAATCTCATTAGTATTTCATATGTCATTATGCTTGTTATAAGTTATGTTTTTATTTAAAATTTATAAAATGTTAGTTGGATTCATTTCAATAATTTGTTAGTTATGATATACTGAAGTTAAATTTTCTGCATATTTATATGTCTTTACTCATTACAATTCTGTGTTTCTTTATCCAACTTATCACAAAAACAATAACAATAAGCCTACAACAATGTTATGAGTAGTTAGCCCATGACCATATCAATGTAGATGTCATATTAATAATTATTCAACATAAAATTAGAATACTTCAGTAAACTAAATTTAATTTGCTATAAAAAATATGTTCTCTAAAAGGAGTTTTCAAGTATGCTAGCTCTCCGCGGGCCGGACAAAATCTGTCCGCGGGCCGGATGTGGCCCTCGGGTCGTAGTTTGGAGACCCCTGCTTTAGAGGGATATTATGACAGCATAACGATGAAGGAAATGTGTTAAGTAAACATAAGCAATTTAAGCTGAGTATGGCCAGTGGAAAATGTCCCTAAAAGATTGCAGGTACCTAATTTTTGCATAATTTAATAAATTGAGCTCAAATCGCTTTGAAATTTTGTTTCGAACTGAGAAACGCAAATTTAAAAAGATACTTGTTTGTAAAAATAAAATTAAAAAGTGTATTCCTATTGAAATGTTTTCATAATTTTTTCATTATTTCTTATTCAACTCTGAGTAGGTATGGTAAATGTGATTGCATTTGATCAACTTCTTCTCAGTGTTATTTACGTTTGGCATAAACCAGTTCGAGTGTTCAATAACTAATTTATTCGTTTACTTGAATAAAATATTACTTTTTTTAAACACTTGTTATTCTAAACTTATACTCTGCCATAAAATACGTATATTTAAGCAACCTTGACAATTTTAAATATTTTATAGATAACTATCGACAGTGAAGAGCCCGTGAAATGCATTTATATTAAATTAAACCGCAAATAATTATAAAGTTAAGGTTAGACGCAATTCCATTTCCCTGATATCGACTGTTTTAGAATAAAAATAAGGTTACCGATCAATAAAATGATTTCAATAAGAGACACTTTTCCAGATCACCAGTTCTAATTTACAATGGAAAGATTTTTTTAAAATAAAAAACTGAGACTATGCTTTGATTATAAAATTAAAAATTTATCTTGCATTTTTAAAAATACTTTAATACTACAGTACTTTTGACTTCTAGTCTAGAATTTTCTGATTATACCCCGTAAAGAAAAGACCTGATCCATACATCTCCTTTCTCTTCTAAATCCTACTTGCACATCCCATATCATCTCCTCAGTTTCATTTGTCACACTTTTAATTAACATCTTTGCATACAGTTTGCCGACGAAGCTGAGTAAACCAATACATCGGTAGTTTTTACAGTCCTTCTGCGAACCCCCTTGTAAACCGGCACGATAACGGCCTTGTACCAGTCGTCTAGTACGCTACCACTCCTCCAACAAAGGTTAAAAAGGCGGTACAGCAAACTAGTTACCAAGCTTTGTCCAGCCTTCTGCATTTTAACCGATATCCTGTCGTACCCAGCAGCTTTACTCAATTCCATTCTGTTTAACGCTTCCACAATTTCTATCGTACTAATTTCACTTTCATTAAAACTTTCACTCATGTCTCCGAATGGAGCCTTTGCTTGTGTATCCTCTTTCTCAAATAAACATTTCCATCCTTCCATCTCTTTAAAACGCATTCCTCTCCATTCACCATACTACCATCGGGATTTCTGTTTTTTTCCAGCTGCGAGGTAGTAGTTCTAGTTGTTTTTATGGACTACCAAAAGAGTTTAATATTGTTCTGAAAATCGTCAGATAACCTTCTATCAAATTCATCTTTATCACTTTCCTTCTTTCTAGCCACAACCTCTTTCGCCCCACCTTTCAACCTTTTATACTCATTCCTTGCCTTTTATACATCCTTAATCGTTGCTTTTTGCGTTCTTGGATTGGCTTTTGTAGCCAGCCAATCCAGCCAGGATTTCTAACTACAATGACTTTAAACTTTGTTTTAATAAATACTGTTACCATCCGGACCTGTTTATTAATCGGCATCCAAGCATCGAGAGTGCATATTAATGACCCCTTTGTCGGCATCCGCTTTCGCCTGGTAAATTCTCGCAGCTTCCATGAAATGTAAATAGCTGTAAAAGTTGTAATTAGTCGAATATCTAAGTGATTTATAAAAGTAGAATTTATTGTTTTGGAATAAACATTGTTTTGTTACTGTATCGAGAGTTTTAAATCGCCGAACCCAAGAAAGAACTAAAATTCGTATCAATTCAATATAACAATAAAAAATTTTCTCTAGTTTATTGTTCATTTATAATTTGTTATGTAATTGTGTTAAATAATCTAATATTTTATTTAAAATTAAAAGTAAAAAGTTTTGCCAAAATTCAAACGCTTGAACTATTGTTATAGGGGGCGGCCAACCGAAAACGAAACAGAGCCATTTGCAGGAACCTCGTCAAAATTTTAGAAAAACGCTCATACCCGTCGATTTTTTATTAAGGGGTGACATTTTTTTCCGGTATTTTTCACTCCACTACTTTTAACCCCAAGCAAGGGTAAGAATTACATCAAAAATTTTAAATGGCATTTGGGGTCGAATAAGATGTCTTTCAAAAGCTCTTACAATTCTCTACACAATAGTCTTTAAATTTTACATTTCCTCCCAATACTTTGAAAAAATTACATGTTAAAATTCTAATTATTTAAGTTGCTTACTTACTACTTAATTGATGTTTAAACTGATGACCGCCCGCTTCTATACAATTATAAAGATTTTGTTCAGAACGTTCACGCACATTCCGAAGAATTTCTGGAGTAATTCAATGGCACTTATCAACGATTCTTTGACTCAAATCTTTCAACGACGCTGCTTGCGTTTTATAGATTTTACTTTTTAGATGTCCCCTCAAAAAAAAATCGAGGGGCACTAAATCTGGCGATCGTGGAGGCCATTCAATGCTGGCTCCCAATCCAATGCCGTGGAAAACGTTGGTCTAAATACTGACGAACAATCTCCGCATAATGCGGAGGAGCACCGTCCTGTTAAAAATAAAAGTGATCCTCGTCATACTGTGGAATATTTTTATCAGTCAAGGTAGGCTCAATAGCGTCTTCCAGTAATTACTAATACATTTCGCCAGTCAAATTGCATGGTAGAAAAAACTTACACCAAAAAACCGTTTATTTCCTCCAAAATTTTGATTTAAAGTTGAAAGGCACCCCAAATGGCTAAATTCGAAAAATTGTCCACCAAAACGTAATATATTAAGGTGTGGCTGATAGTCGTGAGGTTGAATCTGAAATTACTTGTTACAATACTAAAATTATTTAATAAAAAAAACGCTGTAATTTCATAATTTTGAGTTTTCACTTCTGTTGGCAGTCCCAATGACTGCAATTTTTTTTATTAATCAATGAACTACGTCTTTAGAATTAAATAAATAACGTTTGGCAGTTTTAACATTGAAGTTATGTGTAGGATTAATGACAAAAGTATCTATTTGGAAACATACCTACAAGAATACCCACTTTACTTTTTAGATTTTTAAATAAACCTGCTTATTTTAATTATGTTCAACACTAGAATAAAATTTGTATGTAACTTTTTGAAGTTTTTATAGCTAGCTACATAAATACCTATTAATTCGTCATTATTTTATAAACTTATTATTATTTTTATTGCTGACTAAAAATCATTTAAAAAATTATCATATTCAAAAAGAAATACGAACAAAAAAAAGATGAAACGAATAGCATAAACTCACACGAAAGTGGTCTAACAAGATCCTTCATAAACTCACCTTGACGGGTAAAACAATAATTATATAACAATTAATATTGTATTGCTAATTATACGTACATATAACTATTAGCGCTTTAACGTTAATAAACAAAGTAAATATAAATAATATTCCAGCGAATAATATTATTTTTATTTAATGTATGTCGTGTCGTCGATGGCAATTTTTTATTTAAATTTATTTTAGGTAAACAATCGAGCTTTAAATAAACAATTTTATGGCTGTGTTTATTTTGTACGTATTGAAAACATATTTACAGGAAACTACAATTTACCTAATAGATAGGGCTCATCAAACAATATTAAGTTTAATTATAATCACATTTACTAGATTATCATTAGCTTTTGTAAACAGCAGTGGTCACTTTTTAGTGCTTTAGTTTCGTTATTTTCTAGATTTAATTATCCCATTTTTGAGCTTCCATCAGATGGCGCTGCAACGACATTTGACAATGGGTAGTACAGTCATAGAGATAATACAGATAGAGTAGGCATGCCATACACCCGCGTGCAAGTGGAAACGTCCGCTAATAGAAAGAGAGTGACGATGACTTTGGCACTGCTGTCTTTGTCTACTGAAACATTCGCATTGATCTGATTCGTCTTCGCGCGCAGTACCATACGCTTGCCTTTAGTCTTGAAATCAACTATCCAATGTTAAATTATCCACACTTTAATGTCAATAAAAAAAGTCAAAAGGATAAATAGTAGTTTAGTAATTCGTGCGGTGAAACAAAAAGTCAAATACACTTTATATCATATTGTATATTTAAACCTATGAACCGTTGTATTTAAAAATCACGCATGTGCAGCACGCAGTGAAAGAGAGAGACAGAAATACAAATTCGATTCTTTTTCTTTTTCATTCGGTGGACGCTCTCACATACAGGTATGTCTACTCTATCTGTATTATCTCTATGAGCGCAGCACATTGCCACTTTTTGACATCGGTAGAAAGAGTGACGTACACGTGACTTTAATTTAAGTATATTCATAGATTATACTTTTTGACGACTTCTTGTTCCTACATCCATTGGTACTAAAGATGTTACATTTGTATTTAAAAATAATTAATTACCATCAAGCCAGATTTTTGCCTTCAAGAACAGATATTTCCTCGGCTTAAAAGATCCTTACTTTCATCTATCCTCATCCTAATTATCAAAGTTGTCAACTATACTTACCTCACCTCTCTGGATAATGCTACTTAAATAATTAAGGTATCACATAAATGGAATACCCTTGAATCAAGTCCCTCTCGATTTTGGGAGTCACGGTGTCTAATAATATGTCTTGGCATGAGCATGTTGCTAACATTGCAAAGTCAGCAAGCCAGAGGCTAGGTTTTCCGTGAAAAGTTAGAAAGTTTTTAACTCCTGATCAACTGTTGACGACGTATAAGGCTCAAATCCGACCTCTACTGGAGTATTGCTTTTGGGTTCAACACCAAGGCATTCTTTTCGTCTTCAAGATTCCATTCGGAAAAGGGCCATTCGGTTGATAAACAGCTCAACTCTCACATATACCCTTCACTCACTAGAACAAAAAAGAAGAGTTGCAGACCAGACATTACTCTACAGATATTTTCATGGCAGATGCTCCAGAGAAATAAAAACTCTTATACCACCACTCGTCACATTTGGCCGAAGAACTCGGCACGCTGATCAGTCTCAACCATTTACTCTCAAGAACCAATCTCCATCAAGAATCCTTCTTTTACAGTGCTGCTACAGAATGGAACAAGCTTCCAAAATCAGTTTTTCCAGAGAACCATGACCTGCAACTTTTCAAAAAGCGGGTCCACAATCATCTCCTTTCTATAATCCCTCGCCCTTCTAATAGTCGCAGTGCGGGCCGTCCGTGGCCCAGACGATAGGTCTACCCTTTTTGCGACTATTATCCTACAAAAAAAATGAATTAATCCTTCAACATTCCTCTATTCACTTGAATGTCGGATTTAGTTGTAACCCCACACTGGGACTATTACCGTTTGTGTACTTAAAGATAGGTTCGATCTAAACCAGCTTTTCCTCGTATTCCATATGTTTTTCCAACAGAAATTCTTTAGCAAAAATGACAAAAATGAAATGTTAGTCTTGTCTGAATACGATAAAATAATCTATTTGGGTGGTATTTGTCATTTTATTAATGCACTGCAAAGCCGGATATATAACAATAAAACCGTTTCAAATGTATTTGAGACATTAATGGCAATACGTATATAGCTGAATAAGTATTATTTCAACATTTAATATGTAAACACTATTGTGTTGTATGATTTAATGACTGCTAATTCAATTTGTAAGATTAACGTTATTAACTCTTACATCAATTCGGTTGGGTACCGAAATCTGGTGATATCGTACGGTAGTATTTTTCACTAGCCTGCACGTCATTTGCAGAATCTTATTAAAAATGTGGCTGTATTTTTTTGTCCCGGAATAAATGGATATCAGTCGTTTGAAAAAAGAAAGTTTACCCACCAAATTTATAACTGTAAACGATTTTCCTAGATTTATAGTAGAATATGTAAAGGAGAAACTAAAACAAATAAATTAAGAATTATCAGTCAGTATTGCTCATACATATTTTATTTATGTAAATTTTATTGTAGAGGAATATTTTGCTTTAAAAAAAACAATATTTTAAATATTTGCTTAGTTAAGTATTCTAAGATTTTTATTTAGTTGCCTTTGTTATTTTATATCAAGAATAATATTAGATTTATTAATCGTAGATGTTACATGGGTATAGATTCATAAATTAATAATATTTTAAAGTTTGCAGTTTCAAATTAAGGTACATTTTCTTAAGGATGTATATTGGTACATTTTGGGGGGGGTAGAGGGTTATTTATTTAGCTTATGGTCTTTTCGAACATACATAGAAGAGAGAGTAAATATAGGTATATATTACATCAATACTAGCACATATATCACAATTATAGTTACAATTATTGTCTTTATTATCATTGTTCCAGGCGAAGCTGTTCGGGGCAGGAGATGGCCTCCGGTGTCGCGTTCAACAAGTCGCCGCTTGTTCCAGGGAAGGCTGTTAATGGGCATTCGTGGGTAATGTTTGGGAGGCAGCACCGCATTCACACTCTGTGCTGGAGCGCATTCCCCACCTATGGAGTGTCGACCCACTTTTGCCATGGCCAGTACGTATTCTATTCAGTCGAACCCAAAGCTTGTGTGACAGGTTAAAACCATGTGGTGGTTCTTTAGAGTTGAGTAGGGGTGCCAGGTCGGTGAAACTACCCTGCCAGTCTGACTGCTATTCTTCGTATCCGTCAAAGTTGTTAGTGATTAGCTGTTGTGCTGTTTTGACAGAGGGACTTCTGGATTTTAATCAATTAAAATGTATGAGATCCTGGTGGATTGGCAGGTCCGGATTCGCGGTTATTTTTTTGTACTCTCGGACCAGGATCTGCTTTCTGCGGACTCTCGGTGGCTCTATATGAGTTAGCAATGGCAATCACTCGATTGGTGTAGACTTAATGGATCCCGTAATTATCCTCATAATTTGATTCAGAACTGTGTCGATTTTACGTACGTAGGGGCTGTTTATTCAAGCGCAGTATTTGGCCGTTGAATAGACAAGACCAAGTGTAGAAGTACGCAAGATTGGAGAATCAGCTCCCCAGGTCGATCCAGCCAGTTTGTATAGGATATTATTGCGGGTCCTTAGTTTCGCTGCCAAATTGGCCAGGTGTTTGTTTAACGAGAGGGTACGATCCAACATAACGCCCAGGTATTTAGGGTTTTTTTTATGAAAATAGTCGCAAAAAGGGTAGACCTATCGTGTGGGCTGCGGACGGCCCGCACTGCGACTATTAGAAGGGCGAGGGATTATAGAAAGGAGATGATTGTGGACCCGCTTTTTAAAAAGTTGTAGGTCATAGTTCTCTGGAAAAACTGATTTTGGAAGCTTATTCCATTCCGTAGCAGCCCTGTAAAAGAAGAATTCTTGATAAAGATTGGTCCTAGTAGTGTCAATCTTAAGAGTAAATTGGTGAGACTGATCAGCGTGCCGAGTTCTTCGGCCGAATGTGGCCAATGGTGGTACAAGAGTTTTTATTTCTCTGGAGCATCTGCCATGGAAATATCTGTAGAGTAATGACTGGTCTGCAACTCTTCTTCTATGTTCTAGAGGGTGAAGGGTATCTGTGAGAGTTGAGCTGTTTATCAAGCGAATGGCTCTTTTCTGAATGGAATCTAGAAGACGAAGAGAATGCCTTGGTGCTGAACCCCAAATGTGCGAGCAATACTCCAGTAGAGGTCGGATTTGAGCCTTGTACGTCGTCAACAGTTGATCAGGAGTAAAAAACTTTTTGGCTTTCCACAGAAAACCTAGCCTACGGCTTGCCGACTTTGCGATGTTAGCAACATGGTCATGCCAAGACATATTATTGGACACCGTGACTCCCAAAATCGAGATGGAGGGACTTGGTTCAAGGGTATTTCTGGACATTGTGATGGGATGATTTGAGGAATTTACTTTTTTGGAAAGGGTTGTGATTGTGGCGTAGAACAGTGCCATTTAGAGTGGCTTTCAGGCTGGTAGATGCCAGTCTATTGTTGAGATAAAAACAGCTTAGTTAAGTATTCTAAGATTTTTATTTAGTTGCCCTTGTTATTTTATATCAAGAATTAAGGATGTACATTTTGGTGTGGTAGAGAGTAAAGGGGGTACTCTATGCTTTAACAGAGACAATTAGCAGGGTTACAAAAAATAATTTAAAAAAAAAATGGTGTGCGCCTCGGGACGCCCGACATAAGTGATAACTTCAAATGTGTAGAAACTATTAAATATTGAACGTATTTAACGTAAGAAATACTTAGTTTATTATTAGAATTAAAATGATCATTAATTTTTTTTAAGAAAGTGAACAGCTTATTTATTTACATACATATAGTCACGCATTTTTCCCGTAGGGGTAGGCAAAGACCACTTCCTCCCACTTGCTACGGTCCTTGCACACATCTTTTGCTTCGTCTACTTTCATCAGTGCTCTCATACACGCATTTTTCCCGTAAGGGGTAGGCAAAGACCACTTCCTTCCACTTGCTACGGTCCTTACACACATCTTTTGCTTCCTCTACTTTCATCGGTGCTCTCATACATGCTCGTCGGTTGTTGGTACTCTTGACCTGACCTCTTTTTGCAAGTTTGTCTGCTTTTTCATTACCTGCAATTCCCTGGTGTCCTGGAACCCATATCAGTTTGACGTGATTACGGTCTGTCAGCGTTCTCAGTTCTTCTTTGCAGTCCCATACCAGTTTGTACGTCACTTCCTTGCTGTAAAAAGAATTAAGTGCCGCTTGACTGTGGATTTTTCACCACAGAAAAAATCGCATTAATTGTTATCATTATTCTTTTAGTAAATAATACAACAAAGTAGTTTTTTTTAAATATTAAAAACCAAGCTAATAATTACTGTCATTGGTGTTATGATGTTGACACTTTAATTCATTGGGTTCCCAAGAAATAACTCTTTCTTTACCTTAACCTTAATCATTTTTTACTGGTACTGCAAATACTAGTTCCTGTCGATGTTCAGTGAGCATTATATTACAAACATAAACATAAAAAAATTCTATTATTTAATATTAATAGTTTGAAGGATGGCATTTTCTCACGTAACACGATTTCTTTGCTGCAAAGTAATGAAAAACCGTAGCTATTTTATCACTTTTGAGTAGCATTCATTAACAAATATACTAGAATTTTATATTGTTTAATTTGCTGTAACAGATTTTATATTAAGGTCAGGTAAAAAATTACCAGGACTGATACGATACATACATACAGTCAAGCCTTTTTCCCGTAGAAGTAGGCAGGGACCATTTCTTTTCACTTGCTACGGTTCTTACACACGTCTTTCGCGTCTGCTATTCACACCAGCGTTTTCATATATGCTCGATCTGATCGAGACACGTTCACGGAGGTCGTCCTCTGACTTGCCCATTCACACTCGTCTTATAAATCTTTTTTCATCCATCCTCTCTACGTGTTTAAACCATCTAAGGATTCCTTTATCTATCTTTGTTACACCACAGCGTTCCCTTTTCTCACTATTCTTCACTTTATAATAATAATGTTCGCGCCACTCTGTTTCTACGAATCAATAGGCGCGTTGCTCATGTTTTAATTTCAACACAAAATACCATTAAGTTTTTATCCACTTTTTATCATTTTTGTAATATTACACTTGTATTTATTCTCGTAAGACTTTCCTGTATTCGCAAAGGTATTAAAACGAAAGACATTGCAATCGACATTACGTTACATCCAAAAGAGCAGTAGGTCATACTTGGAGAGGAAACGATCGATCGTGGAAACTTACAGTAGGGAATTCTATTACTTACATTGAAACCAACGAGCATAACTTTATGGTAAGTCAACATTCACTACCATACATTAATGTAGGAACCAGCACTCCTCTATGCACAGCCATTCGTGCCTTTTTGGATACGTTTTGGAAGCTCATATTCGCAAAGGTATTAAATCAAAAGACATTGCAATCGACTTTACGTTACATCCAAAAGGGCAGGAGTTCATACTTGGAGAGGAAACGATCTATCGTGCAAACTCACAGTAGGGACTTCTATTACTTACATTGAAACCAACGAGCTTAACTTTATGGTAAGTCTATAACACAACATTCCCTACCATACATAAGTGTAGAGACCAGCACTCCTCTATGCACAGCCAGTCGTGCCTTTTTTGCTCAAGTTCATCGTCTTTTACCAATTTTCGATCCTTCAAAAACATCTAGTACTTCTTTAATTTTTGCTAAGAAGAAGAAGTGACGCTCGATTTTTTCACTCTGCATTTTTCGACTCGACGCTCTTTCTTTTCATTTCTACACTTAAAAGTTAAAAGTTAGCAAAACGAGACGAATCTTTTTCGAAAGCTTACTTTTTGAAAAATATAACACAACATCAGTGACATTTTAATTGTCTGTAAAGCAACGGGTCCTAGAACTTTATTGACAGACCTCGTATATTCGCCTAGGTTAAGTTAACCTTACCTTCACCTTTAAACAATGCGTGATTTAAAATCTCGAATGTAGTTGCTATATTAAATATAAAGTTTCTTTCCTTGCAACTCCTCTCACTAGATATTCTATTCCGGTTTAATTTGGACATTTAATGATATCCTGCAATACTTCTTTGATTGTCAATAAATCATGATTGTTTTTTGTAATCGTTCTTACAGCATTCAACTATTTATATTCTTTATTTTTGATTCTTTTTATGAGAAAAAGATCAAAGTACAAAAACTCGAAATATAAAGAAGTTTTTTTTTTTAGTTATTGACCCTGGCAAAGCCAATAAGCCTTTTTCTAATTTTCGTCAAAAATTAAAACTCGGGGAAAAAGAACTGTTAGTATTTCTAATTCTAATAAAATTTTGTTTTTAATTTTAATATTTCTTTTTCCTTTATTTTTTTTTCTAAAGGTAAGTTTTATTTTTACCTACAGTTTTTGATATGTTTTTATATAATTTTAATATATTTATGTCTCTAGAAAAAATCAAATTGTTTGTTTGGACCGTACACAGAGTCTGCATATTTTGCGTGAGAAAGTACAAGTGATTCACAAAGAATCTGCTTGAGTTATAGATTCAGTAATTTCCGGTTCGAGTAAATCACGCCTTTTTTTCCGTAGGGGTGGGCAGAGACCACTTTCTTCCTACGGTTCTAACACACATCTTTTGCTTCCTCTACTTTCATCAGTGCTCTCATACATGCCCGTCGGTTGTTGGTACTCTTGACCTGGCCTTTCTTTAAAACAATGATATGATCGAGATATGTTCTCCAAAGTCAACCTCTACCGACTTGTCCATTTAAACTCGCCTTATAAATTTGTTTCGTCAATCTTTTTTCATCCATCTTTTCTACGTGTCCAAACCATCTAAGCATTTCCTTTATCTATCTTTGTAACCACATCTTCTTTTACACCAAAGCGTTCCCTTATCTCACCATTTTTCACTTTCTCCAACCAAGTCACTCTGGCTATACTTCTGAGACTACTCATCTCCGCAGCATATTTTCATGCTTCTTTTTACATACCCAACATTCACTACCATACATAAGTGTAGGAACCAACACATCTCTATGCACAGCCAGAAGTGCCTTTTTTGAAACTTTTGGCTGCTCATAAAGCTATCCAGCTGTGCAGTGCCCCATTCATATGTTATTCTGCCAACACCCTTTGCTTAATGTCACTGTCATACTTTCCATCTCTCGTAAACTTTGAACCCAAGTACACAAATTCATTTACTTGTTCCACTCTTTCTCCCTCAATCGAAACTTCACAGTTTGTCATGTTTTCTTCTCTTTCAAAAACCATTACTTTCGTTTTGCTTACATTTATTTTCATCCCTTTGATTTTTAGGGCATCATGCATAACATCACCTGCAACTCCTCTTTAGATGAAGCTAATATGACTTGATCATCGGCGTAAAGAAGGCATTTGACGATCAAATCATTTATTTTCAATCCAAACGCACTATCTTTCAAATCTTTTAAACAATTGTCTACGTATAAGTTAAACAGCCAATATTACTTCTAAAAGGTGGTGAGTAAAATTACTTTACTGTAATCGAATTGTTTTGACTTATTTTCATTTTGATTATTTATTTATTAAACTGGTAGTTAAATTCTTGCAACTTTTTATTTATTTTAAAGATAGGTCACAACATTGAAGCTTAAGATCGATAATTGTGGAAATATTGCCATCAGTGCAGACAGCCATCCATTCCCTCTGATGAGATTACGGGTCCATTATGGTGATCATGGTTCTTATTCTGATTTATGTGCCATTTTTAACCCTTTTTATATAACTTTACTGTAATCGAATTGTTTCGACTTATTTTCATTTTGATGATTTATTTATTAAACTGGTAGTTAAATTCTTGCAACTTTTTATTTATTTTAAAGATAGGTCACAACATTGAAGCTTAAGATCGATAATTGTTGAAATATTGCCATCAGTGCAAACAGCCATCCATTCCCTCTGATGAGATTACGGGTCCATTATGGTAATCATGGTTTTTATTCCGATTTATGTGCCATTTTTAACTCTTTTATATAAAACTTTACTGTAATCGAATTGTTTCGACTTATTTTCATTTTGATGATTTATTTATTAAACTGGTAGTTAAATTCTTGTAACTTTTTATTTATTTTAAAGATAGGTCACAACATTGAAGCTTAAGATCGATAATTGTGGAAATATTGCCATCAGTGCAAACAGCCATCCATTCCCTCTGATGAGATTACGGGTCCATTATGGTGATCATGGTTCTTATTCTGATTTATGTGCCATTTTTAACCCTTTTTATATAACTTTACTGTAATCGAATTGTTTCGACTTATTTTCATTTTGATGATTTATTTATTAAACTGGTAGTTAAATTCTTGCAACTTTTTATTTATTTTAAAGATAGGTCACAACATTGAAGCTTAAGATCGATAATTGTGGAAATATTGCCATCAGTGCAAACAGCCATCCATTCCCTCTGATGAGATTACGGGTCCATTATGGTGATCATGGTTTTTATTCTGATTTATGTGCCATTTTTAACTCTTTTATATAAAACTTTACTGTAATCGAATTGTTTCGACTTATTTTCATTTTGATGATTTATTTATTAAACTGGTAGTTAAATTCTTGCAACTTTTTATTTGTTTTAAAGATAGGTCACAACATTGAAGCTTAAGATCGATAATTGTGGAAATATTGCCATCAGTGCAAAAAGCCATCCATTCCCTCTGATTAGATCACGAGTCCATTATGGTGATCATGGTAATTATGTACGAAGAGTTGATTCCCTAGTGGCCTAGTTCAACATGTCGAGCAAAAATGCCATGTGGCGGTAGGTTTGGAGGAAGAGTAGACGTCCAGAACTCAACTTGCTCAATCTATAAAAATAATAAACAAAAAATAAATCACATTGCGTCGTAACTGTAAAACACATCTGGACAAGAACATAAATAATTTCATGGTGATCGCCTAAGTGAGTCATCTTCGTAGTTTATTTTTATAACATCGTTCGTGCAAACTATTCTACAAACCCATTTTTAACCTCGACATCTTCACTATGCAAGGTCCACGGCGATAACACGTATTGTTGCGCGAGTATCAAGATCGCAGAACAACTGCTGTTAATTTGAAAAACGTTATTTATTTACTGCGAGTGAAAGTTCCATTTTCTTGCAAAAAAGAAAATTATAAAATCGTTGGGAGAGGCGATTTACTCAACAAAGGCGGAGCGCACGTACAGATGAACCATGATCTTAAAAGAAATATTTACGCCTTCATTAAATCGCGATCTTTACTGCTTTAATAAGTACCAACCTAAGACGGATAAACAAGGAAAAATAAATATTTCTGACTAATAAAAAACGAAAATTACAATATCTGGCACATTTTATAAGGGGATCAAAATACAGCTTGTTACAACTGATAATACAGGGAAAGATTCAAGGAAGAAGAAGTGTCGGAAGAAGACGCCACTCGTGGTTGAAGAATCTGCGTGACTGGTAATTACAAAATTTATATCTTTACTTAAATTAAAAAAAAAATTAAAATCTAATTTTACTCACCACCTTTTAGAAGTAATATTGGCTATTTAACTTATACGTAGACAATTGTTTAAAAGATTTGAAAGAGAGTGCGTATGGATTGAAAATGAATGATTTGATCGTCTAATGCCTTCTTTACGCCGATGATCAAGTCATATTAGCGTCATCTGAAGAGGAGTTGCAGGCGATGGTTAATTTTATGCATGATGCCCTGCAAATCAAAGGGATGAAAATAAATGTAAGCAAAACGAAAGTAATGGTTTTTGAAAGAGAAGAAAACATGACAAACTGTGAAGTTTCGATTGAGGGAGAAAGAGTGGAACAAGTAAATGAATTTGTGTACTTGGGATCAAAGTTTACGAGAGATGGAAAGTATGACAGTGACATTAAGCAAAGGGTGTTGGCAGAATAACATATGAATGGGGCACTGCATAGCTTTATAAATAGCCAGAAAGTGTAAAAATAGGCAAGTCTGGCTGTGCATAGAGGTGTGTTGGTTCCTACACTTATGTATGGTAGTGAATGTTGGGTTTGGCAGAAGAAGCATAAATATAGGATTAATGCTGCGGAGATGAGTAGTCTGAGAAGTATAGCCGGAGTGACTCGGTTGGATAAAGTAAAGATAGGTAAAATAAGAGAACGCTGTGGTGTAAAAGAAGATGTGGTTACAAAGATAGATAAAGGACAGCTTATATGGTTTGGACACGTAGAAAAGATGGATGAAAAAAGATTGACGAAACTAACTTATAAGGCGAGTGTAAATGGACAAGCGACGAGCATGTATGAGAGCACTGATGAAAGTAGAGGAAGCAAAAGATGTGTGTAAGAACCGTAGCAAGTGAATGGAAGTGGTCTTTGCCTATCCCTATGGGAAAAAGGCGTGACTTTATGTATGTATGTATGTATTTTAAAAGTGGGTGGGCTAAGGAAATTTTATTATAGGAAAGATCCATCGTAATTTCATCAGGGCAATCACCTTCTGAATATTTTCGCATTAATTTAGAAACACTCTGTATATAAAATAATTTAGTAAACAGTGCATAGAAGTCCATTTCATGTAAATCATATACAAGAAGTTCGTAGCTCTTCCAATACTCCTTCTTACAAATAATTATCCTATCTCTGCTCTGCACTGCAGTTCATTTAGACGAGATACTGCAAACCTTTAGTAAAAATGTCTGCTTCCATTTTTCCTGTTTCTAGATATTTTAACTGTATCTCTTTTTTTTTAACACAGTCTCTAATAAAATGTATTCTAAGATCTACAAGTTTGAATTTTGATGAAACATTCGGATTTTAGGCTAGTTTTGTGGCTGCCTGGTTATTTGTAGCTCTTCCAATAACAATATGCAGACATTTTATTTTAATATAATATTATTTAATCACTTCGAGTTATTTCATCACAAAATTTGCACAATAAAGTTAAAAAAAAATGTGTGTGTGCAATTCACACGCAGTAAAAGTAAAACTTCAGAAAACAAAGCAAAGACGGTAAGAATTATTGTGAAAATAGTTGAATTTTATTTAATAATCTGTTCCATGTAAATAAAATGAAAGATAGATTAGCTTGACGTCCTTTAAAAATGTATACGCCATAGACAAATTAAAATTTTTGTAAAATAACATACAAAATTTCAACTTTATAGGACATGAAGTACCTTAAGAATTTTTATGATCATCGTTGAGTGAATCAATGATGAAATGGCCGATTTTTAGATATCAATAAAATAATAAGAGGTATACAATTGAAACTTTATATTTTTAATAAATCCACTATTAAAATCACATCCCGAGAATTTTGTTTATCTGGTATAATCCAAACCCAAGTGATGAGGATCTAAAAAGCGACGAAGCACTTTGAGAAAAGGTAGGTAGTGACCTTGCACTTCACTTGGTTCGTCTTAGCGAAGCACTACCGTGCCACCAGATATTCTCATTATTTTCGGTAAATTAACGTACAAAAAATTGTTGTTATTATTAAATTTATTTTTAAGTATCTCCATGATATACACTGTCTCTTTGACAGATCAAATTCCCGAAAATATATAAATACAACACGCCGCCTAATCGCATTATACGCAACCAGGGAAAACGAGAAAGAAAGAAATCGAGAAAATCGTATGTCTCACTCTTCTCTAATACCCGAGACACTGCTTCCACTCTATCCAACACAGTCTTTCTCTCTCTCTCTTTCTCTCTCACTCTCTCTCTCTCTTTCTCTCTCACTCTCTCTCTCTCTGGTCCATTTCCCTGAAATGGGATTAGTGACTATGATGCTCCCGTAGCAGCACTTATAGTATTGTGCCACTCCTCTATATTCTGGGCCATATTTACAGTTTCATGTAGGCCTTGGCCGATTAGATCTTTAGTTTGGTCCACCCGTCTCTTGGGTGACCTTCCACGCGGGCGCTTCTCCTCTACCTTGCCTTCGACTATTAGTAGTTGCAATGAGTCTGTCCTTCTTGCAATATGGCCGATGTATGTTAAAAGTTTCGGTTTATCTTTTTTGACAGATTTAGTTGAATATTTAGTTCTTGAAGAACAGATTCGTTTGTACGGTGGGCCGTCCAGCGTATCCGCAGTAGCCGTCTGTATGCCCACATTTCGAAGGAATTTATCCGTCTGTTATCGCTTTTCTTGAGTGTCCAGGTTTCTGCTTCATAAGTGGCAATAGGGAACACAAGTGAATTTAACAATATTAATTTGGTTTTTTGGTGATGGCTGTATCTCTCCAGATCTTGCTTAACTTAGTTACGACTGTTCGAGCCAGTGAAACTCTTCTTTTTATTTCATCTTCGGATGCACCGCTGTTGTCAATTAGAGACCCTAAATACAAGTGTTTATTAACCACCGCAAATCCAGCTATGTTTTTAATGTGGGGTTGGTTGTTATTTTGTCGGTCTATAATCATGACAGTAGTTTTAATGGGATTTAATTTCAATCCAAATTCTGCACTTTTTTTCTGAAGACAGTGCATAATAAATTCCATTTCTTTTACACTAGATGTTATAATTAGTGTGTCGTCGGCATATCTCAAATTGTTAACTGTCCTTCCCCCCACAGATACACCACCTTGCCAGTTATCGAGAATGTCACGCATTACGTGTTCGATGTATATGTTAAACAATAAGCCCTTCCATAATGCTTAACAGCTTAACTTAAGAACCCAACATGGCAGGTGTGCACACTCTTTGCACCGTTGGGGGAAACTGCCATCGCCACTTTGCGACTGCGGGGAGCAACAAACTATCAGGCACATCATCGAAAGTTGTCCTAAAAGGGCCTATAAGGGAAAACCTGACGACTTCCTGTTGGCGACTCCTGAGTCGATTGATTATATAAATCGACTAGATGTTTGTAAAGTGTTTGTCTATATACATACATATGCTTACCTTTGTTTGTACGCTATATTGTTTATTCATTTTATTTTTATCTTATTTTATTTCTACGTACAATTT
This sequence comes from Agelastica alni, assembly GCA_950111635.1. NCBI lineage: Eukaryota > Metazoa > Arthropoda > Insecta > Coleoptera > Chrysomelidae > Agelastica > Agelastica alni. The sequence goes on from OX467714.1 coordinate 31,173,918, forward strand.
ATTATGTGTCCATAGCCATACGATAAATAACTAAAATGCTTAACAAATAACTTCTTCTTTTTCTTCTTCTTTCTTTAATCTAGGCAGATCGTTTTCGGGGGCGTCCCAAACTCCTGCGACCCATTGGTGATTTGTCAAGTGCTGTTCTGACTATTCTTTCGTTGTCCATTCTACTGAAGTGCTCATTCCACTCATTCCTCTTTCTGTCGAGAAACCACTCATTGATGTTTTCTACCTTGCATGTCCTTCTTATATTCTCGCTTCTCTCTCTGTCCAAGATCGTCTTTCCAGTTATTCTACGAAGTACTCTCATTTCGGTTGTCTCTAGAAGTTGTTTAGTTCTCGCTGTGTCTGGTCGAGTTTCTGCCGTGTATGTTATAGTTGGTCTTGGTTGGCCTTGTAAATTCTTGAAAATAGTTGCAAAAAGTGTAGACCTCTCGTGTGGGCCGCAGACGGCCCGCACTGCGACTATTAGAAGGGGAAGGGATTATAGAAAGGAAATGATTGTGGACACGCTTTTTAAAAAGTTGTAGGTCATATTTCTCTGGAAAAACTGATTTTGGAAGCTTATTCCATTCCGTAGCTGCCCTGTAAAAGAAGGATTCTTGATGAAGAGTGGTCCTAGTAGTGTCAATCTAGAGAATAAATGGGTGAGATTGATCAGCGTGCCGAGTTCTTCGGCCAAATGTGGCCAATGGTGGTACAAGAGTTTTTATTTCTCTGGAGCATCTGCCATGGAAATATCTGTAGAGCAATGACTGGTCTGCAACTCTTCTTCTATGTTCTAGAGGGTGAAGGGTATCTGTGAGAGTTGAGCTGTTTATCAAGCGAATGGCTCTTTTCTGAATGGAATCTAGAAGACGAAGAGAATGTCTCGGTGCTGAGCCCCAAATGTGCGAGCAATACTCCAGTAGAAGTCGGATTTGAGCCTTGTACGTCGTCAACAGTTGATCAGGAGTTAAAAACTTTCTAGCTTTTCACGGAAAACCTAGCCTCTGGCTTGCCGACTTTGCGATGTTTGCAACATGGTCATGCCAAGACGTATTATTGGACACCGTGACTCCCAAAATCGAGATGAAGGGACTTGGTTCAAGGGTATTTCTGGACATTGTGATGGGATGATTTGAGTAATTCACTTTCTTGGAAAACGTGGCACTTTGTGTTTTTTGGGCGTTAAAGTGAACAAGATTGTTGGTTCCCCACTCGACGATTGCTTTAAGATCTCTATTGATGGAATCAACCTGTTCCTGCCTGAGTCTATTTGTATCATTCACCGAAAGTGATCGATAGGATGTGAAAGTTGTGACAAGTGTGCTATCGTCTGCGAAACTGTAAATGGGGTTCGTGGTGGTTTTCAAGAGGTCGTTGATGTGTAAAAGAAATAAGGTGGGGGACAGGATGGAACCCTGGGGGACCCCGGCATTAGTTTTAAACGCATCAGAAGAAATACCGTCAACTGCCACATGTAAGGAGCGATCTTGCATGAAGCTCAAGAGCCATTGGCGCAGTTTGGTTGGGAGACCAAGTTCTGTGTTAATCGCTTTTTCCATAACTTTGGATATGACTGAGATCAATGCAATAGGGCAATAATTTGCAGTTCTCTCACCTCCGTCTTAACATCACCGTAACCTGATATTTCTATGCCCAGATACTTATATTTCATTAACAAATAACGTAAACACAAACTCCCATGAGAACAATTAGGGTTAGGTGACGTACAGCACGCGACCCCTTTTTAAAAAGATAGAATCTTAAGCTGTGACTTGACACATACCACCAATGTTAAGTTGTGACGTCACTAGTTACTGGATTTTTGCTAATTAGAATAAATAAATAAAATAAATTCGGTTTAAATCGGCACTCGAAGAGGCGGGCACTAGTGTTGTGATAAAGTGTGAAACATTGCAAGTGCGCCTTTCATTAGTAATTTATCTCTAAAATCCGTATGCGAGAAACGTTATTTGTATTAAAAAAGAATGTTTTACGCAAACTATGGTTGCGAACAACTACAACGTTTTGTTCTCTGAGTGTACGGAAGAGCGACCATGTCACGTTTGCCTGGTTATTCAAAATATAACAATTTAGAATGATTAGTGCTTCCACTACTACTATAAAACAAGTTACAATAAACAATGATCGCTCAGTGTGAAGCACATCGCGAACGGCAAAGATAAAATCGCGGTCATCAAAATGCGCCGGTTTAGTACATTTCTAGTGCTAGCTCTTCTGTTCGCGGCCGCGAACACCGAAAGATTCAAAGTGATTCGGGAATGGAAGTACATCAACTACACCTGGCCGAGCGAGGAGGCTTACAAAACGGCCGTCTCCAGAGGCACTTACATACCGGAAAACAACATTATTTCGGGAATAAACTTCTTCGACAATTATTATTACATCACGCTGCCGAGAATGAAGAGCGGTGTAGCCAGTACTCTGGCGAGGATTCCAGCGGGACCGAGCAATATCACAGCGCCGCCATTTGAGCCGTTCCCTTCTTGGGAAATGAACGCTGAAGGAGATTGCAACGGCTTCCAAAACGTCCAAAATATCGAGATCGATCCCAAGGGTCAGATTTGGATTATAGACAGCGGAAGGACGGAAACTTTGAATAATCCTTCGTCGAGGTGTCCTCCGAAATTGATTATTTTCGACATTAAAAAAAATATGACGACGACGGCGTATACTTTTCCTGAAAATGTGGCTAGTTTTACTTCCAATTTTCTCTACGGAATCGTAGTGGATGATACGGATGCGGGATACGCTTATATTACGGATAACAGTGTCAAAGATCCTGGTAAGTTTGTTTTTAGCATTTTTGAATAATAGACGTATTGATTGTCAAGTTTAAAATACGTACAGTGCTTTCATTTCAAAAGCAGCCAGTCCAAATAACTTTTTATTTTGCGTAAATGTAAGAAAAACAAAAAACACATCGAATTTTAAATTAAGTGAGAGGTTTAAAAATGTTATTCTGCTCTTTCCAAGTGGCACCCCTTTAACATCACCCATTCCTTTTTTAAAATGTCAACCCCTACCTTGTTATACATCAAATGAAAACCAAAAAAAATGCAAATTAGCCATATAAACAACATTTTATTGTTTTGATTTATTTTGCTCATAACAACAAATTTTGTGAAATAACATGAGACCTTAACAAAAACGACCTACGCCACTGTTGGACAGGTAGATGTTTAATTAGCGATTACTTCTGAATACATGTCACCTTTTTTGACCTTTTTGTCATTTTGTTTCTTTGTTTCAAAAATATTAATAGTATATTTAGTTAGTTATTCGAGACGTTAAATTAGCCATTATTTGTGGATGTAACATCTTGAGTTATTTTAAAATGGTGTATTCTCTGCAAGAACGAATAAAGATAATATCATCAAAACAAGTGCGCTCGAGAAACAGTTTGAGTTTTTAATTTTTTTATTTTTATTTTTAATGAAAGGCATCCATTTGTAATAAAAAAATATTAATCCCAGAGTTCTCGACAAACCTGTACAAACTGAAGTACTGGGTCATTTTCTATAGATCCTACCTATCTCATTCCAAAAGAATCAGAACTTACAAATATTTCTGTTGTTTCCATACTCAAAGTGTTAAAATTTCCTTAAAAAAACAAATTCATCATCAGCTTAGTGAAGACGACTATGACCGCAGAATTGAATTTTGTGAAACAATGTCCCAAAAAATACAAGATGATGCAAATTTGGTTAAAAATATTTGTTTCAGTGATGAATTAACGTTTTATTTAAATGACTTTGTTGACAAACGTATTTGGGATGACGAATTCCTGATGTATTTCGTCAGGATAAACCTCAGTTTCCAGCAAAGATCAATGTATGGGCTGGTATTGGAAATGAGATAATTGGACCACTTTTTAAAATGAAATTGATCCACTTCTTACTCACTAAAAATACAAGTTAATGAACAGGGAAATATATTGCTAGGTGGACAGAATTAATACCTTCAACAGGACAGAGCTACACCACATTAAGCACTAGCTGTAAGACAATGGCTAGATGAACGATTTCCAAGACATTGGATTGACAGAAGGGGTTTTAAAGAATGGCTGGCAAGATCTCCAGATCTAACCCACCTGACTTTTTTCTCTGGGACTATTTAAAAACATTAGTTTGCACAACTCCTCACGAAAACATTGAAGAACTAAGCTTAGAATAACTTAAAAATGTAGACGAATTATTAGCGAAACTTTGCAAAGAGTTCAAGAAGAATTTGAAAATAGGTTATATTATTGCCTACAAAATAACGGAGCACACTTTGAACAGTCCCTGTAAATAAATTTAAGGAGCTGTTTGTAATTAACTTCATTTTAGTTTCTGTTGTTATTTCGCTATGTTTAATGTTATCGATAGATAACTGATTTTTATTTTTCTTGGGTTTTCATTTGATGCATCACAAGGTAGGGATTGCTATTTGACTTTTTAAAGAAGGGGTGGGGAATGTTAAAGAGTTGCCGCAGAATAACATTTTAAAACCTCCCCCTTGATTTAAACTTCGACGTGTTTGCTGTTTTTCTTACAATTACGCAAAATTAAAAGTGATTTGAACTGGCTGGTTTTGAAATGAAAGCACTGTATAAAATATGATAGTAACTTTATGACTTTGAAAAGCATTATTTCAAGTAATAAATAATAAACCTAATTTTACTAACACTTACACACCAAATTTATATGAAATCACCCATTATCTCCTGTTCGAACACATTTAGACAAAAATATGTTATTGAAAATGAATTCAAGTTTATCCAAAAAAATTATATTACAAAAAAAAAATTACAATACCAAACAAAGCGTAATTGCCTTTTCCCTACACAAATACTGTGATGTTAGTTGTCATTTATCACTTTTTGTTAATTCAATAATCAATATTCCCGTTAATTTTGGTCTTATAAATTCAAATTCATACAAATAAAAAAATATACGAAAACTATTTCTCAAGACAAGAAAATTTAGAAAATAAAAGATTTTTAGAACAATCATTTAACACCAGTACAGACCTTTATGAATTCGTATTGACAAAACAAAGTTAAAATACAGTCTAAAGTACTTAGACGCAGTGCTTTCCGTGACTTTTTCGTGGCCTATTTTTTAAAGTACCCAAAATATTGAGAAGGTTTTTGAAACAACTCCCACGATTCTTGCAACCTCTCTTTGTGACATTACCTACTCTACTAAAGGAATAATTCTTTCCCTCTGTACTTCTGAGAACCCAACATTAGGCATTTTGTAAAATATCGTACAGAATCCATTCATCAACTAGACTACAATTTTACAACTAAATAGAATTATCAAAATTTCTCATGATCCATTTATGAATAATTATGAATGTAACGGATTTTGTTAATGAAAACATTCACCTTTTGCTTGCATATTATGTTTATTACAAAAAAAAATATTTCTCACAAATACTGGGTGATTTCATAAATGGTTAGGTATAGCAAGAATTAAATTAAACATTGGATTCTTTGTTTCAATATTTTTCTTTGAAATGATTGAGTTTGATTTGGTGTTGAATTTTTGTAGCATTTTATGGTTTTTTAAAGAAAAGGAAGCATGACCAACTGCAAGGTGTTGATTGAAGGAGAACAAGTGAATGAGTTTGTATACTTGGGTTCAAAGTTTACGAGAGACAGAAAGTATGACTGTGACATTGAGCGAAGGGTGTTGGCAGGGAAACAAATGAATGGTGTCCTGCATAACTTTATGAGCAGCCAGAAGGTGTCAAAAAAGGCACGTCTGGCTGAGCATAGAGGAATGGTGGTCCTTGTACTTATGTATGGTAGTGAATGTTAATGAAGAATGGTGAGATAAGGGAACGCTGTGGTGTGAAAGAAGATGTGGTTATACGGATAGATGAAGAAAGATTGACGAAACAGATTTATAAGTCGAGTGTTAATGGGCAAGTAGGTAGAGGTCGACCTCAGTGAACATATCTCGATCAGATCGACATTGTTTTGAAAAAAAGACAGGTCAAGAGTACCAATAACCGACGAGAATGTATGAGAGCACTGTTGAAAGTAGAAGAAGTTAAATATGTATATTAGAACCGTAGCAAGTGGAAGGAAGTGGTCTTTGCCTATCCCTTAGGGAAACAGGCGTGACTATATGTATGTATGTTGGAAATTTGTGCTTCATTATTTCGTCAATTACCCAAGTATCCTCTCTGTCTAATTGATGCATGTCCGTTTTCCAATGAGATTCGTTTGTGTTAAATTAGTACTAGTAAAGTACTGCTGTTAAGACATTTTACATAAACATTTTTATTAACTCAATTTCTACAGTGTGGAACAGCCAAATGGAATAAATTCGATAACGAATAAATGAGAGCGTGTTGGGAAAAACGCTTGGACACGTCGATTTGTATTTTTAGATGTGCATTTTTTTCAAAAAAAAATAATTATATAGGGTGTGTCATGTGACAGTGGCCGATACCAACTTTCTTATTTTAAATACAATGTATATTATTTATTTTTTGGATTCTTCAGAAAATTCCAGACATAATTCATGTACAATGTCCCATACCTATCTTCATCTATTTCGGAAATATTAAGTGTTTTCAGATGTATTACAAAAATTAACATTAAAAAAAGAAAATTATTTTATTTCACAAATTCGCTACATACAGAGAGAAACATACGCAATATCCTGAAAAAAATAATGTTTGGGCAGGAATTGTTGGAAATCATATCGTAGGTCCCTTTTTCATTGATAGCAACTTGAATGGAGATAAATATTTAGAACTGCTCCAAAATAATGTCGTGCCAACTTTGACATACTTATATCCTGATCCAGCAAACCCACAAGTTCCTGCCAATATACTATGGTTTCAGCAAGATGGAGCACCGCCCCATTACCAAATCAATGTCCGGCAGTACCTGAACCAAAATTTTCCAAATCGGTGGATAGGGAGACGCGGATCGATAGAATGGCCAGCACGATCTCCTGATCTGACACCATTAGACTTCTTTTTGTGGGGATATGTCAAAAGTATTGTATACAAAACTAAACCACTCGACTTACATTGACTTAAAAATACGAATCATGCTTGCGATTAGATCAGTCACGCCTGAGATGTTAAGTAACGTTAGAAGACATTTCTATACCAGATTAGCATGTTGCCAAGACGTTCGCGGCGAATATTTTGAACATCTCTTACATTGAAATTAATGTTTTTTTGTTTTTTTTTTACATTATTTGTGAAATAAAATCATTTTCTTTTTTTAATGTTAATTTTTGTAATACATCTGAAAACACTTAATATTTCCGAAACAGTTGAAGATAGGTATGGGACATTGTACATGAATTATGTCTAGAATTTTCTGAAAAATCCAAAAAATAAATAATATATAGGGGGTTGTATTTAAAATAAGAAAGTTGGTATTGGCCACTGTCACACGACACACCCTATATAATTAATATTTTTTGAAAAAAATGCGCATCTAAAAATACAAATTGACGTGTCCAAGCGTTTTTCCCAACACGCTCTCATTTATTCGTTATCGAATTTATTCCATTTGGCTGTTCCACGCTATGTGTAACAATATAAAACTTCGAAAGTTAACAATAATTGCAGTAAACATTAATTCTTATCCAAGTTACGATTTTTTTTTAACCATTTGCTGTTAGTTTTAATATATGTCACAGATAAACCAACAACTTAATCATAGTGAGTCACAGCGATGAATAGAGAATAAGGATTTTAAAAAATGTGTGAATTTGGACATGATTTTTTTAAATATTGTTTTTCTTTTTTTTTAATAATAGACCTCATACATACACTTCCAAATTTATCTACTGGAAATAATATTATATTAAAAGTAAATGTACAATGTTCGTGCCCCACTAAAACTAAGAAACGAGTCCCGGTACGATCAAGGGAGTTATATGGTGTGGTATCCCCCATCCATAAAGAAGGTTCCCGTTTTTACCTGAAGGGCGTGCTTTTAAAGAAATGAGGACTGAAATATTCAATCTCTAGACATTTCTAGATTAGTCTAGAACATTCGAGAGTATTCTAGAGCACTCCACAACATTCCAAAACATCACAGAACATTCTGAAATGTTGTGGAATATTCGAGAGTAGACTGGAACGTTCGGAAACATCCCAGATCATTGTGGACCATTCTAGAACACTCTCAAATGTTGTGAATGTTCTGAAACATTGTGAACCAAGCGAAGCCTTTTTTGTATTGGCTACCCATTGAAAGGGATATACAGGGTGTCCAACCGAAAACGAAACAGAGCCACTACTTTCAACCCCAAGCGAAGGTAAGAATTACCCCAATTTTTAAATGACATTGTGGGTCGAATTAAACAGTAATGACTAGTCTTTTACTTTTATATTTTTGCCCACTTATTCCTGAGACGTTTAAAATCGTCGATGATAGAAATTTAGTCGAACTGGACAGCCGGATTCTTCGGATCTTCGAAGCATCCATAAAAATAATAAATCATGATGATGATGAATTTTTTGCAGTACCTACTAAATAAAAACACCAACAGTGCAAACGAGTATAAAATTAAACTTATTGCAATGTTTGATCTCCGTACCGGGTAACGAATATCTCTAATAATCATTAGAATTTAAAATAATTTATAGATTGTCCCATAATTATTTCATCCATTCAGGAAAAATAATTTCATTGACCTTAATCAACAATTATTAAATTATTGTTATTACTGTTACGGTACCCGAATATGTTATGTAACACATAATAAAAAATAACAAATCAGTAACTAATGGATATCCCGGTTGAGTTATAGGATTCTAAAGATAAAAATTAATAAAAAGAATTATTGTGTTTTTTTGTTGACTTTTAAAGTAGGTGTGCTAGTTTTGTGTTAAATCACATATGGACTGGTTTGTATTGCAGACCAAAAATACACTGCTCCAAGAAATTAACGCATGTTTTTTCGCGTACTTTTTTATTTCTTCTTTGACAAACGATAGACCTGCATCCTGATGAATGGCTTCATTGGTTATAAACCATGGGACTCCTAGTATCATTCTTAAGGTCTTCGAGTGAAGTCTTTGTATAATTTAGATATTTGAGTTTGCGGCTGTTCCCCATAATTCTGTTCCATAGGTCCAAACTGGTTTCAGGATGGACTTGTGGCCCAGTTGCTTTCTTTTTGAGAATATGTGTTTTCTCCAATTTAACTTCCTGTCTAGATGTATACCCAAATATTTGACTTCATCACCTTGTGGAATTTCTTTGCTGTTCAGTTTTACAGGCGGACATGTTTCTTTGCGAGTTGCAAATGTTATATGTTGTGATTTGTTCTCGTTTGTTTTTATTCTCCATTTTGTCATCCATTGTTGTATTTTAATCAAGTTATTTTGCAGGATTTCGGAGGCCATTTTAGGATTTTTGTCAGACGCAAGGATTGCTGTATCATCAGCGAATGTGGCCGTGGTAATGTTTGTGTCTGTTGGCAGGTCGGCTGTAAATATAAGATACACTATGGGGCCTAATACGCTTCCTTGGGGGACGCCTGCGTGGATTGGTTTTATGCTTATGTAATCGTTGTCGTAATTTACCTGAAAGTATTTATTTACAGCTGATGTAGGATTTTAAGATTTTATAATAATTTGTTGGCAAGTTCTGTTTAAGTTTGCATAGAAGTCCTTTATGCCAGACTTTGTAAAAAGCCTGGCTAATGTCTAAGATTACTACAGAGCAATATCTCTTATTTTCGAAGTCTTTATTGATTCTCTCCACAACTCTATGCACTTGTTAAATTGTTAAGTGTTGCTGTATGAATCCGAATTGATGTTGTCCAAAGTTATGCCTCTCTGCCGATTTTGATAACAATAATTAATAAATTTACAGTGAATTTATTAGCAAAAAATGAAAACAAAATTTCAAATTTAACGCATTGTGTCTTTTTTCACAGCAATATTTTATTAAGGCATATTTGGTCCTACCGTCATGTTTTGGTCTAAATCACCCGCACTTTGTCCCTTTGTCCCAATAGTTATGAATCACCCTGTATATTTTTTATTTGTGCCAATTTCCAGATAAATATCTCATGCAAGTGATTTTTACTTTTATTTATTTTTTATTTTTTACTGACTGAGTACCTGTTTGTTATGCATTTGAACATTTATATTTTTTTGTTGAATATATTGATGAGGAAATGATAATATCTTTGAATATTTTATAGATTGTTGTTTATTCACCTTTTTTTTTTATCCAACTGACTATATCATATGTCCGTATGTATTCAAATATTTTCGTTAATGAGTATGAGTTTGCAATCGCATTCCGAGTATATCAGAGACACGAATTCAAGTCGGGACTTCGTGCTGTCATAGTTTTAACGACAACTTCCAATTGTCATGAATTATCAAAAAATGTTGACCGATCTGAGGGGCTAATGGCACAACATGTTCCTCAAGGATGTCCAGTATATTGCGTCAGCATTAAGATTTCCATTATTCAATACCACCAAGTGCGTGCGGGCCGTTAACGAAATTTCTCCCCACACCAAAACGGAACCTTCACCAAATCAAGTGGTATTCGCTTTGTTGCATTGTGATTATCGTTCACCTGACCTTCTAAAAACTCGAACTCGTCTAACAGGAAAAATCTGGAATTATCTTTCCAAAGAACTCACTCCCACTCAGCTTCTCCCCAATCTACATGTTCCTTAGCGAAGTTTAACCGGGCTATACGATGATCCCGGGTTAATGCTGGCCCTCCGGCAGCAATTCAAGGAGTTAAATTATCTTCTCTTTTGTCGGACAGTTCTTAATCTTATTCGAATGCCGTGTCCGTTTTGAAGCTGAGCTTCTTGTTGTTACGAATCTTTCTTTTAGAGCAGAAAGCCTTAGGTTAGGTTGGTTTAAAACAGCGGTTCGGAGGGAACCCACTTAGGCCTTTTGGCCCGTTGTGATACCGTGATGGACGGCGGTGCCTTCCTCCTCTACCGTGAGAACCAGTTGGAACTTTTAAGAAAAAGTGTGAGGTCTTTAATGCTAACTGATCAGATAAGTTATCAAAGTTCGGTTGCCCTAGTATAGAAAGCCGTTTTTTGCCTAGGGCAGGGCAGTGGCAGAGAAGATGTACCATTGTTTCCTCCTCTTTCTTATCGTGACAGCTTCTACAGAAGTCGTCAAGTTGGCTTTTTTAACTACTTTGCTGTGCAGGAGGAGCCGGAAGTTTGCAATCGGTACTTCTTGCTGAGATAAGACAGATACAGCTGGAAGGGTGGTGCCCTCTCTTGCTAGCTCGTCCGCCTTACAGTTGCCTGGTATGTCCCTGTGTCCGGGTACCCAGACAATCTGAACTCTAAACTTAGTTGCTAGCTCATTCAGGGCGGCACGGCATTACACCGTTGTCCTAGAGGTCAAGTAGACTGAGTTCAGTGATTTAATATCAGCCTGGCTGTCGCAAAGAATGGATATCACCAAATCTGTCACCTATTCGGCGATAACTCCAACCTTCTTGGTGCAATACAATGGCTTGGGCACATTCAGCAGGGGTCAGATTTCTGGATTCGCGATGCATTTTAATAATTTAAACAGAAAGATATTGAAACGCTTAACAATTTTATTTAAACGAGCAAAACTCAAACCACAAGTTGCCTTAAAATTTGATTGATCTCACAGACTTCAATGGAAAAACATAAACAAAACTTTATAACACGTTTTAAGTTGTTAAAATAATAAACATACAAGGGTCTTTCAAAATGTTAACAAATATTTAACAGTTTGTTTCAAAAGGCCATATTTTTCCAAAAATATTAAGTGGTGCGTTAATTTTTTGGAGCAGTGTATTTTTAGTTAATAATGTCATAAAAATTTCAGTCAAGTTTAGTTGGTAATCTTACCTTTAAACTGTGACTCATGTAGCTAGAGTTAAAACAAGAATTTTATTAAATTTTTTAGCATGTCATAAATATATAAATTTGTAGTTAAACAATGAAAAGGAAGGTCGTATTAAGCCGTTAAATTGGTGAAAAATAACAATTTAGAAATATTAGCCATGTTCAACAGGTGACACTTAAAAACCTGTGGTAACATAAAACTACCGGTTATCCTTACACTTTGTAACGCGAATAAGGATAACAAGGTTTGAACTAAAATACTGATATACTGTATTTTAAAATATCCTAATTTTTTGTTACGTCAGATGTAAACTTTTTTTAATAATACTAAAGAGCGTGGTTAAATTGTTCAAAGGGTTTGATAAAAAATAATTGTAAAAGCTATTGCGACAGATAAATCCGAAAATATAAATCGACCTTTGTCAAGTCAGCAGTATCAAGTGGTTATTTGATATCTTAATTATTTTTCAACGAAAACTTCTATAGCTCATTTCACCAATATACGACGGTATCGGATTAGTTACCGAGGCATCGACTTAACGGGCGCACTGTTTTGAGAGGTACATTAGTAAATTCCCCTAAGATTTAAACCCACAAATTTTTTGCTTATTATTATGATTTTGTTAAGGGGTTTTATTATTTTTTGCTTTATTGTGAACAGAAATCGTTGATATAGCTGTCGATGAGTTTTTTGGTTAGAAATAGGCACATATTTAATTATGTTAAAAGGGAATGCAACAAAAATAAATTATCGGTAAAAATTTAAAAAATATGTTTAATCATGTAGTGTTTACGGTTTTATCAAGCATCAGATTTATAGTCATCTTAATCGGAATCATTGTCGTCGCTATCCTCATTCGGATTGTAAATGACAACAGGATTAACTGGTTTGATGCGGTTTTCACGAACCCATCATTTCTTTATCAAATTTTCACATCTTGTGGGACATTTTTCCCAAATTTCAGGAGTGGTAGTAAAAAGTGCTCGTTGCCAGGTTTCCAAAACAGCCTTATCACTGTAACCATTATATCCAATGTGGTTGTCATAATAAGTTTTGCATATCCTCAAATATACTCAATAGGATTAAATTGGCAATAATAAGGCGGAAGTCTTAGCACACGATGTCCATAACTGAGTATAATTTAATCCACTTTGTAAATTATTTTTTTCGTGCCTCTTAGCTTTCGATAATAATTCCGGCTTAAAGCAATGCTCTGGAAATTAAATATTTTCCTTCGTTAACCATTCTTTTATTTTTTGTACCGTCCAGGAGTTTGTTGGTTGTTTATTTAAAATTTCCGAATGGTACGGAGAATTATTTAATATTTAACCATTTTACATACATCTCTGAATCCATATTGTCATGATAATCGGCCGATTTTGATTTTGACGAAAATAAAAGATCCGCCTCATCAACAAAACCGAGCTTTCCACCTTCATGCACAATAATGTGTCTTTTTCCTTCACCGTTGGTGTGTTTTATAGACTTTATGTTATCATCCTGCCAAATTCTTTTTCTTCAACCTTCAGCAAAAATCCAAGTTTCGTCTAGATAAACAAATAAAGAGCATTCTTGTTTACAGTGAGTATAGCTTCTTAAAAAATCAATTCTTTTGTGCACGACTGTAGCTTTTTTACACAAAGTCTTTCGGTTATCATCATTTTTAAACTTAAACCCTATATGTTTCAAAATTCTCCAAACACTCGTTCTATAAATTTTAAATAAATATTTTTCTTTTACTTTTTCTTATATTAAATCTAAAGAGACAATCTTTTTTTCACGCATTTTGTACATAATGTCGCGAATTTCAATTTTGTATGCTTCGGAAAAGTCAACAGTCGTTTACATTTTTCAACTTTTTGTTCACTATTTCCATCTTTCACACTTTTTAAAACTAAGATTAATTTTGTTTTACCAATACCCATCGCATTCACACACGCTTACGTATAGATTAAACAACGGACCTCCATTGTTCTTTTCCGCAGTAAAATAAGCGTGTACATTCAATATTTATGCATCTACATCTAAAACACGTCGCGGCATGTTCGCAGTCTATTAGGTATACATACACTACTTGAAATTAGAATCGGTACTATACGATTTTAATGTCGGTACCCACTAAAATGATAACCCAGGATTACTAATTATTTTTCTAGAAATCTAACAAAAATAAATCAACAAGCCACATTAAAGCTTAATAGCTTAGTTAATTATTAAAATTTGTTTGGATTACTTACCGACCTCTCTTATTATGTACAATAAATAAAGTCATTAAGAACAGATTTTGTTGTAAAATTAACCGTGCTAACAAATAAAAATATTGACCCTTAATTTTCAAACAAGAAGTCCCTTGTAAAATAAAATTCGTTACCTACGAAATTTGTTTAAAAATATTAGGGGAATTTACTTTTGTACTTCTTAAATGTACAGTTAAATACTGGTTATCGAGTTTCTAACGATAACCCGAAACCACCGTATATTCGTGAAATATGCTATAACGCTATAATTCCAAAGAAAATTTTTGTTTTTTTTAGTATAATGTATAAAAATGTTTAGTACTAATAATGTTATGTTACAAAAAGACTAGACGTACACAATAACTACAAGAATCAAATAAACAGGGTCCTTTCGAGACTTCTTTATTTTATGTTAAATATCATTATGTTAAATATTGTCGATTACTTTTGTTTTATAAATATATTCATGTACGTACCTACTTAAAAAGATACAATCAGTATAAAAATTTTTGTATGATGTGGGTATTATTACACATGAAAGTATATATAGACATCCATTATAAAGTAAACATGTATTTATGTATCTATGCTTTACAAGAGATACAAACATTTGTAAAATATTAATTTTTATTTTAATAGGGGGTTCGATGTACTCAAATAACTTTAAATTAGTCCATTAAAAGATAAGATAGTATAGAATTTAAAAAAATTTATTGTTGTCCGTGGCCTGTATGTACTTTTACTCGTGTTTATATTTCTCGATTGACTGGCGCACAAATTTGACGTTTCTTTAGGCTATATAAATATCTCTCTCTCACTCTCTCATGTAGCTCTTACAACCCAGGAGGGATCTTGACTGACTCAACAATTCAACCTCCATAGGACTCTGTTCATTATTAGCTCTTCTGCTTCCGTGATAATTAGAGTTCTAAGATCTGATGCTATGTTGCCTCTCCACTGTAGTCGTGGTCTTCCTAATGGTCTTCTACCGGTCGGGGCCTGCTTCCATACTAATTTGACAACTCTTCCATCTTCCATTCAGTGCAATTATCAATCACTATGACAACACGATTAAGTTTGACAACTTCATTCCAAATAAATTTCAAAATGTCACGTTTTGGCAATGAGAATTTTTAAAGTATATATGCGCTAATAAAAAAAAATCCTTTCCAGAAATACAACCTACAGTCATAATTTTTTTTTTTTTTATATGTTCTGGTTCCCATGAAAAGGGATATCCTGTAATGTTCAGAGAACATCGTGGGAACCAAGGGGAAGAAGGTAGGAGTTGGTGTTCTTCTTAAATTTCTGGAGGTTGTATGCCTCGGGGAACACCTCCCTAGGCAATGAGTTCCAAAGCCTCGCAATTCGTTGGATGAATGAGTCTTTGGAAAGTGATGTTCTGCAGGTCTCCAAAGTGACCACGAAGGGGTGTGAAGACTGAACTTGACGGGTTAATCTCGAAGAGACTGCCAAAGGAGGAACGATTGTTGATATTTCAGAAGAGCATCGCCCATGAAAATATCTATAAAATAGAGACAAATCGCCAACTTTTCTACGGTGTTCCAGACAAGTGAGCGAGTTTGTAAGCGAGGCGTCACCGACGAGACGAATTGCCCTTTTTTGGACGGAATCCAATAGCTTCAGGATATGTTTAAGTGCCGCACTCCAAATATGGGAACAGCATTCCAGTACAGGTCGGATCTGTGCCTTATAGATCATAATCAGCATTTAAAAAATATTTATGGATTTTTTTTACTACGTAGGCGACCTCCATATTCTATTCTATATATATATATATATATATATATATATATATATATATATATATATATATATATATATATATATATATATATATATATATATATATATCGTATATATATATATATATATATATACGAAGTGATACAAAGTCTTTAATTCCCGTCCAATGTCGGATATTGCGCAACCAAGATAACTTCTTACGACCAATACCTCTTTTTTCTTCAATTTTCCCTTTTAATATTGGCCGTGGAAACTCATATTTGTCGCCTCTCATTATGTGTCCAAAATATGCAATTTTCCTCTTTTTGATTGGCTCGAACAGTTCTCTGTCTTCCAGTTTTGCTCTTCTAATGACTTCTTCGTTTCTGACTTTCTCAACTCATGATATTTTAAGCATTCGACGGAGGGTCCACATTTCAAATGCTTCGAGCTTGTTAATTGACGAAGCCTTAAGAGTCCACGCTTCCATACCATATAGAAGAACAGGCCACACATAATATTTGGTCATCTCGAGTCTTAATTTAATGTCTAGTCGGTGGTCAACTAAAAACTTACGTAGACGTAAGAATGCGGCTCTCGCTTGTTCTATAGGGCACCTAATCTCCACCTCCGGATCTCACTTATCATTCAAGTAGCAGCCTAGGTATTTAAATTTCCGTACTTGTTCTATGTGGTTAATACCATTGATGGTTAATCTGAAATTTGGCAGGACGTTCTTTGAAATTGTCATAAACTTGGTCTTAGCGGCATTTATTTTTAGAACCAACGCATTGCTTGCATCATTTACGGCATTCAATAGCGACTGTAAATAATCTGCTGTCAGCTAAGATCACAGTATCATCAGCGTATCTAATATTGCTGATAGGGATGCCATTAATTCCTAAAGTGCTTGTCGCAAGTGCTTCCTGAAAGGCTTTTTCCACGTACAGATTGAACAGCATTAGTGATAAAATGAATCCTGTCTTACTCCTTTAATTTAATTTTACCCCAATGCCATTTAAAATTTTTGTTAAAAGTAGTGGAGTCAAAAATACCGGAAAAGAGTGCGCCCCTTTAATAAAAAATCGACGGTTCTGAGCGTTTTTCCAAAATGTTGAAGAGATTCCTGCAAATGGCTCTGTTTCGTTTTCGGTTGGCCACCTTGTATATTAAATATTCGAAATAAGACTAAAAGATCTTAATGGACATGTTTTTAAAGTTAACTAATTTGTAAAATTTTATTTGTTGTAAATAACTTATAATACTTTATGAATAAGATGCTTAAAAATATTATCGTTCGATATTTTGTAAATAGAAAATAAATCTAAATAGAAAGCTACGTATTTTAACAATTATTTAAGTGCGCTCGTGTTTTATATGAAACGTAATTAAATGTAAACTTCGAATAAATTATCATGCAGTTGTTCACTGAATTATAATATTGTATAATTTTCAAGCATTTCCTCACAATATTGGAGAAAGTGTACCAAAGATCCATCTTTTAATTATCGACAGAAAAATCAACAAAAAATAATTACAAATCAAACGGTTTCTAAAATTGAGTGTTTCATTATTGACGCAACTTTTCGTCGAACCCATCGCTGGCAATTAATTCATGACTGACATATTTTTATGGAGAGAAACCTACGAAGAATATGTGTATAGAACAAAAAAAAATAGTGTTCGAAGAAGATAACAACTCCACGATTTATGGGGCTTGTTACAGTTTTTGGTTTGCTATCCACACATCTACATGATCTATTACTAGTACAAGAGATCGATCGGGTCAGCAGGGAGTACGGTTTGAAAATAAACTATAAAAAAACCTAAATACATAGTCATAAGTAAAACCCCATTAAACCATCCTAATACCAACATCAATATCAATTCAGTGTTGGTCGAGAGAGTAAAGCAATATCAGTATCTCGGCACGTGGATCAACGATAAGTATGATCAGACTCAAGAAATCAAAGTCATAATCGAAAAGGCCAGAAATGTTTTCTTTAAAATGAAACAACTATTTACTAACCCACACTTAAACCTTCAACTACGTCTGAGAATGGTTAAATGTTAATTAATCCCAGTGCTTTTATATGGACTAGAATCATGGACGATCAACAAAGCCACAATGAAAAAGCTCCAGGCATTTGAAATGTGGATCTTTCGGCGTGTACCTAAAATATCTTGGATAAAAAAGATTACCAGTAAAGAGGTTCTACGCCGAGTAGAAAGAGAAAGAGAATTGGAGAACTTGATTAAAGCCAGAAAACTGAATATCTCGGTCACATTATGCGTGGAGAGATATACAGTATACTAAGACTGATAATGGAGGGAAAGATTGCAGGAAAGAGATCGGCGGGAAGAAAACGTATATCCTGGCTGAAAAATCTAAGAGAGTGGTTTGGATGCACATCCCTTCAGCTTTTCAGAGTCGCAGCGTCGAAAGTGAAAATAGCCATAATGATAGCCAACCTCCGTGTAGAGATGGCACCATAAGAAGAATCTACACAGCGACATTATGCAGACACTCAAAACTTCTTGTGGTTCTAATTAGCACAATCGGTACTTTCAGGCACTTAAGATGATATATTCGCAATGTCTTAAATATTCGACAAAGAGTTGACGCCAAAAATATTAAAAATGTTTCATTTTAAATGTATTTTTTGTATTTTATTTCTCATACAGCACAAATACTAATTATCATGCTGCTGATATGCTAATTTTATTAATAAATATGTTTGGTTTTTACGTAATTATAAACATTACTATATTTTTTGCTATAAAGAAAATGACATCATCGTTTGATTATTTATTAGCAAGTCTCTTATAGGTAATCGTCGGCCAACATTTTAAAAATATTTTAAAATATTGCCCTTCCAATTGGTAAATAAATACTACCATCTTAAGATCATTTATGCTTACACGAAAGTTGTTGCTGATTCTTTTGTAAGTAAACATGACTGTGATTGGTAAAATGGGTTATTTTGAAAAAATCCAAGCGTAATTATCCAGCGTTTGATTTGATTTGGAACATATGGTATTGTCATTTACAAAAATGATCCTCATTAGATCAGATAGTTAAGCGGCACTTAAAGCTTTGGCATCACGAAGAATAGACTCAAAATTGTCCGGGAATGTGGCAGAAACGTACGATCACTTTCGGTGAATGATACAAATAGACTCAGACAAGAACAGGTTGATTCCATCAATAGAGATCTTAAAGCAATCGTCGAGTGGGGAACCAACAATCTTGTTCAGTTCAATGCCCAAAAAACACAAAGTGCCACGTTTTCCAAGAAAGTGAATTCCTCAAATCATCCTATCACAATGTCCAGAAATACCCTTGAACCAAGTCCCTTCATCTCGATTTTGGGAGTCACGGTGTCCAATAATACGTCTTGGCATGACCATGTTGCAAACATCACAAAGTCGGCAAGCCAGAGGCTAGGTTTTCCGTGAAAAGCTAGAAAGTTTTTAACTCGTGATCAACTGTTGACGACGTACAAGGCTCAAATCCGACCTCTACTGGAGTATTGCTCGCACATTTGGGGTTCAGCACCAAGGCATTCTCTTCGTTTTCTAGATTCCATTCAGAAAAGAGCCATTCGCTTGATAAACAGCTCAACTCTTCACCCTTCACCCTCTAGAACATAGAAGAAGAGTTGCAGACCAGTTATTACTCTACAGATATTTACATGGCAGATGCTCCAGAGAAATAAAAACTCTTGTACCACCATTGGCCACATTCGGCCGAAGAACTCGGCACGCTGATCAGTCTCACACATTTACTCTCAAGCTTGACACTACAAGGATCAATCTTCATCAAGAATCCTTATTTTACAGGGCTGCTACGGAATGGAATAAGCTTCCAAAATCAGTTTTTCCAGAGAACTATGACCTTCAACTTTTCAAAAAGCGTGTCCACAATCATTTCCTTTCTATAATCCCTTCCCCTTCTAATAGTCGCAGTGCGGGCCGTCCGCGGCCCACACGATAGGTCTACCCTTTTTGCGACTATTTTCATAAAAAAAAAAAACAATTACAAAACGACCCGTACTTTTACTAAAACTAAGTGTCACTTATAAAACGTCAAAAACAACAACTAGACTTAAAACTTCCTCTCATTCCTGACTTTTGAAGGCTCGAAATGTTACTAAAATGTGACGCAATGCAGCAGTAGACGGGGAAAGTGTGGCGTTACAAATGTCATTCTTGTCAAAAACTGATTCCAAGCAAAGAATTTGAGGTAACGTTCTCTTTTGATGCTTTGCCGACTACCTTTTTTAATACCTTTTAACACAATCTTTAATAGAGTTATAAAATCAACGATAAAACAAATATTTTGTATATAACGCAAAGAACACAATCCAAACACCAAACACGTTCACGGAATCAATATCTGACGAGCTGATTTAAATTTGACAAAGTTTTGGTTGGAATGACTTTTTGACATAGCTGGTCCCAAGCATGTTCAATGGGATTAAGGTCGGACGATAAAGGGGGCAATGTCAAATGCGGGATACCATTCTTTTACATTAGTTTGTTTTGGAAAGAAAAATAAAGCGTATTTAAACGTGTTTTTTCTAACAATTACCGTTGTAAATATTTTTTTTATGCACAAAACAAAAGTTAATTAGACTGGCACGCATTTTAAATTAAGTACTCATAAATACTTTCTATTAAAAGATAACAAATTTGTTTACCGACTATTGTAAAATATGATTTGACTGTAAAGAATTTTAAAAATATATTTTACGAATTGTTACTACGGAATGCAACACAAACAGTTTTTTATTTCTGGGAAACTTTCATGTTAGTTTTTCTCATGCTTTAAGATTCGCTCACAGCAAGGAACACTGCGAAAAAGTGAGATTGGACCTTGACCCCCTCAACTTTTAACTTAATTATGTATTCACTTATTTCCCGGGCTAAAAAGTTATTTTATAAGAAGTGATATTTTGTTACCTGCCAACAGAAACATGTCAAACCTTTTTTCCGTCGCAGAAAAAAAAAATATAATTATGTGGTTAAAAAACAAAAATTATTTGACTGATACATCTAACTACAATGACTAAAATTATATTTAACTAATGCAATATAACATTAATATTGTTTTTCTTATTTATAATAATTTATTTTGGTAATTGCATTAAATAATGTAATATTTTTTTAAAATTATTTTAGAGGTTAGCGTATTAGCAAACGTCAACTATAAGTAAAAAGTTCTGCCAACATTCAAATGCTTGCGCTGTTATACAACGTCATATACATATTTAAAAATATTAATATCTTATTAAAATAATAGTTAAAACCATTAAATTTATTTTATTTTTTTATAACAAATAAAATAAATAAACTCACCACATTGGGCAATGAACAACAAGGATTCAGATCAGGAAGATCTTGTACAGTGCTGTATTTGTCCTGCGACAAATAACTGACAAATCCATCGAGTATAACAAACCAGCCTTTACGTGTTTTGTCAGGATAAACGGAGCTTGCACGAACTGGTTTAACATAGAAGAGGGTGTGAGATAGGAATTTGTGACTTCGGCATGGCTGTTTAACTTATACATAGACGATTGTTTAAAATATTTGAAAGAGAGTGCGTATGGATTGAAAATGAATGATTTGATCGTCACATGCCTTTTTTACGCCGATGATCAAGTCATATTAGCATCATCTGAAGAGAAGTTGCAGGCGATGGTTAATGTTATGCATGTTGCCCTGAAAATCAATGGGATGAAAATAAATGTAAGCAAAACGAAAGTAATGATTTTCAAAAGAGAAGAAAACATTGAGCGAATGGTGTTGGCAGAAAAGCAAATTAATGGGGCACTGCATAGCTTTATGAGCAGCCAGAATATGTCAAAAAAGGCACGTCTGGCTGTGCATAAAGGAGTGTTAATTTCTACACTTATATATGGTAGTGAATGTGGGGTTTGGCAGAAGAAGCATGAAAATAGGATTAATGCTGCGGAGATGAATAGTCTGAGAAGTATAGCCGGAGTGACTCGGTTGAATAAAATAAAAGAAGATGTGGTTACAAAAATAGATAAAGGAATGATTAGATGGTTTGGACACGTAGAAAGGATGGATAAAGAAAGATTGACGAAACCAATTTATATAAGGCAAGTGGAAAGAAGTGATATCTGCCTACCCCTACGGAAAAAAGGCGTGATCATATGTATGTATGTTTGTGTTTTGTAGACCTGGAAAAGGCGTTTGACCTAATACAACTGAAGAACCTTCTATACAACAGGCAAATCCAATATAACATTATAAAAACCATCGAAAATATTTACCAGAGAAACAAAATACAAGCCAAAATTAATGGAACAACAACCGAGGAAATTTCTGTAAATAGTGGTATTCGACAAGGAGATTTCCTTAGCCCCTTATTGTTCAACATCGTTATGGACGATATAATAAAAAGCACTCGTAACCTGAAAGGGTATAAAATGGGAAAAAAAGACTTTAAAATCCTATGCTATGCCGATGATGCTGTTCTGATTGCAGAAGCCGAAGCGTTGGAAGATCCCGCAGGAGATGGAGCGACAGCCTCTCTAATAATTGAATGGCAGAGGATGCGAAGAAAAACAAGAAATTTGCCTACATTAAAGAAAGAAGAAGATTTGATTTATTTAAAACACGATTAAATAAACAATTTTCAATAAATTTTTTCTGCCCCTCTAAAAGTACCTTTGAATATCCTTAAGAGAGTTTAAAAGTAATAAATTATTTAAAATACTTTAAACATATCGTTCTATAATAGTTTATACGTCTGTACTATTTATAATATGTATTAATAATAAAATATTCATCAATAATAAAATGAAATTCCGTGCGCCATGACACATTTCCATGCGACTCAAAAAAAACGCAGTTGGCAGCACTGTCGATTAAAATGCTTTAATCAGTATATTTTCATTTCAGTGTGTTTTGGTTTACAAGCTACTTGTATCACATTTAATTTTTTATTTACTTATTACTTTTTAAAAATTGTTTTCAGAAGAAAAATAGATTCATGTTTTAAATTGCAATATTTTCAAACGAAAACAACTTTAAATCTTACAATTCTAGGATTGTTGTATAATTCTGACAATTTGTCAATGGTGTACAGCCGTGTGTAATGTGCATCGAATTTTGTCATGCATTAATTATATCTGAGGAGTAACAACATTATTGACATTTGTTTGTGATGGGTCATCCTGTATTTGGCAATAGAATTTGCAAAAAAAATGTGAACATGCGTCACAATAAAAATGTTTTACAATCGGAATTTACAAAATAGTTTTGCATAAAGTTTCGTGCACTGAGCGATTAGAATATCAAATAAAAACTTACAGTCCTTGAACATCGCACACATTATACATAAATGATGTTCACTATTAATAAACCAAAATGTCATTTCCATAAAAAATATACGAGAGAAAATAAAATAGCATAAGAAAGTACTTACCCCTCAATCAATCCCCTAGCTCCCTCGGTCCAACAGGAAATAATATACAGGGTGGCTAGCCGAAAACAAAACAGAGCCATTTGCAGGAACCTCGTCAACATTTTAGAAAAACGCTCGAACCCGTCGATTTGTATTTAAAAGGGGATACTCTTTTTCGGTATTTTTGACTCCACTCTCTCCTTCGCTTGAAATAATTTAGTTTTTCTCGAACAAGAGATAATAGTTGTTTCCATATAAGTTTGGTTGTATGGATTTTCACTTTTCGGTCAAGTACAAAAACAATAAATAATTGAAATTTTAATTTCTTTTCCACCTCTCGTATTTTTCTCTAGCTTATTACTTTTCACAGTGACGCTGTAGCGCCACATTACGCATATTACGTATTTTTCGTTCATAAAAAGATTTAATTATCTTTAAGGAAATAAATGACTTCTAACAATCACTTGTTACTATTAAAATAAACATTTTAGTGACTCACGCCTAATCAATAAATATTTTATTGAACAGCTTCATTATTGCAAATATATTGCTAAATTATTGTTATAAGTGTAATTATTTATTTATCGTTGATTATTAAAAAAATTTAGAATTAATAAGTCCGCATCAGAATGGAATAATAAAAAAATTATTACACAATACATTGATATTAACTTGGCTACAATTTACTTTGATATCACTAACCCCATTTGTATGTAAACAGAGAAAATGAATGGTAGATTTTAACAAAATATTACAGAAGTTTGGTGTTTTTTTTGACCTAGCAAAGGCTTTCGACACTGTACCTTATAAACAACTACTAAATATAATAGAACATTATGGAGCAAAGGTAACAGTGTTGAAAGTCACCCAAAGGATAATTCTAGGACCTAAACTTTTTATCACCTACATTAACTCACTATTATTCATGAACACAAAAGGCTTATCAATATCTTACGCAGACGATATAGTGATAATCTTGGAAGAAAATACATGACATATAGTCAAACGAAAGGTTATAAAAGTTACAAAAATGATCAAAAACTGATTACATAATGAGTTGTCTTTGGACATATCTAAAAGTCATTACATAGTTTTTACTCTAATTAATTCAAATAGACCAGATACACATCGACGATTCTATTTTCACTATTAAAGAGGTTGAAAACACTTTACACCTGAGAATACTTATTGATAAACATTTAAAGTGGACACTTGTTTCAACTACACTGTCCAATTTCCACATTTTCTGTTCTTCCTTAATAACATGGTCTACACATTTTTGCCATTTTCTTTATTGACTTTTTTAAGTGCTTCTTCAAAATGTTTCTGAACATCTTTTATTTTATATATGGTATTTTATTAGCCAGAACCTCTCATTTCATTTGAGCCCATATTAGTTCTATAGGGTTAGGTTCACAAGGATAGGGAGGAAGTCGAAATACTATAATATTTCGCTATTTTTGCCTTTTTCCAAGAATTTGTTGGAAATTTTTCAGTCCTTCTTAAATGGCAAGGAACGTTATCCAAACCAATTACGGAGTACGTTGCAATCAGCTTTATCATTTGCTCAAAGTATTCCTCAAAAACATTTGCATTCATAACTTCGTGGTTGTCACAAACAGGCAAACTATGCTCCCAGAGTATAGTTTAGAGGACAGCAAACTATAATGCGCATCCAAAATATTTGGGAGTAACATTAGACTGCTCCCTGACGTACAAGGATCACCTAACTATATATATATATATATATATATATATATATATATATATTGGTATGAACCGTCTGAAATGTTAATAAAACTGTCTATACTACCGATATGGGTAAAAATTAGTCGCTTTCCTTTTCCAGACGGTATTTTTATTCCCGTAGAAAGACCATCCAAAAAGGCTTGGTGAAATGTTACATTATTATTTCGCCAGACCTTTTAACACTGCATAACCTTCGTTTAGCCATGTGTCTTTCCCAATTTGATTGCAGAATTCGTATTTTTCATAAATAATCACGCCTCCAGCAGGTATCTGTAAGCAAGATCGGAATTTCCTTATTAAAGTAATATGAGTTATTTGTATGATTTGTTTTCTGTCTTCATCGATAAATTTCGTAGGTTTTCTTGTGGATGGTTCTAGGTACTTCGTGGTTTCACACTTTGCCTCACGTATAAGCCTGTAGATAGAAGACTTTCCAATTTCGGTTATCTTCGAACATGCTCGAAAGGCTTTCCATTAGTCTCTTTTACGACAAGTTAGACTTACACATTCTCGCTAAAATCATACTGACTTGAGCTTGAGCCTGCTGGTAAAGAGTAATTTCAGCGCTGAAGCAGGGATAAATAAATGTTGAATAATGCAGTTAAATACCTACTTGATTACTTATATTTTGTACTGGTCCACTGGCTAAAGTAAATATTAGTCAAATGTATTTAAAACCTATATCCCGTGAATTTTATTCCATACCTGTTAACTCGTACATTAAAATAAACTTTTATAGTACTTGCAAAGACCAATTCACTAAGTGTCTTCTTCTTTCGGTTTCATCTTCAGAGAAGGTTCGCAACAATCTCGGCGAAATGGAGACGGTCTTGGGCAGCTCGGAATAAGGAGTGTGAATCTAGTCCGGCTCAAGTACGCGGTTTTCCTCTTCTTTACGGTAGCTATTAATTCTCTGTCCTTACCTATTCTTTTCAGGACTTCTTCATTACTAATGTGGTCCAGGGTATTTTTAAGAGCCTTCTGTACACCCACATCTCGAATGCTTCTAGTCGCTTTACTGTGTCGGCCTTTAGGGTCCAGACTTCGCATCCGTACAGTAATCGGTTGCAAAGCGCTGGTCTCATTTTGTTGAATACTTATCTGGCCTACACTAAGCGTAAAATTTATAAATGGTACGATTTTGACTAAGACGCAGGCAGATAGGTACGCCCATGAAACGGCCTCTTGACAATAATTTATCACTCTCACTACCAAATAGACTATAGATAAATCACCTAGTATACAAAGGAGTTTTTTGTTGCAGGTATAATTGTATTTTCGGTAAAGGACCACCATTCATGGAAGATTCGTCATTCGGAATCGATGAGGGCCGATCCGAGCGCGACGACTTTTAGGGTGGGTGGTGTAATGATAAACGCTCCATTAAATTTGGCCAACATCGCTCTAGGACCCAAAATTCACACCAGCACCGACAGAATCGTCGTTGACGAAGACAGAGAAGTCTACTATTGTCCTATATCCAGTTTGAATTTGTATTCGATTAACACGACCATATTGAGAAACGAACAAAATGGAGCCGACAACGGGGAATACCAGGGTAATGTGAAGAATTATGGTATGAAAGCTTCACAAACAGCAGGTAATTTACTGATTTAAAATGAATTAATAACGGCCTCACGTGAAAAGAAATATTAATGATTCTTAACTACGTGACAATCGCGGTATATTAACCAAAATTTAATATCGGGAATAATGAATATAGGCTGCTATCAAATCACTGAATTCAGTCTACTAGACATCTAGGGCAGCGGTGCAATGCCGAGCCGCCCTGAATGAGCTAGCAGCTAAGTTTAGAGTTCACATTGTCTGGATACCCGAACACAGGGACATACCAGGCAACTGTAAGGTGGACGAGCTAGCAAGAGAGGGCACCACCCTTCCAGCTGTATCTGTCTCATCTCAGCAAGGAGTACCGATTGCAAACTGCCGGTTCCTCCTGCACAGCAAAGTAGTTCAAAAAGCCAACTTAAGGTGGCAAAATGAACCCACATGCACGAATCATCGAAACAGATTCGGCCTAAACTAGATCTATGTCGAACTAATGATGTTTTAACTCTATCCAGGAAGTCCATTGGAAATGCGATCGTGGCCATAACAGGACACTGGGCAGGTAGATCCCATGCACGGTGCATGGAAATCGCAGAGCTACGACACGACTTCTGTAGAAGCTGTCACGATGAGGAAAATGAGGAAACAATGGTACATCCTCTCTGCCACTGCCCTGCCCTAGGCAGAAAACGGCTTCCGGTATCACAACGGGCCAAAAGGCCTAAGTGGGTTCTCTCCGAACCGCCGTTTTAACCTAACCTACTAAACACAACCAAATATAACTAGCGCCCTCTATGAGCAACGCTAATTTAGAGACCAAATTGCGATCCTTATGTCAAAAAGCGTAAAATTTCCAATTTTCAAATAGAAATTATGAAAACATAAAAAATTATTGCGAAAATCAAAATCCATATTTAAACTTTAAACACCCGATATCTCGAAAACTAGCAATATTTAAAGAAGCATGTTGGGCAGTATCATCATATTTTGAGGTCTAGAATCTACAATTCAGAGATTGGACATACTTAATTAATCACCCTGTATATTGCAATGAAGCTTCCCCAAATTTTCAGAAAACACGTACGCGAAGCTTCTGCATAACTCTAGCGCATTCGCCAACAACGGGTCATTCGTCGAACGATTGATTCAATGGACATTCAATGGCCTTTAAGATGTTGGTCGCGATTTGTAACAGAATGTTTAAGTTTATTTGCCACATTTCACAAATTTATTTGCTAATTTTTCTTTTCATTGTTTTAGGTATGATAATGGACAATCAAGGAATCCTGTATTACACATTATTAGGTACTTACGGAATCGCTAAATGGGACTCACACACGCCGTTTTCATCCAAACAACGACTAATAGCAAAAGATGAAAATTTTATAGAGTGGCCAGCCTCATTTACTTTTGATCAAAGCGGCAACATCACTATCATTATCAATAAACTTAACAAATTTATCTACGACAGAATTAACACAAACAAAGTGAACTTCAGATTAATATCGAAACACACCGGAGGCAGCAGCTACTTGTTCAATCAAGTTTACGAATACAACGTGGAACCAAACGCAACATCAACGACTACCGAAAACGTCGACCCATCCGAACCTGAAGTACTGCCCGGCTCTGGGACGGATCCCTATTTAGTGCCGCTACCTATACCGGAACACAAGGAGGAGATAACGACAAGTTCGGCGTCTACTCCAGAACCAACACCAACTACGTCCAATCCAAAACCGGAACCGACATCGCAGCCTGAACCTAATTCTGAACCTGAACCCAAGTCGGAGCCTGCACCCACATCGGTACCTGAACACAAGTCGGAGCCTGAACCCAAGTCAGAGCCTGAACCCAAGTCAGAGCCTGAACCCAAGTCAGAGCCTGAACCCAAGTCAGAGCCTGAACCCAAGTCAGAGCCTGAACCCAAGTCAGAGCCTGAACCCAAGTCGGAGCCTGAGCCCAAGTCGGAGCAAAAAACAAATAATATTGATGGTAAAGGTGAACAGCTAAATCAGACTTCAAGTGCGGAGAAGAAACTTGAAAAAAGCTCATCATCTTCGATGACAGTTTCGATGTTTATCGGTGTCGTCTTGGCATGCAGCTTATTCATAATTTGATTGTGTATAATAAAGTGTTGGACGGAGATATCATTGTTGATTTATTTTGTTAAAAAAAAAAGTGAAGACGTGAGAGAACTGACAACTTGTATATATTGACACTGTGATGATTTAGACGTTTTACCAATTTGTATTTTATTGTCGTCCATTTTATTATTTAGAAAATAATGGGAATATTTTAAAAAAAAAATCTCGTAACAAGGGTTGTACAAAAATTATTACGCAATTTTGTAAATTACCAGAAAATTAAATGGTTAAAATAATTTTCTGTAACTATATAGTTTTTACGGCATGTAATGGCATCCCTTGGAAATAAAATATCACTCACTATAAGTTTTTTTTGTTGCTTGTTTATTTATTTATGTATCACCACCAAGTATGGAAGTAACAAAAGCTTCTTCTTTCACAAAAGTTTGGAGATGCTTTGATTGTTTACTTTTACCCCAGAAAAGCAACTTCTATCTGATCAACGACTCAGTTCTTACAAAGAATGTGTCTTCATTCCTTGCGCTTATATTAGTTTTATCTGTATGTTTTTTGTATGTTTGTTTGTAACTGACTCTTTGGCCTCAATTTTGCCCTACTTTAAGCGATTAAACTTCGCACACTTGTCGAATACCGACGACAATGCCTACGAACAAGGAAAGTACTAGCCAGTTTGTCAATACTCTTCCAGAAATGTCGAGACATGAGAAAAGATGTCTATGCCTGTTTCATAGATTATGAGAAGGCTTTCCATCGCGTCAATCATACCTTCCATCTGTCATTACTACAGGAAAAAGGGTTAGACAAACAAGACTAGAGTTCATCAAAAATCTCTATTGGAACCAAAAAGCAAAAATTAGACATGGGCAAGCGACATCGGTACCCGTAAACATGGAAAAATGAGTAAGATAGGGCTGTGTGCTATCGCCAATACTGTTTAATTTGTACTCTGAACACATATTTAACCTAGCAATGGGCGACGACGAGGATGGAATAAAAATTAACGGAAGAACAATAAATAATATACGTTATGCAGACGATACAGTTATCATTGAGGACAATCCTAAAAGCCTGCAACGACTGATCAACAAAGTTGAAGAAGTAGGAGATCAGCTAGATATGAAAATTAATGTAAGAAAAACAAAAGTGATGGCCATAACAAGTCTGCCAAACCCGCAAGTGAATATAAACATATACACCAATAGAAAGAGTTAAAAAATTTAAATACCTTGGCAGCCACATAACAACAAACGTAGACCCCGACGTTGAAGTAAGATCACGTATAAAGCGAGCCAGTATGAACACATCAGCTTTGATTCAAGCAGCCCAGGATCGCTGTAAGTATGCCGAAATTGTTGCCGACCTTCATTGAATGGAGATGGCACCTGAAGAAGAATTAATATTATTTTTTCACTATTTAAAAAAAGGGAAAAAATGAAAGGTAAATAAGATGTTAGATATTTTCATACACGATTGAAAAAGATATGATAGGCCTTCCAATCGAAAATTTGGCAATGAATGGTACAGAACATTTTTTTTATATCAAATTAGATAAACTGACTTAATTTAGTTTTTTTTAACGTAATTTCTAGGTATGGTGGATTGTTTTACTCAAAATGCATTGTGTAATTCATCACAGCAGCGCCACTTCGAATACCGATTTTAACCGAATTGATTACCAATGCCTACACTGAGTATCTTGTAATGGTAGCTGAATATTTTTCTATCAAAAAATGTCTTGAAATTAAAAAAAATGAATGAATACTTTTGAGGTTATTAATGGTTGCTCTTTTCGCCAGTGACAAAATAAAATAAAAATTTATTGGTACCAAATATATTATATTTATTTCACAAATTCTAGGTTAATTTAATAATTGCATATCTTTTTTTTTCAACGTTTATTAGAATATTGAAGGTGAGAAGGATGAGTGAGGAAAAAATAAAAACATTTTTAAAGAATTGATTTGATATAATTTTGCAAAATAAAATCAATTAATAAACTATTTATTTTACAAATATACGTTAAGACTGACATGCAATAAATCTTTTAAAAAATACACGTAAATCCTGCGACATATTCAAATTATATATAAAGAAAATACTTTCACAATGAACAGTCTGCAAGACATTAAATTTATGTGATTAGGTTTAACATGAGTATCAAAAAACTTGCTTTTTTTTTCTTGAGGCCACACTGTTTTGGAGATTATTATAACAAACAACGATGATTCCATTAGCAGTTTTACATTTGTAAGTAATCTGTTATTGCGTTTTTCATTAAAAAATCCTGTGCTAGTGGAAGATTTGCAATCATTACGAAAAGTATGAAGAACACATTAAAATTGTAAATGAACCACACATATAAGTACACCAAAATAGGATAAACGTTTCCAAACACTATAATAAGTGCAGAACTTTGGATAACTGCAAACGATAATTGTTTGGGTGTGGTATTAAAATTACTAGACTGTCTTCATTTTTAACGAAAAGCCTTTTAATCATACAGCTTATAATAAGTTGGCTGTGTAAATTGTTTTATTTTTTGGGAGAAATGATTGATAGCAATGTAGGCTGGCTCTCTAACATTGACTCTGTCTGTAAAAAACTTAATAGTGCCTATTATGCTATACTACAGCTAAAAAATACTTTTAATATTGACCAGCTAGTCCAGGTTTATTATTCACTTGTTTATTCGCATTTATCATGCAATATTGTTTTATGGGGAGGTGCAGTCAGTGTATTCAGAGTTTTCAAAACACAAAGAAGGATAATTAGAGTGATCTTCAACCAAAATTTCAAATAAAAGTGTAGAAATCATTTCAGAAATCGGGAAATCTTAACACTTCCAATCTTCAAATGTATTTTATATGCCAAAAATAATTCCTCTGGATTCTCCAAAAACAATGATTTTCATAATTACTCCACAAGATACAGTGAGCAATTTTGCATTCTTAAGCACTCAACAGCTCTCTATGAACATAGCCCACAGTACAATAGAATAAGATTCTTCAATCATCTCCCATCATCCATGAAAAATATATCAGATATTAAACTCTTCAAAAGGCATCTACATAATTTCTTAGTGGAGATATGAAGTAACATATATAGCTCGTTTAGAATTAAATAATAAAAATAATGTAAATTTACTTATACATCATCCAAAACAAGCTCGTTCGTAATATAGTAAATAAAAAACAAAATTCAATGCGCGTCATTAATGACGCAGGTAGATGTTTCCAAGCAATGATACCACCTTTTGAAATATTCAGTTTGACAACATGCATCAGCGTGCGCAAACTTTTGTAGCATAAATTAATCAAAGTACTTTCAACACATTTCATAATTTTTTTACGCTGCTGTAAAATTTATTTATAAATAGGGGGTGAAATAAAATAATGAAACTTATGTTAGTACCTTTATATCCGATATTCATCAACTATGCGTTCGTCCAAGACACATTTCCATGTGACTCAAAACATAAGCAGCTGCCTGCCTTCCTGCCTTGTCAATAGACCATTTCATCGCAAATTTTTTTTTGTGCGCATGCGTCAGTATCGGCCATTTTTTTTAATTAAAAAATATTAATTAAAGTAGTCACTGTTAATAGAAATGAGAAAATAACGAAATGAGTCTCTTAATTGAAAAGTAAATTTTATTAAACGATTATGTAAAAGTGATACACGCTATAAATTGTTGAAAGCCAATAATTATTATTTTAAAAATTTTCCAAAGCCTTGTCTGCAATATCGGAAAAAATAATTTCGTTAATATATTTTGGCAAGTAGTAACAATCGATTGACATCATTAAATAAAAGGTAAAATTCGGGAATGTAGTAGCCAAAGAAATGTTCATAAAATTTTAACAGGTCATTAAAAAACACGATAAAATTACTATACTGATAGAAATTTTAGCGCGGAAACGTTTGGAAAATACTTTTTAAAAAAAAAATGTGTGGTAAAACTAAAGTATTTGTTACGTATTTAATTTGGTGGCCACTTCAAGAGTATTTTGTATAACAAGTTTTTACCTCGATCAAACACTTAAAATTCCTCGTACTTTTTTGCAACACAATTTACACATTGTAATTCGCCTATTTCACACATTTTTTTGCAATTATTTAACGGAATAAACGTCAATAATTCGGAAGAAATTAATCAATATTTGATAGACATAAACTATCAACTTGTTTGACAAATAACAGCCTTTCAAACTCGAACGTGAAATTGCGCGTTTTTGTGAACGTCCATGACGTTTGAGCCACCTTTTTAATTTTTCACAATAATGGGCTTTTACTGAATTACAAACAAGTGAAGCACCATTGACGATTCTTTCAAATTATTGATTTAATTGTAGAGATAATGCTACGTTCCCAGCCATTGTTGATTAAAACAGTAGGAAATTTTTGAATTACAGCTATTTGAACATGACCGCTGCGCTTGCGCTTGTCACATAATGAAAAGGCCTATCAAAATGCATTGTTACCACAAACAAGTATATTTTCAGCTATGCTTATTTTGGTTATGTTCAAAATCAAAAGCTATTTGTGATACGTTCAACTATTAACTTGTGTATTATATTCTTTAAAAACTATTCTTTTATAATTAAAAGACTTTAAAGTAAAAACTTTTCTATATTCTTCTATAATTCTGACGATTCTGACTATGAAATTCTGTGACGTGATTTAAATTATGTTTTATATTAACTATATTGCAACCATATTCAATTAAAAGACTCAAATATAAATTTCCTGATAGCCTAAGAGCTGTCAGTCTTATGTTATAAGGCGAAAAAGCATAATAATTCTAATTTTAATAAAAGCAAAATACAAAACGTTAAGGAAATATCTTCTAAATATCAGTTTACGAATGAGGATCATTTAATTTATAATTTATGCTAGGTACAATCACTTAAAAATATGTCACACACACACATGTTAGGAAAAATCTAAGATTTGAAACTGATTAATACCGTAAAATAATATACTTCACTTTATAGTAATTGCGAGAAACGTGTCACAAAATTTATAAAAAGTTATCGGATTTTATTCACTTAATAAAATCGCGTGAAGTATTAGAAAGTTACGAAAAGAATGTTGGTATCTAGTAAACGTTTAAAATTGATTGTTCCTTAAAACTATTTACGAATGTTTTTGAGTTCCAAACTAAATAAAATATATCATTCATTTCTGAGTAAAGGTAAAACCCAAACAACAAACTGCCATATAATTATTGCTGGCATCGTTTTCTTTTCTAAACTACACCTGTATACACATCAGTAATATATTTTAGACGTAAACATCAGTGAGTTACCTAAAGAAAAATTCAAAGAGATCAAAAACAAAAAGAGAACCTACAGTTATTATTTAACCTACTTGATTCATACAATTATCTTAAATACATTAGTTCTTCATAAAAAATTGATTAATAATAAATCCAAAAAAGCCATTTGAACTACTAGACACAACATTCGCTAACAGTTTCCTCTTACAAATTTAATATTCCACATAATTCCAAAGTCTATCATGCCAACTTTTATCATTATTAAGAAACAAACTAGAAGAAACAATATGAAACTTACGATCCATGTCTCTTATAATTTTTTTATAGAAAAAATTAAAAAATAATAAAAATGTCATAGAGACATGCTCTTATCTCTATCCCACTATATGGTCTACATTCTTGATCCTTTCTGTTGCAATACCTTTGCTCTGTCTTCTCTGTCGCTTTTTATCTCTGGACAATCTGGAATACCACATTCTCTACTTACTACACACAAGAATTCTGCATGCTCATCAGCATTGTAATTGTACTGAGAGCCAATATTGATTAATTGCTCAAATTTCCATCCATCGGACATTGTTGACACCATCTAGAAAACAACAACAATAAAGATATTTGTTTAAGAATGTATAATGTAATGTGAAATTACCTGTGTAAGCTCATCTTCATGGCATTGTAAAACTCTATAAACATGTTTTTTACCATCTTTACTAGGTTTACCTTCTCTATGCATTATTTGTCTTTTAACTAAAGTGATTAATTCCGCGATGTTGTAAAATTCTGCTTCTTCTAAAACCCCCTCTTCTGCCAAACCTTTATTAATTACTAATTTTCCATGCCTAAGATAATTTAAGACAGGAGAAAAATAGTTTGGATCTCTGTCTATTAAATAAGCTCCAGTTTCATCCTAAAATTATGATACATTTGTATTTACCCTCCATTATAAAAAAATTGTCATTGCCATATTTTAATTTGTCTTTGCAATATTTTAACTTGCCACTGCGATATTTCTTTTAAATAGATAATTTGTGAAGTAGGGTTGACGAGCGAAACATTTTCCAAGTAATTTTGATCATTATTCAAAATGGTCATTGTAAATCATACTATTATTGTATGATTAATAAATATATTTAGGTTTATCATTAAGAGGGTTGTTTTTAATGCTTTAAAAATAAATATTTATTGGTGAAAATACTTTTGTATTTCAAAAATTCTACCTGAAGATATACACTTTTTCATGCATTTGAACTAATCCGAAAGGTAATTTTGCCACTGTGAGAATGGTTTTTCCAGAACATACATTTTGAATTAATCAAGCAGCTCTCCTGGGATCAATAATCATTAACCACACAGTTTTTTCTGTATGTGAGGAAACAAAAAGAAATCCTTGAGATTTTTTAAGAGGTGAAACAGCAGATTTAAAAGACACAAGAGAAGTGCGCAAGTAACTGTTGTTGGTTTTGGCTCATCTTGAAATGAGCTGTACCGTAGACGTTTACGTTAAGGCTCACTTGCTCAGATCCAAGATTCATCATCAAATGAAGCACCACAATTGTAGTTCCTAAGCATCTTCAAGCACTAATCGATACTACCTTTTTTAAACAATTGTCAAATTATGTAGGTTCAATACTTGTCTGAGTGAGCGATTTTGAGTAGGTTTATGCTTC
The DNA here is from genome assembly GCA_950111635.1 of Agelastica alni. Classification (NCBI taxonomy): domain Eukaryota; kingdom Metazoa; phylum Arthropoda; class Insecta; order Coleoptera; family Chrysomelidae; genus Agelastica; species Agelastica alni. The sequence continues at coordinate 31,209,571 of OX467714.1, forward strand.
TACCATCAAAAATGTTAAACTGTACAATGCTTATGTCAGATTACACCTATCAGTTGTGAATTTCGGAGACATAAATAGCGACCCTTTTATAAACATTAAAAGGATAAAGCAAGAACTAGCAATCACAATAAATAATAACTGAAGGATCATAAATAAATGTTTGGAAAAAAATATTCTTCAATCAGTTATTGATCATTCCAAAAGATAAGTAGTTTATTACCTAAATAAAAAATATTACGCTATATTTAAGATACCTATACAAATACGTAATCGGGAAATTAAAACGATTAATCATTTTCCTTTTTTAATCATAACTGGTAAAAATAAATGCAATACCCACTAAACTTTGTATAAAACTTCAATAAAAATTGGTATTCTTTTTTAAGTACAGAACACTTTTTATTGCAAAATTTTTTATAAAAATTACATTCTACATAAATAAATTATAGATATGTACACCCATTATAACATTCCTACAAGATTATTAATAAAAAACTTACTTTATCTGATATAAGTTCACTATCTTCTTGGATCAGTCTATACAAAAATGAGTTAGGGTCCCTAGCCAAAGTTGTTTTTGTCGTTAAAAAATATGTTCCACCAACATTGAGTTTAACCCATTGTTTATTATCTGTTTTTAAAATATTTTGTTTATTGTCCTCTGACTCCATGACGTGATCCGCCATAATTGAAATATAACCTCTCACATCTTCTCTTTTTCTGATTTTACTTTTAGCGTTACCAACTTTATTTAGACACTCCAGTAGTTGATTAAAGCATACAGAGAAGAAGAATTGAATCATCTCGTTAGTTGCAAACTTCGTTGTATTGTTCATTTCTTTATGTTTATTTTATTATTTTTTTTAAATATTAATTTGTAAACAAACTTTTTAAACATTTAAATTTAGTTTTGTGTATTTTTACTGTAGTGATTTTTATTTTTAAATAAATTTTATGGTGAGGCAGAAAATATTGGGACTATTTCTTGGTAAGCGTTTTTATAATTACCAGCTGGTTTTTAATATAATTTTGATGTACATCCGAGTCTTCGTTCTTATTAATTTTAATAAAAATCATTATCTGTGGCATTACAAGTGTTTATTAAAGTTTTTTTTATTAAAATTGGTAGGTTACATTGGTAAACTGCCTTGTTAAAATATACTTCATAAAAACTAAAGTAACATAAACATGTTCTATAATTTTATTGTAAAAAAGTGTTATTAGCATAAATCTTAAAAAGAATCAAGTGACAAGTAATGTGCATTTTTAATATATATATATATATATATATATATATATATATATATATATATATATATATATATATATATATATATATATATATATATATATATATATATATATATATATATATATATATATTATATATGCATAAAATAGAAACTCCTAATAAATTTTCTATTTTGTAAAGTTTAAGATCAAGAAATAATGTTTCAAATTTATCATTAAAGCATTATTAAAAGATGAAGTGTATATGCAGTTTACTGAAATTTCACAGAATTGTTTTAGTTACAAATTGTTAAAAAAATTGAAAAGGTATCAGAAACATTATTTAATTAAATCATTTTTTAATAGATAACTCTTGGTTGTTTAATACTTGGAATTTCATAGGCTTTAAATAAAAATATAAAGAAAACATCTGAATCTCTTTTTTATATTGATTTACCTGTCAAAAAATATAATATTGTTGTGTTTAAATTTACAATGTAAATATCTAATAAAAAACAAAGCATAAAGTAAAAAATAATTTTTATTTTTATTATATAACAAAAGATATCAAAAATTAAATTAAAAGGTACTTAAATTCATGCATTCCACGCTGGATAACAATTATTTTTAGCACCCCAATATTTATCCAAATCCTTATAAATCTTATTTTTTTTATCATTGTAATTAAGTGCCTGGCATACTCGACAATAATGGAAAATCTGACTTTGAAAATATCCATGTTCGTTTAATACTTTAAATTTTTTCTTCCATTGATAATACTTTAAATATTCATTAGTATCATTCAGTCTTAATAAAAATTGTGCCAAGGAGGCAGGATTCGCAAAGTCTTCTACATTTATGTATGAATTTGGAGGCAATAATTGTTTGTAACCTAATTTACTACCACCCATAACTATTGGTATGGAGTTTTTGTGATAAGCGTTCCACCACACTTTTTCTGTAATATATTCATTACAGTTCGAGTTTTCAAAAGATAGGTAAAACATATATTTATCCAAATCAGTACAATCTTTTTGGAAGTGACCAGGACATCTAAAAAAAATTACATTCATTTTGAAAAATGCTGAGTCCATTATCTCTTTTTATTTGATATAGGTAAATAAACTTTTAATTTGTAAAAATAAAACATGAAGACTTAAAAAAAAAACTTGCTTTAACAAACCACATCCACCATAAATATCAACTTTCATATGTTTTTGAAGTTCCTTTACATAAGCCCATCTTTTATTTTTACCACCACAATTTGATCCCATTATTGCTACCAAAACATCTCGTTTTTTGTTAAAATTTAGTTCAACTTTTTCATCCTCTTGTAAAACTGTTCTTCCATATGGAATTGGAATATCTGATTCAGTTCTAGAATAAAAAATAAAAAAATCTCATTAGTCCGAAGAGTTTATTATAATTGAATATTTTTAAAAATTTTATACCTGTAGGACATTGACCAATTAAAAACGCCATTATAATCCTTTAAAGTAACTTTTTGGTCGGCACTCAGGAAAATGTGATGAGGACTTTCTTCAGTAAGGAACGCCCAAATTTGGTCGGGTTTTCCCCTATTTTGTGGCAGTTCTCTAGGACCTTTCATCCTATGTAAATGAACCAATACAATGTCTGCTGACTTTATTACTTCATCCTTATAAGTTATATCACAGTTTTTTACAGGACAATTTTTAAATGGGTCTACCCTAAAATGGTTTATGTTGTAAAGATTGAAATAAAAAAAAAATGTAGTAAAAAACAAATTTAATGTAAAATCTCTAGCACCTATGATTCTGGATGATTGTATTTTTTTACATAAAGTAAAATGAGGTAGAAGAAAATATCCAAAACTTGAACCTTGTTACTTGATTGGTTGATAGGTACATAATTACATTTTTGCCAAATTTGTATCTGCCATAGAAAAATTAATAAAACTTTTGTAGCTTTAAGCTGGTTTCTTGTAATATAAACTGCACTTTACATTTTTACATAAAGCACTCTTTTACCAATTAAAAGTTTCCAATGCAAAGAGACTGGAATTACGAATAAATCTACAAGAGTTATAAAAAAAGACGTCTCTAATCTTAAAGCATTTAGACGTTCAGTTTATCTCACCATTCATTTGAAAAGTTTTTTAATAATCGTTTTTCTATTGTTTTTCCATATTTCCAAACTAAAATCTGGTATTTTTTGGTAGTATCCACTTTCGGTTCTTCTTCCCCTGCAAATAATATTCTTCCTAATTTGGATAAGTTAGTCTGAAAATAATATATACAGTAAATAATTTATTACAAAATATTTCTACTGAAATTTTTCGACTTACTTGATTCTTTCGCATTCGCAACCATTCTTGAATCAGTTCCGAATCTGTTCCATTGTTGATATTTTTAAATTCTTCAAAGCTACGGTAATCGGCTATTTTTATCTGCACGAATAATAAGTAAAACATCACAATAACTACTGGCACCAAAACACATTTTCTCTTTTGCTTGTAAAAAATCATCCCTATCATAATGGCATTATCTAAAAAAAATTTAAATTTTAATTAACAATTTCTTGATCGTTTTTAGTCATACAGAATCATTTTAAGTAGTACCGAAATATTAACGACCGTTGGCAAGAGTTTCCCAAATTAAAAAATTGACTGTAAATTTTTTTTTTAATTACAACTATTAATTGAACAAAAGACACCTCCAACTCTAAGAATTAAATGCTTGCCAACGTTCGTGAATTTTATTCCAGCGATATAATAAACTATAACTGTTAGGTAGTTAAAATGTCTGTAATAGTAAATGTCAGGTTGTCATTTTATAGTCAGACTTCATAACAAATGTATCTTAATTCATAATTGAATATACCAAGTGCGATACAATTTTTACGACCATAGCGATGTAATTAAAACGTCACGCGGTAGCGTGTCCAGCCAAGTTCAAGCTAATAGCTAACACGTACCATTTGGAGTCACTTTTGACCCCCTTATAACTCAAAAACTATTTCACATAAACATGTCAAATTTGGCTCATATATTGAGACTTGCGAGATAATATGTGCTCCAAATTTCATAATCACACCTCAAATAGTTATTTAGATATTAACGTCCAAAAATCGTCATTTTTATCACTGACTGACCTACAGATCAAAACTCTAACCCAGTTCCAGATGACCTAGAAAGTTCAAAAGGCATCCAGATAGGTAGTTGGGTAAATACAAAGGAATAAATCAGAAACTAGTAAATTTTTATCATAATATTATAATTTTTCAATTAATTGATTCTATTAGGATTGAAAATAAATGATTTGATTGTCAAATGCCTTCTTTACGCCGATGATCAAGTCATATTAGCGTCATCTGAAGAGCAGTTTCAGGCGATGGTTAATGTTATGCATGATGCCCTAAAAATCAAAGGGATGAAAATAAATGCAAGCAAAACGAAAGTAATGGTTTTTGAAGGAGACAAACTGTGAAGTTTCGATTGAGGGAGAAAGAGTGGAACAAGTAAATGAATTTGTGTACTTGGGTACAAAGTTTACGAGAGATGGAAAGTATGACAGTGACATTGAGCGGAGGGTGTTGGCAGGAAAACAGATGAATGGAGCACTGCATAGCTTTATGAACAGCCAGAAAGTGTCAAAAAGGCACGTCTGGCTGTGCATAGAGGTGTGTTGGTTCCTACACTTATGTATGGTAGTGAAGATTGGGTTTGGCAGAAGAAGCATGAAAATAGGATTAATGCTGTGGAAATGAGTAGTCTGAGAAGTATAGCCGGAGTGACTCGGTTGGATAAAGTTAAGAATAGTGAGATAAGAAAACGCTGTGGTGTAAAAGAAGATAGATAAAGGAATGCTTAGATGGTTTGGACACGTAGAAAGGATGGATGAAGGAAGATTGACGAAACAAATTTATAAGGCGAGTGTGAATGGGCAAATCGGTAGAGGTCGACCTCGGAGAACATATCTCGATCATATCAACATTGTTTTGAAGAAAGGCCAGGTCAAGAGTACCAACAACCGAAGAGCATGTATGAGAGCACTGATGAAAGTAGAGGAAGCAAAAGATGTGTGTACGAACCGTAGCAAGTGGAAGGAAGTGGTCTCTGCCTACCCCTATGGGAAAAAGGCGTGACTTTATGTATTTTTTTGTCATCAATTATTTGCTGTTGATCGACTGGTGAATAAGATGGATTTTTTACCAGCAATTATTGTAGATGAAGACGGAATCGTTTATATTCGATGCCGGAATCTTATGAATATTATTTAACCCCATCTCTTACTATACAGGGTGGGGCACCCCATACGACACGGTCGCTGCAAACCAAACCAATAATTTTTTCGGGAATTTCCCCGTTTCATTATAATTATATTGATTAAGGCGGCAAAAGGAGTTGTAGTTTACAGGGTGGCTCAAAAAAGTGTGACATATCAAAGTTGTGTTTTTTTAAATGGAGCACCCTGTATTTAGTTACTCTTTTGAATAGAAAAAATAATAATATGATTTCATATAAAGTATCATGTAGCTTACTATAATCGTTCTCGAGTTATTGATTCTTTTATGAAAATGCTAGGTACAGGTGAGAAGTATAGCCGGAGTGACTCGGTTGGATAAAGTAAAGAATAGTGAGATAAGAGAACGCTGTGGTGTAAAAGAAGATGTGGCTACAAAGATAGATAAAGAAATGATTAGATGGTTTGGACACCTAGAAAGAATGGATGAAGGATGATTGACGAAACAAATTTATAAGGCGAGTGTGAATGGACAAGTTGGTAGAGGTCTACCTCGGAGAACATATCTCGATCAGATCAACATTGTTTTGAAAAAAGGCCAGGTCAAGAGTACCAACAACCGACGAGCATATATGAGAGCACCGATGAAAGTAGAGGAAGCAAAAGATGTGTGTAAGAACCGTAGAGGAAGTGGAAGGAAGTGGTCTCTGCTTACCTCTATGTGACTATATGTATGTATGTAAGATTTAATTTAATGCTTATTTTCTTCTTTTTAGGGTACTTAAAAAAAAGTTTGTTATTTTTTACTCTTAATTTATTACTAATATATTTAACATTTCTTTAATCACTAAACTGTTCGAAATATACCGAACATAAATATTTAATTGTAATCTCAATTATGCATATATGAATTAATTTGCCTGGACTATCAGTACTTATTCTACGCCATAGACAAATATACCGATTTTTGAAGTGCTAAACCCATTAACGTTACCGGTTAATTAAATGCTTAAAGTCAATGAGATTTTCCAATACTTCTATGGTAGTAATTATTGTGTAAGGGTATACGTCTGGAAAAAAACATTTGTAATTGTTTACGCCGTTGTCTGCTATTAGAAAAGATTTGCTATCATTAAATATTTGCTACTACAGAGTAATAAATCCGCAGCATTAATCCTATTTTCATGCTTCTTCTGCCAAACCCAACATTCACTACCATACATAAGTGTAGGAACCAACACACCTCTATGCACAGCCAGACGTGCCTTTTTTTGACACTTTCTGGCTATTCATAAAGCTATGCAATGCCCCATTCATTTATTTTCCTGCCAACACCCTTCGCTCAATGTTACTGTCATACTTTTCATCTCTCGTAAACTTTGAACCCGAGTACACAAATTCATTTACTTGTTCCACTCTTTCTCCCTCAATCGAAACTCCACGGTTTGTCATGCTTTCTTCTCTTTCAAACCAATCAATTTAGTACATGTATTACACAATTTATTAAATGATATAAAAGCTCGTCGCGAGATTTGCATATTTTATAGGAAACATTTTCTTTCATAGAATTACTTACAATGAGTATGTCAAGCAAGACTATTTTAATATTTTAATAAATTGTGTAATACATGTACTAAATTGATTGGTTTTATTTAATTTAAAGTTTATTTTCTTCTTTTTAGGGCACTTAAAAAAAGGCTTTTTTTAAAAATTATTTTTACTCTTAATTTGTTTTTTACTTTTTAGTTATCGCCTGACAGGTTTCTTAGTCTGTTCATCTCATTCCACGCATCATTGTTGCAAAGTCGTTTTCCGGTTAATTTCGAACAGTCTAGCTCTTCAATAGGGAGACCTTCTAATGTTTTTACCCTACTTAAGGCCACGTAAGCTTGACCTTTAATTTTGGAGTACACCAAAATTTCGGACAGATTGGAGCACGGAGTTTAACTCGCTTTCGAATCTCAGCAAGTCCCTTCATTTGATACCCATATTGTAAGAAATCATTAAAAACTTAATCCGCTATCTTTCAAGTCCGCCATATTGGATTCAGAGTGACGTCACTTTATTTTTTTCTAATTATTCTCAGCAAGCCCTTTCATTTGATACCCATATGGTAGGAAAGCATAAAAACTTAGTCCGACATCCTTTAAGTCCGCCATATTGGATTTAGAGCGACGTCACTTTATATTTTGAGTTATTCTCAGCAAGCCATTTCATTTGATACCCATATTATAGGAGTGCATTAAAAATAACTAGTCTGTCATTTTGGGTGTTCCACCATGTTGGATTTAGAATGACGTCACACAACTAACCATGCATTGTCATCCAAACTAAACGTGTATACAAAATTTCAGCTCAATCGGTTGAAGATATCTGCTTCAAATTTGAGTTGCAAGATTCCACCCGGACAAACATACATACATTGCAAGTTAAATAAAAGCTTTTAAATATGTTTAACATGAACCATCATTTGACATAAAACATACGGAGTGAAGTAATAATATTTCCAAAACGAATATTTAAAGTGTTTTTAAAAATTCCCATTTTTTTCTAAATTAATACTTTCCTCCTAACGAAAAATTTACTGAACACTTAAAATATTTTTACAAATAATATTCAACTAACTAATTTAATTTAGTAACAATAACTTACATAACTACAATAAACTAATTTGAAACAAAAACTTACCAACAATATTACAGTTTGTAAACTAACACAAAAAAACAACTTTACTGTATAGTATTTCTAATCTCAATTGGAACGGCAATACAAATAAGAGCACTACGAGGAGTGTTCATATATGCACTGCCTTGCAAATAGGAAATTTATATGCTACCAGTGTTTTAACTTTCAAAGCGTTCCTGGTACAATCATAAAAAAGTTCTGTCGTGTGGCCCTAGTCGCCCTGATTATCAGTAAAGGCGCTATCAAATATATTTGAGGAATAAATGCTCGGCTAGCCGAACTGGACACCTACTATCTGAAGCCAAATTATTTCGCTATTATCATACAATATTTTTTTATCAGTGCCGTGTGTTAGTAAGTCTAGGTGAATTATCCATTAAAAATAATGTTATCAATTTGTTTTTATGGAGACCTTTCGAAACAAATAATAAAATCACGTCAGTGTACCACACTGGTGCATCCCTTTCTAGTTGAGGTCCGTTTTATGTACAAATTTGGTGGTTGTTTATCTTCTTCTTAACCCGCCATTTCCGCACGAAGGTTGGCGATCCATCTGGCAATCATAATTTTTATGAAGTTGCAGCTCTAAAGATATCTGTCGATGTGCATCCAAACCATCTCCTCAGATCCTTCAACCAAGAGTTTTGTCTTCTTCCTACCGATCTCTTGTTCTGAATTTTGCCCTCAATTATTAGTCTTAGGAGCTCATACTTTTCTCCTCTCATTACATGCCCTATGTATTCTGTTTTTATTTTGTTGATTGTAACTAGAAGTTCCAGCGGCTTCCCCATCCGGGCAAGCACTTCTACATTTGTCACTTTCTGCACCCACGATATTTTCAGTATGCGTACATCTCAAACGCCTTTAGTTTCGTTTCCATAGTTTCCAAGAGTCCATGCTTCACATCCATAATCTATAGCACCTCATTGTAATGAATGCTTTCCTTGCTTGTTCAATTCGTGATCTGATCTCCCTCTTTTGGTCGCATTTATTATTAATAATTGTTGTCAAATATTTAAAGGTCTTAATTTGTTCTACCCCATTTCCATTTATAAGTTTATGACCACTTCAATTTGCATTTCGAAGTCGTTCCTAACTGGCATGATATCTGTCGGCTTAGATATGGATTCTAGGGAAATATTTTCCAAAATCTTAAAATTTCCAATCCGATTTTCTGCTTTGAGATTTATTGTCTGACTCAGTATAAAGGCACTGATTGCTGCTTCTTTCATTACACATAAGTGCAGTAGGGTTCGCGAATATTGCCCCTGTGATTCCTAGACAAGCTAGCCGCTGTACTGAAGGCATGATAAGATAAAGTATTATTTGTATTGCGTTATCGACAATTGGCATTTTAAAAGGCAAAAATTTGTTGTAAATACTTTTTTATATCTACCTACTCATTAACGTATTTTAAAATTAAAACAACCGATAAAAATTGTTCTAACCATATCGACCTTAGATTACGGAGAATCCAAACGTTCGAAAATCAAGAAGTCGAATTGATCACCTTTTCGCCAGAATTTTTGAAAATATATTTATTACATATCAAAAGTTTCCCGACAACCCTCTTAGTTATCAGGATTCCCACCTTTATCTGTCGCGCAATATTTTATCGATAAATCGCATTAAAATTGGAAAAGTTTGCAATATTATTGTAAATAAAACCATAAACACTATTTCCGGACCTTGTCCCACATGTCTATCGCATTGTTTGATTTTTTATGTAATTACGTACAGTGATTTGTAATAGTTTGGCAATTTATATAATACTGTGAACCTTGAATATTAGATTGTTAACTGAGACCACTAATTATCGCTTTTCTGTTTACATATATTATAAAAAACATATCACATAGGATTATTTAAATAAAGATAACAAAGATTAGCTGGAAAAAATAAATTATAAATAAACTTAAAAACACTCTTTTAGAGTTAATTAAACTAAAAAGTAAGAAATAATTCTTAACATAGTAATAAAATTACCGACGAGAAAATTAATGTCATTGTTCTAAAAGCGTGGGGTGCTTTCATTCCGAAACTTAAGAGTTAATTTAAAAATGTCATGCAAAGCACCTTACGCTTTTAGAACATTGACATTAATTTTATTCCTATGTTAAAAATTATTTTCCACTTTTTAGTTTGATTAACTCTAAAAGCGTATTTTTTAGTTTTTTTAAGCTATAATTTATTTTTCGCTTTTTAGTTTGATTTGTTTTACTCACTTAAAAAATTATGTATTAAATGGTAAAAGCACATAAAGAATGCAGCGGCCGGAAATCGAACCCGGGCCACCCGCGTGGCAGGCGAGCATTCTACCACTGAACCACCGATGCGATGAACTGTGTTAATATTTGTTCTGCGTGCATGCGTACTTCACGCACTAGTTCTATCTCTCTTACTCTCTTGCAAAGGATCCCTGAAGAAATTTATGAATCCTGACGAAAGTAATCAGGATAATCGGATATTTTGATCAAATTATTGCATTATCGTCGGTCTTTGACAAGTGTGCTAAGTTCGAGGCCAAAGGGTCAGTTACAAACATACATACAACAAGCAAAAAACAATATACAGGTGAAACTAATATAAGCGTGCTAATAAGCCAGTGTTGTTATAATCCCTAAAATGTGTGACATTGGCAACAAATAGTTTTCTACTTCTGAAACAACCCGCATTAAAAAGTTTTTAATTTTCTAGCAGTTAAAACCAAAATCATTCGAATTAACACTTTGACATTGCTGACGTGCTGTAAATTGATTTGTAGTTTTAAAGTTTTTGGTCTAATAATATTGTCTAATTAAATTCGTTATTTCATCGCTTTAAATATTTGTACCAGTAACCAGTGGGCCAAATACATTTTTGACTATCTGAAATACCAGTCGGTTCGCTAAAAAAGAAACACATTTTGTTTGACAATCCACCAGATTTGCTTTAAATCGGAGTTTTGTGCTTAACTTCATGTTTCCACTATGTTTCCTCGTGAAGGCTATGCAGCCTCTCAAGCACCTCGACCTATCAGATCTTTTGTGCATAACCCTAAATCTATTCGAGGCCCGGGATTCCGAGACTTCGTACAAAGTTTATCAATTTTCTGGGAGCTAAGTGCCTGACATCGGAGGGCTTTAAGAAGGCCCCTTCCAGTATCTTGAGCCTCTTGCGGAAAAGCGCTGGGCAAATGTCTTAAGATACAAAAACATAAAATTCGATATATTCGTTATTTTACCGCTATTTGTTATTTTTTAAACAAACATAGTAATTATATTTTTTTACAAATTTTTTTGTAAAATATAATATTTTTTTCAATTTTTAAATTCATATACAGGGTGTTTCAAAAAAAGGTGAACTCGTGTCTAGGATAGGTAGAAAATTGAAAAATAATTGGGGTTTGCTTAGTAAAAAATGTTCGTAACGCCATCCGTATTCAAGATAAAGGGTGTTGAAGAAAAAAAAATTATACACATTTATTACGATTTTGACGAAACTACTGGAAACATTGTAGTGAAATTTTATACGAATATGTTTTAGAAGCTGATACATCCCATGAATTTGTTTTCATATCTGACTCTCATAGAGGGCTCCAGTTACACGGTTTACCAAGTAGTATTGAACATAACTTTTTTAAGGTTAGATTTATTAATCAAAATTTCAAGTGAATTTTAACATCATTCAATTTTACACCAAAGAAGTACTCTTGGTAAAACTCAATACTGTGTACCGTTTTCGAAATATACTGTTTTGAAAATTAAGAAGTAATAACCGATGCTGGTATAAAGTAATGATAAAGTTATTAATTATTATTATTATTAATTAGTATGCATTATGTGAATTAAAAATTTTTTGTCGCGTAATTGAGATCTCATCGATAAAACGGATACATCTAAAAAAATTAAAAATCCTTTCTTGTAACGTTTCACAAAAATCCATTCTAATCGGTATATCTTAATGAGTTTGCCATGGAAAACTGACATTTATTGATAGTTATGACAATAAGTCAACAATAATTAAATTTTTAAAACCTTGTTATTTGTAAAATTAGATAAGAAACTTACCAAGTAAAAATACATTTAGAGACATTGAACGACGTTGTCGAGAAACTGGGAATGTGTGACCAAAAAAAAATAAATTATTAAATTTAGTTGATCAAGATCAAACAGTTAGCGTAAGGAACATGACAAGACAAACAAATAAACACTCGCTTAAGGTTCCAGTAGTTTCGGCAAACTCGTAATAATTTTTTACTAAGCAAACCACAATTATTTTTCAGTTTTCTCCCTATTCTAGAGACAGGGTCACCTTTTTTTTTAAACACCCTGTATAGGTAATAGTATGTAAGAAGCTCATTGGTAACGGCTATTTTCAAAGTATAACGGCACAATGCTTACGCGATTTTCAAATTCATAAATTTCATCAACATTTTCACTAATTTGGTCTTAAAATTTATTAAATAACTTAAGAAATTATTTATGATAAATTGACTACGCAAGACAAGGGCCAAAATTACAATAGTGTCGTAGAATGTAAGGGGTGGGAAACGAGTCGCACGCTTTTGGTAATTAGCGGAATACTATCTTTTACCACTATTTTAAAGTATTCTAACGTATGTAAACGTAAACAAGTATTAAAAAAAAACAATGGGTCGTGTTTTTTAAATTTTTAAATAATAATCTCGGTAAGGAGAAATATTAAGTTAAATATTCATATTTTGTGCTCCAGTTACTTTATGGACAATTCTTAAAGAAACGCCCTGCATAATAATATTTCAACTTTGGTGCGTGGTAATTCAGCAAAAAATAAAAATTAATTGTAGCATTTTACTCAATCAGCCTTGTTAGTTATGCTACAATCTTTCAGGCAGAAATCTTCGGTATCGAATTGTGTGCAAGAAGGCTGACTAACAGACCTCTATTGAACAAAAACGAGCATCATTTCACACAGCCGCAGGCTGCTCTTAAAACGCTGAGCTCCCACATTTTTTTACGGAGGTTGGCGATCCAAATGGCCAATGTGGTTTTGGAAACAGCTGCTCGGAAGATCTCTGCTTATGTGCGCCCAAACCACCTGCGTCCTTCAGCCATGAGTTCTGGCGTCTTCCGTTGGATCGTTTTCCATTAATCTTCCCTTCGATGATGAGCTTTAGGATTTCTTATAGGCTGTCCAAGATACTGTGTTTTCCTTTCTTTTATCGTTTATAGCAGTTCTTTTCCTTTGGTCATACGTCTTAGAACTTCTATATTGGTTATCTTCTGTGTCCAAGAAATTCTGAGCATGCGTCGATAGTGATACATCTCAAATGGGTCGATTCTCTTCTCCGTTATGGGATCAAGGGTCCAGCTCTCACTGTTACATAGAAAGACAGAGAACACATAGCGACGGAGCATGCGTGTCCTAAGCTCCAAGCTCAATTCCAATCTAGTAAAGAGCTTCTTCGTTCTAGCAAAGACCTTCCTCGCCTGTTCTATTTTGGATCTGATTGCACTTTTAGGGTCGCAGTCCTGATCTATCGTGGTGCCCAGGTATTTAAACGAGGAGACCTGCTCTACATCTTTGCCTTTTATGGTCAAGGTTATATTTTTATGTGTTTTGGAGAAGACTATGGTCTTGGTTTTGGATATGTTCTTGAAAAGGGTGCCTGTGCAACTAGAAAGCCGTAAAAAGGGAGTCGAATCTGCGTTCATAGAACCAGAACCAGTCTTTGGGTTTGGAGTCACCACAAGTGCTGCCAAAACCATTATTTCGGACTGAGCGGAGAAAAAAAGACTCACGCACTGATCTGATCTACCAGGGTTGACACACATTCGAAGTCGTTTTTACCTTAACCCTCAGAAAATACAACTAAGCAGATCCTGGAGTGGATTAGTAACAACCTGCGAATTCCGATGGGACTGCTTACAGGACATTGTCGTCTAAGATACCACCAACAAATGGATTGTCGGTTTTGATGTGTGGAAGACGAAGCAGTTGAACTTATACTATGTTCAACGTTTTTGGTATCGCCAACTTAGAACCTACCGATTTCAGGAAATCTCACTGTATTAGAAACGGAACGCACTAACTGTCAGTGTCATTAACGTCATTGCCACCTGTCACCGGGCACTGTGGCATATAATGTATGTGAATGGTAGAGTTAAGACATTTTTATATTATATATAATACTAGCCCGCGACTTCGTCCGCTTTAAAGTCGAAAATGGTTCTAATAGAACCCGTTCGACGATGAGTTTTAATAAAATAGGAAACACATCTTCCATCAATTCTGTCAAAGAATGTTTGTGCCAAATTTGAATAGATTGGACCAAGAAAACACGTTGTCCCATACAAACTTTGCCGCCGTTTTTCACCCCCTTTGGAACAGAATTTCGGAAAATCCTTTTTTATCGGATGCCTACGTCATATAAAGAACACACCCTCCAAGGTCTCTACGTCAGCGGTTTATGCTGTGCGTTGATCCGTCAGTCAGTCATTCAGGACAAAGCATTTTATATGTATAGATTATACTTTGTAAATTATAAAATAAACCTATTGAAGACATTAAAAAACATCATTTAACAAAAACATTACACTCACCTCATACAACCATGAACATTGCCAGTATTTTTTAACTATTTTCTAACACAATTTAGAATTTTCTAACTCGAGTGGTTAGCGAAAAAATGGTGTTGTGCTAGCTTAACTGTCAAACTGGCAAAACTTTTTAATTTATATTTTTTTTACCCAAAATTTACAATGAAGAAGTTTCATGATGTTAATATTATATTTAACGTAATGGTAATCAAAACTAATCACTCACTGAAAAAAAATTTGAAATCCATCAATAACTAACTTGGAAATAGATTATTGAAGTTAACGTATTTTAGTACGTGGTTTCTGATTCGTCATTTGACCTATTCGAGATCGCCTTTTTCCACGATAGGTGGAAAATATATTAACTGTTTCATTCGGTCAACTATTAAGGGAACAGTTTAGTTGAATATATTACTGAGCTTTTCTTCTTCTTCTGGTACCATGACCGTTCAAAGATCGTTGGTTATCGTGTTGGCTAGCATGATAATAATTATTGTTTTATTGACAGCTGCTTGGAAAAGTTAAACTGTAGATTTTCCGTACTACTGCCTCAAATTCTTCAACCAAGATGTTCTTCTTCTCCCTGGACCGCGCTTGCCTGAGATTTTTCCCTCTATGATAAGATGTCTTGTAATATGACCAAAATATTCTAGTTTGCGTCGTTTAATAGTTTTAACT
Organism: Agelastica alni; assembly: GCA_950111635.1. NCBI lineage: Eukaryota > Metazoa > Arthropoda > Insecta > Coleoptera > Chrysomelidae > Agelastica > Agelastica alni. The sequence goes on from OX467714.1 coordinate 31,224,947, forward strand.
ATTTCTAGATCTTTTTCCATGCGATTGAGAACTATGTCTGTCCACCCAACTGATTTTTAGTAATCGCCAATACACCCACATTTCGAAAGTTTCCAGGCGTTTAAGTATTACTTTGAGTGTCCATGCTTCCATACCGTACAAGAGAACTGGAAAAACATAGCAGCGCACCATTTTCATTCATAACACATACATATATCAAAATCTTTAGCCAGACGCACATAGGAATCGTCTAAACGAATTTTCTTCAATGGTATTGAAATATCTCTTACTGGACTAGCAACACTTTCAGATAGTAGTTTCGTAAAAAAAAAATTCTTTTGGCAACCCCATATAAAAAATAACGTTTTTAGGTATTTTGTTTATGTTATCATTGCGATATTGAGGCTTGATTGTGTTTGAGAAGGAACTAGAGGAATTTTTGTACTGTTCAGTGAAAATATTGATGCTTTCGAAGGAGAACTGCTTAGAGAAGATATCGACACTCTCGATGGAGAGTGCTGAGGAGATTCATAAACGATTTGGAAGCACTTATTTCCTGTATCTTTCGCACTGTTCCTTCTTATGATTGTTTCCACTGCTTGATTTTTCTGTAAAGTTTTGATATTTACTTGAACTCCTTTGTTTCTCTTATTTGCATGATTATCTAATTATGTAAAAGGAATGTTCTCTGGTAGCATATCCTCTGTTTTAACTTCATTTCATCACACTCAATCATTTCAAAAGATTGAAACGAAGATGATTGACTTGAAGCTGACGGTACTTCTTTTGTTAATAGATTTTTTAAAGAGAAGAAAACATAACAAACTGGAAAGTTCTGATTAAGGGAGAAAGGGTGGAACAAGTAAATAAGTTCAAAATTTACGAGAGTTGGAAAGTATGACAGTGACATTGAGCGAAGGGTGTTGGCAGGAAAACAAATGAATGGGGCACTGCATAGCATTATGAACACCCAGAAAGTGTCAAAAAAGGCACGTCTAGCTGTGCCTAGACAAGTGTTGGTTCCTACACTTATGTATGGTAGTGAATGTTGGGTTTGGCAAAAGAAGCATGAAAATAGGATTAATGCTGTGGAGATGAGTAGTCTGAGAAGTATAGCTGAAGTGACTCGGTTGGATAAAGTAAAGAATAGTGAGATAAGAGAACGTTGTGGTGTAAAAGAAGATGTGGTTACAAAGATAGATAAAGGAATGCTTAGATGGTTTGGACACGTAGAAAGGATGGATGAAGAAAGATTGACGAAACAAATTTATAAGGCGAGTGTGAATGGACAAGTAGGTAGAGGTCGACCTCGGAGAACATATTTCGAAAGGCCAGGTCAAGAGTACCAAGAACCGACGAGCGTGTATGAAAGCACTTATGAAAGTAAAGGAAGCAAGAGATGTGTGTAAGAACTGTAGCAAGTGGAAGGAAGTGGTCTCTGCCTACCCCTATGGGAAAAAGGCGTGACTATATGTATGTATCAAGAGTTTAAAGTTGGAAAATTGAGTGTTTGAATCATTTTTATAACTATTTTAGTTCAAAAGTTATAAATAGTTATGCCAGCCTGACAGTTAAGCTAGCAAACCATTTTTTCGCTAACCAATTAAGTAAGAAAATAGTTAATAAATAGAAAATACTGGGATAGTTTTCACGGATTGTGCCGAAACGGCTGCCAGATTGACATACGTTTACTACGTGCCAACACCCTAAACAAGTGATCGACAACACGTTCATTAAAAAATTTCGCTATTTTTCCTATTAATGAACTATTTTTGTAGACTAATGCAGTGTTATAAAAAATTAAAAAAAAGTCATTTGAATACGAACAAATATCTAATAATTATCGAGTAGCAATTACCATTGCAATAAACTAAATACCATTATTGGGGCCAAAAAGGTCATTAGATTTTGTAATGTACAGAGCGGTCAATTATTAAAAAAAAAGTTATTTTTATTTTATATACATAGTAGTTCAATTTTCACAATAGTTTCATGTAGCACACTATTTTATAGGAATAGAATGTGTGTGTCCTACTACTTCCAAAAATAAAAGTATTTCAGTATTGGTAATACCAATAGGTAATAGTAGAAATGAAATATGTATACGAATTAAAAATTTTTAGTTATGTCGAAAACATAATCGAATAAAAAGCGCCTTGTTGATATCTTTGTGACCCATAAATTGATAAGATTTATCAATATTCTTCTAATGCAAGTATACATTTTTTTTCTGAAAATAGTCGCAAAAGGGTAGACCTATCGTGTGGGCCGCGGACGGCCCGCACTGCGACTATAAGAAGGGGGAGAGATTATAGAAAGGAAATTATTGTGGACCCGCTTTTTGAAAAGTTGCAGGTCATAGCTCTTTGGAAAAACTGATTTTGGAAGTTTGTTCCATTGTGTAGCAGCCCTGTTAAAGAAGGATTCTTGATGGAGATTGGTCCTTGTAGTGTCAATCTTGAGAGTAAATGGGTGAGACTGACCAGCGTGCCGAGTTCTTCGGCCGAATGTGGCCAGTGGTGGTACAAGAGTTTTCATTTCACTGGAGCTTTTTATTACTCCGGAGCATCTGCAATGAAAAAATCTGTAAAGTAATGTCTGGTCTGCAACTCTTCTTCTATGTTCTAGTGGGTGAAGGGTATCTGTAAGAGTTGAGCTATTTATCAACCAAATGGCCCTTTTCTGAATGGAATCTAGAAGACGAAGAGAATGCCTTGGTGCTGAACCCCAAATGTGCGAGCAATACTCCAGTAGAGGTCGGATTTGAGCCTTGTATGTCGTCAACAGTTGATCAGGAGTAAAAAACTTTCTGGATTTCCACAGAAAACCTAGCCTCTGGCCTGCCGACTTTGCGATGTTAGCAACATGGTCATGCCAAGACATATTATTGGACACCGTGACTCCCAAAATCGAGATGAAGGGACTTGGTTCAAGGGTATTTCCAGACATTGTGATGGTATGATTTGAGGAATTTACTTTCTTGGAAAACGTGGCACTTTGTGTTTTTTGGGCGTTGAACTGAACAATATTGTTGGTTCCCCACTCGACGATTGCTTTAAGATCTCTATTGATGGAATCAACCTGTTCCTGCCTAAGTCTATTTGTATTATTCACCGAAAGTGATCGATAGGATGTGAAAGTTGATACATCTTTCGTTTGGTCTCTCTTGTCCATTATTCGAATATCTTAGTTGGTATAATGAACGTGCGAAATGTATAATAAACTCTCCATTGAAATTGTGAATTTCTTCCTCCATGGGACTAGCTAAATATATTAAAAATTGGGAAATTATTTGGAAGTGGGGTCCATCGCATTTTTAAAGAAAAAACATCAAAAAATTAACCTTTTCAAATAAGATGACTGGTTTAATTTTTTTTTTATTTATTTGACAATATGTTTAGCTGTATCTCGGCTTGGACCAAAATAATTGATCAAGGTGAATGCCTGGGCATTATTTACTTGGAATTCAGCAGTGCGTTCGACAAAGTTCCAAAAAAAACTCGACCATGTGGGTATCCGTGGAAAACGTGTTTTTGTCTAATCGTGAGTTTAGCGTCAAAATAGGGTCACACGTCAGTGCTAAACGGCCAATTTTAAGTGGCGTTCCACAAGGGTTGGTGCTGGGCCGTTTATTCTTCTTGATATACACTTCAGATATTTCCTACTACTTGAAGTCGTTTTGTTCACTTTATGCTGACGATACCAAAATATACGGCAACCCCCTCACAGGACATTCAACATACTTTCTTGGAGTCGCGATTGGCTACTACCACTCAACTTGTCTAAATGCTGAGTTATTTACGTGGGAAAAAATAACCCTTGATTCAATTATCTTCTAGATAACAGCATCATCTCCGAAGTCGAACAACACAACGACCTGGGAGTAACGTGGAGTGACTAAATAACCCGTCAAGTAAATATAACGAACACAACTCTATTCCTACTGAATAGAGCATTCTAGGACTAGGACTAGAACTAGGACTTACGCTCACACTGCAAACTGTATAAATCATACGTGCGTCCGATTCTTGAGTTCGCAAACAGTGTTTGATTCCCGGTGCTAGTAGCCCAGTAAAATTGGGTAATTTGGGGGAAAAAATCGCGGAAAGCCTTACTTAGTTGCACGTCTCACACGAGACATTTCTTTTCTAATTGGCTGACGACAATCTTCGTGGACACCCGCTGAAACTACGAAGGGACACTTTCAGGAGCGCGCCCAGGCAGTATTTTCTACCAAATAGCATTTTGTCCATTTCTAAATTGTTACACATTATTATAAAAAACGTATATTTTTATTTCGTTTTTTATTTACATAACTCTATTAATTATTTAATGAAAGGTAACTTTTGTATTTATAAAAATAGTGTAACAGAATAAATGTACCAATTAAAACATTTTAATTCGTTCGTTGTACTTACTCGAATATTTTTTGTCTTCTGTTATCACTTATTGCTTTCCATAGGCCGATCGATTTAACGAAAACATTGCGACAGTTAATATTCAACTACGTGTCCGTAGAAAAACGATACATAACCACGACTGATTAAAGAACGTAGAAGCTTTTTAATAAAACACCGAATTACATAACTAACAAGACACGGGGGTTATGACTACATCTTATCGTGCATTCTATCCTTCTTTTTTTCTCGATTTATTACGCTTATACATATTAATAATTTTAAAATAATAAATACTTATACGGTATGCAAGTTTTTTAGCTTTGTATACTTACATTGGCTGGAATAGTAAAGAATAACTAAAATGTCATTAAAGAAAACCCATCGACCCTATACTTGTGGTTTCTTTAGTAACTTTTCAAATTCTTCTCTTGGCTTGACTTTTCTGTGGTGAAAAGCTGATAGGTAACAGGGCCCTACGGCTCTAGATTACCTCTAAAAAGTTGGGATAAAAAGTCAATAAGTGTGTCATCATCCGCAAAAAACCCATTTAAAAGTTGTCTCAATGTTGTCCATACATTTAAAATGATTTCATTTACTTTAAATGATCACGCACAAATATTGTGAACAGGAATAATGTTTGCTTTAATAATTATTCTCGGGTTCGATAATTTATAACACATGGTACAAAAACTAAACAATTTATTTTAATCTTCCTTCGGATAATACAATAAAATCTTATTTAATAAATCACTTGGATGCTTTACAAAACTTTTTATAACAATCTTTTCATAACTATTCTTCTTCTTATAGTGCATCTCCTATCGGAGGTTTGCTATCATCACAGCTATCCGGACCTTATTGACTGCAGCTCGAAGGAGTTCAACATTGCTACAATTAAACCAGTCCCCTAGATTTTTAAGCCAAGACACACAATATTTCTCCTTCCACCAATCTTTCCCTGAACTATCAGCTGGAGAAGCGCGTTTTGGGTCCTCTCAGTATATGACTTAGATATTGAAGCTTTCTCTTTTTTATGGTGTTAATGACTTCACATTCCTTATTCATCCGATTTAGGACTTCCACATTAGAGATCTTTTCTGTCCTGGGGATATGCCACATTCTACAGTAGCACCACATGTAGTTTGTCTGTGTGATTCTTCCACGTATATTTAAACATTTCTGCTCGGCATGACTAGTGTTGCCTGGTGACATACTATATTACTCCCTATCGCCTTTTTACCAAAGTAAAGCTTTACTCTCTGCTGCAGTTACTGAAGTGTCGCAGGATGGGGTTTGTCTTTAAGTGTCCCATTTGAAAAAATCCGTTAGCTCTGTGTACAGAGTACGACATAATTTTACCGTCCATAGGAATTTGGTAATCCCATCTCTACACATTAACAATAACACATACATTTTAATAATATTGCTGTCATAAAAGTCTAAGAGTTGTAAAAAAATGCATAAAAATAATGTATCGAATGATTTCATCGATCAGAAGGACGGCTATTTTAAAAATTGACCCCATAACAAATCATCATAATTGATAGTAATGATTAAATGTTTTAACCTGTAAGTGTTTTGCTAGTTTTAAATAAGTAGATAAAATTCAGTCCAGGTAGATGATATCCCGATGAAGGTTTTTTTCCTTAACTTCTTAAGATCAGTATTAACAAATTAAAACTCACGGTGAGTATAAAAACTGCCGTCGAACTAAAGTTTATTATACTGATTGTGAGATAAGATAAAATAATTTCACAAAAATCAATTAACTTAAACACAATTATAAGAATGTTAAAAATACCTTAAATGATAAAAACAACTTGTCTATTAATCATAATAAATTAAAATAAATAGCGCTGTAAATCAAATGAAACGTTTAAATAAATATTGCTGGTGCATTATGTAAACTTTCACACCACTTATGGACTAGAACCGACTAATTCTCACAATCAGATAAAAAATAAAAATACTTAACATGAACTTACTACTTTCAGTGAATCAATTCTCGGAGATAGTGAAAAATAAGAGTCCGAAGAAATGGTCAATAGATTCGGATTTCCATACTGCATAAAATATTTGCATCGATATAAATTACAAATTAAAACAAGTTTTGTTTGAAAAAATGTCTACTTTTCGACAATTGTTTCAATGATTTAGAAGACGCACGTAAATATTCAGTGTTAATAGTTCTTCTTCTTCTTCTTCTACTGTCGATCTGATCGAGATACCTTCGCCGAGGTCGACCTCTGCCGAGTTGCCCATTCACACTCGCCTTACAAATTTGTTCCGTCAGTCTTCTTTTATCCATCATCTCTACGTGTCCGAACCATCCAAGCATTCCTTTATCTTTATTTGTTACCACATCTTCTTTCACACCACAGCGTTCCCTTATCTCACTATTACTCAAGTTATCCAGTCACTTCAGCTACATATTATAGAAGATATAGATACAGATAAATATTGTAAATGTATCAAACTGATTTTTAAAGTACCAGTTAATTTCGCTGCATGTTAATCTATACTATAGGTATATGTGGGTCAATTATACATCAGAAAACAACTACACTCCTGGCTATATGCCTACGAAGAGAGCATTGAATTACAAATAATCGTGCATAATCCTATTTAGGGTGATATGCAGATGCTTGTAAAGTAAAAGAAAGAATTATTAAATTTATCCATTCGAAGTGACCACCTATGGACCGGTATCGGGGTGTTGCCCCTTATCAGCATAGGGTAGATCTTGACAAACTCATGTTTGCCCTTCGTAGAGACAAATCAACAATTCCAACTCTTACCAAGTATACATGAAGGACTACACGAAAAGCGAATTTTCCGTGCGGCATTTTAAATCGATCATCGGTGCGCGGATTAACCGTGACTGACGGCCAGAGGTTGGTGCTTGGTGCCTGAACGCTGAAAGCTGAATGTACCCCGCGCAGAAGTTCGTCTCGGGGAATTTTAAAGTTTGTCTCGGGGAATCACCCATTTTATTTACTTACTATTTTTGTCAACTGCCATGTCCAAACCATCTAAGCATTCCTTTATCTATCTTTGTAACCACATCTTCTTTCACACCACAGCGTTCCCTTATCTCACTATTACTCAAGTTATCCAGTCACTTCAGCTACATATTATAGAAGATATAGATACAGATAAATATTGTAAATGTATCAAACTGATTTTTAAAGTACCAGTTAATTTCGCTGCATGTTAATCTATACTATAGGTATATGTGGGTCAATTATACATCAGAAAACAACTACACTCCTGGCTATATGCCTACGAAGAGAGCATTGAATTACAAATAATCGTGCATAACCCTATTTAGGGTGATATGCAGATGCTTGTAAAGTAAAAGAAAGAATTATTAAATTTATCCATTCGAAGTGACCACCTATGGACCGGTATCGGGGTGTTGCCCCTTATCAGCATAGGGTAGATCTTGACAAACTCATGTTTGCCCTTCGTAGAGACAAATCAACAATTCCAACTCTTACCAAGTATACATGAAGGACTACACGAAAAGCGAATTTTCCGTGCGGCATTTTAAATCGATCATCGGTGCGCGGATTAACCGTGACTGACGGCCAGAGGTTGGTGCTTGGTGCCTGAACGCTGAAAGCTGAATGTACCCCGCGCAGAAGTTCGTCTCGGGGAATTTTAAAGTTTGTCTCGGGGAATCACCCATTTTATTTACTTACTATTTTTGTCAACTGCCATGTCCAAACCATCTAAGCATTCCTTTATCTATCTTTGTAACCACATCTTCTTTCACACCACAGCGTTCCCTTATCTCACTATTACTCAAGTTATCCAGTCACTTCAGCTACATATTATAGAAGATATAGATACAGATAAATATTGTAAATGTATCAAACTGATTTTTAAAGTACCAGTTAATTTCGCTGCATGTTAATCTATACTATAGGTATATGTGGGTCAATTATACATCAGAAAACAACTACACTCCTGGCTATATGCCTACGAAGAGAGCATTGAATTACAAATAATCGTGCATAATCCTATTTAGGGTGATATGCAGATGCTTGTAAAGTAAAAGAAAGAATTATTAAATTTATCCATTCGAAGTGACCACCTATGGACCGGTATCGGGGTGTTGCCCCTTATCAGCATAGGGTAGATCTTGACAAACTCATGTTTGCCCTTCGTAGAGACAAATCAACAATTCCAACTCTTACCAAGTATACATGAAGGACTACACGAAAAGCGAATTTTCCGTGCGGCATTTTAAATCGATCATCGGTGCGCGGATTAACCGTGACTGACGGCCAGAGGTTGGTGCTTGGTGCCTGAACGCTGAAAGCTGAATGTACCCCGCGCAGAAGTTCGTCTCGGGGAATTTTAAAGTTTGTCTCGGGGAATCACCCATTTTATTTACTTACTATTTTTGTCAACTGCCATGTCCAAACCATCTAAGCATTCCTTTATCTATCTTTGTAACCACATCTTCTTTCACACCACAGCGTTCCCTTATCTCACTATTACTCAAGTTATCCAGTCACTTCAGCTACATATTATAGAAGATATAGATACAGATAAATATTGTAAATGTATCAAACTGATTTTTAAAGTACCAGTTAATTTCGCTGCATGTTAATCTATACTATAGGTATATGTGGGTCAATTATACATCAGAAAACAACTACACTCCTGGCTATATGCCTACGAAGAGAGCATTGAATTACAAATAATCGTGCATAACCCTATTTAGGGTGATATGCAGATGCTTGTAAAGTAAAAGAAAGAATTATTAAATTTATCCATTCGAAGTGACCACCTATGGACCGGTATCGGGGTGTTGCCCCTTATCAGCATAGGGTAGATCTTGACAAACTCATGTTTGCCCTTCGTAGAGACAAATCAACAATTCCAACTCTTACCAAGTATACATGAAGGACTACACGAAAAGCGAATTTTCCGTGCGGCATTTTAAATCGATCATCGGTGCGCGGATTAACCGTGACTGACGGCCAGAGGTTGGTGCTTGGTGCCTGAACGCTGAAAGCTGAATGTACCCCGCGCAGAAGTTCGTCTCGGGGAATTTTAAAGTTTGTCTCGGGGAATCACCCATTTTATTTACTTACTATTTTTGTCAACTGCCATGTCCAAACCATCTAAGCATTCCTTTATCTATCTTTGTAACCACATCTTCTTTCACACCACAGCGTTCCCTTATCTCACTATTACTCAAGTTATCCAGTCACTTCAGCTACATATTATAGAAGATATAGATACAGATAAATATTGTAAATGTATCAAACTGATTTTTAAAGTACCAGTTAATTTCGCTGCATGTTAATCTATACTATAGGTATATGTGGGTCAATTATACATCAGAAAACAACTACACTCCTGGCTATATGCCTACGAAGAGAGCATTGAATTACAAATAATCGTGCATAATCCTATTTAGGGTGATATGCAGATGCTTGTAAAGTAAAAGAAAGAATTATTAAATTTATCCATTCGAAGTGACCACCTATGGACCGGTATCGGGGTGTTGCCCCTTATCAGCATAGGGTAGATCTTGACAAACTCATGTTTGCCCTTCGTAGAGACAAATCAACAATTCCAACTCTTACCAAGTATACATGAAGGACTACACGAAAAGCGAATTTTCCGTGCGGCATTTTAAATCGATCATCGGTGCGCGGATTAACCGTGACTGACGGCCAGAGGTTGGTGCTTGGTGCCTGAACGCTGAAAGCTGAATGTACCCCGCGCAGAAGTTCGTCTCGGGGAATTTTAAAGTTTGTCTCGGGGAATCACCCATTTTATTTACTTACTATTTTTGTCAACTGCCATGTCCAAACCATCTAAGCATTCCTTTATCTATCTTTGTAACCACATCTTCTTTCACACCACAGCGTTCCCTTATCTCACTATTACTCAAGTTATCCAGTCACTTCAGCTACATATTATAGAAGATATAGATACAGATAAATATTGTAAATGTATCAAACTGATTTTTAAAGTACCAGTTAATTTCGCTGCATGTTAATCTATACTATAGGTATATGTGGGTCAATTATACATCAGAAAACAACTACACTCCTGGCTATATGCCTACGAAGAGAGCATTGAATTACAAATAATCGTGCATAACCCTATTTAGGGTGATATGCAGATGCTTGTAAAGTAAAAGAAAGAATTATTAAATTTATCCATTCGAAGTGACCACCTATGGACCGGTATCGGGGTGTTGCCCCTTATCAGCATAGGGTAGATCTTGACAAACTCATGTTTGCCCTTCGTAGAGACAAATCAACAATTCCAACTCTTACCAAGTATACATGAAGGACTACACGAAAAGCGAATTTTCCGTGCGGCATTTTAAATCGATCATCGGTGCGCGGATTAACCGTGACTGACGGCCAGAGGTTGGTGCTTGGTGCCTGAACGCTGAAAGCTGAATGTACCCCGCGCATAAGTTCGTCTCGGGGAATTTTAAAGTTTGTCTCGGGGAATCACCCATTTTATTTACTTACTATTTTTGTCAACTGCCACCCGACTGGTTAGTTAAACGTAAAAAGACGCAAAAAATGCTGCGTACCGGTGCTAATAAAAAGCGTAAAGGTAATTTAACATAAGTGTTGCTATGAGCAGGTGGTTTTTGCAGAAAAGATCTGAGGGGGTTCCAATATCGGGACCTATGTGTGCTAGGTAAGCCTTAAAGTTTCACGAGCAGTTGAAAATTAAAGGAAACTTTTCGGCATCTTCTGGTTTTCTATACAGATTTAAAAAACGTCATGGAATACGAGAATTAGCTGTTCAAGGGGAGAAATTAAGTGCTGATGATGTAGCGATGGTGGAATTTTGCTATTTGGAAAATCTTATAACGGAGCACAACCTAAAACCTAAGCAAGTGTATAATGGAGACTAAAAACACTGCCTGTTGATTATTATAATCAAAAGGCAGCTTGGATGGATCGAGTAATTTTTAAAAAGTGATTTTTTAAAAAATGTATACCATAAGTTAGAGCTTATCTGCAAAAAAATAACCTTCCATCCAAGGCTGTACTATTACTCGATAATGCGCCATCCCATTTTCCTCTGAATGTAACATCTATTGCCCAGCCAATGGACCAAGGAGTTGTAGAGACCATGAAGAGGCTTTATAGGAAAGACCTTATGCTTCAACTGTTGGGAGAATGTGACTTTATGGGATTTCAGAAACATCTAAATTTGAAAGAAGCAATTTATGCTGTAGCTCGTGCTTGGCGTGAAGTGAAAGCAACCAACTATAAAAAAAGCATTTGATAAAAAAATGACCTTAGAAGATACAGCAGATGGAGACGGTACTGAATATGATAATCATTTTAATGAAGGTAAGCTATCGAGCAAAACCATAGCATCTATAGCCTGGCAAATCAAAGGTTTGGAAGAAATGGACAATGAAGAAATACAGGAATGGATAGAATGTGATCACGAAGAAAAAGAGTTTCAGATTATGAATGACGATTATCTAAATAACCAGACCTCTGCAGCAAGTTCTGGAAAAAGTAATAATGATGATGAGAATAATTGTATCATTAAGACAAGCATCGAGAAGCAAGGAATGCAGTAAATGTACTTATCCAATATTTTGAAGAAGTTCCTGGAACTGATGACATTTATGTGCTTTAACATAGAAAAATAAAGGAAATTATAAAGTGTCGGAAGTTACGAAGCCCAAAAATTAGTGATTTTTGTAAGTAATTTTTTCATATACATATGTACAATATAGCATGTACATATTATGTATGTATGTACCAACATATATACATTATGTATAAATAATAAAACTTTTATTTTTTGTTACATGTATATTGTATCAAGTTTCTTTTTTTCGTTTGACTTATGTATTTGTCTAAATAAATGATTAAAAAATAAAAATGAGGTCCTTGGATTATCTGTGTTTTCGATTATTCGGCGAAGACTCGGTTCCGACTGGCCCGGATGATCGAGGTTATACTATAGTTTAAAGTCAAGTTTTGAAGTAATTTTAAAGTGTTATACAGTTGTGAACGTTTAAGTGATTTGTAAAGTAAAATTTATTGTGTAGAAATTTCAGAATAAAAATTGTTTAGCTATTGTACTGAGTGTTTAGAATCATCGAACCTAAATAGTACAATAGTAATAGTACATTAGGCTTGCCTATTTAATAAATTACTTTTAGAGATGAAAAGCATGTGATATGTACTCGTGTTTAGATATTTAGTTATATCAGGATACTGTTTTGTGTTAAATGATAATATAGATCAGTTATAATTTCTTCTCCTTCTTCTTCTTTCTTTAATGTAAGCAAATTGCTTGTTTTTCTTCGTATCCTCTTATTAGAAAGGTTGTCGTTCCATCTCTTGCGGGGTCTTCCAACGCTTCGGCGCCCTACGGGCGTCTTGTCTCTAGTTATTTTGACCATTCTGTCGTCATTCATCCGGTCTATGTGTTCGTTCCACTCGCTCTTTCTTTCCAGTATCCATTCATTTACATTGTCTATTTTACATGTTCTTCTAATGTCCCCGCTTCTCTTCCTGTCAAAAAGTGTTTTTCCAGCGATCCTGCGCACTATTTTCATTTCGGTGGTTTCTAATATTCTCTTTGTGTTCGACGTATCTGGTCTAGTTTCCGCTGTGTATGTTAAGATAGGTCGGATGACCGCCTTATAGATTCGGGATTTGGTATATTTGTTTCGGAGGATTGTATCGTTGAGGTAAGCTGAGGTTCGTGCTGCTTTTGCAGCTTGGTTTCTTACTTCCGCCTCGATGTCACCGTATCCTGATATTTCTATGCCTAGGTATTTAAATTTCATCTCCTGTTGTATAATTTTATCATCCACAACCAGTTTGCATCTGATAGGTGTTTTTGAAGTGCTCATGCATTTCGTCTTTGCTGCAGATATCTTCATTTTTAGACTTTTTGCCGTTATGTTAAATTTGAATAGTAATCTCGTTTTCTGCAATCAGAACAGCATCATTGGCATAGCATAGGATTTGGACGTCTTTGTTCCCCATTTTATACCCTTTCAGGTTACGAGTGCTTTTTATTATTTCGTCCATAACGATGTTGAACAATAAGGGACTAAGGGAATCTGCTTGTTGAATACCACTATTTACAGGAATTTCTTCGCTAGTTGTGCCATTAATTTTGGCTTGTATTTTGTTTCTCTAGTAAATATTTTCGATGGTTTTTATGATGTTGTATGGGATTTACCTGTTGTATAGGTGTACCGCGTCCTCCAGTTGTATTCGTTCAAACGCCTTTTCCAGGTTTATAAAACACATGAAGGCTGGTTTGTTATACTCGATGGATTTTTCAGTTATCTATTTGTCGCAGGACAAATATCGCATCAGTACAAGATCTTCCCGATCTGAATTCTTGTTGTTCATCGCCCAATGTGGTGAGTTCTTTATTTTATTTGTTATAAACTTTGTTACTAGCTTTAAGGTTGTGTTTAGAAGGTTTATGCCTCGGTAGTTTGGGGGTATCTTTTTGTCTCCTTTTTTGCACAGTAAGATGGTAGTACTTAGGCGCCATTCGTCCGGAATTTTTTTATGTAAAAGGATTTTGCGAATTATGGCTGTTAGCTGCTGTTTCAGGCTTCTCCCGCCGTATTTAAGAAGTTCATTTGGAATACCGTCTGGGCCTGGACTTTTTCTGTTCTTAATTTTCATTAATGCCATTTCTATATCCTTTTCTTCTATTTCAGTTACTTCGTTAGTTGCGATTTCTGGGGTGTCTTCTTTTTTGTATAGTTCATTAAGATACTGGACCCAAGTTTCTTTCGTTATGTCATTTATAATCAGTCATAATTTGGTTTCATTATTTATTTTTATTAGGTACCTACCCTAGCCTTTACAGACCGGTGATACATTTAGCGACTGCCATAGCTAATTTAATTTTAATTATATTATTTGGAATTATTCTGTTGCACATTTAATAAAAAGCACTGCACCAAAACCCTCAGTTTATTTTCACCCGAAATTAAATTATGATTATAAATCTTGGACTTTTTTTTAATGACTTCCATTGTATTTGAATTTATGAGTTGGAGAGTCTGTATAAAAGCTGTTAATCCTTAAATAGTCTTTTGTGTAGATTCCCCTTGCTATTGTCCAAATGGTTGGTTGCAAGTTGCGCGATGCTAAATCCTTTGGGAAAATTTCAGATTAACCCTGTCAGCTGTAATAAAAATTTAAGAACATTTCAGCGGGGAGGTACACGATTAATGTCTTAATTAAAAATATTTATTTGAAAATGTTTTATTTGTTCGGGTTACAAAAATATAAGGCTTGCAAATTTAGGATTATTTTAACAAGATTAATATAGCTGTATAAAGGAGTGGCAGAAAAGTTTGAAAACTTCTTATCTAGAACGTCCCCCGAATTTTTAAAAGATTTCTGAACAGTCAACATATACGCAGTGCACAAATTATGAATTTTATCTCAACATCACGTCAATATACAGGGTGATTCAAAATTCGATGTGGATATGTAATATAATATAATAACAAAAAAAATGCATGTGTTCGTTAATTTCTTCCTAAATGTTTTATTTTCATTACCCGAACGTCTCTTAAACTTTATGAACATTTATTAGATATCTTTAAAAAAAATAAAAAGGTTAAAAATAATATTAACGTTCTAATTATAGGATAGGTACTTGTTGTGACGAGTGTATTTTCTGTAGTAATATCACAAAAGAGTAAGAATACATTGAAAATAATTTAACAGATTTTACAAAACTTGTTGCCAGGCGATAAACACGAGAGTCCGAAGGGCTCGAGTTGCTATAGCCAAATGGCAACGAGTTTGAGAAAAGGTCTGGAGAATTATTATCTAATTTATCGAACTCTCGTGTGGTATTCGATAGATTATTTTTTTGACGTTAGAATAAAAATCCATTTTAAGATTTTATATTTTTATTTCAACAAATTTATATCACTCGACTCAATATAAATCGAATGAGTTATTTAAATTAGGATGAACATGAAAAATACAATCATTATAAATGTTATTAATGATACTTCCCCACTCTCTCTCAGGTTATTAATTAAATTTGAATGATGTTCATTATCCAATTGCAGGTAAGGTTTCAATGAATTAGATGAGCTGTGTCCTGTATTTATAATTTCCTGCTCATTGATACCTTCTTTGGCAAGGTGAGACACTGTAGTCGATCGTGCGGAATGGTTGGTAATTTTAATTTTTTAATATCAATTATCTCTGCAGATTCTTTTTTCCTCTTAGACGGCATATTTTTGTACCATCCTGAAGAATATGGTTTATCCCAAGCAATATTAACTGTTAAGCCTGCATAACTTTATGAATAGCCAGAAAGTGTCAAAAAAGGCACGTCTGGCGGTGCATAGAGGTGTGTTGGTTCCTACACTTATGTATGGTAGTGAATGTTGGGTTTGGCAGAAGAAGCATAAAAATAGGATTAATGCTGTGGAAATGAGTAGTCTGAGAAGTATAGCCGGAGTGACTCGGTTGGATAAAGTAAAGAATAGTGAGATAAGAAAACGCTGTGGTGTAAAAGAAGATGTGGTCACAAAGATAGATAAAGGAATGCTTAGATGGTTTGGATACGTAGAAAGGATGGATGAGGGAAGATTGACCGAAACAAATTTATAAGGCGAGTGTAAGTGTAAGGTGAATGGACGGAAGTCGGTAGAGGTCGACCTCGGAGAACATATCTCGATCAGATCAACATTGATTTAAAGAAAGGCCAGCTGTCAAGAGTATCAACAATCGAAGAGCATGTATGAGAGCACTGATGAAAGTAGAGGAAGCAAAAGATGTATGTACGAACCGTAGCGGAAGTGGAAGGAAGTGGTCCCTGCCTACCCCTATGGGAAAAAGGCGTGACTTTATGTATGTATGTATGATTGGCTAGAACGTATATGAATTACTGAAATTGAAAATTTCTATTGGTTTCGAGAAACGTCAAAAAATAATCAGCACAAGAAAGGATGTCGTCAATGTGTTATTAAACGTTGTTACATTTCCTTTTCAATTATTTTTGTGTTGAATTTGAAAGTAGTCTCCTTTTTTTCTGCGGTTATATTTTCGGTGAATTTTCTTAACAATTTCAAAACGAATCGGATGGACCCTACATCGCTATTGTTAAAGAGTTTAATAATATGACTAGAGTACCGTTGCGTATTGTAGGTACTGGGGTACGGGTCCGAAGTTGGAATAAGATTGAAGATAATACAACCAGACTGAGAATATCGTGCCGAGCAGGGGGCGAGGGGGCGGCCGATCCAGTCTTGTTAGCATGAATTATATGCAGTTACCAGCGGCGTGCATCTTATGTATTAACGCTTTTTTTTCACTCGGAAGTTTAAACTTTATTAAAAAAGCAGTTTACATCGTGTGTACCTCCCCTACAGGGACGTAAATAATACAATTTGTTAAGAACGTAGCAGCAGTTAATCGATTATTTAAAAAATATTGTTCATTTTAGTTTTTACGTCAAAGTAGGAAATATGTTAGTGGGGCGTAGGTCGCCCCTCCACTGCGACCCTTAGTAGGTCTATTGTGGCTCACGTCAGCTTAAAAATTACTAGTCGCATGTCACTATTTTATTATCTCTATGAGTAACAAGTTCTGTAAGTTTTCGAGTTAATAAAAAACCATACACGACATCTTTTGGCTGTCTGTTCATTGACACACAATTGGTACTTTCTCCGCAAGAAGCTTAATATTTTCGTTTATATTTACTAAATTATAGTTATCTTTCTATCATCAGGAACATTTCCCCAGTTATGGGAACAAAGTTGCCTCTCTCCAAGCCATAAATCTGGCCCTCGAGATAATAACAGGGTGTTTCATTGGGAAACGGAAAACGTCAACGATGGATGGAGGGCACCAAGATGGTTCTGAATATACCATATTTGTTGAATCCATGTCTAAGCCGACAGATATTGTGCCAGTTATAGGTAATTCGAAATGCAATTTAAAGTGGTCATAAACAACCACCAAGTTTGCACAGAGAACGGACCTCAACTAGAAAGGGATGCTTTAGTGACGTACACTGATGGATCCAAGATGAATGAAAGGGTTAGAGTGGACGTTACAGGGCGGAATTTTAGGCTCTTAAAACTCCTTGGTAACACCCCAATCATTTTTCAAGCATGCCATAGAAATATGTGCCCAGGAGTGCAACGAAAGGAACACCCGAAGGGCAGAAATCTATATTTTTTCAGATGGATAAGTAGCACTAAAGGCTCTGAAGTCATACACTTATGAGTCTAAGCTGACTGTAAGCAATCCCTGAGACAACTGGCAGCAAACAATCAGGTTACTCTGATGTGGGTTCCAGGTCACAAGGGAGTTAAAGGGAACGAGGAAGCAGACTGCATTGGTAAGGAAGGGGCAGAACCCTTCTGTGGACTCTCCAAAGCCCACTTGAAAGAAGAGGTTCGACGCTGGGAAACAGATTAAATGAAATCTCGCTGGCATAAAGTGCCAGGACAAAGACAAGTGAAAAATCTAGTAAGCCTTTCGCCAAGGAAAGCTAAACAGCGTCTCGAGTTGCACAAAAAGAACTTGAAACTGGTGATGGGACTCCTCACTGGATACTGCCGTATCACCTAAAAAAGATGGGCAAAACGGAGAGTGATAGTTGCCGCTACTGCGAGAACTTCGCTGAAACTGCAGAAAATTTGCTTTGCGAGTTCCCAGCGCTTTTCTGCAAGAGGCTCAAGTTTCTGGAAGGGGCGTTTTTAAATCCCTCCGATGTCAGGAACTTAGCCCCCAAGAAACTGATAAACTTTGTATGAAGTCTCGGAATCCCGGGCCTCGAATAGATTAAGGGTTATGCATAAAAGATCTGATAGGTCGAGGTGCTTGAGAGGCTGCATAGCCTTCACGAGCCCCCCCTACAATGTACGTACAGTAGTCGAAATAGTAGGACAATCAAGTTAAAATTGCCTATTAATCTCAAGGCTCGCTTAAAGTGAAACTCAAATTCTAGACATTTTGGACCAAATATTTTTGCTGCTGTGTGTGTTTCGTATTTATTTAGTTCTACAGAGCCGCTGGCTATCTCCGTCGGTTTTTTATAATGCTTGTTTTCGATAACAACACATTTTCCTGCTATTCCGTACAGAAAATCGTGCGGATTTATGAATTTAAGAAAGAGTTGTTCAACTGTTCAAATATAACGTATCAAACAATTCTGACACAATTTATTGTTGTACTATTAACATAAATTAAAAAAAAAGATAAATTACCTCTTTAAATGTGATACGGCACTTCTACTACGCGTTGAATTATCGATTGTGTGATATCTGCACTGTTTAAGATGATGTTCCAGTTCGCCATTTAATATGTGCGTACGGACGGATATTTATTTATGGGGTATTCATACATACATATAAAAAAATTGGGAAACATTAACGAGGGCTGCACTAGCATTAATTAATTATCCCGAGCAGTTGATGCAAAATAAACTAATTAATATGAAAAGATTTAACCCTTCGGTGATTCCTCGCAGCGCGCCCATGCTAACCAGATGGACCATGACCAAAACAAAACAAGAAGTAAAAAGGATCCATAAAGAAGATCGTATTAGTCGACTCCCGGTTGTCGGTTCGGTCGTACGAGCCGCGTTTCGAATCTTTTTAGTCAACCCTGTCGGCTTTGGAGCACCACTTGCGTTTATCTGTTTGAAATTATATTTAACAAAAAATGTGAGTGCTGAAACAGTGTTTGTGATAATGTATAAGATTTGAAGCACTGCTGAGTGTCTGTCAACATTAAAAAATATAATTGAAGTTGTTTAATTATCATTTTAACACCCCTCGTAATTTATATCACGAGTTGATAATTTTTTGTAACGAGGTCAAGAACCACCGACAAAAAGCACTTTGTAGAATGATTTGTGTACGCTTTTGTTGGATTTGTAATGAACATCAAACTAGCCGTTGTTGAATAATCAAACCGAAAGGTAAGTTTGCACCGCAATCATTTAGTAATTAACTTCATACTTTAAAGACTCATAATATTTTGTTCGGAGTTTTACAGGTGTTTGTCGTATTCTTTAGCTGCGGCATTTAAAATTCGGTGAGTCGAATTAGAATCAATGATTTTTTTTCATCCGTTAGAGAAAAGTTAGCTCCTAAAATACCTAGTTCCGAAAATATGTACCACCCCAATTCTTCTCAACGCAGTTTTTATCTTTCGCCAGTGACAAAAAATGAAATTATTAATATTATTAGAGACCTAAAGATAAATAAATCTCCAGGAATTGATCAAATAACATCCGAAACACTAAAATACATTGCTGCGTATATTGCAATTCTAATTTCCTTTTTAATAAATAACACATTTCTTAGTGGAGATTGTCCAAATGAATTTAAGATAGCTATAGTTTCACCAATATTCAAAAAAGGTAACAAAAAAGAGATTTGAAACTATTAACCAATATCTGTTATTACTAATATAACAAATTTTTTTGAAAAATGTTTACTTTCATAAACATAAGATCATTTCGAAAGCACAATTTGGGTTTAAAGAAAATGTATCTACCTCTGATGCTATAACATTTTTAATCAGTAATATATATAAGAATCTTGATCTCGGTAAACCAAGTTTATGTGTATTTTTAGACTTAGCGAAAGCTTTTGACACCGTTAACCATGATAAATTACTAGAGACCTCGTATAACATAGGAATTAGGGGAGTAGTGTTGAACTTACTTGAGAATTATTTAAGAGATCGAGAATGTTTTTAGCGATGAAAAAACTATAAACTTTGACAAAACTTTTTTTGTGCCATTTTCGTGTTACGCCAACACTTTACCTAAGTATAAAACTTTAAAAATAAATAATCATTTTAAAAGTATCACAATAAATTGTATAAATTCTTTTAAATATTTAGGGATTCCAATTTACGGTGGAATCTTCATGTTGCAAATCTAACCAGAGTAATTAGAAGTTTACTTTATAAATTCAAATACTTAAAGAACATTTTAAGTACCGCTCAAATAAAAACAATTTATTATGCTTTAGTTGAATCTAGACTTCAGTATGGCATTCTTGCTTGGGGTGTATATGACGACGCATGGTAGGCGTCAGAGAAAGGTTTTGTTAAGCTTTATAGGCTGTCAAAAACAAGTGCTTCTGATCTCATCAATTTATTAACTCCGCACATGTTCTTCGATCATCTGATCACTATTATAATAATCATTGATGTATTGTTTAGTTGCTGAAAATATCTCTAAATAGAGATTAATTGACCAACTTCATCAAATTTATTGTTAAATTTTATTTCGAATTCAAGCATAATAGGGTATGCCTGTACAATAGCAGAAATATCATCTGCATATATATGAAATAAAATATGCAGTTAAATAGGTAAATTTATTCATAAACACTATCAACCAAAATCAGTGAATCCTCTAGAATCTAGAGTCTAGATGAAACAAAACATAAAATTTAAGTTCTTAGCAACAAAAATCACATAGAAAAATCAAAACTTAACCTATAATACTGAATGCAGAGATCCATCCAAACAAAGCTATAGGTGATATTTCCCCTCGCCATTGTTTTAAACAAAATGAAGATTATGGAGGTTGAAATTATTATTGAAAAACAAAAACAAAACCATGCCGGTAATGAAAACGGTTTTTACCGTATTGGCAAAACATATTTGGAATTGTTCGTTACATCCAATCAAAGTCCGGTCTAGAACCTTGTCGTCGGCTAAATTATTCGAGGTGCCGAAATTGAGAAACAGAAAAAATTGTTTCGGAATTACTACGAAAGTCCTTCCATAAAACAAAAAATGGTATTTTCTTATTTTCATACAGTACAATGTTATTATATTACATTGAATATTTGTTTCGTCTGCAAATTTTCAACATTATTTCACATTTTACTTTGGAACTGTCGTTTTATTCAAGTCTTCGTTGTTCAACGTGCACCTTTTTTTACACATTTATATCAATGTCGCAATATTGCGGCGGTACCTAATCTGGACGACGGACTCGGACGTTAATAGACTCAACTTTTTCTGATCCTAGTTTGGAATAATCACAGTTAAAGGCTACCGTCGATCGGTTAAACTGTTTTTTGATGATTGATTTCGTTATTTTTCAGCGATGGAATTGTAACAGTAGGAAGTGACAAGCATTTCTTTAAATAATACAGGGTGGGCCAGGATTCAGTTATCAAAAATACAAATTTCCTGTCGACAATTTTATTATCAACACACATATAGGGTGATTGATTAGTGTGATAAAGCTCAGTAGCTCTGTTATCATAAGATATACCAATACATACATACATATAGCTACGCCTTTTTCTCGTAGGGGTAGACAGATACCACTTCCTTCCACTTCCGCTACGGTTCTTACACACATCTTTTCCTTCCTCTACTTTCATCAGTGCTCTCATGCATGCTCGTCGGTTGTTGGTACTCTTGACCTGGCCTTTCTTCAAAACAATGTTGATCTAATCGAGATATGTTCTCCGAGGTCGACCTCTACCGACTTCCGTCCATTCACACTCGCCTTATAAATTTATTTCGTCAATCTTCCTTCATCCATCCTTTCGACGTGTTCAAACCATCTAAGCATTCCTTTATCTATCTTTGTAACCACATCTTTATTTTACACCACAGCGTTCCCTTATCTCACTATTCTTCACTTTATCCAACCGAGTCACTCCGGCTATACTTCTCAGACTACTCATCTCCGCAGCATTAATCCTATTTTCATGCTTCTTCTGCCAAACCCTTTATTCACTACCATACATAAGTGTAAGAACCAACACACCTCTATACACAGCCAGAGGTGCTTTTTTGACACTTTCTGGCTGTTCTTAAAGCTATGCAGTGCCCTATTCATATGTTTTCCTGCCAACACCCTTCGCTCAATCTCACTGTCGTACTTTCCATCTCTTGTAAACTTTGAACCCAAGTACACAAATTTATTTACTTGTTTTACTCTTTCTCCCTCAATCGAAACTTTAAGTTTGTCATGCTTTCTTCTCTTTCAAAAACCATTACTTTCGTTTTGCTTACATTTATTTTTATCCCTTTGATTTTCAGGGCATCATGCATAACATCGCCTGCAACTCCTCTTCAGATGACGCTAATATGACTTGTTCATCGGCGTAAAGAAGGGATTTGACGATCACATCATTCATTTTCAATCCATACGAACTCTTTTTCAAATCTTTTAAACAATCGTCTATGTATAAGTTAAACAGCCATGGCGAAGCCCCACATTCCTGTCTCACATCTTTTCGATGTTAAACCAGTCCGTGCAAGCTCCGTTTATTCTGACACAATCAGTGGAATCCTCGTAAAGTGATTTCAGTGCTCGTCTTAAACTACTGCTCACCCCATTGACAATGTCGACCACAATTTACTCCTCACCACTCTGTCATAGGCCTTTTCCAAGTCTAAAAAAATCTATATATATAAAAATGAATTGCTGTTCGTTTGTCTCGCTAAAACTCGAGAATGGCTGGACTGATTTGGCTAATTTTGATCTTAAAATATTTGTGGAAGTCTAGGAAAGGTTTAAACGGTGTGAAGCACGTCAAGCTAGCCTTTTTTTCCTTTTCCTTGCTTTCATAGAGGAAGTTTTAAAGAACGTCAACCTATCTTTCATTAAATCACAGTGGTGGTTTAAAAACAAAAATAATAGGGAAAATCCTAAATAAAAGCTAAAAAATCCCGAAAGAAGTGATAAATTTTTGCAAATTTATCTATCAAAGAGATAGTGTTAATTTTGTTCGCAAAAAAGTATAGGTATACATTTTTGAAGGACGTTAAGCTAACTTAGCTTTCATTAAATCACAGTGGTGGTTTAAAAAGAAAAATATTGGGGAAAATTTTAAAGAAAAGTTAAAAAAATATCTATAATATAAAAATGAATCGCCGTTCGTTATTCTCGCAAAACCTGAAATACCTCTTGACCGATTTTAATGAATGATCTTCAGATTAGCCCCGTAGGTGTGAAGTTTGGTAGCGATCAAATCAAAGAAGGTGATGGGAAGGGGATGAAATATAAAAACTATCAAAAACGGCTGATGTTAGTGTCGAATTCATAGTCAGATTTTAATTAAATTTTGTAAATGTGTATTTATTGTTCCAACTTGAGAGATGGGATAGTTTTTATCCAATAAGTCCGTACGAAAGGGGCGAGAGGGGGTTGAAATATAAAAAATTTCACCAATGGCCGATATAAGTGACGAACTTATAGTTTTTGGGATCACTGAGTTTAATAGTAACATTCCCAATTATGTAAGCACCACTGCGAAATGAGTGGTATAGGAATGGAATATAAAAACTATTAAAAACGCCAATATATGTGTCGAATTTTTAGTGTTCGGAGTGGCTGAGGTTTATGGCGATATTTTCAAATCAGGCAAGCCAACGTTCGGGCAGGACAACGTCTGCCGGGTCCACTAGTTGTGTATAAAAATTGTAGGCAGCATTAAGCTTCACATTTCAAATTTAGTTACAATGTTACAGGGTGTTCCATAGACGGTGCCAGACCAAAGTTATGTTTTTTTATATGAAACACCCTGTATTTTACCTTAAAATTAAAATCCGCTTTACCTCCTCATTATAACAATATAAGGTTATATATCCTATACAGTGTATTTAAAAAGGTATAACCAATTCTATGAGGAAATCTTAACAAGTTCATTAAGTAACTCCTTTACACTGTAACCCTCCAGATTGCGTTATAAAGCGTCAGCAAACGTGTTAAATAAGCAACTTCCAGCTGAAACGAGAATCGCCATCGTTATCATCCCGTCTCGTAACGCTGCCATCTCAATGTGAATATTTTTTCTGATGAATTTTGTTGTTATCCAAACAAAACGTTTACCTTATTACAGCAACGTAGAAAAAAACTACGACAAAAAACTGTGTTGCGAGTTGTTTTAATTTTCTACCTGTTCCACTTATCAAACGATAGGCATCTTGATTCTTCGTGACTCGGCTTTGCTTTACCTGTTGCTCGAGACCTTAAAATATAAAACAAATAAATTACCAATATTTCTTTATAAATTAGCGTTTTCACTTCTGGGATTAGTCTGGGAAAGCCAGGAATTTATTACGCGACTCGTTGCTCGCGTTTTAACAATTTCTTCAATAAATCTGAAGAAACACTTAAAATTAATAGAACATGGGTACCTGTACTTAAAAATACAAGGCTGCTTCCTTACAAAAATAAGAATGATACTCCGGAACGTGGCCAATTTCAGAACAGCCAAATATGCCCCGCCCACCAAAACGTGTACAACCTGCGATCGCGACATACAAATGTCATAGACTGTCAGCCTTAAAAAGCAGACAAGTATATGTCCAGAAGATGCCATCCACTGGAGATGGCGAAACGTCGAGTAGAAACTCAGACCTACGACGGCCTATATACCCGAAAAACCATTCACCAACAAACGATGGCCGCGAAAGCTTTTCACAATATGTAATTTCTTCAACGATACACGACTTTCTGCGTTTTTTCCGCACTAAGAAACAAAGAAACCGTGCTCTATTCTTCTTCTTCTTCTAGTGCCTTATCTTCAATGGACGTTGGCGATCATTATGGCCCTCATAACTTTGTTGACGGCAGCTCGAAATAGCTCTGCTGATATTTTTACATTCCATTGCCTAAGATTATGTAACCATGATATTCGTCGTCTTCCAGGACCTCTCTTGCCGTCCATTTTACCTTGCATAACCAGCTGCAGTATTTCATATTTTTGGTTACGCATTATGTGTCCAAAGTATGCAAGTTTTCTTTCTTTAATGTTCTTCATTAATTCTTTTTCTTTTTGCATACGTTGCAAGACAGCTTCATTAGTTACGTGATGAGTCCAAGATATTCTCAACATGCGTCGGAAGCACCACATCTCAAACGCCTCAAGTCTTTTGCAAGTTGCGACACCATAATATGAAAAATATCATATATAATTTATAACATACAAGGCGGACTGGGGTCCTAACCGACCCTAGTCAAAAAAATGAAAGACGAAATTTCAAATTGAATATTGGGGGTTATCTCTAAAGAACCCTTAAGGTGCAAACTGGCTGTCGACAACAAGATAATCCAACAGGTGAGAAGATTCAACTACATAGGAGTGGAAGTATCAAGCGAAAGAAACCTTATTGAAGAAGCACGAACACAAGCCATAAAAGCAACAAGAGTCAGCGAATACCTGAGAGATATCATATGGCGAAATAAAATGGTGAGTACAAAAAGCAAGCTGAGGATTTATAAAACATGTGTGTCAGACCTATTTTAACGTACGCCACAAAAAGCAGAGCTGAAACATTAACAACGAAAAGAATAATGAGAACGAACGAAATGAAAATACCATCAAGGGTGTCACCTTCAGGGATAGAATAAGAAGCCAGGATATCAGAGAAGAACTAGAAATACAGGATGTAGTAAGGTGAGCTAGAACACGCAAGAGGTGCTGGAAAGACCATGTGGAAAGGATGCCAGATGAAAGTTGGGCAAAGTGGGCCATGTCGCAAAAACCAAACTCGCGAAGACCGGTAGGCAGACCACCGAAGAGATGGTACGAAAGCTGGAGTTCAGCGTCACAGGAAGAGCTCCGAAGGAGGCTAAACGCAACGGACTAAACAGGACCAGGTCCTATAATAAGAAGAGGAAGAAGAATATTGGGGGTATACACTACATAGAAAATAAAAAAATATGAACATACAATAAAGGAATTATTAAAACTTAAAAAAATAAACGAAGTATTTATATACAACGAACAGAACGTGTAGTCCAAAAGGACCGCAGTCCGCCTTTTACAGGTTAACATGCGTTGCTTACGTTATTACATACTTACGGCCGATTTCTTCACTTCTAAATAAAGTTTGGGGTAGCTGTCTGTCAGATAAATTATATCTATAGGATAACTAAAAATTGGGATACGGATATCTGACAATATACACAAAAATAGGGGCCTGTCAAATCGAAACTAAGCAAAAAACATTTTTTGTTTTTTTGCTTTTTGCGTTAAGTTGATCTAATATACACCAAATACGTTAACAATCGTGAATCTGCTATTGCCAAAAAGGGTTAAATTATCGTTGTTACAAAACAAAACATTTTTTTTTCATTGTGGTCAAAGCGCTGTCGTCTCAAGGCAACAATCGACAGGGGCGGACCTCGCAAATCGTAACAATATATATTTGTTATTTGGTTTATTATTACTATTGAATAGATATAACATATTTTAATAATTTATCTTTAATCCTGGCTAATAAAAGAAACAGTTTGTTTTTGCAATAAAAAAGAAAAAAAGGAAATCAAAATCCTCTCAAATTTAAAAATGACTTGGCTTGTTTCTCATTACGTAAGATCTTCGACTGTGTTTAATTACTTCGTCCTCACTTTCCGAAAAAAAAAATCTACATCCAACATAAGGGTACCTAATCATTATTGCTAATATTGTAAATTTTATTTAACTAAATACTTCAAACCTAATGATTAATCGCAGGTTTTGTTGATTTTCCTACAGTTTATACATCATCTACAGGATAACTACTAATCGAAGTGATAAATAACTTTAAGTACTAGATATCCATTACTTTATCGTTCATCAGATAAAGTTATCTCATAGATAACTAGAAGTGAAGAAATCGGAAATGAATATTGAATTATTTCTTCTTCTTCTTCTTCTGCTGCATATCCACTAATGGATGTTTGCGATCACATTACGCCACATATCTCTGTCTCTTATGGTATGTATTAGATCTCCTGCATTATTCAGTCCTGACCATTGTTTGATATTGCGGAGCCATGACATCTTCTTTCGGCCGACACCACACTTACCTTCTATCTTTCCCTCTATTATTAACTGAAGTAATTGGTATCTTTCATTTCGTATGACATATCCCAAATACGCTGTTTTTCTGCGTTTGATTGTTATCAATAATTCGCGGTCTCTTCGTTCGTCTTTTTTGCTGTCCACGGAATTTTAACGATTCTCCTATATATCCAAGTCTCGAAGGATTCTAGTTTGTTCATGGTGCTCACTTTCAACGTCCACCCCTCCATACCATATAGAAGTACTGCCCATACATAGCATTTCAGATCAAGGTCCAGATCAAAATCTGTAGTTTGCCACGTCTTCTTCGTTCTCTAACGAGTACTCTGCTAGCGGTTTCTCTACTGGCAAATTATGCCCGAGCTCAGCCGTAGAGGGTAGAAGAAAAAAATATAAAAGTAAGCTGCGCCACCGACTTAGACGGTATAAGCCGGAAACCCCTAGATCTTATAGGCACTAGCAGGGCCACAAGATAAACAACTATGATTATGGTGAACCAAATAAATAAAATTATAGCAATAATATGTTGGATACTTTACTCACACAATAAATAATTAAGGTACACAGCTCAATAGCAACATCATAACAAATATAGTCAAAGTTAACAGCTATGGTAACATTTTCTTGCTAAAACAAACCAAAAATGTTAAATTTACAACTTTATAAAATAACCAGAACAGAAGTAGGAGTAACAGACTTTACCAAGTTACAAAAAAAAAGGTAAGACATATATAAATCAACTCATTAATAACACTAATTCAAACGCTTACATAAAGGCAAAGAACAAAAGGTAAAACATATATAAATTAACTCATTAATAACACTAATTCAAACGCTTACATAAAGGCAAAGAACAAAAGGTAAAACATATATAAATTAACTCATTAATAACACTAATTCAAACGCTGACATAAAGGCAAAGAAAAAAAGGTAAAACATATATAAGTTATCTCATTACATAAAGATTTTCACTGCCAAAACAATCGAATTTATTTAAAAATATTTTTACAATGGTCGTCCTTTAAAATATCAAGATTGTAGGATATCTACAAATAAGCAGGAAGAAAATATATTTTTACTTGGACATAAAGAATTATTGAGAAGGTTATTTTAATCCAAGTTTAGTTTAGGCATATTATCTAATGCAATCAATAGTTTCCAACAATGTTCTATATTAATAAACTAAAAACAGAACGTAATCGTGGTGTCAGAATGAGTCACTGCGTTATATATTTAAAAATAAATCATTTATAACCTTTGGGTATACGAATTCACAAAGTACTATATTTATAAACTAAAACAAAACTTACTCGTGGTGCCGAATGAGACACGGCGTTATATATTTAAAAATAAATCACTGATAACCTTTGGGTATGCGAATTCGCATGTACTCCTATGGCCTACTCCTGGGCCTATGGGGCTGGTTAGATTATGGGGCGGCACCGGTTAGTTAACAATGGCTTCCCTTTAATAAATCCCGATAACGGTTATTTTAACTTGACGCCAAAAATCCAAAAATTTCCACAACAAAGGTAAGACAAAATGGTCAAGTTAAAAATCAAATGGTTTTTTCTTCAAAATCCAATTAAGATGGCCCAAATTTAGCCAGATATGAAAGAAATCCCATAGAGGTTCTGCACACGTGCTAATAACACACCGTCCCCCACAAACTTTTACCGACACCTGGCCTCCAAGACTCTCAAAACACGACTCCCGCTTCTATGCCGGAAATCAATAAAAATGGCGCGGAATAAACGTCAACCCACAATCTTCTCAAGTCCGCGCCTCGTCCGTGTGGATATCCAGTCCCATCCACACAGAAATTGCAAACCAAACGATAATCCTACCCCTACAAGTTATGCAACATTATCTACAACGAATGATATATTTGAGTTACAACCGAGTACTGTATGCAACACTACTTACGAGTAAGGCACAATTATAATGAACCGTAGAAGGGAGAAAATAGGCACGTGACAACTTGTAATGATTTTCTTGAACTTCGGGAATGCTGTGTGTGCTCGTTCTATTCGACATTTGATCTCGATATCAGATGATCATTCTTCTGACAACCATGTTCCTAGATACTTAAATTTTGCCACCCTTTCTATGGGCAAGTTGTTATGAGTTAGCTGTACGTTCTGGAAATCTTCAAGCTTGCGGGAAATAACTAGAAACTTTGTTTTCTTAGTATTAATTCTTTACTCTAGTGAAATAATATACATAATCCGTTTCTTGCGTAGACCAGCAATGTTTCCTTGTCTAAGGTTATTTACCTTTTTAAATTTTTGTTTCAATTGACTGTTCCTGTGCATCTGTTTAATCGACGGCTACGTAGCAACTGTTATTTTTGTTGCCCTGTTCTCGTTCCTGTTTAATCTGTATCATAAATTATAGATATACATGAACATAATATCCATTTTCTTATCTTACAGTTTGTATGTAGTACCTATATTATTTTTTTGTTTTTAGTTGTTTTTGCTTTAATTTTTTCGAAAAATTCAAATTCAAGTATATGATAAGTTGCAGTATACCTAACTAACATTTCAAATCCGAAATTATTTACACATCCGCCTTAATTCTAGAAAAGTATTCTTTTCCCGCGTTCTGTTGTTTTCAAATCTTACTACAGTTGCAAGTCACATGCTATTCTTAGAATCAGGATCTCAAGATTCTCACATTATAACTGTTAAAAAATAACAGCTTTTTGGAACTATTCCATAAATGAAACGGGACCGTAACGGAGCTGTTACTGAAAAAAAAAACAGTTTGTATCACCACTATGGGGGTTCTAATGGGGGCTCTAGGCTATCTGTGCCTCCTGAGGCTGCCTGGGCCAATATTAAAACTATTAAAAACTCCGATATTAGTGTCAAATTCATAGTTTTCGGGGTCGCTGAGTTTGATAATTCGAGCAGAACAACGTTTGCCTTTATAAAACACAGAGGAGCACCGAGAATTTTTTTTTTTAAATTCATCCTTCAAGGAGGTCACGACAGCCAAGCTGCTAGCAAATCACTGAACTCAGTCTACTTGACCTCTAGGTCGAGCCGACCTGAATGAGCTAGCAACTAAGTTAAGAGTTTACATTGTCTGGGTACCCGGAAACAGGGACATACCGGGTAACAACTGTAAATCGGACGAGTTAGCAAGAGAGGGCACCACCCTTCCAGCTGTTTTTGTCTTATCTCAACAATGAGTACCGATTGCAAACTGCTGGCTCCTCCTGCACAGCAAAGTAGTTCAAAAAGCCAACTTGAGGTGGCAAAATAAACCCACATGCACAGCACCGAAACAGATTTGGCCTAAATTAGATCTAGGTTGAACTAATGTTTTACCTACATCCAGGAAGTCCACTGAAAATGCGATCGTGGCCATAACAGACACTGGGCAGGTGGATCCCATCGCAGAGATACGACACGACTTCTGTAGAAGCTGTTGCGATGAGGAAGAGGAGGAAACAATGGTACATCTTCTCTGCCACTGCCCTGCCCTAGGCTTTAAATACTAGGGCAACCGAACTTTGATGATTTATCTGATCTCAACTCAGTTAGAATCAAAGACCTTACACTCGCTCACTTGTCTGGAACACCGTAGAAAAGTTGGCGATTTGTCTCTATTTTATAGATATTTTCATGGGCGATGCTCTTCTGAAATATCAACAATCGTTCCTCCATTGGCAGTCTCTTCGAGATTAACCCGTCAAGTTCAGTCTTCACACCTCTTCGTGGTCACTTTGGAGACCTGCAGAACATCACTTTCCAAAGACTCATTCATCCAACGAATTGCGAGGCTTTGGAACTCATTGCCTAGGGAGGTGTTCCCCGAGGCATACAACCTCCAGAAATTTAAGAAGAACACCAACTCCTACCTTCTTTCCCTTGGTTCCCACGATGTTCTCTGAACATTACAGGATATCCCTTTTCGTGGGAACCAGAACATAAAAAAAAAAAAAAACTTTTTATTAAAAGCTCCAATTGGTTCTCACGGTAAAGGGGAAGGCACCGCCGTCCATCTAGGTATTACAACGGGCCAAAAGGCTTAAGTGGATTTCCTCCGAACCGCCGTTTTAACTTAACCTAACCACCACTATTGTTCATAAAGCTGTTACTAAGAAATAACATTTTGTACGACCACTATTGTTCATAAATTTGTATTCGTTTCAGAATTCCAGCGATGTTGAAGTGGGGAAGCACTGATGTCACGACGAGCACCTCCTTCGCAGCGTCGTATATCGCAATTAGATAACAACCCCTATCAGGTAACTATAAATTTTCCGTGATTTTATTAAAAAAGAATGTAAGCAATTATTTCAGTTTTCTTTTTTAATATAAATGTAAAAACGGTATTAATTAAATGCTTTTATGTTCGATATACACTTAAACCGTATACGTTTTGCAATACAGCTCCATTTATATAATTTCCACCGTGGGAAATCTTCTTCTTCTTAAGTACCATGTCCTTCTGGTACGTTGGTCTCCAACAAGGCTATCCTTACTCTGTCGACGGTAAGTCTGAACAGAGAGCTCGAGTTGAGTTTATACCAGTCACGTAGATTCTTGAGCCATGATGCTTTTCTGCCGCCTCCTTTCTTCCTCCTTTTGATGGTGGTAAGAATTTCGGGAGGATTTATTCAGTCGTTGAAAGCGATTTCCGGATTGAAAGGGTTAGGTCAAATTTTCAGAGTTGGACTACGATAATATTTGATAATAATAATATAAATTTTTTTTGATTCTGTATAGCTTTATTCTGATTTATTTTTTCATCTACCTTTTTTAGGACGTTGTATTCAAGACTTTCTTTGGATTTCTATCACCATAATAAGTAAAAATGTATACTATTCTTTCTGGTAATCAAACATCCAACATTTTCATTTGATTTGTAAAATTATTGAAAAAAAAATATCAATTACATTTTTTGGGACAGTAAGAAAATTTTTGTAACTTCTATTTCTGGTAAATTTTTAATTTTGGAGGAAGGAACTTGATATTTTTTTACACTCGAATACAACATGAATTGATTAGATAAATAATCTTTTAGTTTTACAGATTGACTAGAGGTGACCCGTGCGAATACTTCGCACCGATAGCGGTCAGTTACGTAATATAATAAAGTAAAATTAAATAAATTATTAATGATAATGATGCCTTTATCCCATTTATATAGTAAATAACTAAAATGTATTTTTTTTTTCAAAATAACCAAAGAAACTTAAAACTGACAGGTGTCAATTTAATTTAGTTTATTGCCAATTTGAAATTGACGAATGCCAGTAAAAATTTTTGTAGCTAATTTGATTTTAACTATTGTCATTTTGATTCTGATTGCTGACAACATTTATACATACTTACTCACAAACTTTCGCGTTTATAATAGTAGTAGGTTCACACAATATCTTAATAAATAATAGCCTATGGGTGATTCTTATGTATAAGCTACATTATTGTAAAGTTTCATTAAAATCCATTTAGTAGTTTTTGCGGATAGTCAAACTGAAGTGAAATCAAGGATTGAGCAGGCTCGAGCAGCATTTAAAAACATGAGTAGGGTCTTGTGCTGTAGAGATGTAAAGTTAACTCTAAGAATCCGACTTCTCCAGATGTTATGTCTTCTCCACCCTGCTGTACGGTATGGAAGCCTGGACTATGAACAAGTACGAAGAAAGACGACTTGAAGCCTTTGAGATGTGGGCTTACAGGAAAATATTAAAAGTTTTATGGACGGAAAAAGTATCCAACTTGGTAATACTCCAACGTCTGAATAAATCCACCGAAATTCTTACCACCATCAAAAGAAGGAAACTGCAATATTTCGGGCATGATATGAGAGGCGAAAAATACCGATTATTGCAGAACATCATGCAGGGAAAAATTTATGGTAAAAGAAAGCCGGGCCGCAGAAAAGCATCATGGCTCAAGAATCTACGTGACTGGTATAAACTCAACTCAAGCTCTCTGTTCAGACTTGCCGTCGACAGAGTAAGGATAGCCTTGTTGGTGGCCAACGTTCTAGAAGGACATGGTACTTAAGAAAAAGTTTTTGCGTAAAGGAGTAACAAACATCCATACATACTTACTCACAAACTTTCGCGTTTATAATAGTAGTAGGTTTACACAATATCTTTTTAAATTATAGTCTATGAGTTATTTTGATCTATAAGCTACATTACTGTAAAGTTTGATTAAAATCCATTCTTGTAGTTTTTGCGTAAAAGAGTAACAAACATCCATACATACATACAAACTTTCCCGTTTATAATAGTAGTAGGATTTATTATTAGTTACGCCAGTGGTCGATGTTTTCTTTCGACTTCGTTCTCCTACCTCAATTTTCTAGCGAAACAACTGCTCGGAAGTATCATTTATTTTATTCGGTAGCAAAATTCAATTCGACGTACCATTCACGCAGTAAAATGAAATTTTACACCTGACTACATAAATGCCGGGTTGGATCGACTCCGTCGATGGTGGCATGCTTAATTGGATTTCGTCGTTTCGGTAAACGTTTGGGCGATATCGTATTGCATGTTCCTCGATGGAATATTATTGATTTTAGTTTTCGTTCGATGATTTATAGAGGCAGGCATCCGCTTTTTCTTCTTCGAGAAGTGGTAGTAAAAAGAAACTGGTTTATTGGTATACGAGAAGGCTGCATCACGATTCCATTGCTTAAGGAACGCGGTACTTTTATTTTTATCAATAGATAAATTGCTTGTTTTTGATAAACCAAAAATTGGTAGAGGTAATAAAATTTTGAATGAACCGTGCTACAGCGCCAACGTCTTTAAATTAGTCATTCCTAAAGACATCGTGAAATATGTAACAATGTTTTATCTTGTTACTTTTACAAACTGTACAATTCTTACAATAGTAGTCATTTAGTAGTTTCACCTGGAAAGTTTTCCGGGAAAAATTTCCTACAATTTATGCGATTCCTTTTTTTTTCGAAAAATCAATAGTTTTGGCGTACGAATGCCGCAAAGTGTATAAAGTGTATTCCACTATTAAAAATTCGAAAAATTGTTTAGAGTTCTGAGTTCTGTTTCAATAGTTCCAGAGTTCCTGATAGGTATTAGGAATAGTTCTGAACTTTAAAGGGGAAAAAAATCAATTTTTCAAAATGAGGGGCTCCTCCCCACTTCTGAAAAAGTGATTTTTTTTCGGAGTTCTGGGTAGATTAAGCATAGTTCTAGAGTTCCTATTAAAGATAGATAAATATATATTTTCGGTACGATTTGTGTAAAGTGGTATTTTCGATTTAATAAATCATACCGAAAATTTAGTTTTCGAGACGGCTGTAGAAAAAGGTAATTACATAAAAAAAAATTAGTTTCATTTTGTATATAAATGTTTTTATCGTGAAATAAGTCGAAAAAGTCAAAAAAACTGCTATTAGGCGCCATCTTTTCAATATGTCGGCACGATCGGCAAAGATACAAGGTAGCAAATGTGAAATTCGGAAAGAGCACATCGAAATCTATAAAATTACTTATTTTTAAAACTCCCGGAAAACTTTCCAGGTAACCTCTGTTTTTAGAACCAACTGAATTAACTACAAATTAAATATGTTAATGTAGATACAATAGCTATTTGTCCTATTCACAAGCTGTGATCTACATCGATTACCTGGAGAAGGACAAAACGGTCACAGGACTATGCCGAATTATTGGATCGATTCGACGATGAATGGCAGAAAAACGGCCCCATTTGGCAAAGAAAAAAGTCCTCTACCACCATGACAACGCACCGGCTCGCACCTCCGCCGTCGCTAGAAAACACTTTTCTTCTGGCCAATCTAAAGCTCGAATAAGTCCAAGTTTAGAACGTTGTACCAAGTATTTGGGGCGTCCAATTCTCTACTCTGCTAATATAGATCAAAAGTGGCTGTAGCCGTAAGCAGCAGCTCTCTGAATTGTGGAACTTGATTACATATAAGATTTCTTTGTTTTCGCATAACCTTTAGTTATTTTGATAATCGTTGTTTCGTTGGTATCAACATTAGAGAGTACTTCTACTCTGCCAATATAAAGCTCAAATGGGTTCAAGTAAAGGACATTGTGGCGGGTATTTGGGACGCCACTTCTCCATTATCTCTAGCTGCTAGTCCTTATCCAGAAGAGAGCACTTCATAAAGCGTTGATGGCCCCTTCTATTTTTTACATTTACTTTCATAATCCAAATAATCCTTTTCCTTTATTTTAACATTGACCTCGTTTAAATTTGTTCCTTTGCTAAAAATATTCTAATCTCCTAAGGATTTTCTCACTTAAGGTTTTAAAGTTACCTCATAACATTTGCATATATAAATGTTAAGTTTATTTTGGCACTGACCTATTTTAAATACGTACCTTTGTTAAAAATTTTAAATACACAACATTTTGAATTTTAAACAAGTGTGCAAAAGCTTTCTGTTGGTGTCAAATGCGTGGACCTTATCTTTTGTTGCAAGTTCATCGAAAGTGTCCACCCTTGTCAGGAAAACAAATGCCTAAGAACGTCAGTAAAACGAAATCACAAAAAGGAATATCGCTCAAAAGGTGGCAGGTACCTCGGGTATTGTCATGGGTGTCACTTAAGATTTTGAATGGTAATCTTGATGAATAGAGTTTGTTTTTAAATGTACTTAGTCTCATTTAACAGACTAAACCTTAGTGCATTCGTTCAGTTATTTACGAATTACATTCTATGTGGTTATTTTTTATTTTCAGGGTACCACCACTTCCTACCCCCCGAGTGTTCAGCCGCAAAAGTCGTCCTACCATCACCCGTACCACCATCACCACGCTCACGCCCATCACCGTGTCGGTCAGCAACAGAAACATGGGCGTAACAGTGTGCGCAACAGCCAACGAAAGTCCCCCCAAACGACGACCATAGATATCGGATACAGTGACGACACCACTGACACTCAAAGCTACGATTGCTACTATCACCATAACGGGTTCCAGCACAGTCCCTTAAGGGAATCCAGAAATACGGACGTCACATTTTCCGATGATAGCGGATCCACTCGTTTGCCGTATTTCGAATTTGATGATGAATCTAACAAGAGGTCAGCAACGGTTTCGCTTTTTCAGATTTTCTTTTTCCCTTTATCGTTAATGAACACCTGGAATTAGCGATAAGGAAATTATCCCTATTGACATTGCACGCCACTGTCCCTTCCTTTTGTTATCCTAAAAATACTTGTATATAGTTGAATCCCAAAATTGTAGAGCGATTTTATAGGCCAAGCAAATTAGACGTTTACCCTGTACCAAAAAGTTGTTTTTAACAGTTATTGAATTTTTAAATACCGACAAAGAGAGAAAGATTCAGTATTAGTTAATAAAAAAAGTAAGCGGGTTCTATTTCTTTCAGATATTTTCTGCGCAATAAAATGATTTCCTCTTTTTCAATAAGGGTACCATTCCTCGTTCTCTTTAAATACCTGAAGTTCATCTCACGGAAAATATGTAACAAAACAATATTTTTGGGAGATTTTCATTAGATTGAAGAGAGAAAACAATTTTCTTTACAGTTGGTAATTCCTTTTTAATAAAAAAATTCATTTACTGCACGACGAATGACCTGTTTGATTGTATCGTCCAATTTAATTTGTTTTTTTCCTCTAGTCTCAGCCTTCGAAGTATTAATATCTTTTGTTTCATCTCCTGTTTTAATCATTTTATACACACTAGCTTCGGAAACTTTTGTCAAAATACTACATAATGTTACTACCTCACTAACATTCATATTTTGTTCTCTGGCTCGGAAGTCCTTCAGACACATTTCTGTTCATGCTTTTTTCTTCGGGTGTTAAATTATGACGTTTCCTTTTGATATCCGGTTCACTATTACTCTCTCATATTAATTAGTTGTCACCAAATTACCGCAATTCACACTTCTAATCATATCGAAGATCAACGAAGAAATAGAAACAATGTTTATTACAAACTTCAAAACTTACGAGTCTCGGCGATAAGTACTGCACGTAAAAATATACAATCGAAACTATACGTAAAAATGATCTCTGCTTTAGGAAACCCTAGCAGCACGTCTATGAAACTGCCTGATCAATGGCGTTGTTGCCAATAACCTAGCTTTAATTTGCGATGTCATTGTTGATCTCGTCAATTATCTACTGTTGGAGAAAGATATAAACTACAGCCATGCCGGTACCTTCGAGTTGAATCATACACGCTGACAACGTTTCATTTTGTATCGATCCCTTTATCGCTTAAAAGAAATTTGAATAGTTTAAAAGTAAACCAGTCAAATTAACGAAAATATTTCAACAAAATGAGACCTGTTCGGGAAGTAAATAATAAACAAATAAATTAGTTATA
The DNA here is from genome assembly GCA_950111635.1 of Agelastica alni. NCBI lineage: Eukaryota > Metazoa > Arthropoda > Insecta > Coleoptera > Chrysomelidae > Agelastica > Agelastica alni. Next base: position 31,262,475 of record OX467714.1, read on the forward strand.
CAAAAAAATATCAATTTTTATGAAACTACCTGAACGTATAGTCTTTGGGGAGTGAGTAAAAGAAAAAGGTTTTTGTAAATTTGTAAAAGATTAAACAGTTTTTGTTAAAACCCACTTATTTTTTATTAACTAATACTGAATCTTTCACTTTTTGTCGATATTTAAAAATTCAATAACTATTAAAAACAACTTTTTGGCACAGGGTAAACGTCTAATTGGCTTGGCCTATAAAATCGCTCTACAAAATGACTCTTCACAATTTTGGGATTCAACTATAGGGTGGGGCCATCCTTTCTTGATATGTTATACAGAACGTTTAAAGCTACAAATTAAAAATAGTTTGGTTTTTTTAGATATTCTAGAACCACTTTTTCCGATAAAAGCTACAAAAGACCAAAAATATCTCCAGAAAGAAGACACAATCAAAGTTTTAATCTCAAGGACTTGCGAAAAGTGTATCCCAATGCCGATCAAAATTGGGATCAGGTTTATCAAGAAGTATTAACACCGTAAGTAAGATAGTTCCTTATCTTTACCCTCCATAGTGGGGGCGTAGCCTTAAATTACAAATTTATAGAAGAATCCTTTCCTAAAACAAAAATATCCTTTAGATCTTGCAACAATTTGAAAAAAAAATTGGTTAATTTCTAAGATAAAATTAACAAGTTAGAAAGAAGTTGCGTTTATAAACTTAATTGTTCTGATTGCCTGCCTTAAACATCAGTCAAACTTGCTAAATACTTACCATGAACATATTTACCCTATGTTATCTTAGCAGGGATTTTATGTTTCAGATGCGAAAATGTACCTGTAAATAATTTAACTAGAAGAATATCAACCAGGACATCTGATAGACCGCATAGTTCGATGAGTTCGGGTGTTACTAGTGCAATAGTACATGGTTGTGGCGGTAGATGTCAAACATTCGAAAACGTTTGTTATTTTTTCTTGCAAGTAAGTTCAAAACTTACATTCACCTTCCATCTTTAACCTTTAGTACACTATGCCGTTTTTATGCTTATTCTTTCTCATTTCTCTAAATAACTATTTCACCATTTCTTTTTTATGTTGGTTTCAGGCAGTAATTTCAGAGCTGAAAACATAAAGAAAACCTGTAAAACGAAAACTAAGTGATTTATTTCATTTAGTAGTTGATTATGTCAAGTCGCAGATTGGCAAACCTGACATTTTTCCACAAACGTCCTTGAAATATTCTCAATTTTGGGGTGAAAATTTTGAATAAAAATACTGTACGGAAAAATTACGGAGTGGGCGACATCTATTATTGATCGTATGAACTTCTCGAAGTGTGAACAACAAACTAACCTCCATTTGTTTAATTGGGCGAAAATTGAACTGTATGTATTATCTGAAATTGCAAAGGATTAAAAAAGATGATATGGAGATAAAATCGTAAAAAATATGCAGGCAAATTGAGAAAGATGATTTTTTCAGTTTGGCATCCTCCCTGTCTGCTTTAGGGGAATGATTTTTTCATTGAGACCGTCAGTTGATGATGCCAGCCTTAAAAACCTTTTCACCTTCTTTAATTGGTCGAAGAGGTTCACCCACATAATACGATATGTCCGAAATTAATATTCCGACTTTCATAGGCATTGCAGTAAGAATTCCAGGGACAACAGAACTGAAAAACTTCGAAAACAAACCAAAATTGATACCAAGTCACTCCTGGTTTTTACTGGCATTTAACAAGAATCAAGCGTCAGTAAAATTGAAACGTCGAAAACAAACCTTAAATCCAATAGTTTAACACAAAAAATCAACGCAAATATTTGAGATAACTAAAATTCCCTTCGATAAAAACTTTGGTGTGTCAAGTGATCAAATGACGGAATATTTGTTGTTCACACCTCGATCCGACAATTTGTCATTGACAGCGCCATATCGCGTTACGTGATTTTTCACTAATACAATGCAGGTGATTTGGAAACGTACGTGAACTTTATTGTGTTCTTCATTTTTATTTCTGTGTAAATTCCAACGTATAAGTGAGGCCATACTATTTGTTAGCACTCAAACAAGAAAAATATAAGACCGAATGTTTAAATCTGAGTTGGTCGATAAGATAGGAGTGTGGGTAGCTTTTAAAAATATTTGAAACAATTTTTTTCGGAAATAAAAGAGCAGAAAAAACTATACTTTCTGAATTCGCATATAGATTTTTTCCCAGAAAATGTTGGTCTGGTGAGCATGGAGAGAGATTCCACCAAGATATTACGCATATGAAAAAAACGTATAACGGCAAATGGTCCCTCAGCAATTTCTGCTGAGAAATCAATCAAGAAACGCCACACGAAAATTATTAAAGGAAAAGGTGCACCAAATCGTTGTTATTTTTGATGTGAAACAACTAATGGCGTGCTTGGTAGTAACAACGACTGTTGCAGCCCCTTAACTACTCCGCTCGATTAAGATTCATAGAAACGTCATATTAAATATGTTTGTTAAAATTTAACATATGATTACATGACAAATAGATGTCATAAAATAAGATTGTGTTTAGAATGCAGATTTGTTAGAAAAATAAAATTATCAAATTTAAAAATTGTTGGTCGGTTGGATAAAGTAAAAAAAGTGAGATAAGAGAACGCTGTGGTGTAAAAGAAGATGTGGTTACAAAAATAGGTAAAGGAATGCTGATGGTTTGGACACGTAGAAAGGATGGATGAAGGAAGATTGACTAAACAAATTTATAAGGCGAGTGTGAATGGACGGAAGTCGGTAGAGGTCGACCTCGGCGAACATATCTCGATCAGATCAACATTGTTTTGAAGAAAGGCTAGGTCAAGAGCACCAACAACCGACGAGCATGTATGAGAGCACTGATGAAAGTAGAGGAAGCAAAAGATGTGTGTTAGAACCGTAGCAAGTGGAAGGAAGTGGTCTCTGCCTACCCCTACGGGGAAAAGGCGTGACTAAAGGTATGTATGTAAAGATTGTTATCAGAGTCTGTTAAAGTATTGTTTAAATTTCAAATAAAAAAATTTATTTGAATGTAATAACTACAATAAAATATGATTGACAGTAATGATTTAGAACATGTAAGTGAGCGGCCTTTTGCAAAGAACGTAAAATTATTAAGTGATTCAAGTCAGGAGTAAGTTAATTATATTTTTATAATTAATGTGTGCATATATGTACGTGTACCTATATTTCTAATATTATCTGATTTTTTTTTTTGATTATGACATATTTATTTCCTTTAATAAACCATCTGCCAGACGTTCCGCGACGGCTCATTTTTTTTTTTAAATTGGGTTTTTTTTAATTAAAATATCCGTTAAAATTGTATTGTAGAAGTAAATACACGTGTCGGTCTTTTTTTTTTAAAAAAATACGTATTTAATGTCAATACCGGTCTTTCATTTAAATAGCATTATGTTAAAAACTTGTCGTAGCAGAGTAAATCTTTTAACATCTTTGAAATCGTTAAAAATAACATGGCAACGTTCTTGCTTCCGATGTTGTTTTTTTTTGTTTGGTCAACCAGTGTAATTACTATGTTGGCAGACCTGACATTTTTACGTCATTGAAATCCCCTCGATTTAAATTATTATTTATTTATTGTATGGCAATCACATTAGTACATAAAATATGTTCAATAAACACTAATCAATTATAAAACTAACAAATACAAAGAGAGATTACAAACAAACATCTAAATTTCGGATGTATTCGACCGCATTGTGTGTTGCATCCAGGAAATCATCGAAGGAGCCAGCATATCAACCTAAAGGGCAAAGCTTTTACTATGTGCCGTATGGTTTTTATACCGGTACCCCATTCAAACATCGAGTCAGCGCATTTTGCGTGGTTCGTCCGTATTCTGTTCAACGCTGACCATATTTTTCGTGGTATCTCAAAGCTGGGAGGTTTTTGAGCTACGTTTTTTCCTTTTGTGTTTCCTTGATTGCGATTGAAGTGAAAAAATAGAATATTAAACAATGTCTTTTTTAATTATTGTTTCAGACGTTAATTTCAGAGCATCAAATATAAGAAAAATTTACAAAATAAAAACCGGTGTGACTTATTTTATTGAGCTGTTGATTATTTCAAATCAAACGGATAATTACTGTGTTGGCAAATCTGACATTTTTACAAACGTCCTTAAAATACACTTGATTTAGGGGGGGAAATAGAATCAGTCCTATTTATTTTCACTCCTGAAACCATCAACAAAATAGTCTTGCTCGCATGCATATTTGTTTTAAATCTCAGCAATGGTAGTCGGGCTGACAAATAAGCACGAAAAAAGCATAGTGTAATAACGATTTTTTATTTAAAAGACCTTGAATTAAAACGTGACCATTTGTATTAAAAATTTATTGTGTTACAAATTTAATTTTTTTTTATTAATGTCTGTTCGAATCGCTTCAAGTTCATATAATTTTGTTTTTCTTTTCCTGTAGTTAATCTTTACCATGGGCATCTTAATCGGCGTATCGTTGTACATAGCCGGCATCGTCCTTAGAAAATCGGCAGCCAGGAATTTACAAGTTCTCATGTACATAGGAATCCTCCTTAGTCTGGTCAGTGGATTACTCTTGGGTATTCAATACGATTCCAGAAAGACGGCCAGAAAAAGAAAAAGAGCCATACAAATGGCGAAACGAGCACCTATCCAGCTAGAAAATTTAAATTTAAGAACTAATCCGTTAAATCGTCAACAGGTGGCAGGTTGGAATGTGTCCAATCAAAGGTGAGCTAATTGATAACTATTTTATTCATGTGGTGCACACATATCTGTACCATCCAAACACCCAAACGTCTTATTCGTTTTATTCTCGAGAATGTTTTTCGTTAACTACAAACATTTATGTATCAACCCTTTTTTGCAGGTGGAGAAAATCCTTCTTAAAGAGGTTATGAGTCTAAAAGCTCAAGGTCTACTGTGGGACTGCGCTGACTGTGACAGGTGTACTCACTAAAAACTCCACCGCTATTTAGGCCTGTTGGCCCATTGTATCAACCCTTACTCTCGTTAATTATTTTCTTGTGCCTTTTCACAAACACTGCAAAACATCCAACACTCGTCGAAAATAACTTCCGAATGTAATGTTAAATGTGTATTTTGGATAAAGAAATACAAGAGTAGCAAAAAACACATAAACAAACCAAATTGTAACCCTTACATTATTACACCTACCTACTCGATAAAATGTAGGCGCGTACTTTCCATTCTATTTACAAGCCTTTATGATAAAGGGTAGTTATTAAATGTATATTCAGCTACCCTGAATCTAAAACTTCATTTATAATAGGCAACATGCGATATTTCATACGCTTTGTATCTATCTATGTAACAGAATCTTTGGACACGATTTTCGCCCACTTAAAAACATCGGATTGACTTAAAACTTTGTATACTTCTAAAGAACCGATGACAATACAATAATTTCATAAATTTTTTCAAAGATCCTGACCAGGATCAGTTGTATTTAAAAAAAGTGTTTTATATGGATTAAAAATGGCTGATATCCTCCACGAATTCAATTTAAATAGAAGTCAAAATTTGATGACGACGCTTGAACTACCCTCCAACAGATGTCGCTAACACATATCACCGTTTTAAATCCTAATAATTTTAATACCTCCTCGCGTTTTTTTATACGCTTTATATTAGCTTGACTTGTATATCTATCTATTTTTGGACACGATTTTCACCCACTTAAAAATATCGGATCGACTTGAAACTTTGTATACTTCTAAAGGACCGATGAAAATATAATCATTTCATAAATTTTTTCAAAGATCCTGGCCAGGATCATCAGGATATTAAAAAAAACTCGAACTAAAAAATGAAAAATAAATAATAACAAATATTTAACAAAAATAAATTTTACAAAAGCAATTAATATATTTGATAATAAACAAGTGGAGAACTGTCAGTACACATCATCACGAATAATCCTGGTTAAGCTGATGACTGATTTATATCCTCTAATTATATTTTTTATCTATGCACCAGAAGATAATAAGACAAAACAAGAACGGGAAGTGTTTTTCAAAGTACCATCGACTCAATACCACCCCGAGAATCCACTATTATACTGGGAGATTTTAATGCCCGCATTGGTAATGAACCAATTACCGGAATAATGCAACAGTCCACTCTAAAACTAGTGACTAAAGTAATAACGAATGTAATAAACGAACGAATTACATTATGTGACAAGGGTTTAGAACTGGACGATCATTATGTATGGTAGACAGATAACCAAAAAGTCTATAAAGTATAATAAACCAGCATTCTTCTATTTTATAGATCTAGAATTGACGTTTGCAATGTTCCTTGATTTACACTTTTTTTAAATTTTATTTACAAAGTAACCATAAATATTCTATATGCATTTTTCCTATTGTAAAGAAAAACTTTTTGAATGTCCCACCCCGGTATAATTATAATTTGTTCTCTGGGATACCATTACTTTTGCTACCGAGATGACATGATGTTCTTTTTTTTAGGTTATCCAGTTTGCCTCGAGTACATACCGCCATTAATCGTCCATTACCACTTCGGCCGTCCGACAGAGAATCCCCGACGATAATCGAGGAACCGGGCATTCCCTGGTGGAGAAGAAAAGATCTTAATACTCACTAGCTTGATTGGGTTCTTGTAAAAATTGTGTACATGAAAAAAAAAGCCGTTTTGACGACGTAAGACTGATCGACTGGCAGTCGTTTGTATTTTTTAAATTCGATTCGTTTTCCATTAGAGAAAATGAATGTTATCGGGCCAAATGTAAATATTTTTTTAAAAAATTAAACCCCTACCTCAACGAGAAGAGTAATGCTGACCGGCTTGGATTTTGTCACAACTTGGGATTGCAAACGAGCGCAATTGATAGTGGTTTGTGTTGCGATATCACACTAGTCATTGTTTATTTAAAAAGTTACAATAATGTGCGAACATTTATTTAATTTGCTAAAATTGTGTAGCTTTAAAAGTAAATCGTACAAAACGAAATTAAACGATCATTGTATTTTACGTACAGTTACGTTTTGAGTATTTTAATACGTATATAAAATGAGTGTTTGGAAAAAAACTTTTAAAATATATCCTATATTTTATTTTAAATTCAATCAGGAGTAATCGAAATCTTCGGTGTTTTTAATTAACAAATGAAATCACAGAAGTGCGAATAATTTAATTAGCGGACAAATACATTATCGGTCCCAACATATTTAGAAAACTATTTAAGGAACGTTTACAAAAACAAGTCAGGTGCACAGGGGGCATTGATTTTTATATCTCACTTTGTTGAATATAAAGGTGCGTTTCCACTAGAATAGTTGACAATTTCTTTGTTTGCAACTGTAAACAATTCTTCAAAAAATAACAAATGTCCAAACCGATATAAAATAAGTAGTCAACAGTTTAAGAAACAATTCAGTTGACTGTTGTCTTCACCAAAACTGTTTAGTTGATAAAATGTAGTAGTCTAACGACGATGATATTGTGCTGACAGTCGCAGCGTTTATTATTTTAAGTAAAAAGAAACGAAAGGTACGAGTAAGGCTCAAACAAACGTACATGAAGGGATTGTGCTCATAACTACTTAATTCTTATGCGCTATGCGACAATGGATGTTTGCGACAAAATGATTCATACCTTTACAATTTCTGGCTGTTTGAACCAGGTTTTCGATGGTCTTTAGTCCCGTCCATTGCCTTATATTTCTCAGTCAGGACATCTTTCTCCTTCCTCGTTTTTCCTTCAATTTCTCGTGAATGTCGTGGAACACTCGGTTGGAACGAAGTTCCTTTCGTAATATATTATTATTGATAAACGTATTATATTTTCTCTTACGCTTGTTTTTGCATTGTTGTATTTTTTTTATGTTTTTTTTAATCAATATTAACCAATAACAAGAGTTATCCATAGCGCGTATGCTATTGGCTGTGCCCAGTCATAGGTGTGCGCTTATTGGTTCAAGGCAGCCAATAAGTTCGCACCGGCTGCGCAAGTATAATTGGTACAGGGCATACGCGTCAGATGTTTCGTGACGGAAAAATCTTGCACTTTCTTTCGCCCCCATCCGTACCGTGCGATAAGGGACTTCGTTTCAAAATGGTAGAAATAATGTATTCTTTATCATGTGCTTTGAATCAATTCACTGACATTTCTGCATACTGGTCGCCGTTGTTTTAGTACGCTTACAATCCGCATCATCACATGCTATTCTGTTATTCCCAATAGGTAACATGCAAAGTGTTCTTTTAATAGTGTAAAGTAACGTGTTTACGAAAATAGTCTAATGAAATTAAAATATTTGTAATATTTTAGATTTTTTAAGGCTGGTCAATAGTTAATTTTAAATTGCGCTCGTTTGCAAGGACACCAACTGGTCAGTTTATTTTCTTAAGTGCTCTAGTCTAGTTTGTATTACGAAGTGCCACACGAAAGTTATGTAGATAAACTAAAGCGGGGGGTGTCTCCCGAATTTTACGATGTATATCTTTTATTGCAAACCGTTTTGGACGTAAATTTTTATGTATTGAACGAGAGTATTTAATATTAAAATTTGGTAACTGTTGTACAAAAAAACGTGATTGTAAAATAACAATAAGATAAATTTTAATTGATAAACAAGCGAATTATTTTTGCGCCATATTAAAGATTCCTCTGTTAAAAATGATTTACTGTAGAAAGGTGCCTGCGAGGCGTTCTGGGATGCGACGATTGCCGAAGAAATGTGCAGAAAACATTCTATTCATCCGAATTTATTGTGTCTCCTTCAAAGTAATGGCTTTCAAAGCGATCACCGTTTTTTTTTGTACCATCTTTGCTCTCGCTTTCTTGCAAGTGTAACATCTTTTCTCTCGCTTACTCGCAATTTGTCGGGGTCATTTCGTGAAATGTTTAACAGTAATAGTAACATTTAATTTGGCGATTGAGCGCGCGTTTAGAGTTGGCCATTTTGAGGTTGATTTCTGTCGCTGTCAATTAAATAAAAAACAATTTTCATTAAAAAGAATAATTGTTTGTTATGAAAAATCATTTCAAATAATACCTGACCAATTTTTTTCAGAATATAATTTTAAAATTGCTTATTACCAAGGTGAGATGTCATATGCGACTACTGTAAGGCTCGCTTTTTTTTTATTTAGCTTCTTTTGACTCAAAACTTGGTCATTTCGGTAATTATTGGATATAATGACTTTTTTTTATTATTAGCCGTTATTTTCATGAAACTTGCTATAAATGAATCCTTGAAACATTATCTCTGGAAAAATTGCAGCGGAAAGCAAAAATTTTACAAAACTAGAGATGAATTATTATTGTAATGGACCACTTCCGCTTTAATCAGTCGAGAGTAGGATGAAACCTTAAACATATACAATGGTTGTCGTATAAACCCCGCTTGACAATTAACAAAGTTCGCGCGTTAAGGTGTGGTTTAGTGGTAATCAATTCGCTTTAAATCGGCACTCGTCATCTGCTCCGTTGGAAATAAAGTGGGCACCTTTGATAGGTCTCTCTTTAATAAATCATGTCTACTACTTGACAGCATAAAATAATAGCAGCCATGTTGAATATTTACAAATATATTTATAAGTATACTGCACTGGTTGTCTTTAAAGTTTTTTACAAACCTAAAGGTACCCACAACAATTATGTAAGGTTTTTTTCCCCTTCGGATGCTGCTCCTATCGCCAGCTACGCCTCAGCCTCTTGGGCTTTTTGTGTCTTCCGGTTTGTTGTCACACCACCTATTCCGTAACTCTGGTCCCCTGTACCAATCTGTACAGGTTCTTTACCGATTGGCTGTTGTATTCTTCAGGGGTTAACCTAGATTGCCCGAATATTATCTGTCTTTTGCGATCTAGTGCCTGGCATTCTAACAGTATGTGTTTGGCCGTTTCTGTCTTTTCACCACATTGTCTGCAGTGAATTTCTCCGTTGTATAGCGCCATTTTTTATAGGTGTCCTCTAATTGGACTGTGACCAGTAAGAAGACCCGTTATAATTCTTACCTGATTCCTACTCATCTTTAGTAGTTCATTTTCAGTTCTGTGTTTTGTCGGTTCTTTGATAAATGTTTTCTTTCACCGCTCTCTTTGTTTTCGTATGCATCGTCGGATCTCAGATTTGTTAATCCCAAGTGCGGGTTCTGAGCCAATGTATGAAGCTAATGAGCCCTTTCTTGCTAGTTCATCAGCTTTTTCATTGCCCTCGATCTTACAGTGTCCTGAAACCCACATCAAAGTAATTTCGATGTGTTCTGAGAGGACACTAAGTTCTTCCCGGCATTCCCATACCAGTCTTGATGTCACTTTCGGGTTCAGGTGTTTCATTTTTTACGCATTGACACACGTAAACGATGCAAAAAGCCTAAAGTACAAGCTCCTTAATTTTGTTGATGTTTTTATCAGTAGTTGAGGTTGATGGCCTTCCTGAGCAAAATTCGTCTTCAAATGCTTCACGACCTTCATAAAATAATTTGTACCACTTGAAACTTGTGATTTTATTAATAAATATTCAACTCTTGAACACTTTTGTAACATTTCCAATGCATCAGATAACACATTTCATTGTTTCAACAACATTTGATAAAAATCCTTGGTTCCACAGATTTTTCAATTTTAAAATCGTTGAAAACTTTTTTTTTAAATACAAAAAATGAAGCAATTTCTAACCTAATAAGGCAAATGTTGTGAAATGTATGTCAGCTGTTCACAACAGTCGTACCAACCTACATCGGTTTTCATAGCGCGCGTATTTTTAAAAATAGTCTCATAATTTTTTGTCCAGAGTAGTACTTATATTTCAAAAACAGTTAATTAAACTAAAGTGTGTTTGGTTTAATCACAAAACACTTTAAATAAATAGGTTGTGAACTAATTTTGACTCTAATCACGTCACCATTAGACAATAAATCATTTTGTGAACTGCGATAGCGTCAGATAATCAACTGCTAAAAAATGCATTACCTGTTTCGACAGTTACCCAACAGTAAGCTATAAGCTGTGTGGGAACAACTTACTATATGTTTGTAGTAGCTCATGTGGAAACTTTTCTCCTGCTGTGGGAACAAATCCTAAGGGAAACGAACGACAACATGTCTTGGTTGTAATAAAACACAATTTAGAATTAAGTTTTATTAAAAAAATATGCGGTATAATTAAGGAAACATGATAAATAGTATTGATGTGTATAAAATTAGTATAACAACTATAAAAAAAACAGTGCCAACCAAAACAAACGACCTACCACCTTTTAATTTCCAAAAAAAAATGAGATCCAATCGGGATTTCGTTTGCATTAAACAAAATTAAAATGTTAGTGGAGTCGTTCGGTACTTGAAATTACTCTCAAATTGAGTACATAATATATTTCACAACCGGTACCTACAATTACAAATTTTTTTTCTTAATTCGTTTGGCATTAAAATCTATTTATCGCGGAGCTAACCCACTTAAATGCTTGGTATCTGTTACGAATCAACGTAACAGCGCAAGCATTATGCTTATATTAATTCAGTGCATTAATTATACTCTTCATTTTCAATATTTTCTCATTTAATCGCGACAAATTCGACTCAAATGAGTTAATATCAAAGATTAAGTACGGTAAGTTTGAAAAAAGTGTCGTATAAACAGATCTCGACACTTTCGTTTTCACAGCAGCAATAGAATAAGAAGTATAATTTAATAAAGTTAGTAACAGAGAGTTCCTAAAAAATAAATGTATTCGGTTTAAAAAAAAACTGTGACGGATAGTAAAGCTGTTGATTCGAGAATATACAAGGCGTTCCTAATTTAAGCGGGAAATTAAGAACTGTACAGCATTTTCCCATTAAAATATCACAAATATTCGAAAGAAGCAACAATCGATACTCTAACAACTGCGGGCTAGTTTTAGCTAATACTGATTTTTTTGTACGGATTACAAAATATTCTGTATATCACTCATCGACACTTTTTATTGGCTATTTTATTTCGATGCAATGCAGCCGTAACAAGTGTGAGTCAACTAATTGTAATTACTATTTAATTAATGCCAGTTTTTAAACACAATCAAAGTTATTTTTTGAGAACTCGCTAGATGTTATCCATGCATAATGTTTAAGTTACTTCTTAGAAGGAATGTGGCTATGTTGCTCAAAGCATTACAACTTCACTATTTCTAAAAACTTTACGAACAATTTAAGCAGCAGCTATTGAGATTCGTAATTTTTAGTGATGATAATTCAGTATAATCTTACTGATATGCAGTTCCGTCTTTTCCATAAGGGCACATGAGGCACGAGTCCAAAGCCCTCGGCTTGATTTGGGCCTCAAAATCAGATATTTCAAAATATTTTTTAAACACTAGACAAAATTTAATATTATTTAACAAACTAAAGCTCAAATAAAATTTCAATTAGTTAAACTACAAGTTAAACAGATAACAATTTTGCCATGTCAAAATATTTCAAAAAAAATGGCAAAATATATTTACAAAAATGTATAATATGATAACTATTATTAATTTAAGTTTTAATATTTGAACATATTATAAACATTATTATACACTAATTCAAATTACTTCTGTAAACCCCAATCACCTCTCAAGACCTATTTAAAAGCATAACTAAACAATGTTTTCAGTCGTTTACGTTTTTATAACCAATAAACGTCAACTTGTAGATGTCAAAGGATCAAGAATACCGAAACAATATAATTTCATTTTTATTATACAAACCAACCACGTAATATAATTTATCCCCGCCAATTATTAAAATTCAAATGACGTTTTATGATTGGCTCAGTCGGATTACACTTACTCTCTCCCTCTCGCTGCAGGCAGTAGGCGTAAAAGAGGAGAGATAGCGACTAACGCATTCTTGTAACGCACGATTTTTGCTGGCTAGCCCCGGTTTTCGCAACGTGCGATAAGGAATTTCGTTCCCAAATGCATACAGACTTTTTTTGACTTTCTAAAATTGCCCCAAACTCTGTGCGCCCAAGTGCCCCATCATGGTTTGAGACGGCTCTGATGATATGTACTTAATGAAATTCTGATATTCATTTTTTTAATATTATAAGTACACAATTAATTAAAATGTAGCAGATTTAAAAACGAATTTAGGATTGGGTGTGATGAACTAAAAATCATTAAGAGTATCACCACACATTCAAAACGTAAAAAAATTAATAAATCGATTTGGTCACAACCTACTATAAATTTAAGGTTCCTTAAGATCGGAAACCGATAAACATTTATTTAATTATAAAACCTAAATTATTAATTTATTTAGTTAATACTTAAAGTATTAATCTCATTTAAAATAGACAAAAAGACTTAAAATTCTTGTAAAAAATTATAACAATCCAAATAAAATAATCAGCAATAACTGTTTTTAATATTACATATTAAAAATTTATATTTTTTTATACAGTGTGTCCCAAACAGTTGGGTAAAATTGAAAAAAGTCTATACTAAAATGTTCTTGATGCAATGTAAATTTGAAATCTATTTAAATTTATAAAACGTTCGGTAAAATGTAAATATGGAAAAGTCTTAAACGTTTCGTATAAAACTTTGTGGGACACACTTGCGTTAGCTATAATGATGTGAAGTTTTTGAGATAGATCAATATTTACTAAGTAAAATATCTAAAGGTAATGTTTTTAAGTTTCTTCATGCGTATTTAACGGACGAAGAACAATCCTGGGGTCCCTTTCTACCATGCGATCGGTGTCTTCATTTCTAAATATAAAATAATGGCGTTAGCTTGTACAAAGTAGAATAAACCAAAATATTTACGTCCTAATATACTTTCGTATTTGCCTCCACCATTTTACTGTATGTACATAAAGTAACGCTAATATTTTGAGTTCTATTGGGTTTACAAAAAAAAAATGTTCATTAAAAGTTTTTTCAAATAATTCAAAACTTCTGCATAAGTAGTGTTTGGGAAAGCTCACATAAGTTGCGTAGAGTTAATTTAAATATTGTTGATTCTATAAACAATTGGCCCTATCGACGAACCAGTTAATTAGTATCGTCTTTTACGACGGCGCAGAGATTAACTGGCCCTCACAAAGACGTCGTGGAATATAGTTCAAGTACTCAAGTGACTACAATCGTCGTTTCAATTTTTATTGGTTTTTGCCGCCATCTTATTTCGAATCTGATAATTCAATGTGTATATAACGTGTACATTATTATAAAATACTTTATGTAAAGTGTTGTTACCAGTACCAAGAATACGGGTTCCCACAACACCAAGGAACTACATAGATTCATCGTGGTAAGTCATAGGAAGCAATTGATTTTATTTTCACTTTTACAAAAAAAAATAGTTCAAAGTTATGGTTCATTCTTCGAACCACACAAGAGCTTTCGTTCAAAACAATTAGATTAGAATCTTCTATCAACAGAAGTTGCACTCCATAACATTGGAGTGCGTGCGATATGCAAGCTACGGCCACATGTTGAGGATTGTAATCGAAAATGATAGGATTGTGGTGAAAGTCTTTAAGGAACAAAGCAGAAGCTTTTGATATCGGAATAGTTTCCAATTGCTCTTTACCCAACCATCCTTCCATAGATCTGAGATAATGTAGCATAAACTTATGGGGGTGAATGGTACCAACTTCAATGTGAATTTTGTCTACAGCAGGATTTGAACCCTGGTTACACTACCGGAGTGCAGATGCCTTAATCACTTAAATACAGAGGGTACATTTGTTGGGTGCGAAAAATGAGCTATAAAAGTAATTAAAATTTTTAAAGGATGCATCTCATAATTTTGGTGGGCAAATACGGAAGTGTAGCCCAAATGTCAACTCAATTTTATATAAGACCTCTGCAGTGCACTGTAAAATGCAAAATAAATAAAAGAAAAACTCTTACATGAGATCCTTGTTGTCTTGAGGCATCAATTTGCTTTGCTCAGTGTCTTCTTGCAGAGCTGGCTGGTAGGCGACCTCTGAGACTGGAGCGTATTGAGCAGTAACAAGCAGATCTGTTGAAGGATTCACCGTTAATGCTTGTCCTCCAGAAGTATCCAAATGGTCCTTGTTATTCCTCCAACACATTCGCCTCGTTAATCGAATGAAAAATACTGAAATTAAATTACAATTAGGATATACCTGCATATATATTATTATATGTTTAAAGAACCAGAAACCAAGGAATTAAATTTGCATAATGAGCTAACAAAATGTGAAACAGCTATTAACTTTTATGTAACAGAAATAATTGCAACTATTTATAAGGTTAGCTTACCAAATAGTAGTATTGATATTGCAAAAAAGATTGCTCCAAATATTGTGATAACTAAATATATATCTTCTTTATTTTCTGATGTTTCTGAATATCCCATTGCACCATGTATTAACATAGCAAGCCTAAAAAAATATATCATTGTGACATTTTGACATTTCACAAATTTTAAGTCATTGATAACTTACCCAATGATAAAACAAGCTACACAAGAGGAAACGAGAACTATGGGAAGCACATTTCTGGACGGTAAACAATTTATCCCACACGGTCTTCCAGCACTTTGTGAAACTGATGACGCTAGGTAACTTATAGGTCTATCCTGCCACCTTTCCTGAGGTCCATTAGATTCATAGGTAATAGTTGTAGGTTGATAAACTGCTCCTGACATAGTTAAATTCTTGCTTTAACTTCGTGTTAGAATAAACTAATCAAATTCCAGTAGCAATCATGCAAACAGATTGAAAATTGCGTCTGAAAACAGGTTTTATCTATTAGGTTATGTTATGGAATTAAAAAACTGGATCAATTAGCTAATGATTCATCTAACGACTATATCACTTTCTCTTGAATGGATATAAATAGTAACAATTACAATGGAATATTACTTTTCTAGATCTAACTTTAAATATTCATGCCAAAAAGAGCATTTATCACATAAGTCCATACATACATCCTTACTTATTTTATTGATTTTTTCTGGCTACATCCACTAAGAATATTTTGTTTTGTATTTTAGACTAAGAAAAGCGAATTAAACAAAAATAATAATACATACGATTAAACAAGTATTATTTCCATGTAAGGCTTAAGAAGCTCAATTGACCATTTGTAGACTGCAGTTTTATAGGTACTAGACTTGCTTTCATTAGTGTACCTATTTTTAAAATATTACTTGTTAATTATTACCTGTTTATTTTACAATTAATCATATGTTTACTTAACGTTTACGAGTTGTTATTAAAGTGCTATTATATTTTGATTAGAACCGTAACATTAAATGTTAAAAATAAACAACAAAGTACGTTTGACGTTTACCACAGATACGTTTACTCCGCGCAGACGGCCACATGTACAGGTAAAACTTTACTTTTTTGACGATGAGTGTACAGGCTTCCTTTAATTTTTTATCAGAGACGTATCATAAACGAAGTTGAATGTCTTTAGACTATGGACATGGAAAACAAAGAAAAATACGATAATTATTTTTTTTAAGTACCTAGTTTGGATTTTCTTATTTATAGTAATTATTTTCATTATTCGTATTTTCCAAAATACCTATACAAATAGTTAATAAATGACTCAGTACCAAAAGAGGATCTTCGTTGATGCAAATTTTGTCTCTTTTGTAAATGAGTCAAAAAAAAATCCGTTAATATAATTTCAAAATCACTAAATATATCTTGAAGGACTCTGGAAAGCACAAATGTATTGGCGATTTTAAAAAAAATTAAGCCGAGAAAAATATGGAATAAGCTTTATCTCTTATTTACCGACTAAATTTTGTTTGTTTTATTAGGTCTTTATGTAGCCCATTTTAAAAAATCGTGTTTACAAACACTAAAGTTTTACTGATACTGTTATCAGTTAATTGCAAGCGACAGTTTAAAAAGTACAGGTACAATGTTATGCATGCGGTAAATAAAAATGTGGATATCTTTACCAGTTTTCAATTAAATAAGTGTAGTTGCTCAAACTTTAACTTTAAGAATTACTAACTTAAATACAAATATCCTGTTAAAACAATTTTTTTAAATATTGTTTATTGTAATAGCATGGTTTTACTGTATCACTTTTTCGGAGGTAATCTAAAACTAATTTACATTAATCCATTAGGTACCATATTTTGGATTTGAATTATATTTTGTAGTAAATTTTATATATTTTTTAAATTGATACGCCACTGCTAATGGTTTTGAAAGTTTTATGAGTCACCTACCAAGGACATGCTCCAGCTCAAGAACCGTAGCGCGGTTTTAGTATAATTGCAACTGTAATATAAACACTTTTGTTTTTCTTTATATTTTTTTTAATTTTAATAAAATTATGTCTTAATTTATATTTTTTTTGCAGTAAAAATACTTTTTATCCGTCAAATTGGTAACTTACAAAGTTCTTAAGTATAATATAAAGGAATATAAACTCGTATGCGATGAAAACAAGTTTAAAATCGGAAGCTGTATAAAATAAAAACAAACAGGTTTTTCGTTTTTAAATTTTGCCCCTACGGCTTAGAAAACCGGTTAAACGATTTGAAGTGTCTAGATATGTGTCTACCACAAAACATCTACGAGGACGTAGGTACAATGTTAAATATCATAAAAATAATTTACTGTCGAGCAGGCTTTTAAATAAAACATTTAAAATTATCTTTTTACACAATTTGCAGCAAAAACAAATCGTACAATGGGTGGCTTAGCTCTAACACCATATCACAGCATAGGTACTTGTTAAGTATGCTGTGACCATATATTCTAACACGAGCATAAAAAAGATAGAGAAACAACTCGGTAGCGCAGCAAAATGACATTTTTGTTTCCATTTGCTGTAATTTTTTTTGTTCGCAGTGACGTAGCGACTGCTGCGCCAAGTGTTAGTGGCCGAGCGAACATGCAAGGAATAAGATAGGAAGCCGTGTTTGACGTAGTAGTACCTGCATATTTTTTTAGTACTAAATCAATTACGTCTCTCTTGTCAAATATATCTAATATTGCTATCTGAGAATTTGTAAATTTACTGCGGTGCCGATGTTTTGACTCACTCCGATCAGTGAAACTTTGAGCCAGACGCGCATGCTTGACTATGCATCTACTAGTGATGAGCGATAATGTGATTTTCACACTGTGAATTGTTACTGTTACTTGTTAATGTCAGTGACTGAACGTTATATGATGACTTTCGGCAATATTGCTCATGTTATACTGGAACTGATGGGCTCCATACTCGCTCGACGATTAAATGTAGTGCAATTATTATCACCTGGCCCAAAAAAAATTTACAATTCCTGGTATCTTTAAATTATTTAATAAAATAACTCGAACTGTGTTTATCTGTTTCAAAACATTTCTTTCCAAATTCTGAATACACACCAAAACCAATGACTGCTTGTTTGCCGCTTTCTAAATTGTCGATCATCGAACGAATTACCATGCATATTTTCAAAAAATATACCTTTGCATATTTTTTAAATTAGAAAATTTTAATACATTGTATCTAAATGTTTTAAATAAACCTATTAAACATTATGATCTATTATATTCGTTTTTATTTTTCCTTTTTTCCATAAATGGGTGAGACTGATCAGCGTGCCGAGTTCTTCGGCCGAATGCGGCCAGTGGTGGTACAAGAGTTTTTATTTCTCTGGAGCATCTGCCATGGAAATATCTGTAGAGTAATGTCTGGTCTGCAACTCTTCTTCTATGTTCTAGTCGGTGAAGGGTATTTGTGAGAGTTGAGCTGTTTATCAACCCTTTTCTGAATAGAATCTAGAAAATGAAGAGAATGCTTGTTGCTGAACCCCATATGTGCGAGCAATACTCCAGTAGAGGTCGGATTTGAGCCTTGTACGTCGTCAACAATTGATCAGGAGTAAAAAACTTTCTAGCTTTTCACAGAAAACCTAGCCTCTGGCTTACTGACTTTGCGATGTTAGCAACATGGTCATGCCAAGACATATTATTAGACACCGTGACTCCCAAAGTCAAGATGAAGGGACTTGATTCAAGGGTTATTTCCGGACATTGTAATGTAATGATTTGAGGAATTCACTTTCTTGGAAAACGTGGCGTTTTGTGTTTACTGGGCGTTGAACTGAACAAGATTTTTGGTTCCCCACTCGACGATTGCTTCAAGATCTCTATTGATGGAGTCAACCTGTTCCTGCCCGAGTCTATTTGTATCCTTCACCGAAATTGATCGATAGGATGTGAAAGTTGAGACAAGTGTGTTATCGCCTGCGAAACTGTAAATGTTGTTCGTGGTGGTTTTCAAGTGGTCGTTGATGTGTAAAAGAAATAGGGTGGGGGACAGGATGGAACCCTGGTGGACCCCGGCATTGGTTTTTAAAGTACCAGAAGAAATACCGTCAACTGTCACATGTTAGGAGCGATCTTGCATGAAGCTTATGAGCCATTGGCGCAACTTGGTTGGAAGACCGTAGGCAGATAATTTGTTTAACAATGCCTGTTGCCAAATGCGGTCGTAGGCTTTAGATATATCCAAGGCTACCTATTGTACGGGATTCACCAAACTTCTCAATAGTGTTTGTCCAGAGCCGAGTGACATAAGCCAGCAAATCTTCAGTAGACCGAAGTGAAAGTGATATTCATTACAAAACAGGGCTTATTATAATTGTTTATTGCACATAAGGTTTACATTTCTTTTCGCATCCGTGCATTCACTGGTGGCCAGCTAGATAGGACATCTAGTGGTAACCACCTAAGCTTAAACCAACATTGTAAATGGAAACAACACCTCAAGCTGCTATAATTTTAGTTTTGTTAGATTAGTTTGGACGTGTGGGAAATGAAAGGTAATCGAGCAACTAATAATATGTTTATTAAATCATTTGTAAAAAACACAAAAATACATTATTTTAATAAACTATCAGTATATAACGAAAACAAATACAATTATTTACGGATGGCATATTTGGTTTTTCATTTGTTAAAATCTTAAAACGTATGATTTTTGTACTACAAAACTAATTTTAAATGCAGTTTAATCTAAAATAACTAACGATAACATTAAAAGATCACATATTTATGCGAATAAAAATACTTGTGTATAAAAAATAGCATCAACTAATATTTAACCTTAAAAATGTAGAACCAGATCTTTTAAAATGAGTAAAGAAACATTGATAAACATCAAGTGGAAAATTAACAAAATTTCCGACAAATTATACAGCAAAAAATTCTTATAATTTTACAGCTGCATTTTATCTAAAACCTAAAGCCTAGTACACACCGTAGAACATTGTTTTATGTGGAATGTGTTTTTCGTTACATTTTGGAAAATAACTGTAAACAGCCGAACCACATGAGGTCTTCCATTCCGATCGGGAGACTTTAGACTGCGATTTTTGGTCTCGCAACAGACCCGTGGACGGAGATTGGTCTATAGACATGTCTTCGTAGACAACCCAACACACGTCTCAGAGACCAAAATCGCGCAACTTGTCTACTAGTGTGGACTATGCTCTTAATATCTTTAAAAATATACTGTCATGTTTTTATTTTACAAATAATTAGTTCCGACCAAATTTATATTCGATGTTCCGGTGAGATTCTAAAACATAAATTTAATTACGAAAAATACTGACCTTGATTAAAATTTTTCAAAAATTAAGTATTTTGTGGGGGTGCATTTTTTTGACCACATTCATCTATCAGTTAGTTACCCCTTTCTTTTCTATTATGGACGTTACTGGATTACTTTTATACTTGTAATCTAAACATTAGCAAAAATGTTAACAAAAATACGACATATGCGACGTGTATTTGTTTAGCCCCGGAACCTTTGCAGAAATTATCTATGTTGCAATTTGTCACTAAACCTTGGTATTTTCTTTGGACCGTGGACCAGTTACACAGTCCGACTGAACATTCCTGAAACTCGACCGGAATTTCGTTGAGGAAGAACATTACCCTGTATTTTTCGTCACGATTACACCTGAAAAATAGGCAACATACTATACTTTTGTACATGTATATTTACAGCAAGAAATACGGTAATATCATAAAAGAATTGTAGATAGAGTTACGAAAAACATGCAAACGGGTATAAGTAGGAATATTGGGCATAAAAAAGGGGAAGTCTGCTATACTATATTGCTAGCTTATATTTGAATTTACTACGGTGCTGAGGATATGTCTGTTTCACTGATGCGCATGCGTCACTATGCGTCTACTAATGATGAGCGATACCGTAATTTTGTCAATCACACAGTGAATCGTTACTGTTACTTGTTGATGTTGATTAGGAACAGTCCCAAAGAATTTTCATAATTCACTCATCGTTTTTTTAATTCAAACTGTGTTTATCTGTACCCAAAATATATCTTTCTAAATTTTGAATATGCAGTGAAACCAGTGACTGCTTGTTTGCTGCTTTTTAAATCATCGAACGAATTAGATGAAAACATGAAACAAACAATGCATTATATTCGTTAAATAATTTAAAATACACTGGGGAGTGTAAAATATATATCGACATATCAAAATGGCGTTAATTTTTTTTTTAATATATGATTCATTTTTGGTGATCGATATATTTGTAACTAATATCTTCCGTTGCAATTAAATTTGTATAACTTGTACTAGAAAGGAAGATATTGAACACTAAACGGAGTAGTGAGAGCAGGTCCAAATTCCGATAAACCCTGATTACTTGATATTGGTTGGCATCAGTGATTAATTCACAGTTCGTGATATATCACCCATCACTAGCGTCCACATGTACTCTGTTTGTCACGTCTGCGTACAACGGGTCAAGTTCACTTTAGTAGTAGCCGTTCCACTTACACGAAATATTTTTCTCTTTCTGTAAACGTAGTGCTCTTTGATTGTCTTTCAGTTATATCTGAGGTACCTCATCGCTTAAAACATGTTGGTGCATATTAAAAGTGTTGAAAAACTTACTCGTAAAGGGTGGCCACTAAATTGGCTCCGAAAGGACTGATGACGGAAGTTCTCCAGTTTCTTCTAGTTTGTTGATATTCATTTTCAGCATTTAGAGGGATGCCGTCTTTGGCGATTCCGAGGGCTGTCAATGTCGATAAAAATGTTTCCGTGTTGCTAAAAATGACAGATGCCTTGTTTCCATCGACGTTTCCTAAAACAATCCGAGATATATTATTTGTTTGTTTGCCACGTAATAGCTTGCCATGGAATTTTCATTTGGTAGTGGCATTACTGCTTGTCACAACGTCGACATTAATAATTGTAATAATTGTATTAAAATATTTAAATTATGCCAGTTAAAAAACTCACGATTTCCATGGTAAGCTAACACAAAAAGAAAATTATTATATTTCTAAGAACCAGGAGGCAAAAGATACGTCACAGAAATTATTGAAATTCTAGTGTAAACTTACTGGGTTTAAAATTAACTTACCGTTGACAGTTCTTTCGAATCTATCGTACAAATCTTTGACGGGATTGCATCCAATTCTTTCGGATAATCTGTTCCCGTAACCAGATTCGTAGTAATATTTCAAATCTTCCGCGTATTCTAATAGTTTCAGTTGGTTTTTGTTAAACGCAATACACCAGGCAGATCGGGGCTGGGGATTCCTTAAAATTTTAAAAACTGTTGTAAGAAAAATAAAATAAGTGTTTTTGTGTCGTTCATTCAAAAGGGGTGAGCGTTAGAAAAAAAAGTTTTGAATAAAAATCGTAAAGCATACGATTCTACATAAAAATGATATCACGACTTATTTGCTATTATTGAAATAAACAGATTTAGGGTGATTAAAAGTTAGGTTAGGTTAGTCGATGTGTACAACTTCAAAAAATCATACCGAACTAAAAAGTTAATGAATTTTCAACTGTTTTTTTTTATTTACTTTTTTTCAGATAGATGGGTTTTTCTTTCAATTGCCTATAAAAAGTATGTAACAATTTGAAATTTTCAAATTAAACTTATCTTATCTTTATTATTATTTATATATTTTAAAATTAATGATAATTACCAGGCCTTTTCATATCGACACAAATTGTAGATGTCTTCGATAATGGTGGCGTTTAGAGAAAATCTGTACCCCAATCTTCTGAATACGTCCCTAACCATTTTTTGATACTGCGGTCGCTCTTTAAATCTTTGTAGTTCGGACGTCGTTATGAATTGGGCGTTTTCCAGTTCCTGCCATTTGGGACAGTTTTGAGTTGGCTAAAAATGTTTGTATAGGAATTACCACAGCTTTAAAGAAAATTGTTTTTTTCTCTCTTCAATCTAATGAAAACCTCCCATAAATATCAAGACGTGTTCTGTTACGTACTTTGCGTGAGATGAACATCAGGTATTTAAGGAGATAGAGAAATAGTAGCCTTATTAAAGAGAGGAAATCATTTTATGGCAAAGAAACCTGGTTAAATAAAGGACATTTCTCCTCTTGTGAACCCCATTCGTATATTCACATGAAGAATAAAAAAAAACAACTTAAGTAAAGCGGGTTCTTTTAAAAAAAAACCAACTTTATACTGCTGTTTTTAAGACCTCGCAATTGGAAAGAATCAGAAACCAAGATGGTAGAATGGTAAAAGGAGAGGAATGCGTATTAAAGAGATGAAAGCAATACTTGGAAAGTTTATTTGAGAAAGAGGATACGCAAGTACAGGACCCATTCGGAGACATGAGTGAAAGTTGCAATAAAAGTGAAATTACTACGGCAGAAATTGTGGAAGCATCGAACAGTATGAAATTGGGTAAAGCTGCTGGGTATGACAGGATAACAGTTAAAATGCTGAAGGCTGGATAAAACGTGGTAGCTAGTCTACTGTACCGCCTTTTTAACCTTTGTTGGAGGAGTGGTAGCGTACCAGATGATTGGTGCAAGGCCGTTATCGTGACGCTTTACAAGGGAAAAGGTTCGCAGCAGGACTGTAAGAACTACCGAGGTATTAGTTTACTCAGCATAGTCAGCAAACTGTATGCAAAGATATTGATTAAAAGAGTAACGAATAAAACTGAGAAGATGATATGGGATGTGCAAGCAGGATTTAGAAGAGGAAGGAGATGTATGGAGGATGCTCAAGGATGCTCAACATCACCCACACTATTCAAAATATTTCTACAACAGACACTAAGACCATGGAAGAGAAAATGTGCAGGAATGGGAATACCAATTAGAAATGATCATCTGTATACTCTAAGCTTTGCCGATGATCAAGTAATCATAGCTCAAGATGAGGAGGATTTAGGTTTTATGATGCGGAAACTAGAGGAGGAATATGGGAAAAATGGAGTGGAAATCAACCTCGAAAAGACCCAATATATGTCAACGGCACAAGACAGGATATCACCTAGAAATAGATGATAACCGACAGATCTCAGGAACAGACAAATTTAAGTACCTAGGGTTTATAATATCAAAAAGTGGAACAACAGAGGAAGAAATAAAAAATATACTAGGTCAAACTAGGGCATGTATTAATCAATTAAACCCAATATTATGGGACCGCCACATAACCAAGACTAATAAAACGAGAATATTCAATTCAATAGTTCGCAGCATAATGACTTATGGAGCTGAAATGTGGGTGATCAACAAAAAAAACAAAGGGAAGATTGTAGCCACAGAAATGGACTTTTGGAGAAGGAGTTGTGGAGTGAACAGATTAGATCGAATAAGAAATGAGGAGATCAGGAGAAGAATGGAGGTAAAAAAAGACATACTAGAACACATAGAGGAAAAGAAACTAACGTGGTACGGACATGTTAGAAGAACTCCGGAGGATCGCTGGATACACCGGGTAACTGAGTGGAGTCCATTAGGCAGACGAAAGAGAGGTCGACCAAGGCGATCATGGAGAGACGAAGTGGATTAGGCGATGGAATTAAGAAACCTGCAGGACGGAGACTGGCAGGACAAGGACAACTGGAGACAAGGGCTGAAAGCAGGAAGGCAGCGACAGCTGTAGATATCCTGGATTATATATATAGGAGATGTATGGATCAGGTCTTTTCATTACGAGGTATAGTCGAAAAATTCTTGGCTAGAAGTCAGAAGGTCTATTGCGTTTTTATAGACTTTGAAAAGGCCTATGACAGAGTGGTGAGGAGTGAATTGTGGTCGACATTGTCTAAGATCAGATCAACATTGTTTTGAAGAAAGGCTAGGTCAAGAGTACCAAAAACCGACGAGCATGCATGAGAGCCCTGATGAAAGTAGAGGAAGCAAAAGATGTTAGAACCGTAGCGGAAGTGGTTTTCCCCTACGGGAAAAAGGCGTGACTATACGTATGTATGTTTTTATTTACTGTACTTATTCCATGCAATCGTTGACTCACCCCGTACAGTTTTGTACGTTTTAAAAATACTTACTTTGGTTAATCTATCACCGTTTAGTATATTGGCGTGTACTCTAAAGGCGTCATTTTCAAAAAGTCCTTCGACGTAGGCTTGGAAACTATCGTAGTTTTCCGGTGAATGCTGGAACTGAAAATTGGAAATCTTTAGATTAATATTTGTAAGAAAAAGCACCCAAAAAATTTTAAGACTCGGGGGGTTGAAACAATCAGTTACACACTTGTCAAGGAACACTGTAATATACAGGGTGATTAAAGGGAGACACTCTTTTCCGGTATTTTTAATCCACTACTTTTAACCCCAAGCAACGGTAAGAATTACCCCAACATTTTTAAATAGCATTGGGGGTCGAATAAGATGACTTGCAAAAGCTCTTTATTTTTTACTTAAAATAGTCGCAAAAAGGGTAGACCTATCGTGTTAGCCGCGGACGGCCCGCACTGCGACTATTAGAAGGGGAAGGGATTATAGAAAGGAGATGATTGTGGACCCGCTTTTTGAAAAGTTGCAGGTCATACTTCTCTGGAAAAACTGATTTTGGAAGCTTGTTTCATTCCGTAGCAGTCCTGTAAAAGAAGGATTCTCGATGGAGATTGGTCCTTGTAGTGTCAATCTTAATAGTAAATTGGTGAGACTGTTCAGCGTGCCGAGTTCTTCGGCCGAATGTGGCCAGTGTAAGAGTTTTTATTTCTCTGGAGCATCTGCCATGGAAATATCTGCAGAGTAATGTACGGTCTGCAACCTTATCTTCTATGTTCTAGTCGGTGAAGGGTATCTGTGAGAGTTGAGCTGTTTATCAACCCTTGTCTGAATGGAATCTAGAAAACGAAGAGAATGCCTTGGTGCTGAACCCCATATGTGCGAGCAATACTCCAGTAGAGGTCGGATTTGAGCCTTGTACGTCGTCAACAATTGATCAGGAGTAAAAAACTTTCTAGCTTTCCGCAGAAAACCTAGCCTCTGGCTTACTGACTTTGCGATGTTAGCAACATGGTCATGCCAAGACATATTATTAGACACCGCGACTCCCAAAATCGGGATGGAGGGACTTGATTCAAGGGTATTTCCGGACATTGTAATGGAGTGATTTGAGGAATTCACTTTCTTGGAAAACGTGGCGCTTTGTGTTTTCTGGGCGTTAAACTGAACAAGATTGTTGGTTCCCCACTTGACAATTGCTTCAAAATCTCTATTCACCGAAAGTGATCGATAGGATGTGAAAGTTGAGACAAGTGTGCTGTCGTCTGCGAAACTGTAAATGGGGTCCGTGGTGGTTTTTAGCAGGTCGTTGATGTGTAAAAGAAATAAGGTGGGGGACAGGATGGAACCCTGGGAGACCCCGGCATTGGTTTTAAACGTATCAGAAGAAATACCTTCAACTGCCACATGTAAGGAGCGATCTTGCATGAAGCTCAAGAGCTATTGGCGCAGTTTGGTTGGGAGACCGTAGGCAGATAATTTGCTTAACAATGCCTGGTGCCAAACTCGGTCGAAGGCTTTAGATATATCCAATATATATATATATATATATATATATATATATATATATATATATATATATATATTGCACAGGATTCACCAAACTTCTCACTAGTGTTTGTCCAGAGCTGAGTAACGTAAGCCAGCAAATCTCCAGTAGACCGAAGTTGTCGAAATCTTTCATGAATTATCTCAAATTTCTCCAGATATTTGATAAGTTCTATGTTAATCGCTTTTTTCATAACTTTAGATATGACTGAGAGCAATGTAATAGGGCGGTACAATTCTCCATACAATAATAATTAATAAAATAAAAATGAATAATATTTACAAACATTATGAGCTTGGGTATGACGGTCGAATGAAAGTCAAACGATTTAAAATTAGAATAAGATATTTACTCACGCTATAGGACCTGTCGTCGTAATTTTGTAAAATTTCAGAGTATCTACTTTTGTATCTTCTCGCCAATAATTTCATGTCTTCTAGTCCTTGTCTCGTCAAAGAATTGGCATTTCTGTCGGTGATGCTTTCGTTGAATCTCCATCTTAAAATGCGAATAAATAACATTTATTAATCTAGTAAAACCTGTTACTTGAACTTAAAAAACAATCAATCAAAACACTAATATCTGTAATGCAACAAACAGTTAGACATCGTTTGAATTGTAAATGGAACCGCGACGTTATTTGTGTCGTAAGAACAATAAATCGGGTTGTTTATCTCCTCCAGTAGTTCGTCGCTATTACAGGTTGATTTTACATGACAAATGTTGTTAAATCAAAGCTGTTGATGAATAAACAAACGACAATTACAATAATAAATCAGATATGTTTAAAACTGCTGATCAGCTGATCAATTTTGAAGTCTTTCGAATAATAATTGTTACACATACTTTTAACATTTCACCATAGATACAAAAGAAAGCGTACAATTATGTAATGTAACTTTATACCTACTTTTGTGCCACTTTGTATATGATTATATTTTTTTAAAATGGGTTTTTTTTGGCTACTTTTGACTTTATGTATAGTTGAAGTCAAAAATAATATTTACTATTTCACGAATTCGGTACCTCAAATATTTTTTGCCGATAAAAGCCAACAAATCGGCACAAAACTGTTTCTATTCACAATAGCATGAGTGACGGGACTTGATTTTATTTTTAATCATATAAAAAGACGGAACAATGTTATTAGAATAAAAATTATACACCATTTTTTCTAATATTCTTCACCATACAGTGATCTATACTGACCAAAAATCGCCGATTCCGCTTATTTCTTGGAATACATTCCTCGCTTGCAATTACTTTACTAATGGAGGGTTTTGAAATTTTTGTCAAAACGTGAATCCTTTTCCCTACACCATAATTAAATCCATTATTTTCTAATTTTAGTTGGTGATACATATTTTTTATAACTGTTTAAGTAAAGGGTGACATCAACGTAAAAATAGAAGATGATCACATGCCTGAATAGTGAGCGAAACTCGATGTCTTAACTCTAACAATAGAAAAAATCTAAAAAAAATTTCTTAAATGGGATTAAGTAAGGTCCATTTTAAGCCTGATTTGCATATCCTGCTACTATTATAAACGCGAAAGTTTGTATGTATGGATGTTTGTTACTCTTTTACGCAAGAACTGCTGAATAAATTTTAATGAAACTTTACAATAATGTAGCTGGTACATCAGAATAACACATAGGCTATAATTTATAAAGATTTTCTGTGAACCTACTACTATTATAAACGCGAAAGTTTGTGAGTATGTATGTACTGATGTTGGCAGCAATCAGAATCAAAATGACATTAGTTAAAATCAAATTAGGTACATAAATTTCTAACTAGCATTAATTTCAAATTGGCAATAAACTAAATTTAATTGACACCTGTCAGTTTGAAGTTTCCTTGTCAGTGTCAAGTGTGTATTATGTTATTTTGAAAAAAAATACATTTTAGTTATTAACTATATAAATGGGATAAAGGCATCATTAATATATAAATGTGTAAGCTATAAACGAGTGCGTAGCACGAGTTATGTAAGTACACGAATGTTTTGTTGGTCTTTTGTCAAGTTGCATCAATTAATGCTACTTTCACCATTCAAAATAATCGATTGAGCGGTTACCTACGTCAGCAACTCCGGAAACCCCCAATATGACCTTAAATATCTTAAAATCATAACGTGGTGTTCTGATTCTGATCTCGAATTCGTATTTTATGCAGCAAATTATTCCGAAAATGACCCCCAGCTGCCTACAGCAAATAACATCCCATTTTTTGTAGACCTACGTTATTTTGGGCATATTGTTTATTATGACGTATGTGTCTTATGTACCATCGAAACATTATTTAATTAAATTTCAAATTACTCATTTATTCTTTAAACGAAAATTGAGTAATTAATTATGAATAACCAATTAAAGGTACAAGGAATTACTGGAATTTAATCCAATTGAATTAAAAATAATTTTGGTTAAAAGCACGATCGCGGTTTGATGTGTTGACATTTGATTTATTAATAATTTGTAAAGGTCATCGCATTTTCCCTTTTTCCTACACGTCATTACAGAAATGCCACTTCAGATTGTTTACATACTTAGCCTATTCCTACTAAAACATACGTTGTTAACCTTTAACACGTTAGCTGCTTTCTATTAATCGAGAACCCCATATTACGTTACGGGGTAAGTTCAGGGTACTTCCCCTGAAGTTTAACGTAATGAACATGGCTTTATGTTAAAGTTAGGTGTCATGTGAGTGCCCTTAATAGGGCTATTGTGGCTAATATGTTGCAGTTACATTGGATAAGAGAAAAATAAACTTAAAATTTGTAAATTTCGTATACAGCTATGGAAAAATATTTAAAACGATGACTCGTTTGAACATATGTTTTAGAAAAAACATCATGTTCAGTTTGCTTTTCCATCATGGTTTCACAAAATTCCATGTTTTACAGATTTGGCTTTTGTTTAGCACAACAACAAGGTGGTTTGTTTGAACCTTTATTGAGTTGGATTTGTAATGTGTTTTTATTTGGAATTCAAATTTTTTAGTTCATTTATCTGAAGGTTAGTTCTTATTACTGTTTAAGCAGAGCGTAATCATCGGGACATAGTCTTCCTTTATCTGGCCAGCTTCTCCTTATCTCGTGGTTCTTTAAAATTTCATTACGAACGTTACTTATGTCTCTCATCATTCTGATGGTCTCGGCATTGGGAAAATTTGTTCCGTGGCGAACTATGCTCCAAAATTGCACGGGTCGGCATTCTAAAACGAACATAAAGTAATTATTAATAATTTAATAAATCAGAGTATAAAAAACTATATCAGCAGTAAAAACCAATTTGTAGCAAATTTAAACACAAGTTTTTTATTAAAAACCACCTAATGCTTTAATGTGAAGCGTATGGTCCTTTAGCAAGTGTCAACATTATAAGGCATAGAAGTGATGAAGATAATCGTAATACAAATTGTGGGTTTGTAGCATTCATGAGTCGAAAAGATACAGAGAGAGAGAGAGAGAGAGCTTTGAAGGAAACCAAAATCGTGATGATATGCGAGTATGCCCATTTACATGCCCAATGATTTATTGAAATTATATTTGCCACCCCCAATAACAGGATTACCCTTTAATGCTCAACAACCTGCAGGAAGAACAGAAATTGCAAAAAATTTAACTGATTTTGAAGACTTTGATACATTTGTATCTGCTTGCTGTGTTGAATAATTCAATGAGCTGGTGCATTGCCCTACCAGAGCTCACTTTAAAATTATGAAACAGAGGAAAGCATATGGTCAAGCCCAAGAAGTGATGAAGATAATCGGTATACAAATTGTGGGGTTTGTAGCTTTCATGAGTAGAAAAGATGCAGAGAGCTTTAAAGAAAAACCAAAATCGTGATGATATGCGTGTATGTTGGGGTAGACCTGTAGAACTTCCCTCTATGCCCATTTACATGCCCAATGATTTATTGAAATTATATTTGCTACCCACAATAACAGAATTACCCTTAAATATTCAACAACCTACAGGCAGAACAGAAATAGCAAAAAATTAAACTGATTTTGAAGACTTTGATAGATTTTTATCTACTTGATGTGTTGAACAATTCATTGAGCTGGTCCGTTGCACTACTAGAGCTTACTTTGAAATTATGAACCAGAGGGACTTTCACAATTTTAATAGAATCGTTAATAAAAAAAATGAAACAACTGTTTTACCAGGTATAACGTGTTGATTTCCACTTCTCCTGTTCAAACTGTCGTAAGCGGTTTTGGTGCCAAAATTGAGATAAGGTTCGGAGTCCTTGACGTAGCAATATTCTTCGCAGCAATCACTGTTATCATTTTGCTGGTTGTTGTAGTTGTAATTATCCTGATTGGAGTTGTAGTTGTTTTGTGGATAGTTATTTTGGGGGTTAAAATTATTTTGGGAATTGTAATTACTTTGAGGATTATAGTTGGGATTGTAAGTTTGGGAATCGTGATTATTTTGAGGGTTGTAATTATTTTGGGGGTTGTAGTTTTGAGGGTAGTTTTCTTGACCGACCACTAGTACCGACAAGAAACATACTGCGGATATCTTAAGGTGAATCATCTTCCTAAAAAAAATAACATGAATTAGTATTTACCATTTTGCCATTACCTATTTTGTATTCGCGAGTATCACGCCTCTGGTGACTAATTTTTGAACCGCTCGGCTCAGACGGTAAACAACAAACACAAATACCAGAAAGCTCGTTTATAATTATTCCAAGTAAATTTTGATTATTTTCCAATAATATTTGAACTTATTTGATGACTGTGAGCTAGATGTATATTTTTTCAAAACATGCAGCGAGATTGCAAATCAAATGAAGCAAAATCCAAGAAGTACTATTGCTTTTCTTACTATACAGGCAGTACTTTTATAGACCAGATAAATCTTGCAATAAGAGATTTAAATTTGTGTGAAACACTTTATAGCTAGATATTTTATGAATTCCAAAGTTGACTTTCAGGTTAAAAATTTTTAGTTTCTGAAAGTATGATTTTCATGGTTTTGATTTCAGGGCTATTAAAAGGTAGACGAAGGCCAGGACCAGGGGTCAGTTGTATTCGATGGATTTTATAAAAAGCACTATTTAACCACTGGTGTAATCACAAGAATTTAAATTCTGAAGTTACTTTTTATGAACAGAAATAGAATTTAATCATGGAAATGGACATTATTAATACAACTTATTAGTCGGTCAGTTCCGAGTAGAACTTCAATCTGACATTTTTTTTTATCTTCTGGTTTCCACAAAAAGGAGAATCCTGTTACGTTCAGGAAACAACGTGAAAACCATGGGAAAACAAGTAGGAATTGGTATTCCTCTTGACCTTTTGGAGATTGTATGTCTAGGAGCTGCACTCCATAAATGGGAGCAGTATTCCAAGACAGGTCGTATAGAGTATAAGCAGCTGATGGAACGAAAAATATCTCTTAGCTAGAAACAGAAAACCAAGCTTTTGAGAAGCACTTTAAGCTATAAACCTTACGTGGTTTTCCCAAGAAAAATTATTGCTGACGGTAGTACCGAGCATCGGGATTGATGACTTCATTGGTATGTTTTCGCCTGACCTAATAACATTGACCAGGTCCTTATTTATTTCGTTCACATTCCTAACCCGTTTGTTTCACGTTTCTCGTTCTGGTATCGGAGCTCTAGAAGAGAAAGTGGCATGAAGGGTACTGTCATCAGCAAAGCTGTGTATTGGAGAAGATGTTTATGCGAGCAAATCGGTAATGTGACGCCAGGACAGATCCCTGCGGGACACCATCTATCTGAGAGAAAGCAGGATAACAAAGAAACAACTGGAGAGGCAAACCATAAGATGAAAGCTTGGCGAGGAGTTTATTGTGCCAAACACGATCAAAGGCTTTGGAGATATCTAGTTCCGCTGCTAATGTTTTACCATACACCAACAGATACGATGCCTAAGCGTTCCAGGTATTTTATAAATTCGATGTTAATAGCCTTCTTTATGAGCTTTGAAATAATAGGTAGCAATGCGATAGGTCTATAGTTGCTAGGTAAGGTTGTCACGTGCCTATTTTTTTTCCCTTCTACAATTCCATTATTAATTGGATCTCTGATAGTTTTGTATTTCTCAGGTGCTCGTAAATAGTTTCGCTTACCGTATTTTGTTGTAATTTAAATTTATCACTCGTTGTAAATAGTGTTGCATACCTTGTAGTGTTAGGATTTAATTATTAATGGCTGTGACATTTTTGTTAATCGATGGAGATGGAGTGGGGATTTTTGTTATTAGATTTTTGCTTTGATTTTTGGCCTCGATTGTCGTGTGTTGTCAGCTATATTATTGTTTGGTTTGCATTTCTGTGTGGATGGGCTGGCTATCAACACGGACGAGTGCGATTATGAGTTTGGAACAAAGATTTGCGAAGATGGTTGGCTGATGCGTGTCCCGTTTCATTTTTCTTGATATCCGGCCTGGGAGTCAGTAGTTTTGGACAGTCGCTTGGTGTCAGTCGTCGAAGTCGGGTGAGAGTTTTTGGAACGATTTGATATTAACACGTGAGCAGAACCTCTACGGTTTTTTCTTTCATATCTGGCTGTATTTGGGCCATCTTAATTGGATTTTGAAGAAAAACCATTTAATTTTTAACTTGACCATTCTATCTTACCTTTGTTGTTGATATTTTGGATTTTGGTGTCGAGTTAAAATATCCGCATGCGGGATCTGATGGAGGGAAGCCATTGTTAAGTAGCAGGTGCAGTTCCATAATCAATCCGGCCACAGGAGTAGGCCCCAGGAGTAGGCCACAGGATTAGTGAAATCGTATACCCAAAGGTTACAAGTGTTTTATTTTAGAATATTTAAACGACGTGATTTGTTTTTGACACCGCGATTAAGTTTTGTTTTAATTTATTAATATGGTACACTGTTGAAAACTATTTATTGCATTGGATAATATGCCAAGGCTGAACTTTGATTAAAGTAATATTCTCAATAGTTCTTTGTGTCCAAGTAAAAACGTTTTCTTCATACTTATTTGTAAATATCCTACAATATTGCTATTTTGAAGGACAGCCATCGTAAAAAGAAATATTTTTAAATAAGCTCGATTGTTTTAACAGTGTAAATCTTTATGTAAATGAAAAAAAAAACGTGATTAAATTAGCAGCCGTACGTGAACGTTGATGAAGTATTGTTAAAAAGTTGACTTGTATACGTCTTTTTTTTTTGGTAACCTGATAAGGTTTGTCATTCTTACCTTTGTTTTAATTATTTTATGGAATCGTAAACTTTGGATTTTTGATTTATTGTTGTCTCATAAAGTTGTAAATTTTGAAGTTTCGATTTATTGTTGGCTGTTAATTTTGATTATATGTGTTATAATTTTGTTATTGAGCTGTGTATTTTAATTTATTGTGTGAGTAAAGTATCCAATACATTTTTGCTATAATTTTATTTATTTGGTTCACCATAATCTTAGTTGTTTATCGTGTGGCTCTGCTAGTGCCTATAAGATCTAGGGGTTTCCGGCTTGAACCGTCTAAGTCGGTGGCGCGGCTCACTTTTATATTTTTTTTTCTTCTACCCTCTACGGCTGAGCTCGGGCATAATTTGCCAGTAGAGAGACCACTGGCAGAGTACTCTTTAGAGAACGAAAAAGACGTGGCAAGGTCTTTTTCCCCAGAATGCGTCTAATGGTGCGTTGGCAAAACATGATCTCAGACATCATGATAATCGAAGGGAGTGGTATTCGGGGGGTAGAATTTTTAGCAAACATGTTGGCAAAGATTTCCCTCTTTCCTGTGCGTTCGTGGCTAAAGTACCTTCATCTTTGTTAGAGAAGGAAATGAGCTGGACGTGAAATGCATGAACTTTCCAAGCCACACCCAATTGATTTTCATGGGGACCATCTCTATATAATGAATGGAGAGCAAACACAGAAGTGTCTTCTGTGAAAAGGTAGGATGGCATATTATTTAATACTCGTGCTCCAAATTGTGTATTTTACGAATTATATAAATAAAATAAATACCGTACGCCACTGATCGGGCGCTTGTGATTAAAAGTAAATTTCCAAAAAATATAATGAAATATTTGTTTTAGATACCTTATCGTTGTATCATAAAATACCAAGTCCTAACATAATTGTTAACGACGGTTAGCGGTTAAAGTTTACAAGTAACTTAAGTCATATTGTTGCACAATTCAAGGTTGATTGACTGACATCATTATCGATTCTTCGAGCGCGTCAAACGAAGATATATACGAGCGGTAACGCAGGATAAAGTCCACGTAAATATAGAAACGGACGAACGAGTAATAAGAAATACACGAAGCTGGTTTTCTCGTCTTCGGGTCCCCGCCCATTATCATCATTACTCAGCCCAGTGTGACGGCGTATGTGTACAGGTTGAACTGAGAATTTTTTTTTTGACCTCATTTGTTGTTTTTGTAAACATTTTTTTTGGTAGCTGCTGCTGATCAGTTTAATTCGAGGTGAGTAAGCGGGTTTTGAGACCTTTTATTTTATTATTAGTTTTTGTATTGT
Organism: Agelastica alni; assembly: GCA_950111635.1. NCBI lineage: Eukaryota > Metazoa > Arthropoda > Insecta > Coleoptera > Chrysomelidae > Agelastica > Agelastica alni. Next base: position 31,297,781 of record OX467714.1, read on the forward strand.
TGGTTGCCGATTTTGATGAAAAAATATCGCAAACTGTGTGGTTTTCATCCAACAAATTTTTAAATAAAATAAGTAAATTAATAAGTAATGTAAACAATTTTGTTAACTTTAGTAGACGATAGTGTAAAGAATTATTGGGCAGTCTTGCCGAAAACCATTTAAAAATTTTTAGTTAATGACTTAGTAGTAGAAATTTAGTAGTACTTTCAATTTTTCAAAACTTGATTAGAAATTACTTAAAAAATTTATAACGCATTATGACAAATTCGTGTTATTTAACTTTGTAAGGATTGCAAGTTAAATTCATAGTTATATTTTAAAAACAAATATAATTTACTCAAATAACAATGTAGAAAAAATTAATAGCATTTTCCTTTATTTATTTTGTTGACATAACATTCATAAATTAAAATGTACAGATTGTTTATGTAAGTGAAAATTAATGATTATGTACGAGGTTGATTTAAAAAGTTTCCGACCTAACAAAAATACAAGACATTTTTTCTTTAGATTTATTATTATTTTTCTACATAGTCTCCTTGTAAGTCTACACACTTCTCTCAAAGATGCTCCTATCTCTTTAACCCGTCCAAATATTCTTTCTCTGCGAAACAATTGTTTACGAAGATGACGGCCTCCTCATTTGACGATAATATCTGTCCTTCGAGCGCAATTTTTAGATTAGGAAACAAAAAAAGTCACTTGGGGCTGGATCTGGTGAGTAAGAAGGGTGGTCAAGTAGTTTAAACCGTAATTCGTAAATTTCTGCCATGGCAACCGCTGAGGTTTGAGACGGCGCATTGTCTTGGTTAAACAGAATTTTTTTTCTCTCTGAAAATGGCTTCCGAGTAAATGTTAAATAGCAGTGGAGACATATTTATATATTATGCTATCTTTCACTCTTTAATTCGACGGTCGTTTAGGACCATTTGGTATACTTTAACGATGTAATCGTGAGCTGGTACGGCCACGGTTAAATTCAGCTGATCAAAATTTCACGGTGGTAAATGATACTGCAGAATCCCCGTATACAGCGTTCGACTCATCTTTGATTTGGGTAGGTTTATTGACTTTCAAAAACAAATATTCAGTGATAGCTCATTACTCGTTTTTGTCCATTTTCACAAAAACACTTACATTGACTCACTCAAACGATTATCAGACAACAACTGCACGTATTCCAAAAAGGCTGAAATTTTGGTGAATACCTTTCAAAATCACATTTCCTAGCTGTTATTAACAAGTGCTGTCATCTTCACGTTAAGGTCGGATACTTTTCAGACCACCCTCGTATGCGTATTAAAATAAATAAAATACTTATCTGGATAAAATTGTCAACAATGGTTACGTAAGTGTTGTATATATATATATATATATAATTAAATAAATTCTGTAAATAATTGATAACTATTGTTATTTTAAAAAAATATTTTCGATTATTATCCAAGATTTTAATTAAGTTTATTGTCATTTATTTAAATAAACAAAACACATTACATTTCTGTACAAGATTCAATTATTTTATAAACTTACACCTTTTCTTACATATTTTCCATAAACAATCTTATCAATAGATACATAAAACTACCAAGTTTAAGATTTCAAGTTTTTTTATGTTTCAAAACTATTTATTATTATTAATTTAGTGATTACAGTCAGCGCTTGATATTCACGATTGTTACACTTCGCTGAATTCGATATACTCGATAAGATTGAGATCCGAGAAATGCGTTGGTCATGGCAAAACATTAATGTTGTACGTAATGGAGAAAGGTAACTATACAGATTAGCTTACACAACTCCGATTTCCGCGGCAAGCAAAACTTCACATAGTTTTTCGACTTTGAAGTTCCAGAAAAAGAAAAATATTTTATGCATCACCCTCTTCACATTTCTTCATAACCTAATGATGACATGTCACTTCCTCAATTAATACCAATTATTATTAGCCTAACCTAACATCAACAGTACTGAAAAATCAATTATTTGATTCTTTAAACGCAAAAAAGTACCTAAATGGATGCTTTTCGCGCCCTATATATATATTCTTGTTCAGTATGAAAAACTTGACAACACACTAAAATTTCAAGAAAATCGGAGATGTGTAAGCTAATCTGTATAATTACCTGGAGAAATCTTGGGTTGAAGTATACATAAGCCTTTTAAAAACCACCTGCTTCGTTTACTAAAACGTAAAATAGCCCGTTGAATAGCTTGAGGAAAACCTCTAAATGCTGTTTATTTTTTTACAACTTAAATATATTTTTTTCTAAATTATTAAAAACTTAGATATTTTAAAGTAGTGATACTACCTACTAAAACATTCAGTATGGCAAATTATTTTTTGTGTTAGTACCAAAAATTGTGAAACTCGTTTGTAATCCATATCGAGAGGCGAAAGAAGTTGATGCTACTCGCTCGTAATAAGTGTTAAGCTGTTTCGAAACCTAAGAAATAAAGTATATGCTTTTTAAAATTATGTTTTAGTATTGACTACAATTATTGCTAGAAACTTAAATAAAAATAATTGTTTTTAGATGGGAAACGTCGTTTACTCCATTTTATGGCTCCTCATATTGATATTCATATCATTTTGGATAGCACTATTCTGTGCAGGTTTTTACATTTTGGTTCATCCACTTAGTGTCTGCATTCCTCCGCTAACAGTAAGTATAATATAAAATTTAAAATAACTTATTTTTATTTATGTTTTATATAGGGTGGGGCATCCCATACGACACGGTCCCTGTAAACCAAACCAATAATTTTTTCGGGAATTTTCCCATTTCATTATATGTATATTGATTAAGGTTGCAATAGGAAATTATTTTGGAGTTTACAGGGTGGTTCAAAAAAGTGTGACATATCAAAGTTGTGTTTTTTTAAATGGAGCACCCTGTATTTAGTTACACTTTTGAATAGATTAGAAAAAAATAATACGATTTTATAAAAAGTACTATGTAGCTAACTATAACCGTTCTCGAGTTATTGATTTTTTTATGAAAATGCTAGGTACAATTGGAAACTAAATAACATCGAAATGTATAAATATCATCTTTTTAAATTCTGACCAAGCATAAAAGAGATTTTGGGCTATTGATTTCGATAGAACCCGTTTCTCAATATTATACAGAATGTTCAAAAATCATTGTCATTTTTTTATAATTTTGGACAAAGATAACTTTGTTATTTCAAATGAAACACCCTATATTTTTTTGGTCTGAACAATATAAAATTCAACTATCTTTCATTTCATATTAGGATTTCCTATAGCTAACCTAAACAGTTTTTCAGATATTGGCTTTTTCAAATAGTAGTTCTTATTTTAATGCATATTTTGAATCAAGATAGCTTAAATCGACATTTATTTGATATGCTCACAGAATTCTCATTGCCAGTTGTAATATTTACTTTTCATATTCTGACAGTAGTTCATTAAAAAGACCATACAATTTTTTTTTATTATTCAACTGAAACAACAACAAAATATGAAACACAAATGTATTTAATTCAAAGTTGATGCTCAAAATGACGACCATCCTGTTGAATACGAAGAGCCACTCTTTCTGTGAAAGACTGCTTAACACTTAATAATATTTGAGGCGTCACTCTTTGAAAAGCGGTCCTTATTGAGGCTTTTCTATGATTGATACCAACATAAGAAATTTATTTTTCTCATTTTCAATAATAAATTTTCGTCTATTTGCCTTTTCATGAGCTACACTTTAAGTCCTACAAAATTTATGTAGCAATCGTTTGAGAACTAACTTGTTTGGACGGTTCCGGACTGGATTTTTTTGGGCATACACCCTCGACGCCAAAAGCCAATTCTCTAAACACTCACCAATCGGTAAAATCATATCTATCCGCTCTTGAATGGGATACGTTTTCATTCTCGACTGTAATAATTCAGTGAATGTTTTAAATAACGTAAAATACAATAACTTATAATAAAATTTTTTTCAACAAGTTGAATAAATGTAGTTTCAAAGCTATCTTAAGTCAAAGAATGCATTGAAATAAGAACTACTATTTGATAAAACCAATATCTGAAAAACTATTTAGGTTACGTATAGGGAACCCCAATATGAAATGAAAGATAATAGAATTTAATATTGTTCAGACTAAAAAAATACAGGGTGTTCTATTTGAAATAACAAAGTTATCTTTGTCCAAAATTATAAAAAAGTGACAATGTTTTTTGAACATTCTGTATAATATTGAGAAACGGGTTTTATCGAAATCAATAGCCCAAAACCTCAGAATTTAAAAAGATGATATTTATACATTTCGATGTTATTTAGTTTCCAATTGTACCTAGCATTTTCATAAAAGAATCAATAACTCGAGAACGATTATAGTAAGCTACATGATACTTTATATAAAATCCTATTATTATTTTTTAATCTATTCAAAAGAGTAACTAAATACAGGGTGCTCCATTTAAAAAAACACAACTTTGATATATCACACTTTTTTGAGCCACCCTGTAAACTACAACTCCTTTTGCCGCCTTAATCAATATAATTATAATGAAACGGGGAAATTCCCGAAAAAATTATTGGTTTGGTTTGCAGCGACCGTGTCGTATGGGGTGCCCCACCCTGTATAGTAAGAGATGGGGTTAAATAATATTCATAAGATTCCAGCATCGAATATAAACGATTCCGTCTTCATCTACAATAATTGCTGGTAAAAAATCCATCTTATTCACCAGTCGATCAACAGCAAATAATTGATGACAAAAAAATACATAAAGTCACGCCTTTTTCCCATAGGTGTAGGCAGAGACCACTTCCTTCCACTTGCTACGGTTCGTAAACAAATCTTTTGCTTCCTCTACTTTCATCAGTGCTCTCATACATGCTCTTCGGTTGTTGGTACTCTTGACCTGGCCTTTCTTCAAAACAATGTTGATATGATCGAGATATGTTCTCCGAGGTCGACCTCTACCGATTTGCCCATTCACACTCGCCTTATAAATTTGTTTCGTCAATCTTCCTTCATCCATCCTTTCTACGTGTCCAAACCATCTAAGCATTCCTTTATCTATCTTTGTGACCACATCTTCTTTTACACCACAGCGTTTTCTTATCTCACTATTCTTAACTTTATCCAACCGAGTCACTCCGGCTATACTTCTCAGACTACTCATCTCCGCAGCATTAATCCTATTTTCATGCTTCTTCTGCCAAACCCAACATTCACTACCATACATAAGTGTATGAACCAACACACCTCTATGCACCGCCAGACGTGCCTTTTTTGACACTTTCTGGCTATTCATAAAGCTATGCAGTGCCCCATTCATTTGTTTTCCTGCCAACACCCTTCGCTCAATGTCACTGTCATACTTTCCATCTCTAGTAAATTTTTAACCCAAATACACAAATTCATTAACTTGTTCCACTCTTTCTCCCTCAATCGAAACCCCACAGTTTGTCATGCTTTCTTCTCTTTCAAAAACCATTACTTTCGTAAAAAAAAGTGTGGCTAAATCAGCCTAAGAGAATCTTAACCGGAGAAATACAGTGATTTCAAGCAGAGCTTAGTGGTCAGTTGATCAACTATGCAACGGAAAATATACATCCAAGATTCACTTATGGTTAACTTCTATTAAGTAGAACCCGTGCAATCGCAGTACAAAACCACACTACTAATAAGCGTTCAAAATGTGTTAGTGCACAGCGTTGCCATATCCTTAAAGTTTTCTCGAAAAATTCGCGTATAAAAATGTTACTTGCACGTACCGATTGGTCAATTACCTTTATTTTTTCGTGCCATTTAAAAACTACTTATCTTTTGGCTTTATTTTATTTTAAATTCCATCGACGGGTTTTTTAATACAATTAAAAATAATCAGATACGTTTCAAATTAGAAATGAGATGTTAAATTTGTTATTACCTCGGCGTCCAAGCGAACGAATATTCTTAAATTTAGTTAATGTTATTTATTTTCTTTTGCTAATACATTCATTTAGAGGGTTTCATTTTTCTCATAATTGTCTTTTGAAAAATCGTATGTCTAAAAATGCTTTTTTTTATACTGACTTTATGGTTGTTTATTGCTTATTTATTATTTCTTTTAGGGTTTAGCGGATATATTACTGGCCGCATTACAGTTTCCCCATTACTGCGCAGAGAAAATGATGTCTGGCGCTCCTCTATTCTAATAGTAATCAATTATCTGATCCATTTGTTAATCGTTTCAAACCGTATTGTTAATAATAACAAATGTTAAAGTGTTCATCATTCGTATTGTTAAGTATAGATTCTAATTTCACTTATTTTGTAAAAATGATTTTTGTTCAGTAATATATTGATTGTGATCATTTTTATATGTTCGTACAAATCTAGCAGCTTTAAAAATATGATAATTTTATAGATAATGAATAAAAATCGATAAAATATGTATTTTATTAAATAAATCACCGATTTAGTCCTAGTCCTAGTAAATGTGAAAAATTATCGAGTTATTAGACAGCTTTAATTCAGCATAACTTGAAGTTCAAAAGTTTTTCAGGATTATTGAGAGTTCTTAAACCTATTTTTACTGTTTCCAACGTCGCTTTTGCAATGAAAAAGATATTACAAAGACATTTAGGGGTTAGAAGGGTACTCTAGGACTTAATGAAGCACCTCTTATACGCGATACTAATAATACAACAAATGGAAAAAGTATTGAGTGGCCACCTAGGTTACCAGACTTGTCGTCAGATTTTTGCAATAAGGCCACATCGAATCGGTTCTTTATAAATCCCAACTTGTATAACTTACATCACCGTCTTCAGGCAATCCAATGATGTACGAGGGCAGTTTGATAAGTCAGTGACTTTTTGAATTTCCCGCGCAGTTACTCCAAATGCAACAGTGCTGCCGTCAACTATAATCTATCAGTGGGCAACTTTCTAATTTTGAGCAAGCTACTTCGTGCAGTTGGTGTTTGATAGCCGTTCAAAGCAGACAACCTTGTGAATTTTTACGAAAATGGAAAAAAGTGAATTTCGTGTGCTGATTAACCATTCTGATTAACCGTTCTTTGTTTCGAATCCAAAATAGAATTTTTTCACTCATCCCTAACGAAAGTTCTAACGACGCGCTTGGTTTTATTTAGAAAGTTGATGCAACAACCAAAAACCCCTGAGCACCAAAACGATGCAGCGTGAAAAAAAAAATACCGCAATGACAAATGCTATTGTTTGCAGATACCGTAAAATTAAACGTTAACCATTTTTCATCTTTCATCGACCTTGAAACACTATAATACATGTACCTGTATTAGCTCGATTTAAATCTATTATAAATGACACAAAATTGAGTCAAGTACAAAATACGAAGTTTCAATAGATTTTCAACGCGTTGTCCGCTTCAGGATGTGCAACTAAACAACACACGAGATCAGAAATACGTAACGGCGCATTTTGCCGCGCGAATCATGTTCGACAACGCCACATTCGTTTACTGAGCGAGCTGGTCAATTGAAATATTTCTTTGTCCACGTTGGGCGCCAGAATGTGTTACGCAAAAATTAACAAATGTGTTGAGAAGTTTCAAGAGCGTTTCGTTGTTAGGTGAAATCAATTTCATCTTTTAAAACATACAAAAAATGTTGACTCAATATCCTAAACCATATGTCCAAAACTATATCTTTGCAAACCATATGTCTTATACCATATATCATATACCATATGTCCCAATCTATAGGTATCCTGAACCACATATCTTGTACCATTTATTTCGTACCTTATATTCCGTACCTGGTACGTTCTAAACCAAATATTCCGTATTCCGTATTCCCATCGCTAGGGAGCCAATGAGATCCAAGCTGGTAATAGATAATAAACCCATAGAGCAGGTCATGCAATTTAGATACCTGGGCATAGAATGTCCAGCGCTTACGACCCGGTAAAGGACCTGAGAAACCAAATTTATTTATTTATTTATTTATTTACACTGTTCTACAGAAAAAAAGATTTCCAATTACAGAACAGGAACAAAGTAAACATTTGCACAATAGTACTAACAATAAAAAAGCTTAAGAGTAATACACAATTTACAAAATCAGACTAACATTAGTAGAAAGCTTAAGACTAACACAACAATATTACTGCTGATAATAATAGCTCTTAATTTGCCTCACATTACAATAGAATATATCAAGCTGATCACTTATTAGGTTATAGTTGCTACACATAGTATGAACAGGAGAGTTTTTAAGTATATTTGTTCGTGGTGTGGTAGTGTAGAATGAGTCGGTGTATCGAGATGTCTGACGGGGAATTTTAAGTTTATCTGATGTAGTAAGCATTGACATTTAATTTCATTGTTAATTATTTTGTGTAGCATAATGACACTAGAACATTCTCGTCTTCTATCCAGAGTGAAAAAGCTATGTCTTGACAGTAAACTCTCGTGTGCCGTGCCAATTAGTGGATAAGTCCGATCTACTTTAAAACTTAGGTATTTGAGAAAGCGTCTTTGGATTGCCTCCAGTTTATAAATATGCACTTGATAATATGGGTTCCAGATAACCGATGCATATTCTAGCTTTGTTCTCACAAAAGAATAGTAAAGAGTTTTAAGTGTTAAATGGTTAAAGTGGCGGCCTACTCTAATTATAAATCCATACATACGGTTTGCTGACGTAGTTATATTGTCTATGTGGTTTTGGAAAGATAACTCTCGGTCGAAAGTAACTCCAAGATCCTTAAAATTACATGGTCTGTCTAGAGAATAATTGTCTATCTTATAGTCAAATATCATTAACAAATCAGCCATAACATCGGGATGTCTAAGGGAAACTGTAAGTGCTAATCCTTATATGCGAAAGGAGAGTAAAATCAAAATATATAAGATATACGTCAGGCCAATAATGACATATGGTACAGAAGCGAGAGAGGATACCAACAAGACCAAAAGGATGCTACGAAAACAAGAAGAGATCACGTAAGAAACACTGACATTATAGCACAATCCGACGTACAGGATGTGGGATGTGGTGAGATGGGGAAGGCAGAGGAGAAGAAGAGAATGGTATAACCACGTGAAGAGAATTACCGACGATAGACTACCACGCATTGTACTAGAGGGAAAACCAGCAGGGACCCGTCCACCCGGAAGACCACCAAAGAGATGGAGAGACAGCTGGCAGTCCACATCTCAGGAAATATTACAGAGGCAAGTCCGGAATCAACAGATCATCTAGATCTCTAACAAGTAGAAGAAGAAGAAGAAGAAGAAGAAGAAGAAGAAGTATTCCCATTATGCCTGCGGCTATAATACATTTTTTTTTCCTGTGGTCGGCGCGACAAAGACGGACTCGTAACAATATTTTTCATTTGATCACTTGTAAAACCAAAGTTTTTATCGGAGGGAATTTTAGTTATCTCAGATATTTGAGTTGATTTTTTGTGTTTGTGTGTTTTCGACATTTCAGTTTTATTGTCGCTGGATTCTCGTTAAATGCCAGTAAAGACCAAGTGTGTCTAGATATCAATTTTGGTTTGTTTTCGAAGTTTTTCAGTTCTGTTGTCCCTGGAATTCTTGCTTCAATGCCTATGAAAATCTAAATATCAATTTAGGACATATTGTATTAAGTTCACTTTTTACCCATATAAACAAATGGAGGGTAGTTAGTTGTTCACAACTCGAGATGTTCGTAAGATCAATAATAGATGTCGCCCACTCCGTAATTTCTCTCTATAGCTTCTTCTTCTTCTTCTATTATCTGCCTGTCAAAAAGTAGCCTCGAGCTGACAGGCTACATTTATTAGATTACTTATTCAATGATTTTAATTCGGAAATGTTAATTTTTAACAGTACAATTAATTTGAAAATCCATGAAAACCACTGTTATATCATTAAGTTTTCACTTCTGTCGGCTGTCCCAACGACTGCCAATTTTTCTTTACTTTAAAAGGTTTGCCCATTCGATATGATTAAAAAACACTGGTCCATTTATTTATGGATCATATTTTGAACTTTTAACTTTTTAAAAATAACCGAGCAAATTTTACGGACGCCCTAATGAACCCGAAAAACGTTTTTTTTCGGAACCATTTTCACACGAATGTTTTTCCTATCTAAATCTACATGAAAATTATTTTTAACTGTTTCCCTTTCAACATTTTTAAGCTTGTCAGAAGAATTGTATTTGATTACTGTACACGATGTTAGCTTTACTTTGTGTAGATTATACGTAAGGACGTGAAAAGGTAAATATTTATTACCTTTTTAATGGTTCTTCGTCTAAAACTACCAAATCATTCGTCAGACAGAGTAACTACAAGATAATTGGGTTGATTCACGAACACCGTCTTCATGAAAAGTACTATATAACAAAAAAAAATCTACCAGGTTTTTAAGTTTACAAAGGAATTAAGTCCTCGTGTAATAAAATACAAGGTGTGTAATATGTATAAAATATTTCACATATTATCAGTAAAAAAATACAGTGATGAAGGTAACCACCATGGGCGTCGTTTAAGGGGGGGTGTAAAAGGGGCAACAATAGTTTGCGAGAAGAATTCCTAGGATTTGAAAAACTTAAACATAAGGATGCAGTATCTGTGGAATTATGGCTTGTAACCCTCTTCTCAAAAAAGAAGTCGTTTTTATTTTATTTAAGAAAATAAATTCTAAGCAAAACCAAACTCAGGGTTGTGTATTCTTAATTTCTCAGTTGAATCAAATTTGAATGAATAGACAGGTCCATCTGTGTAGTGGGTACACTATATATATATATATATATATATATATATATATATATATATATATATATATATATATACTTTATACACTTTACACACTATATACACTATAGTTCTATAGCGTATGTAAGATATTGATGTGAAAATTTTAAACCTTTTGTCATTATTTTTTAACAAAATATTTACTCATCCAAATTATTTCACGTGTAAATTAGTTAAAAGCTAGAAATCTAATGAACACTTTAAATAAACAAATAAATTAAAAACAAACAACATTTATGTTACTTAAGTGTACCTACATATTTTTTAAAATATATATAAATACAAGGGCGCTCAAAAATAAATTGTATGCAGATCAGCAGTAGAAAATATACTTCGATATGACTCACAAGTCCTTAGTAAAAGGTTAATATTTAACTACTTACAGGGTGTTTAGGTTAAAATTGTTAAAACGTATATGAAATAAAATGGTATTTTTGTGCAAGTTTGTATTATACGTGCTTTTTGATATTGAATGATTACGTTGTGACTAGTAATATTGTGACTAATTTCAAGTTTATTACACACTTTTTAAAATAAACAATTACATGTATCACGTCTTGACTGTATAATTATGATTACTCATTAAAAATACATTTTATGTTATTTAAATTACTCCACTGGAAACAAATTGTAAATTTATTAATGTGGAATTAATTGCTGAGTTATCGTATAATGAACTCAGTGAGTCAAAAGTTTGATAATTATAATAATACTATTTATCAATTGGAAGAACAAGCATTGTTTTGCGCCTATACGAGGACTGACAAGAAATTACTAGACGTAGATTTGGTACGAAAAAAGCTACTTTGTTTTCAAAATAGTATCTCTCATTCAATATTTTCTAGCACCCATTCGAAGTGAATTATATCAAAGGCCGAAGAAAATGATAAGCATCGCTTTTTCATTCCGGGTGATGATGGTGATTTTCAAGGTTTCAAGGTTTATTAAAACCCTATTCGCACAAACATTTTTCAGGTCCAAATCGTAGTCCAAAATCTTTTTTTTTCCTATTAATATTGACCATATCTTCTATTATTCTAGAACTCAAACGTCATCGATCTTTTCTGGAGATTTCTCCAATTACCTTCACACTGTCGTCATTTATTAAAGATAAGAGACTTCCCTCACATTCGTCCTCTTCCACCCTCTTCCACCGATAATTGTTGGCTATCAAAAAACCTCTAAAAATTGCTAAATTGTTCATACAATACTTTCTGTTCACTGTGTCAACATTTGTTTACATTCAAACGGTTTTTTAGGATTTTTAAATTGACGCGCTGCTCGATTCTTTCGCTTATCATTTTTTCACGCGACGCCTGTACAAGGTCTTTTTAATTTTTAAAAACCCAGCAAAACGAGGCTAGTCTAGTTCGAAAGTAGACATATCATAAGTAACATTTTAAAGTTTATTGTGTCTGAAGGGCAACGAGTTCTCGAAATTTATGGGTGGCGTGCAGCACGTGACAGCACTTTTTGACATCGGTAGAAATTGTGACGTACACGTAACGTCACTGTATGAGATGGGTAACGTGCACGTGATACAAAAAATGACATATCTTTCATGAGCTGAGCTTTTTTGGGTTTTTTTGAGTTTTGACAATTATTTAGGTTTAATCAACAATATTGTGGTATTATTAATTATTTTTAAAGACCAAACATTAATATTCAAGTGTTAAAAAAGTATGGGTATGTAGCCGAGGCCACTTTTTGACGGATATATAGAATCTCAAGCTGTGACGTCATATGTCACACCAGCACTTTTATGTTTTGTTGTCATGGAACACACAAAATGAACAACTAACCATATTTGTCGTTATTGTCTTAGTACTATAACAATTTATTTAGATGTCTACTAACCATACTATTGAGTTAGACATACTAACCTTACCCAGCCTGTACATTTACATAATAACCATAAACATTAAAAAAATTAATTACACTATATCGAAAATAATTTTATTCACAATTACAATACCAGAAGAGGTAATGAACTACCTTACTCTCGATTGGCTCTGGGACAAGACTCTGCGAGTTATCAAGGTATCATCTGCTATAACCATGCACTCAATCTATTTGGATACACATGTAGCTTAGGAAGCTTTAAATCAGCTCTATATAATCATCTCATCCAAAATGTTATTTACTCTGTTAAGGAATTCTACTGCCCTAATAACTTTAATATACCTACTTAAATGAAATTGGACTTCTATATTTCTTATATTTATGTACCTACTTAAAATAAGTATATCCAGTGTTTAAATCTTATTTCTTGTAGTATATTATCTGTTTAATTGTATTTTAAATCTATATTTTAAATTGTTTGTGTTTGTGCAAAGGTTAGTATTTCTGACTAGCCTGATAAACTTTTATGAATGTATATAATACAGTTGTAAACATTTTCAATGATGAATAATTTTCTATTCTACCAACTATTTACACCAAAACATACAACAATGCCTTGTTCACTAATTTTAACCGTTATTAAAATTTAAAACTGCTAAAAACTAATAAAAATTAACTTTACTGACATACTCACAGGAAACATTCAAATAATGAGTCATACGTGGAGGGTCATGGAGTCCGTTTCCGTCGCACTTTTAGTAGCGGTGCTCGTTCCTATTTGTTTTATATTCAAAGCAAAAAAACACACACAAAAAATAACACATGTCAAAATTCAGATGGCCATATTGGTCAAATTTTGAATGACAAAACGTCACGATTGTCAATTGCCAATAAGGAAGTTTGATTTTAATGAAGGATGAAGAGGAAAGTGAAAAAGCTAAAAAGAGCGGCAAGTGTGAATTTAATTTTGGTTGTTGATCCTTTCACGTAGAGAAATAAAATATCTATTCAAGTTTAGTGTTCAAGCAATAATCGTTGTTGGAAAATTCTTTAGAAATGTTCAGTTCTTCGAACAGATCCAGTCTTAAATAATTCTTGTCGTCGATGTTGAGTGAACATTTTTAAGTTGTTGTTAGGGTTAAAGTAAATTTTCCAAATGAGACTTTTGTAGACTTAATCTGTATTATTGAGTAACCTGTTAGATTCGACACACGTTTTTTAAATTACAGGGTGGCCAACCGAAAACGAAACAAAGGCATTTGCAGGAACCTCGTCAACATTTTAGAAAAACGCTCATGCCACGAAAAATGTCGGTCTAAATACTGTCGGACAATGTGGAGGAGCACCGTCCTGTTGAAAATAAAAATAATCTTCGTCATACTGTGGATTATTTTCAAACAGCATTGGATTGGAAGAAGAGGCAGCATTAAACGGCCTCCACGATCGACAGATTTATCGCCCCTCGATTTCTTTTTGTGGGGACATCTAAAAAGTAAAATCTATAAAACACAACCAGCGTCGTTGGAAGATTTGCGTCAAAGAATAGTTGACGAGTGCTGTCGAATTATTTCGGAAATTCTTCGGAATGTGCGTGAACGTTTTGAACAAAATCTTTATTAATGTATGGAAGCGGGCGGTCATCAGTTTGAATATTTAATCAATTAAGTAGTAAGTAAGCAACTAAAATAATTGGAATTTTAACATGTAATTTTTTTCAAAGTATTGGGAGGAAATGTAAAATTTAAAGGCTATTGTAAAGAGAATTGTCAGAGCTTTTAAAAGACTCTTATTCGACTTCCAATGCCATTTAAAAATTTTGCGGTAATTCTTGTCCTCGCTTGGGGTTGAAAGTAGTGGAGTTTTCGGTTGGCCACCCTGTATAATTATTTTTATTATTAACAAAACATTGAAAAAAAATAATAATAAAAACGAAATAATTCGCTGCTCCTTTCAAGTAATCTTGTTGTCTGTTGGACATGTAATTTAAAAGTTACAAAAAAGTAATATGTAATACTAAATTTTAACGCATTACGTTACTAATACATCAAATATTAGACCTTAAAAATGGCCAACCTTGGTGTAGCTTTTTTTATTTTTATTACAGTCAATAAATTAATTTTGATTTATAACTTTTTACATAGAAACCACAATGTGGAACTAAAAGAGTATGTCCTTAATATAATAATATTTATTTACTTTTATAGGTCATGCATTAATTTAAAAATACAGTCGTCACAAATAGTGTCGCATAATTGGAATTTTATTTTTTTTTTCATCTTGTTATTTTTTTTTAAAGATATCTATGAGATATTCAAAAAGTTAAGGGAAGGTTTGGTTACTGTTCAGTTCCCGTACGTTTTTCTTCGCCCAGTATGTGGGTGTTTTTCGAATAACATTTCATCTCTAAATTTTCGCGAACCAATGGCAGCTCTAGGTACGAGAATTTCCAAAAGTTGTGAAATTACCATGATATCTAAAGTTACGGTACGTGACTGCATGTAAATGACAGAATTTTATAATTTTATCATCCACAACCAGTTTGCATCTGATATGTGTTTTTGAAGTGGTCATGCATTTCGTCTTTGCTGCAGATATCTTCATTTTTAGACTTTTTGCCGTTGTGCTAAATTTGAATAGTAATCTCTGAAGGTCATCTTCGTTTTCTGCAATCAGTATGTGGGTGTTTTTCGAATAACATTTCATCTCTAAATTCTCGCGAACAAATGGCAGCTCTAGGTACGAGAATTTCCAAAAGTTGTGAAATTACCATGATATCTAACGTTACGGTACGTGACTGCATGTAAATGATAGAATTGTATAATTTTATCATCCACAACCAGTTTGCATCTGATATGTGTTTTTGAAGTGGTCATACATTTCGTCTTTGCTGCAGATATCTTCATTTTTTGACTTTTTGCCGCTGTGCTAAATTTGAATAGTAATCTCTGAAGGTCATCTTCGTTTTTTGCAATCAGTATGTGGGTGTTTTTCGAATAACATTTCATCTCTAAATTTTCGCGAACCAACGGCAGCTCTAGGTACGAGAATTTCCAAAAGTTGTGAAATTACCATGATATCTAAAGTTACGATACGTGACTGCATGTAAATGACAAAATTTTATAATTTTATCATCCACAACCAGTTTGCATCTGATATGTGTTTTTGAAGTGGTCATGCATTTCGTCTTTGCTGCATATATCTTAATTTTTATACTTTTTGCCGTTGTGCTAAATTTGAATAGTAATCTCTGAAGGTCATCTTCGTTTTCTGCAATCAGTATGTGGGTGTTTTTCGAATAACATTTCATCTATAAATTCTCGCGAACCAATGGCAGCTCTAGGTACGAGAATTTCCAAAAGTTGTGAAATTACCATGATATCTAACGTTACGGTACGTGACTGCATGTAAATGACAGAATTGTATAATTTTATCATCCACAACCAGTTTGCATCTGATATGTGTTTTTGAAGTGGTCATGCATTTCGTCTTTGTTCCCCATTTTATACCCTCTCAGGGTACGAGTGCTTTTTATTATTTCGTCTATAACGATGTTGAACAATAAGGGGCTAAGGGAATCTTCTTGTCAAATACCACTATTTACAGGAATTTCTTTCGTAGTTGTGCCATTAATTTTGGCTTGTATTTTGTTTCTCTGGTAAATATTTTCGATAGTTTTTATGATGTTGTATGGGATTTTCCTGTTGAATAAAAGGTGTACCACGTCTTCCAGTTGTATTTGGTCAAACGCCTTTTCCAGGTCTATAAAACACATGAAGGCTGGTTTGTTATACTCGATGGATTTTTCAGTTATTTGTCGCAGGACAAATATTGCATCAGTACAAAATCTTCCTGATTATTATTTGTTATAATCTTTGTTACTAGCTTTAAAGTTGTATTTAGAAGGTTTATGCTTTGGTAGTTTGCAAGTATCTTTTTGTCTCCTTTTTTAAACAGTAAGATTGTGGTACTTAGGATATCATGGCTTAAAAACCTGAGAACTTGGTTTGCAACCTCCACCACGGGTCTATTTAGGGCCGCAGTTGATCAAATAATTATTGCCAGAATGATCGCCAACGTCCGGTAACGGACAGGCACTGGAAGAAGAAGAAGAAGAACATGGCCGGCCCATCTCAATCTTTCTGACTATATTATTTTCACTATATCTGGCTGGTTATATAGTTCCTCCAATTCTATATTAGTTCTTATTCTGTATTGCTGTGTGTTGCTGTCCTTAACTGGTACATTTATCCTAAAAATTCTTATTTCACATTCATAAGTTATTATAGGTCTTATCACTGAATGGTAAATTCTTATTTTCGTACGGCGGGATACATTTTTCGATTTCATTATTTTTTGCAGCGTAAAACACCTTGTATTCTGTTGTTAATTTCTTGGTTTATATTGTTCATACAAGAAATGTGAACCGTTTAAAAATAAACCAGTCAAATTAACGAAAATATTTCAACAAAATGAGACCTGTTCGGGAAGTAAATAATACAACAAATAAATTAGTTATTCAAAAAATATATAAAGATATCGATTTTCTCAATTTTTATGAAACTACCTGAACGTATAGTCTTTGGAAAGTGAGTAAAAGAAGAAGGTTTTTGTAAATTTGTTCAAGATTAAACAGTTTTTGTTGGAACCCGCTTACTTTTTTATTAAGTAATACCGAATCTTTCTCTTACTTACAACAACTTTTTGGTACAGGGTAAACGTCTAATTTTATTGGCCTAAAAAATCGCTCCACAATATGAGTCACTCTTTACAATCGTGGGATTCAACTATATGTAGAAAAATTAAAAGTAACTTTAAAGAATAAATGTCTTGTATCTTTGTTAGGTCAGAAACTTTTTAGACCACCCTCGTATCAGTTGTCAGTGATCAGTTTTGGCTGCTTCTTCTGGCGACCAATTACTTAATTTTATCTAAATGCACTTTTTTAATGGAACTATCAACAAATTAATATCCGCGCCAACTGACCTTCAAACAAAAATAACAGGACGAATACTTATGGCATTATTCTCTTTCTGTGTTTTTTTTGTTTCGTTTTTGTTTGACAAAAGACGTCAGAAATTAGATTCTTTGACAGAAAAAGTAGACAATTTTGTTTCGAAGAATACACGACTCACTTTTCTTTGTCGTCCTTCGATAATTTACGGAAGTCGACGCCCCTGCTTTCTTATTGCATTATAAAGATATTGTTAAGTCTTCTTGAATTTTAGCACAACGATTCGTAGATACACTCTGCCATCTATCGATATCGGTAAAATGTGCAAACGACAGCGTTATATTTAGAAGTGAGAATTTATTTTCAAGTCTACGATTATATAATTTACATTAATTGATAACTGAAAACGCAAACAGAACAATAAAAATCGACTTACCCACTCTTGATATTTAAAAAACAGATTGTCCTTCAAGGGAAACAACATTTTTCAACGTATCTACTCGTATTTAAATTTTGCGCAATTTTATCCATATTTTAGTAAAACGTTTTTTAAGATTTTCGATAACTTTGATCAACGAAGATATATTAATGCAAGCAATAGTGTAATAAAAAGTCTACCAAAGCCAAAAATATCAGTTATGTGTGCGAGACAAGCGTGGAGAATCTGAAAGAATCTCCTGCACGAGAAACTGGACGTGAAAAAGTTTAACGTTGGATCTTCTACATTCTAAATGAGCAAAAATACACACAACGTCAAAAGTCTTGGACCCCCTATATATTAAATGATTCGATTAAACCCAGTTATTTTTCTTACTGTTTTAAAAAAATAACATGTATTTATTCTTTTGGTGCCATATCAGGTCCTCCTGATGTTGGCAATCACAATGGCGAGTTGTGCTCTGTCTTCGGCGATTCTAAAGAGTTGTTTTGCGCTTCGAATTCCGGTCCACTCTCTAAGATTCCTTAACCACAAGGCTTGTCTTCTACCGACTCCTCTACGGCCTTCTATCTTGCCCTTCATTATAAGTTGAAGGATACGGTAACGATCACCCCCGAGTATGTGACCTAGATAGGACAGTTTTCGGCATTTAACTGTTATTAGTACTTCGCGGACGGCGTTTGCTCTATTTAAAACCGCTTCATTTGTCTGCTTGGCTATCCATGGGATTCGGAGCATACGTCTATGTAGCCACATTTCAAATGCTTCAAGACGATTAATGGTTGCTGCTTTTAAGGTCCAAATCTCTGCCCCATACAACAGTATAGACCATATGTAGCAATTGATCATTCTCTGGCGGAGCTTTAAATTTAGATTGTTATTGCAGAAGAGCGATCTCATTGTTTGAAAGGTTGCGCGAGCTGATTCGATCCTGCGCTTGACTTCTTTATCCGGGTCGAGATGCTCTGTAATGTAACAACCAAGATATTTGGAACATGTTTTGACCATTCATTTGCAGTGCAGCATCATTATACGGCTGACGGCTGAAAACCATAAATTTAGTTTTAGTGACATTTATGTTTAGACCCATTTCTTGTCCCATCACGTTGACCAAGCCCAAAAGACATTGAAGGTCCTGGAGATCAACACATAAGATTGCGGTGTCATCGGCATAGCGAATGGTATTGATCAGTTCGCCGTTAATCTTCGCAATCCTGGTCATGCAACGCCTGTTTAAATATTTTATCAGAAATAGGTTGAACAACAGTTGAGACAGTATACATCCCTGTCTCACTCCACGCCGAATCTGGCATTCGTCGCTTAGTTTTCCATTGACCCGAACCACTGCTTTTTGTCGCCAATACAGGTTTTTAATATGTCTCTGTCATCAACTCCAGTACTCCTCAATATATCTATAAGTTTTTCATGTTGTACCCTGTCGAATGCTTTCTCATAGTCTATAAAGCATACAAAAATGTCTATACGTTGGTCACGACACTTTTGTAGAAGAAATTTAAGGCAAACATTGCTTCCCGGGTACCAAGAGTGTTTCGAAAACCAAACCGGGTTTCGTCCAGATCACTTTCATATTTGTTGCGTATTCTTCTATGAATAATGCTAAGGAATACTTTTAGTGTGTGGCTCATAAGACTTATTATACATGTATTTAGGGAACAAAAAAGACAAGACAAAAAGATGTCGATAACGAGTCGTTGCTTTATTTTTACAAAATATTGGCAGTGATAGCATATTCAGCCAAGTGACTAGTGTATTATTTCGTCTCATTTTTATAATTATAATCTTCTTCTTACAGTGTCTTGCTTTCTCAAGCGTTGAGGACTCCCATATTGACTACTTCTTTGTATCTATCTCTATCTTGAGCTGCGTAGAGAAGTTCCTCAGCAGTTAAACCTGTCCATTGTCGGAGATTTCGAAGCCAGGACAGCTTTTTGCGGCCTATCCATTTTTTTCCCTCGATCTTGCCATTCAGAATCAGCCGAAGCAGACTATAACGTGGTCCACGCATCACATGTCCCAAGTATTCCAGTTTGCGGCGCTTGATGGTAGTTAAGAGCTCTCTATCGTGCCCTATTCTGATGAGTACATTCTCGTTGGTAGTTCGGCTTGTCCACGGAATTTTAAGCATCCGTCTGTACAGCCACATCTCGAATGCAGCAATGCGGTCAATAATTTTTTGGTGGAGCGTCCATGTTTTGCAAGAGTACAACAGAATAGACCATACATAACACTTGGTAAACCTTTCCCGCAGATGAATGTTAAGTTGCTTGGCACAGAGTAGCGGCTTGAGATTCAGAAATGCTCTTCTAGCTATTTCTATTCTAGCCTTGATTTCTTCGTCTGGATCCATCGACTGATTGATCCAGCTTCCAAGATATTTAAAGTGCTGAACTCTTTCTATATTCTCGCCATCAAGTGTTATTCTTTCCGGGCCAACATTCATTTTGCTAACAACCATAAATTTAGTTTTTTTGACATTGATTTTCAGTCCCCATGATTATAATGCCAGGTCGTAAAATTTCTGCGATTAATCGAGCAAGAATAACTGCTTTACGCGATGCAGTGCACTCTAATCATCAGATATCGGAAATCTTGGAAATTCCTAGATCATCTGTTGTGCGAGTAATACACAGATATCAAGAATTTGATACATTGGAAAACAGACCACGTAGTGGGCGTCCTCGAGTGTCTAGCGAAAGAGAGGATCGTTATTTGGTGCAATATGCCCCCAGACACCGTACAGCTTCAGCTTCAGCTCTCAAGAGCCACTTTCAGGGTACGTTTCGCCATGTTATATTGACACCTACAGTTCGAAGACGACTCCATCATGCAAATTTACGTGCTAGAAGACCAATACGGGTACCCACTTTACTTCCAAGATATCGTGCCAATGGGCGCGAGAACACAGGGGTTGGCTTTTGCAGCAGTGCAGGTGGGTGTTATTTACAGACGAAACCAGAATTGGACTTGTGAGTGATGACAATCGGTAAAGAGTCCGGAGCGAACCAGGTCGTCAACAGCGACTTAATTTTCCCCGCGAAGTTGCTCCCTATCAAGGAGGTATCGTAATGTTTTGGGGGGGGGGAATAATTTTTAACCGACGTACCCCATTAATTCACATTCCACAGAATATGACCAGCCAAATTTACGTCGAACAAGTTATTACGCCCATTATCTACCTTATAAGTAATAAATTAGGTGAACATTTTGTGTTTATGGACGACAACGCCCTACCGCATCGCGCAATAGGTATTCAGGATATACTTGAAGCAGGACATATCAGTAGATTGAATTGGCAAGCCAATTCGCCTGATATGAATTTTATTGAAAACGTGGGATTGCATTGCTAGAGCAATTTACGATAGAATCAACCCACCTCAGACTGCAGATGAGTTAGTCGTAGCGGCTGCAGAGGAAATGAAACAATATTTTACAAGACACTATCAACCACTTGGTTATTTCAATGCACAGACGTGTCAATGTGTTATTTCAACGTGAAGGAGGTCAAACCGAATATTAGTCAGTGTACAACATGTTCAATTACTTTTTTTGATTTAATAAATGTTGTCAACAAATTCACACATTTGTTAGTTTTTAATTTCCCAAGTATCCCAGTTTATGGAAAATACTCCTTTTACAGAAAACAAATTGATGAAACGTTTCTTTAAATGAGTGGGGGTCCAAGACTTTTGACGTTGTGTGTATGTAGCTACAATTCTTTTACTAGACAGAACACAGCAAGAGAATTGTCTTATGCTATGAAATTATTTTTGCTAGAAGAAATCGCCGTGTTTAGAATAAATAACTCATTACGACGAATCATCCTCTACCACGACAATTTTTATGTGTTCTTAAGCATTGATAATAGACTGCGCTTGGAATAATAAACTCTAAACAGTAAATCATACTTTACTTTTACCTTAAAGTGTTCTTGATGCTTTAGAAAATATTGCTTAGCGTTATCAACCCTAAAAAACGAATCATCTTCTACCACGATAATTTTTTTGTTGGGGATTGAGAATAGACCTCTCGGAATAACAAACTCTGAATACAAATCATCCTTTACCTCGACAATTATTTTGTGTTCTTAAGGATTTAAAAAACACTGTTTGAATTTTACAATTTGAAAAGATGAATCATTCTTACACAATTTTTATGTTTTATACGATTTAGAAACGAATCCACCGAACAAGAACAAAAGAATACTCAGGGAAGTCAGGACACCTTGGTACTAAAAAGAAACACCATTCTGAAAGAAGTACTCTGGACAATATGGACGTAAAAGTCATTTTAATGAAAACTTTAAAACGAGAGTGCCAGGAAGGGACGAATGGCTGAAATTCCCCGGTTGAAATAGACAGAGGGACCTGGTACACTCGATGAATGACGGCGGATCTGGCCTGGGAGTCTAAGGACCCTCTACAAAGATCTCTAGATCACTAGGAAGAGGCTGCTCTGTCTTTCAAACCGAAATAATGGCAATTATGGAATGCGCACGAATTCAGGGCATTCAGAGTAATAAAGAAGCCAATTCATTGGCGAAAAAGGTTCAAAGGTACTACCAATAGGCTCAGAACCATTCTGCGGGTATACAAAACAACACATTAAAGAAGAAACTAAAAGATGGGTTGGTTTTCGTTGGATTAGTTTAAATTACTGACAAGAAGGCTGCAATATTTTTTAAAGGCTGCTGCTTGCACCAAATAAATTGGAATTTAATTATAACCTTATTTTTATACGGAGGTTCCTCCCCTGCCAGTCAATTGGAAACGTAGTGTAGCAACTTTACTTAGACTACCTTCTTAAAAATATTCCATAATTTAGCTCTCTCTTATTCCAAAGAGCAGTCACACCTTAAAATATCGGAGATATTCGTTTCATTTAAAAGAACGTTTACTTATTATCACCTCATGAGCCTTAACAAGATTTCATAATTAATGAATCATAAAAATAGAATGCGAGAAATAAGTAAGCACAATATTTTAACGGAAACCAGAATACATCAACCAGAAACAGCGCCACAATTCAAAAGTGTTACTCAAATAAAAAAAAGAACCGTTATAAACGCAATTTGTTTACAAAAACAATTCTAGACTGTAACAGAAGTAAAAGCGTATCCCAAATACTTACTTAAAAATTCAGCTGTCACCAAATATGCAGAAAATAAACTGTGAAACCGGCTATTAGATTATTCACTTTATTTGTTTAGTCATTAATATTCTTAATCGTTACACACCCACGACGTGCTGGTGAACGTATGCGAAGAACGAATACGAATCACCGGTTCGTGATGCGGAGACAACAACCACTTCGACGATGCTAAAACGTTTAAATGGTTTACTGGTTTCTCAACGCTAGTATACCAGCGTTTTCTATTACATCCCGTAAATTATTACGCAGTGCGCAGTTCTTGTACACACGATCTCACCGTCAACTTTTTTTTTAACTATTCGGTGATTTGCATTAAATTCACAAGTAATAGCACTATATTGCAGAAATAACTTTAAAACTAGAAGCATTTGTATTAAAAACGTGACAGTTAACAATTTAAAAATTATGATTAACTTGAAACTTTTTAATTACAAAATATTATTTTAGTAAAGTTGTCACAAAATGTTGTTGGTCTTGGAGACGTTAAACTGTGGAAAACCAGTCGGATAACTTGTGTCAGAGGCGTACGACATGGATATTACATAAGAACGAGGTCTTCACGGTTATTACCAAAAAAAAAAAGGTTTATAGGATTGGATAACTCAAAGTTTTGCTCAGATTAAAGCTCTGTAATACAGTGTACTGTGTCCTGCATAATTTTACAAATCATAGCAATGTAAATGTAACGGTTGTTGCAATGCCGATTCCATCTCCATACATAAGAACAAAGATGAGCGGGTTTTTAAGTAATGGATATTGTCAGATTTGTTGGTGTAGACTTTAAATTTTAAATAACTCCATAAAAAGAAGTCTAATGAGATAAGATCGGGTGATCTAGCAGGCCATTCCGCTGTTCCGCTTCTTTCGATGCATTGATCTGAAAGTGTTTTGTTTAAAAACTGGCGCACAGCTATACTCAACTACTCAAGCAGTAACGGACATTATACATACTATAGCAAAAAATAAAGACATAGGTATATTAACTAGGGTTATGTTATTTGATTTAACAAAAGCGTTTGATAGTGTTTGCCACGACATACTTCTAAACAAGCCAGAAAAATACGGAAAAGAGGTTTAGCAGTGAAATTGTTAAAATCCTTCCTAACTGGTAAAAGACAATATATTACTCATAACAACGTAACATCTAATATCCAACAAATTCATCATGGAGTTCCCCAATGATCCGTGTTGGGTCCTCTACTATTTATTTTGTGTATAAATGATTTGCCAGTATATGTTGACATTGCGGACACATTTCTTTATGCCGACGATTACTCATTCCTAGTCACATCAAGGAACCCCGGTACACTTGAAGAGAAAACAAGAGAAATGCGAACAATATTTCAATGCGAATGTGTTAGGTTTGAACAAAGATAAAACCAAAATAATAGACTTTAACAACAGAACTAAAAAGGAAAATGACAATAGTTTTCGCCTACTAGGATTCCATATAGACAGTAATCTTAACTGGAAAACAAACATCATTGAAATAAATAAAAAACTCTCCAAAGGTCGCTTCGCACTGAGGAGGATGAGGAGTGTGGTTAGCAGAGATGTGCTTCGAATCTCATACTTTGGTATAATCCAGTCTCATCTACAGTATGGAATATTACTTTGGGGTTCTGCATCCGCAGCAAATGATGTTTTTATATCGCAGAAAAAAACAATTAGAGAGATGGTGGGAGCAAACTCCCGTGATCATGCAAGACCCTTCTACATTGATCTAGAGATTCTTACTGTCCATTGTTTGTATATACTCGAAGTTATATTATACGTACCTACATAAAAATAAAACCAAATACACTACTGGGGTAATGATACACGAATATAATACCAAAAGCAAGGATATCTTTAGAACAGCTAAAACGAAATTGGTAAATACTGAAAAACACTCCGAAGAATTGTACTCTTCCACAAGAATGGAAATTTTTTTTAATTAAAATAAAGCGAGCACTTATAAGCCATGCATTTTATAAAAAAAATAATATTTTTGGGGCAGTCTGGCCAAGATAATAAAAAGCACCTTTGTGCTTAGTTATTTTAAATTTTATACGTGAATGTAAAAAAAAAATAATAATAAAAAGTAAAAATGTCATGTATTGTAGGTTACTTGCACTTTATTGTAGGTTACTTGTATTTGTGTAGGTCACTTATATTTTGTAATTTTAATTGAGGCTATTTTGGAATTTTTTTGTTTTGACGTGTCTAAACAATACTATGTTTGTTGTATGCACAACTCATGTACTATTGTATCTATGAAGATCAATAAATTCTTTCTTTCTATAGCGAAATGTGGCGATGCACCATCCTGTTGAAATCATATTTCGCGTTCTAGTGTTGGCAATTTTTTGGATATCAGGGAAAAGCAGGTTTAAATCAGGAATTAATGTATTTTGCAGAAAATCCAGATAGCCTGTTAAATTTTCCATTCCATGCGTTGATTTTTTGTAGTCTCTGCGTATGGTATTCTTGCACCCAATTTGAATCGAGCCCACCCCAGCCCGCAAAGTTTATTCAAATGCACTGCGAAGTGCGCATGCGCGACCGAGGTGTAGGTCTATCATGCTTAGGTACATCCCTAACGTGTCTTAATTCTTTATATTTCTTTTCTATATTCACGATCTGGGTGCATTTCCTGAAATAATGTGCATACCTCTGGTTGAGTCCGCTTCCTATCGCCAACACCAATCATCATTAGAATTTCAATTCTCTCACTTTCAGTTTGAGGCATTTTAACAAAAGTGTTTGTTACACACGATATGATAAAATAGATTAACAATGCGGAATTGTACTCAGATATTTATGACAGTTTTTAACGTCAATTAAAAAAAACCAACAAATGGCAAGAAATACTTTTAAACTTTTTCTGTTTAGTCGAGCGGCTAGGATTACTTATGAAATTGGGATACAATATTGTTACAATCCGGCCCTGTTTTATTTGTCGGCGTCCGAGAGTCGATCACAACTAGGGTGCATATTAATGAGCTGCTTGTTATGCCAGCCTCCGCGATCCGACCGGTAAATTCTCGAACACCGCGTCTAGCGGTTTCGAAATGGTAGAATAGTGGCGATTACTTTGAATTGTGATTTGGAAAAAAATAAAATGACAGCGGTCGCGAAAAAGTCAGTTTTAAGTTTTTATGAGTTATGAAATTTAATTAGTTGTAAAAGTTGTAATTAGTGAAATATCTAAGTGATTGGTAAAAGTAAAATTTATTGTGTAGAAGTATTGGAATAAAAAATGTTTTGTAACTGTATCGAGAGTTTAAAATTACCGAACCCAAGAAAGAAGTAATATCGTAACAATATGTTAAAGTAATAAACATTTGCGTTTTTGTCCGCCCTGTAGCAATTTGAATAAACTTTTGATACATTTTTGGAATCAGCTCAGCAAGGGAAATACAAAAATTGTAAAAAACGGGGTGCTTACGTCATCACTCAAAGGTTATTCAGTCTGTATGATAGATTATTCTTTTAAAAAATAGTAAATTAAAATCAAAAATCGACCTGTTTCCGAATTTATGGCCGCACTGTATACTACGAGTACGAGTATTATTAAATCCCCGATAAATTTAAACAATTAAAAATGATTTTAAACATGTTGAGACGAGACGACGCCGTCTTTATGAATCACCAGTAATTTTATTAAAGAAAATAGTGATTCACAAATTTTATCAATGGATTTCATGTGAGAATAGCCGTTATGGGAATTTTTTTATGCTTCTTTAACTTCTATAATATATTTCTCGGTTTAACGAGGTAACGTCCGCTTTCACCAATTTTTAATTTGAATATGGCGCGTCAATTTGAACAAAATACAGGGTGAGTAAATAAATGCGGCAAACTTCAGGGGGTGATTATGTATAAAAAAATGACCGTTTGCTATATAAACGTATGTCCGCAAATACTTCGTTTCAGAGATAGTTTTTCTTATTTCAAATGTGTGACTAATAATTTTAGAATAGAGGGCAACAGCAAGCAGCGGACGATAATTTAATGTTAGTTCTTAACTTTATTTAAAAACTAAACAGTTTATGGTAATACATAATTGAAATATTTTGTTACTTTTAATGTAAATTATGTCGGAAAGTCACCAAAATCATAATATTTTCAAAATAAAAAAAATTTCCCATCTATTTTTTTTATTTGAAAAAAGTTAATAACTTTCTGACATTTAACTGTAATTATTAAAATTGTCCCCAAAATTTTGTTGCAAAGTAATGTATATTAACAGCGTGAGTAGAATAATTAGATTTTTAATATGGCGGGCATGTCAATATCGTCTTAAAATTAGTGAGACAACGCTTTGTTGTGTGCTTTAATCAGGGGCGCGCCAAGCCATGCGGCCGCCTGTGTGCAAAATATAATTTTTCATCCCTTGTCCCTTTTTTAGTAAAAATTTCTACACATAAATAAAATTAAAATACGTGCTAATACCAATATTTAATTTTGGTACTGATACATCAGATAAGCGGGTAGTTACACACAAAATTGAAATAATCGCTATTACTTATCCAATTTTAAAATGAAATATGTGTTAAATGTTACATTTATATACCGTATAATTCATTATCTATAATTTAAAATCATAATTATCATTTAATGTTTTCAAATAAAAAAAAGGGTACTAATTTTTATCAGCATGATACCTGGCTAGTTATCCCCATAATATTTAGAAGATCGTGACAAGTCTTAGACATAATGGATTAACGAAGAATTTAAAAAAAAGCAAAGCAATAACAAAACTGACAAAACATTGAAAATGTTACATAGCAGAAATTTAAAAAAAAGCAAAGCAATAACAAAACTGACAAAACATTGAAAATGTTACATAGCAGAAAAAAAAGAACAAAAAAAACTTATTGGAAACATTCATTTCGTGCAATTTTTTCGGCAAAATAATTAATCAACTCAGCTAAAGAAATGCAATCCGTAAGGTCACTTTCTTCGGACATAATTGCCAAATAACTGAGGCTCTCTTGTGCCATAGTTGATCGTAAAAAAGTTTTTATTAATTTTAATTTTGAAAAAGACACCGATACTACATTGTTCTCTAAAATATGTCGAAGAATTATCTGAGGAACCAACTCATTTTGGTCTAGTAAGTGGCATTTTAAACAAATAATTTCATCAAATAAGTCATTTGCATTTTGCCTACATTCGCCACATAGTTGGCGCGCCACTGGCTTTAATATTATTACTTATTAGTTAATCATTATTAACATCTAAATAAATTGGTGGTAAAATATTTTTTCATTATACCTACCTGAAAACACTATATTTACATGCCTATTTAGCGCACAGAAAGTGGGCTTTTTCCGTGCACCCGCAAAAAGTTTACGGTGCACTAGTGTCATCAGATGCCTACGTGCAAGCCAAAATAAAATAATATGTTATCGACAGTTCTCTAGAAATCGCAAATTTTTCTGTTTATTTTATTAGCAACGGGGTAAATAACGCTTGTTTTTTGACAATGTTTTGATATTGTTGGTGATAATATCTCTTAACAATTTGTGGTTTACAGGTAGATATAATGAAAATTATTGTTCATTACAGTTTCCTAATTATACGTTAGATAATAATTTTCTATTGATTTATTTTAAATATAGTATTATTTATATTTTTTCCAACAGCGCCATCTCGTGTTACCTGATTTTTTCCTATCTTCAGTTTATATTTTGGTCAGATGTCAGATCAACACGAATTCGCGAAAAAATACCTGATGCTACTTCCTGATGTTTTAAATTCAAAGCAAATTATTATTAAAATAATCACACTCCTCCTTAATTTACGACGGTTGCAATACAACAAATTTGATTGTATAAACTATTATCCTTACAGATATTGGTAATGATGTCATCCAATGAAACGGTTAACTAGGCAGTTATGTGAAATGGCCTAGAGAATTGACAGCTGTTCTCTTGACGCATCCGCATTTTAAAATTTTCATTATTCATGTAGATCCTTCGCGTTTCGTCCACTTTTGTCAAAATGGCGAAAAAGAAATTTGACGACAAGAATAATCATAGCGATGATAATACAAAAAATGATAGTGATTACTCATCAAACGAGGAAGAACCGGATTTCAGTGATCCCGAAGGATATGAGGACGACATTTCAGACGAAGGTATTAAATAAAAATCCATTAGTAAAATTGTGGTTTCCATGCCGTCTCGTCATTTTATTCAAAAACTAATTAAATTATCGCACTGTGTTTTAGCTGTTTTTATTATAAACAATATTTATAACTCTTAAAAGGAGGTATTAAGATAATTAAACCGTTTCCTTTTTAAAACATATGTGCTAGTATAGTTTTAGGTTAGGTCAGTATTTAATGGTGTGAAAGTGAACTAAGGGTGGATTTATATAAACTTATAAGCATTTAACATCTAAAATTTATCAAATAAGATTTAAGACTCATAAAAGATTTTTATACTCCAAACGCCAAAATCATAAACAAACTGGTTACAGTAATAATACCCATAGCACAACACAAATCCACTATAAGTAGTACAAGTACAAATCCGAATCAACTTTTTTCTATTTTCGAATTCTTCCCTAACCTCACAATTAATTTTGAATAATCCATAAAATCTGGTAAACTAATAAGAAATTACAAATTTAGTATTTATTTACTACCACGATTCAATCAGATACAGTTAAACAATTTTTTACAGAACTTTTAGGTGATATTTTAAAAGAAAAACCCAAGGAAACTGATGGAGTTGAAAGTGTCATAGTAGTAGATGGTGTCCCTCAAGTTGGACCCAATCGAATTGAGAAACTAAAATCTGTTATAAATAAAATATTTATGAAGTTTGGCAATATAGTTAATGAATTTTATCCAGTTACTAGTGAAGGACATACAAAAGGATACATTTTCATAGAATATACATCGCCTACTCAAGCTGCTGAAGCTGTGAAACTTACTAATAACTTTAAATTAGATAAACAACATACATTTCAAGTTAATCTGTTTACTGATTTTTCTAAGTATGATCAAATACCCAACAAGTGGGAGCCTCCAGAACCTCAGCCTTATGAAGGACAGGCCGATCTTCATTTTTATTTGCTAGAGCCAGATGCATATGATCAGTTTGGTGTTGTAACTGCACAAGGCCAATCTGTTCAAATTTGGCAAAACACCCAGCCAGATCCTACTGTTTTAGAACAAAGAAATGTAAGTACATCAGAATAATTTCATACTTTTTAAAATGCATAATAAAATAATTTAAATAAAATGATAAATGATTTTAGAATTGGAGTCAAACGTATATAAAATGGTCACCTCTTGGAACATATTTGTCAACTTTCCATAAATTAGGTATAGCTCTTTGGGCAGGTCCTAGCTTTTCACAGTTTAAAAAGTTTGCTCACGCTAATGTTCAGTTCATTGATTTTTCACCTTGTGAGAAGTACCTAGTTACTTATTCACCCCAAGGTGACCCACATTTTCCAGAACAGAAAAGAATCATTATTTGGGATATTAGGTAAGTGGTAAATGGTTCGTTTATATATTAAAATAAACAAATTTTATTTAAATTATTCTTTTCAACCCACCGAGTTAGTTTGTCCTATGTTGTAGATAATGTATAATACATATTTTATTTTAACTTTAAAAATACATAACTTTTTAAATTAAAACTAGGTAGGTGATTAGGTAATACAAATTGTATATTTAAATTAAATCAAAATACAATTTTATTGTACCAAACAAAACTTTTTCATGTTTAGTTTCATTATAAACTTCTGGACAAAATTAACTCAACAACATACTAAATCATACAAATTGCTATAATGAATTAATTTTAATAATTTTTTATCAGGCCAAATTTTTACCGATTATTTATTATTTATTTAGCATATGGCATATTAAAACACAAAGCATATACATATGATAACAAAATTATTATAGATGAACATTCAACAAACTTTTCTATGTATTAAAAAAATATGACAATAATTCATATTCATCATATAGTTAAGACAGATAAAATTTTAAAGGAGAATCTGAAAGTATTTATCTTTCAGAAAAATAGCATAGTTTTAAAACTTTTTTACTTTTTGCTTAATATTTTTAATTTAGGTAATAAATACTTATTTTTTAGAAAGCAATAAACTTCATTGTCATAGTTGATAAAAAAAAATTATTTTACATTTTCAGTGCCTTTTAAGCGCAACCCTGTAAACTATTCATTGACTCGTTATCTGATGTTGTCACCTTCCTAAGTACACTTCTAAACAAGTGTTTTGAACAAAAGCTCTTAAGTGGTTCGAAAAATGAACTGTAACTTTGAATTATTTTTTTATGTTAAAGTGAAATCAATTGCTTCCTACGACTTACGACGCTAAATCCACATAAAAGTTTGTAAGAATGTACACGATATACCCGGTGTATGATCCGATTAGAGGATAAGATGGCGGCTAATGGACAAAATAATAATTGAAACGATTTGAAGTTGTACTGAATTCCTTGATGTCTCTGTGAGGACCAGTTAAATATCTGCGCCGTCATAGAAGACGATACTAATTAACTGGTTCGTCAATAGGGGCAATTGTTTATAGAATTAACTCTAAACAATAACTTACACGAGCTTTCCAAACATCAAGGTTTTTCTCTTCTATATCAGTCTATCTTCATTAAATGCACTCAAATCCTCCAGGTTGTCAAATCTACTCTCAAATTAAATTTCCACTCTTTACTTTTGTGGCAAGTAAGAAACTCAATGTTAAGATAATACATTTAATCTGTATTTTAGAACAGGCATTGAAAAGCGATCTTTCAATCCTGAAGGCCCAACTGCTTGGCCAATCTTCCGATGGTCTCACGACGATAAATATTTTGCTCGCATTGGATCTAATAATGACGCTCTTCAAGTGTACGAAACTCCATCTTTCGGTCTCTTGGACAAAAAATCCATCAAAATAAATGGTATTAGAGACTTTAATTGGTCACCAACAGACAATGTTGTTGCTTATTGGGTTGCTGAAGATAAAGATGTACCAGCTAGCGTAACACTACTCGAGTTACCTAATAGAAATGAAATTAGAAAGAAAAATCTATTTAATGTTGCTGACTGTAAGATCCACTGGCAGAAATCAGGAGATTATCTATGTGTTAAGGTAGATAGATATTCAAAAGTAAGGAAAGAGAAGAATGAAACAAAGTATTCAGGTATGTTTTCTATCTCCGGGGTTTAATTGGAAATTACTTAATTTAAAAATTCTAGGTATGTACTGCAACTTTGAAATATTTCATATGAAGGAGAAGCAAATACCTGTAGATAGTGTGGAATGCAAAGAACCCATCCAAGCTTTTGCCTGGGAACCCGTCGGTTCTAAATTTGCAATGATTCATGGCGAATCTCCAAATATCAACGTTAGTTTTTACGAAGTTAGAGTGGGACAGGCTCCTATACTTCTCAAAAAGTTTGAGAAGAGAGCATGTAACCATTTGTTCTGGTCTCCTGGCGGACAGTTTATAGTTCTAGCTGGACTTGGTTCTAATGGCGGAGGATCGTTGGAATTTGTTGATACACACGAGTTTTTAATTATGAATACTACAGACCACTTCCAGATGTCTGATGTTGAATGGGATCCAACTGGACGATATGTGGTTACTGGAGTGTCATTTTGGAAGACCAAAGTCGATACAGGTTAGTAATTATAAAAACTTACAAGGTATCTTTGCGCTTTTTTATGTTTTTAAATAACATTCAAGCTCCTGATTTATTACTGTTATAATTTTCCATTCATCATGGCAGAGAGTCACTCAGGAGATATTCAATATTAATTGCAGTGTATGGGAATTTGTATTAAAATATTTCCAAGAAAACAAGTAATCACATTTATTGCAGATCAAAAAGTTTTATGCATATCTTATTTTTAGTGTTGCAATAGTGGTACTCACTCAAAAATAACAGTTTTTTAAATAACCACAATTTACAAGACTATTATACTTTTTTCTGTCAATAATCTTATTAAATCTCCTACTTAAAAGAACTATTCACTTATCAACTTCACTGAACTAAACTAACTAACTCGCTGAGCCGATACCGTTTTTATATATTACAATGAAGCATTCCCCAAATTTCTTTCATAGCTTTCTTTCTCTATACCTCCGGTTCTAATTGAGGTAAGCGGTTCATTTTGGTCCAAGTCACTTTTTAGAACGAGCTCTTTCATTTTAGCTTTGGTCCTCTTTAATTGGTTGAGTTGAAAGGGAGCTAATTCAACTTGACTTTCGATATGCGTTTTAAATTAAAAGAATTTCACATGCAACTCGTTCAATGTGAAGGTAGAAATTATACCTAAAGGTCGAAGCACAGGCAATATTGTTTGGAAAGAAGTATTGTGAAATCAGTGTTATCCCATCATGTTCATAATTTTTTATCAGATGTATTTAACTTAGGTTAGGTTACAATTACTCATCATATAAAAGCGTTATTTTTACGCGCTTTATATTAGCTTGACTCGTATCTATCTATCTATGTAACAGAATCTTTGGGCACGATTTTCATCCACTTAAAAACATTGAATCGACTTAAAACTTTGTATACTTCTAAAGGACCGATGACAATACAATAATTTCATAAATTTTTTCAAAGATCATGGTCAGAATTAGTTATATTTAAAAAAAGTGTTTTATAATGGATTAAAAATGGCTGTGATATCTCCCATGAATTCAATTTAAATTGATGGCGACGCTTGAAATACTCTAACAGATGTCGTTAACGCATATCACCATTTTAAATCCTAGTAATTTTAATACCTGCTCGCGTTTTTTTATACGCAAATTAATTTTCACGGAATTCCGTTTTACGACAAACTCATATGACAATTAATACCGAAATTAAGATCGTCGATAAGTAGCAATAATTTAAAAAAAACCCAAACTAAAAAATGAAAAATAAATAATAGTTTAAAAACTCGGACAACGCTCCTTATAAGAAAACCACTGAACTAAAAAATAATTTTACAATCAAAAGCGTGGGGGGGTGCGCTATATCAATTAATATATTTGATAATAAACAGATATTGGTAAAAGTAAAGTCTCCAAGAAGAAAATGTAAACATCATAAAAAGCACTCTCCACGCTTTTGATTGTAAAATTGTTTTTTAATAATTATTATTTTTTTAAACTATTATTTTTAAATTATATAACCAACACTTTGTTGCGGAGCAGCACGGGTCCTAGTTAATTTTTAGTTTTTAAAATTCACTAATTACGCCACAGTATTATTCGTTAAACCTAAATATTTATCAAAAAGCTCACTTGAAACTCGAAACAGCTCAGAAAACCTATATCGTTAACCAAAAACCCATATGTCATTCATTGTTGTACCACGTGCACGTTACCTATCTCCAGAAGTGACTTCACCCTTTCTACCGATGTCTAAAAGTAATCAAGTGCTGCACGTCCATTGATAAATTAAGAGCTACTTTAATTACCATTTACATACATACATATAGTCGCTCCACTTCCGCTACGGTTCTTACACACATCTTTCGCTTCTACTTTCATCAGCGCTATCATACATGCTCGTCGGTTGTTGGTACTCTTCGGTGGCCTTTCTTCCAAACAGTTTTGATAAAAATTATCATGTAAAAACTTGAAAATAAAATATATGCGTCTACAAAATATAATGAGAATGTCGCAATAAAATAAAATGTAGGTTACTTAATATGTGGTTTTTATATAAATTGACAGGTTATTGGATTTGGTCATTCCAAGGCAAGATCCTCAAACGAATTAATTTAGAGAAGTTTGCACAAATCTTGTGGAGACCACGGCCTTCTTTGTTACTTACCGACGAAAAACAGAAGGAAATTAAGAAAAATTTAAAAAAATACTATCCCCAATTCGAGAGCAAGGATAGGATGCGGCAATCTAAAGCTTCCAAGGAGCTCATCGAGAAGAGAGCAGCTCTTATGGAGAAATTCCAATCATACAGAAATGAGAGGATCCAGGAATATGACGAGCAAAAATTAAGGCGTTTACAACTTAGAAATAGTAAGTCTCGGCAATTTGTTTTCTTTTAAGCATTGTTTAATGACTTTATTTTGTTTTTCAGATATCGACACTGATGAATTGGACGCAGATACTGAGAACGTAGAGGAGGAAGTTGTAGAATTTTTTATTAAAGAAGAAATAATTCCAGTCGATTAAGAACGTTTTGAATGACTGGTTTTTCCCTGCTTGTTTATTGTACACACTCTGGGGAATTTTTTAATGAGTTACATTAGAAGCTCTAACAATATAAAACATTTCCTAAGTTAAATTGGTTTCATTGTATCTGCTAATAAATTCTAATCTAGTTAAATTTATATTTAAATAAAACACACGCTCATTTTTCCACAGCTATAATTACATAAAAATATCGATTTATTAGTATAAAAAAAGGGTTATAATGTTATCTAAAATCACGAAAAAATATTTGTACAGTGCGTTCCAGAAGAGTTGTATACAATTATTTATAAAGTGTAAACTACATTTATAGAACAAAAACTTTACATTGAAGATGTTAAAAAAACAAAACTTGTAATTTTTATTTTTTATTAACACTTTTAAATATTTCCATCATTTAAAAATGCGTGATTCTTCATAATGTATCGATATTTTGTGTTTTCCTTTCCCTAGTTTTACAAATTTAATGTTGGTTTGTGGATTTGCAGGTTTGTAGGTCTTAAAATCAAGTATAATTTTAATTTAAACTTATTGTACACAACTTTTTTTGTACACACTGTAGTTAAACTGCATTCAAATTTATTCTCCAGCAATAATTGTTAAATTTTTCAATTGTTCTTCTAGAAAATCTATTCTTTTTTTCAGCTTTTCGTTTTCTTCGACCAAATTATTTTCATAATTATTACCATTTGGGTTAATTTCATTTCTTATTTTGTTATTAAAATTTTCCAATTTAATGAATTCCTTTACCATTGCCATTTGCATGTCGAGTAGCATTGCTCTTAGCTGATAGGTGGTGTGAGTAGCTTGATACTTAATGTTATTTTTCAAATCGTCAATGACGCTTTTAAATTCCTCATTAAAACATTCTTTAACTAGAGACCTAATATCCGAAGTTGTTCCGTTAGTAACAGATTTTTGAAAAATATTAGGGCTGGCCAAATCCGATCTGACAGGGAATTGAAACTTTGGCGTGGAAGAAAACTGTTTCGGTTTAAAATCACCCGCTTCGGCTTTACTTATTTGAAGAGAATTAGCCGACTGTAACTCTGCATCGTGAATGCTAGGTAATCTATTGCTGATTTCTTTTACGAACACGCAGTCCTCGTTTATAGACTCTGCCGTGTTGTTTTGATCCAAACCGAGCGCTGCTATAAAGGAATCTCCGTCATCCACCGAAGTAATGGACTTCGAATCAGAGACCGCATCCGCATTTTGCATGTACATACCGAAAAAATCGCTGGTCCTAACGCTCCTACTTCTCCTTTTCGCCGTTTCTTCTGTTGCTGACGGTGCCACGTTATCGTTAGATCTTGACGAATTTGAAACGCTCGACGTACTGGTTTCTTGAACGTTTTGAAACGCTATGTGCCTGATGGCGCTCTTATGCGCTACAAAGGAGTGGACTGGTTCTTGGATATTTCTAGAATCGTAGACATAAACGCGACCGTTTTGAGAAGCCATGATAAAGTAAGCTCCATCTGGAGAGAAATCAACTGCTGTGATGCAATTTTCTACCGATATACTGGCTATGCACTTGTTGTCTGCGATATCATAGAAGCAGAATCGCCTATCGCCACCTGCAGACACTATGAGATCCGAATTAACCGGCGAAAAAGCGATAGAATTAACCGGAGCTTTATGGGCTTCTGTACAAAATTTGCTCCTGTTAATGTTAATATCCCAAACGACAATTATTCCTTCATTGCTACCTCCCAGAACTAAATTTCTCTTCAATTGATTGGTTTTAAGGCAACTAATCGAATTAGATTTTGGTACTCTAAGGTTTGCTGGCGGGCTATTCGTTACGTTGTTATAAACTAAAACGTCGCCATTCTTGCAACCGGCGACGCAATGAGTATCTTTAGCTGTAAAATTTACGTGAGTAATTTGGGTGGACGCTCTGGAAAAACGTTTCTTAACATTTCTAGACTTAATATCGTAGATCAGTACTAAACCGCTCTTCGTTCCAATACCAACGTTTTTCTTAGTCGTATTTTGGAAACAAGCCGCGGTTGGTTCGTCTACCTCGTGGATACTTTTTAATAATTTAAGTTGATCTTTTGTGCTAACAATTTCTGTTTGGCCGGAATGAGGAACTACTACTAACCAATTGCCGTCTCTACTCCAGGAAACACTCCTGATTGGTCCTTCCACTTTTCCAGGTTGGTAATTGTGAACAACATTACCATTAGGAAACTCATGGAATTTAATGGTCGTGGAAACTGAAGCAATATACATCTCTGGAATAAAACTCATTGCTTGAAAATTTATACAGCCAATTTATTTTTTAATTAATACTTAACCCAGTTAACTAATTTAATTAAATAATTCTCCCCTACTTCTGTTTATTTATCAAAATACAGAAATCCTTTAAGTTTTAAAGCATTTCATAGTGGCGGATGAATTAAATAGAACATTCCCATGATTA
The DNA here is from genome assembly GCA_950111635.1 of Agelastica alni. Lineage (NCBI taxonomy): Eukaryota > Metazoa > Arthropoda > Insecta > Coleoptera > Chrysomelidae > Agelastica > Agelastica alni. The sequence continues at coordinate 31,335,551 of OX467714.1, forward strand.
AGTTTAATTTTATAAAAAAAAACTTTCCGAATCATTCCATATCTCAATAATTTGAATATACTAAAAAAATTAAACTAAGGACACGCATTAATTTCTTATTGGTTGTAACACATCCACCTTTATTCTGGTGTATGTTAAAACAACATGTGTTTGTCAATTGACATTGACATAATACCGGCTGTTTGCCTTGTCAAAAAATAAAAATCTTCCCAAAAGCCACGTAAAATTAGAACTTTTTTTGTATAATTATCTAATTACAAAGCAAAACGTAAGTAATTTGTTTTAATTTTCTAGAAAATAATTAAGAATGAATATTGTGTTTAGATTGTTTGATTTCGAATTTAACCTATAGCAATTTCTTGTAACTTGTTGTTTAGGTAAAATTTAAGTGCTTTTAAATTAGAAATGGTGATAACAAGTTTTAATATTGTATAATTACTATCAGTTTACAAACTAGAGACCCTAATTTGATTAACACATGCATGCAAAGTATTTTATCTCAAAAAAAGAAATTAATAAAAATTTGTGAATTATCAAAAATAAGAGAATACACCTACTTCTACATTAAGAATAGAAAAAACAGGTTTATATAGACAACTACATTTATAAAAAACCGTTAATTTAACCTAGCTTACCTAGTCAAATGTTACCCTCTTAAAGTAAATCATTACTACATACGATGCTCACCTTATAAAATAGTTTTTATTAAAATCACATTGAACTGTTGCAAGTTACTTTGTTATTACTTTCTCAAATATTTAACAAAATTAAAATACAAGTTAAAATTAATCTTTCAAACTACAATTAATGACGCTTATGACAGTTGACAGCCAATGCAATCATTAAATGTTTTTGGCATTTTTGTGACCAAGGTAAGACATTTTCTTAAGAATTTTTGTTTTTTTTTATTGTTAATGTTTTTGAATGTTATAAATAAAAGGCTAAAGTAAATATTTTTTTTAAAAACAAACCTGTTTTGATTTCAGAATGGTTACTGACGTGCATTTGGCAGTACTTTCTAATGCTCTCGGGATTGTTCTTTTCCTGTTGGTGGTGCTTTTCCATTACATTAATGCAAATTATTCCAAATAAATTTTTTCACTTAATTACTATCTAATTTTTTAATATATTATGTAAATATAAAGTACAATTCATCTTTTGTAAATTTTTAAATTTGTTTCATTTTAATACCTAATACAACTTCTACAATATTTTCTCAACAAATGTAAGTACCTTAAAACTAAATTTAGTTCTCGTATTAAACCATTTAAAACACACCTTACTTATTAGGTGTGGCTTCTTAGATGTAGATAATGTTATTAATAAACTTTTCATTGTGTAGTGAAGCAGCAATCAGTTATATTCAATTATTAAAGTAAAACAAATGCTGAAATTTTGTTTGATTTTCTTTTTACTGGCTAAATCCAACTGATTTATTTACAACTAAAATTAATACTTTTCACCAGTTTAGAAAGTTAGGAAAATAAAACACATTTTATAATAAATAGCTTTATTAAATAAATTATAACTGCAAAATTGTATAACAACATATTCAAGCAACTAGTGCATTTAGTTATTGTGTTATATTATGATTGTCCACAATTATAGATACTTGGAATGTATAGAGCTAGAATATGTTAGGTATTCAAGAACCTGCAACTGTTAGATACCCTTCCCCCAAAATGATTTAGCATTTAAGAAAAACTTTTTAACCTAGGTCTACAAAATAAGAACATACTTAAAATAAAAAGGTGACTAATAAAAATCTCACATTTTAAGACAAATGACTATTCAATAATGTTTTTGTATTTTTTTTGCAAATTTTAGAAGTTTTTATTAATAATAAATAAATAAAAAATAAAGAACACAGCTTTAAATTTCACATGGAGTTACAATTTGTAAAGGTGTTTTAAATGAAAAAAAGCTTTGGTAAAATTCGGGAATGTAGTAGCCAAAGAAATGTTTATAAAACTTTCAATAGGTCATTAAAAACAGGATAAAATTAACATACTGATAAAAAATTTAGTGCGGAAACATTCGGCAAATACTTTTTTTAAAAAAAATGTGTAGTAAAACTAAAGTTTTAGTAAGTATTTAATATGGTGGCCACTTCAAAGAGTTTTGATAACCATAAAATAATAGGTCTATGTGTATAACAAGTTTTTACCTCAATCAAACACTTATACTAAATACTCTTAATAAAGTGGCCGCCATATAAGATACTTAAGTTTTAACACACATTTTTTTTATAGGAAGTATTTTCCAATCATGTTTGCACTAAAATTTTTATCAGTATGTTAATTTTATCGTGTTTTTTAACGACCTGTTAAAGTTTTATGAACATTCTTTTGGCTACTACATTCCCGAATTTTACCAAAACTTTTTTAAATATAAATGGAAACATTTAATTTAAAAATATTTCTTTGAATCTTCCTTTCCCCTAAAATCAACCAAAAATTGGGGAGGGAGTGGTAAAAAAAAGAATCTCTGTTCCTGAAAAAAATATATTAATATAATTGATGATGAAAGAAAAAAATATTAATGCAGCTCTAGTGTCTTATTTTACAATTGCTTTTTATCCACATTTTGTAGACTAGTATTATTTTAAAAACAAATTTATTCGTAAATAAAATTATGATCTTAACCACAGTAAATAACAAATATTATTTATTAAAATATATTTTCACAGCTTCAAAAACATATATTATTTATATTACCCATATTTACAGAGAAATAATTTAAAATTTTATTTAAATTAAAGTACTAACAAGTTATACGACTCGTATCTGGATAATTTTATTTTCTTCAGTCGTATTATTTTTTGAAAATTGTAGATCAAGAGTCGAAAAATTTATAAAACAAATATTTTTTTAGTTATCAATAATACTTTTTAAAGACTTCTAAGAGAAATCAGTTCGGCTATTCGCTCCGAGGGGAACCGCGCGCAGCGCCACCCGTGGCGAAATAAATAACTTCACTCCCAGTTTTGATGCATGTAAACACTGGGAATTTGAGATAAAAAAATTATTATTTAAATAATTATTAGTTATGAGCAGAATATACCAGTTGTGAATTTCAGTTTATTTTGACAATTAATAAATTAGACAAAAAAATTTTCTGGTAGAAAAATAAACGACTAAAGGAGACGTATGGTATTTAACCTGAATGAATTCCTAATATAAATAAAATTATAAAAGTTGTGAATGGTAAAAAATTGAGCGAAGTGAATGTTGTTGATATAGAAGAATTAAGAAATCAAAATAAACTTAAAAAATAAGATGTAAAGTTTTTAAGCAAACGAATGTTACAGATACTCCATACAAAGTTGAGTTGCAAGTAAATAAAATTATATTTTATAATGAAAATTTAATAGCACGTTAATTACAATATAATTCTTTCAGTTGAATGCAGCTCATACAAAGAACTTGCACATGCGTCTCTCAAGCTTGTGCAAGCATATTTATACACTAATTGATTTTATTAATAAAGACACTCGTAAATCGAAGACTTCTAAAGAACAAAATTGGGGTAAACCATCAACTATTTAGCTTGCAAAAGAAATTTTTGCAGAACCATTACTCATCAATGATGATTTCATTTTAAAAAAGAGTTAAGGGCATGTTTACGACATTAAGTCTTCAAAATTAGACGAAATAAATTGTTTATTCAGATATGTTTTAAAATATGAGAAGGATTTCGCAATGAAAACATCTGCTAGAATGTTTGTGGAAGATTTATGTGATAGTGCCGTGAATGATGTACAAAAAAGTATTACTGAAAAAGTGATTGCTAATTTACTCCAAAAATCAAAGCAAGTAAAGCTTTATTCATGCAATTTTTTATTAAAATAATATAAACATAAATATTATTGGTTATTTCATTTTTTTACCTAATATAAAAATAAGTTAAATAAATATTATTTTAAGGTTTTGCACTTACTCAAAATTTTTCAATGCTTTTAACCACAATTAACGTTTGTCAACCTTATGTGGATAGTTTAGGATATTTGATGGAAAACTGTAAAATTCATATTTACAATTACTGGACGTATTATTACAATTTTTTAAACAGCACTTTAAAAGATCTTTTGGACTAGATGAATCCATAATTTATTTATACACTTTCGTAAGTTCAAACTAATTAAATAAATACTTTTTTATTTCACTAATCTAACCTAAAATACACGTAAATACATACATATGTTTATGACGTAAACTGGGGAATGAAGTTCTCAAAAGCGTCACCTATACCGGTGCGGCAGTTACCCTCGGAGCGAATACATCAAAATGAATAATTGTCTAACTTGGTAGTCGTATATTAAAATAATATGAATTCCAAGACATTTTTAAAAAAAATTTGTTAAGACACCGGATAAAATTTGACTCTCGACCATTTGAACTACCAAAAGTAGTTACTAACTCTTTTGGGATTTTTTATTCTTCAATTTCCATGCGTTTTCGCCTAATTGTTGGATTTGCCGAATCTGTCTTGCACCCCACAAGAACCACAGAAATCCTATTACTGCACATATTACAGTTTCTATATAAAAACCGTCGAGAATTGTGACGCATTTGCCTCCTTTACTCAGGCAAAGCTGAAAATGAGATAAAAAATTAATGTACCAGAATAGAACCCAGTCCAGTGTTGCACTAATATAAAATTTCGCTAATCCTAAATTTTATATACCAGTTTTACATCAACGATGAAACATACATAAATACAAACGTAAAAAGCGAAGTCATAAATACATTTTTTATTTCTGTCATAAGTATTTACAAAATTGCTTTTACTGTTAGTAGTACGTCCATTATATCCACCAGATTTGGTTCCATCTGACCTCCACCTATTCCCCTATACCTTATACCTGTCTACTAAACTGTTCTAGGCTATCTTTATAATGCTTTAACCAATGATTAAACCTTGTATCGATTTTTCGAGCATTTGAATTTATTTAAAAGATCTTCTATGTCGAGATCTTTTTCAATGTGTAAAAAAATTAATTGCGACCTTTACGCATGGCAGTTTTTTGCCACGTTTTAATTCTTCTCATAGCGCTAAATGATCTTTCCGCGCTTGCAGATGAATTAAGGATGACCTTTGCCACTTGAGGCATTCTAAATTTGTTAGAAAATATATTTTCTTAGTCACATTAAAGTCTGCGATAAGATAAAGAGTCTGGAGTTTTTGGATTTCTGCATAGGCCTTATATACAGACATTTCGGCACCTAATGTAGTTTTATTAATATTTAAAACTTCAGCATAGTTGTCAATAGATTCGATACTACCGTGAAAATCAAGAGTCAAAAATTTGTCAACAGCTTCCCGAAAGAGAAGTCTCCCCGAATCTAAATTCAAAACTATTAATTTTGTTAATAGGACTGTTCGGTTCTTAATATGAATAGTGTCAAGACTGCTTTTCACGGCCACAAATTTACATGTATCTATCATAAAAAAACAAGCAAATAGTCAATGTTAAAATAAAAACGTCGCAATTGAGGACGTAAAAGATGGTACTAAAGCATAAATTTTTGTATAGTTATGTATGATTTACTATACCAATAGTACCTATTTGTTTGTAAGCGTTAAATATTTGGTGAAATTCGATCCGACTTATAGATCTTTACCATGTCTTTTAAGGGTTTTTGGTAATAACCGTCCCATTTATCATATTCAGATGTTTGGAAATCACTCAAACTAATAGTGAGAAAAATATAATGTCTAGCATCTAAAACGCAATCAATGTTTTCAAAAAGGCTGGGAGTAGGATATTTAAGTCAGTGTCGATGGGAAAAATTAATAGTTATAGATATGTAGACATTCAATCAATTATATTTAGACTTTTAAGTTTTCACTATTAAACGTATCAGTAGTAACTTCGTTTTTTATTTTATTCAAAAAGATACTAAATTACATAGAAGGTATTCTTTTAAGTTACTTATCGCAACAAGAATTTTAGTGTTATTTAAAGTGAAATCTTAATGTACAATCGAAGTTGTTATATAGTCAACAATCAGTTCACTAAATCGAAAAGAGAAAATACAACTGGAAATCTACCCATTGTCCAACAAGGACCTAGTTTAGTGGGGCATAGGTCTTTAGCAGGTCTATTGTGGCATGGTTGTATGGGGTGAGATTTTTATGAAATCGGTAGGTTCTAGGTTGGTATAATCAAATATGTTGAACTTTATTCTTCCCAGCATTTGGCATTTAGTTTCTAAAAAAAAACTGTGCACTTTCCATGAAAAGAGCTATGCTTGGCATCACACAACGAGATAGAATCCCAAATTTTATTTTAAATAGTCGCAAAAAGGGTAGACCTATCGTGGTGGTACAAGCGTTTTTATTTCTCTGGAGCATCTGCCATGGAAATATCTGTAGAGTAATGTCTGGTCTGCAACTCTTCTTCTATGTTCAAGTGGGTGAAGGGTATCTGTGAGAAATGAACTGTTTATCAACCGAATGGCCCTTTTCTGAATGGAATCTAGAAGACAAAAATAATGCCTTGGTGCTGAACCACATATGTGCGAGCAATACTCCAGTAGAGGTCGGATTTGAGCCTTGTACGTCGTCAACAGTTCATCAGAAGTAAAAATTTTCTAGTTTTTCACAGAAAACCTAGCCTCTGGCTTGCTGACTTTGCGATGTTAGCAGCATGGTCATGCCAAGACATATTATCAGACACCGTGACTCCCAAAATCGAGATAGAGGGACTTGATTAAAGGGTATTTCTGGACATTGTGATGGAATGATTTGAGGAATTCACTTTCTTGGAAAACGTGGCGCTTTGTGTTTTCTGGGCGTTGAACTAAACAAGATTGTTGGTTCCCCACTCGACGATTGCTTCAAGATCTCTATTGATGGAATCAGCTTGTTCCTGCCCGAGTCTATTTGTAGCATTCACCGAAAGTGATCGATAGTATGTGAAAGTTGAGACAAGTGTGCTGTCGTCTGCGAAACTGTAAATTGGGTTCGTGGTGGTTTTCAAGGGGTCGTTGATGTGTTCGCCAACGAACTGGAGTCCAAGACCATGGGCCCTATGGCCCGTATGTCCGATTGCAGATGGACGAAAAAGGTTTTATTAGAGTGAAGGCCAAAACAAGATAGGAGTAGAGGTAGGCCGCCGACCCGGTGGACAGATGACATCAAAAGAATTGCCGGAAATTGGATCCAAGAAGCCCAGAATAGAACGAAGTGGAAACGTATTGAGGAGGCCTATGTTCAGCAGTAGACACAAATGGCTATTTGATGATGAGATTAAGTGCATTGAATTGCCGATAAAATAAATGTTAAAAAACATGAATTTTTATGTTTCGATTTTACTTACTTCTTTTTCAACGACGGTCCTGCAAGTATTATCTATACTTTCTACTCCTCCTTGACACTGCTTCCATGTCAATGGATCGACGAAGTAAAGAGCCAACATCGTCGGCCAATTACCTCCCAAATTCGTCACTGTGTTCAGTAACGTCATATAAGTTCCCCCGACTGAGGAATCGCTAATTTTTGCGAAAAATGCCATTTGTGCGACAAACATACAATAAACACACACCTGCAAATAATTTATATACATGATTAGTTAAAATTCAGCTTCGTTACATTTTTCCTAAAATTAATAATTTATTACCTGATGAAGAGCATAGCAACCGATTAGAAATATTATGTAAAAAAATGGTAAGCCCTCCGAGGCGTCAGGTACTAAAGTTGGAGTAATAAAAACCAAAAAAGCTGCTATAAATCCAAATGCCAATCTATATGGTATTGCCTTTAGGAAAATATCGAGAGGTTTAGGTCCTAAAAATTAAATATATATTAGGTGGAAAGTGAAAATCCTCACATTGTTCATAACCACTACTTAAAAAAAATATTTAAACACCTTTTTGACTAGTAGTCTGATACGCCCATGTTTTCGTTGGAATTATATCATATAAAAATAGAGTTAAACTAAAAACTATATGTTCAACTTGTCGTAACAAGTAGATTCTGTCACTAGGTTAGAATCAAAAATTCGATACGAGTGAAATATTCCGAGCGCGAGCGATAGCGGGTGCGAGGAACCACCAGTAATTTTAATAATATAACGAATGCTTTTCACTTATAAATAACTTATAATAATTAAGTGTGTTCTATTATTGGCGATTAAAATAAAAAGTAAAAATGTTTGCAGACAGTTTCATCTGCATAATAGGCCTTTAAAAGTTTACTGTTCTGTGCAATAATGGCTGGAAAAGCAGTACTATCTATTTTCAATCAAAGGATCGTGTATAATTCTGATGTAAATAGTACATAGTATTAAAAAGGCAAGGTTTTGGAAAGTTTATAAAATAATATGTACCTACAGTCGACTCTCGTTAATTTGAATCTCTCGATAATTTGAAATTTTTTTCCGGTCCCTTGAAAAATACTCGATAAATTGAATAAAATCAATGTTGATTGGTCCCTTCGGTAATTTGAAGTTGAAGAATGTAGTATCCTGCTCGCAACATGCGATAATTTGAAGTCCAGGCTTCCCTACTCTCTATAATTTGAAGCGTTTATCATGGCTCTGTCGTTTGTTTACATACATGTACAGACTCTACGCTTCTACGCCCTCGGAACCGACACGAATGACGATTACTTCGCAGTTCTCACCACTATCGAAAATTCTTTGGACAATGATAAGACTGAAATCGCTCACTCAAAAAAAGATTACGGTTAGAAAGATTACTTTTCGAAATAAAAAATGTAAATAATTGTATTATTATATTTAATTGTTGATACATAATAATAATATAGAAATAATAAATGACGAATTTTGATCAAACTCTTATTTACTTGAGTCCCACCTTCCCCTCATGTTTATTTGAACGCTTGTTATTTTGAACTCTTGGTAATTTAAAATTTATCTCTGGTCCCTTGAGTTTCAAATTATCGAGAGTCGACTGTATTGGCTTTAAATGATTTATACGTGTATCACTCTATAACAACAAACAACACCGTTTTGTTGCATAAAACTACATTTTGTTGTTCTTTTTCGTACGGGTAACATTTTAATAATCACCAAGACATTTTTTTGCAAGTATGGGACAATTATTATATTATTTATTCCTTACTTATTTCAATTAAATGTGGTTCACTTAATATTTTTAATTATTTGTACTGGGATATTGTAACACTATTGCTTTAAAAAAAAACAGTACAGAAGAGATATTAAGTGAAAAAAAAACGATGTTTATTTTAAATAGTAAACGAAACTAACTAAAACATAGAGGTCGTTAAAACTTTTGTTTTTCTAACATAGGAGTTTTTATTATTGAGTGAAGTACGTTGTGACATAATTTACAAATATTCTTTGGGGGGGATAGGGCTCGATGAAGAACTTATGTAAAAATTGTTAAATTTTTTGTATAAGTCTGTGAAAAATGATTTGAAAATTTAAAGTGCAAAAATCAATACGTTTTGCGGACTTTTTTATACAAAATCTCATTGGTCATTTATATCCTCTATTATTCGAAATGTCAGATTTAATTGAACGTGACATTTTTCGAATTTTACAAGAAGATCACCAGCAATATTTGCAACCATATAAAACTAAAAAGAATAACCCACAAATTAAACAAATAGCAACAGAATGTAAGGATCTAGCACATAAAATAGCATCGATATGTAACTTGTATACTAGTAATATTGATCCAGAATATGAAAGAAACGCAGCGTTTATCATACAAACATTTCTGATTCGATGTAGAAATCAACGTATTTTTAAAGAAATTAAGAATATTATTGGAAAATTACGGATAACAAACCCCGTAGCGCTGCTAAAACAGGTATATACATTTTGAAATTTTATACAACTCATTAATGGTTGTACAGTAATGTCTGTGAAATAAATAATACATAAAGTCACACCTTTTTTCTGTAGGGGTAGACAGAGACTACTTCTTTCCACTTGCTATGATTCTTACACATGTCTTTCGCTTCTTCTAATGTCAACCACAATTCATTCCTCACCTCTCTCTCATAGACCTTTTGACTACTAGTCAAGAATTTTTCGACCATGCCTTTTAATGATAAGACCTGATCCATACATTTCCTACACACACACACACAGCACTATAGCCCATGTAGAGCTTTGGCTTCTTCGACAACCGCCTTCCATCTGTTATAGTCCAGTTCTGTACTCTCAGCTCTTTCAGGTCTTCTAGTACATTATCTAATGCCGTCCTCTAGGTCGTCTGCCCTCTGGTGTATTTGTAAACACAGTTCTGGCTGTTCTTGTGTTTGGCATTCTCCAGATGTGGCCCACCCGTCTAATACGTTGCCTTTTAATCCAACTAACAATGTCTTGTTCTTGTAATAATTCATTTAGTTCGAAAGTTCATCCAAATTCTCCATCCATTTTCCGTTTGGTCATACACAGGACCATATATTTTCCTTAAAACCCTTCTTTTAAATCGATTTATTTTCTCATTCCTTTCTGTAAGGGTCCATGACTCGCTTCCATGACAAACAACAGGTTTTATTACAGTTTTGAATAAGCGGAGCTTGCAGGATCTTGATACTGCTCTTGATTTCAGTATGCTGACAATCGCGAACATACACCTGTTACCAGCTATTATTTGCTGCTTTATTTCACTAGACAAGTCATTATTGTGGTTAATTGTAGTGTCTAAATATTTGAAAGTATTTGTTTTACTTAGTTGGCATTTCTGTATCTCCAAGGTTTCATTCTCTCTCCGGGGGCCTCCACGCCAGGTCGTTAGTGCTTTTGTTTTCTTCCCAGCCATACATTTCCTTCCTCTTCTAAATCGTGCTTGCACATCCGTTTCATTCGTCGCTCTTTTAATCAATACCTTTGCATACAGTTCGCAGGCAATGCTGAGTAAACTAATATCTCAATAGTTGTTCTGCTCACATCCACATTTATATATTTTTATAATAAGATCCTCAGTTGAAACATTTTGTTTTTTAGGCGAATTACATACACTCTCAAGTGTTTGAAATAAATCATCACAAACTTATTTTTCGTTTGGATGGAAACGTTTTTCCACCTATTATCGTTTACAATATTTGTCCTAAAATAGAGCTAAGTGTTGTCAACCTTCGCACCAGGTTCGTCAATCCATCAGCAAATCACATTTACCATAAATGGTATCCATTTAAAGTGTATAAATGTCACATTTGCAAAACAACAGCCAAACATTCTGTGTATTTAAAGAAGGAAACAAAGAAAAGGAAAAATTGCAATGGCGTTTCATGGGTTAAAAAAATGTATTCATAGTTTTTTTTTTCATTTAAAATATGTATTAGTCCTTAATAAAAATTAAAACACGATTCTTGATTATAATAATAAAAGCTCCATTCAAGATGTAAGAGTACTAAGAGATGCATCATGTTTATCATAAGTGAAGTAAACATCAAAACATTTAGTAAATATACCAACACAACAACAAAACTAATTTTGTTTGTCTTTTTTTTGTATGCATAAAAATATTTAAATATTTAACTATCCCATATAAAATCTCAGTGGAATAAAGTGCCAGGACAAAGACAGGCGAAAAGGCTAGTGAGCCACTCGCCAAGGAAAGCTAAATAGCTTCTTAAGAAATAATTAAAATTGGTGAAGGGGCTCCACACTGGACACTGCCCTTTGAGGTATCACCTGCAAAAGATGGGCAAAACAGAGAGTGATAGATGCCGCTACTGCGAGAACTCCGTTGAAACTACAGAACATTTGCTTTGCAAATGCCCAGCATTTTTCTGCAAGAGGCTCAAGTTCCTGGAAGGTGCCTTCTTAAAGCCATCCAATGTCAGGAAATTAGCTCCTAGGAAACTGATAAACTTTGTACGAAGTCTCAAAATCCCAGACCTTGAATAGATTAAGGGTTATGCACAAAAGATCTAATAGGTAGAGGTGCTTAAGAGGCTGCATAGCCTTCACGACCCCCCCCCCTACAATCAACAATCCCATATTTTATTAAATAATACATCTGTATTTAAAACACACAAACTTCAAATTAAACTGGCTTACCTGTGGTATATTTGGCTATAACTAAAGGCAAAGCTAACTGTAGAGGAATTAAAGGTATGGCCATTAGACCCAACCTCTCTTTTGGAATTCCAGCTTCAACTAATTTCAAACCCATAACACTATCAGTAGATGAAAATCCCATCTAAAAGAAATGACCACTGTCTTATTTCAAAATTGTATAAATGGAGTTTTCTTACCTTACAAGTTAGAAGAACCAGGACTAATGTTTGAACAGATTTTAATTGCAGTATGTGTTTTAATGAAGTATACGCAGATTTAATCCCTTTTTCATGAGAAATTTCTAAATTAGAAGTATCTGTTTCTGATTTAAACAATGCTACAATAGTAGTAGTCACAAGAAATACTATTCCCCAGAAGTACAAAAATCCAGATAATGTCACAATACCTACAAATAAAGACGTATGTAGGTATTCCAGATACTTTACTTAAATATTAATTAAATATGTACCTTCTTTTTGTGGGACTGTCCTTAAATATTGATTACAAAAAGTGGAACTTTCTAATGCCATAAATAGTACATAACTAAGGAAAAACCCAGTTGTTTGACCAACACTGTTACATGTTGATGCATGCCCTACATTTTGTTTTTTGAGCATAGTTAATGCCCATCCATCAACAGCAACGTCTTGAGTTGCTGCTAGAAAGTTTAAAGAAAAAAACAGCAACGTCAAAACTTCAATGTTTGGAGAGGTACCATCTTCTCCTAACCATTGGTTTACATGACTGGAAAGTAATAACATAAATCCACCTATTAAATATTGAGAAGGTATTAGCCAAGTCTTTCTTCGGCCTATTTTTGTGGAAAATATACTGTCTACTATCGGTGCCCACAACAGTTTCAAGCTGAAAGGCCATGTCACAAAACTGAATTCAGCCTAGAAAAATCATGATTATTATTATGGACTTTGAATTAAGACACCTAAAACAATACCTGTTGTTTATAGCTAACACCCTTATTTTGCAATATCATAGGAATTGCTGCTGATAATCCTATTGGAATACCTTGAAGTGTGTATAAGAAAAAAAGTAACAAAATATTTCGTTCGTCTCCTTTGATATTACTCCTTGATGAAGCCGGTAATTCACCGTTTTCCATTTGTGAAGGGATACTGTTTTTATTTTTTCTGCGCTCCATTACGTTCATTTTTAATGAAAAATCTTTCTGAAAACTTTAAATTTTAGGTTAAGCGTTGGCCACGTCATGTTAATTAACATATTTTATTAATTCTTAAAGGTATTGTATAAAGTTATTTACCACTATTAAGAAAGATAAACAAGAATAGTATATTTAAAAGCATTAATTAGTTTATGTTAAGTAGTTAATATACATATTAAATAATACTGTTACTAGTCAATCGTCACAATCAAGGATTTGAACTTGTTTACAATTATCATTTTGACATTTTGATTTAAAGCTGTCATTTGTCAATCCATTCTCTACTGATTGGTCTTTCATTACGGTTAGTAACATCACAGGACCGCACTGGCCATTATTATAAATTGGGGCAAAAAATTTCCAGTTACTATTTTTAAAATAAAACACAAAATTAATTTCATACAAATTAACGTTTTTTATGAAAGGATATTTTGAATGATGTTTTAAATATTAAACTTGGTGGTTTGTTTAGAAAATTTATTGTTATATAACTTCATCCTTTTTTAAAATGTTTCAAAATGGGATCTACATTAGTTTTTTTTTGCTGAGGTGAAGAAAATCCTTCATGGAGAGGAAATCTCCACCCTTGAGAAGGTCCGTCTGGCAGTTGCCTCCGGTGACACTTAGGCCTGTTGGCTCATTGTATCTTACCTATGTGGTTTTATGTCATTATACCCCATCCAGTACTTTCGTACCTTGTACAAGTTTGTAAAAGTTTATTCAGTGCTTTCATTTCAAAACCAGCCAGATCATTTTGCGTAAATGTAAGAAAAACAAAAAACACGTCGAATTTTAAATCAAGGGGGAGGTTTAAAAACGTTATTCTGCTGTTTCCAAACGGTACCCCTTTAAAATCTCCCACCCCTTCTTTAAAATGTCAAATAGTAACCCCTACCTTGTGATAAATCAAATGAAAACCCAAAAAATACAAATCAGCCATATAATCAACAATTTATTCTATCGATTTATTAGGCTGATAACATTAAACATAGCGAAATTACAACAAAAACTAAAATAAAGTTAATTACAAACAGTTTCTTAAATGTATTTACAGTAATTCTTTGAAGTGTGCTCCGTTATTTTGTAGACAATAATACAAACTATTTTCAAATTTTTCTCAAACTCTTTGCAAAGTTCCGCTATTAATTCTTCTACATTCTTCAGATATTCTAAGCTTTAGTTCTTCAATGTATTTGGGAAGAGTTTTGTAAACTGATGTTTTTAAAGAGCCACACAGAAAAAAGTCGAGTGGCGTTAGATCTGAAGATCTTGCCACCCATTCCATAAAATCCCTTCTGCCAATCCAATGTCTAGGAAATCGTTAATCTAGCCATTGTCTTAAGCTAGTACTAAATGTGATGTAGCTCCGTCCTATTGAAGGTATCTATTTATCTAGCACCATATTTTCCTGTTTATCAACTTGTCTTTCTAGTAACTGAGTAAGTGGATCAATTTCATTTTCTAATAATTGTAATGTTACGAAATTTATGTTCTTCCGTGGGTTCGGCGATTTAAAACTCTCGATACAGTAACAAAACAATGTTTATTCCAATACAATAAATTCTACTTTTATAAATCACTTGAATATACAACTTTTTTATAACTATTTACTTTTCTTAAATCATAAACACTTTTTTTAACTAAAACTGTCCCTTGTTACGACCGTTGTTCTTTTTATACCTCTACATCACAATTCCAGATCATTCTACCTGTTTCTCAAGGGTCCGGGGCCCTCCACGATACGGTGTTCTAGAACCTGCCAGACCCCGTTTGCGGCCGACAAAGCGGTCTAATTAATATGCACCACTGCTGCTGGCAAAATGACCCAGTACTTTAGTTTCTGCAGCTTCTTTGAGAACTCTGGGATTATTATTTTTTTATTACAAACGGATTTAGTTTCTCCAAATTTCCGTACTAATTCTATGATGGTCTGGTGGCCTATATTTCTATCAGGATGACTTTCATTAAAAATTCGAGCTGTTCCTTGAGTGCACTTATTTTGATGACCGTAAATAAATATTATTTCTATTCGTTCTTGCAGAGAATACACCATTTTAAAATAACTCAAGATTCTACAGCTACAAATAATGGCTAATTTAACGTAACGGATAAATAACAAAATATACTATCAATATTTTTAAAACAAGGGCAAAAAAAGACAAAAAATGTCAAAAATGGTATTCAGAAGTAAGCTAATTGATTCCTAATTAGATATCTACCTATCCAACAGTGCCGTAGTTCGTTTTTGTTATGGTCTCATGTTATTTCACAAAATTTGTTGTTATCAGCGTGTTATCTTCTTGGTGCCCCAGATAAAAGTTATCTTGTGCACAAGGTAAAATATTTTATTTTTATTTGCTGATGTATTTATTGTTATATTATTACAGCTCTGTTTAATTAAAGGAATTGCTGGGGCTTGTCGAACTACGTAAAATAACGACAAACGTTATTGTTAATCAAGGCGACATGCTTGTATTAACCATTCCATTTAAAAAATTTAAATGGAAGTGTCCTAAAAAGCTTATATTACTTTTCTGGTTTGAATTAAGTCATTCGTTTAAACATCTTTTAGCAACATATAATATCCGCAATTGTATTTGTGATTATCAAATATAAATAAATATGTCAATATGCTTAAACATATAATTAATTTTGAGTTTAAATAAAATGGGGAGTTTTTCGTAACATTATTTTAATCAAAAGGCGATGCCTAAATGACAGAATAGTAGTGGCTTTTGGTTTGCTATTATGAATGTTGAACGTTTAAGAAGAAGAAAATGTTTACACACAGGTCAGTTTTTATTAAAGATTTCAAAATTACCGCTTCATTGGACCTCCCCTACTCCAGCCGGAAAAAATAAAGATAGAGGAAAAAAACGTAATCGATGTGTTTTAAATTGCACTTTTTGAAAATATGTATAAAAAAAATGAACACTCACAGATTTTGGAAAAAAAATTAAATTAAATCTACTATAGTCTTGACAGATATCGACTTTGACCTATTCGATGAAGTAACTGTGCATTTAAATTGGATCGGTGCCTAAGATGTTGGATACTAAGCATTATCCAGTTCTGCACCAGTTTTTAAGATACCTGAAGAAGGCAAATTGAAGAAGATGAAACGTTCTACCAAACGTGCCGCTGACATTTTCATTGTAAAGAAAAGTCGATCAAAACAGGGCAGTACGACAGCTCCAGAGGTGGACGTTGAAAATGTGCAACATTGAAAACAGGCATCCTATCATTTAAAGGCTATACTGATTTAAAAGAAAATGCAAAGCGTGGAATTGCTGATGCATATAACAAGATTTTACAATGTCAAGAATTAAAACAATCTTTGGAAGCTAATATGGCAACGCTAAAGCAATTTAATGACGTAAAGAACTCGACGACGTTTTTGAAAATGAATACCTAATTGTTTTTTATAAAATATATACCTATGTTTATATTTTTTGTATTTCCTCTATTCGTTTATGTATAAGACATGATTTGAATAAAAATAAAACAAAATCCAATAAAATTATCATTTATTATTCGAAAACATAAATAAGAAAGAGATATTTTGACAGACATTGAATTGATAAACTAAGTCACTGTTTTTAATACACGAATTGTGTTTATCGGAAAATCCTAAACAACGTACAAAAATGTCTTCATTGGGGCATTTCCTAAGTATCTTCTCGACTAGGTAAATGTCAATATTTTCCGTTTTCTGTAACTCAAGTTCGTTGAAGCCACCTTCATTTGGATTTTCATCCATATCTTCGAAAATGTATTGTTGACTTTGACAATTCCGTAAACAAATTAGCTAAATAACCTTTCTAAAATACACTTTTCTTTCTGAATATTCGTACTATGTTGTTAAATCGATATTTATACTTAACACATATGGATGGAATAATGTCTAACCATTTGTGATTGCCATTCACTGAGAACTCTATGTAAGCCAGGTTTTTATAGTTCTGATGACTCGCTCTGCCATTGCAGCTTTCATAGAACTGTATGTCGAATAATGATTGATTTTATATCGTTTCATCAGTGTTAAAAAACCACCATTATAGAATTCTTTCCCCTGATCACTCAGTATATTTTATGGGATATAATTGGCATCATTTAAAATTATACTCATAGCTAAAGTAACGGCAGTAATAAGTTTTCGAGACATATTGACTTTGAGGTTGGAAAAGTATTTGAAAATTACTGTCGGATTTCATTTTAAATTAAATGTTTAAGGTACGCCCCAGGCAGTCAGTGGCTGGCATGCGGGCCGGTAGTATGAAATGCTGATAACATTAGGTATTGTACTAGTAATTGCAATTAATACAGTTTTATGAATGTCCTTACGTAATGATGTCAGGAACCAATTTCAAATTTTTAAAATTATTCGTTACACGCCGAATGGCTGACTGGATCGGTACAATGAAATGTCATTCAAATTATTATTTTTCCCAAATTATGGGCGTTTGTTGAAAATTTCAATGATTTTTTTAGTTTTATTCATGCGAAGTTATTCTTGTCAAATAAAAGATCCGTTAAATATTTAACATTTAATCAGATATAAAAAAATGTACACCAAAAATGTGTTATTCGACTTTTATTACAAAATAATACTTTTTAACACCAAATTCACACATAATTAGAAACATTTAGTGTACTACAAAGGTTTGTATATATATTATAACAATAAGTTATTTGGAGCTGTGACTACCTGCAACCATAAAGTTTTATTTGCACATTTTAAAACAGTCATACAGTCTTTGTGATTTTTTATATTAAGTAATCTGAAATATATACGACGAAATTAAACTATCTGTATATTACAAAATAATCACAAGATATTTATCAAAATTTATAACACACAAAGTGACTATAGTGGAATCGCATTCGAGACGGAGTAATAAAACTGCCCCAGGTCGTAATTTCAGGTTTGGGTATTTATTATTTTTTACGGGGTTCAAAAACACAACATAACACAAATTATTTATTTTATTTGGAATTTTTTTTTTATCAACTTCCCAGTTGGAAGTTTTAGTGATGGGTCCGATTTTGCGAATCCCGAATTTTGAAGTAACTCCACATTTCAAGGTCCCCAGAGTCGAATACAATAGTTTTTAATTGGACGTCTGTGTGTGTGTTTGTATGTATGTGCGTTCGGAATTATTTTTCGTTTCGATTATCTCAAGAACAAAAAATTATATCGACGTGGGACCAATTGCATTCGAAGCATAATTACGCAACTTAGAACTGATTATATTTTCATTAAAATCGGTTAAGCTGTTTTTTATGGAGAAAAAAAAATTAAAAAAATGGTAAACTACCTGAATTTTGCAAATTTATAAAATATACTATTTTTAATAAAAATTTTAAAATTTTTTGAATAATATGATTACTGTTTGTTAGAAATATTTGTATGAATTTTAAACTTGTGTCAGTATTGAGAAAATAGCATTGAAGTCGCTATAACAGTGAAAAATTAAAAATTAAAATAGCTCCCGCTTATAAAATGATAGAAAAAGTTTGAAAGAATACGGTTGACATTAACAGAATATTGTTAATGACAATTATAATTTGTTATAAACAATTTGAAATCGTTTTTTATAATAATTTTAATGATAATAACAATAATTACAACAACAAAACATGTGGTATTGTTTCATTCTTTCCATTGGGAAGTTAGTCGTGTGGACCTCTCGGGTCGCATCCAGATCACTGATTTTTTAACACGTATTTCCCCGCTTCAACTACTAAGACTTATTAGCAGGTGTGTTTAAATATTGTTTGGTATTATTTTGGTATGTTTGCTTTAAAAATGTTGCTTTTACAATAATTGTTATTTTAAATAATAGGATTGTCTATTTGAATAAATAAACAACACTGTATTTATTATAAACATTTTTACAAATGGGACCATTATACGAGAAATCAAATGTTGTTAATTGTTAAATCATCAATTAAAAATCCTGAATGCAATTTTGATTGTTAATGACCAAGGGAAGGTGTAAAATACCGAAGGGGAGGGATTATAATTAATAATATGGCTACATGCCGAGGGTTATGAAAATAAGAAAAACAGTTGACGTTTGAATTTTGTCTCGATCGCGATTCTAGTATCAAGCAGAATCTAATCTGAAGAAGTAATAATAAACAAGATATTATATTCAAAATAACAAAGTTGCTGATTACTTCCGGTGTAACTGTAAGTAGCATGCCTGTCAAAATATTTTGTTTAAATTTGCCATAGTTTGTGATCCATGTCTACAAATTTTCATTAAAATCGTATTAGTAGTTTCCAAACATACGGATTGCCTAAGCTCGTCGTGACACAAACACTGTATAATTTCAAGTGGAGAACAGAAATAGTTATCGGATTTTCTAGGAATCTATAA
The DNA here is from genome assembly GCA_950111635.1 of Agelastica alni. Lineage (NCBI taxonomy): Eukaryota > Metazoa > Arthropoda > Insecta > Coleoptera > Chrysomelidae > Agelastica > Agelastica alni. The sequence goes on from OX467714.1 coordinate 31,355,121, forward strand.
TCTGTATTCAAACCAAGATAATAATCAGAGCTATCTGTTCTATCTATTTTGGTGTAGCTAAGGTTAATGAAAATCTTTATTAAAATAACCAAATAAACGATGGAGTTTAGCGAGAAAAGTGACTTTTTGATGAATTGACATTATTTATTTTCTTTTTTTAAAAGGATTGTTTGTATTTTTACTTCGGTGCAGTCGATTATTGTACTAGTTCTTTATAAAACAATTTTTAGATATAAATAAATAAATCAATAAACTTGCTAATCTTATGAAAAAAATTGGCCGGCAGAGGGGAAAATTTAACACCATGAAATAACAGTAGTTTTTTTGGATTTTCAAAAAAAATTGTAGTATTATAAATTAAAATTTCATAATTTGTAAATCAAAGTCATTGAATAATAAATAGCCTAATAGAAGTAGGCCGTCCTCGAGGACACTTTTTGACAGACAGATAGAAGAAAAAGCCTGACGCTGACGTCAAGTGACGCGGAACCACAAGTTCGCTCCCCACCAAATTTTGCTCAACGCGCTTAACGATATTTACACTTAAAAAAACATCAGTTACAATTGCAGTTCACGCATTTAAGACTACTAACATTTAATAAATACATTACACAACATGGTTAATTTAAAGGAAACTAGCTGCCGAAAAAAAATCGAAAATAATGTGTGTCCATATAATGGAAATGAGACACTAGAAATAACTTTCGTTTCTGAGTCTCTTGATAAAAACCGGTTCTATATCTTCGTCTTCTTCCTGAAAACACGTAAAAATGTTATAATGTTATGTTATGTTATAATGAGATATTTAAAAGTTTCAATAGAACTACTGAGAAAAATCTTGTGCGCAAGTCATTATTTTTTAAAATAGGGGACACTAGACTCAAAACCTCTGCTACTGCATCAAGTGGGTAGTATTTGGCAAAAAAATCTTTTTTAGTTATAATTTTTTTATAGTCGACTCAACGTGCTCGTTACTGATATTCCTCTACTTATTTTTGATACACCAGGTAAAGGCGATAATGAAATAAAAAAAAAATAAAACAAGCAAGAAGAACAATTGGGTCCCTCAACGGAATCTTGTGGTCTCAGGAAATAGGAAAACAACGAGAGTATCATATTTATGACACACTGATCAAAAGTAACCTTCTTTATGGAGCTGAAACTTGGCGGGTAAATGAAAGTAACAGGAGGAAGGTAGAAGCGGTGGAAATGGACGTGTTTAGAAGATCTTTAGGAATATCCCGTAAAAATAGAATTCGTAATGGGGAACCAATAATCTTGTTCAGTTCAATGCCCAAAAAACACAAAGTGCCACGTTTTCCAAGAAAGTGAATTCCTCAAATCATCCCATCACAATGTCCGGAAATACCCTTGAACCAAGTCCCTCCATCTCGATTTTGGGAGTCACGGTGTCCAATAATATGTCTTGGCATGACCATGTTGCTAACATCGCAAAGTCGGCAAGCCAGAGGCTAGGTTTTCTGTGGAAAGCCAGAAAGTTTTTTACTCCTGATAAACTGTTGACGACGTACAAGGCTCAAATCCGACCTCTACTGGAGTATTGCTCGCACATTTGGGGTTCAGCACCAAGACATTCTCTTCGTCTTCTAGATTCCATTCAGAAAAGAGCCATTCGCTTAATAAACAGCTCAACTCTCACAGATACCCTTCACCCTCTAGAACATAGAAGAAGAGTTGCAGACCAGTCATTGCTCTACAGATATTTCCATGGCAGATGCTCCAGAGAAATAAAAACTCTTGTACCACCATTGGCCACATGGACATCGTCGAAAGACGTTTTGACGTTATAATATATATATTTTTTATAACTACCTGAAAGTATGACGGCGCTTCCATTTCAATTGTTCTATTTGGTCCTCCTTCTTTGCACGTTAACCAATAGGTATCCATCATCCCTTTTCCCTGAAATAAACCAAACGAACTATATTAGTAGGTACAGTGATATTCGACAAGAAGCAGACGTTTCAGCTTGACAACGGTAGAAAGAGTGACGTGACGTCACAGTTTGAGATTCTATGTATGTCAAAAAGTGGCCTCAGCTACAGGCAGGGGCGGATCCAGGCTATGTTTGAGGGGGGGCCATATAGAAAGTCACGGCTCATATAGGTTAGCAAAATAACGGATTTTTTTGTTGGTACCTACTGCCTACTGAGTCATAGTCGAGTGCTTTTTTATAGAAAGATTGATTTTAGTAAACAGGATATCATATTTAGTTTCCTTTCAAGTGTCAAAATTTCCTTAGTAAAAAGCAAGTTGAAACTATTCGATATATTTTATAAATATATGTATACATTTATTTTATAAGAAAACTTGGTCGGAAAAAAGTGAATAAAAAAATATTTCTGTTCAAAAACAAAAAAAAAACATAACCAAATATAAAAATCAAATATTAAAAACTAAAAAACCATTTCCAGTCTCTTTTGACTAGCTTATCTTTGGATAATACCATCTACATTCAGAGTGCCGCAAATGGCCCTGTGTATAGGCATCAATGCCAATCCATTCAATCTGTCTTCAACCATTCTAGATCTTATCCAATCTTTCAGCTTTCTGAGTGTCGAGAAACTCCTTTCAACAGATGCAGCACTTACAGGCAGGCAACATAATAGTTCCAGCAGGATGTTTATGTTAAGGAACATATTCCTATTCCTATCACATTCCTTCAGAGCAGCTATACCATTGTCTGGTGTATTTTGCTGGGTATTCCACATCTGTTTCCATACATACATTTCAGAAACGATCTTCTGAAAGATAATTTTATCATTCCCCATTATTTGATATTTGATGGCCGTGCGGGTGAGTGGCTAATTAAAACTAGAAATTAATGAACTTGTAAGACGTTTGTTTATTTTAGTAACAGCTTCTATTAACTCTTTAATAGAAAAACAAATTATTTTATATCTTTCTATTCCTTTTTTATTTTTATTTTGAAATGAGCGCCATAGCAAAGCGGATTTTTTTTTCCTTGCTTACTTTTCTACCCTACTCTAATAACTTTTGGCGCTTTCTTTCAAATGTACCCTCTTGTAGCGCCACCTATAATTAACGAAAGTAGAAATAAAAGAGCGAGAAATAGCTTAACATATAATTGGGTCTGGCAGCTTCGGGAAGGGTCGGTCATTCGGGTCCCGAAGTCCAGACTTTTGAATATGGCGGCAAAGGGAATTTAGATTTAACGAAATGATCAGGGAAGGATTGCCCCACTTTGTACGAGTTTATAGGAAATTTGTACATCAACCAAACACATATAACCATATAAACGTACGTAAACGTAAACTTTACCCATCTCAAGCAGTGACATCACCCTTTCTACCGATGTCAAAAAGTGTGAATCATTTTTTACCAATCAATTTTTTTGTTAACATATTATTACCTTTACATCAACCAATCCTCTGTGCTCTGTTCTGTAACCCCCAATTAAATCTATTGCTTTTTTCATGTCCAAGCTGATGTGTATTTTTGAGGCTAAAACAATCAATCATTTTAGAGTAGTTTGATTTATTATTAAATTATTGCTTTTTAAAGGGTTTTGTTCAAATCAAGTTTCAAATGTGTTCAAAAACTGAAACAACTAATGAAGGAGATTTGTAAAATGTCCAACACATTTTCGCAGACCTCAAACGTCTCCAGTAACGATTAATAATATATATTTAATAATAAATATTTATTACCTTCTCCTGTTGATTCCATTCTGGAAGCTGTATTGACAGTATCACCAAATAAGCAATATCTTGGCATTTTAGAGCCAACAATTCCAGCTACCACAGGACCTGTGTGAGCCCCGGATCTGATTTGAAGTCTCTCGGATTTTCTATGGGGAATTTTAAACTGTGTAGAACCGGCCAGTAAGTCCAATGCCATGCTTGCTATCTCCGTTACGTGTTTATTACCTACAGATGTTTTTTATTAGGTAATTAGGTTTATAGAATTTTCTCTGAAAATATTTTTTGGAACGCAGTTTCTTATCACACGGTACGGGCTTGAGCGAGGAGAAAGAAAGTGTAAGATTTTTCCGTCACGAAACACGAAACAACAATGTACCAATTATACCTGCGCAGCCGGTGCGAGCTTATTGGCTGTCTTGAACCAATAAGCGCGCACCTATGACTGGGCACAAACAATACCATACGCGCTATGGATAATTCTTGTTATTGGTTAATATACATCAATAAAGCATTGTGATAGTGGCTTAGAAGATAATAACAATGACGTTATTTTTAACCTAAAATATTTATATTACGACTCTCTTATTTTTTTATAGCTAATTAGTTGACAAATTGACTGAAAAAAAACATCAAAAAATAGCCACAATGCCGAAAAATTCAAAAGCAAGCGTAAGAAAAAATATAATACGTTTATCAATAATAATATACCACGAAAGAAAATTCGTTCCAACCTAAGTGTTCCACGATACTCACGCACTTTTTATTTAATAATAAGGATGATTAAGGTAATAAATAATTACTTGAAGTCCTCCAGTAAACGATAAAACGGCTAAATAAGCAGGTAATAAAACTCCAACATGATATAAATAAATTACATGAATGGTCTAGCCCTCAATTTTGATAAATGCTTCATTATATCGTTAACAAAATCAAAAGCTTCCCTGAATTTCCAATATGAAATACAAGGATTAACCATGAATCGATTTGACTATATAAAGGACTTAGGAGTTCAGTTTGATTCTCAACTAACATACATTCCACACATAAATGCAACTATAAGCAAAGCAAACCAAATTCTGGGCTTTATTTTACGTAACTCGAGAGACTTATCAATCAATGCCTTGAGTATACTTTACAACTCATTAGTGTGTTCTCTACTTCAGTATGCATCTACAGTATGGTCTCCCCTCTATCAAGTACATATTAATTCCATTGAAAGTGTTCAGAATAGATTTCTGAGACATGTGGTCTACAGATTTAATCTACAAGTTGGAAACTATAATTATGAGACTATTCTAACGTATTTGAATACTCCAACTCTTTATAACCGAAGAATAATAAGTGATTTACTTACATTATTTAATAAAATCAATAATGAAATCTCATGCCCTAAATTATTGAAATTATTGAACTTCAGAATACCATCTAAAACCATTCGTAATACTGATCCGTTCAAAGTACCTTTTCATAACACAAACTATGGCCTAGACAATTCATTAACACGATTAATGAGACTAGGTAATGAACACTGTAATCTTGAATTAAATATCTTCAACGTTTCCAAACACAAATTCGTAATTGCTCTCACTATGGAGAACAATATGAACCTCTAAGTTATATATTTCATATCAAGTGTACTTTTTGTCTATTTTCTGCTATTTTATATGCATCATTTTACTATTTTACTATCCTAATTTTAATTTTAATTTAAATTTTAATGATTTTTCATCAAATTACTTTAATCTGTAAAATTTATTTTAAAAATGGGGTAATCCGTAAATAAATGAATAAAATAAATTTGAGGAGAAAATCATTAGAAATTTTTTTTATTCGTATGCAGCTACTCATACAAGAAGGCCTACAAATAATTTTACGGGAAAAATAAATTTCTTGTAAAGGGCAAAAACGTTGCATTAACGACCGAGATGAACGTTTTACTAGACAATACGCGCTTGAAGAAACATGATTGTTACTAGAAAGAGTAGCTAGGTTACGTTCTTCTCGAAATCATAAAAATTGGTCTGTGGATAATTGGAAAAAAGTTTTAGTCACAGATGAAACTAGGGTTAGCCTAAAACATCCAGATGATCGTGAATGAGTCTGGCGAAAATCAGTAGAGAGGTTTGCTTCTAGCAATGTCTCTGCAAGGATTCCATTCGCGGTGGCTGTGTTATGTTCTGGGATGGTATATGCTTTGACGCTAGCACAGGATTAGTTCCCGTACGTACGAGATCCATGAATGCTAATTACCGTCTTGTGAATATTTTGTGATGCCTTTCGGCTCTTTTTTGAAACCAAATTTTCTGTTTATGCAGGACAACGCTCGACTTCACATAGTTGGGGAGATACCCAATTATCTTAATCAATTTGGTATACCAGTTATGCAGTGGCCACTAAAAAGCCCGGATCTGAATCTGAATCAGATCGAGCATTTATGGGATTACCTCAAAAAATTGTTAAACGTCAAATACCTGCACCTAGAAACCTGACAGAATTTGGCAATGCAGTTATTACAGCACGGAATCAAGTTCTTTAAGATTTCAAAATTTAACTTGAATTAATTTTGCTGGATTTTTAACAATTTTCTATATCAAAGACGAATAGGCCAATGTTTTTTGTGTAGTCTTTCGCACCGTTACCGGTTAATTAGATGAGCTCAGTAAGGTAAGCTTAAGTCCATAGGATTACTTTTACTTAGAAGTATAAGATTAGCTTAACATGGTGTCTTCTGCAATCATATTTATTCGGACCTACTTCGACATGTGTATCTCACCGGCGGAGCTTTACACATTTCTAGGCAAAAATTAACTTTATAAATGTTTTTTACTTACCATTTTTTACTGGCAATCCTGAAGCAACCATATATGAGTCTCCTATTGTTTCCACTTTGTAAACATCGTAGCATTCGATTCTGGCGTCGAATTGCTTATAAATTTTATTTAGAAACGTAACTACCTTAAAGAAAAAAACCTACATTTTAAAGCCATGAGATGAAAAAGGTTGTTTATTTATGAAACGGTTTTTTTGTGAGATAAAAAAAATTGAATGGGTGTTTTTAGAAATGTGTACGAAGGTTTTCATGACCATAATCGATACAAAATTACGTCTTTCGGGATAGGTTTTTGGCGCGTGGACGAAATCAAGACAATTCTCGACGTTTTGCTTGAATTGCATTGGGCTTCTTCAGGAATAACATCTTCCAGACTAGAGCAAAACTCTTTTGAAGGCATCGCTGATACATTGAGCTAAAGTAATATCTCTGTTCGGAATATTATTTGGGCGAGAATTTTCTCCACTCAAGAAAACCGCCTTACCCTGGCGTTATTTTGTGTAGAATTCCCAACAGCAAAAAGAACAAATAAGCTTGGATATACAAAAGTTTTCCCCAGGACAGAAATTCATGGAGAGGAGTTGCAGGCGATGGTTAATATGCAGGATAACCTAAAAATTAGAGGGATGAAAGTGAGTGTAATCAAGACGAAATTATGGTTTTTAAAAGCAAAGAAAGCATGACAAATTGCGAGGTGCTAATTAAAGGAAAAATAGTAAAACAAGTAAAGGAGTTTGTTTACTTGGGTTTAAAGTTTACGAGAAGTTTACGGAAAGTATGTTATTAAGCGAAGGGTGTTGTCAGAAAAACAAATGAATGGGCTCCTGCATAGCTTTATGAGCAGCCAAAACGTGTCAAAAAAAGCACGAGGGAGTACTGGCCACTACACATATGTATGGTAGTGAATGTTGGGTTTGGCAAACGAAGCATGATACTAATATCAATGTTGCATAGATGAGTAGTCTGAGAAATATAGCCTAAGTGACTCTGATAGATAAAGTGAAAATACGTGAACGCTATAATGTGAAAGATGTGGTAACAAAGATGAATAAAGGTATGCTTAGATGGTTTGGACACGTAGAGAGGATGGATGAAAGAAGATTGACCAAACATATTTATAAGGCGAGTGTGAATGGGCAAGTCGGAAGAGGTAGGCCTAGGTGAACGTATCTTCGAGGATTGGTCAAGAGTACCAGCAACCGAATAGCATGTAAAAAGCACCGATGAAAGAGGAAGAAGCAAAAGACATGTGGGTTTGTAATTCTTTCGTTCTTTTGGTTTAAAAAGACGAAAAGTCTTTGTTTTACAACTACCGACTAAGACAGCAACATGCTAATCATTTTAATCTTGTTTTGTTCATAACTTGAAAATGGTTTATGTACCTATGGCCTAAACGTACGTCGTGGAATAAATATTATTCAATAATTTCTTCTTTTTGGACCGAAACAACCAAGAAATTGCAAACCCACAAATATTGCGTTCAGGAAATAACAAGACATGCGTAAGAACTGGAGATGGCCACAAGCCCGAGCTAAACTCGGTTCGGCTCGAAGTTTGTCTCTATTACCAAGCCGAGCTTCGAGTTCAAGTCGATGGTATTTTTTAAACCGAGCTCAATTTTATTCGAGCCATATCCGAAACGAGCCGAGTTTTTCATTACAAGCTTGTCAATCTTTTATCTAAGGGTTTTGATATGAAACAATAAACCTTTTTCTAAGAAATTTTTGGAAAATATCTTTTAGATTATATCTATTTCTATTAACTGGTCTTTTTGGTGACAATTAACGGTCAACGAATTGAGCGAGTAGAAACTTTTAAATATCTTGGGTGTCAACAAAATGAGAAGTGGGACAGCATGCAGGAGATTCGTGCCAGAATAGAACAAGCTCGTGCTTCGTTCCTGAAAATGCGTAAAGTACTTTGCAGCAGAAATTTAAGCTTGCCTCTGTGCGTCCGAGTACTTCGCTGTTACGTGTTCAGCATACTGTTTTATGGAATGGAAGCTTGGACTTTGACAGATGCGATGAGCAAAAAAATTGGAGGCCTTTGAAATGTGGACGTACAGAAGGCTATTAAGAATCTCCTGGGTAGAAAGAGTGCGTAACACCGAGGTACTTCAACGCCTCGACAAGCAGCTGGAAGTTCTGTTTACACTAAAAAAGCGCAAACTGGAGTATTTTGGTCACATCTTAAGAAATGACAAGTATCGACTTTTAAAGCTTATTATAGAAGGGAAGATCGAAGGATAAAGAGGCCCGGGTAGAAGAAAGATATCCTGGCTTAAAAACTTAAGACAATGGTATGGAGTGAGTACTACCACATTGTTCCGCCGAGCTGTAGACAAGGTTCAGATAGCGCTGATGATTGCCAACGTCCGAGGAGGACAGGGCACCTAAAGAAGAAGAAGGTCTTTTTGGTACGGGATTATGGACTTGATGTACTTCCACAATTAGCTCGAGCCGGTTTCTGCCTACCTCTACGGAAAAAAGCCGTGACTATATGTATGTACGTACGAATTCGATACACGTAAAAAAATATTGTTTTTTGATTTACACAAATTCTTACCTCCAAGGGTGTACTAACGGCGGCTATTTCTGTAAATCCTACGATATCACTAAAGTAGACTGTAACGGAAGCGTAATATTCTGCAGGAACCTAAAATATGTTTACAGTTTGCAATAAAAGAATCCACTGTGATTTACAGTCAAGTAATACCGAGATGAAAATCTAAATTCGAACGTTCATACCTGTCTGGTTTGCTTCAATTGCGTAGCCACGCTCGGCGGCAACATTTGAAAGAGCAACAAATCGCTCTTTTTCTTCTCCCTCTTCAATTCCTTGGCCTTTTTGGCCAAATTGGCAGCATATAACTGATCATATCGTTAGGTAACACACATTAAACATCAAGACATATAATTACCAACCTGTATTGTCGCTACAGCGTTTCTAACCAACCAGATAATGACCGGCGATACCGACAGTACTAGCACTAATATTGCTATGCCCATCGCCTCAGAGTTGGCAGAATTTTGTAAGTTTTCATCCACGTAGTCCCTTAAACAATTTGTAGCTTCAATTAACACCACCGACGAATTAATAGTACATAATTACATTTTAACCTTTAAGCAAATTAAGAATTAATTGTGGCTTTCACCAAAATTTTCCTGTGTATGTATTTGACAATCGGTAGGTATACCAACTAAAGTTTTTTTTTTTATGAAAATAGTCGCAAAAAGGGTAGACCTATCGTGTGGGCCGCGACCATTAAAAAAGTTGCAGGTCATAGTTCTCTGGAAAAACTGATTTTGGAAGCTTATTCCATTCCGTAGCAGCCCTGTAAAAGAAGGATTCTTGATGAAGATTGGTCCTTGTAGGGTCAAGCGTAAATGGGTGAGACTGATCAGCGTGCCGAGTTCTTCCGCCGAATGTGGCCAATGGTGGTACAAGAGTTTTTATTTCTCTGGAGCATCTGCCATGGAAATATCTGTAGAGCAATGACTGGTCTGCAACTCTTCTTCTATGTTCAAGAGGGTGAAGGTATCTGTGAGAGTTGAGCTGTTTATCAGACGAATGGCTCTTTTCTGAATGGAATCCAGAAGACGAAAAGAATGCCTTGGTGATGAACCCCAAATGTGCGAGCAATACTCCAGTAGAGGTCGGATTTGAGCCTTGTACGTCGTCAACAGTTGATCAGGAGTAAAAAGCTTTCTAGCTTTCCACAGAAAACCTAGCCTCTGGCTTGCTGACTTTGCGATGTTAGCAACATGGTCATGCCAAGATATATTATTGGACACCGTGACTCCCAAAATCGAGATGGAGGGTCTTGGTTCAAGGGTATTTCCGGACATTGTGATGGGATGATTTAAGGAATTCATTTTCTTGGAAAACGTGGCACTTTGTGTTTTTTGGGCGTTGAACTGAACAAGATTGTTGGTTCTCCACTCGACGATTGCTTCAAGATCTCTATTTATGGAATCAACCTGTTCCTGCCTGAGTCTATTTGTATCATTCACCGAAAGTGATCGATAGGATGTGAAAGTTGAGACAAGTGTGCTATCGTCTGCGAAACTGTAAATGGGGTTCGTGGTGGTTTTCAAGAGGTCGTTGATGTGTAAAAGAAATAAGGTGGGGGACAGGATGGAACCCTGGGCGACCCCGGCATTACTTTTAAACGCATCAGAAGAAATACCGTCAACTGCCACATGTAAGGAGCGATCTTGTTTAAAGCTCAAGAGCCATTGGCGCAGTTTGGTTGGGAGACCGTAGGCAGATAATTTACTTAACAATGCCTGGTGCCAAACGCGGTCAAAGGCTTTAGATATATCCAAGGCTATTGCACGAGATTCACCAACTTTTTCAATAGTGTTTGTCCAGAGCTGAGTGACATATGCCAGCAAATCTCCAGTAGACCGAAGTTGTCGAAATCCATATTGTCTGTCATGGATTATCTCAAATTTCTCCAGATATTTGATAAGTTCTATAATGAATATTGGAGAATGACGACTGATTGTCGATTTAAACTGGCCAGAATCGGCGAATTGAGAGTTTCAGTTCGATAACAGAATCGTTTTCATCAGTCAGTTTACTTTAATCAGCTGGAAAGTAGTAAGTTTACAATTCAACACCGAAAGAGTGATAAAAGGACGGTGAAATGGAGAGCTGAAGAGTGGTTTTCTGGTGAAATTGGTAGTTTAAATGAAAGTAGTATGGGGTATGTCTGCTATCTGTATTAAGTCTGGATTTATAGTTCTTTTTTCAACTTATACCAGTTTATTTCTTCGCTAGTTGGATTATTAAATAGCAACACGATTTTCGGTACTTTTTTGGGATTTAATCTAATTTTCACGCATAAGGATCTATATCAAATAAAACAATGACAGTAAAAACCGTCACTGTCGCACCAGACAGATAAATTATATCCGATGGAACAAGACGGCTGCAACTGGTCGACGTAATATTACATGAAATGGTTTTATTACGAATTGAGAACATTATAAAGTAACTATTGAACAGAACAAAACCACCTTTCAAACCACGGTTCAGCACAAATGGATGAAGTGTCCTGGCATGTCTTACATCTCCAATGGGTTTCCGTCCTTCTTTTCTCTGTTGAACACTATTTACATTGTAGGTAATAAAACATTCTATTATAGTTGTCGTTTGGCTTGGTATAAGTTCTTGGAAGTGTTGGGATGGTGCACGAGTAGCAGAATGAGGTCCTGAGCCACTAGGTTGGTATATTGGATTCAACTTGACAAGGAATAGACCATCCTTCATGTTGCTATCAATACCTAATAGCGATTTAATAGGAGCATCTCTGTATTCTATATATCTTTTTATTTTTGTGTTGTGTGTCACTTTTCTGTACAAAATATAGGAATTCCAAACTGTTATATCCAATAAGTGAAAAATAATTTTTTTATACCAGTAAATCGTTTTTCTAGGACACGAATAATAGGAATTCATCTGGTCGGAGCGATCAATCCCAGACATAAATTTATTATATTTAATAATTTCCACTTGTTTTATACGTATTTGATTCTAGCGATTTCTGACCTCAGCTTAAGTAGAATAATGAGCAGTTGTTAGGCAAAGAACATCTCTCTTGTCCTGCCACTTCGAAACTTGATTAACTGGGAAATATGGTGCTAGATGAACAAAATATATAGCTTCAACAGGACGGAGCTACACCACATTACGTACTAGCTACAAGACAATGGCTAGACGAATAATTTCCAAGACAGAAGAGGTTTTATAGAATGGCTGGCAAGATCTCCAGATCTAACACCACTTGAATTTTATATATGTGGCTATATTTAAAAACATTAGTTTATAACACTCCTCCTAAATACATTGAAGAACTAAAGCTTAGAATAACTGAAGAATGTAGACGAAGTACTAGCGAAATTTTGCAAAGAGTTCAGGAAGAATTTGAAGATAGGTTATATTATTGCCTACAAAATTACGGAGCACACTTTGAACTGTAAATACATTTAAGGAGCTGTTTGTAATTAACTTCATTTTAGTTTCTGTTGTAATTTCACTATGTTTACTATTTATAGTGCTGATTTTTATTTATTATTTATGAGGCGAGTGTGAATGGACAAGTCGGTAGAGGTCGACTTCGGCGAACATATCTCGGTCAGATCAACATTGTTTTGAAGAAAGGCCAAGTCAAGAGTACCAACAACCGACGAGCATGCATGAGAGCCCTGATGAAAGTAGAGGAAGCAAAAGATGTGTGTAAGAACCGTATCAAGTAGAATGAAGTGTTCTCTGCCTACCCCTACGGGAAAAAGGCGTGACTATATGTATGTATGTATGTATTTTTATTTTCTTTGGGTTTTCATTTGATGTATCACAAGGTAGGAGTTGTTATTTGACATTTTAAAGAAGGGTGAGGGGATGTTAAAGAGGTGCTGTTTGACAGCAAAAGAACTTTTTTAAACCTCCCTCTTGATTTTAAATTCGACGTGGTTTTGGAACGAAGTGCCTTATCGCACGGTACTGCTTGGCGGATGGGGGCTAGGCGAAAGAAAGTGTAAGATTTCTGTATAAGATATTTTCCGTCGCGAAGCACGAAACAGCAGTTGCAAAAATACCACACTTGCGCGTTCTGTTAAGAAGAGGAGACGCGTAGCATAGAAATATTTATTTATTAATAATAATATACTACGAAAGGAACTTCGTTCCAACCGAGTGTTCCACGACACTCACGCACTTTTTGTTTTTCTTACATTTACGCAAAATCAAAAGTTTTTGGACTGCTGGTTTTAAAATGAAAGCACCGTAAACCCTTTATTATTTTATGGTGACAAAAACGACATTTTTTACAAAAAAAAAATACAGTAACAACACTGAAAGACATACTGGGTGTTTTGTTTGAAATTACAAACTTTTCCTATCCCCTAAAATATGAAATCTATTTTTTAGATAAGTTAATCAAAATTTTAAGTAAGAATTTAAGCGACAGGAAGATTACGATAAGGTATTTGTAGAATTGCATTTTTGTTAAAATATGCAATTTTTTATGTTATTGTTATTGTTTGTTTTCGTTAGGTTACTTACTGTATAAGAACTCTCAAAGATCTTTGAATTTTTCTCAATTCATCAGTGTATGTAGCCATCATGTCGAAATATTCCAATGCTTCAGTGTAATTTTGGTGTCGTTTATTATTTTTAATGATAATATCGTTTCTAAAAACATAAATAGCTGATTACAAGGATTAAAATAACAACAACAAATTATACAGTAATCGCAAACATTTTGCTGAACAATAAAAAAATGAAATAAACACCTGAACAAAATTATTGCAACAAAATATTAAATTATACAAGTTACTACAATGAATTGATTTTATTAATTTTTGATCGGCTGTATAAAAAACGCAGTCGGATACTTTAAAAGAGAATTAGCTTCAATATTTCTCTATAGGATTGGAATAAAAATTATTCTTAAGATTTAATAAAGAAAATGTAATGAACAAAAAAAATTATGGTATAAATAGGACACTAGAAGCAATATTAATGGTGTAAGTGTGATACTAGTAGCTTGTGCTGCCTCCTCTACTTCGGATCGCATCGAATTTGTTTTCGTGCTGTAATAACTGTATTTTCAAGTTCTCTCAGGTTTCTAGGTGCAGATATTTGATGTTAAACATTTTTCTTGAGGTGATCCCATAAATGCTCGATCGCATTCAGATCCGGGATTTTTGGTAGCCCCTTCTTCTTATTACAGTGTCTTGCTTTCTCAAGCGTTGACGAATCCCAAATTGACTACTTCTTTGTATCTATCTCTATCTTGAGCTGCGTGGAGAAGTTCCTCAGCAGTTAAACCTGTCCATTGTCGGAGATTTCGAAGCCAGGATAACTTTTTGCGGCCTATCCATTTTTCCCCTCGATCTTGCCATTCAGAATCAGCCAAAGCAGACTATAACGTGGTCCACGCATCACATGTCCCAAGTATTCCAGTTTGCGGCGCTTGATGGTAGTTAAGAGCTCTCTATCGTGCCCTATTCTGATGAGTACATTCTCGTTGGTAGTTCGGCTTGTCCACGGAATTTTGAGCATCTTTCTGTACAGCAACATCTCGAATGCACTGATGCAGTCAATAGTTTTTTGGTAAAGCGTCCATGTTTTGCAAGAGTACAACAGAATAGACCACATATAACACTTGATAAACCTTTCCCGCAGATGAATGTTAAGTTGCTCGGCACAGAGTAGCGGCTTGAGATTCAGAAATGCTCTTCTAGCTATTTCTATTCTAGCCTTGATTTCTTCGTCTGGATCCATCGACTTATTGATCCAGCTTCCAAGATATTTAAAGTGTTGAACTCTTTCTATATTCTAGCCATCAAGTGTTATTCTTTCCGGGCCGACATCCATCTGCATAACTTGTAATACCAACTCGATTAAGATAGTCGAGTACCTCTTCAGCTTTGTAAGGTCGAGCGTTGTCATGCATAAACAGGAAATTGGGTTTCAAAAAAGGACCAAAAGACATCACATGTTTTATAACAATATTCTTAAGATAGTTATTACCATTCACATATCTTATACAAACAGGAACTAATTCTGTACGAACATCAAAGCATATACCACCCCAGAAAATAAAAGAGCTAACGCCGAATAAAATCCATGCAGAGATATTGCAAGGAGCAAACCTCTCTCCTGGTCTTTGCCGGACTCGTTCACCACCATCTGGATGTTTTAGGCTAACCTCAGTTTCATCTGTGAACTGTGAAGCAAGGGTGCAGTGGTTGATCTTCTACTGTTTAATTCAGTTTCATTTAACCGTCTTCCAACAGTCTTAGAAGAAATTGTAATATTGCGGACAGCTTTGAGTTCGTTTTTGATCACATAACTAGTGATAGTCCTATTTCTTGAAGCGTATTGTCTAATTACACGTTTATCTCGGTGGTTAGTTCATCGTTTTCGCACTTGCCCTACCTCATTCAAGTGTTTTATCATACGACTTATTGTCGTACGATTTTTGGCTAACAAATTGGCAACATAACTCCGACAATATCCCTTATTTAATAAAACTGAGGCCCGCACCACCTCTTTTTTAGCTAAATTTCTTGCTAGATTCATTTTACTTATTTATCGGGATCAAAAATTAAACAGTCTACTACAAAACACGTATTTCTTTTAAAAAAGTAACAATTTATAATCTTATTATTTACAAAACAAATGCCAACAAATTTTTTAAAACTGTAACGAATTGTTATGAGTCATTAGGTTAGGTATCGCCCCAAGTGGGGCGTAGGTCGCTGTCATTAAAAACGGGACAAAACATACATAGCCTACTATTCAAATACTTACTCGATAAACTTCAAAAACGAACATAAGAAACGAATAAATTATTTTTGAGCATTTATTGATTAATTTTGAGTATTTTATATTGTTGCGTCAATTTCGTCAATTTCTATTTAACAACACCGGTGACTATTAACAAATTTATTAAATTTTATAAATAAACTATACAAATTTACTGCCATAATTCTCGTTAGGAACTGCTTCTTTTGCATTTCAAATCAGAAATGACTGTAAACGGGTTTAAAAAACCAAAAAAAGTAATTCCAGAAGAAGAGAACAAGTATCTTAAATTAAAAATGTTTGTTCCATGGACGGCCCGCAGAACAAACGCTTTAATCCTTCAAGAGCGAAGAATTGCGAAAAATGAACCGTTGTTACCAGACATCCAAAGAACACCCTGGTTAGAAAAACAAGTCACCCAGAGGAAAGTTGACGGAAGGCGCAGTAGAGGAAGATCACCGAACAGATATATCGATCAAAAAGAATCCTGGACAAACCTCTCCACACAAGAAGTGATGCGGACTGCCGAAGACAGAGAAACCTGGAGAAGCATGACTGTCCCGGGCATACATTCAAGAGGTCACGACGTCTGAAACCAGGCATCGACTGAAGAGAGAGATATTTCATAACTAGGCTGGTCTTTCAATCAATCGGGAAGACCACTAAGTGATGAAATCATTCCAAACCTCTTTTAATCGATAAATATTGATGCTGGTTCCGTATACAAACAACACCATGCGTCAAAATCTAAGTAAGCGTTTGAAATCAGTATATTAATTCAAAATTAAAAAATGCCAGAATCAGGTGGGCGGTGCTATGACGTAATAGTCCCTAACATTATCTATCTCTGTTTGCCAGACAAGGAACCTCAGGACCACGTATACGCATGGATTTACTATGACGAAACAAGTACCTACGATTGGTCAGCTCAAGGTCGATGGAAGTGTAGAGACTAGTACGTCACACTGCATTACACCAATGAGAGCAATCTATACAAATGGCGCATAAACGTTTATATTTGAAATGGAAACTATGTGAATATTAGTACAGAAAGAATAAAAAATATAAAATTATATTGTATGATAGTTTTTAAGCATGAAGGTTACGATTACAATGCTTCCAAAAATTTAGTGGTCTCCCCATTGGCGTTCAGGTGTACCAGCGACACCAAGCAAAAGATTGCACGCAGTTCGTTAAATTTGCCTAAGAGAACCTTAAGCCGAGAAATTTGACAGCTTTAAACTGTGACACAAGCCGAACTTGCGTGTCAATTTACCAACTGTGAAACTGAATATATTAACACAAGGTCCACTCATGGTTAAGCTTCGCTTAACTTTGGTTAAGCTTCGCTTAACTTCTATTAAGTAGACCCAGTGCAAAAGGGCGATTGGAAATTTTTTTAAAATTGTTATATATTTTCCTACATATTTTTTAAGCCGTGCCTACAGATCAGTTGCCAATAGTACTAGACTGATTTTTGGAATAAGACTACTCCCATTCTAATTTGAAATATTGTTAACACCATCATACTGTACTTACTTGCGTTTTATGTTTCCATAGTTCACCATGTGGAGCGTTAATGCGTGGTATTCCCGTTTCATTTGGGAAACATAATTCAACGATGTGTTGAGCAAATCTTTGGCGACAGCGTCATGCGTTATGTAGTTGATATAATTTTGCGGCTGCAAAAACCCTTGTCCAAAATAATTTACTCCGTATACCAAAGATATTCCTGTACTTTCTATACTCTTGAGTAAATTCTTAAAGGCTAGAAGATATCTAAAACGCAGCGTTTGTTTAACGGTTCATTTTTGTTAATATATAATTTTTTTATTTAAATATAAATACTTTTTTCTCCTACCCCTATAAAAGTACACGCTTTTTCTTCCTATGTTGTAAGTAATGAAACTTGTGAATTTATCATATTCAAATTGTTTCCGTAAGTTCTAGAACATCTTCTATATTATGTATTGTGGTGAAAATTAAACATAAATGTTACTTTAACTGGGTTTTTAAATAAAAATTTTAACTTTAGGATTCTTAGATATGTTGAGTTAAGAATAAGAAAATCATAGCATGCTGTGGCTCACTGACAATAAACACGGCGATTTTAACTTCAGGATTCTTAGATATGTTGAGTTAAGAATAAGAAAATCATAGCATGCTGTGACTCACTGACAATAAACACGGCGATTTTAACTTCAGGATTCTTAGATATGTTGAGTTAAGAATAAGAAAATCATAGCATGCTGTGGCTCACTGACAATAAACACGGCGATTTTAACTTCAGGATTCTTAGATATGTTGAGTTAAGAATAAGAAAATCATAGCATGCTGTGACTCACTGTCAATAAACACGGCGATTTTAAATTCAGGATTCTTAGATATGTTTTTTGACTTAAGAATAAAACTATCACAGTATGCTGTGGCTTACTGACAGTAGTAGATTGTATATTATAGGGGGTGTCGTAAAGGCTATGCAGCCTCTAAAGCACCTCGACCTATCAGATCTTAATCTATCAGATCTTCATCTATTCGAGGCCCGGAATTCCAAGACTTCGTACAAAGTTTATCAATTTCCTGGGAGCTAAGTTCCTGACATCGGAGGGCCCCTTCCAGGAACTTGAGCCTCTTGCAGAAAAGCGTTGGGAATTCGCAAAGCAAATGTTCTGCAGTTTCAGCAAAGTTCTCGCAGTAGCGGCAACTATTACTCTCTGTTTTGCCTATTTTTTTAGGTGATACTTTTAGGTGATACCCACATCAGAGTGACCTGATTGTTTGCTGCCAGTTGTCTCAGAGATTGTTTAACTCAAGTGTATGACTTATCTGATAAAATAGAGATTTCTGTGCTTTGGGTGTCCCTTTCGATGCACTTCTGGGCACATATCTCTGTAATTCTGCTTGATTACTGACAGTTTACACTGCGAATTAATTTTAGAGTGTAAAGTTGAATTTTTAAAAAATGGATAGTGTTTCAAGTGATTTTGAATCACAAATATTATATAGCATATATTAATCAATTCGTTATTTGTGCCGTAAATAAATTTTCAAAAAAAAGGTTAAATGAGTGGGTGGGGGAAAATAATATGTATTATACGGGAGTAAAGTGCCTTTTCCTCCTAGTAATACAAATATTAATTTTTTTAAAATTTTTGTGATTTCATCATAATGAATTATTATCTATGGTTTCATCATCAAAAGTACCTATAAACAAAAGAAATTCGGCGTTTAGGTTTTTTTCCACCTACTAATTATACCAGTCAAATAAAGATGTGAATATATGCTGACACAGTTTTGGTACCAAACTTACCTCCACACGCCGCTATTATCGTTTTCTTTGATTTGCTGAGTAAGATGTTCGAGGAGGGCAGCATTCAACGAAGTATACCAACTGACGACATCTTTTATCGAACTGTCTTCAGATTGTATCACAGTGTGTCTATAATAATAATTAATAGCATAGCCCAATTATTATAAAATAACAAATAATAAAGGGTATTTTTTTATTGGGATTTAAATTTTGATGTCTGTTTTTATCAACAGTATCTTCAACTTCAATAAAATGTCTTCTCCTGTCGGATTATGTGTTTTGTTATGAAGCATTATACCAATGCATAATTTTTTACAGTGACTGCATTTGGGAATTCCTCCCAAGACAGACGGTTCCAAGTGGAACATCAAAGACGAAACATAATTTAAAAAAGTATATATTATGTACGCTTCTTTCGTTGAATACCCCTGTATTTTAACTAGCGTATCAACGATGGTTAGAGTTAGAGCAGCTAAACTAACACAGCAAAAGAAAAAGAAGTAAAAAGTTTAGTTAGGTTCATGAAGTGTAGTTCGTCTTTAAATGGAGCCTGTACCATTCCATTAGAAGAATAAATAAAACCAACTCTCAGTAAATGCTATCGCAACTTAACCGAATATCTGTTTTCTATGGACTTTTTGTACAATCTAGTATCTACGACTATAGTACCTTCGCAACTTTTGAATAAATAATAAAGCACTTCAAGTTATTAAGACGTTTTGTTTTATGGCTATATGCAATACTAATACAGCTCATTTCATCAATATACGACGTTTCCGGATTAGTCACCAAGGAATCGACTTAATGGGCGCACTGTGTTCAGAGGCACATTAATAAATTCCCCTAAGACTTAAAACCGAAAATGTCTTGTTTATTATTATGCTTTTGTTCCTCTATTAAACTTTCACATTTTGTGACACATTTTTCGCAAATTTCAGGAGTGGCAGTATTAAGTGCTCGTTGCCAGGTTTCCAAAACAGCCTCATCACTGTTACCATTAGATCCAATGTGATTGTCATAATCAGTTTTGCATATTCTTCTAATATAAATGGGATTAAATTGGCAATGATAAGTACACGATGTCCATAGCTGAGTATAATTTAATCCACTTGGTAAATTTTTTAACTTTGGCGCCTTTTTGCTATCGATAATAATTCCGGCTTGATGCAATACTGTGGAAATGAAATATTTTCGTTCGTTAACCATTCTTTTATTTTCTGTACCGTTCAGGAGTTTGTTGCTTATTTAAAATTTCCTAATGGTACGAAGCATTATCTAATACAGTAACAGATAGTTTTTTAACGATGGTAATAGTTTCTCTTTTAACCATTTCACAAACATCTCTGTATCCATATTGTCATGATAATCGTCCGATTTTGATTTTCACGAAAATAATAGATCCGCCCCATCAACAAAACCATGCTTTCCACCTGCATGCACAATAATGTGTCTTTTTCCTTTACCTCGGTGTGTTTTATAGACTTTATGTTATCGTTCTGCCAAATTCTTTTTGTTCCACCTTTAGTAAAACTCCTAGTTTCGTCCAGATAAACAAACGAAGAGCATTTTTGTTTACAGTGAGTGTAATTTCTTAAAAATTCAATTCTTTTGTGAACGACTCTAGCTTTTTCACACTAAGCCTTTCGGTGGTCCTCCTTTTCTTAACTTAAACCCTATATGTTTCAAAATTCACCGAAGACTGTTTCTAGAAATTTCAAATACCTTTTTTTCTTTCACTTTTTCTAATATTGAATCTAAAGAGACATGTTCTTTTTTTTTCACGCATTTGGTACACAATGTCACGGATTTCAAATTTGTAAGCTTCGGGAAAGTCAACAGTCTTTGAATGTCAGCGGGGTTTATATTTTTCAACTTTTTGTTCACTACTTTCATCTTTTACACTTTTCAAAACTGAGGTTAATTTTGTTCCACCAATACCCATCGCATCACAAACACGCTTACGTATAGATAAAACTGGTAGCAACGCACTTCCATTTTCATTTTCCGCAGTAAAATAAGCGAGTACATTCAATATTAATGCATCTACATCCTAAACACGTCGCGTCATTTTCGTACCTACCACTATTATTATGTACAATAAATAAAGTCGTTAAGAACAGATTTGGTTTCAACATTACACGTGCTCACAAATAAAAATATTGACTTTTAATTTCCAAACATAAAGTCCCTTATGAAATAAAATTCGTTACCTACGAAATTTATTTAAAAATATTAGTACTTTCGTACTTCTTAAATGTACTATTGAATATTGATTATCGAGTTTCTAGCGATAATCGGAAAACGCCGTATATTCGTGAAATATGCTTTACGTCAACATAATTTGCTATGATTTAAAATTAAAACTGTAATTATATTATTGTTATTGCATTTACCTAAAATTTGTAAGATTCCTTTGAAAGCTTTCCTTATCCATGTACGGTATGGTGTTGCCTTCAAATGTCAAAGAAACCGGTGGCCAACTACTCATATTTCGTAAAGCCTCGTCTGTTAATTCAAAACGTTTGGCTAAATTCGTTCTGCAACAATAAAATATAACAATAATTATCGTCATAAGATGTATGTAAAGCTTTATTATTAATATTTAATATTGATTACTCAATTAAACGGAGAACGGTTTATATAAATGTTATTTATAAATCTGGACCAATTTACCCTTAACTATTATTTGGCAAAGCATACATTTTTTATATTTAAAATATTATACCTACAAATACAACTCACATACGTGTTGAACATGGAAAATAATCTTCGTTTTTAATGTGAAGTTTTAAAAAATAAATATTAATATTTAATATTAAATCTAGACCATTTTACCTCAGCAATGAACCGTTTGTGTAAACGTAAAAGGCCACTTCGGAACGTTCTAACTGCATTCGTGTAACCACTTTTCCCAATTCCGTAGCAATTGTAACCTGCAACGTACAAAATAATAGACAATTAAATAAACTGTAAGGGAGTTAACAATAATTAATAATACAAGTGTGTTTCAAACATCTTGTCATAAAAAAAACACTTGGGTCTATTTTTGTAGGACAAACAGGAAGATATTTACAGAAAAGGGTATCAGAACATAAAAATTGACACCAAAAAAGTAAAAACATTGAGTACATATTGTTAAAATGCATTTTCGCGCCGGCGCCGACCTCCAGGAAATAATGGGCGTGGTAAGCTGTAGAAAATGCTCTGAGGTGTGGGCAGCTTCACCACCGAAACCTCTATCGCCTGCTGACTTCCTTGCTCTTGGACGGCGTCGTTTTACTGCGTAGATGTTGAATCCTTCGATAACTCAGTAATCGCTGGCTCGATCTGTCTTTTTACTACTGTAGGCTAACGGTTTAACTGCCTTTTATCGCCGTGAATTGGTATTTTCACAGTAAATGAAACAAACACGTGTCATCGATAATAAATTGTTAACTTTAATACATGGAGCTTACAGTTTAAAGCCTCCTGTATCTTCAGAATAATTTCACTGGTTGCTAGTTTTTGTTTGATGTATTTTACTTTATTATAGTTATGTGCATTTTACCATGTGGTTTTTTAAAGCCATGCTTCGAGTGGCGGACGTCTATCTTCTTAGACAATCGGAATGGAAAGAGTGTGATAAGCCAGAAACCGTTTTGAATGTGGCTTCTCGTGTTAAATTCAGCGTTTTTGATTGGTCACTTTGACCGTATAACCGCTTGCTAAGAATTGCGCGCGAAGATTGTAATGTTCTCGGCTAATAACTGCACGTGTTCTTAAGATGATTTATAAATTGCACGGGACCCTTTATTTATATTCGAATGCTAATTTCCACGTAATAAATGCGTGAATTTTAGTTGATTTTTGTCGGTGTCAGGGCCGTACTGAGTAGTTTTAAAAATCAAGGAATTTCTCAAAGAGAAATTGTACAGTTGGAAGTACTGATTTCCAACAGCATTGTTAATCCTATATCTGTTAATTTTATTCCACATTTGTATTTCTATTCTTTATAAATTTTAGCAAGATCAAGGATCTATGAGTTTATAACTAAACTAGAAGAAAAACTGGAAGATATGGTTAATCTAGATGGTGATTGGTGATTTTAATAATGACATTTCTCAGGAAACTTAATTTTGTAGTAGTTTGTTCAGTCAATGGTTGTGTGTAAACATTATTGGAAAATAAATACGGAAATGACTCACATTTTAATTAAATTTTATTTTTATCATTAAAAAAAAACAAGATTGTAAACAAAAGTACCAATTTAAAATCGTTGTGGTTAAAAGTTCGTAAAACACCCCGTAGAATCGTTGAAATGGTGCGAACGACATTATAGTAGCAAACACATATTTACATAAGGCGTGACCCTCCCCATATTCTCTTTGTCCGCGTGTACTAAAACTTCGTTTCGATAATAATTTATTCTTTGCAATTAAGTCGACTTGTCTCTGTTAAAATATATTGTTCTATTGTACGGCTTCCAAAGCAATTACAATAAAGGAAAATAATCGAGATAATTCTAGTGACTACTTTAAGTAATATTTATATGTCTTGTTTTTTTTCCCCCAAAATTTAATTGGTTTCGCGTCGATTAAAGTGTCATTGTCACTCTTTTATTTTCATCAATTCTTCGTTGCTGGTGTATTTTTTCCATTCCGTCTACTTATTTACTGTCATTTTATCATCGGTGTTTTTACGCTTTGGTAAGCCGCATTTTCTCTGGATTCATTTGTTAATTAAGATAACAAACATTTTACTAACCAATTCTGATGAAACATCACTTTCTACTATCTTAGATTACATTATAATTATAATTTTGTAAGTATTGACATTTTAACCTTTATTTTCCCGCGCTGTCATTCTGTCGAAAAACGAAAATTTTGATATTTGACCGTTATTAAATTCAATATTTTATATATTTTTTTTTATATGTTCTGGTTCCCACGAAAAGAGATATCCTGTAATGCTCAGAGAACATCGTGGGAACCAAGGGAAAAAAGGTAGGAGTTGGTGATCTTCTTAAATTTCTGGAGGTTGTATGCCTCGGGGAACACCTCCCTAGGCAATGAGTTCCAAAGCCTCGCAATTCGTTGGATGAATGAGTCTTTGGAAAGTGATGTTCTGCAGGTCTCCAAAGTGACCACGAAGGGGTGTAAAGACTGAACTTGATGGGTTAATCTCGAAGAGACTGCCAAAGGAGGAACGATTGTTGATATTTCAGAAGAGCATCGCCCATGAAAATATCTATAAAATAGAGACAAATCGCCAACTTTTCTGCGGTGTTCCAGACAAGTGAGCGAGTTTGTAAGCGAGGCATCACCGACGAGACGAATTGCCCTTTTTTGGACAGAATCCAATAGCTTCAGGATATGTTTAGGTGCCGCACTCCAAATATGGGAACAGTATTTTAGTACAGGTCGGATCTGTGCCTTATAGATCATAAGCAGTTGACTGGAGGTGAAATAGCTCTTGGCACGAAACAAAAAACCAAGTTTTTGGGATGCACTTTTGGCAATCGACCTCACGTGATTTTCCCAGGAAGGAATGCAGATATGTTTCTACCCATGTCCACAATTTTTGTTTATTTGGCTGCTACTCCAAGTAGTCGATGCATCGTAAAGGGTGAAGCTTTTCTTGCAGCAAACCACATCATTGTTTGTGGATAATCAGATCTTATTGTTTGCAGACCAGTGCTTTTAAAAGTGATCCTCATGAAATCAATGGATGAAATGACTTCAAAGATAATTATAATTATTTATTTACTTTTGACTTCAATAAAAATAACCAACAAGGGAACTTTCCTGCCTTCTTTCAATGAGTTTTTCTTATCTTTTTTTTCCTCTTCTATCTTCAGCGCAAAGTACTCGATGAATGGTATGGGGGGATTACAGTGGGAGGAAGGCGCATAAGTAATCTGAGATATGCCGATGATACTCTCATATTGGCGACAGATCAACTCGAGCTGGAAATGATCATGACAAGACTGGGAAATATAAGCAAAGACCACGGCTTAAAACTAAATATCAGTAAAACCAAAGTCATGATAGTAGACCGGAAAGCGAACAACTCTCCGCATATCCGACAAGTAGCCGGTTTTGAAGTAGTGGATAAATTTATTTTTCTTGGCTCCCTCATCACCAACACAGGAGGTAGCGAAGCCGAAATTAATTTTCCCAATTGCATCATACGCGGCTGAAACCTGGTCGATCAGACAATCGGGCAGTAAGAAAATAGATGCATTCGAAATGTGTGTTTACCGACGAATGCTCCGAATATCATGGACGCAGCACCGCACCAATGTATCGATCCTAGAAAAACTGAAAATCGAGGACAGGCTGTCCAAGAGAATTAACCAGAACGAAGTGCGGTATTTCGGTCACGTCTCCAGAAGACCGGATGCTTTAGAAAAGCTGGTGGTTCAAGGCAACGTCGACGGACGAAGGTCACGAGGAAGATCTCCAACACGATGGATAGACGGAATCACAAGCTTGACTGGACTCTCTCTCTCTCTCTGCATGAGGCCACAAAACTAGCCCAGAACAGAGAGGAGTGGAAAATTGCTATAAAAATGGTAGAAGCATAGTGCCACCAAACCCTAGTGAGGGTAATAGGACCGAGTAGAGATCTTCAGACTTTTTGATTTTGTTACACTTATTTGGGAAATAATGAAAAGTCAAATTGGAGTTTTTTTATACACTGAGTTACATCCAGGTACACAACAATTTGCTCTGCTGGTCATTTTAACTATTAACAAATTATTAGTCACAATTAAACAACTATAATCTTCGTACAACTGCGAGCTTCAGGGTATATAAACACAAAGCAATCACACTTGCTTATCACGTGATATTGATGCGAGTTTATTCCGTCAGATGGCGTATTGCTTATCATTAAAGGACAATGCAATCAGACCTGATAAGCTCTGCCCTTAAAATAATTGACAAAGTAGTAGATTGTAAAGATAGTAGATTGTAGGGAGGGTCTTGAGGGCTATGCAGCCTCTCAAGCACCTTGACCTATCAGATCTTTCGTGCATAACCCTTAATCTATTCGAGGCCCGGGATTCCGACATTTCGAACAAAGTTTATCAATTTCCTGGAAGCTAAGTTCCTGACATCGGAGGGCTTTAATAAGGCCCCTTCCAGAAACTTGAGCCTCTTGCAGAAAAGAGCTGAACATTCGACAAGCAGTTTCAGCGAAGTTTGTCCATCTTTTTCAGGTGATATGACAAAGTAGTAAACAGATGCGCAACCACATTTAATATTGACGAGTGCTGCCATCTTCACGTTAAGGTAGACAACTTTTAAGATCACCCTCGTACTTAATAAGTAGTTTCTTTGACACAGGGTTGACTTTGTCACTCTTATAACAACTTTGTTATTGGTTAATTTTCTTTGAGTAATATAGGACACCAAAAGGCTTCCGGGTCAAAGGTAAAATAAAATAACTGAGCTTAACCCACTGTGTTATGAGATTAGCCAGTAGCTTTTTGGGTTATTACAAAATAAGATAATCAACGAATAGTATTCCCATGCCCACACTATTGTAAATATCTATTGGTTTAAAAGAATTTTTTACGCAACCGTTACATAAACCATCCAGATAGCCTTGAATAAATCATTAATACATAACATCACACAAACTTTGTTATTTTCCAGCTATCAGCTATTTTTTTTGCTAAATTTCAGTTAATGTATTCTACGAAACGTATGTATTTAAATAAATTCTCCATTTAAAACATTATGGAAAAACAAGTATTATTGTTAGATAAGTTCCATCTGTGTATTAAAATTATTTACGTACACGCTCATCCAGGTTGACTGGAAACATATGTGTCACTAGCAAGCGTGATTTTTAAGTTAACATAATGTAAATGCACAGCAAAAGCCAAATAAAGTTGCGTTCACGTCAGCAAGGTCGTAATTCTATTGCTATGTGACTACATTTCTATAGAGAAGTGTATATACTTAAGTTAGCTAAACAATCGCTTCTAAAGATAAACCGATCAATAAAAAAACTTTTGTAACAAAATAATGTATATGCAATACAGCTTTTTTAAGTTTAGGCGTCCCGCAATGTAAAATTTTGTGTTAAAATTTTCATAAAGAAGCCACCAATGTCGTAATGTCATCGATTTTTAAGGTTTCTTGTGAAAAAAATTTATAATACGAACTGTTTTTTTCAAAATAACAAAGCATTTTCTTCTTTGATTGTCAAAATGCCCAAACAGCTGAATAATCGATGCAAAGAACTTGTGGTTTCATTAGTTAATTATTTTGAACAAGAAAAGAATAATAACAAGAGGTAATATGCGAATAAAATATCATTACTTGACTTTACGTCACTTTAATGTCAGTTTTTGTCTTTGAAAATACGTTCATTATTAAAACATATTTTATTTTATTGCTTGTGTTTTTATTTTTATTATACAGAGTGGACCAAAAGTCTGGAAACGGACAATTATCTCGTAAATTGCTAGTAATATTTGTCGGTAATAACCTTACCGCTTTTATTGTGGAATTCCTTACTTAGTGAAATATATTCATAAATGTATTTAACAAAAACACAAATGGAAAAATATTATCGATAATTTTGTAGTTTTCATTTAATATATTGTGCAAATTTCCTACATTTACGTTTTTTGTTTACTTCAGTTATTTTCTGTTAATTTCCATAATTCATGAACAATCTGACAACGCTGAAAATGTTCACAATGATGACGTGAACGCAACTTTATTTGGCTTTTGCTATATATAGTTACGTATTTATGAGACTATGCCAATAAAAATGTTAGCATTCCTACGGTAATGTTACATTTAATCGATTACGTTACCTGATTGTTAATCTCCACGACCTCATTTCTGGTGACCATTATGTTATTTAAAAGCACGGACGTTTGAATGATAAGCGCTAGAATCGGTATAAATGGAAGCACCAACATTTGTAACAGATGCAACTTGCGACCTCTTCCGTCTGCGGGATTATTACTTTTAGCACAACAGTAACCTCGGGGAGCTTGAGAAACATCTTCGGAGCTCAGTGACCGAAGTGATGTGTCGTCTCCCTCAGATGCATTGTTGGAATGGGATTTCGGATTTGGAATCGCCATCTCTGGAAACAAAAACCGTTTTTAATAGTAAACATTTGGACGTGCTGAAGATCACTGCTTTTGGATGCCATTTCTATCTCTTCAAAAAATAAAAACACAATTTAAACGACGACTAAAATGTCTGCAAACAAACCTAGAAGATAGGGAAGTTTTTTTAACATATTTAAAAATATTATTTTATGTATTTCCCCGAAAAATGCTAAGGTACATGCAGCCAATAAGGCCAAGCAGGCAATATGGCCACTTCCTTATAACTCGGTAACATTGAATTTGAAGTAAATGGCGCAATAGGTATAAACAAATACGTCAGCCGTTAGTGTCATCAGTTTTTTGTAGAAATATAATAATATAACAGTTTTTTATGATGTTTTCTCCATTGTTACAAGAATAAAGATGGGTCGTATTCGATCTAGAGGCATAAGGGGTCAATGAAGTCAAGAAGACTTAACCCAAGCGTTTCAAGCTGTGAACAGGAGTCTTCTTCTTCTTCCAGTGCCTGTCCGTTACAGGCACTGACTTTTGACTGTACGCATGATCTCCATTTCCTTGTTTAAAATTTTGAGTACTCTTTTGTTTATACCTGTGTGTGAAGAAAACCGACGAAAGCTCAAAACAAATCTAACTCTTTAAACTTAAAAAAGTTCTTTCTCTTTTACGAACATTTCTTTAAAGAAATAAAAAACCGGTATAAAAATGTTTAATGCATACGTTGAAATTAAACCTGTCAGTTAAGATTGAAAAAATAATATTTTTATTTAACGAAAGTCTGACGTTGTAGTAAGAATAAAAGAAAAGCAATCTTTTTAAAGCGTATACATATTTGAATTTAAAAAAGAATTTTGAGTAGCAGGTTGTCGTCAGTATATTTTTTTATCTTCTACGTGTTTTTGGTGGAATACGTTATTATCTGGTTAAATAACAGCAATTTTTAAAGAATGGTAAATTTATTTTATACTTTGATGCGAGGATTGTCTCAAAGTTGAGACGTTTTCAAGCGTCTCAGTGGAAAAGTCCTGCTGAGTGTTGCAAGTGTTAAAAGGTAGTATGCCGATAGATCTCCCATTTTTTTTATATTTTATATAATATTTCTTTTTTTTTTTATGAAGAGGGTTGATTTAAAAGTGTAGCACATATGGCGTTTGTTTTAAGATAATGTAATATGTATTTATAATATATCGTAGCGTTCTCCCCTCATAACGTGTCCGAAGTATTGGAGCATACGTTCTTTGACAGTTGTCAGCAGCTCTTTACCTTTACCCATTCTCCTCAGTACTTCCTCATTGGTTATTCTGTCTACCCAGTAAACGGCGATACAAGTACATCATGAAGGCGTCAATGAGACTCTTTATTGCTTGACTGAATGTCCAGCTTTTGGAACCTTAAAGAACACTGGGAAGATATATCAACGCAGCATACGCATGCGGAGCTGCAGATTCAGGTCTCGATTAGTGAAGAGGATCCTCATGGAGATGAATGTCCTTCTGGTCTGTTTCCATTTTAGGGTCACTGGTTTCGTTGACGAGGATTCTAAGATGTTTAGCGAACGAACTTGTTCTACGACCTAGTTGTTAATTCGGAGGATCGTCCGTCTTGGCGTCTTGGAGAACACAACCACCTTGGTCTTGGCAACGTTCATGTGTAGACCGTACTGTGTACTATGTTCCACGATGAGGTTCATCATATTCTAGAGATGTGGTAGACTGCCTGCGAGCACGACCGTATCGTCAGCAAAAGGTATATTAATAATAAGGGTGCCGTTGATCTTAATGCCCTATCTCACATCCTCCAGTGCTTCTCAGAACACTACCTCCGAGTCTATATTGAAGAGGAGAGGAAACACACCCCTGTCTAACATCCTCCTAATTCTTATTTCTGCAGTCTGATTCCAGTACAGTTGCGTAATGATGTTCAGATCTCCCGCATCGACACCGGTGTATTTTTTTTTTTTTTTTTTTTTTTTTTTTTTTTTTTTTTTTATGAAAATAGTCGCAAAAAGGGATTTTGGAAGCTTATTCCATTCCGTAGCAGCCCTGTAAAAGAAGTATTCTTGATGAAGATTGGTCCTTGTAGTGTCAATCTTGAGAGTAAATGTGGCCAATGGTGGTACAAGAGTTTTCATTTCTCTGGAGCATCTGCCATGGAAATATCTGTAGGGCAATGACTGGTCTGCAACTCTTCTTCTATGGTCTAGAGGGTGAAGGGTATCTGTGAGAGTTGAGCTATTTATCAAGTGAATGGCTCTTTTCTGAATGGAATCTAGAAGACGAAGAGAATGCCTTGGTGCTGAACCCCAAATGTGCGAGCAATACTCCAGTAGAGGTCGGATTTGAGCCTTGTACGTCGTCATCAGTTGATCAGGAGTAAAAACTTTCTGGCTTTCCACAGAAAACCTAGCCTCTGGCTTGCCGACTTTGCGATGTTAGCAACATGGTCATGCCAAGACATATTATTGGACACCGTGACTCCCAAAATCGAGATGGAGGGACTTGGTTCAAGGGTATTTCCGGACATTGTGATGGGATGATTTGAGGAATTCACTTTCTTGGAAAACGTGGCACTTTATGTTTTTTGGGCGTTGAACTGAACAAGATTGTTGGTTCCTCACTCGACGATTGCTTTAAAATCTCTATTTATGGAATCAACCTGTTTCTGCCTGAGTCTATTTGTATGAATCTCTACGAGCTTCTGATGTGAAACACAGTCGAAAGCTATTCAGTAATCAATAAAGCAGGCGTATATATCGACATTCATGTCTCTGCATCGTTGTGTGAGATCGTTGAGGGAAAAGAGAGCCTCACGTGTGCCCACTACGTTCCTAAATCCAAATTGCATTCCGCCAACCTGTTGCCAACTCGTTGGTAAACATTTTTATAAGCACCGTTGTTTTTTTATTTTAAAATAATTATCCAGCAATTATTTTTCCATCTTTACTTTCATTAGAATAAGTTTGGGAAATTTCCTCTTTCGATTTTGAAGAATTACAGAAAATATTGTCAATTAAATGTGCCAACACATAAAACAAATGAATTGATTAATGTCATCGTAAATCTTTTTTGGAGGTTAATCCCGATGGAGGAAAACATTTTCCGTGAACAGGAAAAATAATTACCAGCAAAACGAGACATGCATGTGACATAGTTTCACCTTGGTAGGCCAGTTACTTTAACCGCATAAAAAATACAATTTTAATTAATCTGTTATTGAATTGTTACCTCATCGAATATAATTTCTCTTTGGGGTGGCATTATGTTGGCCCAACGTTCATGTAACCATACAATTTTCCAGTGGCGTACGACATTAATAGACTTCATCATTAGCAGTTTTTTTTATAAATGTTTGGATGTTTTTTTTATTGTTTTCGTACTATTGGAAGGATGCGCGACGAAAACGACATCTGACGACTGCATTAAATCATGCTCTTCAACCGTAAAAGACACGAAAGAAAGATATATGTAAAGAATAATAAATAAACAAACTATAGCACTGTTGCAGTTTAAATAACGAGCAATAATTATTCTGAAAAAAGCTTAGTGAATAAAGTTTATAATAATTATGGATAGAGGAAGTATAAAAAATTTCAATTCATAAAAAAAAACAATTGTTTTTTAAGTAATTTGAGGTTAACGGACTAAAATACATGATGACATTACATTCAAGGAATATTACTTAATAAACATAAAAAAAATGTAGAAAATTGATCAGTTTTAAAAAATTGAGTTGATATTCTGAAAAAAGAATATTTCTTTTATAAAGTTGTGGTTAAAAATTGTCGATCTTCAATAACGGTTTTTGATCTTTTTTAGCCTGATAAGAATATCATAATTCAAACAGGATTTGAAGCAACATCACATAAAATATTATTTCAACCTGAAAAATGGTAAATTACTAGTCAGAAAAGTTAAAGAATTTATAAAATTTGTAAAAAGTTAGCTCATCCAATCAAAAGTTTTTTAAAAAAACGTAATATGAATGGTAATGTAGAACATTGAGTCAACGAAGTTTTACTGAAGTAAATGTTATTAATAACATTTAAAAATACGGTTAATAAAGCAAAAAATTATAAAGATAAAATGTCCAAAAATTATATAAAAAAAGTATTTTAATATATTGCCTATATTATATTTGATATTTAAAACTTCAAAGTTGATGTTAACAATAATTATTAGCAAGAGTTGTTTGATTATTGTAAGTTTAAAAATTTGTTCTTAAATTAAAAAATTATCTAAATGTTAAAGCATGGAAAAATTTACAATTATTACATGGTACAACACGATAGTTGGTTGCCAAACAGTGAAATGTAAATCTGTGAAAATAAGCATGTTATTAAGTTAGGTTATTGCATTAATCCATTTTTTCCTTTTTTTTTTTACTTTCCATTTAGCTGGGTGGGCAACAAATAGAGAAAGTAAAAAAATACATATATCTGGGAGCCTACATCAACTCCGAATTAGATCCAGATCAGAAGATCAGGGTAAGAATAGAAATAGCAAGCATTCTTAAAATTCGGACTATTATTATGTGACAGAAATCTAAATACTGCGCTCAGATTGAGGTTTGTAAAATGTTATGTCTGGTCCCAACTACTTTACGAGGTGGAAACATGGACGTTAAAAGCACAAATAATAAAGATGATCGAAGCCTTTGAGTTTTGGATATACAGAAGAATGCTGAGAGGTGCTCAGAAGGACGGGGCGAGAGAAAAAATTGTTAAGAACAATCAAAGTACGCAAGACAGCATACCTTGGACACATATTGCGGAACGAAAAATACAGGCTATTGCAGGTCATCATGCAGGGTGGAGTAGAAGCGAAAAAGGGAATCGGTAGAAAGAAAAAGTCATGGCTACGAAATATTCGAGACTGAACAAACATGAATGTGGAGGAATTATTCCGCGCAGCTAAAGACAGAGAAACTTTTAAAAATGTGGTCGCCAACCTCCGTTTACGGGGACGGCATAGGAAGAAGACGATTTAGCTGTTGGAAATGTATAAAATTTAAAATTACTATTTCTGCCAGTATTTTTGCAGTTGAGTACTCAACAACTGTTATGACCCATTTTTAATATAAGTATGTACTCTTTTCACTCATAAATTCTAAACGCGAGCAAGATTTTACGAAATTTTGTCCGCATCGAGCGCTAGTATCGATTCATGTGCCCCCATCATATGGTCCGCTTCCTGCCTATACCTAAGTTATTTTTGTTTGTAAATTGGATCCACCACAAGATGCAAATGCTAAAATTAGTGAAAATGAAATATGTCGAATATGCGTCTACATCCAATGTCGAACAACTCATCCTAATTATTTTAGATTTTTATGGGCTATTTATACAGATATGGATGAATATTTGCTGCGGATCAAATAAGCATAAAAATAAGTTTTTTAATAGCCAATTATTAAATAAGAAAATACTACAGACAATTTTACACTATTCTTTGTCATGTGACACGTGCCTGTTTAAAAAAGTTAAATACTCTGAGCTCAGGTGACTAAGAGGGCCGATTCGTTGAATCATGTGTTCCTTTTAGCAATTATCAATAAAGGAATTTAATTTTTTTCTTTATTGCTGCAAAATGTGGCGTTACACATCCAGCAGGAAATAAATAATATGTGTAGGTTTCATATATTCTAACAAGTAAGAAATAATGGAGCATTCTTAATCAAAATGCTAATGAAGGAAGATTGTAATTTGTGTATTTTAAAAATTTTAATTGCCCCAATAAACCTATTTCCATCTTTGGATGAAAATCACCACTGAACAAGAATATTTGCATTACTTAAAGCGTTGGAATAGTTTCAATTTAATTAAAAAAATCATATTTGTAAATAAAAATGTACAATGCAGACTTACCAATACTGGTTTGTTACATTATTAACTAATTATGCAACCGCTAATGATTTCGTTGTCAAATATTTATCACCTTGATTAACAGCCAAATTTACGAGTATTCCAAGGTCTAATCTAATGTTAGTAAACAAAATGTAACAGTAACTAAAATTATTCATCCTGTTAAATCATATCATCCTCTCGACTATTTGATGCTGCGTCTAACAATAACCAGTTAAATAGGAAATATATTACTCGCCATTAAGCAAGTTAGCGTCGATAACTAACGGTTCGTTGAACACACAAGAAATCAAATAGGTCATGCGTAAACAAATTTTTTAAAAAATAGTTTAAAAATAGCTTTCCTTCTAGTCTCTTCTTCGTCTGTGTAAACAAAGGCTCTAATATAGGCTCTATTGAGGATGCCACGTCTTTTTTTGTTCTCTAACGAGTACTCTGCTAGCGGTTTCTCTACTGGCAAATGATGCCCGAGCTCAGCCGTAGAGGGTAGAAGAAAAAAATATAAAAGTGAGCTGCGCCACCGGCTTGACGGTATAAGCCGGAAACCACTAGATCTTATAGGCACTAGCAGGGCTACAAGATAAACAACTATGATTATGGTGAACCAAATAAATAAAATTATAGCAAAATATGTTGGATACTTTACTCACACAATAGATAATTAAGGTACACAGTTCAATAGCAACATCATAACAAATATAGTCAAAGTTAACAGCTATGGTAAAATTTTCTTGCTAGAACAAACTAAAAATGTAAAATTTACAGCTTTATAAAATAACCAGAACAGAAGTAAGAGTAACAGTCTTTACCAAGTTACAACAAAAAGTAAGACATATAAATTAACTCATTAATAACACAGATTCAAACATTTACATGAAGGCAAAGAACAAAAGGTAAAAACATATATATATCAGTTAACTCATTACATAAAGATTTTTACTGCCAAAACAATCAAGTTCATTTAAAAATACCTTTACAATGGTTGTCCTTTAAAATATAAAGATTGTAGGATATTTACAAATAAGTAGAAAGAAAATATGTTTTTACTTGAACATAAAGAATTATTGAGAAGGTTATTTTAATCCAATAGTTTTGGCATATTATCTAATGCAATAAATAGTTTCCAACAATGTACTATACTAATAAACAAAACAGAACATAATAGTGGTGTCAGCATGAGTCACTGCGTTATATATTTAAAAATAAATCGCTTATAACCTTTGGATATACGAATTCACAAAGTACTGTACTTATAAACTGAAACAAGACTTACTGGTGGTGCCGATGTGAGACACAGCGTTATATATTTAAAAATAAATCACTGATAACCTTTGGGTAAACGAATTCACATGTACTCCTGTGGCCTACTCCTGTGGCCTACTCCGGTGCTACTCCTGGACTACTCCGGGGGCTGGTTAGATTATGGGGGTGGCACTGGTCAACGAACAATGGCTTCCCTCAAACAAATCCCGATAACGGCTATTCAACTTGACACCAACTCCAACAATATCCACAACAATGGCAAGACAAAATGGTCAAGTTGAAAATCAAATGGTTTTTCTTCAAAATCCAATTAAGATGGCCCAAATACAGATGTGGCTATACAGGAGAATACTGAGAATATCTTATATGGACAGAATTACAAACGAAGAAGTACTAAAAAGACTCTCAAAAGAAACAGAAATTAATAACGAAATAAAAATCAGAAAATTACAATATCTGGGCCACACTAAAGAGGAGAGAGATACCGAATGCTACAAGTGGTGATGCAGGGAAAGATTGCAGGGAAGCGCAGCGTGGGAAAAAGACGAATGTCGTGGCTCCGCAACCTGAGAGAATGGTTCAACTGTTCATCAAATCATCTTTTCAGATCAGCAGTCAACAAAATGCAAATAATCATGATGATCGCCAACCTTCGACGGAAGACGGCACCATAAGAAGAAGAAGAAATACAGCCAGATATGAAAGAAATCCCATAGAGGTTCCGCACACGTGCTAATAACGCACCGTCCCCAATAACCTTCACTAACACCTCCGACTTCGATGAAGCTCTCCAAACGACTCCCGCTCCTATCCCGGAAATCAAGAAAAATGGCGCGGAATAAACGTCAACCCACAATCTTCTCAAATCTGTGCCTCGTTCGTGTGGATATCCAGTCCCATCCACACAGAAATTGCAAAACAACTATCGAAAGTTATGCAACCATGAATACGAAACTATAGAAAAAAATAGGCACGTGACAAGGAGTTTATTCTTACTATTTTTAGTTTTAAAACTACCGGATTTGATAATTTTTAATTCCTTTTTAATTCCGCACCTTGCATCGTACATAGCATTGTACCATAATATGAACCCTGTCTCGTACAAAGCTTTGTCGTCTTGCAACAAAGGCAAAGACACTGGTTTTTAATTTTTCTTTATACAACATGCACAACGCGCCATGTGCGAGGGAAAAATATTAAGCTCGATTTCAGAATACGAGGCTCGATACCAGGCTAGGTGCGAGGCAAGGGTCTCTGCGTCGTTATGGTCAAAAAAATTCACTATTATAATAACATTTGCTTCGCGCACGGATGCTATGGTACAATACTAAGTGCAGTGCGAGGTGCCTTGCGTCGTTATGGCCACCGACTTAGATTTTTAATCAATTAAACACTAACACTATCTTGTAAATATAGCACTAATTTGTGGGGCCGATCTCCTGGAGATACGGGGAAAATGGAAAAGATCCCGGGTATAGTCTGCCTGTCGTAAAAAGCGACTAAAAGACCCCCAATCCAAGTGTCATGCGTGTCATCCGTTGTGAGGGAGCAACGTAGCTAAGGGAGCCTACAAGAAACCGGGTGAAATCCTGTAGTAGACAGCCTTAGTCCTTTGCAGGGGACACCTTATGGCCGGACCACCCCTTCCCCCATACACGTTGACTGCAAAGAAGAACTGAAAACACTGGTAGACCGTAATCACCTCAAACTGATATGGGTTCCAGGACGCCAGGAAGTTGCAGGTAATGAGGAAGTAGACGAACTTGCAAAAAGAGGTCCGGAAAAACACAAGAACTAGTGGAAAAGCAACCAGTAAACAAACACGGGAAATAATACATTAAAGGACCGTGCCACAATAAGACGGCAGAACTGTTATCGATGAACAGGAATCAGCTAAGAATCACAAAGGGACTGTATAATGGAGGCCTGGCCTGCGGGTTTTGCGGCGGAGATCCGGGAGTGGTGGAGCGCGTGCTGTGCTGCTCTGGGGCGCTGGCGAATACTGGCGGTTTTTGGACGTTTGTATTATTCCCGCCCATAAAAAAATTTTTACAAGGTACGAAGGTACTGGATTGGTTCTAGCGTGGTTCTAGGTCCCGGGAATTGCATGTCTATTGTAGTCCGGTGCCTCGCGGCGGCGCAGTGTGTGTTTTGCTGGTTCCGGATCCTTTCCGCGCGATCTGCGGTTTGGGTCTTCATTGTACAATGATACAAAAACACATGGGTAAGATACAATGGGCCAACGAAGACAATAGCCAGACGGACCTAAATAGGGCTGGTGTTTTTAGTGAGTAGACCTGATACAGTCAGTGGGGTTTCACAGTAAACCTGGAGCTTTCAGGCTCATAACCTCTCGATAAAGGATTTTCTCCATCTCGTAAAAATAAGCGCTTTGTCTTTTTGAGTCTTCTTGGCAAGCTAGTTTTGACGAGGTTGATAGCCTTAACGTTTATGTAATCTAACTGGTTCTTGGTGAATTTGGAGACTTTCTGTCCATTTCCAGATCCCGCTTTGTCGAAAAAATCCATTACAAAATTAATTATCATGCTTGGATTTACAAAGATAGATAAAGGAATGCTTAGATGGTTTGGACACGTAGAAAGGATGGATGAAGGAAGATTGACGAAACAAATTTATAAGGCGAGTGTGAATGGACGGAAGTCGGTAGAGGTCGACCTCGGAAAACATATCTCGATCAAATCAACATTGTTTTGAAGAAAGGCCAGGTCAAGAGTACCAACAACCGAAGAGCATGTATGAGAGCACTGATGAAAGTAGAGGAAGCAAAATATGTGAGTACGAACCGTAGCGGAAGTGGAAGGAAGTGGTCTCTGCCTACCCCTATGGGAAAAAGGCGTGACTTTATTTATGTATGTAGATTTACTAGTTTAGAACAAAGAAAGTTCTTTTAAGATCGTTTTTTACTTTCTCCCTTGATCAAGAATTTTTTGTGTAACTGCGTAACTGTCGACCGTCGTCATCTTTGCTTGCTAAAATATATGTTCAATAAAAATTTTCAAATTATGTATTCTTTAGAACCAAAATAATCTGTTGGTTGGTGTTAAAGTAAGTCATAAATCTTATATTATTACCCTCGTACACCTAAAATCAATGGAGATTTAGAGTGTATATGAAGCTGGCTTAGAGGTCCCTTTACTTTGTTGTCCCTCAGACCACGTGCCAATGTTTTTTGTACTGGGTAGAACCCCGCCGTTCTAATATTAAATTTTTTACAAATCCAACTTCAAATGAGTTTTTGACGGCTGTTACTCACTCTAGTGGTCGATACATACCACTTTGGAAAGCACAGGGATGGATAAAAAACTCTTAATATGTTTACGGTTGAAAAATATCATATCCAAAACTGTCGCTTAAAAGAGGCTAATAATACTAATTGCAAGTCTCAGTTTTATCAAATAGTAAGACTAACCAAACAGGATAGGTGCTTAAAAAATGAAAAATAATAAATCTACAGCTGCAACGAAATGACATGTTCTTTGACGTGTTTAATTCGGAACGTGTTTTTGTAGCTTGCTAGAAAATAAAGACATATATCGCCATTCAATTGTTGAGAAAGGAAAAATGGTCCTTATAAATAATTGTCGGTAATCTAATACCAACCAAAATGTGACAGAAAAGGTTTGTTGACATCGTTCTTCATCTGTAAAATTGAATTTGTTTGCCATTTTTCCTAAAAACCATTGGCATTACTGCATACAGAGCGGTTAGTCATTAGGTAGCAAAGCTTGAACACGTTGAATATTATGCGGATACAATAAATTTTCTTTTAAAATATTCCAAACGGTTTAGTGACTACATACTTGTTGATCAATTTTCGGAACGAAGTTCCAAAAATTCCGTTGCGAAAACGAGCGAGCCTTACAGCAGTCGCATATGATGTGTAACATTTGACATCTCACCTTAGTAATAAGCAATTTTAAAATTATATTCCGAAAAAAATGATTTTTCATAACAAACAATAATTCTTTTTAATGAAAATTGTATTTTTTTAATTGACAGTGACAGAAATCAACCTCAAAATTTAAAAAAGCTAAATGCTGAAATAATTATTTATTACTTGCTTGAATTGTTTACCAAAGATCTGCACTTTATTGAGACTTATTATCAACAGTAAATATTTATTTATACAGTTTACACATATAATAGCAAACTTTATACACAACTCCTTAGGACTTGCTGTTACTGTTACACATTTCACGAAATCACTCCCACAAATTGCGAGTAAGCGAGAGGAAAGATGTTACACTGCAAGAAAGCGAGAGCAAAGATGTTACACATCAAAAACTGTACGTAACAAAAAAGTGTGAAAAGAATGTGTTACAAGAATGCGCTAGTCTCTATCTCTCTTTTTTTACACTTATAGTTCTTTCATTACCAATTGCAGAATATAAAAAACTCGTTCCGAACCCTTACCGACAATATTATTTTATCTGCCATAGGCGAAGAAACCTCAATTTTAGAATTGATTTTTTTTTTAAAAATACCTTTCTTCAAATCTTCATTGTTAAATTCATATGTTTTTATTCTCACTACACTGTGCAATTTCATTATTTTCATTGGCACATGGTCTCC
The DNA here is from genome assembly GCA_950111635.1 of Agelastica alni. Taxonomy (NCBI): domain Eukaryota; kingdom Metazoa; phylum Arthropoda; class Insecta; order Coleoptera; family Chrysomelidae; genus Agelastica; species Agelastica alni. The sequence continues at coordinate 31,395,060 of OX467714.1, forward strand.
AAAACGCCATATTTCTATTTATTTAATAGAATTTATAAATTCAGCATACTGATACCTCACCTCACCTCACTGATATCACAGACTATCTTTTCAATCATAAACAAGATAGATTTTCAAACGCGTTATTTTTTGTTTCTAAAGTAGGCACGAGTGTACATAATAAATATTGATTATTCCTTACATAACTGTCTTCTGCAATTTATAAAGGAAGAACTATACTGCCTGGAGAGAAAGTGTAATCCGACTGAATCAATCATTAAACATCATTTGAATTTGAATAATTTATATTACGTCTTTGGTTTGTATTATCTAATTAAAAAAAATGAAATTATATCGTTTTGGTATTTTTGATCCTTTGAAATCTTCAAGTTGACAGTGACGTTTATTGGTTATAAAAACGTAAACGGCTGAAAAAATTGTTTAGTTAGACTTTTAAATGGGTCTTGAGAGTTGATTAGGGTTTACAGAAGTAATTTAACTTGAGAGCAATGTGCGGTAAGTTTATAATATATAATATAATTAAAACATAAAATTATTAATAGTTATCATATAATACATTTTTGTAAAAATATTTTGCTATTTTCTTAATTAAAACTTGTTAACATTGCAAAAAAAAACTTGTAGTTTTACTAAATAAAATTTTATTTGAGCTTTAGTTTGTTAAATAGTAGTATTGATTCATATATTATTATTGACACCTTCTTTCATTTAATGTTGGGCATTTAAAAATATTTTTATGTATTTTAAAGTATTTAAATAAATTAAACAGTAATATATAATAGTAATATATAATAAACTCGGTTGATTTGCTAATATTTATAACTATTAAATAATTTACTGGTTCTGGTGTGTAAAAAAAGTGAAAGTTGATTATTAACTTTTAACATATCAGTAGGTACCACGGCTCACTTTACTTTACCTATCTATTGTTATTTAACATTTACTTATGTACATATTGCCGAATAGCGTAGGGAACTTCGTTCCTATAAGTGTCCAATGATACCACACGGCTTTTTTTTATTATATTGTTTTACGCCATAAACTAATTTTTTTCCTGTTAACCATCAAAACAGATTAACGACGTCATTTATTACAAAACGCATGTGCTTTACACATAACCATTACTTAATTAACATTTTCTATCACTGACGCGAACTTGATCCCAGAATTTTTTCCAGTTTATATGTAGGTGACGGCTAGTGAAGCGTGATATTACAGATCAACCAATAAATACCCTTCCAGTGGCGTACAAGAGTGCTTTAAATAATTGAATTACCACTAGCTTTTACCCGCAACTTCGTCGTCTCGTAAAAAAAGTTTGCTTCGTGGATTATTAGATTAAGACGATGTTGAAAAAATAAAGAGTAAGTTTATCATTAATTAATTAAGGCTGCTCTGTACATTAAAGATATTTGCAAAAAAAGTTCTGTTACACTTTTACAATAGCATCTTTCAATATTCTCCATTAATCAGTAGTTAAAATAAAAGCAATCAAGGTCCTTAAATGTAAGAAATGGTCAACATTTAATAAATCCGTAAGATTTTCTAAGCAAAATTTTCAGTTCTAGAAGATGATCTTCTTTTTAGGTTTCCAATCCGTTGCGAATGTTTGCGATCATTATAGCAATCCTGACTTTGTCTGCAGCAATCTGGATGAATTCTGGGGATGTTCTGTTAAACCTGAGATTTTTAGCCATGATATTCTTCGTTTTCCTGGTACTCTTCTTTCAAAGATTTTTCCTTGTAAGATTGTCTGCAGCAGAGCGTATCTGTCTCCGTTTCGCATGACGTGACCTAGGTATTTTATATCGCGGGATTTAATTGTGTTCATAAGTTTTTTCATTCTTCTCAGAACGTTCGTCACTCTTGCCGTCCAAGAAACTTTCAGGATTTTCCCGTAACCCGTACATCTCGAAAGCGTTGAGTGTTAAGAAGGGTATTATGTGATGTTAAAACCACTGCTACCATTATAACTACACGAAAAACCAAATAGCGCGTTTTTAACCACCGTCGAGGGTTCTGCGAGATGTTAACAAATATGGAGAACTTTAAGGTAAAGAATGTCAAATGGGTAGTTTTATTTACTAGTTACTTTTCTTGTGTTTTGTGCTTCAGTTGTGTTGCTTTGTGATTTTTCAGAGCAAGTAAGTTGTTGAAAGTGTCTTGGTGTGGTTATTAATCGATTGATCAATGCTTTATTTTTTAAAGTATGATTATAATAAAACAGTGTATCGTGGATGGTTAAGATATAAGAATTATAACGTCGGAAAGGCTTTAGAAGCAACAGAGATGGACTGGAGGTATGCGGCGGAAATATCTAGACTGGAACGAATTAGGAATGACAGGATCAGAGAGATTATGGGAATTGGTCATAGTATTGTAAAGGATGTTAGAATAAAACAACTTAAATAGTGCAGTCGATGGACGAAGACCGTTTGCCAAAGAAAGTCATCAACTGGAACGCCCAAGAAAGAAGAAAAAGAGGAAGACCTAGGAAGAGTTGGAGAGAGGGGATAGACAGAGAAATGAAAGAGAGAGGTTTGGGAGAGGATCTCTGGGAGGACAGGGATCAATGGAGACTGAGAATCGGAAGACGTCGAAGAATGTTCTAAAACAGATGTAAATATATACGTCTTGTATTTGAAGTTAACACATAATAATCGGTAAATATATCAAACTGTAGACATTTTATGTGTGATCTGTAAGAAAAATTCAATTTGGAAGGAGTCTTTACAGCCATGGGATATGTGGTTGTATTTATCTCTATGAAAGTCGAAATATACTACCATTTGCATGTACTTTTAAAGCTAGAGCATAAAGGATAAGCGAGCAAATCTCTGCTACACTTTTAAAATGCAACAGGATGTTTTAATTATCAATCTCATGCACTTGCAAGATTTATTTTTGTTGTTACTTATTCTGCTTTTGTTTTGTTTTGGTATTAGAGGAGGAAGTTGAGGAAGATTATTTTATTATTTTAGTCAAAAAAAAAATGTATTTATATTAATATCACACCATTCAAATACTACACTCAGTAGATAGATCTCTTATTACTACTTTTACAAATACCTTTTCTGGTGTAGAACATGTTTAAATAATCTGCCGTCAAGTCGAGCAAAAAAGCGGCATGGCCGTACCATCCTTTTCTCGAAGCAGTTCCCCTATAACTTCGTTGTGAATAAAACTAAAAGCCTGAATTTTCATTAACCAACCAAGCAGGCATTGTATAAACACGGTATATTTCAAATTTCATTCAATTTAAACCAGTAGTTTAAGAATTATAACTAGCCAAAGTTTCTTAATTTTGTCACTCATTGACCGATCATCAAAACTCTAAGCTAAGCACTTCTAGCAGACATAGAAGCTTCAAATTTAGCATACAATTAGTGTTTAGTGTAGGAAAATATTTTGTAATTTCGGTCCAGTTTTCTAGATACACCAACTGCATAAATACCTTTGTAATCCTATATAAATATATATGATTACAAAGTTACATTTGCAGTGAATGAGTCAGTGTACATGTATAATAAAGGAAAAAAAGTAGGACTATCAACAAAAAGTAATGAGATGCCATTAAAAACATAACTTGTAACTCGCAACTCAGTTCTTCTACCGTAAAAAGTTGTGAGATCCATGTAATACCAAGTCGGTTAATTTATTCAGTCCCTATTTTAGGGTCCATCTGTCTTAAGTTATTACATATTTAGCTAACCTAACAACATCTTATAGTGACCATATCAATATTAAAAATATTTTATGTTTTGAATAAATAGATTGACTTGGCAATCGCACTAAACAATTTAATTTAATATAATATGTATTACTTGTGAGATACATTGTGTTTTAATGCCCGAACTTAAGGCATTGTAGGTTCTAAAGTAGAGTAGTAATAAAATACTTTTGATCGGCTTGAAGGTTCGTAGGGATCTTTATTTAATAATTCTATAAATTACTATACTTTTAATGAGGTCGATAATAGTGCTTACTGCACAGTTTGCACTTGCGTATTATTGACCTAGGAATGTTAAGTCATCTTTATGTATTAAATAAAATATTGAACTTTAATCTAGTTAGACAACCGGATAAACAGTAATGGCGTCTTCGCCCTGCACCTTTAGAGAATTATTCTTTTACTAACAACCTTTACAGATAATCCAGTACAAAGTTTTACACACCAACATGCCAAGTACAAATTTTATTGAAGTAAAACCGTTCCTCAACGAAAAAATTATTTTTTAATTAACTCAACAGCTAAATAGTAACATGGCAATTGATTGCTTTCGAAACACAACATTATATCTAGTTACCGACAAAAAATGCTTCAACTTCTTTCGTGGTAATATGAAATGAAAACCCTCCTAACGGTAAATGTTTTAATTCGACTGTTGGCGTTTCCATGCAAGATCTATTTAGCATCATCAGGTTTATCAGCAATTACAATGTGCGGTTTCAGACAAATAAGTCAAAAGATTAATTTTAAACATTGGTATCCAGGATACGCCGATGATTTTTTCGATTACCTCAGTGTCGATTTAATCGAACGCTTGTCGTTTTAATTAAAATCATGTCGCTTTTTCCGCTATATGTTCGGACCTTGTTAAATTTTATTCCCCAGTAATTGGAAGATACTGTTCAATTGCAGCATACCGTATACGAGAATGATTAATGCTAGATATTGTTTACAAAATAAAAACAGTCCTCAAACCTACACGACAAAACGTTTTCGTCATTTGCCGGCCTATAATAAATATACTCGGTGGAACTTCGAATCTGGATCATAGGATTTAACACAGTAAAACACACTTCTATAAATCTAATCCAAATAAACTGGATTATTTTAAATTTGCAACCTTTTTTGAGATTAAGAATATTGTCACTGCCGGATATAATAATAACAGAAAAATATATATAAATTAAAGAAATTATAGAAATTGGAATGTAAAGTCAAATAAACTAATCTTATCAATATATATATATATATAAATATATATATATATATATATATATATATATATATATATATATATATATATATATATATATATATATATATATATATATAAAGTATAGATGTCGTGACTGACGCTTTTCGAGTAGTCATTCATGTATACTAAATAGAAGTCGGAGCTGTTGAAGTGTCCAGTCGAGGTAAACTGACACATCCCGAAACCGGTCCATAGGTGGTTACTTCGGATGGATAAATCTAATAGTTCTTTCTCTTACTTAACAAGCATCTGCATATTGTTACCCGAAATGAGGTATTATACACGATTATGTATCAGATGTAATGCAATGCCTGTCGCGGCATATAGCCCGAGAAGTAGTTGTTTTTTTATACATAATCAACCCACATTGTTATGTTCTTATATTTATGTTCACGCAGTGTATGTGATTTCATCGGGCACAAATGTTTTATGTCACGTATGACAGTGTCAGATGAATTATTATTATAAATATGTCATCATGAATGTTGTATAAAATAAAGAGTTACAAACTATTCAAAGAATAATTTGCAAATATAATACACATGAACCTATTATATAGGTGACATACAGCGAAATTAGCTGGTTTTTAAAAAATCAGTTATACATTTTTCACATCTATTCACGCTGTCAAAAAATGTTTATAGTTTTCTATAATATTATTATAGTTTTCTATAATTTCTGCATATATATATATATATATATATATATATATATATATATATATATATATATATATATATATATATATATATATATATATATATATATATATATACGACGATACGATATGGACGACAAAGACGTTAGAATAATTCGCAACCTCTACTGAAACCAAACCGCCGAAGTACGTCTCCCATGTGGAAGTAAACCAGAAGAATTACCAATTAAAAAAGGAGTAAGACAAGGATGCATTTTATCACCAATGCTGTTTAATCTGTACGTGGAAAAAGCAAGATGACCATATGTTCTTCTATATGGCATGAAAGTGTGGACTCTTAAAGCTTCGTCAATTAACAAGCTCGAAGCATTTGAAATGTGGACCCTTCGTCGAATGCTTAAAATATCATGAGTTGAGAAAGTCAGAAACGAAGAAGTCATTGGAAGAGCAAAACTAGAAGACAGAGAACGGTTCGAGACAATCAAAAAGAGGAAAATCGCATATTTTGGACACAAAATGAGAGGCGACAAATATGAGTTTCCACGGCCAATATTAAAAGGGAAAATTGAAGGAAAAAGAGGTATTGGTCTTAAGAAGTTATCTTGGTTGCGCAACATCCGATATTGGACGGGAATTAAAGATTTTGGATCACTTAGAGACGCTGCAAATAACAGATCAGCAGAAAACCAGAAGACATAGATGGATTGACTTAAGTAGATAAGTACTTAGTTTTAAGCACAATATACTAGATTAAAATTATTTGTTAGTTTTTTGGATTAGTAATAATGGGGTAGTGACAAGTAAATTATGAAATTTGATAAAAATTAAAATTTATGTAGAAATATACTTAAATATGCACTAATTACTAATTTGGTGATGGCTTTCATAGTAATTGTAGGTTATGTTACCATTAACTTTATTTATACATATATACTTACATTGAATTTATCCCCACATAATCGACTTTTAGTTGATAATGACTTATGATCTCGTTTTGCGTGTTTCAACCAAACATTCCTTATTTCAATATCATCTGGCTATTTGATAAACAAGTTTTCTGGAGTTTTAATGCTAGTATTTATACAACTAGACACTACACGCCAACGATAGCGATTGTAATTCAGTATTTTGCCAAAAAAACACCAAATATTTATAGCTGTTAACGTTGAATGAGTGCCGGTCGTACATAAACGACTGTTGTTTTTACGTCACCAAAATGGCTGACAGCGTTTTTGCGGGAATAAAAATGTTTAAAATTTAATTTTAGGGCAAGAAAGCGTGTTTATTTTGCCAAAATATATTTTAGTGTGGATTTTTATTAGAAAAATCAACATTTTGAAGTACTTTTTCAAACATTTACTTTGCTTCGTATAGGCTAAGAAGGTATGCATGGTATGTGTGAAAGTTTTTACTTACTTTACTTTACATAGATTAAATAAATAAAATTTTGTATGTGACTGGCTGAATGGCAACCGCCCAAGCCAAAAACAAATATATATATATATATATATATATATATATATATAATATCTCCACTCCCCGAATATATGAATGTACCCAAAATAAAACAATAATTAATTTATTAATTACAAAATACAATGGTGAAATTATCGATATGTGTTTGATTAACGTAAGAGATTAATTTTCCCCCGGAACGGTTTCAAATTACTCCAGGAGCGGTGGATCCTTGAAACTAACGTGGTTATCGAGATTTGTTAATTAGTTTATTCGTTGGATATCATTTTAGCTGTTTTGCATAACATCAATTTCGACTTCGTACGAAAATAAACAGACATGGTTTACGTAATTCGTTTTTATTTGGAGAAGAAGTCGATTCACCAAATAGAGCATTGCGTGTGTCACTTGAATTAACAGAAATTCGCAAAGGTAAATTCCCCTATGTACGAAACGATCGTATTTTCTGCTTTTGAGGTGCAAATTTCATTCTTATTAACCAACCGACTTTGCTTCACATTTTCCAACAAAAAATATCAATTCCAACATTGAAAAACGTGGAAAAAATCCGGACGTGTAGCTTCGCCATGGCTGTTTAACTTATACATAGACGATTGTTTAAAATATTTAAAAGAGAGTGCGTATGGAGCTTCATATGAAGGGGAGTTGCAGGCTTTGGTTAATGTTATGCATGATACCCTGAAAATCAAAGGGATGAAAATAAATGTAAGTAATGGTTTTTGAAAGAGAAGAAAGCATGACAAACTTTAAGGTTCTGATTAGGGGAGAAAGAGTGGAACAAGTAAATAAGTTTGTATATTTGGGTTCAAAATTTACAAGAGATGGAAAGTATGACAATGACATTGAGCGAAAGGTGTTGGCAGAAAAACAAATGAATGGGGCACGGCATAGCTTTATAAACAGCCAGAAAGTGTCAAAAAAGGCACGTATGGCGGTGCATAGAGGTGTGTTGGTTCCTACACTTATGTATGGTAGTGAATTTTGGGTTTGGCAGAAGAAGCATGAAAACAGGATTAATGCTGCGGAGATGAGTAGTCTGAGAAAGCCGGAGTGACTCGGTTGGATAACGTGAAGAATAGTGAGATAAGGGATCGCTGTGGTGTAAAAGAAGATGTGGTTACAAAGATAGATAAAGGAATGTTTAGATGGTTTGGATGGATGAAGGAAGATTGACGAAACAAATTTATAAGGCGAGTGTAAATGGGCAAATCGGTATAGGTTGAGCGAATATACCTCGATTAGATCAATATTGTTTTGAGGAAAGGCCAGGTCAAGAGCACCAACAACCGACGAGCATGTATGAGAGCACTGATAAAAGTAGAGGAAGTCACGGTGTCTAATAATATGTCTCGGCATAACCATGTTGCTAACATCGCAAAGTCAGCAAGCCAGAGGCTTGGTTTTCTGTGGAAATCTAGAAAGTTTTTTACTCCTGATCAACTGTTGACGACGTACAAGGCTTAAATCCGACCTCTACTGGAGTATTAATCGCACATATGGGGTTTACCACCAAGGCATTCTCTTAGTCCTCTAGATTCCATTCAGAAAAGGGCCATTTGGTTCTCTAACAGATACCTTTTACCCACTAGAACATAGAAAAAGAGTTGCAAATCTTTCACGGAATAAGAAATTGCTTACCTCCATCGCACTTGTTTTATCCGCGAACAATAGAAAAATAAACGCAAATCACTATGTAAACAATGCTTGCGCCTGTCCTCGTCTGATTCGATTGCTCGCCGTAAGAGGTCATTGCAAATGTGTCAGTTGCCAATACAGCCTTTCTTCCAGACTGATCAACGATATATCGCAAGCAACTTTACGTCCCCGCTTTTTTAATTTCTTTTCTATAGCCAACGGCCTAACCGATTTTAATGAAATTTTCAACCAATCTTTCGATTAGGTCGGTATATGATCGGGTGAAATTTGGTAGCAGCCCCCCATTTTAAATCTTATTTAATTGATTTATGGTTTTTTTGTGTTTTTTTTAGACTAAAAAAAAGTATTTTTAAACTTCACCAGGTACTGTTGGTGTAAGGTTAAGTTAGACTAATTTTTTTACTTTTACTGTCTCAATTAATACCGATTAATATTAGCCTAACCTAACTTAACACCAACAGAACATACATACATACATACATATAGTAACGCCTTCTTTCGGTTCTTACACACATTTTTTGCTTCCTCTACTTTCATCAATGCTCTTATACATGCTCGTCGGTTGTTGATACTCTTCACCTGGCATTTCTAACCGATTTTAATGAAATTTTCAACCAATCTTTCGATTAGGTCGGTATATGATCGGGTGAAATTTGGTAGCAGCCCCCCATTTTAAATCTTATTTAATTGATTTATGGTTTTTTTGTGTTTTTTTTAGACTAAAAAAAAGTATTTTTAAACTTCACCAGGTACTGTTGGTGTAAGGTTAAGTTAGACTAATTTTTTTACTTTTACTGTCTCAATTAATACCGATTAATATTAGCCTAACCTAACTTAACACCAACAGAACATACATACATACATACATATATCTTTCGGTTCTTACACACATTTTTTGCTTCCTCTACTTTCATCAATGCTCTTATACATGCTCGTCGGTTGTTGATACTCTTCACCTGGCATTTCTTCAAAACAATGTTGATCTGGTCGAGATATGTTCGCCGAGATCGACCTCTACCTCAATAATAATGAATAAAAATTAACACTTGGTGGCTATAGAAAAAAAAAATTAAAAATGGGGGTTGCTACCAAAATTCACACGATCATTCGCCGGGCTAGTCTAAAAATTGGCTAAAAATATTATTAAAATCGGTCCAGCCGTTGACTATAAAAAAGAAATTAAAGCGGTGACGTATTAGACGTCCCAACGTCCAGACGACCCAACTTCACTGATATTAGTTGAAGACAGTTGGGAGTAAGTGGTTAATGAGAATGGAGTAGCTTATTTCATTTTAAATCCTCCCTGTATTGAAGAAATAATTACCAATTTTTTAAGATTGTAGGTTTTTCTTTGTTATTATAATTTTTTATTATATTTTATTATTCGATGGAAAACTGAATAAAAACGTGTTTATTTACCACCCATGCTATTTTTCCAATATGCCTGGATATATTTTAGTCATAGGTTTGCATTGTAATTTGTTGGTCTGACGTTTCATTAATGAGTTACAAGCCTTCTATGAATAATAAAAAGACGTCCGAAGAAAATAACACTAATATGGATAACAGAACACAGACACGGTAAAAAATATCACGCGGCACAAGTTTGTCGGTGTTGGAAAATTACGCAAGAGAAAATTAAAAAAAACACGATGAATGTCTGTGACGTACAAAAAGGTGGTGCTTTTTTTAATGAAGCGCGATGCCAAAGACATAAACTTTTGTTAAATCCTCAACAACACTTCGATTTGCTCAAATATCATTAATAAAGAAATAAAAAACTTTAATAAAACAACAACAACAATTTAATTCTGAATTCTTTTAGATAATTTTTATCTTTTTTTACTGTGGGAGAATTAAATTTAATCTGCCATTGTCAACTTGCCCATTTTAATAAATAATATATTTTAAATCATAATAAATAAACCATAAGTTTTTTGGCTGTTATTTACTTAGGAAATTGAGTTTAGCTTTTAAAATTTCAGCAAAGGCACTATTAAAAATTAACATAAAATTTTAACTATTGAAAATAAATATTTCCTGAAAAATAAGATACTGTTGCAACTTTTTAGTTCTTCCGTGGGTTTGGCGATTAAAACTCTCGATACAGTAACAAAACAATGTTTATTCCAATGCAATAAATTCTACTTTTATTAATCACTAAGATATTCACTTGGATATACAACTTTTTATAACTATTTACATTTCTTAATTCATAAACACTTTTAAAACTAATACTGACTCTGTCTGCCCGCTGTCCCTTTTTATACCTTTAAGAATAACCACGAGAAGGGTCCAGTAATTTCTCGAATTATCCATTGTCTTCTATGCTCATTAAATATTTACCCTATATTCGGTCGGCGCCGTCGGTTGACAGAGACAGATTCAATAAGATCGTAACAATACATTGCTCAACAATGGATAGGTATCACTTAATTTTTTGACATATTTGCTTTTATATACGTACATACATACAGGGTGTGGCGCGAAAAGTTTTGATTAAAAGTAATGGTGGATACAGTTATGTTAAAAATCTGAAATTACGAAGCTGTAGGTTTTGGATGACGCCGAGTTTAAATAAAATGTTGTCCTGAATGTGGCACTTCCGGTTATACCGAAAGTAGACGTCAACTTTGTTTTTTTAAATAGAACTCTTCTTCTTCTTCTTACGTTAGGACTACGTCCTGTGTTTGCCTCAAAGGTTGCCCAAAAACAATTGGGACGATGAAGACCAGCTATCATACCATCTTTTTGGTGGGCGTCCAGTTGGGCGTGGTGTGTTGGGCCGCTTCTCTCTCACAATTTTTGCCAGCCGGTCGTTTGGCATTCTGCTAACATGGTCTCTCCATTCTCTTCTTCGGTTTCTTGCCCATCTTACTATGTCTTGGACTTCACATATTTCCCTTATCTCTTCGCTTCTTTTATGGTCAAGTAAGGTATAGCTAGTTATCGATCTAAGAATTCGCATTTCCGTTGATCTAAGAAGTCGCTTTGTAGTCGTGTTCTAAATACAACCCATACTTTTTATTTTATTTTCGAATTCTCCATGAAAGTTAAGAAAAAATTTGTGCGCAATGTCCTATACAAAAAATGAAGTATTTAAAAAATGATATCGACGTGGGACCAATTGCATTCGACACATAATTACGCAACTTAGAACTGATTGGATTTTCAGCAAAATCGGTCGAGCTGTTTTTTATGGAGAATCAAAAAGCTGAAAAAGTAAACTTTCGGAATTATTTTTCGTCTCGATTATCTCGAGAACAAAAAATGATATCGACGTGGGACCAATTGCATTCGACGCATAATTACGCAACTTAGAACTGATTAGATTTTCAGCAAAATCGGTTAAGCTATTTTTTATGGAGAATTAAAAAAATGGTAAACTACCTGAATTTTGCAATTTATAAATTATACTATTTTTATTTCAGAATTTTAAGATCTTTTGAATAATATGATTATTGGAAATTAGGAATATTTGTATGAAAAATATGATGACAATATTTCATAAAAAGGATAGTTTTATAAAACAAAAATAGGAATTGGAGAATTTTAAACTTGTGTCAGAATCAAGCATTGTTTATAACAATTGAATATTGTTACTAACAAATGATTATTGATCTTAATAATTAAAAAAAAATTTCAATTGTTAAAAACAATTGAAAATAGCTCCCACTTATGAAATGATAAGAAAAAGTTTGAAAGAATAGAGTTGACATAAACAGATAATTGTTAATGACAATTATAATTTGTTATAAACAATTTGAAATCGTTTTTTATAATAATTATAACAACAAAACTTATGGTATTTTTTTATTCTTTCCACTGGAAAGTTAGTCGTGTGGACCGCTCGGGTGGCACCTAGACCACTGATATGTGTTAGTTGTAATCAAGTTTGTACCTTTGTTAAATATGTGAGATCAGAATTATTGGCTTTAAATGTAAGCATAAACTAGCAGTTAATGCAAAACCAATTGAAATTGTTTTCAGTACTAACAGTGTTCTTGCATTAACAAGTTTTAAAAAAATTTAAAATTAATTCGGTAATTTTAGTATTAATAAATATTTCAATTGACTTACCGAAGAACAATTAAAAAACTTCACGGGAAACTAGATTTACAACATATCGTCCTGAATTTCAAACGGCGTTTGAGCGCGATATCCTGTCGCAAGGACCTCCGAGGACTGCAGAGTTTCAGGATAAACTGAGCGCAGCTTTTCACTCAATTTCGGAAGGTTTCATGGTCGACTGTGTTTCATCCCTAACCGATTGCAAATTAAAATGACGGTTTTCTATCAAACAGAAGAAACAAAATCATTCCGGTCGTCAAAGTAAAAATGAAATTGTTTTGTATTTTTTGTTCGGTTTTATTGCGGTCTTAGATTTACCAAAACTTACAAATTGTTATCTTAATTATTTAAATAGATAAAAACTTTAAATGTTTGTATTGCCTATTATGAAAATTTTAATTTTTCAAATTTGGTTATCATTTTTCCATGAACTAAATACTATTAAGTACCAAATTTTTGCAAAATGTGACAGTTATAATAAATAGAGGGGGTGTTTTGTACGTATTATTATATTAAAGTCTTTGAATCCAGGAGCAGAGAAGTGCAAATCTTGTGAAAATTCTTGTAAAATTATCCCAGAATTTTAGTTCACCGTAGAAATAAGAAAATGTGACTGGATTGCGTTTTTGGATTTTTCATTAATTATAACAGATTGGTATCACAAACATTTTTTAAAAGTTTTATAAACTACCACTCTGTACACCTTTTAACACATTTTCTTAAAAAATTTCAAAAAGTAATTTTAAATATATATTTATGTTTAAAACCTAAAAATTTCAATTTAACTCAGGATAAAATAATTAAAAAAAATATGCAATTTAACAAAAATTACTTATTCTCCAATTTATTTAGTATTTAAACAAGGGATGAGTGATTAAACATGATGATAAAAAACGAAAATGTATCGTCAGCCGTCAGATAGATGATGCATCTAAAGATGTGATTCGACAAACGGTTTACAATACGTACAAAGAAAATCAAGTCCTAACATTATATTGAACAAATTGCAAGATTTCAACGATTTTAAACATAAATCATTAGAAACACTTCGACAAATTTTAAAACAAAACGGTTTTGAGTATAAGAAGTTAGATAGTCAAATGTGTATTATGGAATCACCTCGTATTGTGGTGCTTCGTCAAAATTATTGCAATAAAAATAAAGTTTATTTAGGTGAAAAGTGGTTCGACGATGTCGTTCAATAAATAATTTTTGAAAATGTATATGATTTAAAAATAAAATTGATACTGGTCGGTTTTTTCTGAAGATTTTTTAGCTTTTAATGAAATGTTTTTTATATATTTTTAAACTGACATAGGAAGAACTATATAAAGTTCTTGATACTGTATGGGTGCTCAACCGTTAGCTGTATAAGGTTTAACGAATTAAAACCATCACCAATGTACAAAATAACAGTTCAGAGGATATCGATGAAAAGGGATAATTATTATGAATGTCTTTGCCAGAAACCGAAATCTTCTCTGATCGACATTACAGTTATCTGTAATGCGTTGCTAGTAGCGCTATCTATGAAATGGCAGGCTCGTAGTTTGTTCTCCGTTGTGCGTGTACCATTTGCAATGCTATGTGGGTACGAGCTGTTTCACTGACTGAATTACGTCACAACGTCACTACTATGCCACTCGCAATAAATTCTCCCGCTCACCTTCTCTTTTACGAATTAAAAGCCGTTACTACTTAAACAATCCGCCAAAACCATGAATATTTATTCACCTTCTATATACAGTTTGATTCATTAAGAATGTCTAATCTCTGAATTGTAGATTTTAGACCTCAAAAATATGATGATTTTTCCCAACAAACCTGATACAAATGTTCCTCGTCTGGTAAATGTTGCTTTATCAGTATTTATTTATTTATTGTTATACTTTTAGAGAATAATATTTATAATTAAAATTCACTGAACTTTTTAACTCGATAACCGATCGAGTTACATGAATCAAACAGGAGTCATTTTTTGATGTGGGATTTAACGCTATTTATATTTTTTTATTATTTTACTTTTAGGTTCAGCCGAAAAAAATTTGCTTTGATTTACTAAACGCAACCTAGGATAACTAGCGTCCTCTATTAGAAATGCTAAATTAGAGTCCAAATTGGCAATCCTCATGGCAAAAAACGTAAAATTACCAATTTTCAAATAGAAATTGTGAAAACATGAAAAATTATTGCGAGAATCAAAATCCATATTTAAACTTTAAACACCCGGTATCTCGGAAACTACAAATATTTGTACAAGACATGGTGGGCAGAATCATCATATTTTGAGGTCTAGAATCTACAATTCAGAGATTGGATATTCTTAATAAATCACCCTGTATATTATAATAAACAAATTATGTTTGTTTGTTTGTCCTTTATGCTTTTCTAAGCCGCAAGACCCATTTTGATGATATTTTCAGATAATCTTCAAATTAACCCGGTGGGTGTTCATGTGAAGTTTGGTAGCGATCGGATTAACAGAAGGGGGTTGGGAAGAGGTTGAAATATATAAACTATCAAAAACGTCTGATATTAGTGTCGAATTCATAGTATTCAAGGACGCTAAGTTTGATAGTGACATTCCCAATTATGTTAGCACTCATGCAAAAGGGATGAAATATAGAAACTATTAAGAACGCCGATATTAGCGTCGAATTTATAGTTTTTGGGGTCGCTGAGTTTGATAGTGACATTCCAATTTTGTTAGCACCACTACAAAAGGAGTGGGAAGGGAATAGAATATAAAAACTATTGAAAACGCCGATAGTAGTGTCGAATTAAAAGTTTTCGGGGTCGCTGAGTTTAATAGTGCTATTCCCAAAGCAGGTAAGCCAACGTTTGGACAGGACAACGTCTGCCTGCCATTCCACTAAATAGAGATCAAACTGTCACGGTTAACATTTAATGTGACTGAACAAACTAACTGCGGAGATTTCGTATCACCGATAGATTATTTTGACTATATTTTCCTTGTGGCATGGCATATTTTAATATTTATTTTAATGCTAATAATAACTTTACTATTCTATGAAATTTCGTTTCACGATTTAATGTTAAAATAGTCATAAAAACCACATTAACTTCTAATGAATAAGGTGACAGAAAAACCATTTGAATTAATGTAATAGAAAATAATTTAGAACAGCATGGATCGAATCGTGACAGAGGCGTACGATTTTTGTTCGGAAGAATTTTTTATGAATAAAAAAAGTGTAATAATTATTTACAGAGATTCTGATGGAACACAAAAATAATTTTATGATATATTTAGTAAAACATGTCGAAAATGTGTCCCAAAGGAAAAATAATTGATCGTTAGTGTGATATTATTTCCATATTTTATTTCATTCGTCGTTGTCGACTGCTTCTGGGGAAATATAAGGGGCGTTTTATTTTAATTTTATTGCACAAACGTGATCTTTGATGTGGGCTGTGGAACCTTTCCGGGTGTAAATGTATGAGTTTTTATAGAAACGTGCTTTTGTTGGATGCCTTTAAAATACACGCTAATTCCATTCTACAAAATATAACATAATTTTACTGCACTTAATCATCTCATTTCTAGTCCTTCCGACTCCTTAGTCAGTAAAGAAACTTAGTCTGATATTAAAAGCGAGACTTTTAAGCTATTTCCAAATCTATAAACCATGGCTAAAGAATCAGACCTAAATGCAATGTGAGAAAACATGCTTTGTTAATCACATAAACATACCCAAAATCTCTTTTTACAAAGTGTGTTTATGAGTATCTGGAAGGCTTAGCATAGATACCAGATCTATTCACCACATCAGTTAAAAAGTGCTCCCTAAACATGATAGACTAGGAAAACTTTATCTTTAAAGTGACACTACCTTAGAAACAAAATTTAAAGAATGTTTGCTGTAGTCTTTCTGGATCAGTGGAGAATACCTTTTTTTAAATAAAAATTCCTTAAAAGTACTCCTTACTTTTCTTTTTCTTCGAGTGTCTTTTCCTATCGAAGATCGGCAACAATTTCGGCAAATTCCTCTGTGTCTTGGGCCTTCCTCAGCAAAGCGTTTGAACCCAAGCCTGTCCAATTTCGTATGTTCTTAAGCCAGAAGTACTGTCTACGTCCTGGTCCGCGTTTACCTTCGATCTTACTTTCTATCATGAGCTGTAAAAATTCTTATCTACTGTGTCGCATTACATGACCGAGATATGCAGTTTTCCGCTTTTTTATGACTTTTCTATGAGTTCATCTTCTCTGCCCATTCGATGCAGGACTTCCAAGTTGGTGGTTGGCATTTCGAATGCCTCGAGTCTGTTTAGGCTACTAACTTTTAGCGTCCACGCTTCAACTCCATACAGAAGTGTGGAATATATGTAGCACTTCACAAAATTGTATCTTATTTGTATATCGCTTAACAGGCTTCGCATTTTTAGGAAGTTTGCACTGGCCATTTCAATCCAAGCTCTGATATCCAAATCAGGATTCAGATCTCCAGCGATCCAACTGCCCAGGTATTTAAACTAAGAGATTTTGGTTATTTGCGTCCTATATACATCTATATGTACTGGTTGATTTGGATTCCAGTTTACCACTAATATCTTTGTTTTTGGGATGTTGATTTTTAGGTCTAATAGATCTATCTCGGCTGATCCTCTGTTAAGTAATTTCTGTAAGCTCTCAGGACTGTCTGCAATTATAACTGTGTCGTCGCCATATCTTAAATTATATATCAAGGTCCTTCCTTTTGCTACTACTTATTCTTGTGAAACTGGATTTTTTACTTTTCCTACCATGAAGAGCTAATATCGTCCAAAATAAGATGTGACAAGAGTTGCACTGTCGGAACTGACTCCACGTAAGCTTTGTGCCAAGGAAAAACATGCCACATTAGTAGTCTCAATTTTTATGAACTTATTAAAAATACATATCCTGATTTATTTGTAATTATTTTAACAGTGAACCCATTGTCCGGGACTAAACTTTGGACATGTAACTTGTATAAGAATTACCAGTAAAAGTAAAAGTATTATAAAAATGCACCTAAAAGGGGGGCGTGCATTAGAGTTAAACCTTATTGAAAGGGTTTGGAATAAAAAGTTTGACAGCCGCTGTTTTAATAAACGTACATTCTGCAGTAAAATATTAAAATTAAATAAATATTGTAGGTAAATGCATCAATTGTTTTCGAAGGAAAAATAGTACTTTAAATTTTTATAAGAATTCCGTAAAATGTGTGTCAAGTTTTAGCATATTTATATTTTTAAAGTGACAAGGTCAAGATTGTTAACCTCAAAAGGAGTGGTTTTTAAAAACGCAAGGGCACGCACACAGTACTGCAAACTCAGTCACGTATGTAATTAAAATCAAAAACTTTTATTAATGATTGAATGTTTCTACATCATTGTCACAATAAAACCAATGTTTCGAATTTAATCAATATATTCAATAAATAAATCACTGTATTATCACATTTTCGAGATATATCTCGATTAGTTTTTTTTTATGCTTGTTTTATAAAAGTCTCGCATGGAAGTTCTTTGTTGGTGCACGACGCAAAAGCCATTAAATGTGGTATTACATTTTGTTCCATTACCCCGGTAAAGAGATGAGCCCACGGACCATCGGCGAAGATCGCGACGTCGTCACCTCCGTGAGTTTCGGATGCTAATGGGGAAGTAGAGGGCCACTTGAAACCGATCTCATCTGAAAAGTAAATGAAATTTTAACAGGTGCAATGGTTAGGTTAGGTATCATGTGAGTGGGGCGTGGTCGCCCCTCCACCGCGACCCTTAGTAGGTCTATTGTGGCTCACCCCTAGAGGTCACAGTTCACCGCACAATCCAGCCCTTCTCACGAAGTTCATGGTTGTATAGGGTGAGATTTTTTTAAAATCGGTAGGTTCTAGGTTGGTGTATCCAAATATGTTGAACCTTATTCTTCCCAGGCCGGGGCATGAACATAAAATATGTTCAGCAGTTTCGTCTTCCACGCAGCAGAACCGACAGTCCGTTTGTTGGTTCAGATCTATCTTTCTTTTTAAGGTGGTATCTTAGACGACAGTGTCCTGTAAGCAGTACGTTAGAATACGCAGGTCATTTCTGCTCCATTCTAGGATCTGCTTAGTTGTGTTTCTCGAGGGTTGAAACAGTAGAAACGCCTTCGAGTGGGTTAACCCTGGTATGTCGGACCAGTACGTGAGTATTTTCCTCTCCATTCAGTCCGAAATAATTGTTTTGGCGGCACTTGTGGTGACTCCAAAAACCGTTTCTGTTCCAGTGAACCCAGACTCGGCCCCCTGTTTTGCAAGGGTGTCGGCTTTTTCGTTTCCTTCCACCCCCTGGTGCCCAGGTACCCACAGTAGGGTCACCCTGTTGTTCGCACCAAGGTACTCTAAGGATTCGATGCAATTCCATACAAGTTTAGAATTTATCTTGTTGCAGCTCAGTGCTTTTAAAGCAGCCTGTCTGTCTGATATTATACTTATGTTTTTGTTTGCTAAAGGTCTGTTGGTCAACTCTCTTGCACACAATTTGATAGCGAATACTTTAGCCTGAAAGATTGTAGCATACCTGCCAAGACTGGTAGATATTTCAATCTTTGGTTTCCTGCTGAAAACAACGGCTTCAACTCCATCTGGGGTTTTTAAGCCATCTGTGTACATTACGTATTCAATGCAATACGTCTTATATATTTTTATTGGAAATAAAAAAAAATAAATAGGAAAAGGCTTACATTCTCTAAATGCGAATACATTCATTTTTTTTTCAAATAATGTAAAAACAGTTAAAAAACATACTGATTTAAAAATAAATTTGTTTGGATATTAATTTTTAGGTATGTATATATTTCGAAAGTATTCATATTTTTCATTTTTTTAATGTTCTCTTTTGTAAGGAGTTCTGTAATCAGGGTCGGATTAACCGCAGGACAAGAGGGGCAGCTACCCCTGGCGAATTCAGAATTGGGGGCGAAAATTTTGTTAATAGGTATCATAACTAATACAATAAATAACATAAAGTAAGTAACAAGTTCCGAAATCCGCTTCCACACATAGTTGGGAAATTTTTCAGAATAGTCTTACTCACGGAATTAAATCCAAGCTTCTTCCAAAAAAATTATCCACTACTCATAAAAATGTATAAAACTGATTGTTAAAGAAACAACTAATTTCGCTGCATATTAACCTATAACATAGGTATAGGTGAGTCGATTATCCATCAGAAAACAACTACACTCCTGTCTATATGCCTACGACGAGCATTAAATTACATCTAATAAATAATCGTGCATAATCCCATTTCGGGTGATATGCAGATGCTTGTAAAGTAAAAGAAAGAATTATTAAATGTATCCATTCGAAGTGACCACTTATGGACCGGTTTCGGGCTGTTGCCCCTCATCAGCATAGAGTAGGTCTAGACAAACTCATGTTTGCCCTTCGAAGAGACAAATCAACAATTCCAACTCCTACCAATTATACATGAAGGACCACACGAAAAGCGCTAGTCACGACATCTATATTTTTTATTGTGAGTTTTCTATAATAGTATTATAGTTTTCTATAATTTTTATATCCACTGCTTGATGGTAAGCAAGAGCAGATGCTGTTAAAGCCTTAATGGTTATGACTGTTACAAAAATTCTTAACAACAACTTATTGATGATGATACTCAGGAAGCAAGTACCAAAGTCCATGCGAGTGGTTTATTAAAAACTATGGAAAAATTAGAAACAAGAGTATTATGGGTAATGTAAAATGATATTTTATCTAGATTTAATAAAACAAATAAATCACTTCAAAACATCTGCACAGACGTACTTCTTGTGGTGAACTTTATAATTCATTGATAGGATATTTAAATAGTATTATTATTATTATTAACTTCGAATCCTTTGAAATTCTTGCTCAAAATTTAACAAAATGCATGTTGTATGAAAGCGAAATTAAAAGAAAAAAATGATTAAACTAGCTAGTGGTGAAGCAATTAACATGTGTTTTTTATTATCATTGATACCATGGTTGCAGAATTGAGCAAAAATAAATGCTCCTAAACGAAACTGTCAGATAAATTCGGATTTTTGAACAGCTTTTTAAAAGCAAATGATAATGACATAATATCCGATGCTAAAAAACTCCTTGATGCATATAAGAATGATTTGAGTTCTGATTTTCCAGAAGAATGCATTCAATTCAAATATTTTATTGGAAGATCCAGAAGTGATCGACGAGGAAAACAACATTCAGGGTGGAGATGAACCAAAACCGTGAAATAGAAAAATGAATACAATTTTTAAAATGATACGAACCGAAAAAAATATTTCAACGTTCCCAAAACTATATACCATTCTGAGAATATATTATGTAGGCATGCCATCTACAAATGCTTCGGGTGAAAGGTCATTTTCAATTCTGAAGAGAATAAAGAATTATTTGAGAAACTCGACTGGAAACGAAAAATTAAACGACATTTTCCTCATAAACATCGAACATGATTTGCTGAATACTCTTGATGAATGATGCATTATTGAGAAATTCATATCGCTCAAGGCCAGAAAGAGAGCTTATTAATATTTTTCATCCGTTATATATATTTTATGTGTGCCAGTTTCCAGGTATACATCTCTTGCTTGTGATTTTTACTTTGATTTTGTTAAATATATTGGATTATGATTATTATAGATATTTTATAGATTGTTGTTTATTTACCTTTTTTTTATCCAACTGACTCTATCGTATGTCCGTATGTATTCACATATTGTCGTTAATTCATCAGTACCTATGTCTTCCCTGTTTGTAATGGATTTTATTTTTTTTCATAATTTTCGTGGGCTAATATTTTTTAAATAAAAAAACGTCATTATGAAGATATGGCTATTTTATTTTTATTTTGTGAAGGGGGCGAAAAAATATATTGTACCCAGTGCCCAAAGTGGTCTTAATATGGCCCTGTCTGTAACTGTTTTATTTTAAGGTCATTATCGTGCCATAGTTGACATGTTTTAAGAATATCATAATTTCAAGACGACTAAGAAATGGCTTGTTTAAGATCAAAACATATTATTAAGCTATTTATGACTTCGTTGAGGTTTAAAGGACACGCATTTAAGACGTCAGGTCAAAATAATTTTAAATTAACACATGCACGTGGCAGCACTTGTCCGTATTACTTTTGTTGGTGTCCTTTCTCTGTATGGGGGGGGATAATACACTTACAGTTTTTTACCAATCAGAGTTTCTTTCCATTATAGAGTGGTTTCTTTGCTAAAGAGGCTCGTTTTAAATACTTAGACCTAACCTAAACCAAACTAAGTTGGTTGGACAGTTAAATATTAAAATTTAAGATTCATGGTCATTTAATAGCAAGGAGTTTTCTGTATGCGATAGTTCACAAAATTGGACCTGCCAAGTTTACCAAAGAAAGTATTTGATTGATAGTACCGACCTGTCGAGTTCACCATTTGGATAAGGGCTTAATCTCTTAAGCTGACGAGTATATCAAACCCCCTACAGTTCATTAGCAGTTTTAAAGTTTTTACATAAATAACTATGTGTACTTACTCATTTCTTCTTCAGAAGGTACATATCGTTCTCCAGTGTCCATAACTTTATATCCCGGTCCATTCGCGTAGTTCAAAATGGTGTACACATTATTGTCACTGGCCTGACCGCCGTAACCGAAGACATCGCTTCCTCTTTGCGCGTATCCCGCGTAGCTCATGGTGTGTGCATGGTCGGAGGTCACGACTATCAAGGTGTCTTCGCTTTTTGTCAATTCAACAGCCTTCTGAACGGCTTTGGAGAATTCGGCCGCTTCATCCAAAGCCTTTCGCGACGAACTCAGATGGTGAGCCGTGTCGATGCGACCACCTTCGACGAAGAGGAAGAATCCTTCGGGTCCTCGTTGCAGGACGTTTATAGCCGCTTCCGTCATTTCTTCCAGCGAGGGATCGAGTTGCTCGTTCCTTTCCAGGTTATACGACATGTGACAAGAGTCGAATAGACCTGGACGTAAATTTGACTGGTTTAAAAGGGTTTTTAATTACTCTAGCTAATGAAATTAAAACTGTTCAAGGTATTACGACAAATTATTGTCAAATTTATAATTGATCCAAATAGAAAGCTCGCAAAACCCTATTTTTCTTGCGTTTATTTCTAGGTATTTAAAAGCTAAAACGTATACACACACAACCAAAATTTTATGTAATCACCCATTATCTCGGGTTCAAACACATTAAGACATAACATAGCTATTGAAGAATTAATAGTAGTTAATTTTATTACAAAAAACGTCAAAAATATAATAAACAATAATTTACAATACCAAGCAGAAACATAATTGTCGTTTTCCTAAACAAATACCGTAATTTAAGTTGCAAATTAAGAGAGAAAAATCACATTTTGTTAATTTAATAATCAGTGTTGCCAGCTCTAGTATCAATACAAACACGAATTAAACAAGGCATGCTTTCTATTAAATTATTTATTTTTACTTGGTGTAAATTATGCCATTCTTCCAAAACTGCATAAATCAGTTGGTCTGCGCGACCAGGCTCTAATATATTTTTTTGTAGCATTCTGTAAGTGTAAGAGTTGAATTCAGAGCAGGTAAACAACAAGGTCAATCCAAATAACTCACTTTTTAAAAATTCTGCTTATATGTGGAGGTGCATTATCATGCTTAAATAGGAATTTTTTTCCAAAAGCGCTCTTTAACGTTCTTACTAAAGGTTCTGGTATTAATTTAACTTAACCTTGACCTGTCAATGTTGGCCTTACAGCAATTATAGGAGTTTTTTCATTAATCATGATACCATGACCATGTTGCTAACATCGCAAAGTCGGCAAGCCAGAGGCTAGGTTTTCTGTGGAAAGCCAGAAAGTTTTTTACTCCTGATCAACTGTTGACGACGTACAAGGCTCAAATCCGACCTCTACTGGAGTATTGCTCGCACATTTGGGGTTCAGCACCAAGGCATTCTCTTCGTCTTCTAGATTCCATTCAGAAAAGAGCCATTCGTTTGATAAACAGCTCAACTCTCACAGATACCCTTCACCCTCTAGAACATAGAAGAAGAGTTGCAGACCAGTCATTGCTCTACAGATATTTCCATGGCAGATGCTCCAGAGAAATAAAAACTCTTGTACCACCATTGGCCACATTCGGCCGAAGAACTCGGCACGTTGATCAGTCTCACCCATTTACTCTCAAGATTGACACTACAAGGACCAATCTTCATCAAGAATCCTTCTTTTACAGGGCTGCTACGGAATGGAATAAGCTTTCAAAATCAGTTTTTCCAGAGAACTATGACCTGCAATTTTTT
Source organism: Agelastica alni (assembly GCA_950111635.1). Taxonomy (NCBI): domain Eukaryota; kingdom Metazoa; phylum Arthropoda; class Insecta; order Coleoptera; family Chrysomelidae; genus Agelastica; species Agelastica alni. Next base: position 31,419,205 of record OX467714.1, read on the forward strand.
AAAAAGCGTGTCCACAATCATTTCCTTTCTATAACCCCTTCCCCTTCTAATAGTCGCAGTGCGGGCCGTCCGCGGCCCGCACGATAGGTCTACCCTTTTTGCGACTATTTTCATAAAAAAAAAAAACCTAAGATCATTGCAGTTACACATTTATATGTATTTGAGGACAAATCTAGCAGCTTCGAGTCTGGTTTACCTTTCACGTCCGTTTATAGATTGAATTCGCTGGTCGACTGACCAAAGATCAACTCTAGTTTCATCTGAAAATGAGACATTTTCACAATCTTGCATTGCCCAGTTTAAATGATCCAAGCATCAATTTTTGTTGTGTCTTTTGTTTAGGAAATCTTAACTGGTTTATAATGATAAGCGAACAGCAACACCTGCAGCTTGCGAAATTGCATCTGAAGCTCTGGATGGAATACAGTGCGGCTTCTTCTTACTATTTCAGCTACAAATCAGTCCTCTTTATCCAAATCCTACGATTCTTAAAACCTCGTTTTACCAAAGTAATACTTCTTTCTACCTGTACTTCTGATAACCCAACTTAATCTCGAAAAAAAGATTTGATATTAAATAAGGTAAGGAATGCTAATTTTACCCTTTTATAATATAACAGAAGTGTTATTTAAATTTGAGAAAAAAAATTAAAAACTTAATTTTACTCTTCCTTTTGAGGGTGATATTTCGGAAGGGGGTGGGCTGAGGTAATTATGTTGTAGAAAAGATCCATCATCCTCTCTATCCATCCAGATGGGGCGACGAGATTTTAGGCGGTTGGGAGGGGGATGGTTAACACCTCGTTGAATGGGTAGGTTATTTAAAGGGTTGCAAGTTGCTTCCATTCTTTATCGGCAGCTGCCGTTCTCCGAAGCTGTGGTGGAGTTATATTGGCCAGAATTGGAAGCCACACAGTAGGGGTAGGTTTTATGGTGCCAGTAATTATCCACTTTTACTCGTTAAGACTATTTTATGAGTGTGGGAGCTTCTATACCATACTGGGGCGCAGTATTCTGCGACGCAGTTGCTGTGTCATATAATTATAAAAGAAATGTTTATTTTTGTAAACAAAACAAATATTTTCCTAAGCAAGATTGCCAGCAATGGTAAATTGTGTTTTTTAAAATGTGTTATGCACGATTTACCAACTTTTAGATTTGCTGCAATACGTACAGCTTTCTTTTGGATGATGAAAACATCATCAACATAAGTTTGGTTGTGTGTATATCGGTGTTACAAAAACAAAGTCACTATTAAACATTTTGATTGTATTTTGTAACGACCGCGTGGCAGAAATGATATATAGCAATAAAGTTTAAAGCCAAGCTAATAAAAACTTCTCGTATCTCAGCTCTGCTGCCCGGGATTAAAACTTTTTAAAACCGTACTGGATAAATGAATGTACTTTATTGGCAACAACATATTGACTTTTAAGTTTAATATTCATTTTACAAAACTTTTTCTAACCGAAAAAATTCCTTCTTACCCAATAAAAATTCCGTATCGTTCCTGAGATTCAAAAGTTGTTCCCTATTCCAAACGTACTGGTATTTCCTGTTGGCGTTTTGTTTTAGTTTTGTCCACTCGCGTATCAGGTTGATGTGATCGGATCTATTGCCCGCGTCGCCTTCTTCGTCGATAACTTCTTTGGGTAGGAAATTTTTTCGACCGCCGCCGAGTATGACTTGAAGATTTTTGCCGGTATCCCCGAATATGAGTTGGTGTGCAATGTCTTCGCAAATTGCGGGATCGTCGTTGGTTTTCAAAACTTTGCTGTCACTCTCCCAACGTCTGTATGCGGTGTGAGCATACACTCCTGAAACGTGAATTGGAATCAAACAATGACTGTAAAAAAGGCGAATTTACGTGTTGCTAGTCACAAAAATCTAGTGCTTGGTTTTAGTACTCTTGTCGAGTAAATTGAAGACCTTGCAGCAACGACGAGGCAGCTCCACTTTTTGTCAAAAATGAGTTAAATACACCGTTTTGAGCAAACTATCGATAATAAACGTACGAGCATTATAGACAAATCTAAAATTGGTAACCTCCTGACTTTTTTATGGGAATCGAGAAAATAGAACCAAACATTAGTAATTTAAAATTATCCTTCTTTTGAAATAGCACATTATTCTTGCATCCGACAACTTTTAAAGAACTAGAAAAAAGATCCAAGAATGATGTGGACAACTACCGAAATGTATGCATACAATCACAGATTGCAAAAATTATCTATTTTAGCTACTACCTGAGACTCGCTAATTTTGTTGAATATCACAAACTTATCCCCAGCTGCCAACACGGCTTTAGACAACAAAGATCGACTTCAACTGCAATTAACGAACTCTGTAATGATAAATACACGCACCTCAATATCAAACAATTTCCAGTAAATCACAATCTACTCCTGGAAAACCTGTACCAAACGGGAATCAAAGGGGTTATGGATATTGATAATATAAAATCGCAACCTGCTTTTGTTTCAATTGAGTTTTCCATTTCTTATGTTGACTGTGCCCTTATAAAAGTTAATCACAAATCCATAGAACAAGTGAAACGGTTCAAATATCTAGGTCTGGCTGCAGTTTAAAAATAAACATGGAAATCACAAATTGAAAACCTTGTTTTAAAAATTTGCAGTATGTGTTTCGTAATAAAACAATTACACGGTAAACTGTCTTACTACATACACTGAAGCTGACTTACTATGTACTTGAACAATCCATCCACACCACACCAAAAATAACATGATTAACAACCACAATACTGGAAAAAGTAATGAACTACGACTATTCTACTTTCGTATGGCTCTGGTACAAGACTCTGAGAGTTATCAAGGGATCATCTGCTATAACCATGCATTTAAGCTATTTGGGCACACATGTCTCTCTCTCTCTCTCTGTAGCTGTTACAACCCAGGATGGGTCTTGGCTGACTCAAAAATTCCCCTTCCTAGGACTCTGTCCCTAATTAGCTCTTCTGCTCCCGTGATGTTTACAGTTCTAAGATCAGATGCTATGTTGACTCACCACCTAATGGTCTTCTACCAGTCGGGGCCTACTCGCATACTAATTTGACAACTTCCTATCTTTTGACATGGCCGGCCCATCTCATTCTTTCCGCTTTAATTATTTTTACAATGTCCCGTTGATCATATGGTTCATCTATTTCCCTGTTTTTCCTTCTACGATACTGTTGTAAAGTTTCATCGCTTGTAGGTTCGTATATACTCCGTAGGATTTACCTCTCTCATAATAAATTTCCATTCTATTCTATTGGTCAATCACAGCCTGTGATAGATGGATTGGATGGCGATCGCAGAGACATCTATACTTTTTTTGAGGAAATATTGAAAAGCTATTTAACATCATGAGCTGCAGAGAGTGAAAGTACTATATGTATTGAGAGTCTGGTGTTATTTTATATGAAAGTATAGCTTTGTCAAATATTAGTACGTACAAAAAAACGTGAAGATATGCAACTGAAAATCAAAATTCTATTTTGTTTGTGATGGGTAGCTTCTAAGCTTCACAAAAGGGTTCGTACTTTATACATTTTGCAATTTCTTTTCGTTGGATAATAATTTGAATAAGTTTACCTGCCGGAGACGCATGCGTCACCCTCGTGGTGGTGACAAGTCCAGTTCTTCTACCGTCGAGTTGAAAGAGTCTGGCTATCGATTGTACGTGGTTATCTGGATCGTTCATGGCTGTGCAATTTTTCTTGGTCACCGCTGCTGACACCCCTATCGTAGCCAAGTTCGCTTTCACCCCTCCCAAATAAGCTGTTGCCGAGCACGCCGAGTCTGCTGTTTGGTGGTCGACGCAGTACGTCTGAAAAAGCGTTTCTTATAAAAACGTGGTAATAGAGCAGCTGTTTTTTTACTCCTGATTCATTAACTTTTCGATGTTGTAAGATATATATATATATATATATATATATATATATATATATATATATATATATATATATATATATATATATATATAATATATCGGACTAAATTTAGGAATTTTTCCATCATGCTTTTATGGTTACAGATTTTTTTAACTTTTTTTACAAGAAGGGATTCTTAATAAGGAAGATTTCATCTTTAAAAAGTAAAATAAAGGATAAAATATTCAATAATGACTGAATATATAGGCTGATGTATTTAAAAAACCAAAGTGATTAATATTATCAGAGAAACGGCAAATCTAATATTTTGAATGTCGAATCTGGAATCTCCGTATCTCAAAATAGGCTTATCCCAAATTTTGTACAATTCGGACTAGCAATTTACGAGATAATTGTCGGTTTCCAGACTTTGTTCCACTCTGTATGTAAGTTACGTCTACCTTAGAGAGGCCGGAGTAGGGAAAATTTTCGAAAGACAATTTGCGTTCTTCTCCACCCATATAAACTCTTGTGGCCGCTACCGTTGGAATGGACATACCGTCTCCAAGAAAAAGAATCACGTTCCTAGCTAAGTCTATAAAATAAAACAAAATATAACAAAACAGATAAAAAATTTATTGTTAAATTGGTAGGACCTCGGTGTAACGTCAGTTTTTCTGTTCTCCGATTGTAGTTAAATTATTTTGTAAATTTCAGTAATAGACGTATGGCATACAGTCAGACATACAGCCAGGTCCGCAGGTCCACAATAGCGAAGGGCCCCCAACCCGAGGGGGCCCCACATAACGTACAAAAAAAAATTGTGAGAAGTTATTTTGTGTTCTTGGTAATTGTTCTGAAAATAGACAATGTTTTCAGTGTTTGACATGTGCTTTTTCTGTTCTTTTTGAACTTACTTAATCTAGACTGTGACATGTGAACGAGTTTTTTCTAAACTTAAAACCTCAAAAAACGACTTCGGTCGTCTTTAGGCCAAGACCTTATGTCCAGTCTGCATTTTATTAATGTTGAGAGATAAACAGCCAGAAAGTGTCAAAAAAGGCACGTCTGGCTGTGCATAGAGGTGTGTTGGTTTCTACACTTATGTATGGTAGTGAGTGTTGGGTTTAAACGCTAATAAAATTATTATTCTGTCAAAAGAGAATTAAATTTGTTTAATTTTGATTTGGATTGTGTTTATGGTGCAAAGGTGATAATAACGTTAAAAATTGATCGAAAACTAAAATTGTGTTCGTGCTACTATGCTTACTGCGATTTTGCTTCAGCGCTAATTTTTCTTCCAAAGTGTGTAAAGCTTTTTTATCCCAAAATTGTTTCTGCGTCTCCTGGTGCATTTCTTCATTACTTTTAATCCTGACTAGTTTATTGGGGAAAGGAATCAAGTCATCATCTATAAATCATTTTTATATTTAAATAATTAAAAACATTACGTGTAATTTTATTAAAAAAAATGTTGTTGGTATAAAAAATGTATAGAATTGCTCTATTATTTATAGTAAGGTATACCGTTATTTGTTTTTATTTAAATAACTATTCTAAAATGTTAATTTTGTTTTTATACAATAATTCTTTTAATCAACAAACAATTAAACAAGTTTTTTTACATCTTGTTTCCAACTTTCCTGATCTTTATTATTTTTACAAACACCGATTATTTATAGTCTATATCACAAGTTGAAAAGGGTGAAGGATAAGATAAAGCTCCTAAAAATATGTACGATAGCTCATTGGATCCGGAATTACGCCTAGAAAAATGTGCTTTAAGCGTTTTTCATCACATAAAAATTGTAAAAGTTATAAATAAATAAAGATGAAAAAAAAGTATTTTGAATATAGAAATCCACGCGCTAACAGGTTGCAACTTCTTTATTTTGTTACTTGCAACGATCCAATTTGTTCGGCATAGGCCAAATTAGCTCAGTCTAAAGTATTTAGGTCAAACTAGATTGTCCTGAGCTAAACTTATACGAGGATAGTTCATGAATTGTTGTAACATAGTTGGCGTTGAATGACAAATGCAAATAAAGTGTCAGGCAAAAGCTTATTGTATGACATTATTGTGTGCCAATTAGAATCAGCGCATCAGTTCGTGTTTGTTAAATATTAATTTTTTTTTCATTGAGGTGTGCGTGATTTTATTAAAATGGACAAAATTGAGATAAAAGGTGCGATAAAGTACCCCTGTAAAAAGGGGTTATCACCGCAAGAAATTTATAAGGACATGGTAGAAGTATTGGGTGACTCTGCCCTTTTGCACCAGGAAATTAAGAACTGGTAACGAGATTTTAAACTGGGAAGAGAGTACTCTCAACATGCACCAGGTGCAGGAGCCCCCAGAACTGTGTTGACCAAAGAAAATGTGAATTAAGTCCATGACAGAAGAATTACAGTAACATGCTAAGAGAGAAACACATTTTCAGCACAAGTTTAAGGTCATTATTTGGAGTGGTGTAATATGTGATTATTTAAAAGGTCTTTTTGAACTGCCAACCAAATAAAATGGACCTCTTTATTTAGATTTCTTATTACTAGAGGATACACCTTTCACCTTGAGACAAAACATGTGGTTTTTGCATGATGGGGCACCACCACATTATTCTCTACAAGTCTGTCAATACCTAAACGAACAGTTTCCGCATCGATCGATTGGTTGTGAAAGTAAGTTTGCTTAGCCACCGAGAGGTCCTGGTTTTAATCAATTGGATTTTTCACTTTGGTCGCAAATAAAACGTTAGTTTACCATAAAAATTTTTTTTTCCAGAATTGCGACGAAAAATAGAAGAAGCCGCGAATGTGATTAAAAATAATAGATAAGGGTTTTTTGATATCAATAGATTTTTGCGAAAGCGTATCATAAGCGACGATAAACAAAGTCACTCTTACATGGGTTCCTGGGCATACAGGGATAAACGGCAACGAGGTAGCCGATGAACTGGCAAGAAACGGGACCCTGGTGGAACCAAGAAGCCAGTTGGTTGGATTGCCAATTGCCGAAGCAAAACATTTATTGAAATTAATCCTTGAACAAGAACATATTGCTCAGTGGAATGCAAATACTGGCTGCAGAACATCAAAACAGCTGATGAAAAAACCTCTCCAGAAGAGGGCTGACGCACTCTGAATGATGGACCGGAGTAGACTAAGCAGCACGCTTGGCCTGCTCACAGGACACATCGCACTAAGGGAGCACCTCTTCAAACTTAAGCTGGCGGCCGAGAAAAACTGTCGTCTATGCGGAGAGGAGGAGGAGAGCAGTATCTGTGTCACTGTCCGATGCTAGCGGTGTAAAGGTATCAAACCTGGGGCCGTATAATAATGGATCCAAGCGATCTAAAAGAGACAGGGCCAACAAAAATCCTGAGGTTTGCCAAAATCAGCGGACTAGAATTCTGATGCCCTAAAGACACAGCGGTAGTCAAAGAGGATCAAAAGATCTAGGTGACGATATCAAAGGACCAACCGCAAGATTGTAATGTAATGTACCTTAGTTCCCCTTTTAGGTAGTTTGGATTTAAAGAATGTAGATAAAAGGCTGTTTGCCGATGCAATACGAGCAGCTACGACTTTTTTATTTCTGTTGTCATCTGTTATTGTTGCTTCTTATTATTTGAACCCTTTTACGACTTCAAAATTGTAGTTATTAATAGTTATATTTTGTCTTATCGTTTGCCTCTGATTATTAAAAGTTACCATGTATTTAGTTTTGGCCTCGTTGATCTTTATCCCATTTTTTGAGCTTGAGTTTCAAAAGAAGAGAACACATCCTTAACATCTCTGGTATTATGCGCAACAGCATCTATGTCATCGGCAAAAGCTATCACGAGTTTTGCACCATCCATATCGAAATTTTTTAAAACATCCTTGGATGTAATTATTTTTGTTATTAATTACATGACCAAAATTTGTAGACGGTTTGTAAAAATCACGTGATCAAATTACAATTAAGTTTGTGACCTTTCCCGTAGAAAAATTACGATAGTTTTAATTTGCCAATTTAATGCAATTGACCTAAAGGGTGAATATATATTCGTATAATTATTAAGAAGATTATTTTACGTACTGCTAAAGTAGGTGATTGAAAAAAGATAAATTAGTTTTATTATCGATACGAAGTTCCATTATCTATAAATCAATCGTTTAAATTTATTTATTAAGTGCGAATTTTAAATGAATGATGAATCTTTAAATGGGTTTATTTTTCATTACAAATGTTAAAAGTTGTGAATTAAAACATTCATTTTCATTCATTCATTTAACGACGTTACAGCCCACTGTGGGTTTTTGTCTTTTTAGTAATTTTCTTCCATTCGGCCCTGTTTCTACTCAAATTCTTCCAGCCCTTAATTTTCATTGTTTTTAGGCCGCACTCTACTTCATTTATTCATCTTTTCCTCGGTCTTTCTCTGTTTCTTCTATCCACTGGTTTCCACTCAAGGATTTTTCTTGGTGTTCTGCTTTCATTCATCCTCATTATATGCCCTGTCCAAGACAGTCTTCGGCTTTTAATGAATTTACAATGTCTGCGCTCTCTATCAAGTTGTCTAGTTCATTCTTGATCGCCATGTTCCATCTTCGTTTTGCACTGGTCCAAAAATTTGCCTCAAGATTTTTTGTTCGAAAGTTCTCAAGAGTAGTTCAGCTTTCGTGGTTAAGGTCCACGCTTCACATCCGTATGTAACAACAGGCCTGATGATACTTTTATATATTTTTAATTAAGACTTTTTGTTTAGAGCTCTCGACTTCATTAGCTCTCTGTAGGCGTAATAAAGACGGTTTCCACTGACAACTCTTGCCTGAATTTCGCTATTAATAAGAGTTCGACTGATTCATTTGGGACCCCAAATAGAAGAATTTTCCTACGTGCTCGAATTAAAAAATTATCAATGATAAAACACTGATGGCAACTTGTCCAGACGTTACAAATTAAATTGTACTATTAGTTTAATATTTGCATTTTGTACAAAAGCTTTCCTTCTTTGATCTTAAAGATTCTTAAGCTGCTGTAGGTACATAAACGATTTAAATCGCAGTTATTTGCATAGATTGCTTATAGTTTTCAGAAACTTTTAAATGAGGAGAGTCTGGATGTAGTTGTCAGTCTATTCAATAGCATATACTGCGCTGGGATAATCCCCAATGACTGGCTATGATCAACTTTTATACCGCTGCCAAAAAAGCAAAACGCACATCTTTGCAAGGACTATCGTCTCATAAGTCTGATGAGCCACCTTTTAAAACTATTCCTACGCGTTTTACATACTAGCTATATAGAAGATGAGAAGAAGCTAGCGGGGATAGTCAATTCAAAAGTGGATTTGGTACCAGAAAGGCTATTTTTAGCCTGCAAATGCTAATCCAGAACTGCCTAGATCAACGCAGAGACGTATTTATATGCTTTATCCACTAGGAGAAAGCATTTGATAATGTCAGGCACGATTTATTATTGCGATATTTGGAGGACTTAGGCCTGGACGACAAAGACGTTGGAATAATTCGCAACCTCTACTGGAACCAAACCGCCGAAGTACGTCTGCCATGTGGAAGTGAAACAAAAGAATCCCCAATTAAAAAAGGAGTAAGACAAGGATGCATTTTATCACCAATGCTGTTCAATCTGTACGTGGAAAAAGCCTTTCAGGAAGCAATTGCGACAAGCACTTTAGGAATTAAAGTTAACGGCATCCCTATTAACAATATCAGATACGCTGATGATACTGTGATCTTAGCTGACACAGCAGATGATTTACAGTCGCCATTGAATGTTGTAAATGATGCAAGCAATGCGTTGGGTCTAAAAATAAATGCCGCTAAGACCAAGTTTATGACAATTTCAAAAAACGTCCTGCCAAATTTCAGATTAACGTGGACTCTTAAGGCTTCGTTAATTAACAAGCTCGAAGTATTTAAAATGTGAACCAATGGCACTCTAGCTACACTCATCATTTGTGTATTTAATTGTATACCATAATATTTATATAATTTCTTTGTCTCTGTATCTTATTTTTTTTACCATTTTTGTACATTGTAGACAAATATGAATGTAGTTCTTATTTACGTATACAAGTAGTTTAAGTCAAACTTATATTTGTCAAGGTAATAAATGTATTTGGTTAAACTACATTCGTTTACGTCACACGACTATGCCATTCACAAAGCATTTTTTCAAACTCGAATTGAATATTAATGTTTCATTTATTTCACCTGTGGTAAAAGTAAGTACACTTATTTATACAGATAATTATATGAGGATTTGGTGATGGTTATATTGCGAAAAAAGCATCCGGTCTTCATTGGTATAATTTATTTATTTATCAATTTATACTTTTCACATATTTCAATGTAGAGTTTTACAGATGACAGTGTCATAGGAATACATTTTAATTCCTTTAAACCTGTAACATATGATAGACGCTCATTATTTCGCAGGACTATCCTCATCCAAATTTCACTACAAAAACGTCTTTTGCAATTTTTAACGAATTTGTTTTTGTAGCTGTCGAATCCAAAATCGATGATGGATGAATCTCAGCGATAATAAAAGCACTTGTCCTAGAGGGGTAACAATTACTCATGTGACTTATCTCATCACTGAATACCCTAAGGCATCGTAAATACATCAGTTTAATACAAAATCAAATCACAATGACACCAAGACAAAGCGAGCTCACAGCTTCACAGACAGCTCGAAAGAAAATCCTAAGATTGATTTTTATTAATAAATTTACCGTATATTCGCATCAAATATAAATACACAAAGTGATTCATATTGTAGCCATGTTAAATGACCTTCATTTAAATCGTCGTTAGTGAAGCCTCGTAAGTATCGTCTCAAGAACTTTCAAGAATCTGGTCCTGTCTCTTGTTCACTCTCATCAAGACTCGCTTTAAGACCCTTCTCAGGACTCGTCTCTCTCACCTTTAGACTCTTTTCAAAACTTGTCTTAAGAAAGGCCTTAGGACTCCTCTCAAGCCTTGCCTTAGTCTCTTTTTAAGAATCATTTTAAGAATCGCCTCAAGTCTCGCTTTAAGACTCTTCTTAAGATTTGTCTCAAGAATCGCCTTAAGACTCGATTCTCTCAAGGTTCGCCTCAAAGACTTATCTCAAGGTTCGCCTAAAAATCGTCTCGCTTTAAAACTCTTTTTTAGATTTGTCTCAAGAATCGCCTTAAGACTAGTTTCTCTAAGGTTCGCCTAAAAATCGTCTCGAAAATCGCCTCAAGTCTCGCTTTAACACTCTTCTTCTTTAGACTCGTTTTTTTCAAGGTTCGCTTTAAGACTTATCTCAAGGTTCGCCTAAAAATCGTCTCGCTTTAAAACTCTTTTTTAAATTTGTCTCAAGAATCGCATTAAGACTAGTTTCTCTAAGGTTAGCCTTAAGACTTATCTCAAGGTTTGCCTAAAAATCCTCTCGAGAATCGCCTCAAGTCTCGCTTTAAGACTCTTCTTAAGATTTGTCTCAAGAATCGCCCTAAGACTCGTTTCTCTCAAGGTTCGCCTCAAGACTTATCTCAAGGTTCGCCTATAATCGTCTCTAGCATCGCCTTAAGTCTCGCTTTAAGACTCTTCTTTGGATTTGTCTCAAGAATCGCCTTGAGACTCGTTTTTATCAAGGTTCGCCTCAAGACCTATCTCAAGGTTAGCCTAAAAATTGTCTCGAGCATCGCCCCTAGTCTTGACAAAATACACACTGGGGAATGGACACCCTCATAGTAGACCAACGTATCTGCGACTCACTTTTTTTTTCAACCAAAGGTAATAGAAATGAAGGTTTAATCGACGATTATTAGAAGTGTTTTTACTCGATCAAAATAAAAACCAAAAGATTGATTTTGTAATTTTTATACACGGTGATTTATAACTATTGAGACATTGGCTAGGTGCGGGTGATTTGGATCAAAATATGACTTTATAAAATATTGCTGTGGAAAAAGATACGGGCGTTAAATTTGAAATTTTGTTTTCATTTTTTGCAAATAATTTCACTGTAAATTTATTAATTGTTATCAATATCGGCAGAGAGGCATAACTTTTAAGTATTATTTTACATTTTGTAATAGGGGCGCCTTGTTAATGATTCCCGATGATAAAATTGACTGGTAATTGTTTTTATGAAACTTTTTAGTGATTTTAATTAGAAAATATGACACAGACATCATTTTTAGGTAATATTGGTTCTCCTGTTTAGACACGATAATTTCATCCCTTTTCGAGAAAAACGCAATTGAACAATTCAGAGTGTCAGTAAGGTAAATATGAAATTTTTCTAAAATCAGCAGAATATTTTGTGTAAATATTTCACGTATGAAGAAAATTTAAAAAATAATATGTAAAAATATTATGCAGCCCATTTGGGATCAAAAGTTTTTTTTCTGTTCTTTTTTACTGAATTATGGGAATTAAAAGTTTGGATGTTTTGCTTTTACTTTTAATTTTTGAAATTAAAATTTTGTTATTACATAAATGTTATTATTTTTTGGCTTGGTTTTTAATTTATCCGTTAACATTTTTGTTGTACAATCCTTGTTTGTATTAATGATTTTTACAACTTTAATTTTTACGTTTTATGAAAATTTAAAAAAAAATTAAAAATTCAACAAAAAAATAATACCCACGTTATACATTTTTTCTAAATTTTAAAAAATTATGGGTAATTTATAACGATTGTACGAATATTTAAATTGTTTTTTTTACATCTTCATTAGTTAAAAACATATTTTACAAGCAATAAATAAATAAAAAAAAAGTAAAATTTACAAAAAAAAAATGTTTTTAGACAAAAAATTTTGACATTTAATTTTACGAAATAGGTAATCAGAAAAGTAAATATCAAGAAAAATTTTTAATTGTTTAATTTTTAAAAAAATCTTAAATTTTTTTTTTAAATTTATTTAAATTAGTCAGTCTTTCTATATTTTTTTAATCCACAAGGAACACCTACTTACCTTCCTCCTCGTTTTTTTCCAGAACTGGAGTAGCCAACACTTTGGCACATAAACTAATTAATAAAAAATAACATATAAACATTTTATCATCTAAACACGTACTAATATACATTATTATTACTATTTTAAACTAATGGAACTCGGGGAATATTTATATACATATATAACCACATTATAGCTCCCCTCCTTTTTTTGAGGTCATTACATTTTTTTTGATCGCGATAATGCTCCGCAGGTTTAGCAATTATATTTTAACGATTTTTCATAATTTATTTGCGACGATTGTCCTTAAAGTTCAAACAAGGACGATCTATATAATGGATTGAATTGTGTGCGAAAATGCAAGGTGGAAGAAGAGGCATTACTAGTGCCTTCCACCATACCAAGTATACAAGTTTTTATAGCCTTACTTTTGGCTCAATTACAACATCAACATGGATATTACTAAAATTGTCACATAATTGGAATGTTAATAATTTTTTTCACCTATTCATTTATTTTTTAATAATAGGTATAAAAACGGTTTACATTTTCCTGTACAGCTTAGAAATAAAATCATAAAAAAAACAAAGAGTAAAAATAAACATTAAATAAAAGAACAAACAGGTCATATCAGTATGCTTATATATATATTGTTACGATATTTTCTTCTTGGGTTCGGTAATTCTAATCTCTCAGTACAATAACTAAACAATTTTTATTCTAATATTTCTACACAATAAATTTTATTTTACAAATCACTTACAAATTCACAACTGTATAACACTTTATAATTACTTCAAATAGTTGACTTCAAAACTAAACTAAACTTTTTCGCGACCGCTGCCTTTTTTTATATTTACCCAAAACGCGAGTTTTCGACAAATCGATGTCTCTCTGGACGCTTCTGGTCTTTTCTAGAATCGTCCAATGTCTTCTATTATGCTTATTATGTATTCCCCTAATTGTGGTCGATGCGCTGTCGCCTCAAGCCAAGGTCGACAGAGACAGACTTAAAAAAATTGTAACAATATATACACCCAGTACATAAATCTGTTCAATATATTAAGTTCATACAGTGCTTTCATTTCAAAAGCAGCCGGAACAAATAACTTTTGATTTTGCGTAAATGTAAGAAAAACAAAAAGACGTCCATTTGTAAATCAAATGGGAGGTTTAAAAATGTTATTCTGTTGAATCCAAGTGGCACTTCTTTAACATCCCCCACTTCTTCTTAAAAATGTCAAATAGCCACCCCTACCTTGTAATATATGAAAGTAATTGTTTCTGAAAAAGAAAATAGCATGATAAACTGCGAGGTGCTGATTGAAGTAGAAAGAGTGGATCAAGTGAATGGGTTCGTATAAGCGGGTTCAAAGTTTACGAGAGACCGAAATTATAACTGTGATATTGAGAGAAGAAAAACAAATAAAAGGGGCCCTGCATAACTTTATGAGAAGCCAAAACGTGTCAAAAAAGGCACTACTGGCTGGTCCCTATACTTATGTATGGTAGGGAATGTTGGGTATGGCAGAAGAATCCTGAAAATAGGATCGACGCTGTGGAGTTGAGTAGTCTGAGACGTATAGCCAAAGTGACTAATGGATAAAGTGAGGAATAGTAAGAAAATGGAACGATAAGAGACCTATGCAAACTTATCTCGATCAAAACGAAATTGTTTTAAAAATGTTGGGTCAAGTGTGTCATCAACCGAAGAACATGTATAAAAGCACTGATGAAAGTAGAAAAGCGAAAGACGTGTGTATGTATGTATGTTTTTTTGCGAATCTTAAAAGTGCTACACGGTGTGCCCTAGTTAACAATGGTGTATAAACAGAGCGTTTGACCGTAATTCAAACTTAACGTATTTATAACAGAATGAATCCTTACTTGGACATCATGGACTGTAGAGGGATCATTTTGAAGTTACTGGGATGTAATAATGTTCCCACTGGGTCTACAGACGTTAATAACGGCCATCTGCAGAGATGGTACATCTTGGATGGTGTCTTTCTGTTACTTTTTAATGTTCGCCGATATGTTTCTGCTGTCATCCATCTTCACTTAAGGCCACCCTTTTGACTACTTGTTCTGACATCAAATTATTCAGATGACACTATTAGATATATCCACGCCAACTGACTTTTATTAAATAAACATCATAGAACGAACGTTTATAGGGAAAGACCACGTAACGCGACATGGCGCTGTCAATGACATAATGTCGGATCGAGGTGTGAACAACAAATAATCTGTCATTTAATCACTTGTAAAACCAGAGTTTTTATTAAAGGGAATTTTAGTTATCTCAGAGATTTGGGTTGATTTTTTGTCTTAAACTATTGGATTGAAGCTGGATTTAGGGTTTGTTTTTGACGTTTCAGTTTTATTTTCGCTGGTTTCTTTTTAAATGCCAGTAAAGAACAGGTGTGTTCAGGTTTTGGTTTGTTTTTGAAGTTTTTTAGTTCTGTTGTCACTGGAATTCTTGTTACAATGCCTATGAAAGTCGAAATATCAATTTCGGACATATTGTATTATGTGGGTGAACGTGTTCTACCAATTAAGGAAGGTTAAGAGGTTTATAAGGCTGGCATCATTTTATGTGGAACTGACGGTCTCAATAAAAAAATACGAAAAATACGAACCTAGCGAACATAACGTTAACTCCCCGAAACGCGTACCGTTTCTTTGTTTTGTTTCGTCCATTGTGTGTTTATATTGGTTAGGTTACGCGTTTCAGGATCAGCTCATGCAGCGTCACCATTGGTTAATATTTGGCATAATATTTTTTGTAATAATAATAAATTTAAAAATCGTTACTGTTTTGTTTAAAAATTATATAAAAATACAGCAATATCGTTAGCACGTGATGGATAAGTTTGGTATATTAATCGCTGTTACTTAAAAATAGATAAACGTAGAAATAAAAATGTATAGAAGTATAATTATTGTTTATGTTTTTAATGCCAGACGACGAATATTATCTGGAAAATTTAATTGTGCAGTTGAATTCATTCGTATATTTTTAAGGTTTTAAAAAGCCAGTCTTAGACACAAATTAAAATTTTTTGGACAAAGTCCAGGTATAACAAAATTGCAAAAATACCTTTCAATTATTAATTGTTATTTTTTTGGCAGTTGAACATAATTGAAAAAGTGGTATGTAGTAAAAAAATGTATTTATTAATTTTTTATAAATTTTCAAGCTTTCTTCACATAATTATCACAGGGAACTTCTTTGCTGGTGCAAGACGCGAAACCCATCAGATGTGATATAACGTTTTCTTCCATGACTCCTGTGAAAAGGTGCGCCCAAGGACCCCGCGCGAATATCCCTGTATCCTCGGCTCCGTGGGTCTCTAATTCTAGAGGCGCTGCCGAGGGCCATTTGAAATTGTATTCGGCTGAAATAATTTAAAAAAATATCTATTACAAATCCAAACACGAAGCAGCGCTCTTGCGAAAACAGAAAAAATAATTTATTTAAAATACCATTAAAGTAAAAACATTAGAAAATTTATTTAAAGAAAGAACGATGTTCAATTGTAATCAATTTTAGATAAAGTATGGAAAGAATTTTTGTTGAGGATTGGTACTATAAAAAAATTATATACCCCTAAAAAAATATTAGGGATCATTTTTATAAATATTTTATTTTGTCCTAATTACTTATCCTTCATTTTTGTAATTTGATTTAAACCATCAAATACTTTTAAAATTATAAATACAATTTTTAAATATTTCTAACATTAAATTTTATATTTTTTCACTCTTTTACTTATTTTAGCATGGTTTTTTTTAATCTCAAACAATATTAATACTACGTCCTTCCAAAATTTCTTTAATATTTTCTTGCCTTCTCGAACATCTAATTTTTATTTTAATTTTTTTTTTAAATTGAATGCAGAATTGAAAGATTTGCTGCCGTGAAAAAATATTAAATTGTTTCCATGATAGGCTTTTTTTAATAAAAACATATAAAATAATTTTTGTCAGACCAGAAAACTTCTTTACTACACATAAAAATAGTCTGAGGATATAAATTTATCTTACTACTATTATAAACGCGAAAGTTTGTGAGTATGTATGTATGAATGTTGCAGCAATCAGAGTCAAAATGAAATTAGTTAAAATCAAATTAGCTACATATATTTCTAAATAGTTATATAATATGTTTATATCATCGGAAAAAACTAAATGTATGGTTATATCTCAGGAGCCAATACGATGTAAGCTGGAGGTGGACGGTAAGTTGATCGAGCAAGTGATGGAATTTAAATACTTGGGGGTTCTGCTGAGTAGTTATGGATCACTGGTAAGAGAAGTAGAAGAGCAAATTAAGAAGGCAAATAAAATCGCCGGATGTCTAAATGACACAATTTGGAGAAATAGATATATCAGACAGGATGCTAAATGCCGTATTTATAAAACTGTTATAAGACCGATTATGACGTATACTGCTGAAACAAGACCGGAAACATCCAAAACGGAAAGAATGTTAGAAACCGCTGAAATGAAAATCCTCAGACGCATCGATGGGATAACCATAAGAGATAGAGTCAGAAACGCAGAGACCAGACGATCATGCAAGGTTGAAGACATCAATCAGTGGACAAATCATAGAAGAAGAGAATGGAACAATCACATCAGCAGAATGGATGGAAATAGGATAGTGAGAATAGCCAGAGACAACTCCCCATTAGGGCGAAGGTCCGTAGGGCGCCCAAGGAAAAGATGGAATGACGGCTTAATCGAGATAGTCTGAAGAAAAAACAGGCAGAACTGCCTAAATAAAAGCAGAAGAAGAAGAAGAAGAAATTTCTAAATTTGGCAATTTCAAATTGGCAATAAACTTCATTAAATTGACACCTGTTAATTTTAAGTTTATTTGTCAGTGTCAAGTGTGTATTATGTTATTTTAAAAAAAAATACATTTTAGTTATTTACTATATTATTATGTGTAAGTCATAAACGAGTTATGTAAGCAAACGAATGAGTATTAAATTTTGGTATGAAGATAGATGGATGAATTCCTTGGAGAAGAAAATGAGCTACACGAAGTACTAATCTTACGCAGACTAAGTCGCGGATATCATCTAGAATATTAATGTTAATATAAGACTGATTTTGTTACTATTTTTTAAATTAAAATATTTAAAATTAATAAATATTTACATTTATTTATCATATTACGTAACTGACCGCTATCGGTGCGAAGTATTCGCACGGGTCACCTCTAGTGTTTCAATATTAATAAGTTGGTTCATTAAATTTATTGTATTTTACCACACAGTGTATGTCACTTGTTGGTGTTGTGGCTTAAATAGGGTTGTAAGAGTAGGTCGTAAATCTACCCAATTATATAACCAACGAGTTTAGTGGACTTTATTTAAGAGATGATCCATAAATGCAATCAACATAGATCGAAAGGAAGAATATAAAAAATGAACTAACCATTGAGAAGGCTTGTAATTTCATATGCAAACTTAAGGCGTTTTTAAAAAGGAAAAGCGACGAATATTAACCGAGAAAAGCTAAAATTTTGACGCTACAAGAAATTTGTAAATTTATAAATAAACCTTTAGATAGGATTCATTTACTTACAAAGGTATGTTATTGGTATTTAAACAAACTCTATACAATTTTTTAAATTTTTTTTTAAAGTTGTGTTGGCTGTGAGTATATCTGGTGCATGTCGCAAGCAAGAGCTTACCCAGTTATGTATAACTAAAGATTTTGGGACTGCAGCTGTCATTCACTATTGCTAGAAAGTTTTATAGCATAAATAAGAAATATGCCAATCTAAAACCGCCAACTACCCAAACACGTTTTTTTCTTAATTATAGAGACCAAAAATGCACAAAACAAGTGGTGGGCATTAACAAAATTGTAAATTTACTGATTGTGATAATAATATATTACTTTTAATTTCTACAATTCCAAGTAGTAATCTTATTCAATTATTACTTTTCTTTGTAAAATTCTCAAATTAAAGTAGGTTATTAAAATTCTTGGCTAGAAGTCAGAAGGTCTATTGCGCTTTTATAGACTTGGAAAAGGCCTATGACAGAGTGGTGAGGAGTGAATTGTGGTCTACATTGTCTATGTATGGGGTGAGTGGTAGTTTAATACGAGCACTGAAATCACTTTACAAGGATTCCACTGCTTGTGTCAGGATAAACGGAGCTTGCACGGACTGGTTTAACATCGAAAAAGGTGTGAGACAGGGATGTGTGGCTTCGCCATGGCTGTTTAACTTATACATAGACAATTGTTTAAAAGATCTGAAAGAGAGTGCGTATGGATTAAAAATGAATGATTTGATCGTCAAATGCCTTCTTTACGCCGATGATCAAGTCATATTAGCGTTATCTGAAGAGGAGTTGCAGGCGATGGTTAATGTTATGCATGATTCCCTGAAAATCAAAGGGATGAAAATAAATGTGAGCAAAACGAAAGTAATGGTTTTTGAAAGAGAAGAAAGCATGACAAACTGTGGGGTTTCGATTGAGGGAGAAAGAGAGGAACAAGTTAATGAATTTGTGTACTTGGGTTCAAAATTTACTAGAGATGGAAAGTATGACAGTGACATTGAGCGAAGAGTGTTGGCAGGAAAACAAATAAATGGGGCACCTCATAGCTTTATGAATAGCCAGAAAGTGTCAAAAAAGGCACGTCTGGCGGTGCATAGAGGTGTGTTGGTTCCTACACTTATCAGTATGGATATTGAATGTTGGGTTTGGCAGAAGAAGCATGAAAATAGGATTAATGCTGCGGAGATGAGTAGTCTGAGAAGTATAGCCGGAGTGACTAGGTTGGATAAAGTTAAGAATAGTGAGATAAGAAAACGCTGTGGTGTAAAAGAAGATGTGGTCACAAAGATAGATAAAGGAATGCTTAGATGGTTTGGACACGTAGAAAGGATGGATGAAGGAAGATTGACGAAACAAATTTATAAGGCGAGTGTGAATGGGCAAATCGGTAGAGGTCGACCTCGGAGAACATCGATCTCGATCAGATCAACATTGTTTTGAAGAAAGGTCAGGTCAAAAGTACCAACAACAGAAGAGCATGTATGAGAGCACTGATGAAAGTAGAGGAAGCAAAAGATGTGTGTACGAACCGTAGCGGAAGTGGAAGGAAGTGGTCTCTGCCTACCCCTATGGGAAAAAGGCGTGACTTTATGTATGTATGTATGTATTAAAAAATATAATAATTTTTTGGGTAATTATGCAAAGTGGCATTTCACACTCGTGGGATTGTCGCATTCTCCCACTCGCGTGAAATGGGTCACTTTCCACACTAGTAATGTAATATACTATAATTTGTGTAATGCTGCCATTATTACCGTTATTGAAGGTTGGGAAGTGTCACATTACACACCTCTACTTCCCAACCTCACTTCCCGCCCTCATTTCCCACAAAGTAGACGGCTTCTTTTGTCTGGTATGTTCTCCAAAATATGCCAAGAGTACACTTTCGGAACCGATATTTTTAACCTTTTTTTCTTCGCACCACTTCCTACATAATTCGATGGCTTTTAGATACCGATGCTTACTTTTCTCTGGCACCAAACCCTGAACTGCTGCGTGAGCAGCCTGAAGTACTTCTGGTGGGGTACAATCCATAAATTCTTCGTCGGTAGACATGTTTTTCAATTTACTATTCGCGAATTTAATATCCGACTTTATCTGACATTTTTTGATATTGGTGACAATTGTATACCCCGTAGTCACGGTAACAATATATCTACTTGATTATTCTGAGAAAACCACGTTCTTGGTAATTTGTCGCTAAATGTAATATTTTAGGTATGTTCGGAACGTAACAGAAATTTATTAATTTTGATTGAAATATGATGGTTGTAAATAAAATAGTATACAAACCTCGGTAGGAAGTTTCATTCTTGTCTCGAGATTAAAGCTAACCTCGACACTTTGCGTCTCGGTTAACTAATGAATCTTACGACAGGAATGAATCTCTTCCCGCCTCGGTGTGTAATATACTATTTCCTCTCTAGGGAGGAAAGTACTTTTCCTCTCCCTTAGTTTAAGTATGTTGTAAATAATAAAACCCTTGAATCTATTATATTCAAATTGTTTCCGTAATTTCTAGAACCTAAAATTAAGAAACAAGTCAACATAGCGCCATTAACACCACTACCACAAAAATCTAAAGATAATATACCCAATATGAGCAATGGACTGAAAACAATAAGATAAATAATTATTTAAAAAATGTTTTACTGGCATATTTTTAACTCCAAGAAAAAAGGTTGAATAAGTGAGTAGAAGGAAAAATTATATGTATTACACGGGAGTAAAATCTCTTTTCCTCCCTTGGAAGTTTACTGCCCGAACTACATTCTGCAGAAGAAAGCGGCACTTTTATCACTAGTAAAACAAATAGTTATTTATCACACACAAAAACTATTGATGAAACAAATTTATAATGCGAGTGTGAATGGACGGAAGTCGGTAGAGGTCGACCTCGGTAAACTTATCTCGATCAGATGCACATTGTTTTAAGAAAGGCCAGGTCAAGAGTACCAACAACCGACGAGCATGTATGAGAGCACTAATGAAAGTAGAGGAAGCAAAAGATGTGTGTAGGAACCGTAGCAAGTGGAAGGAAGTTGTCTCTGCCTACCCCTACGGGAAAAAGGCGTGACTATTTTTTTTTATTTTTTTATGTTCTGGTTCCCACGAAAAGGGATATCCTGTAATGTTCAGAGAACATCGTGGGAACCAAGGGAAAGAAGGTAGGAGTTGGTATATGTATGTATGTAAAAAACTCCCAACCAAACTGCGCCAATGGCTCTTGAGCTTCATGCAAGATCACTCCTTACATGTGGCAGTTGACAGTATTTCTTCTTATGCGTTTAAAACTAATGCCGGGGTCCCCAGGGTTCCATCCTGTCCCCCACCTTATTTATTTTACACATCAACGACCTCTTGAAAACCACCACGAACCCCATTTACAGTTTCGCAGACGATAGCACACTTGTCTCAACAGGTTGATTCCATCAATAGAGATCTTAAAGCAATCGTCGAGTGGGGAACCAACAATCTTGTTCAGTTCAACGCCCAAAAAACACAAAGTGCCACGTTTTCCAAAAAAGTAAATTCCTCAAATCATCCCATCACAATGTCCGGAAATACCCTTGAACCAAGTCCCTCCATCTCGATTTTGGGAGTCACGGTGTCCAATAATATGTCTTGGCATGACCATGTTGCTAACATCGCAAAGTCGGCAAGCCAGAGGCTAGGTTTTCTGTGGAAAGCCAGAAAGTGTTTTACTCCTGAACAACTGTTGACGACGTACAAGGCTCCAATCCGACCTCTACTGGAGTATTGCTCGCACATTTGGGGTTCAGCACCAAGGCATTCTCTTCGTCTTCTAGATTCCATTCAGAAAAGAGCCATTCGCTTGATAAACAGCTCAACTCTCACAGATACCCTTCGCCCTCTAGAACATAGAAGAAGAGTTGCAGACCAGTCATTGCTCTACAGATATTTCCATGGCAGATGCTCCAGAGAAATAAAAACTCTTGTACCACCATTGGCCACATTCGGCCGAAGAACTCGGCACGCTGATCAGTCTCACACATTTACTCTCAAGCTTGACACTACAAGGACCAATCTTCATCAAAAATCCTTCTTTCACAGGGCTGGTACGGAATGGAATAAGCTTCCAAAATCAGTTTTTCCAGAGAACTATGACCTGCATCTTTTCAAAAAGCGTGTCCACAATCATTTCCTTTCCATAATCTCTTCCCCTTCTAATAGTCGCAGTGCGGGCCGTCCGCGGCCCACATGATAGGTCTACCCTTTTTGCGACTATTTTCATAAAAAAAAAAAAACTACTTTACCTAAATCATCCACAGTCGGGACAGTTCTCCTCCTGTTCTTTCTGGCATATCCGGGCCCGTTAGCGTAGGTCAAGATTGTGTAGGGATTGTCATCTTTGGCAATACCTCCATAACCAAAGACGTCACTACCTCTTTTGGCGTATCCAGCATAGCTCATCGTATGCGCGTGATCGGCCGTTACAACAATTAGAGTATTTCGTTCGTCGGTAAGATCTACAGCTTTCTGAACAGCTTTTGCGAATTCTGCCGTCTCGTCTAGCGCTTTATGAGGAGTACTGGCGTGGTGAGCTTTATCGATTTTACCACCTTCTACGAACAGGAAGTATCCGTTGGGTCCTTTTCGTAGTATTCTTATCGCCGCTTCTGTCATCTCCTCCAGAGATGGATCCGTATCGTTGTCTCTTTCCAAATTATATTTCATGTGTTGGGAATCGAACAAACCTAAAATAATAATCAAAGAACGCTAGTTATTTTACGCTTACTTTATTTCCTTACCCAGTACGTATTCCGTGTCATTGTTCAAATCGAGAAGTTTTCTTCTATGCCAAACGTATTCTGCTTTGGCGCCGGATTTTTCCTTTTGTAGCATCCATTCTCGTATCAAATTCAAATGATCGCACCTTTCTCCCGCGTATCCTTCTTCATCTCTTTCGTAAGCCGGAATGAATTTGGTACGACCACCACCGAGTATAACGTTCAATTTTTTGCCAGCGTTACCGAACACCAGCTGATGTGCTATGTCTTCGCATTCATCGGGATTTTCGTGATCATTCAAAACGTCCCAGTCGCTCTCCCAGTGTCGGTATGCGGTGTGCGCATACAACCCTACAATTTACAATTAAACATTTTACATTTTAAAGAATCTTTTAATTCGTTTTATAATAAAATGAACTTAAAGGGTGGCGGAGCCGTGCGTTTTAGCTCCCATGCTCATTCTGGTTCCTTCTTCCTAATTTCCATGGTTTTCTTATTGGCATTTAATCAGGTAAGGGGAGATTTCTTATTGTGGATTCTTTGATAGCCTAGGTCCAATAGGGGTATATTCTCCCTGAAGAGCAAACCCTCATGGGTATTTAACCAGCCTTGATTCTAGATGGTGATATTGTCAGAAGAGGTTCCCTTGACTCAGTCAAGCATGGCTATTTTTTTCGTATTATAGGTTATCTCTGATTGCTCAGGCCCCGATGGAACCCGTGTATATGCTTCCTAGAGGACATTTCTTAGACATTTAACCATACTAGTGTTCTAAAATAGGTGGTAATATTGCCAAAGAATATTCCCTCAGGTTAGCCAAGGTTTACTATCTTTCTTCTATTATGAATTTTCTGATTGCCCAGTCCTCAGTGGGCCCCTTGTACATTCTTCTTGGAGAACGTATTCCCTCCGGTATTTAACTAGCCTTACAGCCGACGGCACGACAGCCGTATCTTCCAAAGAAAAAGCGGGTCTGCTGGCCAAAATGTTCAGCTCTAACTCAACCCTCGATATCAATGGGAAACAACCCCCAACGATACCTATAATAAACGCATCAATGCCTGAGGTCGCTATCCGCCATCGCACTATCAGGAAAATCCTACGAAATCTTGACTCTAATAAGGCAGTAGGACCAGATGGAATTCCGGCAATTGTCCTGAAGACCTGTGCTCAAGAGCTCACCTCAGTTCTCTGTAGACTCTTCAAGTTATCATACAGCAAAGGAGTATTTCCGTCCATGTGGAAAAACGCCTAAGTCCAACCGATTCCAAAAAAAGGAAAGAGGACTATTCCTGCGAATTATCGCCCTATTGCATTGCTCTCAGTCATATCCAAAGTTATGGAAAAAGCGATTAACACAGAACTCATCAAATATCTGGAGAAATTTGAGATAATCCATGACAGACAATATGGATTTCGACAACTTCGGTCTACTGGAGATTTGCTGGCTTATGTCACTCAGCTCTGGACAAACACTATTGAAAAGTTTGGTGAATCCCGTGCAATAGCCTTGGATATATCTAAAGCCTTTGACCGCGTTTGGCACCAGGCATTGTTAAGTAAATTATCTGCCTACGGTCTCCCAACCAAACTGCGCCAATGGCTCTTGATCTTCATGCAAGATCGCTCCTTACATGTGGCAGTTGACGGTATTTCTTCTGATGCGTTTAAAACCAATGCCGGGGTCCCCCAGGGTTCCATCCTGTCCCCCACCTGATTTCTTTTACACATCAACGACCTCTTAAAAACCACCACAAACCCCATTTACAGTTTCGCAGACGATAGCACACTTGTCTCAACTTTCACATCCTATCGATCACATTTGGTGAATGATACAAATAGACTCAGACAGGAACAGGTTGATTCCATCAATAGAGATCTTAAAGCAATCGTCGAGTGGGGAACCAACAATATTGTTCAGTTCAACGCCCAAAAAACACAAAGTGCCACGTTTTCCAAGAAAATGAATTCCTCAAATCAACCCCTGACAATGTCCCGAAATACCCTCGAACCAACTCCCTCCATCTCGATTTTGGGAGTCCAATAATATGTCTTGGCATGACCATGTTGCTAACATCGCAAAGTCGGCAAGCCAGAGGCTAGGTTTTCTGTGGAAAGCCAGAAAGTTTTTTACTCCTGATCAACTATTGACGACGTACAAGGCTCAAATCCGACCTCTACTGGAGTATTGCTCGCACATTTGGAGTTCAGCACCAAGGCATTCTCTTCGTCTTCTAGATTCAATTCAGAAAAGAGCCATTCGCTTGATAAACAGCTCAACTCTCACAGATACCCTTCACCCTCTAGAACATAGTAGAAGAGTTGCAGACCAGTCATTGCTCTACAGATATTTCCATGGCAGATGCTCCAGAGAAATAATAACTCTTGTACCACCATTGGCCACATTCGGCCGAAGAACTCGGCACGCTGATCAGTCTCACACATTTACTCTCAAGCTTGACACTACAAGGACCAATCTTCATCAAGAATCCTTCTTTTACAGGGCTGCTACGGAATGGAATAAGCTTCCAAAATCAGTTTTTCCAGAGAACTATGACCTGCAACTTTTTAAAAAGCGTGTCCACAATCATTACCTTTCTATAATCCTTTCCCTTTCTAATAGTCGCAGTGCGGACCGTCCGCGGCCCACACGATAGGTCTACCCTTTTTGCGACCATTTTCATAAAAAAAAAAGTAAGGAAATGAATATTTTCTAACAGTTAGGAAATCTTGACTTTTTCTTTATATCTTAAGATATTTTGTCTGGAATGTCAAAATATCCTAGCGGTTTGCGGAAAATGGTAGTTTTTTTCATTTACGTTCCTGTAATTAGCAACCTCTCCTGCCCATTGTAATGGACGTTTTATTTGTGAAACGCACATAAAATAATGTACTTCAACATTGTTCTCATTATCCATCCAAGTTTCAGTTAATACTAAACTATCACACTGTTTTGTTACTTTATTAACAGTTTCTTTATAATGTGCGCGAAGGCTTTCACAGTTAAATGTTAATACTGAAAAGAACGGAGGGGGGCGAGAGAACGATGTATCATATACGTTTGTAATGAAAGAGAGCATGCTGCGCGTAGCATTGTATATGGAGTAGTGTGAAGGAGGTGAAGTAGAAGAGGAAAAAGAACGGAGTGGGAGCGGAGGAGAAACGGCACGCATTCTCGTAAGATTCCAAAGTGATGACGTCACGATTTTGACGATTCACTCTCTATATTTATTTTTCGAGCGCTGCGCGTAAAGAAGTTTCACTTTAAAAATTAACGTTTTCTAAATTCAAAATGACTAATTGGATTGGTGCGTGCTATTTTGTGCCGTAAAGTACTGTCTAATGTCACGACCATTTCGCTACTAATCTGAAGAGTTAGGGTAAATACTTTACCTGCAGGCGAAGCATGCGTTACTCTGGTAGTCGTAACCAAGCCGGTCATTTTTTCGTTGTACTGAAACAAACTAGCTATTGAATCGACTTGGTTTTCGGGAATACGCATGGCGGTGCAATTTTTGATCTTCACAGCCGCTGATACTCCGATCGTTGCTTTGTTGCCTTTAACTCCTCCTAGATAGGCTGTTGCCGAACATGCCGAATC
Source organism: Agelastica alni (assembly GCA_950111635.1). NCBI lineage: Eukaryota > Metazoa > Arthropoda > Insecta > Coleoptera > Chrysomelidae > Agelastica > Agelastica alni. The sequence continues at coordinate 31,445,966 of OX467714.1, forward strand.
TGCGGTTTGATGGTCCACGCAATAAGTCTAAAATATAAATTTTTAATAGTCGAAATAGAAGAGATGCAATCTTTGTAATTTAACCAAATTAAGGATATGTCTGTGCAAAAATTCTCAGCAAAAACATTTATAAATTTTTGAAAAAAACTATTCATGGAGGACCTCATTCTACTGTTACAACCCGGCCCTATTTATTTATCGGCATCCGAGTATCGACCACAACTAGGGTGCATATTAATGACCGCTTTGTCGGTCGCCGCCTCAGTCTAGCAAGGTCTCGAACACCGTATCGCAAAGGTAGAAAGATGGTTTCGGACTCTAGAGAAAAAGGTGAAATAATCTGGAATTATTATTTAGATATATAAAAAGGACAGCGGTCGTAAAAAAAGACAGTTTTAAAAATATTTATAAGTTATGAAATTTGAATAGTAAAAGTTGTAATTAGTTGAATATCTAAGTGATTTATAAAAGTAAAATTTAATGTGTAAAAGTATTGGAATAAAAATTGTTTTGTTACTGTAGCGAGAGTACATTTATAGTTTATTTTCATTCTGTCATAAACATCTTTTGGTTCTTTGGTTGTCTAAACAGAAAAGTTTTTATGGTAAGGCAATTTTTGGAAACAAATTAACCATAAAAAGTACTGATGTACCGAAAATGATATTTTTGAAACATATTTGCTTTGTACAAATGACAAAATATTTACCTTAGATAGTCCTGTGTAAGGAAACTTTTCAAAGGACAATTCTTTTTCTTCTCCACCAAGATACACTCTAGTGGCAGCTATTGTTGGAATGGACATACCATCACCCAGAAACAATATGACATTTTTCGCAATATCTGCAAAAAACGAAATGAACTTGCCAAAAATAAAAATGCAAAGTCAACCAAACAAAAACACAATAAAAAAAGCGATTTAAATAGTTAAAAATATTTCAATTACTTTCGTTTATCTTGTTAGCCAATTTTTCGTGTATAAATAATTCTGCCTTGTTATTCCAAAATTGTTTGTCTTTTTCTGAATCAATTTCATCTTGCGGCCTGCTTCGTACAAGTTTGTAGGGAAATGGAAAATCTTCATCGTCAGTAGTTAAAGTTTCGTATATTTCTGAAAACATCGATTATTACTAAATTTTCTTTCATACTTCAATTTTTTTATATAAAAAAATTGTTACATAATATAACGTGGGCTATGGACAAACCGAATGTACTTCATTAATGACGTATTTAAATTTACTCGACACCGTTGCCATATCGTGAAAAAAGTAGGTGAATCTAGAAAATATGTTTTGATGTATTTTAAAAAAAGTCATTTTAACGAACTTTTATACTGTCGGAAATAAATAATTAAACTAAGTAGCAGGGTGTCAAAACGATTTATTTAGTGACCTTTTATCATTTACTTTAATCAACAATATATTTATTGATATTAAAGTCACTTTTATCAGTAAAAATATCCCTAGGACATTGATAATAGACGAGATAATTTTATGACAATCAAAAGCTCGTTTCTTGGTTACCATGCAACGAAGAATTTGTCATAAAATTATGGGCATTTATCAATATCCGAGGGGTATTCGGCGGAAAAATTTTTGACAAAAAAATTTAAACCCCAACACAATAAAACATTTATTTATTTATTAAAAGTATAGTTAGTGAAAGTACAATTATTAAAGTTTAACTTAACATTAGATTCGTTGTTGTTCTTTACTATAGAAGATCTATTACCACGCATATTTATGATCTTGTTGTAGTGTTCTTGATCGAGATTTAAGTATGGTTTTATAGAATTTTGATTGCCCAATAATTTTCAGCAGTTGTTCTTCTACACCATTTTTTGCCAATTCGCTAACAGCAGTTGATCTATTTGAGTGATTTGTAATATTTTTGTCCTTTACATTCAAGCCAATTCCCTTAGCAACAGATTTAGTCCATCCATTTATTGTATTTTTTCCAACAGGTACATTATCGTACCATTTGTCAGTTTCATTTTTCCAATGTCGATTTGGTTTTAAGAACAGTCGTAGTGAGGTAATATTGTCGCCTCGTTTTGATATCAGTTTATGAAAAAGACGTACAGGGCAGCTTTGTATTTCACTTTTGAAAACCAACCATTTACTACTTGTACAGCTTTAAGAACCACGTTGGCAAGTTTTACTGAACACCGGATTGTAATCAATGCGATTTGTTGGAGAGTCATCATTATTTTTCTCGATATGAAATAAATCCACCAGGCAAGCAACTGCCTATCCTCCTCGCTACGCTAATTCTACAGCAACAGTATGGTAAAATTTACGAATAAAACCTTCAGGTGTATTTTCATCCCTTAGCAATATTATTTTTTTAATTTCAGACAAATTTAACTAAACTGAACTGGACTTACGTTTACATGGATCTGCTTGTAGTTTCTTCCTGATAGCATCGCGGGCATCTCGAGCTTTTTTAAATACTATATTGTTAAACGGGTCAATCATAATATTATAGTCATTATAGTACTTTTCTAGCAAAAGTTTGCACGAAACGTTCCACATTGTCTTCTCCCTTGCTTCCTTACATTAGGTCCCGTCTTTCTTTCTCATATTGACCGCCCAATCTTTTACTATCAACGCCATTTCTTCTAAGCTTCTATGTTCATTTAATTCATTCTCCTTCGCAGCAAAATTAAATAAATATTCCTCAAGTATATTTGTGACTGTATTTCCGGGAATTTTTTCTTTGATTAGCGCATTTATACTTTAAACATTCGCATTGCCTATAAGCAACAAGCTTGAGATAGATGTTATAAAATTTTTGAGCATTCATCAATGTTCGAGGGTTATTCGGATAGAAATTTTTTTGCTGATTATGGAAATAAAATATTTTCTTGCATCACAAAAGTCCATGAACGCTTTCCAGACAAAATTTTTATTGTGAACAGTATTCTTCGGTATATTCGATGCTATAATTTCATCAATATTATCTTGAGTATCACAACCAAATCGTGACATATTGAAATATTTGAATTGTCAAAATCGAATTGAAAGGAAATGTGGGTATGTATCCATAGCAACATGACATGATTTAGTGAAAAGAACCCATGGGCTCAGATGACCACAAATTGACTGATTTTATTGGATATCAACTTGAGCAAAAAATGTTCAGTGTAATTGGGTGAAATTGTTTCATAAGACACAAAATGAAAAATTTTGATGGTTATTAGAACTTTCAAAAATTTTTCTTGTGTTACAAAATAATAAAAAACCCAGTTATTTAGATGCTATGGACGGATGCTAATGGACCATTAACTTTGTTACTAAATTCAGTAAAATAATTTTTTTCAAAAATCTTGTTAAATGGTCTTATTTTAAGTTGAAAACTAATGCAGACGAAGCCCGTTAATCACTCGAAGTTTACGCCCATGGATACCATTATTTTACAGCTAAGAAATTTCATAATTTTTTAACAGTGAGATTTCTTTAAACTTAATTAAAATGTTATTATATCAAATTTTTCAATTTCGTTTTTGCAGTGTGATATTTCAAGAAGCGTGGTGTGTTATTTAGGTAAGTAAAAACATTTTCATTACAACATTATAAATAACGTCTTTTTGCAATTTTATTGCCGATTTAGTTCCAACACGCAATAAACCAATTTTAAATGAAAAATATTTATTGACAAAATAAATGTTACCTTCATTGGGTAACTTGAATTTGTTTTAAATATTTAAATTTTAAATTGGCAATTTACATGATTTTGTTTGTTAATAGGAATAAAAAAAACTGTAAACATAGAATTAATACACAATTACTTGCTTTTTTTAATGTTTTTATCAACATTCTAAACATAAAATAGTCGCATTCAAATACCTTTTTAATAATTGTAAACATTTTTTGCGAATTTAAAAATTTTTCAATGTCAAAATATCTTTGTGAATAGATTAAAATACACTCCTGGACAAAATTAGCGCAACAATATAATAAATCATGCAAACTGCTATAATGAATTAACTTTAATTATTCTTTACGGACATTGGTTACATTAAAATTTAGAAAAAACGTATTCAGATACTTCAAAAATGGAATAAGCTTCAATATTTCTTTCATGTGTTTCACTACTAATTGAAAATATTTTAACTATAGAATCCTGAACCTAAAATATGAATATTCATCCCAAATCACCTAAATAAAATGTGTCTCCTGTCTGAGTTACAGTGGGTTTGATTTGAAAATTTAAAAATTATTTGTGCCCAGTACTTTAAAACTATTCGAAGTATTATTGACATATTTAGTAAGAAGTGTAAGTACTACACACCCTAATAAATTATGCTAAATGAACGTTTTTTGCTACTACCAGAGGCGTACGACAGTGGTAATTGACTGGTTGATCTCTCCCAAATTCTACGCCACTGGCGGAATTGCAATTTTATCACAATTTTTCGATTTTCCAATACTGTCTACGTAAATATTGTACTCTTTCTTCATGGCGATAAAGTTATTATTTTTCGGGATATTTCGGGTTAAACATGAAGCTGCACAATTATTTTGATTTCAATGTGAATTAATTATGTCGGTGTTTTGAGTCATTTAATTACATTTATTACGCAAATGAAACTTTAATCTTTATTGACAAAAAAACATAATTTTATTTATCGAAATTTATTCAACGAATAGATGCATCAACTCTTGACGACGTACAAGGCTCAAATCCGACCTCTACTGGAGTTTTGCTCGCACATGTGGGATTCAGCACCAAGGCATTCTCTTCGTCTTCTAGATTCCATTCAGAAAAAAGCCATTCGGTTGATATATAGCTCAACTCTCACAGATACCCTTCACCCTCTAGAACATAGAAGAAGAGTTGCAGACCAGTCATTACTCTACAGATATTTCCATGGCAGATGCTCCAGAGAAATAAAAACTCTTGTACCACCATTGGCCACATTCGGCCGAAGAACTCGGCACGCTGATCAGTCTCACCCATTTACTCTCAAGATTGACACTACAAGGACCAATTTTCATCAAGAATCCTTCTTTTACAGGGCTGCTTGCTACGGAATGGAACAAGCTTCCAAAATCAGTTTTTCCAGAGAACTATGATCTGCAACTTTTCAAAAAGCGGGTCCACAATCATAACCTTTCTATAATCCCTTCCCTTTTAATAGTCGCAATGCGGGCCGTCCGCGGCCCATACGATAGGTCTACCCTTTTTGCGACTATTTTCAGTACAAAAAAAAAACAATCAAAAACAAATTGTGGTTTTAAAAATATTATAATCTAAATAAAAAAACCATTTTATTAACAAGAAAATATTAAAAAGCAGATAAACAAAATTTGGAAACATTTTATAACAAATGTTCAATGTTTCCCCCATTTACCTCAATAAGTTTATTTATTCTTTCGCTAAACGATCCTCTAGTTTTACAAAATAAGTTTTGTCTGATTGGCAATAAAATTTTCGAAATTAACAATTATTTATTTAAATAAAATAGAGAAATGATTCTTTTGGGAGAGATCAACCAGTCACTTGCCCCTGTCGTCCGCCTCTGGTAGTAGCCAGAAACGTTTATTTAACATAATTTAGTAGGGTGTATAGTACTTACACTACTCACCAAATATGACAATAATACTTCAAATAGTTTTAAAGTACTGGGCACAAATAGTTTTCAAATTTTCAAATAAAACACCCTGTAACTCAGACAGGAGAAACATTTTATCTAGGTGATTTGAGTTAAAATATTTCCAATTAGTAATGAAACACCCTGTATTATTCTTAAGACTTTAAAACAAAAGTGTAGTACAACAACAAAAGTAAGATTTAATAAAAATAAATTAGTTTTAAAATATCATTATTTAAATACTGGACAAGTTATTATTGCAATTACAATAATTAAAAATAATTTATAAAGATTGCAATCGGAACAATGATTTATCATTAAAGTATTTTTTTAAACAACTTATTATAAACAATTACCATCACATTACTGCGGTTGGATGGACATAGAATGGTATTACAAGTAAGATTGATTGTGCTCATACGAAAATCCCCTAAATGCATAATGTGACAGTTTTTCTGCAATCACAAAAGAAGAATCACACAAAAATAATACTAAAGACGTAAAAAAAATTAACAAAGTAAATGCATTTGAACGAGTCAGCTGACCAGCACACTATATAACAGATACAAAGGAACTAGGAAAGTTTTGCAATACAGAATATTTTTCAAATAATTTTCACCACAAGCAATACATCTCTCCATCCTCCAAAACCATAATCCTTAAACCACATCTGCCACGTCTCGCCAGGGAGTATGGCGCAGTTGTCCCAATCATCCAAAGTTATAACTGTAGATTGTCTTTCATTTTTGTTTTATTCAAAGTGTACATTAAAGATGAACGATGAAGCAATTTTTGATGAAAGAGTCAGTCGTTCCTCAAATCGATGAATCATTTAGAGTAAAGACTCGGTGAAAAATTCATTTCAATTAACCGAGTAAAACGAAAGTAATGGTTTTTAAAAGAGAAGAAAGCATGACAAACTGTGAAGTTTTGATTGAGGGAGAAAGAGTGGAACAAGTTAATGAATTTGTGTACTTGGGTTACAAGTTTACTAGAGATGGAAAATATGACAGTGACATTGAGCGAAGGGTTTTGGCAGGAAAACAAATGAATTGGGCACTCCATAGCTTTATGAATTTCCAGAAAGTGTCAAAAAAGGCACGTCTGGCGGTGCATAGAGGTGTGTTGGTTCCTACACTTATGTATGGTAGTGAATGTTGGGTTTGGCAGAAGAAGCATGAAAATAGAATCAATGCTGCGGAGATGAGTAGTCTGAGAAGTAAAGCCGGAGTGACTTGGTTGGATAAAGTAAGGAATAGTGAGATAAGAGAACGCTGTGGTGTAAAAGAAGATGTGGTTACAAAGATAGATAAAGGAATGCCTCAGATGGTTTGGACACGTAGATAGGATGGATGAAGTCGATAGAGGTCGACTTTGGTGAACATATCTCGATCGGATTAATATTGTTTTAAAGAAAGGCCAGGTCAAGAGTACACACAACCGACGAGCATGTATGAGAGCACTGATGAAAGTAGAGGAAGCAAAAGATGTGTGTAAGAACGGTAGCAAGTGAAAGGAAGTGGTCTCTGCCTACCCCTATGGGAAAAAGGCGTGACTTTATGTATGTATGTATGAGTTACTTTTTCGAGAAGATGCGGTCCTCGTTCATTCTTAAATGATTTCTGTGGAATTGCATCGAATCCTTAGAGTACCTTGGTGCGAACAACAGGGTGACCCTACTGTGGGTACCTGGGCACCAGGGGGTGGAAGGAAACGAAAAAGCCGACACCCTTGCAAAACAGGGGGCCGAATCTGCGTTCACTGGACCAGAACCGGTTTTTGGAGTCACCACAAGTGCCGCCAAAACAATTATTTCGGACTGGGCGGAGAGGAAAATACTCACGTACTGGTCCGACTTACCAGGGCTAACCCACTCGAAGGCGTTTTTACCGTTACAACCCTCGAGAAACACAACTAAGCAGATCCTAGAATGGAGCAGAAATGACCTGCGTATTCTAACAGGACTGCTTACGGGACACTGTCGTCTGAGATACCACCTCAGAAAGATAGATCTGAACCAACAAACGGACTGTCGGTTCTGCTGCGTGGAAGACGAAACTGCTGAACATATACTATGTTCATGCCCCGGCCTGGGAAGAATAAGGTTCAACATATTTGGTTACACTAACCTAGAACCTACCGATTTTAAAAAAATCTCACCCTATACAACCATGAACTTCGTAAGAAGGGCTGGATTGTACGGTGAACTGTAGCCTCTAGGGGTGAGCCACAATAGACCTACTAAGGGTCGCGGTGGAGGGGCGACCACGCCCCACTCACATAAAACCTAACCTAACCTAACCTAACCTAACTGATTTCTGTACTCTTCATCAGCTCATTCTCTTAACACCGTGGATAAAGATCCCATATTTTCAGCACTTAATTAATTCATTAAGTGTCTAAAATGTCGATTACCCTTTAATTCGAACTTGGGTATGCTCACACAGACTATACAAACAAAATATTTTTTATAAATTTTTTCTTTTGTATCGAAAGCACTTAGTGAGCCCTAAATTATAGCAAGAATCATTAACTGCCTAAAATGCCGATTACGCTTCAATTAGAACTGGAGTAGGTATTGTTATACAGTCAAGCCAGCAGTATTAAGTTTAAAGTGAAAAAAAATAAAGAAATCTTTTTTTTGGAAAGACTGCACTAATTGAGCACTAAATCAATTAGCTAATGAAGTTTTTCGCATTGTTCTGCTAATTCCATTTTTGGGTAGTAGGTACAATGACGTTTGTCGCAATTTTTAATTCGTCTACCAGAGCACTAAATTTCTCGTTTCAGCACTAAATTAGCATTAAATTTTGCCCTAAAAATTAAGTGATTCTGCTCATTTTGCGATTCTAGTTTTACAGACGTCTAATATTTTAAATATGAACAAAGCCACAATGCTTACCTTTGGAAGTTTTTAGTTTTTCCGAACTTTGTACAATCAAAAAACACGCAGCAACAAAACAGGCATACCGCATTAACATGTTTAAAATAATTTAAATGATAATGATTAAATAAATTCAGTATTTACAAATTCAAATTATATACGACTTTATTGTATTAATAATCGTAGCAATGTTATTGGTTGGTTCCCCCTTCCAACCCCACTTATTTAAAACAATTATTTCTTTTTCTGAAAACTGAAACCGCAGTTGTTGATTTTTTTAAATTGTTTGCTACAAGGGAAGTTCCCAATGTTGTAGCAAGGACATCCTACGGGTGATTAACTATTAATAGTTGGTATCCAAATAGGTTGTAAATTATATCGGAATTTTTTTAATTTTGTTGTACGAAACAAAAAGTTTATCACCGATAATTATTATTTCTTCTTGTTAATAAGATATCGCTTCGGTAAAATTTCTAAATTATATAAATATTTTACATAATCACGGTAACGTTATTTACAATTTTTAGCATCTGTAAATAACAGAAGAGAAAGTGTAAAATTCATTCAGCTGAAGTATATCATTGAAACGATTAATTTGTACCTGAAGGTCATAATTTTGTTAATAACTTTTTTATCTTCGCTAATTTTAATTTAATTTTCAAAGAAAGCATCTTAAGATACGTCGTAAAATTTTTCCTTGAATAATAAATACAGTGTCAAATATATTTAACCTCTTTTCACAGACGTTAGTTAAACAGATCAGTAAGTTAGTGGACATTGCTTTTTTTTTAACCCATTTGCAGTAGCATTCTATCTACGAGGGTGGTCTGAAAAGTTTCCAAACTACCTTTATTTTTATTTTTTTACAAAATCTTTGCGCAGATCTAGAAAGGCACGCGACTGCGAATCACTCTAAAGAACTATACAACAAAGTAAAATATTTATCTCGAGAGTACAAAGCTAAGACTCAGATCATCAGAGATAAGCAAGGCAATATTTTCACTGATGTGGAAGGCATAGCCAAAGTATGGCATGATTACTGCGTCCAACTATTCCAGGATACTCCAGATACCGCACCGGGACCGTATAGAAGACTTTGAACCTGGGATTCTTATGGAGGAGGTAGAAAGCGCAGTGAAAAAGCTGCGAAACCATAAGGCACCAGGACCCGATGGAATAACTGCTGAAGTTTTAAAAACCATAGGAGAATTGGGCATTTTTATACTTCATGTCCTGTGTCAGAAAATTTGGGAATACGAAAACTGACCTAAGCACTGGTGTAAATCCATATTCATACCATTGCTCAAAAAGGGTTTACCACTAGAATGTGATAACTACCGTACCATCGCACTCATCTCCCACGCAAGCAAAGTCATGCTCACAATATTGAACAAGAGACTGAAAGCCTTTCTTTTACCACAAATACCTAATTAACAGACAGGATTTGTTCCGGGAAAAGAAACTCGAGAGCAGATTCTGAATGTACGACAACTAAATGAAAGCAAGAAAATTTAACGTAAAAATGATATTGTGGATTTTATAAAGGCATTCGATAAGGTAAGATGGCCTAAGCTGTGGAAGATTTTTTCGGAAATGGTAACACCAAAACATTTAGTGCACCTCATTCGGCAATCCGGCACAGCGACGGTAAGAGTCAATGATAACCTCTCAGGCGAGTTTTTAACAGCTTCTAGAATGAGACAGGGATGCAATCTGTCTCCCCTCCTCTTTAACATTTGGTGGTAAAAAGATTAGCAATCTGCGATACGCTGACGGTACATTGATAATAGCTAAAGACGAGGGTGAGCTGCGAGCTATAAAGCAAAGATTAGGAAACCAAAGCGCAGTATATGGTCTAGAAATAAACAAATCTAAGACCAAGGTGATGATCGTAGATCGCCTTAACAATAGCGACATCACAAGGATTGCAGACTTCAAAGTTGTCAACCGCTTTGAGTATCTGGGATCTACACCGACGAATGTGAGCACGAAATCCGAAGGCGCATAGCTAATAAGCTAATAATCCTTTCGCCAATGAAAGCTAAACAGCTTCTAGAGTTGGACAAGAAAGAGTTAAATTTGGTGACGGGACTCCTCACTGGACACTGCCCTCTGAGGTATCACCTGAAAAAGATGGGCAAATCAGAGAGTAGTAGTTGCCAGTACTGCGAGAACTTCGCTGAAACTGCAGAACATTTGCTTTGCGAATGCCCAGCGGTTTTCTGCAAGAGGCCTTTCTAAAGCCCTCCGATGTCAGGAACTTAGCTCCCAGGAAACTGATAAACTTTCTACAAATCTCTAGGCATTATTTTATCAGGAAAAAATAGCTCAAGGATTCCTAGATCTGCATTATTTAGGGACAAAAGAAATGTTAGCAGATATTTTCACGAAACCAGCTAATGGTGCTAAACATTTTAAGTGTTTGGAAGATATTGGACTTGGAATGTAGAATGGGAGTGTTAAAATTAGAACGTACACTTTTCCAAGTTACCTTTGGATTTTATCGTTAGATAATAATAAATTGATTAATTGACAAATTTTAAAGTAATGTAAAATAAAAACTTCTAAAAATACTTTTTTTTACCAATCATTCATAGAGAACCAGTTTATTTTCCAACTAAAATTAATTAATACTATCTCAAACAACAGTCGCCATCACTTTTCCAGCCGACAAAATAGTCCAACTGCGCTAACAGAGTGTTGGAAATGTTCATTTGAGCACGTTTTAAGTCTAACGTTATCAAACGCAGCACTCTCATGACTAATTCTTGATTAAATATGTGACAAACATGTTCTTTGATTCCAAATATGATGACTATAAATCTGATGCTTGATAATACCTTAAGTACTACATGATTAAACATATTTATTAAATTTGTACCGATAATTTATTTTTGTTGCATTCCCTTTTAACATAATTAAATATGTGCCTATTTCTAACCAAAAAACTCAAAGAGAGCTATATCAACGTGTGTGTGTATTGCACTAAATAATGAAAAAAATCTTTGGAAGCTGTAAGCCAACCTCATAAATATTTATTTACTGCATCAACATTTAATAATTGACTTCCCTTTTAGGTAAATTAATTTTTTAATTTTGACCACATTTTTCTAGCAGACATTCTGTGTAAAATTAGATATATTATGTATGTATTATTCATAACTTTATTTTTTGTAATGTAATGACTTACTCTTGGCCTTTTAAATGTTATACCTACATGTTTATTAAAGACCATTTACATATTTTTTTGTTTAAATCAGAATGCGGAATTTCCTGGATTTAATATTACAAGTCGAAACTTTTGTAGCTCTGAGTTGATTAACATGCAAGGATAATTAATAATTTAAGAATTAATTTTACAAATTGTTAGTGTCAAATTTAAAAATACAAGTTTTAAAGAGGTTCAAAGAAAAAACAACTATGTCCTGCTCACAAAGTAAATGCCCAATTGGAAAGTCTTAGGTACTTAAAGTTTCACATTGTACGGGTATTTAAAGTTAGAGCCTTTTAAGTTTAAAAAAAGAGTTTAAAAAGCCTTTCCTCGGTACAAAGTTTATGGAAGTCTGCCATTTTACTAGATGGTCCAATAAAAAAAATTGAAAAAGAAATCTTACTAGAATGTGCACTAACATGGACCCAGCTGAAGCGAACTCATTAAAAGTTTTAGCACCAAGAAAAATTGCTTGTTTTGTTGGTTGTGATGGACATATCGCAATTGTTATTTTGATAAATTTTAAACAAAAATTGTGTAAGTAGCAATTATTTCTTTTATCTAAAGTATAGGAATGAATTTTTGTCCATGTATACCTAGGGGTATTTTAGTTTTCGGCTTAAACTTTTTTTAAATATACTCTAGGGTCAATTATTCGCTGTGTTTATAAAAATCTCCTACTTTATTGCCAATTTTGGATGTTTACAATCGACTTTAACATGTTTTACTTCATGTTTTTCTTTAAGAAAGAAATAAAGAGAGTGAATTGGCAAAAAACATGACGTCATTACTTTGGAATCTTACGAGAATTCGTGCTGTTTCTCCTCCGCTCCCACTCTGTATGTGCGTTTCACAAATAAAACGTCCATCACAACGAGCAGGGGGTGTTGCTATTTACAGGAATGTAAATGAAAAGAACAATATTATTACTTGTAATAATATGGCACGAGTGCATAACGTTGACATTGGATTTTCAAATGTAGCTGATTTATGTTGTCTCGTGTGAAACAAATGATAGGAAAATAGTGACCGTTTATATATCTACAAATAGCAAAATAAAAGACATTATACGATTTCTTTATAAAAAGTTATAAATATACCTATACCAAACAGGGACCTGCATGCTTTGAACATTCGAGAAAGCGCCGCTGATTTTAACTGGTGATTTTAATGTTAATTTTGCAAACGAATCGTCCCAGCCATTACTGAATTTTTTAAACGAACGGTTACAGTTACAAATGATTAACAAATCTACTAAACCAACAACTAAGGGGAGATCTGTTATAGATGCTGCGTTTTCTATATTTATCAGTGATATAGATTTAAAAACTTATGTGTCAAATTGAAGTTACAATTATTACAGTAATCAAATGTGATGAACCTGGTGTTTCTCTAACTGAACTTTAAAATTGTAAAAACAAATTTATTAAATACAAAAATACGTTGAGAATTGTAAAAAAAAATTTAAAAGAAATTATTTTAAAAAATACAAATAAAACATACTTCTTTACTACTGTAACACCAAAATTTATTTTAATTTATTGTCATTTATAATCAATTACAAATATTTATAAATTAGATAAATTTTGTTTCAATGTAAAGAGAGTGAAGTTTTAGCTCTGTCCTGGGTCCCCTGACCCAGCCAATTATTTTATCATTCCTTTGCCGATATTTTCCCCTTCCTGCAATGATCCCGGCTTAGAATTTATACTAATTTCAGAAGGGTTTGCATGTGGGAGACTTTAACAACCCAAACCGTCTTCGCAGGAAGAGCACTTTTTCTAGAAAAAACAATTGTGATCTGGGGATTAATTTACTCACTTAACATTTTTTATAATAAAGGTATTAAAAACCCATAAAAATAAAACAATTATTTATATAATATTTATTATAATTATATATATTATATTATAATTTATATAATTATTTATATAATAATTATTTAGTGAAAATGTTGTAAGAAAGCGTCATTCTTAAAATGTTTGCTTTAAAAAATGTAAATATTGGTGATTATAAATAATAAGACAAGTTAAACAAGACTTACCTTTATTAAATAATTAAATAAATAATGTGACACATTGGGAAGAAATTTTTTCAATCATTTATATTTAATAATGACAAAAAATGAAAGTATACTAGTACAATGGAAAGAAAAACCAACTTTTACAGTAATAATAAGTAAATATATATTTTTTTGATATAAAAAAAATAAGAATTTAAGAAGTGGTTGACAGAAACATTTAAAAAACAATATTCAGTAACGCAAGGCGATCACAGATAAACAACTGTCAAATGTAACATGCATAACTTTAGAAATTTTCCAATTTTAAAATTGCACATTTCGATTGATATGAGTTATATCAACGCATTTTATAATATGTATATAATGTATATTCAATTATTTAAAAACATTTAGCTAATTCTAAGTGTACTGGAAGTGCATCAAACCGAGATATAACCCTCGCTCTTTCATTGATAACAAATACAAAAAATTTGGCAAATTTTTGTTTTTTTTTTATAGTTTTTCCATTAGTCTATCTCAGAAGATTATCGAGCAATATTTTGTACATTTAACTGCATTACTAGATCTACGTACTCATTAACATTTTGGACTTCAAGAAATATCGAATAGTAAGCTCAGAAAATTTTCTTTCAACTTTTCTATTTGGGTTTTTATTTCAAGCAGTGACAGTCCAGAATTTTTTAATTTTAATATCTGGCGAATTTTTGGTATTTTACACATTGCATTTTAAAATGGAGTTTCTAACTTTGATCAACGTTCTCGAGAATAAAAATAACAAAATCTTTAGTGAGAAACCTTGTAAACGAACGAAAAAATTTCACATCTGGTAGTAGTTGCAGCATCTTTCGGATCCTCAAACGCTTTTTGCAATTTTTCGTAAACTTAAGTAAAAACGTTGCATAAACATTTCAAATTAAATAAATTAATAAGTAAGCACGAGGGCTTAATGGACAAACTATAAACAAATATTAAATTTAATGCTAAACTATGAATCTTAAAAACTCGCACCTAGATCTTGGTCACCACTTTATGCAGCTATATTGTTTTAAATTTGATATAAAATAATTCTGGTATTTTTTTATCTTTTTACTAAAATTTTTTGGTTCTAGGCTTGCCTAAAAATTTTCTGCGCTATCTTATCTCATTCTCAGTCCTACAGCAACATATTCCCATTAAACGTTGGTTATTATAAAATAAACTTGTTATTGTTAAATCCTACGTTAGTCAAAATATATAAATAAGTAAAGCGAAATTACAATTATTAATGCTAGTTTTCAATTCCATGATAGGACCTTTTTATTCAGGTTTAGTTTTTGCATCGGTAAACCTATACAGGTGGCGACTCTATACTAATTGATGTGCAATTTTAAATGATATTTTTGTAGAAATCATCGCAATAAATTTTATTTTTATTTTAATTTTTTGGTGAATCACAGTGCGCATTTTTCGAAATATTTATCTTAACTTTCATCACGTTAGTGCGTTAATTACTAATCTAGCAGGCGATAGCACGTACGTAACAAATGAGTTTTGAATTAAAAATGTAAACCTATTTTAGGAAATTTTAATTTTAAGAACCATTAGTTTCTGCTTAAAAATTGATTGACAAATCAAGAATCTCACTTGATCGAGCGTCTATTAACGAATCATTGATCGCATTATTCAAAAATAAATTTGCTGTAAACCTGATATTCTATTATAGCAAACAACATATACTAAGATGGTTGAAACATGTCTACAGATTAACAAAACAAAGTGCGACCAAACTGGTCGTGGAAACAATTATTGAATGGAAAAATGCAGTCCAATAAGATGGATAAAAGTTGAGAATAAAGTCTTACTAGATCAACCGCTTATTAACAACTCAAACCATTCAACAATATAAACCATTCACTAAAAACCTTTAGGTTTTTTACTATGTATGTCTGGCTAGTAACAAAGACTAAGATATGTTAAACAAGTCTACATACTACCAGAACAAGGTGCAATAAAACTGATTGTAAAAAATATGCACTTGAATGAACAAACTTTAGGGGTAAAGTCTCACTAGATCAAACGCGTAGTGCGAAGACACCAAATATTGTATATCCGGTTGTGTAACTCGATTAAAGTGCAAAATTTCATTTACTGTACAAAATGATGACACTCAACATTCTTAGGTCAATAATATGCAAGTGCAAACCGTACAGTAAGCACTATTAACGATCTTATAAGAAGTATAGTAATTAATAAAATTATTAAGTAAAGTAAGTTCCCTACGAACCTTTAAGCCGATTAGAAGTGTTTTATTACTACCCTATTTTGAAATGCCTTAAGTTACAAACACCTTTCAGCAACTCAAAGAATGTATCGATCCCAACAATGTTAAACATTTACTGTAAACCTTTTGGTAGTGTACTATAGCATTTCTGGATAGATACAAAAACTAAGGTGGTTAAAACATGTAAAAAGACTTAGTATAAAATATGAGAAAGCAGTGGTTTTAGAGAGGATGTCCATTAATACAAAAATAAAGAGAAGGCTGGCACTCGAAGTATTTATTGATTATAATAATCTAAAGCAGTTACTGCGAGTCTTTTTCTATTCTATTACGGTATATCTGCATAAATAATAGACTAAAATGGTTAGAACATGTCCACAAACTAGTAGAATAAAGTGCATTAAAACTGAACGTGGAAAGGATGTCATTGAATGGAAAAACAGAGATAGGAGTCCTAAAAGATGGAGTTTAAGGATATACTCTCAATATATCAAGTGCCCATCAGCAACTCAAAGTATTCATTGATCACAAAAATGTAAAACATTTAATGTGAACCTTTTAGTATTCCACTATGTCTGAATGGGTTAAAAAAACTACCAAATGCGACAAAGCAGGGGTCGTTATTGGGAGAAAAGAAAGATAGTTAGTCCGAAATAATGTATGAATTCAAGAAACCAATAAATTTAAAGTTGAGGTGAGAAATGAAGAATTCAGGAAGGGTACTAACCAAATTAGGGGACTAGATGACCTGCGGTATTGTTTTACATACAAATATTATTTTTTTGTTTACTTACTTAAAAAAAGATTATGTTTCGTACGTGTACCGTCGGCTAGATAAACTTTATATACGAGTATATTAGTGATTTTTTTCCTGTACATTTCTCGATGCCGACCTTCTGGATAATAAAAGGCAAATTTCTGTTTGTGAAGTTCCAGTACCAATATTAATATTAAAACGGTCACATTGAGTGACACAGTGATAGTACTAAAGTAAAAAGTCCCAATACTTCAGTGCATTATTATATGTATAATTATAATAATAATCATAATAAGTTAGGAAGTATGAAGGCATATAAGATAGTTTAATATTTATACAATTTTAAAAGTTTTATTTTTTAAAAGCTATTCAAAATGAAGGATAGCTATCACAAATAATCGCTTATTATTTACTTGGAGATTCCAAGATGGGAGAGTGATGAACATTTACAAATTGGTTAGGTTAGGTTATATATTCATGTATGGTAAAAAGAAGTACAAAAAAACGGTCATTTTATTTTCAAACGACAAGACTTTCTTCTTATTAATACATTTGTGAACTACAAAACTCTTTTGTCATCATAGCCGATCTGAACAATTTCGAGTTCACAATCGTATTTAGAAAAAAAAAGCAACGAACGGTTAGAAAAAATCCGATTTCAAATAAAATGACATCAAAAAGTCATTATTTGCGACATACTAAATTGCGTTCGTCTTTTCTGGTGTAGGTTTTTTTATTTATATCATATACCAGGCAATTTCTGTACATTTCGATGACATTAAGTCACAAACGCAGTTGCGTCGATGCACAATAAAAAATAATTTAAAAGTATATTTAGTATGTCAACTAACCACGTGTGAATACACACATAACAGTCATAGAATAAACTCGCTATCACAGTACTTTGTTTTAAAAACCGCGCAAAGCTATCTGAAGATAGCAGTTGTAATTTTTGTCGAAACGAAAAATTTAAGTAAATTTTGATTAATAAAATATGCAGTGCGTTGAGTTACACTTTTGCTATTTTAACCATAAAAGGCTGAATCCAATAGGTCCACAAATTAATCCATGAACTCTCTGAGTCTAATAGATTTTTAGTTACGTTTTTAAAGATGAGTCGTGGTGATCAAAATAAGTTTTGTCCACTGGTACAGTCCAAGCCCAACTGATCTGAAGCTACTACCTGTATTTATGTCAAAACGTCGAATTTTAATTCTAAAATAACATCAATCATTTAGTTTTTGTCACTAAAATAGTTGGCAAGTTGAGTTACAATGACTATTTATGCTATTTTAACCATAAAATGCTAAATTTAACGTCCTTTCAGCCAACCATCCACTCTTAAATGGTAAAAAAAAGATTTTTAGTTACTTTTTAAGATGGTAATAAGTCGTGGTAATCAAAAATAAGTTTTCTCCTCTGGTAGCTTAACTGATCTGAAAATACCAACTGTAATTTTGTCGAAACGTCAAATTTTAAATATAAAAAAATAATAATATACCCTTTTATTATTTTCAAAATTATACATAAAGTAAATATACAAAAAAAAAGAAATCGCTTTTATTTAAAATAATGGGCAAAGTTCAATTTAGTCAGAGAAGACTGTCTCCACATCAATATCTATCCTAAACCTGACAAAAAAAATTATTTTTAATTATATGAATTCAAATTAAGAAAAACTATAAAATAAAATACAAAAACACAAAAAAATAAAATGTACACTTATCTCTTCCTATTGCTTTGTTTCAAAAAAATATTTTTTTCAGTTGCCCTTTGAATGTGTTCATATTCTCTTTCTTGAAGTGTAGGGGAATATAATTGTATAAAAATTGCGAATTGGTAGCTGAATGTTTAAGTTATGGACATCGGTTCTTTGTGTGATTTTTCGATTCAGATAAGAAGGTCCTTGGTAACTAAGATCTTATAAAACATACAAGTATTGTAAAGAATTATGCTGTTTTCCATGTTCAACCACCCAGCCTCGCGTAATTTTTGAGAAATACGTTTTCGTTTTCGAATTCCGTTAATTAGTCGAAGACACGATTTTTGATTTTCTCGGTATTCGTCAAATTAGAACCATAAAGGCTGTCTGTATAGTTAAATATGGATAAAACAATTGTTGCGCACAATGTACCGTTAACTGAAGTTAAGAGGAAATGTCTGGTCATAAATTAGTTTCAGTGATGAGTGAGCACGTTGTATGATTTTATTGATATATGCTTTTTAAGTCTTAGGTCCACATCTAATATAACTTTTTGCTTTTTGCCTAACCGAAGTAAGTGGCTCATCAATCGTAACTCGGCAGTCATCCCGACAGGTAAGTAGCGTAATATTTGATTTAGAGGTAATTATAAGTAAGCAATGCTCGGCTGCGGCTTTGACAAAGTACTGTAGGTCTCTACAGATGAGAGTGCAAGCATTGTCAACTATGTTTTAAAAAAAACTATAATACATTTGTGTATCATCTGCGTATAAATGCACTGAACAATATTGCAAGCATTTTACTAGATTTGCGTTATACATAGTGAACAATAGGAGCACTAGAATAGATCCTTGGGGTACTTCTAAACTTGGTGTGTAAGTGGAAAAGACCGTACCATTCAGTTTTTGTCACCAAAATAGTTGGCTAGTTGAGTTACACTGACCACCTATACTAAAAGGCTAAGTTTAACGACTTTTCAGCCGACTTTTTTTAAACAACCAAAAAACAAGATTTTTAGCTACATTTTTTAGATGGTAATTAGTCGTGTTGATCAAAATATATTTTTTCCTCTGGTATAGTAGTATAGTTACAAAGCTTAACTGATTTCAAGCTACCGGTAATTTTGTCGAAACGTCGAATTTAGTTCCTAAATGGCAGTATCAGTCAGTTTTGCTCAATAAAATAGATGGTTCTTTGTGTTATACTGATTACTTTTGATATTTTAACCATAAAAGACTAAATTCGACGATGTTTCAGCCCACTATTCACTCTCAAATAGGTGAAAAAGAATTTTCATTTACTTTTTTTAATGTCGTGATGATCCTCTGATCTGTACGACCTGTAATTTTACTGAAACGTTTCTAAAATGAACGATACATTGAGTGACATCGGCAACGTTTTTTATTTTAAACTAATGCTAATGATTTTTTATCCAACCATCGACTCAGATAGCTGAATAAGGAATTTCTGGTTAGTTTTGTATTGTAATGATTTATTTTCCATTCGGTTTCCGCCTCTAGGACATAGTACCGTATTCGAATGTTATCCTTGGAACTCCTGTTAGTTGCTTTAAAGATGTCAAAATTGCTTGGTAAATTATTCAAATCGAATTTATTCTATGAAAATTATGCGATCAATGTACCGAGACACCGAAAAAATGTCGTTTATTGCTTAGTCGTTCCGCATTCCCTTCACACGAGAATTACTAGATAAAAAACGAGCTACGATAAACAACGAAAGTAATATAACAAAAACACAATGCTACAAAACTGTAGGTATGTACAAGTGAGAGGTAGTGATTAATAAACACACGAGAACAATGGTGATTGTTCATCGATGACGCTCTAGTTAAAATAGTTGTGATTAGCCTTACACATCTAAATATAATTTTTAAAAAAGTCAAAAAGAACGAACTGTCCCAAACTTTGATACACACACACACGCGCGCATGTATTACATCGCGATCGGCGCAGTGTCGGTCACCCGTTTTAAATTTTATTACAAATAGTCGTTAGAAAGGACGAAAAATTGTCCCGGAGACGTTCGCTTGCGATAAATGAAAGTACAAAAGTTACCGACACTAACACGCCTCGAAAAAACAATTTCCAATAAAAAAACAAACGAGTACTAAGCGTAAATATCAGTCACAAAAATAAATTGATTGCACATTTAAATCGTTAACAGTATAATAAGTCCTCGAGAAGGATTTAAAGCAAGATTGTTATAGTTTTGTATAAAAGTTAAGGGACGCCACTTGAATTTCTTTTTTGATAATTTCTAAGTTTTATCCGATAGTTGGTTTTAAGATATTACCTAGTAATTAACTATACTATAATTATATGTATATAATATATTATAGAGTAAATTTACAGAATTTCAATTAGATAAGATACATACAACAGAATCATTCATACAAACTCCATGTCTGAGTGAAAGGGAAAATTGTCTAAGTCTATTCGTAGCGGTATCCAACGCTTGGCACAACCTTCTTGTAACTCAATAATATTTATTCCTTGATGAAAACTACAAATTGTCTCAAAACAACCGAATTTCCAATTTTTTTCCATAGTACATAAAAATAATTTGTACACTGCGTCACAATGTTCAAAAAATTTTAAATTTTTAAATAAGATACTTAAACTTTTTGATAGATTAGTCCTTTCGAAAGATCTGACAGTCAAAAAGACGACTATTGGATCCCTAAGGCAATAGAACGTGGACTAAACTACCAGCAAAGCGTTTGAGTGAGAATGTCAAAAACCACGTAACTAATTTAGGTTCACATTAACAATTCTTGTCTACTATAATCGTTATTTTGGCGGCAAGAACGTCAAATTCTATCAGTATAGTAATTTCAATTTCAAAATTGAAATTTTCGCTACAATTACTCTTGTTGTAGTATTTTTTGTTTAAATATGACAACAGCAATGGATGCTAGTAACGTCTAAAGGCTCTGCCTCATTAACACCATGGCAACGTCGCCAATTTGAAAGCGTGGCCACGAGCTATAGCTCCCTACGTGGCTTCTGGATATTCTGGCCACTATAATGTACACGTGTAAACTGCACCTCCCTTACTCAGTCGCCAGTCAGCCGCCATTTTAGGTTGATAAAGTTATCATACTGGTCTGGTAAAACCAGGAATAGCTTTTTCTAACACATTAAAATATGTCCTTAAATCGGTAGTAAATTAATAGTAAACAACTATTTATATAATTTTTCAAAAAATTCGCCTTCTTCAGAAGAATCAAAGTGTTGTTGTTTAATCAAGAACAACACAAGACGCGGCGTTATCCTAATACTACCAAAACGACATCCAATGTTAGAGATATATCTCACGATGTTCAACCATATAAGTTAGTTGCCTCAACTAACCACTAAGTAGATTTCAATCCCGCAAAACGCAGGTGCGGATACAGAAGTAAAAAAAATGATGAAAAGAAAATCTCCTCCTTTATTTCAAAAAAGTTCCTTGTTTCCTTCGGTTACTACCACCCGCCTGTCCTCCTTATTAGGCACAATCCCCGCTACGACCCCGTTGCCTAACAAACAAGCCCGATCACAATTTACATCCACTGCAACAGCCTTACCAATCGGCACCATAACCAGTTTGCTGGGAGTTCATTGTTTTCCAATCCCAGTACCCCTGACATGCTGTTGCGTTCGTGCCCCTGGTTCTCATGCAGTAAGAAGAGTTCGAAGGACTACAACTCGCTATCCGCGGTGGCTCCATAGCCCGTGCTACAACCTAAATAGGTCGCCAAACGTTATGTTGAAAATTAAGTTATTTTTCAAGTGTAGAATAATTCTTCAATCCATTTCTTGATTTAAAAACCTCATTAATACAGCCGATAGACGCGTGTTATAGGCAACTAATTATTCACTTGGTTTCCCATCTAGGCAACCAATTATACACATGATTATGCGTAAACTTAATTAAAAAGCTGACAACAGCGCTGCTATTACTAAACTATTTTTGACCACTTTCGTTTGACGACTTCGTCCTTTGTCTTCGCAGAGAGAACAATAATTAAATAAAATCAATTAATTTAAAAAGCCATCAACCAGTGAAAATTTTTCTAGAGACAAGCTCATTGTACAAATTTTACAATATATTATCAACCAAGAAAAGTGTAGCAAATATAATATACGAGCCAGCCAACTAGCTATCGAAGACTTAACATCTTAACGAAGGACGGCGAGATTCGGCAGAGGCAGGAACAGACAACATCCTACAACTTCTACATTCATCTTCTAGCTTCCTCCCTGTAGCTTGCCGTGGCGTCGTCACGTTAGTTATATCAGAGTAACTACAGCAACATTCTTATTATTTGATTTTATTGTGAAATAGGACAAATGGGTCATAATTTTTTTTTAAACTATACATCAAATAAAAATCAGAAGATAAAAAGAATTCACCATCCAAACCTTTCCAATCCAATACCAAATCAATCGTTTTGAAAGAAAGTTCCTTAGGACCTTCAAACCCTGGGGGTGCTTAACTCGGAGAGAATGGAGGAAAATTGTTGAGGCGGCCAAGACCCACCCCGAGTTGTAGAACCATGGATGGATAGACACACCAAAATACACTTTGAGCCAAGACGTTCCTGGCATTCTAAAAGACTAGTGTATTCGATAAAGAATCAGAAAAATATACGTAGGTATCTCTTTTTAAATCCAAATCGAACCTTTAGAGTCACATAACTCAATAAGATGCGAAAGATGAAAATTAATTTAAGTCAGTGATAAGTGATCATTCTCAATTCAAGAAGATCTGATTCACAAAAAGCATACTTTTTACATCAAGTATGCTGTTGGTTTAATGTACAAAACGTTGAAAGCAGTGAAATTAATATTATTTTAGCTACCAGATTGTGCGTAATAGCGTTGTGAAAGTGATACCCGCCGAACGAAGAATTTACATTTTCTATTGATTACAAATTTATAACAACGGTGCAGGAGATTCATAGTCTTCTTGAATGAATTTTGTTGGGTAGGTACATTGAATAAACAGATATTTTTTTGTACACATTATTATATACACACACATACATAAGGAAAGGTTTTCTCTCGGACAAAGAGTAAAGTTAATATTAACCATTTAATATAAAACAATTTGTACAATGAAGAAAAAAATAAGTACAACTCGTAGCAAAGATGTGTTTTTTTTATCTAAAATATTTATAAGCCATTTCTTGGGTTACCATTTTTTTATATATACAGCAAATCGTCGTAAGATTAATAATAACAATTTTTTGTTTAAGTATAAAGAGTACACGTGTAAAGTATGACAGTTGACATGTTATTAAACAGATTTTTTATTACAGTTGGCAGCGAACGAATTAAAAAAATAGATGGTTTGAATTTGTTCCTACAGAACCGTGTAACTAGCGCCCTCTATGAGAATCAGATATATAAACAAATTCATGGGATGTTTCAGCTTCTAAAACATATTCGTATAAAATTTCATTACAATGTTTCCAGTAGTTTCGGCAAAATCGTAATAAATGTGTATACATTTTTTTCTTCAACGCCCTTTATCTTAAATACGGATGGCGTTGCGAAAATTTTTTACTAAGCAAACCCCAAATATTTTCCAGTTTTCTACAAATCCTAGAGACGGGGTCACCTTTTTTTTTTTTTTTTTGACGTTTCCGATTGCCGTGGGAACAAACCTTTTGCGTTTTCGTTCTGTCAATGGAAATACAGTAAAACGGTAACAAGATAATTTTTTTTGTTGAACTACTTATTTTAAATATAATTTATTTATGATAAATATAAAATAATCATACGAAACGAGTTGGAAGCATCCCTACGAACGTTTGCTTCTTTAATTACCCTAGAAACGGCCTAAAAATGAAAAATGCTTTTTTTCATGTAATATAATTATTATTATTATTAGAGAGAAAAAATGTACTTATTTCACACAATCAAAAAAATTCATGCTGGCAAATAGAATATAGCAATATTTCTTTTCAATATTTATTAATTTTTTTTTAAATTAAAAACACTCGAAAAATGGCGGGTGAACATTGATGGAGAATGAAAAATGACACAAAAACAGTGGCGACAGGTGGGGTATGGCACGCTCATATCACTCAACACGTGCAACTAGCTAGTTCCGCACGCCTTTTCACACTGCTGATCATCGGTCGTTTCGAAAAAACAATGTTTTGCATGGTGATCAATAAGGAACGAGAAAAATAAGCAATAATACAATTATTTTTTTCCATTAACTTTAACCGATATTAATTATTTTATACTTCATAAGAAAATACACACAAATTTTTTCGAAACGCCCTCTTCCGTATTAATAAACAACCCTATAATTGTTACAAATAAGATATATTTTTTACTGCACTAAATTCGTTTACGGTCATACTTTAGGGGAGTAAATATTTTTTTAAATTTTACAAAAAAAAATTATCCCATAATTCCAACAGTAAATCCACTCTCGATTTTTCGAATTATTCCTACCCCAACGGAACGCTACTTAAAACCTGCTTTAATATCATTATTGGTGGTGATAACAACGATGAAAAAATCGGGAGTAAATAAACTTTTCATATCGGGGATTAATTAATATTTACATTTTGGAACGTCTAAACAAATTTTTTCCCACTACGGTACAAGTAACAATTGCCGTACAACATGGTGGTTTATTAGTTTCTGATAATCGAGCAAAAAATTATTACTTGGGCGTTCCAAATGAAATCCAGCTGATACAATTAACAAATAATAGTTTCCCAAGTATTCTGGTGGACTCGAAATTCATTTGTCCAGTAGATATGGAATGTAGTCAAAAGTAGACGCGTTTTTTGTTTCGGTTAGCGCAGTATGTGTGCAGTGTACACGAACGAAGCTTTATAATGATAAAGACAGAGAGAGATAGAGAGGACAAGAGAGAAAAAGAGAAAAGAATAAGGAAGCAGACCAGCTACTTGTATCAGAATTATGGAACGAGCCTGTCGTCCTGATGAGATAACATGGATTCTATAATCTAGTGTAGATGTAAGATGTTATGTGTGAACGCCACTGCTTAGGAATCGCTGAACCATCACAGGATATACCTGAAAATAAATTATAAATAAGTATTATTTAAAAGCAAAACGCACGGTTTTTTTTTGGTGTTTAGTAAGAAGCGATCAGATTAGAGGAGCCCACACTCTAGCTTTACGCTGCTACCATCTTTTAGCCTAGTTGGCTAGTCTTCTGGATTAGCTTGATCGAGGTTAAGCTTTTTACTTAAGTGTAAAAGGTCTCGTATTAAGTTACTAGCCCATACCGCATTATTCTGAGCCGTCGGGTATGCAGAATTCAGCCATGCAGGTGTGTCTGCCTTTTCATTGTCTTTAATACCCATGTGTCCTGGCACCCACCTAAGTTCGTTTTGGTGATTTGCCATATTTTTTAGGCACATTTGGCATTCTTTCACCAGCTTCGAGCTGGTTTGGCAAATTCCAATAGTTTGGAGTGCCGCTTGGCTGTCTAAGAGAATCCGTATGTTTCTGTTTCTCAGGTCCATAGTGAGATTCTATAGTTCGAAAGCCATGATTTGCGACTTGGAATATTGTGGTATGTCTCCCTTATTGCATAGTTATGCTATCTTTGGTCGATCTACCGTATATCCCAGTACCAGAGTTTCCGCTCATCACTGAGCTATCCGTGAACCACGGGAGTTCATTAGACGGCTTTTTTCCCCTTCACCGGTGGTTTTAGGCCCACCCTGAAGTTGGAGTTAAATTGAAAGGACACGGGCTGCCAATCACTGATCATCTCGAAGATGTGGTCAGAGATTCGGTTCGTGATTCTCGTGTGTCCATAGGATGTAGACCTCCAGACACTCATGAGTTGCAGCCTGTACGCCGCCATCCCAGTCTCAGCCGTTACCACGAAGTTTAATGGCGGGAAGTTGAAAAGGGTTTCCATCGTTACCGTTGGACGAAATAGTGACGTTATAGTTTGATCTTCTTCTATCTTTTAAAAAGTGGCCACGGCCACAGTTAACATAAAGCCAACATTTAACAAATTAAATTTTAATATTTAGGCTTTAAAAATCACTAATAATACAATATTATTCCTAAAACCCAAATAATTGTCAAATAACTCACTTAAACGAGTCTAAGCTTATTACAGCTTTGTTGCTGTAGCCCTGACAAACCAATTTTCGTAAGAATAAACTGAGCTTGGAATTGGATCGGTTGTAAAGCAGTTGACTCTCGATTTCAGATGTTAAAAAGAACTAAATCAGTGGGCCTTCGGTAAATAATTTGAAGATATAGGATAATTATTTTCCTTTCAGATCTATCAAACTAGAATATTGCGCACACTGCTGTTCTTTTAAGAAATTTTTCTTGACGTCAGCGACAACTAAAATTACCATCAGTATTTTGCAAACTAGGTAACGAGTCTAGGGTTTGTTGGTGTTCACATTGACCTACCAATTTTTATAAGGTTTTAATTGACTCATAAAATCTTTTATCTTTTACCACTAAAGTGACCAAAGGGGGTACGTTAATCGTGAAGATTAATAGTAAAACTATCTTTTGAATAAGTAAACTAAAAGTGGATATGGATCAGTTGTAGAGCACTAAATTAATGATCTATTATTAAAAATGTCAGCCGTAACCACATTCCTTTTTCAGATCCGTTGTATTCAGTTCACAGCAGCCTCTTGCTTCAAGTAAATTAAGACGCAAGCAAGCAAGAGGTAGTTTTGTAGGACATATCTTTAAAGAGCGTCCTTGAGAGATTTACCTGGTCTCATCGGTTTATCGGTCGAAGTCAGTGGTCTTTTTTTTTTCTTTCAGATTTATAAAACATTAGCTGTAAACTTCTCTAACCGAACAATTTACTTGATTTTATAAAAGACATATTTAATTGTAAACCCAAACTTAGTCATTATTATAGTTGCGTTACCTGCAGATGGCAAATGTGATGTCCTAGCTAAGTTTAGCTCACGAATGTGCATTTGTTTGAGTGTGATTGTGGTCCTGTGGATTTTCTTCCGCCGATGGTGATGGAGGGGCGTCTTTTCTCGGTGGCATACGTTCATTGATGGCGTCGAGACCTTTAGCCTCTGCGAAACTGGTTATTTTGTGATTGGGCGAGAATCCTTGTAATGCTACAAAAAAAAAGAGAATTTTATTAATAATTTTAACTATCAAAGTTGTCGCTAAAATGCTATCCGACATTTGAGGATGGTAAAAGTGATTGAACTTACCATTCTTGAGACTCGTTTTTCCTCCTGAAAGTGCTCCTAGTGGTAGCGCTCCGGTTGGCGTAAGACCTTTCAACTGTAGTACAGACTCGCTTTCCTCCCTGTCGATTAAATTTTAAATTAGTACGATATATTTCTTTACTGGGCAATAAGTACAAACTAAATATAACGATTACGAAAAAGCTTTCAAAAGGGTTCAGCATGAAACGATTTTGAACATATTAAGAATCACGGGAATCCTTGTATTGGAAGCAGAACGCAGTAGTTTGAATCGACGTCTTCAAGGCCTTTAAATGTTGTTAAATTGTGTAAAAAGGACAGGACGAAAATGGCTCTAAAAATTTTTTTGCCAAAAGAGCTACCCCTAATGATCTCGAAGCTATCAATTTATATGTTTGTTTTATTTACTTTCAATTTGAATACATTTTCTGCTACATAAATATTTGGTAACCATTACAAAATATTAACGAAACGCCACTGGTACCCAATTCGCTATGATTCGATGGTGCACATCTACTGAATTTGGAATATAGGGGAAGCTGTTGACATGTCTTTTTCATTAAAAATTTAACTCCTATATTGTGTAGCCATGAGTTGACTGAATAAAAAAAAACAAGCAAAATTGATGATTTAAATAATAAAAATTATTATTTTTATAAATTCTGGAGGGTTGTACTAACCTTAAGACAGAAAATACTCTTGCCATTTTTCCAATCGCCCTGATCTTATTTCGAATAACTTCCTTCCGGAGATTTGCTGCTGTACCTAAAATAAAGTAATGAAAATTTTCATTTATTTCGAAATACGTAATGCTCGAGCTCAGAAAATTTAATTTAACAATTTTTCATCAGTTTATTAAGCTTCCAAAGATAGGTATGATTGCAAAGCATTTGTAAGTATTAAATGTTATAGTAAGGGGGATTATTTATCGTATTTATTAAATTATTACTAGTTCTGGTACTTAATTATAAAGTCCTCTGCGTACAAAATATATATATATATATATATATATATATATATATATATATATATATATATATATATATATATATAAATACTGAATATGTTTCTTTTACCGTGTATCTTACCAATCAAAGTAGGTATTACAATTCTCTTAAATCAATTCTTAAATCCTTTAAAAGAATTGCAATGCACTAATTTGCAGATCCTTAAATGTTGTAGTCCATTGGGAAAATTCCTATTGGATGCAATGCAGTCTTCAAGAATATACCATTTTTTACTTTAAAAAATTTAAGTATGCTTTGATAGGTTGTCACAATTTTGATATGGTATAAAAAAAATTCGAAGGCTTTTGATACTATACAGCACCACAATCTACTACAAATATTGGAATTCATTGGGATTGACCACATGGCGATAAAGTTATTGGAAAATTACTTGAAAAATAGACAACAAAGAGTGGTACATAATGGGGTTCCGCAGGATCTATAGTAGGACACATACTGTTACACATCCTCATTTTCATCTTTCATCCGGAATTGTAGTGTTCAGATGTATGCTGATGACACTCAATGTTCACTTTTGATCCAAACAAGCTCCAGCAAAGTTGTATAAAAAAAAACAACTACTCCTCTGGCTATATGCCACGACAGGCATTGAATTACATCTGATACATAATCGTGTATAATACCCCATTTCGGGTAACAATATATATATATATATATATATATATATATATATATATATATATATATATATATATATACAGAGAGAGAGAGAGATTAAAGATGTTCAATCAATTAGAAACTACTTATCCTTAGTTTTTTCTAAAACAGTAGCAGTAATTTAAATTACCATAAGAATTACCATGATCCGAAAATATGCTTCCTTCAAAGAAACGCTTCTTAAGCCACATTACGAATATATATAAACCAGTTGGAACATATTACGCGTTCATACAAGAACAATAAAACAAAAGAGAAATGAAAAGAAACGTTTATAACATCTGCGAATAAAATTATCCATTAAGCTATAGAAGACCTAATTTGCAAAAAATGGATCGATCGTATGGCTTCAAAGTTTTTCCGAACGTTTTCGGATGATTTGTTTTTGATTAATTGTGACTGAAAATTTTAACTCGTTTAGTTATTTCGATCCGGTCAAATGAAATGTTTTACAGGATAAATATTCGTGAAAATTTATAGTCCAGTTAAACGAATGCACAAAACTAATATGATAAAATCTTTGAGCCAACTGAAGACACATTAAATATACACATTTCAAGTATTATTACATTAAAATCCCGACGAATGAATGGGAGCACTGATGAAGATAAAAGAAGCGAAAGACTTGTGTAAGAACCGTAGCAAGTGGAAGGAAGTGGGCTATATGACTCAAAATGATTCCTGTATTTAATATTAATACAACGCCACTGAACCGAAGTAGGCGGAGACTGTCGACAATGTTCTCACAAAGCGATCACGCTCCTGTGTTCTTTAACAATTTGAATTCTGCTAAAGTATTTGTAAAACACAAAATATACAATGGCCTTCCTAAGAACAAGTTTTATTGACCGGTACCATTATTGACCAATACCATATAAGGGGTGTTTTATCGCTAAAGATTGTCTAAACAGGGTTTAGTGATGGTGAATAAAATGTTTATTTCAGTGTAATATACATTCGATTTTTTTAACAACCGATGCATCTTTTGTAGTCATTGTTTTCCTTTATCAGTCGTAACAAAAGTTACTAAATCAATACTGTGTTTGAGCATTTAATTAATTATCATCATTGTACGTGGCTTCCAAACATCTAGCCGAGGGTGTTAACGGACTAAACTTTTTTTTTTGATCGACTATGGATACATAAATGGCATTTTTTTTTGTTCCATAGTACTTTAAAACAAAAGGTTTTATTAAGGGTCGGTCTCCACTAGCAATTTCTTTTCAGGGACTTTAAGTATTAGCTGTTGCAGAAAACTTACAAGGTGCATACACTGTGATAAATACACCGTCTTTCGCTTCTTCTACTTTCATCAGCGCTTTCATACATGCTAGTTCGAGTGCTTGTCTGTTGCTGATAGTCTTGACCTGGCCTTTCTTCGAAACAATTTTAATCTGATCGACCTCTATCGACTTTCCCAGTCACACTTGCCTTATAAACCTGTTTCGTCAATCTTTTTTTATTCATCCTTTCTACGTGATCAAACCATCTAAGCATTCCTTTACCTTTTTTGTTACTACATCTTCTTTTACGCCACAGCGTTCCATCACACTATTCCCTACTTTATCCATCAGAGTCACTAAAACTATACTTCTGATCTCCGCAGCATTGATCTTTCATGCTTCTACCAAATCCAACATTCACTACCATACATAAGTGTAGGGACCAGCACCCCTCTATGCACAAGTTGTGCCTTTTTTAATACTTGTGTTTTATAATTTGAGGCATTTACATAAATACAACGCTGGTGTAGTGGGTAATTTAGATCCCCATTATCTACACATAGTATGATACCATAGCGAGCATAAGCATGAAAATTTACAAAGTAAAATATTCTTGCTATACTGAACTAAGAATTATTGTGCTATAGCAAACCTGGGTTAATTTTTTTGAGATGTAATCATTATGATTTTCAAAGTTTAATGTTTTATGTATTAAGGAAGAACAAACTGTAGAGTGTATGTTTTTTTTTATGAAAATAGTCGCAAAAAGGGTAGACCTATCGGCCGCGGACGGCCCACACTGCGACTATTAGAAGGGGAAGGGATTATAGAAAGGAAATGATTGTGGACACGCTTTTTAAAAAGTTGCAGGTCATAGTTCTCTGGAAAAACTGATTTTGGAAGCTTATTCCATTCCGTAGTAGCCTTGTAAAAGAAGGATTCTTGATGAAGATTGGTCCTTGTAGTGTTAATCTTGAGAGTAAATGGGTGAGACTGATCAGCGTGCCGAGTTCTTCGGCCGAATGTGGCCAATGGTGGTACAAGAGTTTTTATTTCTCTGGAGCATCTGCCATGGAAATATCTGTGGAGCAATGACTGGTCTGCAACTCTTCTTCTATGTTCTGGAGGGTGAAGGGTATATGTGAGAGTTGAGCTGTTTATCAAGCGAATGGTTTTTTTCTAAATGGAATCTAGAAGACGAAGAGAATGCCTTGGTGCTGAACCCCAAATATGCGAGCAATACTCCAGTAGAGGCCGTGCCTAATGAAAAGGTGATGCTTAAGGTTGCATCGCAACAGTTGATAACTGGGTCAATTAATAGGGAAGATCACAAAGTGAAATCATTCCAAACCTCTTTTAATTGATAAATAATGATACTGGTTTAGTGTACAAACAATATCATGAGTCAAAATCTAAGCAAATGGATTCTTCAGCCTTTCGCAGTCAGTATATTAATTCAAAATTAAAAACTGTCAAAATCAGTTGACGTAATAGTCCCTAACATTATCCGTCTCTGTCTGTCAGACACGAAACCTCAGGACCACGGATATGCATGGATTTACTATGATAAAACAAGTACCTACGATTGGTTAGCTCAAGGTCGATGGAAGTATAGGGACTAGCACGTCACACTACATTACACCAATGAGAGCAATCTATACAAATGGCGCATAAACGTTTATATTTGAAATGGAAACTAAAATTCATACTACAGAAAGAATAAAAAAAATATAAAATTATATTATAATATAATTTTTAAGCATAAAGGTTACGATTATGCTGTTTCCAAAATTTGGGGGTCTTACATATTGTGAAAGGCTTTCGCGGCCATCGTTTATTGGTGAATGGTTTTTCTAGCTTTTTGGCCGTCGTAGGTCTGAGTTAATCTCGACGTTTCGCCATTTCTAGTGGATGACATCTTCTGGAGATATAATGTCTGCTTTTTTAAGGCTGACGGTTTGTGACTTTTGTATGTCACGATCGCAGGTGATATACGTTTTGGTGGGCGGGGCATATTTGAGGGCTGTTCAGGAATTGGTCACGTTCCGGAGATTCATTCTTCTTATTTTTGTAAGGAAGCAGCGTTGTATTTTTATGTACAAGTACCCATGTTCTATTAATTTTAAGTGTTTCTTTAGATTTATTAAAGTTCTGCTGGTGTTTATGAATTTCAATCGCTTCTCTATAAGCAGATATGGTGCATAACACTTGGGTGTCCTTGAATTTAAATCTGTGATCATTATTATTAATTGTGTGCTCCGCGACAACAGATTTTTCTGTATGTCCAAGACGGCAGTTGGCTTTGTGTTCGTTGACCCTGGTGCTAATGGACCGTTTAGTTAATCCAATATAGACACTTCCACAAGTGCATGGAATACGATAAACACCTGCAGAATTTAGTGGGGCAAATTTCAGATAGTTTTTGATCTTCTTAGATGGCTTGAAGATAGTGTTGATGTTATATTCTCCTAGAATCCGGTCGATCCTATCTGTCACTCGAGAAAACGCTTTAGAAGTTACTTCACGACTACTTAGTTTATCGCTTACGTCACCTCTAATGTTAGGCTTTCAACGTATACGTTTATATATATATATATATATATATATATATATCTTATATATATATATATATCTTATATATATATATATATATATATATATATATCTTTTATATTATATCCATTTGATATAAAAGCGTTCTTAAGGTTATTCAGTTCTTCATTTAAATGTTCTGGTTCACAGATTCTTATTGCCCTTTCTACCAAACTTCTTATAACTCCTGTTAGTTAACAAGGGTAGTGGTTGGATGTATTTTTTAGATAATGATCTTTGTGGGTGGGTTTTCTGTATACGGTATGTCCTAGTTGTTTCTCGTTCCTCACAATCAGGACATCGAGAAATGCCAATTCTTTGTTGTTCTCTATTTCTATTGTGAATTTTATGCTAGGGTGTATGCTGTTGATGTGAGCGAGAAATTCGTCTCTATCATAAGGCCAGACAACAAAGGTGTCATCTACATATCGAAACCATACTTTCGGTTTTAGATGAGAGCTGTCCAAAGCTTTCTTTTTAAGTTTCTCCATAAAGAAATTCGCGATTAATGGTGATAACGGGCAACCCATTGAGACTCCATCGATTTGTTCATATATTTCTTCGTTGAGGGTGAAATAAGATGTTGTAAGGCAAATTTTAAACAGGTCAGCGATGTCCTTCCTAAATATGTGTTCAATTTTAATTATTGCTTTAGTTAATGACACTTTATATTGAACAAGGAGACAACATCAAAGCTTACTAGAATGTCGTTTTCGTCTATTCCTAATATTTCTGATCTTTTCAATAAAGAGGGTAAAGTCTCTTACATTCGAATCTGTAATTCCAATATGCGGCTGCAAGATCGTGGCAAGATGTTTCGCAAGGTAGTACGTTGGTGAACCAATGGTGTTAACAATGGGATGAAGAGGCACGTCATCCTTGTGAATCCGGATGTATATTTATGTATATTTATTTAATGAATTAAAAATTATTCTTAATGAAATGCCAAACGCACGCACATTTTGAATTGGTTTTGCATGATTAATTCTCTCAATTTTGAAGAGTTTGATTGTCAATGTAATTGCATTTGCATGGAGTCGTTATTAGTTGTTATATAGTACGGTTGCTTATCGAGTAAACCAGAGCAATCTTGGACTGGCTCAGGTACCAGAACTTAATGTACTGAGAAACAGAAACCAGAGACAAGTGCAGACATGAAGGGGCCCTCATAGGGGAGTCTTCTCGAAAGGACCTAGCGGGTAGCATTACGTCAATGAGTTGGAAGGAAACCGCCATCCAGCTTATTATTATTTTTCAGATAAAACATTCAAACTATTCAATATTGGCCGAGATGGGCTGGAAGCCTATCGGGTTACTAGTACCTACCCAATAATTTTAAGTACCAAACGAAAAAAATAATTTTGTCTTACAAAATGAGATTGCGCCTTGACCAGCAAGGCGAAGGAAGAATAAAAAACGATAGCAACCCTCTCTTAAGATCAACCCGTTGAAAAAGCAACACTCGACTTTCGGCTAGAAGAACACGTGTGGGCACTCCAAGTATTTCTTTTGTGCGAGCACAACGACGTGTAACTGCGATATCAACGAACAACGCAAATATTTCTCGTTACATAAATTCTCATCATTTTCTATATTAATTAATAGCGGACCCGGCAGACGTTGTCCTGCCCAAACGATAGCTTGCCTGCTTTGGGAATATCACTATCAAACTCAGCGACCCCGAAAACTATAATTTAGACACTGGCAGAGTCGTTTTTAAAAGATTTTATATTCCATCCCCTTTCCACCCCTTTTGTAAGGGTGCTTACAACATTGGAGATATCACAATCAAACTCAGCGACCTTGAAAACTACGACTTTAACACTAATATCGGCGTTTTGAATATTTTTTATATTTCATCCCCCACCAACCCACCAAAAAATACATAACTAGGAATGTCACTATCAAACTTAGAGTTCCCGAAAACTGTGTATTCGACACTAACATCAGCCGTTTTTGATAGTTTTTACATTACATCCCCTTCTCATCCTCCATCGTTGGGGTGTTAACAACACTAAAACCACTCCTGGTATGTATAAAACAATTTCTGAAAATTTCATCCCAATCGGTCCAGCCGTTTGGGAGTTTTTGAAGGACATACATACATTATACACATTTTTTCATTTTTTTATACATACATACATAAAGTCACGCCTTTTTCCCATAGGGGTAGGCAGAGACCACTTCCTTCCACTTGCTACGGTTCTTACACACATCTTTTGCTTCCTCTACTTTCATCAGTGCTCTCATACATGCTCGTTGGTTGTTGGTACTCTTGACCTGGATCCTGGCCTGGATCAAGATATGTTCTCCGAGGTCGACCTCTACCGACTTGTCCATTTACACTCGCCTTATAAATTTGTTTCGTCAATCTTCCTTCATCCATCCTTTCTACGTGTCCAAACCATCTAAGCATTCCTTTATTTATCTTTGTAACCACAGCTTCTTATACACCACAGCGTTCACTTATCTCACCATTATTTACTTTATCCAACCGAGTCACTCCGGCTATACTTCTCAGACTACTCATCTCCGCAGCAATAATCCTATTTTCATGCTTCTTCTGCCAAACCCAACATTTACTACCATACATAAGTGTAGGAACCAACACACCTCTATGCACAGCCAGACGTGCTTTTTTGACACTTTCTGGCTATTTATAAAGCCATGCAGTGCCCCATTCATTTTTTTCCTGCCAACACCCTTCACTCAATGTCACTGTCATACTTTACATCTCTCGTAAACTTTGAACCCAAGTACACAAGTTCATTTACTTATTTCACTTTTATTCCCTCAATCGAAACTCCACAGTTTGTCATGCTTTCTTCTCTTTCAAAAACCATTACTTTCATTTTGCTTACATTTTTATATATATACCTATGTATAAATTATTTACAAAAATTACAGTCCACTTAGCTAGCTCCAACAGCTTGTTTAATAAATATTAACATTTTTTTACGAAAAAACATATTAAAAAATTAGCCAAGAGCAAAACAAATGAAAAGAAACAACCTTAAATAAATATGAAGCACAAAACTAGGAATGTATTGGCCAAAAGTATTAAACAACGTAACCCTTTTTAAGAATTTTTACATTAAAATTATTTTTTGGACAACGTTTCGGTTAACTAATCCACCTGACTAATAACGCAATCATCGATTCAACTATCAATCGAAATACACAGTCCGACGAAACGGTAGTTTAACCGACTATAGCGTAAACTTGTTAATACATGTTAATAACTATAGAATACAGTTGGGATTTTGAAAAATAAATTTTCAAGCCAATCTGAGTGGAAAAAAACAATCACAGCTGTGGTTGATGCAATATAAAGTACTGCTGAAAACAAACGAGTTTAGCCATACATCTCTGCACACTGCAATATTTTAAAAATTTGAAAACACTATTGATTGGTTATTTGCAAAAGCAATATCTACTAAACCATAAAAAAACTTGTTTACAAGAAATGTAAAAATGGACTAAACATTTTAAATAGCACTCCTTTGGAAATACATAACTGGAAAGTTATATTATACAAGGAAAGGGAAAATGGAATAAATTTAAATAGCACTCCTTAGGAAATACATAACTGGAAAGTTATAATATACAAGGAAAGGGAAAATGGACTAAACAATTTAATTAGCCCTCCTTTGGGAATACATAACTGGAAAGTTATATTATACAAGGAAAGGAAAAATAGACTAAACTAAATAAATAGCCCTCCTTTGGGAATACATAACTGGAAAGTTATATTATACAAGGAAAGGAAAAATGGACTTATCTATATAAATAGCCCTTCTTTGGGAAATCAAAACTGGAAAGTTATATTAATCAACAAAACTTGATTAAATAATGATAAAGATCAGAATTGCATCGTTACATGGCAGAATTTCTACAACACGGTCGATTGGATATGCTTGGTTGGTAGTTTGACAACAAAGAGTCGCCATAGCATTGACATATCGTAGATATGCTTATGAGCTTGGTTTCTATAGACAATTTTTATGACAACTCGACATCGAGCTTCTCGATTTGGGTGGTGTAACGGCAGTTTAAGTTTAGGTGGCGAATGAAATCGTGTTTTATCTTCTTAGGGTGCCGTCTTCTTTAGAATGCTGGAATGGGGTGCGATGACATATGATAGTTTGTACTAACCGAAAATTAAATGCATAATAAACGTGTTGCAGCCTGTTGCACTGTCATTAATCTAACCTAGTTGACACCCTCACCACCGAATTCATTAAATTTTATTATAATTGATTATTTCTTACTGGGTTTTCCAGTTTTTTGATAGTCAGTATTTTTTTATTCTTCTTTATTTGTATAAGAGTTACACAGCAATAGAAGAATGTCATCGAATCTACCAATTTATGGTTTTTTATTGAAGATAGATTCTTTGACAATTAGGGTAATATTAAGTTTACCTAATTTTTTTAACAACACCCTAAGCAGATATAATGTCCAAATAGTCTCACTTTTCTTGACATTTCACTTTTAAAAAAATACGTTTAGAAAAATGTACCCACAATTACGATGACCCCCCTAAGTCTTACATATTTTCTACTACTACGGACGGCCCGCACTGCAACTATTAGAAGGGGAAGGGATTATAGAAAGAAAATGATTGTGGACACGCTTTTTAAAAAGTTGCAAGTCATAGTTCTCTGAAAAAACTGATTTTGGAAGCTTATTCCATTCCGTAGCAGCCCTGTAAAAGAAGGATTCTTGATGAAGATTGGTCCTTGTAGTGTCAAGCTTGAGAGTAAATGTGTGAGACTGATCAGCGTGCCGAGTTCTTCGGCCGAATGTGGCCAATGGTGGTACAAGAGTTTTTATTTCTCTGGAGCATCTGCCATGGAAATATCTGTAAATCAATGACTGGTCTGCAACTCTTCTTCTATGTTCTAGAGGGTGAAGGGTATCTGTGAGAGTTGAGCTATTTATCAAGCGAATGGCTCTTTTCTGAATGGAATCTAGAAGACGAAGAGAATGCCTTGGTGCTGAACCCTAAATATGCGAGCAATACTCCAGTAGAGGTCGGATTTGAGCCTTGTACGTCGTCAGAAGTTGATCAGGAGTAAAAAACTTTCTGGCTTTCCAAAGAAAACCTAGCCTCTGGCTTGCCGACTTTGCGATGTTAGCAACATGGTCATGCCAAGACATATTATTGGACACCGTGACTCCCAAAATCGAGATGGAGGGACTTGGTTCAAGGGTATTTCCGGACATTGTGATGGGATGATTTGAGGAATTCACTTTCTTGGAAAACGTGGCGCTTTGTGTTTTTTGGGCGTTGAACTGAACAAGATTGTTGGTTCCCCACTCGACGATTGCTTTAAGATCTCTATTGATGGAATCAACCTGTTCCTGCCTGAGTCTATTTGTATCATTCACCGAAAGTGATCGATAGGATGTGAAAGTTGAGACAAGTGTGCTATCATCTGCGAAACTGTAAATGGGGTTTGTGGTGGTTTTCAAGAGGTCGTTGATGTGTAAAAGAAATAAGGTGGGGGACAGGATGGAACCCTGGGGGACCCCGGCATTGGTTTTAAACGCATCAGAAGAAATACCGTCAACTGCCACATGTAAGGAGCGATCTTGCAAGAAGCTCAAGAGCCATTGGCGCAGTTTGGTTGGGAGATCGTAGGCAGATAATTTACTTAACAATGCCTGGTGCCAAACGCGGTCAAAGGCTTTAGATATATCCAAGGCTATTTCACGGGATTCACCAAACTTTTCAATAGTGTTTGTCCAGAGCTGAGTGACATAAGCCAGCAAATCTCCAGTAGACCGAAGTTGTCGAAATCCATATTGTCTGTCATGGATTATCTCAAATTTCTCCAGATATTTGATGAGTTCTGTGTTAATCGCTATTTCCATAACTTTGGATATGACTGAGAGCAATGCAATAGGGCGATAAATCGCAGGAATAGTCTTCTTTCCTTTTTTCGGAAACGCATCTTTGCGCATCTTTTGATAGGTACTAAAAAACGAATTTACAAAACTTTTCGTGTATAATAAGATTTGTAATTATACACAAAAATTACTTCAGCAATTTGACTGATGTATACACAACATTTCAGG
Organism: Agelastica alni; assembly: GCA_950111635.1. Lineage (NCBI taxonomy): Eukaryota > Metazoa > Arthropoda > Insecta > Coleoptera > Chrysomelidae > Agelastica > Agelastica alni. The sequence goes on from OX467714.1 coordinate 31,485,199, forward strand.
AGAACTTATTAAACTGATGCAGTTAGTATTATTACACAGAGTGGACCAAAAGTCTGGAAACGGACAATTATCTCGTAAATTGCTTGTCCGAATTGTACAAAATTTGGGATAAGTTTATTTTGAGATACGGAGATTTCAGATTTGACATTTGCAATATTGTCAGATTTGCCGTTTCTCTAATATTATTAGTCACTTTGGTTTATAAATACATCACGCTGTATATTCTGTCATTATTAGAATCTCTTCTTTAATACGAATTTAGCCACATGTGTCACTTATAATTTTATGTAGTCTAAAAGGTCTTAAATAATTAAAATAAAAGTGTGGCAACGCCTAATTGTATTAATAATTTTTTAATTTAAACAATTTACAACTACATTAAAACGTAACAATTAAAAGATTACAACATTTTTAACATAATGATTACTTAATCTAGTGTTCAAAATGTGCTCCGATTGTAAGTTGACAGGACCCTAATCGACGGTAGAATGCATCTACTACATTTCTCCATGATTGTTTAGACCTCGACTAGACCTTCTAGAGTACATAAAATCATACTCGTACATACGGCTGAACTTGTATTGAAGAGGAGATGATGAAGAGGTGATGTTTTTAAAAAACCAAAGTAGATAATAATATCAGAGAAACGGCAAATCTGGCAACATTGCAAATGTAAAATATGAAATCTCCGTATCTCCAAATAAACTTACCCAAATTTTGTACGATTCGGACAAGCAATTTACGAGATAATTGTCCGTTTCCGGTAAAAATATAATTATTTTCAACAGTACTAGTAAGCGGGCTACAAAACGAATAGCTAAGGCAACTTACCAAAATATTACGGGTGATGCAGGGCCATATTAACGACGTAGATTATCGGCAGTGGCACAAAGTGTAGCGAGCGCAGAAGTATAGAAAAAATAAAACAAATGGTGCATATAGAAATTAGCCACAAACAAAACTTTAAAACCAAATTGTTTAAAATACAGAACCGTATATTTTTTTCTGTATTATCGTTTTTTATGCGATTCTATCGATAATAAAACAATATACAGAGATATAAAAATATTTCGTTTCAAACTATTCTATTTAATTAAGTTAATATAAGGAGGTTCAACGAAATCTTGACCGCCCCAGAAACTCGGAAACCAAGAGTTTCTTAAAATTTAATAAAACAAGTCAAATTTTATTGGGAGAAGCGCGAATTTTCATACAAAATTCATACCCAAAAATGCAACCCTCTGCAGCCCCCTATTTAATTTTCTACACAACATTGTATTTTTTTTTACTTATGAAATAACTTTAAAGATATTTTGGTTTTAACTTATTTATTTAATGAATATCAGTAATAACACAAAAACTTAAAATTTCACCAAATTAACGAATCAAATGTTCGAAATGACCTCCGCTGAACTCTATACAATGACAATCTTTATTCAAAGACTAACATTTGAAAATACCTCCGTTGTCAGTAATCGGCATTCTGTCACAATTCTTCGTCGCAACTCTGCAAGATCTGCGGGCCGAGTGACGTATACTTTTAATATTAGGTGTCCACACAAAAATTAATCCAATGGCGAGAGATCCGGAGAGATTTATTGGACCCTTTCTGCCAATACAACGCCCTGGAAAATGTTGGTTCACTTACTTTACTTTTTCGAGTCCGAATCTTCTAAAATTTATCAGCCCAATAGCGGGCTACGTTAATAGCGTTGTCGTTGGCAATCCACAAATCATCTATGGAACACGTCGCAGGGCATAGTATGCATCTCAGGATATGATCCTCATCCTGCACTTGGCCATGGTCGCAAAGGCTTGATTGGCCTTCCTGTATCCCTCATCCGATCATATTCGTTTTTACCGTTGCCACTCCTGTTCTTATTCGGTTTAATGTGTTCCAGGTTTTTCAATCCAGGGTAGAGCCTGATGAGGGAAGTTCCGACTGAGGAAAGTTGTCTGGTGGGTCCAGTGGAGCAGACTGAAGGAAACTATGTCTAGATTTTAGTCTTCTCATTGGTTCTTGATTTCTGTGTAGGAAATGGCGCTCATCAAACACTTGCTTAAACTTCTCAACATGTTCAATGCCTTTTCTGCGTTAGGTTGGTGTTGAGAAACCTGCCAACCTATAGAGTTTTTCCAAGGAAGCAACGTCAACCTGTTTTGCACAATACTGAGGCAGCATACTCTCCTGTAGAGAAGCAAAGTGCTTGTGCAGATGCTCTCAGGACTTGAAGTTTAACGCCCTATTTACTTCCAGCAAGTTTTTTTATTAGGTTATTCCTGGCTGTCACTTTTTGCCGCGTATTATGGCAGTGCTGTTTGAAGGATAGCGTTCTTCCCATTGTAACACCCCGGTACTTCGTTGTATCAACGTGGGCAAGTTCTTCACCTTCCCAAGAGATTTTAAGTATGTTGGTTCAAAAACTGTCTTACGCATCTATCATAAAGTTGGGGTGCCCTGTTCCAGAGCGTTGAAAGAAGTGGTCTAATAGAGTGGTCGGCCAGACTACCAGATCTCTCGCCATTGGATTTATTTTTGTGTGGAAACCTAATATCAAAAATATAGGTCACTCCGCCTTCAGATTGCAGAGTTACGACAGAAAATTGTGACAGAATGCCGATTACTGACAACGAAGACATTTAAAAATGTGAGAAAAGTCTTTAAAAATAGATTGTATCAATGGATGGAGGTCAGCGAAGGTTATTTCGAACATTTTATTCGTTAATTTGGTGAAATTTAAAGAGTTTTTGTGTTATAACTGATATTCACTAAATAAATAAGTTAAAATTATTTCATAAATTAAAAAAAGATAACAAAATGTTGTGTAGAGAATTGCATTTTGGGGTAAGAATTTTGTATGAAAATTCGTCCTCCTCCCAATAAAATTTGACGTGTCATTTTAAATTTTGCAGAAATTCTTGGTTCTCGAGTTTCTGGATGGGCCAAGTTTTCGTTGGAACACCTTGTATATTAAATTCGTCAAATTATGCGTTCGGTTTGATTGGAATAAAGCTCCTTTTGTTTTTGCAAAATCGTTGAAAATTTCACTTCAATGAAATGGTTTTGATTAAAAACAATTTAAATTTAAAAAAAATTACCTTCAAATTGAGGATCCCTTTTGCGATATTGTTTTTAAATCGATATGGAATTGAGCGAATGTAAAAAAGGTGTAAAATTGTAAATATAAATTTAAATATATCGGCAACGCGTCATTTTCAATAAAATTTTCAGTTAAATTTTCAAATAAAATATATTAATCGTAATAATAGCTAAAGGTCATGCATTCCTGTTAAATAAAAGCAATAATTATTTTAAGTTTAATTAAAGAGCATATTTTTGTTATTAGTTAAATATTGTGTACTCAAACTATGTTTATAAGCAGCTTTTAAGATTCCTATACGTCGTAATTTTTAAAAACATATTTTCCAGTTTCTTATATGAACGCCTAAAAGTTTGCCATGGAATTTTAATTTTGTTTCAGCATTACCATTTACATGAACATATTAAAATACATAACAAATAACCTCAAAATAAAACACTAAACTCACTGTTTGTTACCAACACAAATTTCTCGGCAAACTGTATAGGCATTTTAATTATTTTTTTAATCTAATTTTAACAGTACGTGTGTTAATATCATAGTTAAACGTGTAAGTAAAATGAAAGTTAATAATAGTTTGTACAAACTCGAACAAAGTTATAAAATCTTAAACTTCTCAAAATGCACGCCACAAAGCGTCGTTTCGATCCATTCATTCATGCTTTGCAGCAGAAATGCAATTTTTCTCTAACAAATTAAATTATGCTGCGAGACCGGTTGAAACGAACTCTTTCGAGTTTAAAATTAAGACTTATGTTCAGCTGTTTTTCCATAATTTGAAAACAAAATCACGCCAAATATGAAAGTTCTCGTTAAGAAATATTAACAATTGCAGAATTAAAGCAAATTTTCGAAAAAACAGCCGTTATATTATCAATATTACAATAATTCAGCTGAAGATTTAATTTGTTCAAGAATTAAGCGAGAGTAATTGCAGAAAATGCGCGAGAGAAAAAAGTTGCACTACGCATAAAATCACAGGTAGAGCTTGTTGATTTTATTACCGGCTATGAGTCATACAGGCGCAGAGTTAAAATTTACGGCTCGAATGTCAAGTTCTCAGTTTAAAGAAAACATTCGATGCTATTACACAATGGACTAATACAATTTCACTAATCGAATAGTTGAGTCAATGTTTTCGGTTTTCACTTAAATTTATTAGTTAGAAGCGACGCGCACATATTTTCAAGGTCATAGACGGTAAGAAAATCAAATACCTACAAGAATTATTTTTAAAAACAACAACAATTTCTTACAAATTTGGTTAATGTATGACGAAAATCACTTTTCTAAAACTTAACGAATGCAAGAGTTTTTTTTTTTTATTTGAAACTGCTTCAACCACTTGGGCTATTAGCAATGATCGATATAATATAAAAGCTACAATAAACTTAGTTATTTTAATCTGTTTTATAGTCCAAGAAACGAGGAAGCAGCCCAATGTTATATGTGCAAAAATTAATATCCCAAAAAAAAATATGAGCGTAAAGGAAATTAAAATTTAGAGTGAGTTTCTATTTCATGCGACTCGATCTTGATTACCGAACATAACCTAAAAAATTGGCAAAGTTGCGAAAAACGGTTTTTTGTTAATAACTAAAAAACTACAGCTCCGATCGAAAAAAGAAAATTGTAGGTATTAAAAGGATCTATCGTTTAAATATAGTATAATTCTTCGATATCATTGATACTTTTCGAGTTATATTGGAAAAACCGTGAAAAATCGGGTTTTCTATAACTCGTTAACTGTAACGTATTCAAACCTGTTACTTACTATTAAGTGTAGCCTATGGCAAGCCAAAAAAAGTGTTTTTTTTAAAAATTGATAAATATTGATTATTTTTCAAGATATATGAAGTTTTCTCCAGAAAGATGTTTTCTTAATTTAGCTAGTTCTGTTCGTGGGATGATGCTACAGTAACGATTTAGGGCTTATTTTTTTCTGTAAGAGCTGTACTTTTATATTATTAAAAAAGTATATTGATTTTTTTAATTTTAAGGGTAAAAAAATTGCAATATTTTTTTACGAGTATTTTGGGGTCTGAAGTTGCATCGAGAAAGTAGGCATTCTTGAACGATTTCAGAAAACGTATATTATCATATTTACTTGCCAAAAACCATAAATTTTGACGTTTATTATCAAAAAAGAAAAATGCAATAAATGTTCGTTCTGGTATTTCTGTTTAAAACTAAGTTGGCATGGCTATTTATTGAAAATATCATTAAAAAAATGTATAAGGATAAAAATATGTAATTTAACGCTACAAGAAGCAGCAAAAGCCGTGGTCTTAAAAGAAGATGTAAGAGCGTAGCAGTATATAGCCAAAGTTTAACCAATGGAACATATTCAGTGTAGGATTTACGTATAAGCTTCACAAATTACAGCTTAGTGCCCCCTCTTTCTTTGGGACCATCAAAAATATTGTCTGAGTGAGCAATTGTCGTATACAGGGTGTTAGTGAATAAGTGCGACAAACTTCAGGGGGCGATATAATGCATGAAAAAATAATGACAGATTGCTATATAAACGTATGTCCGCGAAAACTTAGTTTCAGAGATACGGGGTGTTAAGGTTTTTCTTAAAAACTGACTTATTTATTTATTGCCGGTCGAGATATGCAAATTAAATTTTGTGGGATTTAAGAGGCAGTTATTGCGCATTTTTTGACATAAAATTAAAAGTTTTCATTAATTTTGATCACTGGCGCGCATACGGGTAATGATTCCAATTTTTTTAAAGAAAAAAATGCTACGTTACTGAGATATTTCAAATTAAAAATCATGTTTGAATTCCTCAGTAAATTTGTGACAAAAAATCTCTCCTGCATTTTTTTTGTATAGGGCGCCGTTTTTATGCAAAAAAATAAAACATCTTAACGCGTATTTTATATTATTTCTTTAATACATTATCAAGAAATATATAATACAATAACATTCAAATATGAATCCGTATCTCTGAAAACATAGCATTTGCGGACATACTTTTATATAGCAAACTGTCATTATTTTTTCATGCAAAATCACCCCCCGAAGTTTGTCGCACTTATTTACTAACACCCTGTTTATTCCAGCATTATTTGTCCCAATGCCGCACATCTGCAACGTCCCATACTCTTCACCCAATTTGTTAGCGCGTCTATTCGGTGAACAAAGCGTTAGGGTTTGCATTCCCGTTAACCGGTATTACCGATAATATTATGATGGTTGCAAATTGCTCTGGAAAAAGATCTTTTTCTCAGCTGAAAAGGATGAAAAATGAAATTTGGATGAACTGGAATAATCTTTAATAAACAAATGTGAAAGTTTGGTTATAAAGTATATTATAAATTTGATAAGAAGCCTTTTAGAGCTGTCATTAGAGCGGAAATGGAAATACCAAATACTAAAAATCTTTTTCATTGTTTAAAGATTCGTTATTTTTACTTAAAAGATATGAAGATTTACTAGATATCAAAAAAAATTAATTTCGCAAGAATCATTACTTGTTGGAAAGTAACAATTTCCTAGAAGATCTACTAATGCAATTTAGAACTGTTATGATTGTGGTTTGGCGGGGTATTATAAAGAAAAGAACTAAAAATTCTTAAATTATTGATTGGTACACCTCAACAGAAAAATTAAGATGTCTGATCAATTGTACATACTACAAAAGCAGATGTACAAACATTTGTTTTTCACAAATACAAACTACAAAAAATATGTATAATTAATGCAACTTGACCATTTCCCCATCTATATATATATATATATATATATATATATATATATATATATATAGCAATTTGGATTAACGAAAGGTGTAGGAAGGGAATGATATATAAAAAATATCAAAAACCGCTGATATTAGTGTCAAATTCATAGTCCGATTTTAATAAAATTTTGTAAATGTGTATTGATTGCTTCAACTTGAGAGATCAAAATTGGTCGATATAAGCGTCGAATTCATAGTTTTTGGGGTCGCTGAGGTTAAAAGTAAAATTCTTAATTTTGTTAAAACCCCTACGAAAGGGAGGAAAGTGTATGGAACATAAAAACTATCAAAAATGGTCGATATTAGCGTCAAATTCATAGTTTTTGGGGTCGCTGAGGTTGATAGTAACATTCTTAATTTTGTTAGAACCCCTACGAAAGGGAGAAAAGTGTATGGAACATAAAAACTATCAAAAACGGTTGATATTAATGTCGAATTCATAGTCTTAGGGGACGCTGAGTTTAATAGTGACATTTTCAATTATGTTGGCACCCTAACAAAAGGGTTGGGAACGAGATAAGATATAAAACTATTAAAAACGCCAATATTAGTGACAAATTAATAGTTTTCAGATCCCTGAGGTTGATAGTGACATTCCTAATTTTGTAAGAACCCCTACGAAAGGGAGGAAACGGTATGAAACATAAAAAATATTAAAAAACGGCTGATATTAGTCTTGAGTTCATAGTCTTCGAGGACGCTGAGTTTAATAGTGACATTTTTAATTATGCTAGCACCCTTTACAATCCAGACCAGCACTTAAGAAAACATTAGAGTTGAAAGGACAATCTCTTTGAAGAACAACCGATGCGAATTCTAAGAGAGCGATAGAGTACGACAAGAATAATAGTAACTAGGTCTTTACACCTCCAAAAACTAACCGAAAAGGGGAAGAAAAGTTAAATTAAGTATGCCAATCTACGCAGTAACAAACTTAAATATACCTTTCCGTTAAAATTACGGAGGGAAAGAATTAAGGTGCGTTCGTTTAACAGATTAATGATGACTGATTAATCAAAATCATGCATAAGGTCCTCTAAGGATCCAGTCAATTACATACACATTATAATGAAATTTGTGGCTACCAATTATTATTCTAATATACGTCGCTGAGCTTGAACTCTGCGGAGAGAGATGTGTTTCGTAATACATTAGCCAAAATGATACGTTTCACGATGTTATCCTGGCGGATAATCATCCTGAAAAGTCGATTTAAATAAATAAATAACCAGCACAGGTTGCGTAGTAAAAAAATTTAGATAAAACGTCCGTGCAACAAGCTAGTTAAAACTAATTATAAGATATATCTACGTACGTAAGCAGACTATACAATTTACAAAGACAGAAATAAGTCATGGAAAATGAACTCGGGATTGAGGATAATATTAAATTTAAATAATTTAAACATTTTCTTTTATGTACAACATAAATGTATGCCATTTTGGGAACAATGCCTATTCACGACGAGAAGAATGACGTCGAAGTGATTCACTTAAAAGAAATTTTAATATAACGAATTATGAAACGTTTTTTACCATTTATATTTGTATCCAAAGTAAAGATATATTATCCAAAGATATATTACAAAATACATTATTGTAATAGTATCTTTGCTGTTTAAAATGTTAACAATTGATGTACCCCCGGTAATCTAGCAAGCGGCGGGTAATCCAGAAATGGAGTATGCACGATTTTATTAGCATCAGATGGCGTTGCTTTTTAAGTTTCGTTAACAACTTCCTATACCTAAACCAAACCTTTATTGAGATATTCAGCATTTAAATAAAGAATTATGTATTGTGTATGAAATGTGTTCACTTTTAAGACGAGAACCTCACTGGCTCCCACGTTCTCCTGACCTAACCCCTTTGGATTTCTTCATTTGGGAGCATAAAAAAATAAAGTTTATTAAAATACTGTAACGGCCAAAGAAGAAACTATTTAAATAATTAGAAATGCTTTTGCGTCACTAACACCAGTGCAGATTAGACTGGCAACAACTACAGTACAACGAGCGAATAAATATCTATACCATCAGGAAGACGTTTTCAAGCATTTACTTTTTAATTAAATATTTTTTATTGTGTTTTTTTAAATAACCGCAAATAAAATACTAACTCACAATTCATAATTTAGGTTAAGGAAGTTGTTAACGAAACTTAAAGAGCACGTAAAGTTCTGTCTAACAACGTAAAAAGATACAGGGTGATACATTTAAGAGAAATCTTTAAATATGCGTTTTGAATCACCCTGTGCAATAATAATCACTTCATTAACAAAATGACCAAGTTTAGTAAAAATACACAATACTAGAAAAACATAATGTAAACACAAATGTTTAAATTTAGATTAATTATAATGATACAGGGTGACAAATCGGACACTTATTCGTGATAAAAATGGTCATATCTCGTAAAACACTTACGCTATAACCGCAAGTAGTTGGAGGCCATAAATATTTTAGATCAATTCGATATATCCGAAAACCTCACACCTCAAATTTTCAGATTTTAATTATGTCCAGTTTCTCTAAAACGTCTAATTGAAACTCTCAAATAATCATCCTGTATGTTTTTACTTTTGCTAAAGTATCATCCAGACGGTTCTCTTCCTGAAAATTGTCATCGTGCTCAATAAACAAATTACAATTTCTGCATTGCCACCAAGTCAATTTACAAGGGGCGTCTGATTGAATCGTGCTTGAAATACCGGGGTTCACTATAATGATATCTATCACACAAAGATATTGTGATTTCATATTAAAATATTTATTTTACCCCTATGGTTATTTTACGTTAATAGATATAAATAATAAAAAATGTATGTACTATGCTATTATAAACTACGTGCTATATGGGGTTGATTTGTGTCGAAATATCGACAGTGTTTAGACACATGAGTATACACCATCAAATGTATATGGAATCACTCAGTATTTATAAAAAATTAATATGCAAACAGAAAATGAAATTTTTCACTAATAAAAAGTCTTAAGAATTTTTGCTGTATCTTTGATATTTTTATTCCTATTCCTATTCTGTACAATATTTAACAAAATGCTTTAGGTTGGGTCATCAAAAGTACAAAAAAGAAATACTTGGGTAGAACGAGGAGTGTCACAAAGGGAGGTTGCAAAAATCGTGGGATTTGGAAAAGAAATTGTTTTGAAAACGTACTTAAGATTTTTAAAGCTAAGCACCTTAAAAAATAGAATAAGAAACTACCACAGCATTCCAGGACTGACTTTTAGTTTACATTTCAAAAAGAAATAGCGATGTAATTCATTCAGTGCTTCAGATGCAACTCATGCAAGCTACAAGTGTTGGAATTTTCGTCGAAACTATCAGATTCGGCAGAAGACTGTTAAGAATTCCTGGACAAGATAAGGTGACAAAACTTCCTATTTTAAGACAAAAATTAAAATTTACAATATTGGTGATTGCCTTCGGAAAACTCAATGTTTAATCATACTAATAAGTATGTAAGGTTGATTAGATCTTTTTTTTCATTTTTGGATAGCATTCGTTAAAAATAGTAAATCTTAGTTTAAAAAGAAAAAACCTTTGAGTGAAACACATGCATTGTTTTAAGGCATTTTTTGATAGAATTTAAAGTTGCAAATTCACAATTAAAACCAATGGAATTAACGCGATGAGGATACTTTGCGATTCAGGATTAAACAAATCGAATTATAGGTAGGTTTTTCTACCAGTTTTGACATTTTAATACTTACAACTAAACTCAGAAGACGAGAGTGGAACTAGCATGTTACATGAATGGACGGCGAGAGATTAGCCCGAATATCAAGGGATTTAAAACCAACAGGCACCAAACCACCAGGATGGCGAGATAGCTGGCAGTCTACGTCAAAAATATGACTGCAGCAGTAGAGAAAAAGAGATGGGATAAGAACAGGCTTAAGTCCTAATATAAGAAGAAGAAGACAACTAAACACAAAATTAAGCTGCAAAAGTTGTCTGTAGAAAAGTGAAATAATTTTATTATTGATTCTTATAGACTTAAATTCTGAGCAATCCAAGAATGGGTTGTTGAAGCCTTTCCACAAGATTCCACATTTATATTGTCGATGTTAGGAACCCATTTATTCGGCCTGGATATAAGAAAAACACTAAAACTGCCTTTAAATTATGTTAATACAAACATAAATAAATATTAAGATCATTAAGCAAGATTATTCTGGTCTCGCAATAAATTTTTCAGCAGCCTATTATGAAACTTGCTTCATAAAAATGCTGCAAAATTAAAGTAGTCTCAAAACAAAAATTAACACTGACTTTCGTTTATATTAGTTAGGTTAGGTATCATGTGAGTGGGGCGTAGTGTCGCCTCCCCATTGCGACCCTTAATAGGTCTATTGCCCCTAGAGTTTATAGTTCATCGCACGATCCAGTTCTTCTCAAAAAGTTCACGGTTAAATGAGGTGAGATTTTCTTGAAATCGGTAGGTACTAGGTTAGTATAACTAAATATGTTACACCCGTTTGGTGGTTCAGACCGAGGTAGTATCTTAGACGACAGTGTCCTGTAAGCAGTCCCTTTAGAATTCGCTGGTAGTTCCTACTCCATTCCAGGATCTGCTTGGTTGTGTTTCTCGAGAGTTTAGGTAAAAACGCATTTGAATGTGTCAACCCTGGTATATCAGACCAGTGCGTGAGTCTTTTTCTCTCCGTCCAGTCCGAAATGATGGGTTTGGCGGCACTTGTGGGTACTCCAAAGACTGGTTCTGATCCTGTGAACGCAGATTCGGCTCTCTGTTTTGCGAAGATGTCGGCCCTCCACACACTGGTGCCCAAGTACCCACAGCAAAGTCCTCCGTTCGCACTCTAGGGATTGCAATTCCATACAAGTTTAGAATTTATCTTGTTGGAGCTTAGTGCTTTTAAATCAGCCTGACTGTCTGATACTATACTAATGTTTTTGTCAGCTAGAGGTCTCTTAGTTAGCTTTCTTGCTAATATTAGTAAAAATGTGGTTTTTAACCCTTTTTAAAAGATTATTTTTGATAAAACTGAAGTAATCACTGTGCTAGAAATAATTGTTTAAAGCTGTCATTGCTTTACAGCTTGGAGTTAGACATGGATGTATTCTCTCTCCTCTGATCTTCAACTTATACTCGGAGGATATATTTACCGAAGCTTTGGAAAACACCGACCTGCTGAACGGAGAACGTATCAATAACATTCGATACGCAGACGACACCGTAGTATCTGCCGACAGTCTAATTGGCTTGCAAGAAATGATGAACAGAATAAACGGTGCCAGTGAATAATATGGTTCCAAAAATGAACAGAAGTAAAACCAAGTTCAGGATAATAAGTAAGCAGGACATCCGAAACTGTCAACTGTTTATCGGAGAGAGTCCAGTAAAAAGAGTGTCTAAATTCACTTATTTGGGAACGATAATTAATGAGCAGTTGGACCACTCCCAAGAGATTAATGCAGAATAGAAAAAGCAAGACAAACCTTAATCAAAATGTCAAAACTTTCCAAAAGCCACCATTTGGACCCAAACATCAAAGTCAAAATCCTTCGACATTACATTTTCTTGACACTCTTCTAGGGAGTAGAGTCATGGACATTGACGGAGGCGACCCAAAAGAGACTTGAAGCATTTAAAATTTCGGTATACAGAAGAATTCTGAGGTTTGAGTGTCTAATGAATCTGTACTGGGAAGAATAAACAAATGAAAGGAAGTGATAACCACTATAAAAAGAAGAAAACTTGAATATATAGGCCATATAATGCGAAACGAAAACAAATACCAGCTCCTTAAGGAAATTAATTCAGGGAAAGGTCTATGGCAAGAGTGGAGACCCGGAGGGCGTGGGATATCATGGCTGAAAAACTTAAAACATGGTTTTCCAAAACAACCACTGAACTATTATGAGCAGCCGTAAATAAGGCCAGGGTGATCGCCAATATTCGGAACGAATAGGCACTTGAAGAAGAAGAAGACATTTTAAAAAGGATTAGATTTAGTAACTTAATAAGAATAAAGAAGATTCAGGTCAATACTGTACCACCATTGCAATATATAGCAATTATTTAAAACAAAAAAACCAATAAAAAGCTAATTGTACGGACAAACTGCAAAACTAAATCTTAAAAAGTGGTCAATTTTTTTGTGGTCCTTCAAAAAAATCCTTTAAAAACAATTTAAAATTACTACAAAAGGCAAAATAAAATAACCTTAAACTTTCTTTTTACATTTTGGCACTTTAGTAGTAGCTCAAAGAAAAATAAAATAAAATTTATATCAAATAGTCATAAGCTTGCGGGAAATTTTAAAAGGTACCAAAGAAAGTTATTCAGACTGATGGGCATTGACACTTGTTAACTCTCTATAAAAATGGGATAAATAATTTAACAAATCATCACACAGGGTGATATATTTACAAGGGTATATCCTACCTCTACTGTTTATAGTAAATACAAACTTTTTACCGATCAACAATTTGGTTCTCTATTTACGATACAGCAAAATTTTATCGAAACTTTATTGCCTATCTAATAATGTAAAACAACGTACTTTGGTTATAAATTTCAACAATTCGACGTTTTATAAATTTTATTTACGTAATTAAATGATTATACAATGCTACTAAGTGTAATGCGAATAAAGAAATATCAATACGACTTGACAGTTTTCCTCTTTCTTGCCGTAAGCCCACATAGTCCACAATGTTGCCTATAATTTTGTGAAATTCAGCTGTTAGCCCTGCAGAGGAGCCAACGATTAACTAACTTAAATTTAAAAAATTTCAATTTTTCAGTAAGGCAAAGTTTGCTTTGTCATTATAGCTAGCTGAAATGAAATGGCATGTTTATAACGGGGCACCTCACCTTGCACCGCACTTAGCATTGTACCATAGTATGGACCCTGCCTCGCATAAAGCTTTGCCGTCGAGCAACAAAGGTTAAGACACTGGTTGCTAATTTTCTTAATCCGTCATGCACAACGCGCCATTTGCAAGGGTAAAAAAATACTTAACTTTCAGAGTACGAGACTAGGTGCGAAGCGAGGGTCGGTGCGTCGTCATGGCCAAGCGCATTTACCTTTATAATAACATTTGCTTCGCACACGGATGCTATAAATTTGGAATCATAGAAGAACATCTTAGGAGCGTTATACTTGACAGAGAACACAATTATATCCCTCAGTCTCTAGCCAACTTGGCGTCAGCAGCGTTATTCTTTACTTTTATAAAAAATTTGATAGAAATAGTGGTGTTCAATCAACCAGCAACGCTGCACGGCTTTTGCGTGTACCAAAACAGAATCTTAAACTGTTTCGGTAACATTTATGACGTCTTGCCGATGTTGCCGAATGTATATGGTCAGATTGTAAAACGGAAAAATAAGTTTTTTCAGCCTGTGCAATTCTGTAACTAGATTCTGACGATTACGGGTATCATTTATGTACTTGCTGATAAGCAATATATTTATTTCCATTTTTAAGGGTAGAGTTACAATTTTTAGTCGTGTGAATTCATTTCTACAATCATGCCGGTAACCAAGCCGTGTCATAATACGAAGTGTTTACCGCTGGCCTTTAAACAATAGCTTAGTATGTGAAGAGTGGCTTCACACAATTATACAGTAGCTTATAACTGAGTGTATAAGCCCGTAATCTGATCACCTTCACACAATTCACACACTTATAGAAAAATGCACCAAATACAATGTCACACTACATATGGCTTTTGTCGACTACAGTAATGCCATTGATTCCATACACCTAAGCGCAATATTTAAAGCAATAGATAACGCAAGGGTTAACTCAAGATACATAAACCTGCTAAAACACATTTACGAGAACGCTACATTCCAAGTAAAGATCAAAAACGACATGATCATAGACAAAATACGCATAAGAAGACAGGGTGTAAGACAGGGCGACACCATCTCTCCCAAGCTTTTAACCCCAGCCATGAAAGATACTTAATCATTGAAAAACAAAGGCATAAATGTGGATGGCAAATATCTAAACCATCTAAGGTTCGCCAACGACATCGTCCTAATCGGTAAAACACTCGAAGAACTAAAAGAAATGATACAGCAACTGAATCAAGCATCGCAGGAGGTGAGACTATAGATAAACACCGCAAAATCCAAGTTTATGAGTCTAAACGGGACAAACCCACTTACTATCGAAGGCCAAAAAATAGAAAAGGTAGACGAGTACGTCTATCTAAGGCACAAGATCAAACTTGGGAAAGAGAACCAAAAGGCTGAAATTACCAGAAGAGTGAGCATGACCTGTGCAAAATTTGGAAAGCTGCGCTTTATTCTGAAAAATCCAGATATTCCTTTAAACACGAAAAGAAAAATGCATGACATTTGCATACTCCCTGTACTAACGTACGATCTGGAAGTCATGACGCTAACCATAAAAAAGTGCACCCAAACTAAGAGTCATGACGCTAACCATAAAAAAGTGCAAACAAACTAAAACTCACTCAGAGGGCCATAGAACAAACAATGCTAGGCATTATATTATTATTTCCTGGAAGCTTAGTTTCTGACATCGGAGGGCTTTGGGAAGACCCCTTCCAGAAACTTGAGCCTCCTGCAGAGCGCTGAGTGTTCGCAAAGCAAATGTTAGAAATATTGCGGGGTCTAACCAATTAAGTTTGCTGTCGAGCATCACCTTATCCATCCCCACGATATAGAAGTTGGATGCTCTGCTGAAACAACATGGTCACAATGTTACGTTTACCCTTTTATCACACAGAACTGAACCCCACAGAGAAAATATGGGCATTAATGAAGAATAAGGTAGCAGCTCACAACACCACCTTTAATTTGACAGACACCGAGGCACTGACAAGCCAAAAATTTGAAGAGGTGTCTGAACAAGAATGGTATAACGTCTGCGGACAAGTCAAAAGCTATGAAGAAGAACTATTAAAAAAAGAACATCTCTTGGACGACCCTTCCGAACACTTAGTATTTATGGTGAATACAGGCTCATCAGAATACGAAGAAAATGATATTTTATCACAGGATGAACTGGGATGTTGCCCTCTTCATGACTAAGTCAGGAATATTTTAAAATGAGACGAAGAGCGTGTGACTTCACGATATCGGTGACGTAAATGGTTTGTTCATCTATGATTCCAACTTTAATACAATACTAAATGCGGTGCGAGGTGCGATGCGCGTTATGGCCACCGACAAGTATAAACAGTTTGTTTGCCAAAAGTAATTATTATGGTTCTAATTACTAAGACAATAAGGGCGATAGTCAATTGGACTAATTTCACTTATCGCATTACTGGTAGTAGCACCGTATGTTCGATAAAGTCCATTATTTCCTTGACTAATCTGTAGGTGATTAATATACAATATGATAATTTGGAAAACGCTAACATCAAATCCACTAAACACATTCAGGCATCACCCATGTTTCTGGTAACTACACAAGAAGCTAAACATATAATACAAATAAAAACAACTAAGTCTTACCATCTGATTTTTCCATGTGGCGGTAAAAAAAAAACAAAAATAAAAAATATAATACAATGAATTTTTACCAATATTTTGTTGTGAAGGCATTTATTTTTTTGTTAACGTGGCCACAATTTGCAAATTTTTCATCTTTCCGATATGATAGTCAAATATAAATTAAAAAGTTGTAAAATTTAGTTCTTAATCGCGGCCAAAGTTTGCTGTACACCTAGTAAATGTATAAAATTAACAATTGTGTAAATTATTAGTTTTATTTGGGTTGGTTTATGAAGTTTATCTCATTCAACGATTTAGTAAAGCAAAGCTTAAAACTTGGGTAACAAGATAAGAACTTCTCTAACAGGCGTAATAAGTAGTAAAACAATAAAAAGACGTAAGTTCTAAAAGCTGGTCTCTGCCCAGTATAAAGGTGCATGAATGTGAATCTTAGGGTGATTATTTATAGCTCTTTGACGGAAATCACAATGAATCTAATCTCTTAGAAGCTCCTTTTTTGTTATTTATAAACTGAAAACAATGATTATAATAAGAGATGAGAAGACTATGGCATCGGATGTTGTACTGTTTGAAATAGTTAAAATAGGCTGTAACGATGCTTAAAAATAGGCTGTAACGATGCTTGGATGTAAATTAGAAATTTTGTTTTTTTAGTAAAACCCCAATGGATTTTTTTGTTTGTTTTAATTTGGGAAAAAGAGAATTGTCGTCTACTATTGCACCGTTTGAAATAAGTCGCAATGAAAAGTTGTGGAAGCTGTTGTATGTCAAGTGTAACGATTCATAAATGTAAATCAAATACCAATAATTGTGGCTGTTCAAGCGAAAAACAAGTAGATTTTTTTTACATACATACGTACATTTATGACTTTTTCCCGTAGGGGTAGGCAGAGACCACTTCCTTTCACTTAATACAGTTCTCACACACATCTTTCGCTTCTTCTACTTTTATCAGTGCTCTCAATGCTTCATCAGTGCTCTCATACATGCCCGTCGATTGTTGGTACTCTTGACCTGGCCTTTTTTAAAACAATGTCAATCTGATCGAGATTTGTTCGCCGAGGTCGACCTCTACCGACTTGACCATTTACCCTAGCCTTATAAATCTGTTTCGTCAATCTTCCTTTATCCATCCTCTCTACGTGTCCAAACCATCAAAGCATTCCTTGTTACCACATCTTCTTTCTCAACACACAGCGTTCCATCGGACTTCTCGGGACTACTCATCTCCGCAGTGTTAACTTTATTTTCACGCTTTTTCTGCCAAACCCAACATTCACTACCATACATAAGTGTAGGAACCAACACACCTTTATGCACAGCCAGACGTGCCTTTTTGACACGTTCTGGCTGCTCATAAGTATTTATTTGTTTCCCTGCCAACAACCTTAGCTCAATGTCACAGTCATACATTTCGTCTCTCGCAAAATTTGAACAAAAGAATACAAACTCACTTGTTTTACTCATACTTCTTCAATCACCACCTCGCAGTTTGCCATGCTTTCTTCTCTTTCGTCTTGTATACATTTACTTTCATCCCTTTGATTTTTAGGTCATCATGCATGATAATTACCATCGCCTTCAACTCTTCTTCAGATGATGCTAATATGACTTAGTTTTAATTTGGAAAAAAAATGAAACTCAAATATTGGATTTTTTAAAATGCTCATTACAATGGAAAGTTGTGAAAGCTGATATCTGCCAAGTGTAACGATGAATGGATGTGAATCAGAGTGATATTTGTGGCTCTTTTAGTGAAAGCCCAGTAGGTTTTTTTGCAAGTTGTAATTTGGAAACGAAGATGAGGAATCTCAGATGTCTGATTAGCATTGTTTGGAAGAACAGTCGCAATGGGAATTTCCTAAAATTGGTATCTGCCCAGTATATTATATAGTGGATTTAAATTTTACAGTAATTCTTTGTAGTTTTTTTAGATTTTCTCTTGAAATTATCTGTAAACAAAAAGATATTACCAGCTGCACAAGAACGTGCTTATAAAGATGATTTTCTTAGTAAAATTTATTTTAAAAAAAAAGTAATAGGAAGGTAACTAGATTGGTATTCTTGCGTCAGTTGTTAAGACAAATCGTGGCAAACGACTATTTAACAAACTTTGAGGAAAGTGATTATGTTTGTAAAATAACCAATTTTACCATTTTTTTCCTCAGTTAATAACCCATTCTTGATAAAATAAGACAATATTATCAGGAGTAGGAAAACCTTTGCAAATTGCTGACACGTTGGTACTATTATTCTACCTCTTCGGATTTGTTTGACCGCCTGATTTTTTATTTTAAAATTATTATTAAAGCTACGGTGAAAATAGGAATTTTTCGGAAAATTGTGAATCAAATGCTACGCAAACGATTGTTTAATTTCTTATATTCTTTCTCTTAACATTAAGTTTTAAGACAGAATTATAATCACCGAAACAATTACAACTAAATGGATGTGAAAAAATGTATGAATAGATGTCACGAAACAAATGGGATCTACAAGATAGAAATTACCGACGCGAAAAAAAAGAATTTAAGTTAGCACGTAAATTTTTGTAAAGCCCATTCTTTAAGTATGAATTATAAAAGATAATGATTTCTATGGAGTTTTAAGGTTGGTAGTATTTTATCAGAGTCAATTGAAACTAAAAAACGATAGAAACTATTTACATACAAAAATACAAGAATTTTAAAATAATACATGTGCTCAAGACCAATAGGTAAAAATAAATTAAAATAAAAGAATGTAGTAATACTTAGTGAAGAATAAAGTTTGGTTTAATAATACAGTGCTTTAAAAAAGAGCATACAGTGTGGAATAGCCAAATGGAATAAAATTCATTATTTCAATCATTAAGTTTATTTGTAAAAAAATCCCGAAATGCCTTAATTTTTTATTATAAATTGACATTCAAATTTTTTTATAAAAATGGGGGCTTTTAATACATCATTTTAAAAGTTTCTTTATTGTCCGTTAAAAAATGTTATTATTTGAAAAACGAAACAAGTAAAGTAGATCTGGACAAAAGTACTGACTAATTAAAGTGATAACTTCTTATGGCACGCTGTGAACTTTTCGGGCGCGCTACCAAAAGCGTAACGAAATTTTAATATTTTTAAAAAAAGTTGGTTACTCGGGGATTTGAACCTGAATACACTGACTTGCTAAACAGGTAGCTGTACCATTTAGCCACTACACACTCTTACTTCAAACGTCCAAGTTTAGATATACAAATTATATAATTGTGACGTCATGTTTATAGAAGAATGTTATTTATTATACATATTGATTTGTTACGTTAAATACGTTCGATATTTAATAGTTTCTATGCAAATCATTTGAAGCTGTCACTTTTGTCGGGCGTCCGGAGACGAACACCCTTTTTTGTGTGTGCCGGTGTTATCAATAAATAAACGATATTTCTTACTTTTATTACTTTTAATGTGTTGTAATGAATGTAATTGTTGGATGATAGGTTATATTGGGCCAGACATGACACGCACCATGTAATCTTCAGGCTGCATCCTGATTGGGTCAGTGTCTGGCACAATCAACCTATCATACTTTTTTATGATAGACGTCAACTGTATTGCGTGACGTCTGCCAAGAGTTTAGTTGGTTTTTTTATATCTGTCAGTTTCACATCGTTATTATTTTACATAATTATTTACCAATTGTATTTAAAGATATATTACAAGCCCACTTTTTATTTAAAAATTTCGGGGTTACAAGAATCGGATTTAATAGGATTAAATGAGGGGATACATTTTTGTTTTTGCAGGATGTCATTTTGCAATCTTAAATAGACGTGTTTCGGAATTTTTAATAAATATGCACTCTGATTGAAATAATAATTTTATTCCCTATCGTATGCATGATAATTCTAGTGTTTGGTTATTTAAAAAAAATCTGGCGAATGCTTCAAAAAAATAAAAAATCTGCATCCACTCCGTAAATGATTTTTTTTCTTCATAATTGTTATCCATACATTCAGCGCCCCGTAGGCATTATTCAAATGAATTATTTAGACTATGTTTGAATGAGTTAACCTTTTATTTTATTTTTGAAATTTTTTAATAAAAATTATATATAAAGTGAAGTTGCTCGTTAAAAAAAATTTTTTACCAAAAACAATTTTGATCAACTAAAATATACAGTAACTTTTTTAATTTTATTTAATCATAAAGTATATTCTTTAAAATTTGTGTTTCGTTCGGTTTGAAGCAATATTTCGTAACGGTTTGTACTCAATTAATATGCCTAGTTGCCTTTTACAAAACAATTACAATTATTTAAGTGAACAGTGTTACAGGTCAGGTAGTCTGAAAAAGGAATCCCTAATCATCGTCATGGATTCGGACAACCTTGAGCAACCTAAACACACATCCTGTATACATTTTATTAAAATTTATTTATCTCGTACCGGGATTTCAAAAACCAGTACATTTAAATAGAAAAAATTTACCAACTACTCGTATTAATTAGTTTTTTGTTTCCTAAAAGGGACAAAAACTTTTTTAAAATGTTATAATGAGTAATTTTCTTTCAGCTTGTTTTAAATTTAAAATTTTTTACTAAATGCAATAATAAAATAATCATGTATTTACATAAAATTTTGGATCTCAAAGCAGGATTAATTTTTTTAAAAATAGAAAAGCTTTACATCTTGAGGCCTACCTTGCAGCGATTTATATATTTATTTAATATGTTTATTGCTACTTTTCGTATTTTTAAAGAAGTGTCCCATATGTTGCAAGCTAGATGGTTCACACTGTATAAAATAAATTTATGATGTCAGTGATCGTCGTTGATAGTTCCAAGTGAATTGATTAAATTATATCCAACCTGGCGTAAAATAATTTTTCGTTATTAAAAAGACGATACAAACGTCAAATTAAAATAAAAAATTACTCAAAAATGTATACAAAATTTTGGAGCGAATTAGTAGAACAAGAAAAACTAAATCGATATTATTAGTCAATAAGTATTGTTCCACAAATAAAACTGGCACAACAACGCGTGATTAATAAAACAATTTAAAAAAAGAATGATAACCCCAGGAAAATAATAAATTTTTAGAAAGTGTTCGGCAGCTCTGTTTATAACAAATATTTTATTAATTAAATCGACTGGTTTTTGTATGAATGGGATTTTACAAAAAAATTTAAATATTTTTATTTAAAAATATTTTACAACTAAAAGCTTTTAATTTTATATCGAACATTGTGCTGGGAAAACTAGCTTTAATTGAAAAAAACAAAAAATATAGAAAATTTTAAATCCATATTTTTAATTAAATACAAATATGAAGGCTTATACGAATTAAAAAAATGTAAGTAATAATATTTTTTTAGCACTTTTTAATTACTTCACGCACTGATGTTAGTTCTTAAATGATTATAGTTTGACTGTTTTACCTACTAATGTAAAAACCACTAGCATATGGTCACAAAAACTTAAAAGATGAAGTCACCGAGTCATTTTCACCACCAACCAATCCGTGCGTATTAATACCTTTTTTTAAGAGATATTCTTATAAGGTTTAAAATATATACATATTTGTTACAGTAATTTTTTTCTATACTGGACATTTTGACAGACATTACATTACATTTTTGCGGTTGGCCCATTGGTATTGGTACCTACGTCACCTAGATCTTATGATCCTCTGTCACTACCGCTGGTTTTGACAAACCACCCTGTCTCATTTAGATCATTTGGATCCATTATCATGCGGCCCCAGGTTTGGTACCTGTACACCGCTAGCATCTGACAGCAACACAGAATGTGTATGCTTGTGTCGCTTCGTCAATTGGCAATCCGACCAACTGGCTTCTGGGTTCCACCAGGATCCCATTTTTTGCCAGTTCATCGGCTACCTCGTTGCCATTTAAATCTGTGTACGCAGGAACCCATGTAAGAGTGACCTATTTGCTGTCGCTAAATCAGTGAGGGCATGCAGTCTCATACCACCGATGATGTTGTGGTGCAACTCACGAGGGCCCCGATGGCCGCGCGACTGTCAGTGAGAATATTAATTTCACTGTTGGTCACTCTGTTTTTTGTCAGGTGCGTGGCACACCTGAGTATGGCATAGACCTTGGCCTAGAAAACCGAGGCGTATTTTTTCAAGCTATAAATTTTCTATGAATTTAACACCGATTACGAGGTACTATTTTAGAACGGAGAACATAGATATTTAGAATCGAAGCATTATTTTATTGCTTTTCAAAATATTTTTTTTTCTAACCTCTGCAATACGAAACAGGACCGGGTGACCTAGGTCGATTTGCAACGGTATTTCGTACTGAAGTAATTTTTACCTGTGACCAAATTATGTTGCACAGGTCCTAAGAAACTGAAAAAACTGAAGAAAATTACATCGTGTTAGTCAGTTAGGCTCATATTATAATTTCAACGAAAACTGGTGAAAATAGACAAAGTACCAGGCAATGAAGAGATAAACAGGCCAGTAATTGCCAGTGAATCATAACAGCTAAAGAGCAAATTGAAAGCTGGCAGAAAAAAATAAAAAAATTCCTGGAGCTTGGATGATGGTAAATGATACATTTGACGAGGATCCTCACAAGAGAATGCTGCATGAATAAACACTTACACATCTTAAGGCTTGCAGAAACCCCGCTTTGTAGAATCTGCCAGAGAAGAGCATGAGACTCCTGTATGCTACTACGCATTTGGTTCGGTATTTTGGGGAACCAAAACTGGAACCTGTAATGCTTAGCAACACCTTTAATGTGGAGATCTTGGAATTTTTCTAAGGCACCGGACTGATACTGTAAGGGCTTATTTATAAACAAGGGACACAATAGGCTTTATTAATTGTAGTACATGAGACAACTTACTTGGATCCCAACCATAGAATGAAAAAAAAAACATTTTTTACAAAAACACCAATCATCTTAGCATTTTCTGGTCGTTATCCAAGAAGCTTTTTTAAATTTTAAAAATGTAGAGAGGAAAACAAATGAATGAGGCACTGCATAGCTTTATGAGCAGCCAGAAAATGTCAAAAAGGCACGTCTGGCTGTGCATAGAGGTGTGTTGGTTCCTTCACTTATGGTATGGTAGTGAATGTTTGGTTTACCAGAAGAAACATGAAAATAGGATTAATGCTGCGGAGATGAGTAGTCTGAGAAGTATAGCCGGAGTGACTGGGTTGGATAAAGTAAAGAATAGTGAGATAAAGGAACGCTGTGGTGTAAATGAAGATGTGGTTACAAAGATAGATAAAGGAATGCTTAGAAGGTTTGGAGACGTAGAAGGGATGGATGAAGGAAGATTGACGAAACAAATTTATAAGGCGAGTGTAAATGGACAAAAGTCGGTAGAGGTCGACCTCGGCGAACATATCTCGATCAGATCAACTTTGTTTTGAAGACCAGGTCAAGAGTACCAACAACGGACGAACATATAAGAGAGCACTAATGAAAGTAGAGAAAGCAAAAGATGTGTGTAAGAACGGCGTGACTATATGTATGTAAGAAAATAAGGATTGCTTTCATTGTGGGGGTCCAACGTAAAAATAATTGGTTTAATAAATTTGTAATACAATATCCGAGCTCGTACATGAATGCCATTATTATTTGTAATGGTAAGATAACAATATACAAGACCCTGATTCGACTCATTATAATAGAGCTGGACTATATCACTAGGTAATCAGAAGAAAATAAAAAGATTTGAATGAAAAATAATAAGGAGAATTGGCGCATCCAAATCAACAGAAAAATCCAGGAAATCCTGCAAGACAAAGACTTTATGAAATTCATCAAATCATATTTCGGACATGTACAAAGATGGGAATCCTGAATTCGAAAGTATATGCCTCCCGAAGAAAAAGAAGACCTCGATTGGAGCAAGTTGTTAAGAACCTGAAAGTAGTGCAAGTCACTTGATGGGGATCTGCTATCAAGGACCGTTTCATCTGGAGGCGAGTGGTCGAAGAGGACAAGGCCCACCACGGGCGCCTATTGCTAAGGTAGGTCATTATTTGGTTGCGAATCAAAATTGTATTCAGTAAATTTTCAGAACAGATAAAGGTATTTTGGGTCTTTCACTTGCGTACGAAAACTACTAATAAATTTATAATTATTTTATTTGTAAATTTAATTAAAAACTTAAGTATTATATTGCAATACCTTTTATTAGTTATTTAAATAATAAGTTGACAACTTTTAAACTTCACTCATATTAAAAACCATGTACTTGTATTTGTCAGCTAAATTTATTTGATAAAGTTTATTTTTACTGTCATTGCTCAGAGTTACATACCATAGAGATATGTGCCCAGGAGCGTATCGAAAAGAACACCCGAAGGGTAGATATCTATATTTTATCAGATAACCAAGCAGCACTAAAAGCTCTAAAGTCATACACTTGTGAGTTTAAGCTGACTTGGTACACTTGGTAAACAATCACTGAGACAACTGGCAGCAAACAATCAGGTTACTCTGATGTGGGTTCCAGGTCACAAGGGAGTTAAAGGCAACGAGGAAGCAGACTAAGGCAAATACACAATTTTCCGGCCCATAACCCTTCTGTGGACTCTCCAAAGCCCACTTGAAAGAAGAGGTTCGACACTGGGAAACAGATGAAATGAAATCTCACTGGCATAAAGTGCCAGGGCAAAGACAAGCGAAAAGGCTAGTAAGCCTTTCGCTAAGGAAAGCTAAACAGCTTCTCGAGTTGGATAAAAAAGACTTAAAACTGGTGACAGGACTCCTCACTGGACACTACCCTCTGAGGTATCACCTGGAAAAGATGGGCAAAACAGATAGTGATAGTTGCCGCTACTGCGAGAACTTCGCTGAAACTGCAGGACATTTGCTTTGCTATTGCTCGGCGCTTTTCTGCAAGAGGCTCAAGTTTCTGGAAGGGGCCTTCCTTTTAATGTCAGGAACTTGGCTCACAGGAAACTGATAAATTTTGTACGAAGTCTTGGAATCTCGAGCCTCGAATAGATTAAGGGTTATGCAGAAAAGATCTGATAGGTCGAAGTGCTTGAGAGGCATCATATCCTTCACGACCCCCCCTAAAAGCTACTGTCATTGGTCATTTTCAAAATTTCGAATACTTTTTGTTTTAAAAATTAAATGTATTCTTTGAAATTTAAATTATTAGTGACTAGAATATAACAAATCTTTTATGACATTTTCCTGGCCATTAAATCGTGAATGATACGCTACTAAATGTTAAATTGTATCGGAAGGTCGGTAGCGATCTCTTTCTACCTTACGGTAACTTGGATCTACTGTTCGTTTCTACTGTAAATGTACTTTGTCAAGTACAACATTTTAAAAATCAAATTATTATTGTAGGTACTTTAATGTTTTTTCATAAATTATTAATGTTGGTAAATATATTTTTTAAGCAAGGATATACTTTAACGAATACAACCTGGCAGTAAAGAAGTCGTTTTAACGCATTCTTATTTCCGATAATTTACTGCCTACAATTTTGATACTTTAGTATAGTACGACGTCTACTATCATTACCTTATGCATTTAAAATTGGTGGCAAAAATGGCGCGTATTTTTACTTTATTGCTGATTAAACGTTCAAAATTATGAAATAAGAAGACGCATTATACATTGTCAAACCATAAACGTTTCAAGTGGTGGTATTTTTAAAAAAATTCAAATATCCGCCGTGCAATTTCCAAAATGAACGTTCGTATTATTATTTTCCCGGTGGGGTATACGAGTATATTAAATGCGGTGTTATTAAAAAACTCCTTGTCCAAGCTGCATGTTCTGTGATAACTTACCAGGTTTTTTTATAACTATTTTAGCCTGTTTCGCTGTGTAGGGCGCGATTCCAAGGCGACAATATAGACAAATAGTGAAAAATAGAAGTGTCAGAATAGGAGAAAAAATATAAGCAATACGGAGTGCAATGGGTCACTGGTGTGTTTTTTTTATAAATATTTTGAAATATTTGAAACAAATGTGCCGAAGAGTTTATGCGTGCTCTTTAGATAAAAAAAAATTAAATATATAAGTATATAGACATTTGTCATATCAACAACCTCAGATCATATTTATGTAAAGAACAAGATGCTACTTGGTACAAAACATTAGTATACATCAAGGGACAAAATTTATTTGTGTTTGGGGGACTACGACAGCGTGTTATTGGTCGTCTGATGTTTTATGGCTATTTCATATGCCCGTCGGACCAAAACACGCGTGTAAAGGGTCTTTATTAGGTATTTTTATGTCACAATTCAAATTCCGTGCAAAATGTTAATCTCAGTTAGATCTCTACTATCTACAACCATTACTATTTTACAAGTTTCCTTTAGTGCACTTTCGAGCACAATTCAGTATGACACAAACTATATTACCGACTGTTTTTTTTAAATCACACCTTTTTTATTTAATTTAGTTTTTTTGAATATTCATTATTTAAAGAATGTTAATGTTTGTTAAAATAGAACGCCTTGTAGAAAGCGCTGTAGTATAGCAACGTTTCTTCCTGTTGGTACACCATGTAGCGACATCTTTTTAAATATTATACAATATTATTATTGACAATTAAAACAAACAGGCAAATTCAATTCAATTTTATAACCGGCTAATTCATTCGTCAAAATTTATTTCGAATCCCTTCGTATCAAATTGTAAAATCCAATTTTTTCTAGTCGTTGAATGAATTCTTATACAGTGTGCGTCACGACGAGATTTAATTGTATATATGTGTATTAGAAATTGGTCGCACGATATTTATAAAAATGGATCACAAATTATGGCAAATTTAAACAAAATAGTTTGACAGACATGCTACTTCTGGTTATACAAGAAGTGAGCATTAACTTTAAATAGAACATCCTGTATATTATTACATTTTCTGATTTTACTTAAAATGTTAGACATTTTGTGTTTAATACCTTATATCCGAAATGTATTCTTTTCGAAATATTCATTCTTTTAATAAAAATTTTACAGATGCAGACATCTATATTAAAAATTCTGTGCGAATATCCTCTAAACTAAATAAAAAATATCATAATGGGGTGATTAGTAGAAAGGTCAAAGGTAGTTAGTATTATGTTGAAAGCTTTCTTAGAATATATAGGGTTGGTAAAAGAAGTAATGAAAAGTTTAACTTTAAGAAAATGTCGATTATCCTTATTTTTTAAAATAGAACTACCCATTTTTACAGTTTTACTAAAATCAACAGCACAAAAAATTAAGGGAATTTATTTTTACAACACAATATATAGATTTACCACGACGCAGCTATGACATCGTTAAGATATTACACAATTTGGTTGTTTTTAAACAAAAGTTGGCAGAGTCAAGACTGTTGTTGATAATAGTGAAAATAAAATTAATATTCTTAATTAGGTTAGGTTAAAACGGCGGTTTGAAGGGAACCCACTTAGGCCCTTTGGCCCGTTTTGATACCGTGATGGACAGCGGTGCCTTCTCCCTCTACCGTGAGAACCAGTTAAAACTTTTAATAAAAAGTGTGAGGTCTTTAATGTTAACTGAGCAGAGATCAGATAAGTCACCAAAGTTCGATTGCCCTAGTATAGAAAGCCGTTTCTGCCTAAGGCAAGGCAGTGGCAGAGAAGATGTACCTTTGTTTTCACCTCTTACTCATCGTGACAGCTTCTACAGATGTCGTGTCGTAGTTCTGCGATTCCCATGCGCCGTGCATGGGATTCACCTGCTCAGTGTCCTGTTAGGCCGTGATCGAATTTCCAATGGACTCCCTGGATAGAGTTAAAACATCATTAGTTCGACGTAGATCTAGTTTAGGCCAAATATGTTGTGATGATGTGCATGTTGAATTATTTTGCCACCCCAAGTTGGCTTTTTAAACTACCTTGCTGAGCAGGAGGAGCCGGCAATTTGCAATCGCTGAAACTGTAGAACATCCGATGTCAGAAACTTAGCTCCCAGGAAATTAATAAACTATGTACGAAGTCTCGGAATTCCGGGCCTCGCATAGATTTAGGGTCGAGTTGCTTGAGAGGCTGCATAGCCTTCACGATCCCCCTACAATCTGCAATCTAATATGTATGTATGCGTGGAAAGATCATCACCTTCGTATACATTTTGCGGAGAAAGACACCGAGTACTATTTGAACTTACAAGAAGACTATGTAGAAAAATGAGAATAAATAAAAAAAATGTCTTGTATCTTTGTTTAGGTCGGAAACTTTTCAGACCGCCGTAGTATGTTATTACCTTAAAAATGATAATGCTAAGGTAAAGAAAATAAACACAAACTTCCCTTATTTCTTGCCCTTGATTTTAGTAAAGCAGAAAAAAAATGGAAAGTTTCATTTAAAAAAACGAGGATACTTGACATTTTTGTAGTTGAGCTTTTTTTTATTACTTTTTAACAAACCCTGTATATTGGTTAGACATGAAAGATATTAAGATAATAAATAATTTATACTACAATCAGACGGCTGATATCAAAGTGGATAATTAACTCTAGAAGTAAAAATACAACGTGGTGTAGGCAAGGATATGTACTATCGCCGCTATTATTTAATCTTTATTCGGAAGGAATCGTTCAGAGAGCACTGAAGAAAACAACAATGGGAGTAAAGGTTAATGGAATACCCATTAATAATATCTGGTATGCAGACGACACCACACTTATTGCCGAAAAAATAGAAGATTTACAGAGCTTGGTTGATCAAGTAGTGACAAGCAGCGATAAGAGCGGACTTACCTGGAAAAACGCTAAAGTCCAACCGATTCCGAAAAAAGGAAAGAAGACTATTCCTGCAAATTATCGCCCTATTGCATTGCTCTCAGCCATATCCAAAGTTATGGAAAAAGCGATTAACATAGAACTTATCAAATATCTGGAGAAATTTGAGATAATCCATGACAGACAATATGGATTTCGACAACTTCGGTCTACTGGAGATTTGCTGGCTTATGTCACTCAGCTCTGGACAAACACTATTGAAAAGTTTGGTAAATCCAGTGCAATAGCCTTAAATATATCTAAAGCCTTTGACCGCGTTTGGCACCAGGCATTGTTAAGTAAATTATCTTCCTGCGGTCTCCCAACCAAACTGCGCCAATGGCTCTTGAGCTTCATGCAAGATCGCAGTTGACAGTATTTCTTCTGATGCGTTTAAAACTAATGCCGGGGTCCCCCAGGGTTCCATCCTGTCCCCCACCTTATTTCTTTTACACATCAACGACCTCTTGAAAACCACCACAAACCGCAAAATCGCAAAGTCGGCAAGCCAGAGGCTAGGTTTTCTGTGGAAAGCCAGAAAGTTTTTTACTCCTGATCAACTGTTGACTACGTACAAGGCTCAAATCCGACCTCTACTGGAGTATTGCTCGCACATTTGGGGTTCAGCACCAAGGAATTCTCTTCGTCTTCTAGATTCCATTCAGAAAAGAGCCATTCGCTTGATAAACAGCTCAACTCTCACAGATACTCTTCACCCTCTAGAACATAGAAGAAGAGTTGCAGACCAGTCATTGCTCTACAGATATTTTCATGGCAAATGCTCCAGAGAAATAAAAACTCTTGTACCACCATTGGCCACATTCGGCCGAAGAACTCGCCACGCTGATCAGTCTCACCCATTTACTCTCAAGATTGACACTACAAGGACCAATCTTCATCAAGAATCCTTCTTTTACAGGGCTGCTACGGAATGAAATAAGCTTCCAAAATCAGTTTTTTCAGAGAACTATGACCTACAACTTTTTAAAAAGCGTGTCCACAATCATCTCCTTTCTATAATTCCTTTCCCTTCTTATAGTCGCAGTGCGGGCCGTCCGCGGCCCACACGATAGGTCTACCCTTTTTGCGACTATTTTCATAAAAAATACACCTTAAATATTAAAAAGACCAAATTCATGACCATTACAAAATCAGTTCAGCAACAGGAAAACCTATGGATCAACGGAGAACTAGTAGAGAAAGTCAGTGAGTACAAATAGTTTAGAACAACTGTCAATGAAGGTAATGAGTACACTGAAGAAATTAAATTTAAGAATTGAACAAGCCAGAACCATATTTAATGGAATGAGA
Source organism: Agelastica alni (assembly GCA_950111635.1). Taxonomy (NCBI): domain Eukaryota; kingdom Metazoa; phylum Arthropoda; class Insecta; order Coleoptera; family Chrysomelidae; genus Agelastica; species Agelastica alni. The sequence goes on from OX467714.1 coordinate 31,515,583, forward strand.
AATGTGCTATGCAGTAGAGATCTTAACTTACAACTTAAAGTCACAATATTGAGATGCTACGTTTTCTCTGTGTTGCTATATGGGATGGAATCCTGGACGTAAAAGAAAAATAAAAGTAATCGACTGGAAGCATTTGAGATGTTTTGGGTAGACATGGTAACAAATGAAGAGGTACTGGAAAGAAAGAATGAGAAGGGAAAAGGAAATATTGAACACAATTAAAATAAGGAAGCTGCAATATTTGGGCCACGTAATGAGGGGAGAGAAATATGTATTTTTGCAAAATATTATGCAGGGAAAGATACAGGAAAAAAGAAGGAGACGAAGAAGACGCATTTCCTGGTTAAATAACCTGAGAAAATCGTACAAATGTAGTTCCATTAAGTTGCTTGGAGTTGCAGCATTAAAAATGAGAATAGCTATGATGATAGCCAACCTTCTAAGAGGAGATGGCACTTGAAGAAGAAGAAAGTATATTGTAAAAAAGTATCAACGCAGCATATCTTTGACCTTTTCTTCAACAACCACAGCAAGATATTTTTTATTTGATCCATGGAATGTTTACAGAATTTAAACTTAATATTTATGAATGTCAAATCTACAAAGTGTCCTATTTGAAATAACAAAGTTTTAATTCTTTTCCGATATATCCGGTAAAATCACGTCTGTCAAAATGTTTAATTTATTTCACCATAATTTGTCATCTATGTCTATAAATTTACATAAATATTGTGTGAGTAGTTCCCAATATATAGATAGTTTAATCTGGTCCTGATTAACACTGTATAAATCAGATAAAGATTTTTGTTTTATTTTTAAGTACACGAGAAGAATATACATTTTTTTAAACAAATGTGAACAATATACCACTACAAAAAAATAATAAATAGTGCTGTAATGACATATTGTGAAAGGTTTTCGCGACCATCGTTTATTGGTGAATGGTTTTTCGGGTTTATATGCTGTCGTAGGTCTAAGTTAATACCATCTCGAGTGGATGGCATCTTTATGATATGTAATGTCTACTTTTTAAGGCTGACGGTTTGTAACATTTGTATGTCACGATCGCAGGTTATATACGTTTTTGTGGGCGGGGCATATTTGAGGGCTGTTCATGAACAGGTCACGTTCCGGAGATTCATTCTTCTTATATTTGTAAGGAAGCAGCGTTGTATTTTTAAGTACAGGTACCTATGGTCTATTTATTTTAAGTGTTTCCTTAGATCTATTAACTTATCGTATTCTATGTACTTCTGGAAGTGTCTACATTGGAACAACTAAACGGTCCATTAACGCCAGGGTCAAAGAACACAAAGCAAACTGCCGTCTTGTACATAAAGAAAAATTTGCTGTCACGGAGCACATAATCAATAATAATGATTACAGAATTAAATCCGCGGACACCCAAGTTTTATGCACCACATCTGCATATTACCCGAAGCTCTTTAGAGAAGCGATTGAAATACATAAACAACAGCAGAACTTTAATGGATCTGAGGAAACACTTAAAATCAATAGAACATGGGTACCTGTACTTATAAATACAACACTGCTTCTTTAGAAATATAAGAAGAATGTTACTCCGGAACGTGACTAATTCCTGAACAGCCCTCAAATATGCCCCGCCCACAAAAACGTATATAACCTGCGATCGTGAATATAAATGTCACAAACCGTCGAGTATTAATTCAGACCTACGACGGCCTAAGAACCCGGAAAACTATTCACCAATAGTGTTGTTATAAATTTTATATTTATTTAGCAATACAAAAGTCTTTCGATGGATAAAACATATTAGTCCGGGAGGTAGCGTCAAATTTTCATAGGTGATTTTACTGAGAATATCCATCCTTTTATACCTTAGTTTTCTCTCTAGAAGTGAGGAAAAAATATGTTAGCTGACGCGACTCCGTTACATAAGATGGTGGGAGTCTGCGGATCTCGCGAGAAAATAATGATTTTCGGATCATTTTACTGAAGGTCATAATTTGCAGATAGGTAAATGATTGAATTATAACCGGGAAAAAACATGTTAGCTGCATAATATCTGTGATTTAACTTTTTAGCTGCGCGTATGAAAATGTAGGAAAATTTTTGAAAATCGGACCATTTTACCGGGGCTGAAAATTATATACTCAATAGTAATCAGTTAGAGAATTATAAAAAATCATGTTAGCTGATGCTCAGGTGTGATTAAACCTGTTAGCTGCGCTTTCTTTGTGCAGCGCGCGGTCGGACCATTACTGTGCAGATTCACTGTCTAATCATTTTCACCAACCTTTTTTGTTACTTTATAATGAGGATAAATGCACTATTAATCTACATCAGATTGATAAAAATCAGTCGATTCCTGACTGCAGCGAACACAGTGATGGTCCGACCGCGCGCTGCACAAATCAAGCGCAGCTAACAGGTTTAATCACACCTGAGCATCAGCTAACATGATTTTTTATGATTTTCAAACTGATTACTATTCAGTATATAATTTTCAGCCTCGGTAAAATAGTCCGATTTTCAAAAAATTTCCTACATATTCATACGCGCGGCTCACAAGTTAAATCACAGATATTATGCAGCTAACATGTTTTTTCACGATTATAATTTAACCATTCAGCTATCTGCAAATTATGACCTTCAGTAAAATACTCCGAAAGTTGTTATTTTCTTGCGAGATCCGCAGCCTCTCACAATCTTAAGTCACGGATCTGGACCAGCTAACATGGAAATTTCCTCTCAAAAACATAAAAGTCTTCACTAGAAAATTCAGCCCCAGTAAAATGGTCCGGTGAAATTTGACGCTACCTCCCGGACTATATTGTCGTTAGCGGATATTCTGAATATTTGCAGACAAATAAATTTAAAATAAAAATATAATTGAGCCTGAACATATTATAAATTCCATAATTTATTCTTTATAGTTTCGATGAAAATAATATAAACTAATATCTGCTTTAACATTAAAAATATTATATTTTTGTAAACGATTTACTTTGCTGCGTTACGAATGTTTTTGATTTGCATGGAAATTAAATTGTGGATAAATTTGGGATACTCTACAGGCAATTTTATGAGTTTTAATGTTGCACCCCAATAAAAATACCAAACAAAAACCAACACTAGTCAGGCATTCTATTTTAAAAAAAGTTACTATAATAATAATAATTTCGGAAGCAAAGTAAATTCAAAATAAAGCTGAACCTTACCATCTGATTTTCCAAGTAGCATTGAAAAAATGAACAAAGAGACATATTTTTTGAATTCTTTGTCTACTCAAAAAATAATAAGCGTGTTTTGTCAGAGCTATTAGGTGTGTTTTATAAATCATATTTTTTATTCTTTTTATATTTTAGATTTTATATGTGTGGTTTGATAATGTTAAATAGTACCACGAGACTTAGGAAGAATATAGTATGATGCATAAAATCATAGTATTAACACATTTACAAGCATTTATTTATTAACATGGCTAGAATTACGATTTTCAAAATCTTAAAATTTTTTTATATTATTAGTTTTATATTATTCAAAAAATTTACACCTAAAACGGAGCCAAAAAGATGAAGTGGTTCGTCGTATACAACCTAGTCGTCGTCTAGCTCGGTAGCTACTATGGATATTAGGGGATGAAAGCGCTGGTACAGAAGATGCAAAGTGGATAGATGAAGATGAAGTAAATGGTTTCGATAATAAAAAAAAAGAAGATATTGCAATGCCGATTATAAATATTTCGAAACATTTAAAAAATCGTTGGATTTCTGATAAATAACAGAAATATTTATTTGTTCGTTATTACAGATATTTATTAATTTATTAAAGTTTTATTATAAATATTTAAAAATATTGAAATTTGTGTACTGCTATTAATTGCCATTTATTATATAAGGGGGGGGTCTATCATTTGTGACGTAATATTGATAGGGGTTCGCAAAAATGTGACAGCGTGACGAAGGGGGGAAGGGGTCTAAAAAGGTAAAATTTTGCGTGACGTATTGTATGAATGGCCCCTTGGGCATAAAAAGATATGTCAACATATAATATACTGGGTGATTTAAAAAAAGGTAACCCCGTCTCAAGGATAGGTAGAAAACTGAAAAATAATTGGGGTTTGCTTAGTAAAAAATTTTCGTAACGCCATTCATATTCAAGGTAAAAGACGTTAAAGAAAAAAAATGTATACACATTTATTACGATTTTGTCAAAACTACTGGAAACATTGTAACGAAATTTTATACGAATATGTTTTGGAAGCTAATGAATTTGTTTTTATATTCGACTCTTATAGAGGACGCTAGTTACACGGTTCGTACCAAGTAGTAGATAACATAACTTTTTTAAGGTTAGATTTATTAATCAAAATTTCTAGTGAACTTAAACATCATATAATTTTACACCAAAAAGGTACTCTTGGTAAAACTCGATACTGTGTACCGTTTTCGGAATATTTTGATTTGAAAATTATAAAGTAATAACCAAATTTTTTTTCTTCGACGCCCTGTATCTGAAATAAAATGGAGTTACAAAAATTTTTTACTAAGTAAACCCCAATTATCTTTTAGTTTTTTACCTATCCTAGAGACAGGGTCACCTTTTTTTGAAACACCGCGTAGATCACTATTATTTTCCATGGAAAATAATCGATGCGGACACCACGTATATGTAGTAATAGACAATGAATATTAAAAAATAAAATATGTCTATAACTCATTCGTTAAATTGAAATGGATTGACCCAATTAAAAAATACATATAATTAATAAAAATGACGATGATGCTATTTCATAAACACCAAATTACTCGTAAATCTCAACACTTTTTGTTCTATATTCTTCCGATTATAGTCTCTTGTGATCGTGTTTTTATTCAATAAATATTTTTATTTACAAAAGCGCTATCGAAACAGCAGCACAACCGTATTGTTCTTAAAACAGCTCCATATAACCAAAGTAATGCCGTCATAAAATATTTCGAAAACATACGTCACTTTTATTGACTATTAAAACATTTATAAAATGTATCCTAGATGTAATATAACCACCCATAAAACTACAAGAGTTATCTATATGATACAGAACGTTAGTCCACAATTCCACAATTTATCCAATAGTTTAAAAAGTTTTTTCGTGTTGGCTCGTCTGGTTATCAACATGATCAAACTAAATGTTTAGGTCAATATTTAAATTTGCTTAGGTATTTTTACAGCTACTTTAAACTTTTAACGTGCGTGTTTGTTACCACTATCTTTACTTATTTAATATTAAATTTGTTACAGAATGTCCCTGAGTTTTAAGAATGAAGCAAGCAGATGATATCGATGTGTGTAGGAATTATAATTTTCTGTTTTCGTAAAATATTATTTATTCCGAGAGTTCTCATGTTAATATTACACTGTATAAAGTTTATAGCGGCCACATGGAACTCTCCACACCCTTATGGAAGATTTTCGAGAAGTAGGCATCGAGGGATGAGAAGTCAGTGACACACCCTACTCGACTCGGATCACAACACTGCATATACCCCTATAGCAATGCAACTGGTATACGAAAAACGGAGAACAAGTTACGAGCCTGCCATATTTTATATGGCGCCACTAGCAATCCATTACAGGTCACTGTAGTACATGATAGAGAGTAGACTGTTTCAAAAAAATAGATAATTTTTTTTTCTTATTTGTATCGAAAATATTGTTGGAGTATAGCCGGAGTGACTCGATTGGATAAAGTAAAGAATAGTGAGATAAGAGAAAGGAATGCTTAGATGGTTTGTACGCGTAGAAAGGATGGATGAAGGAAGATTGACGAAACAAATTTATAAGGCGAGTTAGCAAATCAAACAACGTGGACGGACACCTGACAATTAACGGTCAACGAATTGAGCGAGTAGAAACTTTTAAATATCTTGGGTGTCAACTAAATGAGAAGTGGGACAGCATGCAGGAGATTCGTGCCAGAATAGAACAAGCTCGTGCTTCGTTCCTGAAAATGCGTAAAGTACTTTGCAGCAGAAATTTAAGCTTGCCTCTGCGCGTCCGAGTGCTTCGCTCTTACGTGTTCAGCATACTGTTTCATGGAATGGAAGCTTGGACTTTGACAGATGCGATGTGCAAAAAATTGGAGGCCTTTGAAATGTGGACGTACAGAAGTCTATTAAGAATCTCCTGGGTAGAAAGAGTGCGTAACATTGAGGTACTTCAACGCCTCGACAAGCAGCTGGAAGTTCTGTTTACACTAAAAAAGCGCAAACTGGAGTATTTTGGTCACATCTTAAGAAATGACAAGTATCGACTTTTAAAGCTTATTATAGAAGGGAAGATCGAAGGACGAAGAGGCCCGGGTAGAAGAAAGATATCCTGGCTAAAAAACTTAAGACAATGGTATGGAGTGAGCACTACCACATTGTTCCGCCGAGCTGTAGACAAGGTTCAGATAGCGCAGATGATTGCCAACGTCCGAGGAGGACAGGGCACCTAAAGAAGAAGAAGTGTGAATGGACAAGTCGGTAGAGGTAGACGTCGGAGAACATATCTCGATCAGATCAACATTGTTTTGAAGAAAGGCCAGGTCAAGAGTACCAACAACCGACGAGCATGTATGAGAGCACTGATGAGAGTAGAGAAAGCAAAAGATGTGTGTAAGAACCGTAGCAAGTGAAAGGAAGTGGTCTCTGCCTCCCCCTATGGGAAAGAGGCGTGACTTTATGTATGTATGTATGCCCCATTTAAATAACATGGGAACAACGTTCTCTTGGATTTTGGAATTTTGTAACTTACGTTAGAGATAATATTTTAAATTGACCAAAACAGATTCTTATAGAGAATATAACGCTCTACAAAAAACGTCTCTAACAGTTTTTTAATATATTTATTTTTTCAAAAGTTATTTAACGTTAAAGTTAAATTGATTTAAAATCTTTACATTTTTTTTATTTTCGAAGCAACCATAAACTTTATGAGAAAATTTTATGAGCCATTTTTTGTACTAATTTAATTTTCTATAACTTATCTTTTAAAAAGTTTTTGATATTGTTTACATATCGTAAGTTACCTGAAAATACTAAATTTTTTTTAAAAAAATCATTATACTTAAATAGAATTTTAATCTAAAAATTGATTGTTTATAACTAATAATTGAATAATTTTTTTTACCAATAATGCCAATTTATATTATTTCATTCTTAAAAATTAAAAAAAATTTTAGTTTTTTGCTGGTAACTTACGATATGTAGAAAATATCAAAAAAAATTTAAATAATAAGTTAAAGAAAATTAAATTCTTCACAAAGAATTCATTATAAAATTTTCTCATAAAGTTAATGGTTGCTTCGGAAAATAAGAAAAATGTAAAAATTTTAAATCAATCCGACTTTAACGTTAAATAACTTTTGAAAAAATAAATATATCAAAAAACTGTAGGAAAACTTCTTTGTAGAACGTTAAATTCTCTATAAGAATCTGTTTAAATCATTTTAAAATATTATCTCTAAAGGTAAGTTACAAAATTCCAAAATCCAAGAGAACGGTGTTTCCATGTTATTTAAATGGGGAATTGAAAATTACAATGCGGCACCTCTTAATATTAATATTAAGAGCTCTAACTTTTATAGTTTTTTTTACCATTTCCAACAATATTTTCGATATAATTAAGAAAAAAAATGTATCAATTTTTTTAAAACAGTCTAATAGAGAGATAATAAATACTTCTCTTTCCAATTGAGACAACTAAAGGTTGATTGAATTCCTTTTTCCTTCCTTCCTTCCTTCTTTTCATTGAAATCCTTTGAGCTGTAAGGTTGTGCAATTGTGCATGTGCATTGAAGCTTTGGCGTACGTTGGTTTTAATTTAATTTTAATTAATTTATTTATATTTAGTTTATTTTATGGTTAATTATTTTAGGTTCTACGACTGGTTCTCAACGGTCGAAAACTTTTTAAACAATTTACGCGGCCTGAAACCAGTCCAAGGACCATATTTTATATCTTCTTCTTTAGGTGCCGTCTTCGTTGCGAAGGTTGGCAATCATCAATGCTATGCGTATTCTTGAAACAGCAGATCTAAATCTTCCTTGAATCTTTCCCTGTATTATTAGTTGTAACAAGCTGTATTTTGACTCCCAAATGACCTCCCAGATATTGTAATTTTCGTTTTTTAATGGTCAGAATTATTTCTTTTTCTTTATTCATCCGTCTTAGCACTTCAATATTTGTTATTCTTTCTGTCCAGCTAATTTTTAGTATTCTCCGGTATTCAAAAGCCTCTAGTCTTCTTATATCTTTTATCTTCAGGGTTCATGCACCCATGCCATAAAGCAGCACAGACAGCACATAGTATCTCGGAAATCTGATTTTCAAGGCCAAACTGATATCTCTTGTGCAAAATACTTTTTTCATTTTCATAAACGCTGATCTTGTCTTTTCTGTTCTAATTCTTATTTTCTGAGAGCAGTCGTTGTCTTTATTGTTAATGGTACCGAGGTATTTGTATTTTTCTTCCTGTTGTACTGGTTGGTTGTGTATGTAGATGATTTGTCCGACATTGTTTGTTCTTTTGCTAATCAACATAAATTTAGTTTTTTTCACGTTCATCGTCAGTCCATATTCTTCGCTTTCTTCATTTACTTTGTTCACTTGTATTTGTAAATCTTGGGGTGTGCTTGCTATTAGTACAGTATAATCAGCATACCTTAAGCTATTAATGGGTATTCTGTTTAAGTTAACTTCCCTTTTTTCATTGCTTAATGCAGTTTTCACGATTAAATAGTGCCGGTGACAGAATACACCCTTGCCTGACGCCCTTTTCTATTTTCATTTGATTTTAAAAGTGTGATAAGATGGTCGTGTTTTACACCGTCGAAAGCCTTGTTGTAGTGTATGAAGCATAGGTACAGATCCTGATTTATGTCACATAAAGCGTAAAATGCTTCCATTGCGCCAAAATCTTTTCGAAAACCAAACTGCGTCTCGCTGATATCTTGTTTCAATATCCTGTACATTTTGTTATGTGTTATTTTCATGAGGCTTATTGTACAATAATCTGCACGTTGTTAAGCGTTGGAACTTTTGGGGATGACTACAAACGTTGATATGAGCCATTCATCTGGTATGGTTCCTGTATTATATGGTGTTAAATAAGTCCAACAGAATATCTGTATGTTCCCATTCTATCAGTTTGATTACTTCGGCAGGTAATTCATCCGGCACTGGGGCTTTCTCACATTTTAGTGTTTTTATAGCGTACACGATTTCTGACTTCGTTATCTCGGGATCGTTTTCCTCCTGTTCATCGATCCATTCTTCGTTTTTTCTGTTATCCTTAAAGAGTTCTTCTATGTATCTTTTCCATGTCTTTAGTTTTTCCTCCATTTCGATGGTTATTTTTCCATTTTATATAAAATATTTATTTTATAAAGGCTGCCTTTGTGATATTAGTTCTCCTGCTCGACGCCTGAAGCGCTCAAACTTGTTCTCCAAACGTTAACATGGGAGTTGCATTGCTAGAGGGGTACATCCCATTTTAACGTTTGTCTTATACGAGGGCAGTTTGATAAGTCAGTGACTTTGAATTTCCCGCGCAGTTACTCCAAATGCAATAGTGCTGCCGTCAACTATAATCTATCAGCGGGCAACTTTCTAATTTTGAGCAAGCTACGTCGTGCAGTTGGTGTTTGATAGCCGTTTAAAGCAGACAACCTTGTGAATTTTTACGAAAATGGAAAAAAGTGAATTTCGTGTGCTGATTAAGCATTACTTTTTACGTAAAAAATCCATCACTGAAACTAAGGAAAGACTTGATACGGGGACTCAGGCACCATCAATTTCAATAGTTAAGAAGTGGTTTACAGAGTTCCGTTGTGGTCGTACCAACACTAGTGACACCGAACGTCCAGGTCGCCCAAAAGAAGTGATCACGCCGGAAATCGTCGATAAAATCCATGAAATGATATTGGATGATCGGAGAATGAAAGTGCGTGCGAGTTGACTCATGCTGTAGGTGTATCTTAACTGAACGGGTACATCATATTTTACACGAATATTTGGACATAAAAAAACTCTCTGCGAGATGGGTACCGCGATTGCTCACACTAGACCATAAGCGCAATCGTGTGACCACTTCAAAAGAGTGTTTAGCGATGTTCAGCCGTAATCCGGACGAATTTTTGCGCCGTTTTGTTACTGTGGATGAAACATGAATCCATCACAACACGCCAGAGACCAAGGAACAATCGAAACAGTGGGAAGCTCGGGGTGAACGTGAACCAAAGAAGGCGAAACAGAGTCTGTCAGCCAACAAAGTCATGGCCACAGTTTTTTGGGATGTACGCGGTGTCATTCACATCGATTACCTCAAGAAAGGTAAAACGATCACCGGCGAATCTTATTCAAAGCTTTTGAATAGATTCGACGTTGATTTGAAGCAAAAACGGCCGCATTTGGCAAAGAACAAAGTGCTGTTCCATCAAGACAATGCACGTGTGCACACTTGTCTAGTCACGATGGCCAAAATCCACGAATTGGGTTACCAACTGTTACCCCATCCAGCATATTCTCCAGATTTAGCCCCCTGCGACTATTTTCTGTTTCCAAACCTAAAGAAATGGCTGGGCGGTAAGAGATTTGAGTCGAATGAAGAAGTCATTACAAACGCGTATTTTGAGAGCTTTGAAAAAACCTATTATTTGGAGGGAATAAAAAAATTAGAAAAACGCTGGACTAAATGTATCGAGCTAAAAGGTGATTATGTAGAAAAATAAAATGTTTATTTGCGGAAAAAAATTTGTTTTATTCAAAAAGTCACTGACTTATCAAACCGCCCTCGTAAATAACCCTCTTTTTACCAAGCTCCTCCGGACCGGTAAGGGATAAATTTGCCCTTTTTGCCAGAAAAACAAAGATTGTGAGCTAGGGCCAATGAGCCAGCATCCACGAATCGAATAGACAAAAGCAAGGAACTTTGTCATCCGTAATTTATAATTAAGTTTAAACAAAACCCAAAATTACATTCTGCTGTCTTTTTTGCATAGGGACTCTGGTATCGTAGGAATTTGATATTACCAAGACGTAGGTGTCCTAGCTACTTTTGAAACAAATTATAGTTTTTTAGCTCACGATATTAAACTACTGAATAACCAAAGAATTAAAAAAATGCTAGATTTATTCAAAATTTGACAGCTTTTTGAACAAATTATACGTTAAATTTGTTACTTTACGAACGTGTTATAAAGAAAACTTTACGGATTTGGGCACAAAAAAAAGTAACTCCGATTTATTTAAGTCGCAACAAAAGTTTTTCGATCAATAAGAAATAATTGATGAATAAATATTCAAGGAACATTAAGTCGTTAACCTCTAGATCTCTAGATAAGTCGAAAAATACTTTTTTTGATCTAAAAATAACAGTCAATTAGTCGATAAGCAAACGACACAAAAATGTGTATACTTTAAGTTATTTTTAGGTAAATTCTGTTTAACAATAGTCAATATACACTTTTTTGTTAAAACTATAGATTTTGCTAATTTGTAAATAATTTTGTGCATTTAAACAAATTATGTAGACGTTAATTGCCATTTTTACACTTCAAAGAAAAAAGGTTCTTTGACCTTAAAAAAATTATGTAGACGTTACTTGCCAATTTTATATTTTTAAAATGGGCTTTTTTTATTTAATAAATTTTAAAAAAAGGTTCCTTGACCTTCAACAAATTATATAGATGTTAATTTCTCCTTTTACACTTCAAAAACAACCTTTGTTTATTCAATAAACTTTTAAAAAGGTTCTTTGACCTTAAACAAATTAAGTAGACGTTAATTGTCAATTCTACATTTAAAAAGTGAGCTTTGTTTATATAATTAATTTTAAAAAAAAATTCTTTGACTTTAAACAAATTATGCAGACGTTAATTGCCTTTTTTACACTTCAAAAATAAACTTTGTTTATTCATTAACTTTAAAAATAGGTTCATTGGCCTTAAACAAATTATGTAGACTTTATTTGCCATTTTTACACTGAAAAAATAAACTTTGTTCATTCATTAACTTTAAAAATAGGTTAATTGACCTTAAACAAATTATGTAGACGTTAATTGCCACTTTTACACTTTACAAGGATTCCACTGCTTGTGTCAGAATTTGTGTACTTGGGTTCAAAGTTTACGACAGATGGAAAGTATGACAGTGACATTGAGCGAAGGGTGTTTGCAGGAAAACAAATGAATGGTGCACTTTATGAACAGCCAGAAAGTGTCAAAAAAAGCACGTCTGGCTTTGTGTTGGTTTCCACACTTATGTATGGTAGTAAATGTTGGGTTTGGCAAAAGAAGCATGACAATAGGATTAATGCTGCGGAGATAAGTATTTTGAGAAGTATAGCCGGAGTGACTCGGTTGGATAAAGTAAAGAATATTGAGATAAGAGAACGCTGTGGTGTAAAAGAAAATGTGCTTACAAAGATAGACAAAGGAATGCTTGGATGGTTTTATAAGGCGAGTGTGAATGGACAAGTCGGTAGAGGCCGACCTCGGCGAACATATCTCGATCAGATCAACATTGTTTTGAAGAAAGGCCAAGTCAAAAGGACCAACAACCGACGAGCATGAATGAGAGCACTGATGAAATTAAAGGAAGCAAAAGATGTGTTTAAGAACCGTAGCAAGTGGAAGGAAGTGGTCTCTGCCTACCCCTACGGGAAAAAGGCGTGACTATATGTATGTATGGTAACTGGCGAATCATTGTAAAGTTTGACTAACGATGAGTTGAATGATCGTTATTTTGATGACTCAACTGTTTCAGATGATGTTTCAAGGAGTTCTCTATTAAATACAGTTAGCAGAAGCAAACAAAAGCCCTGGTGGGCGTGTTCATGTCGCTGTTGTTGTATTTTTGGTATCGATATATTTAATTTAATTTTGAAAACATTAAGTGTCAACTGTCAACCCAATTAGTAAGTTTAGTTTTGTTTTTAAAATTCCAATGATTTTGTAAAAAAGGAAAATTAGATCTAGGTCAATTGTATTGATGTACTATTAGGAAAGTTAAATAAATTGAAATAAATTAAAATATTGGCAAGCTAACAACAAATGTTTTAAATAACAGCTGTCAGCACTCAAATTGTATTTTTCATAAAATCATTCGATTGTAATATTTCGATTATACGCGCCAACCTTTAAATTTTCAAACCTTGCATCGCGATTGGTCGTTTGCGATAACATTGAAAATAGTTGGCATATTTTCCACGGCATTTGTTTGCTTCTGTGAACTGTATGTTTATCCGCATTTTTATCTATTGGGAACACTTGCCAAACCTGCACATAAAATGCTGGAATGGCAAAATAAAAAGCACGTGTTTCTGCTCATCAGTAAGCAATCGTAACATCTTGCGAGTTTCTGCTTCAATATAAACTATTTCATAAATGATGAAAAGTTACCAAGCTAATGTTTAACATTAAAAAGGAGTTTTATACCTTTGATGTACGTAAAGCCGCTTTCAAACGTATCACATTGGTCGCTTTAAAAGTTAATTTTGCCAACAAAGTAGCACCACTGAGGATAGTAATTATCGTCACATATTTCTTACGGAAAACCATTGGCTAAAGTTTTCCACCACATTATTTTTGATTGCGTTTTTCTACAGAACGAACTGAAAATACCAAATAATTTGTAATTCCCAAAAAAGATCAAACCGCAATTACAATGAAATTATTTAAAAAAATAATGACAATGAGCGTCCTTATGGTATGATTCTTAATAAAAATCTCTCCATTAAAAATACATTATGTTCTCCATAATTATCAAACATTATTTAACAAACTGAGTCATAAATTCGACTCGACTTATACATACAGTTACCTCTTTTGTAAATAACAGTTATAATAATATAAAAACAATTAATGTGCTACTGCTTCGATAACCTCCTTCATTTTTTTTAATCAGCTAAACATTCAATTCATAAGGAAAAGTCTGAATAAAATAGAAAAACAATATTTGTTTGGTCGATATGTCTTAAACGAATTGCTTTAATATGAAACTTCGTGATATAGGTCTATCGGTTTTCGCTTCTGGTATGATTCGTGCAATGATTTAACATTATTCAACACTTCTTCCATGAAAGTAGTTTGTTACTACAAAAAATCGACTCACTGCTACAGATTCGTTTTATAGCTACGTATTTATTTCAAGAGACAAACGTTATATGAAACGTTTGTGTTCAAAATAATTTCCAAGTTTTAGAAAAAAAATGAGCCTCATCGCAAAACGCCTTGTTCGATATTCCTGTCGCAGCTAATACTTGACGACGATAACTTTCAATTGGAATTTAATTACTTTCGTTTTGACAGAGTAGGTCTTCTAACCGTTCGGTATTCCCATTTTAAATTTTTATTTTGAATAAAAATAATACAAGAGCAGCAAAAAACACCCGCATAACTACACTAAATTATAATCTATTAGATTAGATTTTAATGCACTTTGATTCAATGGGGTATATTGTGCTTCTCCAGCCCCAGAGGCTGTTGGGGGTTCCCGATGTAGCTCTCTTGCTCAGGTTTTTATTTTAACATATACATTATTATGTAATTTTCTTTGTTATCGCTGGCAATTTTTGTGTTCGAATTAAGCCACTTGGATAATAATAGTAATTCATTTCTACAGAAATATTGAAACGAAAATGTATAGGCATTCAATGCAAACAAATGATTCGTCTTCATTCGTGTCGGCGTGTAGGTCAGGCATTAGTTATAAGCCAAGAAGGATAAAAATAAACCGCTTACAATATTCGGACATATCGACCACACTAATCCGTACAAAACGATAAATAAAAACTATGGGATAACCGAGATACATACCTTCATCCAACGCGTCGTCACCGTCAGAAACGAGTTCTTCGTCCGAACAGATGTTGAGCACATTGACGAGCATCTCCGTGACTTTTTCGCCGACGAATGGAAGTGACCACGTGAAGACGTCCATGAAATTGGGCAGCCAATACGGGTGTGGCGAAAAATTGAATTGGCGAATGTTCATTACGTTATTTTCGTATTTCAATACGGCCGCCTGGAACAATATTTGACGCATTACAGCACATTATGCGTATCGAGAGCCACATGAAAGTCATAGAAATAAACATTTTCTCTACGATCATTGCATTCTACAACAATTACATATGCGTTATCAATTGAAAAATGGATATGATTCCTTAGATATGTTGGATCCTGATACATTATTCAACAGCTGACAACCAATCACCAATTTCAATATTCAGGATCCAACAGACTGAGACCAATGAGGAAGCTGCAACAGAACAGCTCTTTCATAAGTGGGCTCTGCTCCTCTAACTTGATATCGCGAATGTCATGTTCATTCTGATGAACTGTCATCTCGACTATTCTATTACGACAATAAGATAGAGAATTTAACGAGTGATAGTGATGCAGGAATCATTCTCCACCTTGCCCATCTATGTTTATGGATTGGGTGGTGACCTGTTGTAATTTCAACTAGCAGTTTAAGGTCTTTCTTTTTTAGAAATAAAATATTGTTGCTCCCACAGTATTGCCACTTAAGTAGGAATTTGGCCTGTGTGGAAAATTCTAGGTTATTACAGTAAGTTGATTATAGTTTTTGGTCCCATCTACTAGTTTCTGCTTTGTGTGTTGTTTTGTACTTCCGCAGAATGTTTTTGAACCTATTAGTAGTTCCTTTAAACCTTTTTTTTACTACCCAGAATGCCCTGATGACCAAATAAGGCAGATTTGGATGCTTCTTGTCAGTTGCTTTAGGCAACCGTGGCATTCCTCGACAAAAGTCGAGAACTTATATTCGGCTGAATATACTTCACATTCGTAAACTTCTTCCTCCGATTGTACTTGAGACTCACGATTACTGAAAATTTCGTCGTCGCCGATCGGATCGTAATTCGAATGTTTTCGTTGTGCGCAGATTATGTGTTTATTCGCCCGCCAAGCTACTTCTGTTGCACTGTACATTGTCTTGTTAAAAGAACACTTCTTTTCGCCTTGAAACTCCTTTAAACTTGTCAACAACTGAATGTAATCTTAGACATTAGAAGCTTCAGAAGACTTTAAACAGCTTCAAAAAACGTTCTGAATCTTCAATACGTTGTTGATTTTGTAAATGCTGCAAAATTAAGAAAACAATTTTACTGTCCATATTTTTAAGCAAAATGTACCATTGATCTGTCGGACATATCCTGCAACATATCTTTACGGTTGTCAAAAACAATTTGGATGATTATTTTTAACGTATTCTTATCTTTTTTGAATAACTTAAGTGTTTAGTAGCATTAATGTCTTTACGACCCTGTTTGAAATAAATAAATCAACGATTAATAGTGGTTTTTGACGAAGCAGGTTCTTTTATAGTCATAGCTGAGTTTAAACAGTAATTTTTTCCAACCAAAGTCAGCGTTTATCAACTGACGAAACTCTGCTTATAACAAAAAAAAGCGTTACTGAAACCACCGTACTTCAATTAAAAAGTCATGAAATTTTGCCACGCATCCTTTAAAGGTTGGTATGAATTTTTTATTAGATTCGCCATCTGCGGGTTTAAAATATTCCACAGGACGTAAATGTAACCCGCCATTTTATAGGTTTTTTACTATCCTGTAGAAAAAAAATTATTCACATTTGACCATCACTGTAATTGGGATCTCAACTGATATCTATTTTCCCAATTTTTATTAAAAAAGGTAAATTAATTTTAAGAAGTTAAAAAATAATAGCGCTTTAGTAAAATAAAAAGTTTATTTACGATTTCGAATATAAAAACTCTGTCCACTATAACTGCACGTTCCAAAAAGTGTGTCAAATTTTAAACATTATGAAATCCACACAAAAAATGCCATAAACAAGTATTACACAAGAGTCTGAAGCCTTATTTGATTAAAAGCCTCAGGATTATCGGCTAGACTTCAGTAGAGACAAGGCGATTGATTCCATTCTGAACCAAAATTTTTTTTTAAAAATCCAAGTTTTTTCAACTTCCGAAACTAACCAAAATCGTAAGTAAAGTAAACAAGTGACAATTTTAAACATTTATTCAAAGTAAAAATAAATTTGACCACGATAATAACGTAAATTTGGTAGCGATCGGATTAACAAAAGAGGTGGAAAGGGGATGAAGTATAAAAACTATTAAAAACGGCTAATATTATTGTTGAATTTATAGTCTTTAAGGTCGCTGAGTTTGATACTAACATTCCAATATTGTTAAAACCCATACGAAGGGGTGGAAAGGGGAAAGAATATAAAAACTATAAAAAACGCCGATATTGATGTCGAATTCATACTTTTCGGGGTAGCCGAGTTTGATAGTGATATTTCCAAAGCAGCAATTTTAACAAAAATAATAATAAGCAAATAATAAGAAATCCGAACAATATTTTTATATCGTTTTTTAAATGGCGTTTTTATTCGTATAATCTTTATTTAGAAAAACGTTTAACGTTCTTTCAAAATCAGTATTCTAAAAACCCACAATCGCAACAATTTAATTTAAGAGGAAAAGCCCGATTTCAACTTCCGCGTCTTTCGCAATCTGTATTTCCAACACAATTTCGATTTCTTGCGATAATAAAGATGAAAAAAAACATCGTCCATTTTAACAGTTCACACACAAACGAAAATATAATTCCTGGAAACATTAAATAAAGAAAAATATTTATGTTATACTTAACAACGGTATTCTAATGTTTTCGTACGTTTCAGCGACAAATGTTACCGTATTCAAAAGCTTTCGCGGCCTTGAAAATTTTTAAAATCATTTTATGCAAGTAGGCCAGTCAATTTATTCCATTCCGTAGCAGCCCTGTAAAAGAAGGATTCTTGATGAAGATTGGTCCTTGTAGTGTCAAGCTTGAGAGTAAATAGGTGAGACTGATCAGCGTGCCGAGTTCTTCGGCCGAATGTGGCCAATGGTGGTACAAGAGTTTTTATTTCTCTGGAGCATCTGCCATGGAAATATCTGTAGAGCAATGACTGGTCTGCAACTCTTCTTCTATGTTCTAGAGGGTGAAGGGTATCTGTAAGAGTTGAGCTGTTTATCAAGCGAATGACTCTTTTCTGAATGGAATCTAGCAGACGAAGAGAATGCCTTGGTGCTGAACCCCAAATGTGCGAGCAATACTCCAGTAGAGGTCGGATTTGAGCCTTGTACGTCGTCAACAGTTGGATCAGGAGTAAAAAACTTTCTGGCTTTCCACAGAAAACCTAGCCTCTGGCTTGCCGAATTTGCGATGTTAGCAACATGGTCATGCCAAGACATATTATTGGACACCGTGACTCCCAAAATCGAGATGGAGGGACTTGGTTCAAGGGTATTTCCGGACATTGTAATGGGATGATTTGAGGAATTCACTTTCTTGGAAAACGTGGCGCTTTGTGTTTTTTGGGCGTTGAACTGAACAAGATTGTTGGTTCCCCACTCGACGATTGCTTTAAGATCTCTATTGATGGAATCAACCTGTTCCTGTCTGAGTCTATTTGTATCATTCACCGAAAGTGATCGATAGGATGTGAAAGTTGAGACAAGTGTGCTATCGTCTGCGAAACTGTAAATGGGGTTTATGGTGGTTTTTATATATATATATATATATATATATATATATATATATAATAATTTCAACACATTAAAAAAATAATCGCTTACCTTATTATTATAGACGTCCAAATAGTTTGGTGCCGAAAATATTGTGATAAGGGAAGGGAAGCCTGTTGTTTGACTTTTTCTGTACATCCTATATCTGAAAAATAAAAAGAGTAAAGAAAATACAAAAAAAAGAAATGTTTGTTCACAAAATTTGAAAAATTTCGAGTTCGGTTTTAAATTTTTTAATTGTGGTTAGAAACAAAACTAGAGTCGACTTACCCCGCATCTTGCGCTTCGTGTGCTCTTATTATAGATAAAAGATTATTATTTTGTAGAAAATCACAACAAGCAGCGTAGCTGGAACAAAAAAGAACAGAGAGTTGAAATACACTTTTTTTTAATAACGACTAATTGAATTAATACACCTACGTGAAAAAGATTTATAAATTCTGGATATTTCCATAAGGTACATGTACATAAGCAGGAAACATTTTTTGCAAAAGTAGATAACAGCTTCTGTGAAAACATGTCTAAGACCAAATACCGAGAGGTTGGTATCTTTATTACACAAAAGCTGACATTAACTTTCGCAATAAATGTCGCATGTTTCTTGTTAATGTTCATGTACTTCAACGTCAACATCACCGAATCGTCGATATTTTGAGTTTGCTTCTACTTCATACATGCAGTTTTTCATATTATTTCTAATAATAATGCCTTAATTTGACAGGAATCTAATTTACTTCAGCAGCAAAGTTTTTAATTTCCGTTGGCATTTGTTATACATACGAAGCAAATATCAAATTACATAAACATATCGACTCGATAAAATGCACTAAAATGATTGTAATTAACCTCAAGTTATGATACATTTATGCTCCAAAAAAATGCGTTTTAGTAATAGATAATGCCTTTTACCACAATGTACAGGTGGATCCTTATCCAAATTTTTATGGAAAAAAGCAGCGATGCAGCCATAAGGTATTTACATGAAGCCAATGCTTGAAATGCTGAATTATATACATTAATTAATACGCATAGACCAGCTCATAAAAGATATGTTGTTGACACGATTTTAGCGGAACATGACATTTTAACACTTAAGTTTACCACCATACCATCCGGAGCTGAACCCCATTGAAAAATATGAGTACTAGTCTTATGCAAACTAGCTAAAGTACAGCAGTGACAATACAAAACTGGCAAAACATTTACGCTTGTAAAGAAGATTGAAGGGGAATATATTGAAAGAGAGAGCATATTATGAATGATGTGCAACAATTAATAATAAATGTTGACGAAGATACCTGTCAGAGTGAATCAGAACTGTCTGATAATGAAACAGAATACGATGATTAGAGTTGCCAACCATTACATTAAATTTATTGTAAAGGCCGTATTGATAAAATTGTTTTATTTTAACTTTTTATGTAAGTACCTACGTGTAGTTTTTTTATTTACCTTCTAAAAATATATCTACTCATTGAATAATTATTTCAACTAAACCGATCTTCAAACCGACCAGTGTGAACGTTGACTGGACTATTACAGTTTCGCTAATCGAATTGTTAAATCAATGTTTTTGGTTTTCACTTTAATAAATTTGTTACTCTTAACAGTAGTTGTACGCGCACATATTTTCAAGGTCATAGAGGGTAAGAAAATCAAATACCTATAACAACAAAGCGATATCCTCAAAAAACAGATTGGTTTTGCTGTTTTTTTATTTTTAAATCCTTTCAGTCTTTACAGTTTCTGAAAATCAGGTCAAGTCTCTTAGCTGCTGATGCAGTTTTGATTATGTGCATTGAGAAACTCAATTTTAAATAAAAATGAATGCCAAGATAATTTATTACATCACAATGATTCAAAGACGTTTGATTTATTGAGTAAATGTATTCCACTGGTTTGATTTTTGGAGTAGAGTGACATTTCTGAATATTAAGGGATAATTTGTTTGTTTTACATCAATTTGGTACACCAATGGTCAATATCATTTTGGAATAGTTGACAGTCACTTTGAGATTCATTAACAATGAATAATTTTAAATGATCGGGAAATAAAAAAATGAAAGAGAAGAGGGGCTAAATTACTAATGTAATTCCGTTAGAAAAAAATATTTTCCGGCCTTAAAAAAAACTAACCTGTAGAAATATGAGCAGCCTCGAACTGTGTTGTGTGAAAAGTGTTCAGCGTTATTTTCGTTACCGAAATCTTCTAAGGGATCCGACCATAACAAGTCGCACATGGGTCCAAAAGCGGGTGGTTCCTTAAATCTGTCTAACTGCAACAATAAAAAACGACTAATTAATTTTTTTTTTAATAAAACATCCAATAATAACGTAAACGTCACAAATAATTTTATTAATAAAGTCAAATTATAAATATATGACTGCCAGCTGTTTTTATTTACTTTCATTTCAAGTACATTTTCTGATAACTAAATATTCTGTAACCATTACAAAATATTTGGGACACGCCATTGGTAACCGATTCGGTTTAATTTTCCAGACGATTTGCGCTTCGGTTAAGATATTTAAAAAAAAATTTGATTGTTTACCTGTAAGTGTGTTTAAAAACGAAAATTTAAAAAAAAAACACGTCCCGATTGGCCCATTTTTTGCAAAGTTACAGACATTTGAAAAAAAGAGCGATTTTTTTACAAAAATTGATATCTCGTAAAAGGCTCCCATTTGGCGTGGAATATATATATATATATATATATATATATATACTATATATATATATATATACTATATATAAGGCATATAGTATACGTTTTTGGCATGTGAATATTCTGACTTTATTGACCAAAGTACCCCATAGGATAATATTGTATGATAAGTGACTGTAGACAAGACTATAGTGCACTATTAGTCTAGATTCAATCGGCATAGAGGATTTAATGCGTGAAATTGCAAATCTGGATTTATTTAGTTTTTTTATTAATTCATCGATATGAACCCCCCATCCTAGATGGTGATCGACATACACCCCTAGTAATTTAGTGCATTTGGTTGAAACAAATTTAGTACCATTAATTGCAAAGTTTAGAACATGGTTATTCTGAAGAGAAAAGGGAATACATTCTGTTTTGGAAGTATTGAACATTAGTCCATTCATTTCACACCAGTTATTAAAAGTTACAATTATTGATTTAGTCGATAAAACTAAACCCTCATAGGTAGATGCTGTAACTGCCAACGAAGTATCATCCGCAAATAGTGCTATCAAAGTTGTATTAAGATATTGGGGCATATCGTTAACAAATAGCAAAAATAACGGTCCCAATAAGTAAAGATTGCTTGGAGAAAAAACAGTTGCCCACTTTTACAAACATTTGTCTATAGCTTAGATAATCATATAACCAGTCTAAAAAAAACTATATATAAATGAAAAAATGTTTGTATGTCCTTCAAAAACTCCCAAATGGCTGGACCGATTGGGATAAAATCTTTAGAAGTTGTTTAATACATACCAGGGGTGGTTTTAGTAAAAAAAACTTTTGTGTAGGAAGTGGTAATGGTCCTCCCATACAACGCAAATGAAATATTCGTAGCCAAACACCTGTCATTTCAAATTTTTTATTAAAAAATATTGAAGCTGTCAAACATTTACGTATTTGAGTTATTTCAATTTGTGATCAAAAATCTTTGGCTCTCAAAAATGATGATGTAAACAACATTAACCATCAAATTCAATTAAAGCTGCCAGGTGAAGTTGTCAAGTATAAATCGATCGTCACAGTTTTAGATGAGGAAGAATCTGTTAACTATCCAATAGAGTTTCTTAACTCTTTGAAACCATCTGGAATGCCACCACACATCCTAAATTTAAAAGTTGGTTCACCGTTGATGCTCATTCGCAATTTAAATCCCCTGAAATTATTATTTAATTTCAAGCGATTACAGTTTTCAGTGCGTCTGAATTTCCCTATAACCATCAACAAGGCTCAAGGCCAATCTCCAAGTTTTACTGGTTTGATCTTACAATGTGCCTGTTTGTCGCACGGTCAATTATATGTTGCCCGCTCCAGATTTGGAACACCAAAAATTTTTTACGTTTTCACACCTACCGAAAAAACTGTAAATATTGTTTATCAGCTGGCATTAAAATAAAACATTTGTTATATAAATAAAATTTCAATGTGGATTGGTCATCCCAGAGAAAATAAAATAAAATAATGGGGTGTAGCAACGTACACCGGGTTCTGCTAGTCAGTAAGCTATTTTTATCACAAAAATCCTTTATTTAATTATCAAATAATTACAAATCCGATGAATAAAAAGTATGATTTTATTGATGAAAAGTTATGTCACAAAGTTTTTTAATATCATTTGAGGGATTATTGTTTTAACAGTTAACAAAGTCGTTGATAAAAAGAAAATCCATTTCCGAATCGGGATTTAATCATCATTGAAAAGTCTAGATTTTTTACTAACATAATATGCAAAAGGATTCCAAATTTAATTAGTCAACGGCGCACTGACAGGATTAGTATTTTGTCTCGAAGGCTTCTTTGTCAAAGTATGTGAGTACAATCGGGCACAGATATGAAAACAACTCTAAAAATAAACCCCACAAAGTGAGACTAAAATTAATTTACAAGAACCGTCAAATTAAACTGCGAAAATAAAACAAAAAAATGAAAGAAATGGTAAAAACCTTTAACGAGAAGTTAATATAACAAGCGAAGCTTGCTGATCGCAAGTGGAGTAAGGTTCTTTACAGCTTTTGAGTTGGATATTTATCTCCATATCTTTCTAAAAAGTTCTACAAGCTACGGGAACGATATAATCCAGATGTTCTAGAAAGTTCTATTAGCTTCGTATCGATGTGTTCATTCTAGAATACTCCAGACCGCCATGTCTACCCGCGTTCACATAAGAGCCTCGCGGCGCCCCACTTTACCTTAAAGATCACTATAAATACGTCATACATACATACATATATATATATATATATATATATATATATATATATATATATATATATATATCGCGTTAAAACGTGCGTCGGCGTCTTGCGATTCCTAATCTCCATTCCTCTCTATTCGTCCACATGTCCTCTCTCAGATCTCTCTCTTCCATCTCTTTTTGTATGCCTTCTCTCCAGCTCTTTCGTGGTCTTCCTCTTCTTCTTCTTCCTCTGGGGTTCCACTGTAATATTTTCTTTGGGATTCTGTCTGGTGGCATTCTTTGAACATGCCCGTACCATATCAACTGTTTAGTTCTTATTTCGTCTGTGATGTCGTGCTGTACTCCCATTATTTGTTTTATCCTCTCATTTGTAACTCTTTCTAGTCTTGATTTCCCCGCTGCTCGTCTCCAGTAATCCATTTCTGTGGCTCTAATTTTTCTTTCGATCTTTTCTTTCAAAGGCCATACTTCGCAACCGTACATTATTATGCTCTTCACTATCGTGTCGTAAATTCTTTTTTTGTTGTTGTTGCTTATTGTTCTATCCCACAGTACTCCGTTTAACATTGATATTGCTCTTCTTCCTTTCATATTTCTGTCCAATATTGCTTCTTCGAGTGTCCCATCCTTTGATATTCTCATTCCTAAGTAATTGTAAGCTGACGTGTGTTTGATTTTTTGTCCATTTGATAATTGTAAGTCCTGTTGCACTCCCCCAATACACATATATTCCGTTTTTTCTACATTAACCTCTAGTCCCCAAATTTTATATTCTTCTATAAGTTTTCATGTCATATACTCTGTGTCGTCTATGTCTTGGCCGACTAAAATTTGATCGTCTGCGAATGAGAGTGTGTATAATGTTGTGTCCTCATCTAAAGGTATGCCCATGTTTTGGCATTTCCGTTTCCAATTCGCTAGTGCCCGTTCCAAATATATTTTAAATAATGTTGGTGACAAGCAACACCCTTGTTTCAGCCCTTTTGTGATATTAAACCCTGTTGTTAGGTTTTGTCCAACTTTAATTCTTGATTTGGTTTTATTGTAAAATGACTTTACTCCTTTTATCAGTTCAATATTAATGTTGGAAGTTTCCAGAGTTTCCCAAAGTTTAATTAAGGGTACGCTGTCGTATGCTTTCTTTAGGTCAACGTACAGTATATGGATCTCTTGATTGAATGCTAGTTTTTTTTCTATAATTTGTGTTAGTGAGAACAGATAGTCAATCGTTGATCTTCCCGCTCTAAATCCGGCTTGCTCTTCTGCTTCCATTTCCGTGTATTCCCTTTCGATTCTGTTTTTTAAGATCTTGCCATATATTCTACTGATTGTGTTTGTTACGGCAATTCCTCGATAATTGTCGCATTTGCTTTTGTCCCCCTTTTTGTGTATTGTTGACATATGTGATATTTTCCATTCTTCTGGGACTTCGGACTGATTAATACACCTTTGAAATAGATCTTGCAGCATTTTATATAATTTATCTGTTCCGTATTTAAATAATTCTCCTACAATATTTCCTGGACCCCGGGCTTTGTTATTTTTTAAGAATTTACATACTTCCTTCACTTCTTTTGTATTAATTCTAATAGGGGATCCTTGCGTATTAATTCTATCATTCATATATTCTGTGTTCTTAAATTCTTCTCTGTCTTCAGTTAACATATAGTCATACATATATAAATAAAGTCACGCTTTTTTCCCGTAGGGGTAGACAGAGACCACTTCCTTCTACCTGCTACGGTTCCTAAGCACATCTTTTGCTTCCTCTACTTTCATCAGTGCTCTCATACATGCTCGTCGGTTGTTGGTACTCTTGACAGCTGGCCTTTCTTCAAAACAATGTTGATCTGATCGAGATCGATGTTCTCCGATGTCGACCTCTACCGACTTCCGTCCATTCACATTCGCCTTATAAATTTGTTTCGTCAATCTTCTTTTATCCATCCTTTCTACGTGTCCAAACTATAAATACGTCATACTAATCCTTATGATATAAAGTTTTGCTCGAGGCAGTCGGCGTGTTGTATTCGAGAGAATACAGAATGTTGTTTTTCTATTGTAATCGCCAGTTTTAGTTGTCAGTTATCTTAAGCTGTGGAGATTACACTGTCAAATACTCGAACTAAATTGAAAATTATTAAAATTTAATTTCATCCGGAAAACATTTGGAAAATGTCCTGCCACGAAGTAATTAATCGATGGCAGATCTAAATATTAAATTTGATTAATTTTAATTGGTTCTTTTTTAAAGTTTTCTTGCTTTAGAAGTAGTTAATACAGTCTGTAGGTATTTCCAGATACGGGAAAACCGTCGATCACACAGTTGATCGTTGTGACTCAAATCAGAGTAATGTGGTTGATGATATTTTTATTCGACATTTTTTTAATATTTTTTTCTGGTGATTTATATGTGGTAGTAAATGTTGGGTTTGGCAAAAAAAGCATAAAAGTAAGATCAATGCTGTGGAGATGAGTAGTCTGAGAAGTATAGCCAAAGTGACTCTGACGGATAAAATGAAGAATATTGAGATAGGGGAACGCTGTGGTGTTAAAAAAGATATGGTAACAAAGATAGATACATAGAGTCACGCCTTTTTCCCATAGGGGTAGACAGAGACCACTTCCTTCCACCTGCCACGGTTCGCACACACATCCCTTGCCTCCTCCACCTTCATCAGCGCTCCCATACATGCTCTTCGGTTGTTGGTACTCTTGACCTGGCCTTTCTTCGAAACAATGTTGATCTGATCGAGATATGTTCTCCGAGGTCGACCTCTACCGATTTGCCCATTCACACTCGCCTTATAAATTTGTTTCGTCAATCTTCCTTCATCCATCCTTTCTACGTGTCCAAACCATCTAAGCATTCCTTTATCTATCTTTGTGACCACATCTTCTTTTACACCACAGCGTTTTCTTATCTCACTATTCTTAACTTTATCCAACCGAGTCACTCCGGCTATACTTCTCAGACTACTCATCTCCGCAGCATTAATCCTATTTTCATGCTTCTTCTGCCAAACCCAACATTCACTACCATACATAAGTGTAGGAACCAACACACCTCTATGCACCGCCAGACGTGCCTTTTTTGACACTTTCTGGCTATTCATAAAGCTATACAGTGCCCCATTCATTTGTTTTCCTGCCAACACCCTTCGCTCAATGTCACTGTCATACTTTCCATCTCTAGTAAATTTTGAACCCAAGTACACAAATTCATTAACTTGTTCCACTCTTTCTCCCTCAATCGAAACCCCACAGTTTGTCATGCTTTCTTCTCTTTCAAAAACCATTACTTTTGATTTTCAGGGAATCATGCATAACATTAACCATCGCCTGCAACTCCTCTTCAGATAACGCTAATATGACTTGATCATCGGCGTAAAGAAGGCATTGGACGATCAATCATTCATTTTTAATCCATACGCACTCTCTTTCAGATCTTTTAAACAATTGTCTATGTATAAGTTAAACAGCCATGGCGAAGCCACACATCCCTGTCTCACACCTTTTTCGATGTTAAACCAGTCCGTGCAAGCTCCGTTTATCCTGACACAAGCAGTGGAATCCTCGTAAAGTGATTTCAGTGCTCGTATTAAACTACCACTCACCCCATACATAGACAATGTAGACCACAATTTACTCCTCACCACTCTGTCATAGGCCTTTTCCAAGTCTATAAAAGCGCAATAGACCTTCTGACTTCTAGCCAAGAATTTTTCGACTATACCTCGTAAGAAAAAAAAGACCTGATCCATACATCTCCTTCCTCTTCTAAATCCTGCTGGCACATCCCATATCATCTTCTCAGTTTCATTCGTTACTCTTTTGATCAATATCTTTGCATACAGTTTGCCGACTATGCTGAGTAAACTAATACCTCGGTAGTTCTTACAGTCCTGCTGCGAACCTTTTCCCTTGTAAAGCGGCACGATAACGGCCTTGCACCAGTCGTCTGGTACACTACCACTTTTCCAACAAAGGTTAAAGAGGCGGTCCAGTAGACTAGCTACCACGTTTTGTCCAGCCTTTAGCATTTCAACTGTTATCCTGTCGTACCCAGCAGCTTTACCCAATTTCATACTGTTCAACGCTTCCACAATTTCTGTCGTGGTAATTTCACTTTCATTGCAACTTTCACTCATGTCTTCGAATTGGGCCTGTACTTGTGTATCCTCTTTCTCAAATAAACTTTCGAAGTATTCCTTCCATCTCTTTAATACACATTCCTCTCCTTTTACCATATTACCATCTTGGTTTCTGATTCTTTCCAATTGCGAGGGAGTTTTTTTACCTCTGGCTGTTCTTATGGACTTCCAGAAGAGTTTAATATTGTTTTGGAAATCGTCAGATAACCTTCCATCAAATTCAACTTTATCACTCTCCTTATTTTTTGCCACAACCTCTTTTGCCACACCTATTAACCTTTTATACTCATTCTTTGCCTTGTTTACATCCTCAATCGTTGCCTTTTGCGTTCTTTGATTGACTTTTGTAGCTAGCCAATCCAGCCAGGCTTTCTTCTTTTCTGACACTGCTTTTTGAACCTCTACGCACGTTTTCTGTAACTTGCATCCTTTCCTTCTTTTACTTACACCGCATACTTCTATAGCAATATCCACGATTCCTTTCTTGAATGGCTTCCACATACAGAAATGATTAGATGGTTTGGACAGTAGAGAGGATGGAATGCGTGTAAATGGGAAAATCGGTAAAGGTCGACCTAGGCAAACGTATCTAATCAAAAAAAAATGCTAGGTTAATAATAATATTTATTTAAGTAATTGTCATAATTGTGTAATTAATATTCATAAGTAATGTATTTATAAGAGTTATTGTTTTATGCAATTGTCTATATAGTTATTATCCATCGATATTCTTTGTAACATACAAAACGGCTAGAAAAAATATTGTACGTAACACGATCCAAAAGTGATTTTACGTAACTCGCAGGATTCCAGGACGAGCCGTAGGTGAGTCCTGGAAACTTCCTACTCATCCTGTAAAATATCACTTTCGAAACTTGTTACGTAAATCACTATTGTTGCTGAAGTGAAACATTGTCTTTTAATTTACACAAATTTATTAAAATGTCTACCTTATTAAGCAACAGAAATACATAATTATTTTTTATAAGTTAGTTTAATACGGCGGTTTTTCATCAAAAATGCATTGATAACATCATCATACTTATTACACCAAGATATCAGATATCAAAATAATTTTAATTGTTTCTGTCAACGTTGTTGTAAAAAAAGTCAAATTATTATTAAAACAGAAACACACTATATAAAGACGAATAATAACTACGAAGTACTACCCGCATATTGCTGTATCACTCTATCTCTTTTTAACACAAGCGCTACATCCATGCCTTTAATGCCGTACGCTTATTATCAGATGAATGGAGCACTGCATAGCTTTATGAATAGCCAGAAAGTGTCAAAAAAAAAAGGTCCTCTCAAACGTTCTCACTAGGGAGAACAATATAAACCTCCCAAGTTATTTATTTCATATCAAGTGTACTTTTTGTCTATTTTCTGCTATTTTATATGCATCATTTTACTATTTTATTATCTCAATTTTAATTTTAAAAATTTAATGTTTTGGTGTTTTAATGTTTTTTTTATTAAATTACTTTAATCTGTTAAATTTATTGTACAAATGGGGTAATCCGTAAATAAATAAATAAAACGTGTTTTCGTACTGAAATAGTACACACTTTCAGCTATCCAACGCTGCATTCGTTTCCTCCCCTACCCCTCTAGGACGCCTTTTGCGCGCGCAGTCTCGTTATTATATAGCCAGACCTCGTATAGAGAGGTTGTGCAAAATAAAATGTATACTTTAAAAAAATAAAATGGTAAATAACGATTTATACAACTTTGTATTTTTCCTTTAGGCCAAGTAAGAATGGCGCAGTAGCAGAAATAACCGGTTAGTAAATTATCGAATTTTTTCTCGCGATTTCTATTAACGGTTTTATTATCCCAGAAGTTAAATGAACGAAATTAAATTAATCAGAAACAGACGTAAAAAATAAATGTCTCGATTAAAATTAACAGCTGCAGTCGTAATAACGAATTGAATATTTATTTCGTATAACTAAACGAATAAAGAAGTAAAAATGAATTTATACGCTGCGAAAATAATAAAATTCGCGACGACCGCACTAAAATTATTTTTAAGGAATGTGGATCCAAAGGAATTATCTGGGAAATGGAAAAATCAGCAAAACATTACCGTATTAGAGATTCGTCAAAATATCAAGAAAATTTGAAACAAAAGCTCATAATACGGGTCAAAACGAATCCAAACGAATAAATTTCTGGACAAAATTAATGCAACGATATGAAATTATTCAAAAAATTAATTTAATTTTTTCTTATGTCCGTTTTTGAAGTTTATCTAGGATTTGAATATTAGGCTATGCATATTTTGTCTCGTTGTTAATGATAGCTGGGACCCTGGTGGAACCAAGAAGCCAGTTGGTCGGATTGCCAATTGCCGAAGCAAAACATTCATTGAAATTTATTCTTGAACAAGAAAATATTGCTCAGTGGAATGCAAATACTGGCTGCAGAACATCAAAACAGCTGATGAAAAGACCTCTCCAGAAGAGGGCTGACGCACTCTGGTCGATGGATCGGAGTAGACTAAGCAGCACGCTTGGCCTGCTCACAGGACACATCGCACTAAGGGCGCACCTCTTCAAACTTAAGCTGGCGGCCGAGAAAAACTGCCGACTATGCGGATAGGAGAAGGAGAGCAGTATACACATTCTGTGTTACTGCTCGATGCTAGCAGGGTACAGGTATCAAACCTGGGGCCGTCCAAGCGATCTTAAAGAGACAGGGCCAACAGAAATCCTTAGGTTTGCCAAAATCAGCGGACTAGAATTCTGATGCCCTGAAGATACAGCGGTAGTCACAGAGGATCAAAAGATCTAGGTGACATAGGTGCCGATACCAAAGGCCCAACCGCAAGATTGTAATGTAATGTTAAAATGATAGCTATCAAAACAATTAGATAAGATTTACAGTTTAAGGAATTTGTTAAAAAATGCTACGTAATAAGAAATGCGTTTTTTGTGGTAGACTGTTAAATTATTAACCACGAAAAACTAGATTATTGAATCGAGCAAGGAATTTAAGTGAAAAAGAGAGGCCTCAGTTTTATTGTATAAGAGATATTGTCAAAGTTATATTGCGAATTTGTGAGGCAAAAAACGTCCCACAATAAGTCGTATGATCAGACGCTTAAATGAAGAAGGTAATTATTCTAGATCGCCTGTCACCAGTTTTGTGATCAAAAACAAACTCAAACATTTACGGAATCACATCAAGGAAAATTCTTCTTCTTCTTCTTCTTCTTCTTCTTAGGACGCCGTCTCTCTCCAGAGGTTGGCGATCCAACTGGCAATAATGGTATGCAAAACTGCACCTCTAAATATTTCTATTGATGTTCTTCCGACGTAAGTCGGACGTAAGTCTCTGAGCCATGATTTTTTTCGCCTTCCTACCGATCTTTTGCCCTTGATTTTTCCCTTAATGATGAGTCTAAGGATCCCATAACGCTCTCCTCTCATTATGTGTCATATGTATTGTAGCTTACGCTCTTTGATGACCAACATAAGCTCTCTGCCTTCATCCTCATTAGTGACCCTATCTACACAGGACACGCGCAGCATACGTTCTCCGTTGATTGGTGGAAAGTCCAGCTCTCAGAACAATAAAGAAGGACTGGGAATATGTAGCAGCGTAGTATGCGCATACGGATTTGCAAATCATTGTAGCACAATTGGTTTTACATAAAAACTCCTTTGCTTGCTTTGTTAGGAAGAAAATAAAAGTTAGTTCACATAACCTAACCACTCCGAGGGATTATTAAGGAAT
This sequence comes from Agelastica alni, assembly GCA_950111635.1. NCBI lineage: Eukaryota > Metazoa > Arthropoda > Insecta > Coleoptera > Chrysomelidae > Agelastica > Agelastica alni. Next base: position 31,546,994 of record OX467714.1, read on the forward strand.
ATAAATGTTGTTAAGGAAGAAAAGCATTTTCCAGAGACATAAAGAATCTTTTGGTTGTGTTATAAAAAACTATTATAACAATGTGAACAATCAGCATTCAAACTTCTTCAAATCAGTTACCAAAAAATTAAAAACTATGCCTTTTTAATTCTTAATAATTAACAACGACCTAGGTGCGTATTGTATTTATTTATTTTTGCCTTTCCTCAATGTAGAAAGGCTGGTTGGAAAGTGTAAATAATTCACTTTCGACTGGATGTCATAACAGTTCTCTTACTCATGCAAACACATCTCGAGAGGCATCGCTTTAAATATTAATCAGAAGAAACTTTCAGGCAATATCGTAGGCGATCCAGGACGGTGGCAAGGTAAACTTTTAATGGGTTATAAATAAAGGAGCAGGCGTCGACCGCGTAAAGTCTTGATACCTAGCACAAAACGACCTAAGGGATCCTCTACCTTTGTTAATCGATCTTGCTGCAAATAAATTTGCTTTCTTTAAAAATGATCTGACACAATGTACTGAGTCTTTTTGTAAAGTTATATATTAGAAGTCATCTAGTAAAAAAAAAAGTAACTAGACGTGGAAATATATACCCGAAAGTGTATTTAACGAAAGGATTACTAAATTTCTCTAGTTTTAATGTAATCACCTGGGAAATCGATAGTCGCATCATTCCTTGCCTATAAAATATTTATTTAAAACTAATGTGTTTTTTGTTATTTTCCGAAACTTTCTTTTCGCTCGCTGCATTTTCTAATACTAAAGAGAGCCTTAAGTTAAATAAACTCCCGGACAACAATTTTCAAATATTAAAACTAAATAGTTATCGTATTTTACATACATACATATAGTCACGCCTTTTTCCCGTAGGGATAGGCAGAGACCACTTCCGCTACGGTTCTTACACACATCTTGTGCTTTCTCTACTTTCATCAGTGCTCTCAAGCATGCTCGTGTAAATATATTTTGAGATTGTTCTTTTATGTTGGTACCGTTATTTATTTTTCGGTGAACTACAGAAAGTCGATTACCTGGATAATAGTATACTCAGGATAACAAAGAGATAATGTTTTCCAAATGATAAGATACTCTTGTTCACGTAGCAGAAAAGCTACCAAATAAAAACCAATTTGCATGAGTACAAAATCATAGAGGTGTGTTGGTTTCTACACTTGTGTATGGTAGTGAATGTTGGGTTTGGCAGAAGAAGCATGAAAATAGGATTAATGCTGTGGAGATGAGAAGTCTGAGAAGTATAGCCGAAGTAACTCGGTTGGATAAAGTAAATAATAGTGAGATAAGAGAACGCTGTGGTGTAAAAAAATAGATAAAGGAATGCTTAGATGGTTTGTACACGTAGAAAGATTGACGAAACAAATTTATAAGGCGAGTGTGAATGGGCAAATCGGTAGAGGTCGACCTCTGCGAACATATCTCGATCAGATCAACATTGTTTTGAAGAAAGGCCAGGTCAAGAGTACCAACAACCGGCGAGCCTGTATGAGAGCACTGATGAAAGTAGAAGAAGCAAAAGATGTGTGTAAGAACCGTAGCAAGTGGAAGGAAGTGGTCTCTGCCTACCCCTACGGGAAAAAGGCGTAACTATATGTAAGTATGTATCAGCGTTACCAGATTTTTTTTTCCAAGTCGGGATTTTGGAACTTTTTGAGTGAAAAAAGCGGGATTCTTTCGTCGAAAGCGGGACATAGTAAAAAAAACGTATATAATCAAAAGTTTTTAAATATTTATCAAATTATTTGAATTCAAATTACGTTTACGTGACAATAAATAGCAAAAGTAGCCATAAAAAATGTATTTTAATATAAAAATATTATATTTTAAATCGTTAGATAGTTTTAGTCTTATTCGTTTTAAAAATTAAAAAAAAAAAATCAAATAAAATCAAAATCAAAAAAGTTTTATTTATTAGAAAAATATGGCGCTTTAAACAATAGTCTGTGGAGTGAGTGTTAAAAATTGCAACTCACAGTAAAAGAATAATTATTTATATTTCTGTGAAGATTTAACTTTTTTTTGAAGTTTCCTTTGTGTCTTTAATAAAGATAAAAAACTTTTCACAGGATAGCTGTAGATTAAACTGCTTTCATTAAATTTACGGAGCATTTATTTCTGGCATCCGACCATTTTAAGTTCATCTGGAAAAAAGGCATTCAGGAAAGCAGTTTGATGATGGGATACTTAATATGAAAGACACTTGTCACGTGCCTATTTTTTGCTCCCATCTGCCGTTTCATTATTATGATAGTCTGGCGTTCGTAATTAGCTTTGCATACTGCATTTGGTTCGTTGTATATAGTGTTGCCTATATAGTAGTAATAGAATTCGATTATTAATAGCTGTGACATTTTTGTCTCTGTTATTAGACTTCGCCTTGATTATTGGCCTCGATTGTCGTGTGTTGTCAGATATATTATTGTTGGTTTGCTTGAGCTGGCAATTAATGCGGACGAACGCGATTATGAACTAGGAATTTAGACGTGAAAAGGTTGGCTGACGCGTGTCCCGGGTGATTTTCTGATATCCGGTCTGGGAGCGAGGAGTGATGATCAGTCGTTTGGTGTCAGTGGTGGAAGTCGGTTGAGAGTTTTTGGAAGGATTTGATATTAACACGTGAGCGGAACTTCTACGGTTTTTTTCTATCATATTTGGCTGTATTTGGGGCCATCTTTATTGGATTAGGAAGATAAACCATTTAATTCTTAACTTGACCATTCTGTCGTGCCTATGTGGTGAATATTTTTGGTTATTGGGGTCGAGTTAAGATCACCACGTGTGGGATTTGATGAAGTGAAGCCATCGTGAAGTACCACGTGCCGTTCCATCCACATCGACAATAAATTTCAGTGTTATAAAGACTTGCCTGGTGTTTTTAGCAGAAATTATTATGATAATACTACTTGGTGTTTCGGTTCTTGGATAATCGATGTTACCGTGACGTCTCAGTGAAGTTTTCAATTGGTTACATGGTATTGAATTTAATTTTATCAACTTATCAGTTATTATGTGCTTGATCTAAGTGTTTTCAATAATTTAAAAGTAACAAGTTATTTTCATTAAATTTGTACCTGTTCCCAGTGACGTCCCAATGAAGTTTTCAATAGTTTAAAAGTAACCATATTATTTTTCGTTAAATTTGTACCGGCTCCAAGTTGAATCTGCATTTATATATTACCGAATATAATTTATGTGGTTATTGTGAGGGTTTTAAAATATTATTCTTGTTGCAAGACCATTTATTTTGCATTCCTTGTTTTTGTGTTAATCTTTTGCCATCAGGAATTCTATATAAAACCAATTATTTTCGAAATTTTAAACATTGTGAACATTTTCTTTTTGTTTTTTCTTTATTTTAATTCTCTTTTGTACCTCATTAGGTTTTTATTACTGTCTGGAAGATTGTTATAATTAATTTAAATATTATTTTAAGAAAGTGTATTAAATTCGTTTAAACCACTTTACGAAAATACAGAATTTATTGTAAAAAAAAAATCAGATCATTTTTACTATTAATATATTGCAGTAATTGTAAATATAGTTTTATTTATCTAGTTTACCATAATTGTTTGTTGTTTTTCGCGTGGCTCTGCTGGTGCCTACAAGACCTAGGGGTTTCCGGCTTGTACCGTCTTTAGTCGGTGGCGCGGCTCACTTTTAGATTTTTTTTCTTCTACCCTCTACGGCTGAGCTCGGGCATAATTTGCCAGTAGAGAGACCACTAGCAGAGTACTCTTTAGAGAACCAAAAAAAAAGACGTGGCACACTGGTTTAAACATGTTCCTGGTAGGGTCCAAGGATGATTTCCACAAGTTAAATTCTTCACATAAGTTATCTACCGAAATATCGCCAAAAATCGGGACGTCCGGCAATGCTGTTATTAATGTACAAAATCAATTCAAAACTAAAATAAACCAAAAAGTTTATTGCTACCTTCCATGGACTATGTATAGAGGTGGTTTAAAGTAAAATTTAACAGTAGATAGTGAAGGTAAAGATCTTTGGTTATTTGTGGTTTAAATATGATTTTTGTTAGTGTAACATTTGTCTATATTCATGTGATTTAAATGCTCGTTACCCCCGTAATAAACTCGATGAAACTGTAATTCTGACATAAAATGACTATAACTTGGATAGAATAAAAAATACCGAGAAAATTTATATAAAAATAAAGCCCCAACCGTAATAAACTAGAAACGCAAGCAATAAAAAGATAGGTCACGTTACCAGTAGGGAAGTTATTTATTTTCATCTCGGTGATATTTTGCTGGTACGTTTAAAATTACGTGCTTTATTCGTGAGAAGAATAGCAACGACTAATACTATATTTTATTTTTTCTGATCTATGATATAGTAAAAAGTCTTACCTAAGCCTAATAAAAACTTACAGAATCCACAAAATTGGCGGCCCATCTCCCTACTACCAAGTTTAGGCAAAATATTGGAAAAAGTAATATTAATAAGACTTAATACACATAGAAGAAAATAATGTGATCCCGAATGAACAATTCGGCTTCGGAAGAAGAGATCACTTGCAAGAATTGTAGAACTCATAACTACATGGTTTGAAAAAAAAGTACATTAATGACACTTTTTCATATCCAAAAAGCGAAATTATTTACCGCAATTATTTAAGAATTTGCTTTTTTCGTTAAAATTGGCACCGAAATCTAACATTGCATTTAAATGGCCCGGAGCGAAGGGGTTAAACTCGTGTCGAGTCCATTTTCGAATTGCCCCCCTAAAGCAAGGAAACACTGGTCTAGACCTTTAACGGTTATAACATACCAAAAGTCTGTGGCAAATGGATTCTTCCAATGCCAAACCCACCCCTACACACACACACTACACTTATTTTTTCTGATTCCAATGTAGATTTACACCTGCCGAAATGAATTTTTCAGACAGCGATAGACGTAATTCGATTCTCGACGCGTACAAGTGTGTCTACGAAAAAGGGTAAAGAAAGGCGGGGAATCCGGAAATTAAAGACCTTATAAAGGGTATTTGCAACATTAAATTAAAATAAAAGAAAAAAATTATTTTTTTCTACGCCCATGTCTGTAAACGTCAAAAATCGCACTGTCAACATTCCTTGTAAATGACATATAACAATAACATGCACGTAATGAGATCTCATAACATACACGTGCGTTTTGAGAAGAAAACTTAAACTTCTTGGTTTAATTACATTACAATCAAATTTTTATTTACGTAAGACTTTATTTGGTCTATTTACACAAATTTAGTCAATTAAAAAACATAAAAACTTTTAGCATTAGCGAGATATATTTAGGATTGAAAGAGTGATGCCCCTAAATGTAGACAGCAGGTTATTCAATTTCTTTAAAAATAGGACACGTTTTCTTAAGTAACATGCTATGAAAATAAATGTCATGTCATTAATATTGTCAATTTCTTGAACAAAATACAATTGTATCCCAACATTTTTTCAACTTCATTTACGAATATGTCTTATAGTAGTGAAAGTGATGAAATTATGAGCACTCCCCCGAAGATTTTAGAAAAAACTCAAGCTGCCACACATAATTTGTTACCGCTAAAATTCAAAGAAAGGTACGAAATTACCTATCAAAAATTTATGGATTGGCGACACAAGCATCACGTTAAATCCTTTTCGGAGAATGTTTTACTTGCGTATTTTGAAGAAATATCAAAAACTATGAAGCCATCTTCTCTATGGGCCCTTTATTCGATGCTAAGAACTACACTAAACATTAATAATAACATTAACATTGCAAATAATCCAAAACTAATCGCCCTACTGAAGCGGAAATCGGATGGATTTAGAAGTAAAAAATCGAAAATCCTTTCTACTGAACAAGTTTCTGAAAGATGCCCCAGACGATAAACGTTTGTTGTTAAGGGTAAACAAATAAAATGTATAATTATCATCACATAAAGATGAGTCTTTGTATTTTTTTTCAAGGTTATCCTTATTATAGGATTAAGCGGGGCTTACCGTAAACAAGAACTTAGAAATATAAAAATGGAACACATTCAGGACACAGGAAAATCCTTGATAATTGATATTCCAGATTCTAAAACTAAAACGAGACGTTCATTTGTAGTACCAGAAACGTTTTATATCACATGTCAAAAATACATAAATTTGCGTCCTGCTGAAATGGAATTTCTTTTATTTCTTAATTACAGAAATGGAAAATGCATAAAACAGGTTGTGGGGATAAACACAATCGAAAGTACACCACGTAAAATTGCTGAATATCTTGAGCTGCCGAAACCAAAGCAATATACTGGCCATTGTTTCAGGATATCATCAGCCACTATATTAGTTGATGCAGGAGGTGATATGCTATCATTAAAACGACTTGGTGGCTGGCAATCTTCTACAGCAGCGGAAGGCCATATTTAAATCAATCTCTTAAAAATAAAAATGACAACGCATTACGAATATCGAAGGCAATTACCAATTATTAATCTTCGTCTTCTGATGTACCGAGCAGTACTACAATTATAAATAACCGGTCATCACCATTAAATAATAAGGCACAATCGATTTACAATAATTGTTTAATTGTTATTAACAACTATTATAATAAAGTTTAAATGATTGCGATGTTTTTTATTTAATGGAAGCAAATGAAAAAGTTTAGTACGTATATAGTATAGTTGTAAGCCCATTACGCACTCATGAAATATATGCACTCGCCGCTGCGCGGCTTCGTGCATAAACTTTTTCATTTTGTGCGTAATGGGTTACTTACAACTCTTGTTACGTAATATACTATTAATATCCATAAAACTGGCTCATTTGGAAAGAAAACTTTTTGACAGTTCCAACAACCATTCAAAATTTGTCATTTTATGTCATATGAAACAATTTCACCCAATCATGTCAACATTAACTGATAATTGCATTCAGTGCAATTATCAATCACTATGACAACACGATTGAGTTTGGGGTTTTAAGTGATCCAAATAGTGTTGAACTGATCCGCTTGTGCCTACGCAAAAGTATTTTTTATTTGCTTTTACTTACGCATTCTCTTGAGCAAAAGTGCCGACAAATATACAATATTCATGTGACTATCTGAACCCAGAAAAAATGCATAGAATAAAGCAAAATTTATAGACATAAAAATGTGAACACTTTTAACTTAAAATCATGCAAATTCATTGGTTTCTATTGTCCTATCACTGCAAGTTTGTTCGTAATCCAACGTTTTTTTGGTGGGAATATTTTCGACTTTAGTTGGTAATTTATTTCTGTAATAAATTATTGGAAATGTCTCTGTTTTGTTGCAAACAATGTATTAATATTTTGCAGCTGATTACTTTCCAGATACCCAATAGAATCACAATATGATCCGTTCGGGGGCTTTTAGCGTCCTATCCATCAAGTAGATGCATTAATGGCTTCACCAGAGTGGCTATAAATTATAGTTACATTTAACAAATGATAATGTTGCCCGTAGTCCTGCTTAAATCCGTTGAATAATTGTTTACAAACAAATGCATTACTTCCAAATGCATAGAGCGGTATGTGTTGGCTTGCATCAAAATGATTTAAAATTATATATTTAAATTATTTCTTTAAAGCTACTTTCCTCCAACCAAAGAAAAACCCTTTAAAATCCAAACTATTAAATATCTCACCTCGTGCAGAATCAGAAAGATCACTTTTAGCAAATGACAAGAATCAAAATCAGAATAATCGCTTTCAGCAAATATGAAGAATCAGGATCAGAAAAAAACAACCAGTGTAGGTGAAATCAACACTCACAGGAGACAACGTGTGTCGTCCAAAACCACTTGTAACATTACACCATGCAACTTGAGAAACACAAACTCACGAGAAGCGACAACAGCGGTTGACAAAAACATGCTGTACAAAGAAGTCCAGCTCTCTTGATCTTCCCTTTTGAAACCACTTTGAAACCCGAGAAAAAGAAAACTTTGTGCAGTCTATTATAAAATAAATAAATAACAACAACACAGGGCATAGCTAAAAAATTAACATTTACCTTCAATTAGATATAAAAACCCACGATATTTTTATACAGTGTGACCTGCCCTCCTAGAATATACAAAAAATTCACACTTATCTCACCATAAAATTTAAAACAAAGGGATAAAGGTAAATGTAAGAAAGACGAAGGTAATGAATGAAAATAAAGCATGACGAACTGCGAGGTAATGATTGATGGAGAAAGAGTTTGAATACTGTGGTTCAAATTTTACAAAAGACGACAAATATGACTAATATTGAACGAAGGATGATGGCAGGCAAACAAATGAATGGGGCACTGCATAACTTCATAAGCAGCCAGACCGTGTCAATAATTGCACGATGGCTATGCCTGGAGGACTACTGGTTATACTATCGCGGTCCCCCCGTTTTTTGGCACTAGAAAATCGATATGATCGGATTTAAAGTCATCAAACCATATGAAATATTTAAGTGAGATATTTCCTATATTTTTTTCCACAAATCCTCCGTAAAAACGAAGATTTAAAAAAAACTCATCAAAATCAGATGGTTTTTCAATTTTCTAGAGCCAAATAACGAGGGGACCGCGATAGTATAACATTACCTTGGTCCCGTATGGTAGTGAATGTTGGGTTTGGCAAAAGCATAAAAGTAAGATCAATGTTGCGGAGGTGAGTAGACTGAGAAGTATAGCTGGAGTGACTCCTATGGATTAGGTGAAAAATAGTGTGATAAGAAACCGCTTTGGTGTGTAGTAACAATGATAGATAAAAAAATGATTAGATGGTTCGGAGAGAATCGAGGAAAGAAGATTGACGAAACAGATTTATAAGGCGAGTGTGAATGGGCAAGTCAGTAGAGGTCGACCTAGGCAAACGTATCTCGATCAGGCCGAAATTTTTTTGAAAAAAAGCCAGGTCAAGAGTTACAGCAAATGACGACGCCACGGCAAGCAACAGAAAGGAATCTAGAAGATGGATGAAGAAGTTGTAGGATGATGTCGATTCCTGCTTTCGCTGAATCTCTCCGTGCCTCGTTAAGATGTTAAAATCTTAGATAACTAGTTGGCTGTTTCGTAATGTAGGCTGTCAGTTTTTCCGGCCTCACCGCCATGAACCTCTTGATAAAGTAAATTAAACACTTTTCTTGTTTGCTAATATATTGCAAGATTTATACAACGAGCTTACAGTTAAAAAAAACTCCTGTCTCCTTAGAATATTTTCACTGGCTGAAGGATTTTGAATTAATTGATTTTATTTAATTATGTTGATGTAAATTTTTACCACTTGGTGTTTTAAAGCTAACTTGCTTGTTCTCTCTGCGAAGACGAAGGACGAAGTCACCAAACGGAAGTCGTCAGAATGGTTTATTAATAGCAGCGCTAATGTCAGCTTTTCTAATTGTTTTTGCTAGTGACTTTTAAGTATGATTGGTTGCCTATAGCAAGCGCCTAATCTAAGGAAAGCAAGCGAATAATTGGTTGCCTATAGCACGCGTCTATCGGCTGTAATAATGAGGTGTTTTAATCAAGAAATGGATTAAAGAACATTTTACTGTTGCAAAATATGGAATTTTTAACAGCAACTGACAAGCATATAGGCGTGACTATTTGTATGTAAGTATAATTTATAGTAAAATTTGGAGCCTATAATATTTGTAATTAAGAAAAGGTATAGGAAATTTTTAATTTAAATCTCAAACTTTATCCTAGCTGTATCCTATAAAACGGTGGATATTTTCTAAAATAAAAACAGCGTCTGATATTTTCAGTTATTAATGCTAGTTTTGCGATTTCCTAAGTACCGCAATATATTTTACTTTAAAGTAATGAGAAGTTTTAAATGCTGCACCCGTTACTTAAATTATAATTTACCGGGGTAGAGAATTAGGGATAGTGGAAAGAAATCGATTTTAACCGAAGGGGGATTATTACTCTCATTAAACATAAACAAATAAATAATGTAAGCATTTAGCTAAATCTAGACATAGAAAAATGTTTTAAGACCATAAACATGAACCAGAAAAGTTTTAATTAAATAAGAAACATTTCAATGGAACCTCGCCAATCGACTAGCACAAAATGTAATAAATATTCGCAATAAATAATCAAGTTATAACTACAAGACTTTAATTTGAATTGTCCCCATGTCAACATACGTTTGCGCCGTTACTAATCATCATAAAAATGTTAACGACGGTGTGTACGTTCAATTTATCAGGAAAAAAAAGTGCTGTGTTTTTTTACCATAGTGGCTTTAAAAATAAAATAATTATTCTACGAATTAAAAACCGTAACATTACCTTTTAAAAAATAAAGTAAAAACTACGCTAAACTAAATTACATACATACATAAAGTCACGCCTTTTTCCCGTAGGGGTAGGCAGAGACCACTTCCTTCCACTTCCGCTACGGTTCGTACACACATCTTTTGCTTCCTCTACTTTCATCAGTGCTCTCATACATGCTCTTCGGTTGTTGGTACTCTTGACCTGGCCTTTCTTCAAAACAATGTTGATCTGATCGAGATATGTTCTCCGAGGTCGACCTCTACCGATTTTCCCATTCACACTCGCCTTATAAATTTGTTTCGTCAATCTTCCTTCATCCATCCTTTCTACGTGTCCAAACCATCTAAGCATTCCTTTATCTATCTTTGTGACCACATCTTCTTTTACACCACAGCGTTTTCTTATCTCACTATTCTTAACTTTATCCAACCGAGTCACTCCGGCTATACTTCTCAGACTAATCATCTCCGCAGCATTAATCCTATTTTCATGCTTCTTCTGCCAAACCCAACATTCACTACCATACATAAGTGTAGGAACCAACACACTTCTATGCACCGCCATACGTGCCTTTTTTGACACTTTCTGGCTATTCATAAAGCTATGCAGTGCCCCATTCATTTGTTTTCCTGCCAACGCCCTTCGCTCAATGTCACTGTCATACTTTCCATCTCTAGTAAATTTTGAACCCAAGTACACAAATTCATTAACTTGTTCCACTCTTTCTCCCTCAATCGAAACCCCACAGTTTGTCATGCTTTCTTCTCTTTCAAAAACCATTACTTTCGTTTTGCTCACATTTATTTTCATCCCTTTGATTTTCAGGGAATCATGCATAACATTAACCATCGCCTGCAACTCCTCTTCAGATAACGCTAATATGACTTGATCATAGGCGTAAAGAAGGCATTTGACGATCAAATCATTCATTTTTAATCCATACGCACTTTCTTTCAGATCTTTTAAACAATTGTCTATGTATAAGTTAAACAGCCATGGCGAAGCCACACATCCCTGTCTCACACCTTTTTCGTAAAGTGATTTCAGTGCTCGTATTAAACTACCACTCACCCCATACATAGACAATGTAGACCACAATTCACTAAAAACTAAATTACGAATATAATGTAATAAGGATTAAAATAAACCACCTGTTTTTTTACAAAACATATTATTCACAAACGAGTCAGCGTTTTCTTTACATAGGAAACACACCATTGTACGTCTCGGAAAAATCACTACCGAGATGGGAAGGGGATGAAATATAAAAACTATTAAACACGCCAATATTAGTGTCGAATTCATAATTTTCGGCGTCGCTGAGTATGAATGTGACATTATCAAAGCATTGGCCACATTAGGCCGAAGAACTCGGCACGCCGATCAGTCTCACCCATTTACTCTCAAGATTGATACTACAAGGACCAATCTCCATAAAGAATCCTTCTTTTACAGGGCTGTTACAGAGTGAAACAAGCTTCCAAAATCAGTTTTTCCAGAGAACTGTGACCTGCAACTTTCCAAAATGCGGGTTCACAATCATCTCCTTTCTATAATCCCTTCCCCTTCTAATACTCGCAGTGCGGGCCGTCCGCGGCCCACACGATAGGTCTACCCTTTTTGCGACTATTTCCATAAAAAAAAAAAAAATCTATTAAATGCCACAAACTGGTCTAGCATGCATTGTGAAACGTATAAATTCATTATAGTATTCCATGCAAAATATTTAATATTTATCATTATTGAATGGACGGTAGATAATAAAATGGCAAACTGATTTAAATAACTGCCAGAATTTGAAGTTGACCCAAATACTATTTAATAAATCTCTCGTACTGTTAAAAATTTATGTGACAGTGACTGCATCAACGGGAGAAATTTTTAATCACGACAAAAAGAAGGGTTTATTATTCAATGTTTCGATAATATAAAGTGTGTTTCAAAAAAGGTAACCCCGTTTCTGGGAAAGGTAGAAAACTAAAAAATAATTGGGGTTTGAGTAGTAAAAATTTTCGTAACGCCATCTGTATTCAAGATAAATGGCGTTGATGAAAAAAAATGTTCATACATTACATACATATCGTCGCTCAGATATCAAAACCTAGTGTATCAATTTTCGATGGTTTTGTGTTTTTTGGTTTGCCCACGTTAGGAATCGAGCCGCATTGATGACAAAACCTGTATCTCAAAGCGTGTGAAATTGCACCTGCGCGCCACTTGAATTCAGAAACCTTGTATCTCACATGCTGTAAACATAACCTCGTAAGTCAACACGTGTCTCCAAATTTTATAAATATTGGGTACAAATTTACTTTATGGGACTCCCAAAAAAAAAAGACACCAAATTTAGTCGATGCGGCTTAAAAAGCTGAGTCGAATGACACCCCTCTTAGGGTGAGGAAATGCCCCCTTCAACAGTTATGCCTCTTTTAATTTTCAACTTTCCAATTTTTAGAGGCACAATTTCTTCGTCTAAAACGTTTGGGCACAGTTTGTACGATGGTGTTATTCGATGCAGCATGACCAACCGAGTCGATTGGCACCACTCCCAAGTTGAGCAAACGGCCCTTTCAAAAGTTACAACACTGTAAAAAATTTTAATTTTTAGAGACGTCTCTTTCTCATGACACCACTTACAATGGTGATGGTGATGATGGTGACACTAGTGTCATTTGACGCAGTATAACCAACCAAGTCGAGTGAACTCTCCCAAGTTGATTTAACGGCCGGTTCAAAATAGAAACACATTTTTTATTTCAAACCTTATTTTCCTTAAATTTAATCATTGTCACAAATAATTCAATTCATGAAAATACTCACATTTCAGTAAAAAAAATAACTTTAAAAGTTGTATTTTCTACTATGAGAAGTTTTAAGTGATTTCCCAAAATATGCCAATTTTGAGATACAAGATTTTGACATCTACACGACGATATAGTCACGCCTTTTACCTTAGAGGTAGGTAGAGATAACTTTCTTTCACTAGCTACGGTTCTTACACACATCTTAAGCTTCCGCTACTTTCAACGGTGCTCTCATACATGCACGTACTCTTGACCTGGCCTTTCTTCAAAACAATGTTGATCTGATCGAGATATGTTCGCCGAGGTCGACCTCTACCGACTTTCGTCCATTCACACTCGCCTTATAAATTTGTTTCGTCAAACTTCCTTCATTCATCCTTTCTACGTGTCCAAAAAACCTAAGCATTTCTTTATCTATCTTTGTAACCACATTTTCTTTTATACCGCAGCGTTCTCTTATCTCACTATTTTTATACTACTACTACTTTCATACTACTTATACTACTATTTTATACTTCTCAGACTACTCATCTCCGCAGCATTAATCCTATTTTCATGCATTTTTTGCCAAATCCAACATTCACTACCATACATAAATGTAGGAACCAACACTCCTCTATGCACAGCCAGACGTGCCTTTTTTGACACTTTCTGGCTGTTCATAAAGCTATGCAGTGCCCCATTCATTTGTTTTCCTGCCAACACCCTTCGCTCAATGTCACTGTCGTACTTTTCATCTCTCGTAAACTTTGGACCCAAGTATACAAACTTATTTACTTGTTTCACTCTTTTTCCCTTAATCAGAACTTCATGCTTTCGACTGTCTTAAAAACCATTACTTTTGTTTTTCTTACATTTATTTTTATCTTTTATGCATTATGCACAACATCAACCTTCACCTGCAACTTCTTTTCAGATGACGCTAATATGACTTGATTATCGACGTAAAGAAGGCATTTGACAATCCATACGCACTATATCTCAAATCTTTTCTATGTTTTTTAATTATTTTTCCATGTCTGGCAAATCCAGATACGGAGATCACCTTATATTTCTCATATAATTCGTGGTGGTATCTTGATCTCCACATTCCATCGTCTTGTTTTGGTCCAAATATGCGTCTCAGAATATTTCTTTCGACAGCATTGATGTAGTTTGCCATTTTTTGTGTTAAGACCCATGTTTTGCATCCATATGTAATTATGGGTCTTATGATGCTCTTATATAGTAGAACCTTGTTATTTGGGTGTACATTACGGTGAAAGGGCGAAGTATGCTTTGTTTGCCTGGGCAGCTCTTCTTAGAATCTCTGGTTCCTCACTTCCATCCTTGGATAGATTTACTCTAAGGTAAGTGAATTCTGTCACTTGTTCCAGGTTGTCGTCACCAAAACTTATATTTTGCAGACATCTAGCTGAGCGTGTTTGTGTTAGGACCTTTATTTTGTCTACATTTATTGTTAGTCCTACATTGCTGGATTTATTCTCCAGGTCTACATATATCTCTTTTATCGTTGTCATTAAACGTCCCATTATATTGATATCATTTGCGTATACTGCTAATTGGAAGGATTTATTGCTCAGACTGTTTATTGGACTGATTGTCATTTTCCTTATGACATATTCAAGGCTGATGTTAAAAAGCGTTGGAGCCAGCCCATCACTCTGTTTTGGACCTTGCGTTATTTCGAACCTTTATAAAAAGATAAAAGAAAGCACGTTTTCATGACGTTAAAATAATTCCTGTACCAGCGCGGTTATTATCAACAATAAATTAATAAAATATCAACTTGTAAGATTTTCTTGCGTACGTATTTATTCATAATTGAAACTAAAAAAAAACCTTACGTGTCATGCGGTAGTGAGATTCTGTCGACCCCATGCACGACCCCAACGGCCACCCTTATCTGTTGACCTCCACCTCAACGGAATCGTGTGACATGAAAATATACGTGCTGACACGCTGTTGCTGGAGAAAAAGAGAGAGAGAAGTTCTCTTTTTGTATTTATTATAACGTATAAAGATCTCGACGGCTTTTGTGCATGCACGTTACATTAGTTTCCTGGTGCAAGACGCCTGAGTAGAAATAGCACGATGTTGAATAAAAACTTTTATTTACGCTAAAACCTGCTTAAAGTATGCACAAACTATATCATTTGACAAATAATAATTATTATTTTTCTCTTTTTATAATTATATATACTTACATATAGTCACGCCGTTTTCATGTAGGATTAGGCAGAGACCACTTCCATCCACTTGCTACGGTTCTTACACACATCTTTTGCTTTCTCTACTTTCATTAGTGATCTCATACATGCTCGTCGGTTGTTGGTATTCTTGATCTGGCCTTTCTTCAAAACAAAGTTGATCCGATCAAGATATGTTCTCCGAGGTCGACCTCTACCGACCTGTCCATTCACACTCGCCTTATAAATTTGTTTCGTCAATCTTTCTTCATCCATCCTTTCTACGTGTCAAAACCATTTGAGCATTCCTTTATCTATCTTTGTAACCACATCTTTTTTTATATATCAGTTAATATATATACATATATACATACATATATACATATACATATATATATATATATATATATATATATATATATATATATATATATAAATAGAGAAAACAATTTGTAAACTTGAGAAAGCAGGCAAAGTACTGGGCTGATTTAAAAATATTCTTTCTTATGTGGTCGAGCTTTTGGAAATGTTTTTTCCTTTATTAAGACATCTATAAAACAGTTAAAATAGAAACAATTATATAAAGATAGGTTAAGAAATACTTACTAAACACATGAGATTTGAAGTAACAAGTCAACGTCAAAACGAAAACATACAATCGTTAAAAATCAAATTTAAAAAAACTTTTAATGGTACAAAAAAATTATTTCTAGAAAATTAATTAACATTTTTTTTTGACCCGTGTTAAAGGATGTGAGTACAAACGATTAAAATTCAATTTGTTGATTTTAAAAGTCAGGGTGACACAAATGTGTCATACCAACCGTATGACAAACCTAAAATAAGTGGAAAATTTAAAACTTATGATTTTGTTGATTCGTTTAACTATTTCGTAACCTTAACATTTTAACCGTTTTATGGATGTCTTAGTAAAGGAAAGAAATTTCCGAAAGCTGGACCAAATAACAAAGAGTATTATTTAATCTAGCCCAGTACTTTGACTGTATCCTCAAGTTTACAAATCGTAATATATATAATTATATGCGCTCATCAAAATCGTTCCATCGATGCTTTTTTTTAGTGGCTGCAGCGTTTATTGAAAAAAATTTCGCGATAAATCATTTCGAACGACATCTTTTCGATAACCTATGGAAAAAAGATATAATTTTAAAGATAAACTTACCCTTCTTATATCATCTAAATTGTGTATTTCTGGCGATAAACCGCCATGCACACAGAGAAACTGTTGGTTCATGAGCGCCGCTAGCGGCAGGCAGTCGAACGCATCCATACACGCTTCATATACACGTTCTGAATATTTTATTTTACCTGAAAAAAAAACAACGAGTAAAATATGAGCTTAAACCATTAACGAATGTTTCGAGCTAAATAATTTAGCACACATTTAATGTCCTTTGATAAAATCGACTAAAATAATATATTGGGGTATAACGAATTTCTACATACAGACATATAGTCACGCCTATTTTCCGTAGGGGTAGGCAGAGACCACTTCCTTTCACTTAAGTAAATTATCTGCCTACGGTCTCCCAACCAAACTGCGCCAATGGCTCTTGAGCTTCATGCAAGATCGCTCCTTACATGTGGCAGTTGACGGTATTTCTTCTGATGCGTTTAAAACTAATGCCGGGGTCCCCCAGGGTTCCATCCTGTCCCCCACCTTATTTCTTTTACACATCAACGACCTCTTGAAAACCACCACGAACCCCATTTACAGTTTCGCAGACGATAGCACACTTGTCTCAACTTTCACATCCTATCGATCATTTTCGGTGAATGATACAAATAGACTCAGACAGGAACAGGTTGATTCCATCAATAGAGATCTTAAAGCAATCGTCGAGTGGGGAACCAACAACCTTGTTCAGTTCAACGTCCAAAAAACACAAAGTGCCACGTTTTCCAAGAAAGTGAATTCCTCAAATCATCCCATCACAATGTCCGGAAATACCCTTGAACCAAGTCCCTCCATCTCGATTTTGGGAGTCACGGTGTCCAATAATATGTCTTGGCATGACCATGTTGCTAACATCGCAAAGTCGGCAAGCCAGAGGCTAGGTTTTCTGTGGAAAGCCAGAAAGTTTTTTACTCCTGATCAACT